>CM057457.1:71328571-72530000 GCA_016271365.2 Neoceratodus forsteri
CTTCATTAGCTTCAACAGAATCTGCTTTCACCCCCTCCCACCAACATTTTAAATATTGCTGCTGTTTTGTGGCTACCTCCTCCAAGCTCATTTCTGGCCCCTTTCGGAGTTTTCAGAACTTTGCTCTTTATGGATCAGGTTTCAGATCATATTTTTTTTTTAATAAAGCAGTTTTTAACTTGTCAAAATCTTTACTTTCAACATTGTCCATCCTTCCCCTCTTTAAACTCAGCCATTAATTCTGAATTTAACTTGTACCCCAGTCTTGGAGTTTTAGACCCAACACCACCACTTACCTGCTATAGGGTTGTTGTTGGTTGGGGCATCAGTTTTTTCTGCTCATGATCTCACTTTTGAGGGAGTGCTCTTGCAGCAGTTAATACCATTAGGACTAAGGCCGCCAGGTGTTAGGACCCCACAGAAAAATCTTCTAGCTAGCAGACTGTGGTGGGGACTGCCCCTGACGTTGGTTCCGCCTCGACATCAGACGTTGTATAAAGGGGGAGGTCCCCTGGCATAACCTCAATTCTTTTCCCACCATCAACCCGCTAACATCGGATCTACAGGCACCATAGTTCACAGTCGACTGCCTTTTTTTCACACCACCACGCAGTTACTTTATAGTTAATTTTTCTCAGTAATATTCAATGAAAGTGCATGCCTTCTTCGTCTATCACAGGCACAAACCACTGGCCTGACGCCTGCTTGCACTGTCAAAAATGTAATAGTAACACTCGAATTCGACACACTAATATGCTTAAAGCATACCTTTTAGAGAAAAAAGTAGCCGTCATGCAGAAGGCCCAGTCGTGGCGTAGTTCTTCTTCTTTACCCAGGGAGGGAAACACCATCACCGGGAGAAAGAGAAAGCCAGGCCAGAATCCTGCCCATAGTACCCCCAGAGGACTTCTGCTTCTTCCACCTCCAGTGGGAGGTCAGATTCGGTTCCCCCAGGTACCACTGCAGTTTTGGGAGTTGCTTACAAAAAGACTTCCTCCTCAACACACTCCAAAGGTAAAGAATCTTCTTCATCAGGGTGTTCATCCGCCCCAGTCCCTTTGCCCACCGACCCCATAAATCCTCCCCTGAGGTCAAAGGCGGACATCCACTGGAGGATGGTACAGATGACAGTTACGTTCTCCTACTATTTGGACTGGGCATCTGCTTGTTCTCCTCTTCTGGCAGTCGATGTTCCTTTGAAGGAGGAGGGGGCCTAGGGGACGGGTCCCTGGGTAATGTTCGAATCGGGGATGGGTCCCTTGGCTTCTGGAGCAGATCCCCTTTGACACTGTTCCACCATGAAGTAAACAGTGCCCCTATGTCAGCTAAAGGGACAACTGGGGGTGAAGGTGTCTGGTTTGAGGGGCCAGGCATCGGATCCTGTGGACCTTTTGGGGGCTGGCGTCTGGTCCCAAGGTACCTGTTCTATGGGTGCCTCTAGTGTCAAGTCAGGTTGGGACTCTTCCTGTGGAGCTGAGCTCCCTTGTGGTCTTGTGTCTGGCTCCTTGGGAGGAGGAGGTTGGGCGGCCTCAGTTCTAGGTGTTTTATCCTTCATCTTAGTCACCTGAACCAACGTCTGAGCCACTGGAGCTGACGGCCATTTGTTGGCCGGGGACACCTGGTCCTTATCCGACGTTGAGTCAGAAGGGCCGATAGTATGTCTACCATCAGAGGCTGACGTCTCCCTATGTTCAGGTGGAGGAGGCATACGGTACCTGACGACCTCCTGGCATCTGGTGGTATCATCAATTCTTTTGTGTTTTTCAGATGAACCAGCATGCTTTTGGGTGGTGTCCAAAGATCTGCCTGAAGCAGACACCTGTCCCTCTTGGGTCAACCCATTGGGAGGATTTATGAGGTTGGTGGGCCAAGGGAACTTGGGTGGACGAACGTCCTGATGAAAAAGACTCCTTACCTTTGGAGTGTGTTGAGGAGGAAGTCTTCTTGTGAGCAACACCCGAAACTGCAATGGTACCTGGGGGTAACAATTCTGACCTCCCGCTGGAGGTGGAAGAAGCAGAAGTCCTCTGGGGGGACCTTGGGGTGGGATTCTGTCCTGGCTCTCTCTTTCTCCCAGTGATGATGTTTCCCTCCCGATCTTTTCTCCTTGGGGGAGACTCTCTGGGTGAAGAAGAAGAACTGCACCCCAACTGGGTCTTCTGCATGGCGGCCACTTGTTTCTCTTAAAGGTATGCCTTAAGCATATTAGCGCATCGAATTTGAGTGTTACTATTACATATTTGACAGTGCGGGCAGGCTGCAGGTTGGTGGTTTGGGCCTAGGCAGATCAGGCAGGCAGAATAGCCATCCCTTGCTGGGATCTGCTTCCCACACATGGACTTCAACTTTTGCCACGTGAAAGACGAAGAAGACATGCACTTTCGTCAAATATCACTGAGAAAAACGAACTATTAAGTAACTGTGCAATGACATGAAAAAAAGGCGCTCGACCGAGAACTATGGCATCCATAAATCTGATGTTAGTGGGTCGACAGCGGGAAAAGAATTGAGGTTGTGCCAGGGGACCTCCACCTTTATACCACGTCTGACATCAGGGAAGAACCAATGTCGGGTGCGGTCCCTGCCACAGATTGCTAGCTAGCAGATTTTTCTGTGGGGTCCTAACACCTGACGGCCTTAGTCCTAATGGTTTTTCCTGCTGCAAGAGCTCCCCCTCAAAGTGAGATCATGAGCTGAAAAAGCTGATGCCCCAACCAGCAACAACCCCTGAGCAGGTAAGTGGTAGCATTGGGTCTGGTGAATGGGGTACAAACTATGGGGCTAAGGGACACAGGAGCATCTCTTACCCTGGTGAAAGGGGATTTGGTGGGGGCTGAACAAATCAGTTTGTCTCTGTGAGGGATTACACAGGGGAAAGGAAAACTTAACCATTAGCCAATGCTACCCTGGACTGGGGAGATGCAGGTAAAGGAGTGAGGAAGGTGGCTGTAGCTGAAAAACTCATTATGGATGTTATTGTGGAGAATGATGTTCCACGGGGAGTGGTTTGTGCTGTGACCAAGAGCCAAAAGAATAGAGGCTCCCATGATCTTCAGGACTCCACAGAAATTCAGATAGGAAAGGTTGAGAGACAAGACAGCCAACCTGTAGCTCTTGTAAAAGAGGATGATAACAGGGGGATGGAACTTCCCCTAGTGGCAGTTAACCCAACTGCAACTGAAGGTTGCTCTCAGGAGTGAGGGGTGACACATAGCCCGTGGGAGGGGGAAGGTTGTGATACTGAGTCCCCTACTGCCACAGCTATGGACCTCAGCCTGGGAACTGATGGGGACTTGCCCCATGCTCTGGGTAAGTGGGAAAATTTAGCAGCAGCGCAATGGACAGACCCTAGCTTAGAGCAACTGAGGGCCTGTGCAGAGTCTGCTGGGACACAAGGAGGTGACGGAAAACATAGAGTGTATTGGGAAAATGGACTGTTATACACACAGGACATCAGGACAGAGGGAGGAGTGATAGGCAGGCAGCTTGTTTTCCCCCAGGAGTATCGTGGGCTATGGCTCAAGGTAGCTCATGATATTACCATGTCCAGACATTTGGGCATTGCTCACACTACGCAGTGCTTAGCTCACAGTTTCTATTGGCCCGATATTACCAAGCAGGTGAAGGAATATGGCAAATCCTGTCACCAGTATCAGGAAATAGGGTAGGCCGGAAGCAAAGCTAGGGCTGCCCTAATTCCCTTACCACTTGTGGAGGAGCCATTCCAGAAGATTGAAATGGATATTGTGGGTCTTTTGAATACCCAAAGTTCCTCTGGGAAGAGGTACAGTATATACTGACAGTTGTGGGTTATGCTACCTGCTATCCTGAAGCCATCGTGCTGTCCTCCACTAAACTGGTCAAAGTGGCAGATGCTTTCCTGGGGATTTTCTCCCGTGTTGGGTTTCCACAGGAGGTTATCTCTGATTGAGGGGGTAATTTCATGTCGGACCTAATGAAGTGTTTGTGGGAGAAGTGTGGTGTCGCACAGAGGCACACAATGCCTTACCACCCACAAGCCAATGGTCTCATAGAGAGATTTAATGGGACCCTAAAAGCTATGCTTATGGCATCTGCAGAACAGCATGGATAGGACTAGAAGAAATACCTGCCCCACCTGCTGTTTGCCTACAGGGAAGGGCCACAACAGTCAACCAGTTTTTCACCCTTCAAGCTCTTGTATGGATGTAGGGTGAGGGGGCCCCTAGATTTAATACGAGGGGACTGGGAAGGTAAGCATGCCACCCAGGGGACTCCCACCATGGAGTATGTGTTAAAATTCCGGGAGATGCAGAAGGAGCTTACAGATGTGGCCCAGAGCAACCTGACAGCTGCCCAGCAAAAACAAAAGACTTGGTATGATGGTGGAGTCAGATCTCGCTCATACGGGGTAGGACAGGAGGTAATGGATCTGATCCCGGTCCGAAAGGACAAGCTTCAAGCTGAGTGGGCAGGGCCATACAAGGTAGTATGGCAGAAAAACTATGTTAATTATATTGTAGAAATACCTGACTGAAAACACACTCACAGGATGTATCATGTGAACATGATGAAGCCATATTTTAATAGGGCTGACATGGTATTTGCGGTTTGCAGTCCTGGAGAGGAGCTAGGTGGGGAATTCCCCCTCTTTTCAGCTTGTTAGCTGACAGCAAGCAGGCGTCATCTGTGGAGACCATCACGCTGTCACCCAAGTTGACATCTGGACAGGCCCAAGAATTGAGGACCATTTTGTAAGACTTTGCCCCTTTATTTAAAGCACAGCCTGGACTGACACCACTAGCGATGCATGACGTAGACACAGGGACCCAAGCACCCATACGTAGGACAGCTTACTGGGTGTCAGAGACAGTCCCCAAGGACATTAGGAGGGAGGTGGGGGAGATGGTGGATCTAGGGGTGATCCAGAAATCCCACAGACCCTGGGCCCCACCTGTAGTCCTTGTACTGAAACTGGATGGGACTACACGGTTCTGCATAGATTATCATGGGCTTAACGCCATCCTGAAATCTGACACCCCCTCCAATGCCAGGCACAGATGAACTGCTTGAGAAACTGGGAGGGGTGACATACTTAACTACAGTAGACCTGACAAAGGGGTACTGGCAGGTGGAACTAACTGACAGGGCTAGGGAAAGGTCACCATTCATCACCCCAACTGGCCTGTTCGAGTGCAAGGTCATGCCCTTTGGGATGAAGAATGCCCCTGCTACATTGTAGCAGTTAATAAATCAGGTGTTACAGGATATGGAGGACTTTGCAGTCGCCTACCTGGACGATATTGCTATCTTCAGCAATAGCTGGGAGAAACACCTGATACACCTGAGTGAGGTGTTGGGCCAAATACAGACCGTAGGTCTGACTATTAAGGAAGAAAAGTATTGGGTGGCTATGGCAGAGGTCGCTTATTTGGGACATGTGGTGGGGCAAGGCCAACTTCACCTAAACCAAGAAAAGATAGAGGCCATTGCGTCATGGCCTACACCTGAAACCCAGAGACAAGTCAGGAGCTTTCCTGGGACAGCAGGGTATTATAGAAAACTTGTTCCCAACTACAGCTCCCTGGCCGCTCCTTTACCTGGGTTGCTGACAAAGAATAAGCCTAGGAAGGTAAAATGGGATGCAGACTGTGAGCAGGCCTTCACAAAGCTGAAAACCTCACTGTGCAGGATCCCAGTGCTGACTAGCCCAGACTACAACCAGCCATTTGTGGTAGAGACAGATGCCTCAGATGTGGGAATAGGAGAAGTCTTCAGTCAAGTATCCAATCAGGGGAGAAAGAGCACTCCATTGCATACTTAAGCAAGGAGCTGCTTCCACTGGAACAGGCCTATTCAACAGTAGAGAAGGAATGTCTCGCCTTAGTTTGGGCATTAAAAAAAATGAAACCATACCTGTCTGGGAGGCATTTGAAGGTCCAACCAGACCACAATCAGTTAATATGGTTAGCCAAATTGGAAAAACAAATGGGAAACTTCTGAGATGGGGTATTGCCTTGTAGGCTTATGACATGGAGATTTCGCATAGGCCTGGATCCAAAAACAGGAATGCCGATGGTCTATCACGCATCCTGGATCTATAACAAAACTGAGAAGAACTGCCTTCAATGGGGGTGTCCCCCCCCCCAGGTTCTATTTTAGGAGGGAGGAATGTACCATAATATGCCTAGATCCATTTATGTGGTTCATATTGTATATGCTACAATGTACTTTAGAATTAAGACACTGTCCCTTTAACAGGTAACTACAAAATAACAGTTATTTCTGTAAAGGCTAGTGTGGATCTGGTATATCTCAAGATAAAGGAGATGGGTATATAGCCCAGGAAGACATAAAATATTCCACTGTGGCTTTCCATGACAGGGAACGGTAATGTAGTGATCTAGGGGTCGGGGTCAAGCCAAATTCATAGACCAGATGTCACGGATTGACATGGAACCACAGTGACACCTACAAGAAAAGGTACACTGCTGCACCCTATCACACAGTGGGTAGGGCTTGAAAATGACCATAACATATTTAATCAGACACATTTTGCACTCAGGGCAGTTGAACAGTGTTGGAAGGTAGATAGTCTGTCCAACTAGCATATACTTGTAGACCAGGGCCCAGATATTCAGACTGCACCAGGTAGTGGTGCAAGCCTGGGTGCAGCACAACTGGGCTGCGCCGGGGCCAGAACCAGGCGATATTCAATGGTGATGTGTCATGGCGCAGCACCATTGAATATGGCAAGGTCGGGACACAAACTGCACATGGCGCAGTGGCACTGTGCCGGCACAAGCCACAGATAAGGAGCACAGGGATGTGCCATCGCAAGTGCTGTTGCGCTAGATGCATCACCTGCGATATTCAGCAGGGGGCATGCAGATGAGGCCATAAGATATGCAAGGCACAAATGGGGCCATTTGCACGTCATTATGGCCCCATTTGCATGCCTTGCACAGGGCAGCCTGGTGACTTGACCCTGGCGCCCTGCACAGCATGACGTGTGCAGTGGGGATCCCGAGGCATCCCCCGCCCATAGGCGTTAGTGCCTCAATGTATACCGATCAAGCCCTTGTAGTCTAGTGGCCCCTGAGGTCACAAACTCTGAATCCCAGATATTGTACTGAAAGACCATCCTGGTGGTCAAGTGGTCCCCACACTCCTAAGTCCTCACATAAGCGATTATCCCTGGTGGCTCCAGTGGAGTTCCCCTGCCCCTAGCCATGATCGCTGTAATCCTCTGTATGAAAAGCCCTGAGTGATCCAGTGGCAGTCTCATTTTCCCACCCACCAACCTTGCGCAGCCTGCTCCCCCTCATTGGTGGGTAGCTGCATCCCACCCACATACCACTCAGTTACCCGCTGAATGACAGGTACAGTATGGACTGTAAGCTCCATTGTCTCTCAGTGTGACCAATAGACTTGCAGGGCATATTGTACTAGATAAGTCCCAAATATGTGAATGAAGTCATTCACATAATTGGGACTGTCTAGTACAGTATGCACTGCAAGCGTATTGGTCCACACTAGGGACCAATGGGCTTACAGCCCATACTGTACCTGTCATTCAGCGGATGGCCAAGCGGTATGCGGATGGGTTGCAACCGCCCACAGATGATGGGGGAGCAGGGTGGGCAAGGAGTTCGGGTGGGTGGGAGTGGTGGGGGTGCCAATTGACCACCAGGGCTTTTCTGTATGGAGGATTACTGCGATCGTGGCTGGGGGGGGTTCCACTAGACCACCAGGGATGGTCGTTTTACATTACTTGGGGACCAGGTGGGGGGGACCACTTGACCACCAAGGATGGGTTTTCAGTACAGCATTTGGGGTTTGGGGGACTCGGAAGGGGTGTCCACTTGACCACCAGGGATGTGTGTGTGTGCTTGCCAGTGGTGTTCTGGGTGGGCAGGTGGCCACCTATGGCTGGGCTGCTGTTTTGCACCCTGCAATACTGCAGCCCACTTGTGGGTGGCCAGGAGTTGTGCCATCTTTTCTGGGGCTCAACTGTGAGCCCCCCTATGTGGCACAATGCAGGGTTGTGCCAGCATATGCGCTGCACATCCTGGGCTGCATACATTAGCATTGCACTTTAGTGCATCAAGATTTGAGCTGCGCCAGGCAGTCTTCTCAATATCCCACCAGGGCACAATGTGGGGGTAGTGCCGGCGCAACACTGTTGCACCAGGCACAACCCCTTTGAATATCTCGGTCCAGATGTTTATGTGTAGGCCTGGAAAAATCTCTAAAACAAGACCTGAGTGTGTGGAAAGTTTGACTTGTTCCATACTGAACAGAAAAGTCTGATTGTAAGTCAGAATTTTGGAAACCAAGACTTTTCACCAAGGACAGCACCTGAAGTTTTCTTTAAAAAAGGACATTTAGAGGAATTGACTTGGAATGCAACCGTGCTACAAGAGTGTTGCTTAAGGACTAATCTCTACAAGGACATTTAAAATCTTGTCTGAACTCTAACCTCAAAACAAGGTATGGTTCAGTTTACAGTATCCAGTGTTTTCTGTAAACCATCCAGTTTTACTTTTGTTATTGGCTACATTTCAAAGTTCATTCTAACTGTAGAATTTTCGGTACTGTTTTTATTTTAAGTAAACTTTTATGATTTTCTTATCAACTCTGCCTGGGGTCTGGTTGTGTGATTTAACATTTAAACAGAAGGGTTTTGAAAAGACTGTGTGCCTGAAAGATAGAATCAGCTCGGCTATGGTATAAAAACTACTTAAGCAAGACGTAGCCAGTGGCTGTGGTGGAATTCAAATATTGAAAGTAGTGCAGAGTCAAGGGAGCTCAAAACTACAGAATCCACCCTCCCACTGGAAAAAAGAGGGCTGGCAAGTCTTCCTGAAACCCTTATTCCTGCTCACAAGTTCCTGAATGGGGGATCCTCTCTGCTAACAGAGGCGCTTGACAGCATGTGCAGTGATTTTTTTTCAACATTATTCCATCATGTATGCAGGGCTGCAGCTATGAATTTTGGGGCCCTGGACAAGTCACTTGAAATGGGCCCCTGTTTGCCAACCAGCTAATGCCAGGGGTAATTCCAGCTCCTCAGGTGGGCCCCTCCTGAGCTTAGGGCCCGGACAACATCTCCACTTCTCCCCCATTACTGCAGCCCTGCATGTATGAGCAAGGACTAGATCTTTGATGTTATTCTGGGATAATATCACAGGTCGAGCCCAAGACCGAACAATCAGAGCCCAGGATTCTTTCTTGCCATTGTATAATGACCAGTTCTCTACAAATCAAGCTACTCAACTGGATAAATATAGGTATAATGTGATCAATAACCCAGTTTTATAGGCCAACCTGTTGCCACAGTGGAAGTGCTACAATTTGTGAAGCTGACAACCTGGGTTCAGAAGCAAACTCAGGACGTCAGAGGCCCAGGTGGGGGGAGGAAGACCAAGCATCTGTAGGACTGCTCTCCCTGGGAGGGGGCAAAGCCCAGCACTTGCCTGGCTCCTGGAGGGCCCAGGGGAAAAGCAGCCCTGGCCCGAATGTCAAGGGGGGACGTGGCAAACATTAACATACGTTGCACAGGAACACATGGCATGCATCATGATGTCACTGCATGCAATGCCTCCTGGGGCACTAGAAAACAGGAACGCAAACAGCAAGGTGGTGCCAAGCACTCACTGGTCCCACACAGGACTAGCTGCGCATGCCAGCCCGAACTGGACCTAGACCACAGCAGGGGTTGGGGAACCTCACCAGCCACACCCAGGGGGCAAGCTCTGGGTGAAGACGGCTGGTGGTAGGTTGGGGTGACAGGGCTGGGGCACTTGGCCAATGGTGGATGACCAGAGGAGAGGATAAAAAAAGTAAAAAATAAATAAATAAATAAATAAATAACACAGCTCAATAAATATGGCCACTACCTTTCATTTAGACTACATTCTAACTGTGCAAGATAGAATGACCCCCTAACACATTCACCCCGGAGAAAAAGAGCCTGAAAGTGAGCATGGTCTCTGTATTCAGTATAATGAGAGCTACTGACAAGGTCCTGCAGATGGAGATCATCAATCTGCTGTGCTCCAGCAAGATGAAGGGACATGCCTCGAAACTCACACTGTGAACTAGGAATGAAAGAGGAGGGTGTTACAGATCAAACACAGAAACACACAAAAGAAGCCAGGATGTCTCTCCCCAGCACATGCAGGACATAACAAAATAGGGGAAACAGGTAAGGGACATGTTGACAGCAGCAAAAAATCAAAATTCAGCAAAGTTAAGAGGGATAGAGCCAACAGTAAGGGCAAATGGAGAGTACAGTATACAAGTGCAAGAAAGTTATGTAATAAAAAGGACAAACTGCAAGCGATAATGGCTTTAGAAAATGTGGCTGTAGTAGCAACAACTGAAACAAGGGCAAATCAGAACAGCTGGGAATTAAATGTCCCTTCTTGTATTGTATTTAGAAGGGAAATAGAGGACATATAGCAGTGTATGTAAAAGAAGCCTTAGGGTTCTCCAAGGAGGGAGAGGGTAGAGAGTCATTATAGATGCATTTACACTTTATTCCACAGCAACCTGAGAGTATAGATTGCAATGGTACAAAATTGGTAATGTGGATACATACTGCAGCATGGTAAGTTGTCCTGTAATCCTCTACCTGAGCCAGTGCAGGAGTGGGGACACTTTCCAAAATGAGCAGCTTAAGCAGCGGTATGGACACGCTGTGCTACTCACTCCCATGTACAGATTGCATGCTTCCAGCATGCTCTACTACCCCTCCAGACTCATGGTCCCTCTCTAGCACAGGCTACATCGGCGTAGAGAAGAGGCCATGTAAAAGTGATCCTGACTCAGCTCAGGAGCTCAAGAGAGTCCTGCAACAGACTGCAAAATAAAGTGAAGCAACTTGTAAACAGACCTTATGGATGCAACTAACAGATAGGGGGAGGATAAAGAATAGGAGTAACATAGAACAAGCCAGAGGGCACACGAGGATAAGGAGCTGTAAATGGAAATTAGGAAGGCAGCTAGTCAGGAGAGAATTATACTCACATTATACTTCAATTTCTTGGACACAGACTGGCAGTGGCTTACTGCAGAGAGAGAGAGAGAGAGAGAGAGAGATAGTTATTTGGGTCTTTAAAAAAGACTGCCTAGTTGCTCATTACGCAACACCCTTGAAAGGAATGTGTGTGATTCATTGGGAAAATTCAGGAGGCTGACTTGTCTGAGACTCTCATAGCTCAGATAAGAGTTAAATCATGGATTGCTGAGGTCCTGGGTCCAAGTCCCAGTGAGAGTCACACTTTTCCTTTCATTTCCACAATTGGATTTCTTGGACACAGTCTGGGACACTAGAATGACTAGAAGTGAAAAAAGTCAGAAGTTCATACAGGTGTAACCACCCAGTCCCTGTGGTTACTAGAATCCTATCAGTATTATTTATAGGAATGTAGCAGGCAGCTGGTAGGGAGTTTATTAGGGACTCCTTACATAATGACATCATTGTTTACTCAGCTAGCATGAGGGAGGAATGATTAGGTCATTTAGAACTCTCACAGCATAAGTAAGCCACACATTGTAGATAGCTGCTCTGGGGAGCGTAGAATGCTCAGTGTTGTTCAGCCAGTAGTTGCCTGAGGAGGTGACAGTGGCAGAAGGACTGCCAGTGGGTTCTGAGGAGAGGGCCCAGGATTTCTCACCCTAGTGGAGTGTCATTTCCAGCTTCCGGTGAAGTGGTGGAAACAAGGGTTACAGCAGGATTCCCTGATTTCTTCTCCCTGTGAAGTGGAAGGAACTGTTTGGTCTCAGTGGACTCAAGGGACAATCCCCTGAATGTTCTGTGGTGTTTTCAGCTGCCTTGGATAGGACCTGAAAGAAACTGTTTTGATCGGCTACCCAGGAGAGTGCCTTTCTGTTCTTTCATTGTTCCATGCCCTTTGGATGGGACAATTTCTGAGTACTGTTCTAGGAGACTATATTCTCCACATTTCTTAGGGGATTCAATAGTCTGGGGTGTGTGTGCCCGTAGATAAGGCTGGATCGCACATGTCAGTGCCCCTAGTTTCACCCAAGTGAGTGAAGTACAGTTTAAACTGTGGACCCAAGTGAGTGCAGTTTATTCTCTGGCCACCCCAGTGAATGACAAGTTAAAGAATGAAACCTCTAGCATTTCAGGAGGGAATGGGGGTTTCAATGGTGTAACCCTGAAGAATGGCAGAGATTGTCAGTTGGGGCCAAGGGTGGGACTTAACATTTCGGTTAAGTGCACATTTTTTGAGAGAAAAGCCTATTAGATTTTATGTCCTGCACCTTACTAAGTGCACATCCAAATAAAATATTGCTGCAGATTATCCTACAGCCCCTTTATTACTCCTTTATATGTCCACCTTAAGCACTAATTGACTTTTGTGCTAAGTAACATTGTGTGCTGCAACTACAGTAGTCTTCACTCAAAACCACAAACTCGGAAGAGAAGATCGTGGAAACGCTGCAGCCGATTCCCATGCTACTGACCAGAATAACCCCCATGGATTTTGTCACATACAGAGCAATCAGGACCTGGTGACTTTCGCCGAGGTAATATGGAGGATGAATAAAGTAAGAAACTGCATATGTGCACCATTTAGAGATCGTGTACTATGAACTGCATATACGCTATGTATTACTGTAGCACCAATTAAATAAAGCATTTCTAACCCATCAGAATGCCTGGAAAACTATTGTTCGGTTAAATGCACAGCCCGGTTAAGTGCACAATTTTCAAATATCCCAAGGGTGTGCACTTAAGCAGGCTATACTGTAGTTTGATACCTTTTATTGGACCAACATAGATGTTACAAAAAGAAAACGATGTCTTAGCTTTCGAACCAACCAAGTTCTTCCTCTGAGACATTACAGGAAACACAGGACTTTCTCAGAGAATGTGCATATTTATTTAGCTTTTGTTTACCAGGTAAGCACACTAGACAGTCACGTGCCTATTTTCAGGTGCAACCCGGGAGAGTTACAGAGATACAAGCAATAACAGTACAGAGGCTAGCATCGAGTTACACAAAGGTACGGTCAGAATATAAGCAAGAAGGACCAGCCGAAACAAAGTACAAAGGCTTGGGTCCAACAGTCAGGCAAGGTACAGACAGGTGTAAGCAATCATGTACAGTCAGGTAACAGGCAGAGAACAATTTTAGTGCAGTGCAGTATGAGGCAGAACAACCTAGGGAGGGCAGCCAGGAAAAATTAGAGCCAGTGTCAGCAGCAACAATGTTTGTGAATATTGCTTATTTGTTATTCATTTTTGGAATAAGTGCACGCCCGCAGCCAGGTATTTTTTTCTTTGTTTTAATTTCAGGCACTTCACAGAGTGAGGGACTACAGAGGACAGAGGCAACTTGAGGCTTGTTTTAGGTAATCCCAAAGGGAGGACCCAAAACAACTGTGGGGGGGGGCAGTTCTTACGTGAGGAGGTAGGAGGTTCCAGGTTTTTGGGGCAAGAGCTACGAATGCTCTATCTCCCACAAGGGAGTGAGTCTTTGGAATTATCAGTGCCTGGGATTCAGTGGACCTCAACTGATAGCCAGAGGGGACAGGCTGGAGGAGGTCAGCAAGTGCTGGAGGAGCAGATGATCAGATGATGTTATCCATAAAGTTGCCCATAACGAATGAGCTATGGTTGCTTGGGGAAAGCTAACCCAGTCTAGAGTAAAGTAGACACCAATGGGTGAGACGAGGGGCTGATAGGGTGAACCGACATATGTTGTTATACGAGGTGTCCCATTTGGAGAGCCAGACTTTGGGGGCATTCGTGAAGGAGGTAAGCCTGTAACAAAGCAAGGCGAGGAAGACCCCTTTTGCCAGGACAAGTCTGGCAGCTGGGGTGAGGCAACTTTTTGCTCTGTATGCAAGTCCTAGTTTGCAGTTGGTTGCCTTACAGGAGTTAAGTATGTGCAGGGTGAGATCCATTTGTGGGTCAAGAGTCACCCCCAAGTACTTGAATGATTCCACCACCTTCAAAGGGGTGCCATCAGTTCCATTGACTCTGAGCACAGTCGGGCACGCTCTCACCTTGGGGAGGGAGCTGAATAACATTGCCTGCATCTTCTGAAGGTTGATGACCAGCCTACTTGCCTTGAGCCAGGATTGGATGCGACTGAAATCCAAGTTTAGTCCATAGTTAATGTCATCAATACTTTGTGAACTGGCAAGGAGCACCATATCATCGGCATATGGAGTAACTTGACCAAAGGTTGGGATTGAGGGCAACTGGTTTATAAAGAGGGAAAACAGGAGGGGACCAAGGACCGACCCCTGAGGTACCCCACAGGCTACTGGTGATAGGACGGATATGGCATTTTGGAACCTAGTGTACTGTTTCCTACCCGAGAGATAGTTAGAGAACCAGGCTAGGATGGGAGGGGGGGAGAGAGACCAAAAGACTGGAGAGCAGAGCCCAGGAGGGTGTGATCGACCAAGTCGAAGGCTTTGGACAGGTCTATGAAGACAGCCCCTGTGAGTTTACCGTGATCAGTCGCGGTTCTAATGTTGGAGGTGATCTGTGCTAGGGCAGTGGAGGTGCTATGTCATTTTCGGAACCCATGCTGCTCAGGGGAGTGAAAGCCATAGGTTTGGAGGAAGAGAGCAATCTGGGAGGCCACTACTTTCTCGGGCAGTTTGTTGACTGCAGATAGAATCACTATGAGTCGATAGTTCTTAAGTAATTTGGTATTACCATGCTTGAGGACAGGGGTCACACAGGCCACCTTCCAAATGGGAGGGACAGACCCCGTCATGAGTGAGAAGTTTAGAATATGGG
Source organism: Neoceratodus forsteri (assembly GCA_016271365.2). Classification (NCBI taxonomy): domain Eukaryota; kingdom Metazoa; phylum Chordata; order Ceratodontiformes; family Ceratodontidae; genus Neoceratodus; species Neoceratodus forsteri. The sequence continues at coordinate 71,343,345 of CM057457.1, forward strand.
AGATCGGGTGGGCCAAGAAGGGGGCCCCAAGGTTTAGCAGTTTGGGCACATGGTTGTCGTGCCCAGCACTGGAGTAAGGGGAGAGACCTACTAGAAGCTTCTGGGTTTCTTTGAAGGAAACAGACTTAAAGTAAAAGGGAGGGGAGGATCGGGTGGAGCACCAGGAGCAGGACCCATATCCTTAGAAATTGAAGGCATAGAGGTATAATCAGATAGGTCCGAGAACAAGTCATTAAATGTGTTAGCTATCATTTGGGGATTATTGCAACTGACTCCGTTTATTTGTAGGTCAGGGACCTGCTGGTAGGCTGGACCATTTACCGTGTGCTTTATAGTGCATCAGAAACTCCTCGGGTTCTTGGTGGACACTTCGAGGGATGCTTTGCAGAAATCACTCTTTGCGGAGCGGATTGCCAGTTTGCATGAATTTCTAAGCTCCCTGTAGACCTTGAAGCCTGATTTGTTCCCAGAGGCTTTGTATGTTAGCCAACTTTTGTCCCTGAGCTTTGTCAGGGCAAACAGTTCCCCTTGTAACCATTTAGTGACTGTGCCCCTCACTCTTCTTTTAATGAGTGGAGCATGTCTATCTTGTAGTGAGGTGAATATGGTCAGGAAGCTGTCTAGAGCAACCGAGGGGTCTGAGTCTGCATATACCGGGGACCAGTCTGTCAGGCTGAGGTCGGTATGGAAGTTGTTTAGGTCAAAGGTTGAGTAATCTCTCATCTGTAAGACTTTCGGTGGAACCCTGGAATTTTGAACCTTCCAGATGCAGTATGTAGGGCAATGGTCCGAGATCGAATCGGGTAGGAGGCCTGAGGTGGTAATTCGGTCAGGCCTATTACACAGCATCCAGTCAAGCAGAGAGCCATTTTCCCCAGAGGAGGAGGGTCCGGTGGGTTTGGTGATAGGTTGGCTGAGGGCAAGGCCAGATAGAAGGGGTTCATAGATTTTTGCATTCCCACTCAGCCAGTTATGGTTGAAGTCCCCAAACATTAGGAGTTCACTAGTCCTCACCTTGGGGCTAAGGCAGTCAAGTAGGTAGGAAAGCCCACGAACACCACCTTTTGGGGGGTTGTATACACAGGCGAGGTGAAGTTTCTTAGTGTTACCTAATAGGAGGACGGCATGCATAAACTCACAGGAGAGGAAGGGGGGTGAGGTATGTCAGTCACTTTTGGATGAGATTTGTAATAGTGCACCAACCCACCACCACGCTTTTTGCCTGCCCTGTCCTGTCTAATCGCAAGGTAGCCAGGGAGAGCATAGACAGTCGGGGTGCACAGGTTTGAGCCAGGTTTCGGAGACCCCAAGGATGTTAGGTTTGTAGTAGGTGACCCATGCCGTTAGATCTGAGTGATTGGCAGGGATGCTCCGTATATTGAGGTGGGCAATCTTTAGACCCTTTACCTCTTCCCACTGTGGGGACAGCATGATGAGTTATGTATATGAGGGGGCTGGAAGTAGGTTTCAGGCTGTAACTTCAGCACCAGTCAGCTAGGTTAGGAAGTAAGTGTGCTAAGTGAGAATCACCCAGCAAATTTAGCTGTAGTTAATTTGGTTGGATAATATGCTGGGAGACTACAGGCAAGGATCAGGTTAAGAATGGGGCTAAGTATATTCAATATTGTTTGGCTACCTCTGGGGGTTCAGAGGAGAGTGAAGCAGGCTGAGCACAGAATGATTTAGGTTCAGAGCAGTTTGTTGCCATGAGTCCCCAATCTAGACAGGGCATGGCCGCAGCAAGCTATGCTTGTTTTGCAAGAGTTGTTTTGCAGGCTTTTCCTGCTGCCTGCTCCGGTGTGACAGAAACTGTAGCCAGAAATGTGAAGGGACGAAATGTCCTACCTATTTAGCCAGCTGATGTGGGTTAGAGCGAACAAGAGAAGTGAGATGTGCCCACTAGTGGAGGAAACTGAGAACCTGCAAATAGTAAAGTGAGCTGATAGGTTCTGCAGCTCATGTGATCTCAGCTATATAAGTAGACGCTCACCAAGGGTGGTGGTGGGGAGCCGGCACACAGCGCCGGAGGGGCCTCCACTGGCAGCAGTCCACTGAAGTAGGTAGGTGCGGCTGAGCTCCTTGTGTGCTTAACTGTTCCTTTTTTCCCTGTGGGGAGATGAGTCTACAGGGGTCCAGCTGGGGGGAGGGCAAAGCAACCGAGGGCCCTCATGACCACCACAGCTAAGGAAGAAAGAGAAAAAGGCACTGTATTTATACACAGGTAAGTAGAGGGAGGGGCAGTCTGAAATTCCTGTGCAAATTAATTACAAGCACCTGGGGCACAATGGAGACTTTTGCAGCTTAGTAAGGCAGTTAGCTACAATTTCTTATGCTGTGCAGTGTAAAATGAAGGCAGCAGAAGCCACTGGAAGGTTTTACTGGCTGAAATTCCTGTGCAAGTTAGTTACAAGCACATGGGGCAAAATGGAGACTTTTGCAGCTTAGTAAGGCAGTTAACTACGATTTCTTATGCTGGCATGGAACCAGTCTAGCAGGGCAACCAGGCTGAGCAACCTGAATGACCTACACCAGAAGTATGTGTGGGGGGGGGCTTTTAAGCAACGGAATTTTATAGACAAAATATAATAATCACTGGTCACAGTGTCAGCAAGAATGCCAGTTTCTACAATACTATGAGAATAAAAGGAGAGAACACAGTCTGTAAGGGAGTGGTTGTAGAAGCTTGATGGTAGTAGCAGACTCAGAAATGAATTGTGTGAGGTGCAGGACTAAAATTCTTTGGGTACTTTTTTGTGGATTGGGAGAGCCAAGGACAGGAAGCTTCCCAGAGGACTAGAGGGTAGAAAGGGAGGATAGGTGGTTAAGAAGGGAGACAGGGAGTTACCAGAGCATCAACAGATGAAAAATAAATAATGACAGCAGAAAAAGACCAATGGTCCATCCAGTCTGATTCAAGGGCAGATGGCTGAGTTTCACTTTTAATTCTCTCTCCTCTTGTGCTACACACTGTCCTCCCACATGTAACAAGATAAACAAGAGAGCATGGCCCGGATATTCAAACTGCGCCCAAAAAGTGCGCAACAGCAGGAGCAAGCGCAAGTCCACTGCACCCATGCGCAAGAAGTGTGATATTCAAAAACTGCGCAGGTCAAGATGCGCCTGCGGCACATGACTGAATATCATGCCACCTGCACCATAGTGCAACCAGGGATGTGCAGTTGTGCATTTCAGATGCGCAATAGTGCAACCAGGGATGCTCAGTGGAGCAGTCCAGATGTGCCATAGCGCAACCAGGGATGCCCCGTGGAGCAGGGCAGCAGTGCAACAGCACAGCCAGGGATGCACAGGGACAGGATGCAGGGGCCCACCACCCATGTCACAGATGGGCAGAGGAGCACACAGCAGAACAGACATCGCCCCCCACACCCCATGCACTGCACAACCGGTGGAGAGCTAGAATAACCACCGGCCCATGGATACCAGCAACCAACCCACAGCCAGGGCATGGTGCCCCAGCACACCCCCTGGCAAGCTGTGACCGGCACACAAGAAGGGCCGACCACCCCATGTCACACCATCCCACCAATGCAGAGCACACCCTGCACCACAATCCCCATACACCCTACCCAGGAGTAGCACCCAACAGTGCAGGACACCCCATGCATGCCACCAGTGGTACAGCACCCTGCACACCCTCCCAAGGACACATCCTGTTCCAGCACTGGCCACAACAGCCAGCACAGACACACACAGTGTTGCATGGAAGCATGCGCCACACAGGATGCAACACAGTGCATGGACAAACAGCCACCCATACGCAAGGGCACACCAACACAGGAACACAGTAGTGGGTCAACCAAGCCACTGGCGTGTTGCCACGGTAGCCGTGTACACACAGCCAGCACCCCTACATGGCACAGGTGTGCCAGCCACCCTGCGCAGGCACCATGAAGCTGTGTGCCACCAGCATGTAGCCGGAAGCACAAGTGACAGACAGTGGAGCACATCCCCTGCAACAGACACAAGTGACAGCATGGAGTGGGGACAACAACAGCGAAGGCCACAGTGCAACCGGAGGCAGACGTGCACCATACTGGTGACGGGAGGCAACCTGGCATTGTGCCAGGTACAGTGGTTGTCCAGCATGGACAGCCACCACTGACATGCCAGCAGACCGTGCATATCACAGACATGCAAGGGTGTCAGCTGCACAGGCCATGGACGGTCTGACAGGGGCGTGGACTACTGCATACAGGCATCCAGTGCACAGAAAACAACACACAAACCACAGACAGTGACTGATCCCCCCGCCCACACCATAGGTGGTTCTCTTCTGGACACACACACACACCCAGGCTTGCACCACCCCTGACGCCATGCACACCACTGCAGCTGAGCACCTGTAGCCCGCTGCAAATCAGAGACCACCACAGTTGTCATAACAAATGTATGTATTAAAAATATAAACACTCAAACATATGTACAAATATATACAAGGGTGGGGAAAGGGCCACACACAGGTGGGGGCCGGCATGGGGCAGGGGTGTACAAATGGGAGAGGGAAGAAGGGGTGTGAGGGTGGGTCCAGGGGGGTTAGGTGTGTCAGGGGGTCATGGAGGGCCTATTCTCTTCCCCGCTCTCCACTCCTGTGGCGCCTCCAGGTGCTTCTCCTCCAGACCCCGTGCCGCTCCATTAACTCCAGCAGTGCCAGGGACGCTTGCACCAGCTGCAGCAGCTCCTGTATGCCCCATTCCAGGGCCATCCAGTGTTGTCCACCTAGGACAAGGGAGCAGAGTCAATAAGTGTGACTGTCCAGCCCCCTGCAGCCCACCCACTGTGTTTGGCATACAGCCATGTGCAATGCCCCTGTGATGGTGTGCGACCACCCACAGTGACCACGTCCACAAGACCTGCCTACCCAGGCACCCACAGCCATGCGGACTGCTGCACACATCCACTACCCATGTCCCGCACAGCACCACCATGGCCGTACAGTGACATGGCTATGCAGTGCGAAGGCAGTGGCACAGCCATGTATCCGGTGCATGCATGGACCACCATTGATGCACTCCCAGACATGCAGTGCCACTGGACAGTGCTGACTGTAACAAGTTGCATGCATGGCAGTGGTGTCAATGGATGGTGGCCATACCCCGCTGCCTGCCCTGTTACACAGCATGCAGTAGTAATCATGGATGTAAGGCACTCACCATCATCAGGCTGGTCCCTACACCTCTGTGGTCCTGCATCCCTCCTGGCCTGCTGGTCCTCTTGGTGGCGCCTCCTCTCCCTCACCCGCCGGTGCTCCTCTGGGCCCAAGGTGCAAACATGGAGAGAGGAACATCAGTACAATCCAGTAGCAAAGTCCCCCACCCCTGTGTGTGTGTGCAATCCCACACAGCCATACCCATCCACCCCCCACCCCGATACCACCATCACGGCCAACACTGGATGGCCCCCCCATGTGCCGGACACATGCAACCATGATACCCGTATGGACATTAACAGTGTATGGATGGGGCACCTACCTGGCCGTGGCACCGTGCCCCTCCTGGCACGTGCCCACAGGTGAGCAAGCCTGTCCAGGTCCCTGAGCCAGAGGTCCCCATATCAGTGGCGACACTGCTCGGCCGTGCGCCTGATTCCCGTGGCCTCCTCCAGCACCACCGCCACCTCCTCCCATACTGCACTCCTGGCCCTTTTCCAGGGGTGCATCACCATAAAGTGCCCCAGCATGGGGCTCTACTATGGACACCAAATTGGCCAGCTCCACCTGGCTCCACACAGCAGCCCTCCTCCGTGCCATCTCTACAGCTGGTTGGAGTCAAATTGGCACTCAGTAGCGTGGTCTGCCATGTGCAGATGCTGCGCAGTACAGCACTGCCATTCCCTAACATGCTGCCACTGAACAGTACAATAGTGGTGCACCCATGCGGACGCATGGTGCCTAGGGGGCAAAGGTCAGGCACAGGGTCAAGGGTCTCTGGCACACGGACCGCCACAGCGTGATTGGTACTCAATGCGTGTAGCGTGACTGGGTGCATGTGTGCCACCTCCTGTAGCGGCCTACTGTGCTATGGCCCCAGCACGCCTACGGCACCCCAGTGCCACAGCGCCATATATGTGAACAGCGCAGTAGCACCACTGGCACAATGGTGGCCATGCCCTGCACTGCCTCCCGCGCACAGCACATCAGCAGCGCAGCAGCTGTCTGCGCCATCACCCCAGGCATGCACAGTTCAGTGTGTACTGCGCATGTCACAAAAATGCACCCTTGCCTGAGCATGTTCAACACAATTGCACAAAGCGCAACAGCGCGATATTCAGCCGGCATATGCAAATCAGCTGATCAGCCATTCAATGGCGCAGATACTGCATTTGCATCCACTTAAAATTGCACGTCACCTCATTTGCATGTATTGCGCTATAAAAATGTGACATTGGGCTGCACTGGATGTAGTCGGTTATTGCAGTCTATTGTGGTGAGTTGCATGCTGTTTGGGAGTGTGGACTGTGGTGTGTGGGACATGCATGGGACTGCACTGTCACAGGTAACACCTGTCATTCTCACAGGATGAATAATGAGCGATCATGAGGTAGAGGAAGAGGAACAGAGACATGGGAGGAAGAGGAGGCCTAACTTCACAAAAGCAGAAACAGATGCCCTGTTTGAGGCCTACCTCGACCAGGAGCCGCTGCTCAGCGGGCGGCCGGGAACACCACAGGCCCATGCTGCTGCATGGGAAGAGGTGGCGCGTGCCACCAACCTGCATGGCAGCCGCCAGCGGTCCATGCAGGAGTGCAAAAACAAGATGGCACAGACAGGCGGAGGATTAAGGACAAGATGGCTGCCATCAGAGCAGCATGGTCTGCGACCGGTGGGGGACAGCCGGATGTGCAACGCCTGACCCCACAAGAAGAGCGAATTGCTGGCAGCATGCAGCGTTGTGCCATCGAGGGTGTTCCAGGTGGTGGATTCCAGACGGGTGGTAGCCCGTCACTGCATGGTAGGTCCTGGTCTGTCAATGGGGCGGGGGATAGGGTTGGGCAAATACAGTAATGCTACCATGTTCTCTTACAGCTCCTGAGCATCTACATGGGTCAGCGGTGGTGGGCTTGTCCACTGAGGGCGGTACCATGGACATAGAGGAGGGCCTGTCCACCTCCACAGGCATACGAGGGTCAGGGCGACAGTGGGCCCGCCTGGACGTCTGACTGATGTTGGTGGAGCAGGTGCGGAGTAGGCCCTGCCCATGTCCCAGTGTGCCAACGTCCATGGATGCCAGCATGCTGAGACTCGAGCTGGTGCCAGATCCGTCACTGATGATGATGTAGCTAACTTCCTGGACAGTGATACGTGTGGACTGCAGGATGGCCACACAGCAAGTGACATCACAGGCATGGTTGTGGGTGGTGCCACCGTGGAGGACTGCGTGACATCACAGTCCCAGTCTGTGCCTGTCTGCACCAGTGGGGCAGCACTGGTGTGTGTCCAGGACAGTGGGGCTGTTGCAGCCACTGCGGCGGCACCGTTGAGCCCTGGAGAGCGGCAGCTATAGGGGCTGTGTCGGCAGTTGGCCAGTGGCGATGGGGGTACAGTGTCAGGGGACGGCGTCAGTGCACCGCCTGTGGACATGCCCAGGCCTGGCCCTGGTGTGCAGTGCCCACGCTCAAGGGGTGCTGCCCATCAGGGCCACGAACACCGTGAGGGACAGCATGCCGATCAGGCAGATGACCTCTTAGAAGAGCACACCCGCATACTCCAAGAATTAGTCGATCAGCAGGTGCAGCTTGTGACGGCAGTGGATGCACTCAATGTGGCTCTTCACCAGGTAGAGGAGTGGCGCAGCAGAGACACCGCTCTGCTTCTGGCAGGGATGGACCGGATGCAGGAGGATGTGACCGCTGCCATTGACAGGCAGACACAGGCAATCACAGCTGTCATGGTCACAATGGGCACACAGTTATTTGCCCATGCGTCGCAGACACCGTGCAGTGCAATGTCCACTCCCCTGTTCCCGGCGTTGTGTGACACCCTCCTTGTCGACACCGGGTTCAGCTGCGGGCATCCCGAGCATGCCTGGCGCAGGCATGTTCGGTGTGCTGCAGACCCCTGCGTGTGCACGGTCGCGTTCACGCAGTGGAACCCCTGGGGGACCGTCAGTGCCAACCTATGAGGCCATTGGTCAGCCTATCACTGCTGGCGGGTCTCAGCGGGACTGCCCATGCATCTGTGGTGGCCGTGGCACTGTGGAGTGTGATTGACCTGTCTTCCACCACGGCTACTGTCTGATGCTGCCCTGTGTGCATTGTGTTGTTTAACGTGCAATGCACGGGTGGGGTACCCGGCCCTGCATGCACACACGTGTTCCATCGGCACACCCTCTCAGCTGCTGTCCACTGTGGCATGTGCATGATGATGCCTGCATTGCGCTGTCCGCCACTGTGCAGTGGTGCCCAGTGTCTGACACACGCCCAATGACAGGCACTGGGTGTGCTGGTCTGTGGACGTGTGTGTGGCTATGGGTGGCGGTTGGGGTCGGCGTGCCTCCTACCCTTTGTGCATGTCTTGTGAGGTGTAGGTGTGTGTGTGTGTGACCACGTGCTGTTAGACCTTGCCCATCCCTGACGGTGTGTGCGGTTCCATGCTCGGCCAATTCGCTTAATGACATGCACCCCTAGGGTTTGTCCATGCGTGTTTGTGGGTTGTGCCTTTGCCACTGGTACATAGATACATAGATACATAGACAGTGTCAGCAGATAAGGGCCTATGGCCCACCCAGTCTGCCCATTTGAGCTTGTAAGTTCAGTTTGTTTTCCTAGAAGTCTGTTTCCCCTTACCCCTGACCTCTAGAATTCCTTTATGTCTATCCCATGCATTCTTAAATCCCGTGATTGTTTCTGCCCCCACCACTTCCTCTGGCAGGGTGTTCCACTTGTCCACCACCCGTTCTGTGAAGAAATTCTTTCTCATGTTTCCTCTGAATCGTCCTCCCTCCAACTTCATCCCATGCCCTCTAGTCCTGGAACATCTTTTTCGCTTAAAAATAGTGTTTTCCTGCACCCTGTTCCTCCCTGTAAGATACTTGTATGTCTCTATCATATCCCCTCTCTCCCTCCTCTCCTCCAGGGAGTACATGTTCAGTTCCTTCAACCTGTCTTCATAGGACTTGTGATGCAATCCATGCACCATCTTTGTTGCCCTCCTCTGAACCTTCTCTACCCTGTCTATGTCCTTACGTAGGTATGGTCTCCAGAATTGTACACTGTACTCCAGGTGGGGCCTCACTAGTGTCTTGTATAGCGGAATTTTCCTGCTGGTGATGCCCCTGCCTATACATCCCAGCATCCTATTTGCTTTACCTGCTGCCTTGTCACACTGTTTCCCTACCTTGAGGTCATCAGAGATGACAACCCCAAGATCCCTTTCCTGTTTGGTGCATGCTATATTCTCACCCCCCAACTGATATATTGTGCCAGGGTTTTTGTGCCCCATATGCATTATCTTGCACTTCTTTGCATTGAATTTCAACTGCCAAACCCCTGACCATTCTTCAAGTTTCTGCAGGTCGCTTCTCATTCTGTCTACACCTCTGGTGTGTCTACTCTGTTACAGAGCTTTGTGTCATCAGCAACAGTGAAATTCTGCCTTCTAGATCCTGCGCATGTCACTGATGAAGATGTTGAACAGGACCGTCCCAGCACTGATCCCTGTGGTACCCCACTGGTCACTCTTCCCTCTGTGGAGTGACAGCCATTTACCAGCACCCTCTGTGTCCTGCCACCCAGCCAGTTACCTACCCACCACACTACTGTCCTGCCCACACCCATATTCCCCAGTTTGTGTAATAGTCTTCTATGTGGCACAGTGTCAAAGGCCTTGCTGAAGTTCAGATAGGCCATGTCCACTGCCCTCCCCTGATCCACCTCCCTAGTCACTCAGTCAAAAAATTCAACGAGGTTGGTCTGACATGACCTCCCTGGTGAAACCATGCTGCCTTGGGTCCTGTAGTCCATTGACAACCAGATGTTCCACCAATTCTCCTTCAGTAGTGCTTCCATGATCTTCCCCACTACCGAGGTGAGGCTGACTGGTCTGTAGTTCCCTGCTTCCTCTTTGTTCCCACTTTTGTATAAGGGGACTACATCTGCTGTCCTCCAGTCTTTGGGTACCTCCCCTGTTTCCAGTGATCGGCTAAACAGGATAGCCAGAGGTTCAGCCACTACCTCTCTTAGTTCTTTAAGGACCCTGGGGTGCACCCCGCCTGGCCCCATTGCTTTATCAACTCTTATTACTTCCAGTTCCTTCAGGACACTTTCTCGTGTAAAGGAACTTGTGTCCATTTCTGCACCATTCTCACCCCTTGTACTCCCTTCAGACCCATTACCCCCCTCTTCCTCAGTAAAGACTGAGCAGAAATACCTGTTCAATATGTCAGCTTTACTGTTGTCATCCTCCACGTAGCTCCCATCCTCCCCCTTTAGTCTCACTATCCCTCCCTTTGTCTTTCTTTTTTCACTTATGTACCTGTAAAAGGTTTTGTCCCCTTTACCCACTGATTTTGCAATGTGTTCTTCTGTCTGAGCTTTGGCTTCCCTTACTGACCTCCCTGCTTCCCTTTGCTTCTCCTGGTACTTCTCCCTATCCCCTTCTGCCTGTGTCTTTTTGTATTGCCTGAATGCAATCTTTTTGGCTTTCACTTTCTTTGATACCTCTTTGGAAAACCATAATGGTCTCCTCTTCCTTTTCCTCTTGCTAACCTGCTTAATGCATAATTCTGTTGTTCTTGTAATCCCCATTTTAAAAACTGCCCACTGTTCCTCAACCCTGATTCCTGTCCCATTCCCGTAATGCCTCTTTCAAGTATCTCCCATTTTCCCAAAGTATGCCCCCTAAAATCCAGGATACGTGTTTTGTGTGGTTTGGTTCTGCTCTTTCTGTGATTTCAAACCACAATGACTGGTGGTCACTGTTACCCAGGTGCTCCCCCACTGTTACCCCCATCACACTGTCCCTGTTTGTGAGCACAAGGTCCAGTATTGCTTTCTGCCGAGTTGGTTCCATGACCAGTTGCTTGAGGAAGGCACCCTGAAGGGATTCCAGGATAAATCTGCTCCTAGTTGATGCTGCTGCTGGGATGCTCCAGTCCACGTCTGGAATATTGAAGTCTCCAACCAGTACTACCTCACCCTTGTCTGACATCCTTTGGATGGCTAGCATCAGCTCCCTATCTGTTTCTTCCTCCTGGGCTGGTGGTCTATAGACCACACCTGTGCGGATGGCTGGCCCCATTTTCCTTTCAGCTTAACCCACAGTATCTCTCCCCATTTTGTTCCTCCTGGATCTCTGTGGCCCTTATGTCATTTTTCACATACAGTGCCACTCCCTCCCTTCCTGCCTGCTCTGTCTCTTCTGAATATGTTGTAGCCAGGTATGGCCATCTCCCAGTCATGGGTATCATTACACCAGGTTTCAGTGATGGCCACAATGTCCAGGTCTGACTGTACCATGACAGCCTCAGATCTTCCATCTTGTTGCTAAGGCTTCTGGCATTTGCACATGGCTTTCCATGATTTGACCTCCCTAGACTGCTTCACTGTTCTACTCCAGCCCCTTCCTTGGTTGTCATTTATCCCTGGTTCTCCTTGCTGTCTGCCCTTCTGCTGAATTTTGCCCTTTCTGCTTATCCACCTCTTGGGCACTAATCTCCATCTTTTGCACACTGCTTTGCAGAGATAGCCACTCCTCTGGTTCACTGGTTCCACTGCTAGCTGTGGGGGTGAGCAAGTAGGTACCTCCTTGCTGGCCTGCCACCCCCTTTGCTAATTTAAATGCTTGTCAATGTAGCATTTAAACTTATCATTGAGTGCTTGATTCCCTCCAGGATGGATGCAGGCCGTCAGGCTTGAACAAACCTCCATCCTCCAGGTGGGTCCCCAGTCACCAATGAATCCAAACCCTTCCTCACAGCACCAGTTCTTCAACCATGAGTTAAAGTTCCTGGTGCATGCACTCCTATGCTCTCCCTTGCCTCTCACAGGTAGTACTTCTGAGTAAGTGACAGAAGTAGTTACTTGCTTGAGACCCCTCCCCGGTTTCCTAAACTCTTCCTGAACTTCCTTTGGCTCCCCATCTGCCAGGTCATTAGTACCTAGGTGGATAATGACATCCAGCTCACCCTCCCGACTTGCCTTCCCAGTGATCCCCAGGATCTTCCTTCCATCCCTCCATGCCGTGGCACCTGGTAGGCACCTCACCTCCCTGTCCTCCCCCTCCTGTGTTCCTAGCTGGATCCCTCTTATGATGTCCCCCACCAGGATTCACTTCCTCCTCCTCTGGGGTCCACTGCTTTCCCCGCTGAGGTCACCTCCTTGGCTAACCTCCACATCCTTTCCTTCCACTTCTCTGGGTACCTCTATTTGGTTGTCCTCGTTTGCCAGTGTGGCATATGAGTTCTTGAATGGAATAGGATCTGGGATGTGCCTTTGCCTGACTGCTCTAACCCTCCCTGAGCCCACTGTCATCCAAGTGCTCCTCGTTCTTGGCATCCTTTGAGGCAGCTGCATTGGACTGGGTGGTCTCTGGATAGGGGTGATGGTACTCCTGACACAGTTTACTTCCGCTCTGAGTCTGGCTACCTCATCCCACAGTCCAGAGAGATGCATGCAGATAGGGCAGCACCTCAGTGTCCAGAAGGTCTGCCTGAATATGGCTGCCCCACAGCCACTGCATTGCACCGCCCCACATTATACTGCAATTCCACTACTTGTCTGCTACTGAAGCTCTCCTAGTTCTCTTTTTATTAATTTACTGTACTAAAAATCCTGTCACTGATCCTCAGATAATTTTTTTTAAGGAAAAAGAAACCAATAAATAAATAAATGAGACAAAACACTTGTCGTGCTGAGGGTGGGCTTCCTTCCCCTTATGCCCCTCCTACTTCACACCCCTTACTATACCCTGTGTTTAGCTCCTGTCAATCAGATTTATCAGGGCATATAATTAAGAGTTGGGGGAAGGGGGGGTGAAAATTTGCAGCAATTAAAGACAGCACAGAATTACACCACCACTATGTTTTAAATTTTCAACAGCCCAAAAACAATTATAAGTAAAGACAACAAAGAAAGTATAGTGTCACTAAAAGCCCACAATCTAAGTTTAAAAGAAAAATAGCAATTACCAGTTACTCTAAAGCACTGAATTGAAATATGTTCCTTCCTTCCCCTTCTGGCTTCTTCTGAGAAAATAAACCTCTGCTTGCTACTTTAACTCTGACTAAGCCCCACCTCCAGTTATCACGTAGCTGAGGTCAGAGACCAGACAATTAACACCCTTCACCCAACTACAGGGCAGTCAGACAAGCCAAGATAAAATTTGCAGCAATTAAAGACAGCACAGAATTACACCACACACTATGTTTTAAATTTTCAACAGCCCAAAAACAATTATAAGTAAAGACAACAAAGAAAGTATAGTGTCACTACAAGCCCACAATCTAAGTTTAAAAGAAAAATAGCAATTACCAGTTACTCTAAAGCACTGAATTGAATATGTTTCCTTCCTTCCCCTTCTGGCTTCTTCTGGGTCCACATGACCCCACGACTTACCTGGGTTGGTTGAAGTTCTCCTCTGTGATGGTGTTCCGGTGCAGCTGTGCCATCCAGATCAGTCAGGGTTCCCTTCAACCAAGGAGGGGCTTCCCATCACTATCTTCACCTTCGTCCCCATCGCTGTCCCCCTCTTTGACCTGTACAGCTATCCCACAGTCGTTGGCCATGTTGTGCAGGATGCAACAGGCCAGGAATAGCCCACAGGCCTTTGAGGGGCTGTACTGTAGGGCACCGCCAGACGTGTCCAGGCAACAGAAACATGCCTTCAGCATCCCGAATACCCGATCGATGACATTGCATGTGGTGGCATGTGCCTCATTGTAGCATTGCTGCGATGGGGTCGCGGGCCACCAGTATGGTGTGAGCAGCCAGGGACAGAGTGGGTATCCACTGTCACCTGTGTGTAGAGGGTGTACATTAGTTTGGTGATCAGCATCACCCTGCCTTGGGCCATTTAGGCCAATACCCATGTCACCCCTGACTATGCCCCACCCAAGCTCCATGTCTTTCTGCATGCTCTGCATACTCACCCACTAGGTGGCCAGTGGGGATGTCCCCACTCTCGAACCTGTGGCACAGTGTGGACTGGTGCCAGATGAAGACATCGTGCTCCCACAGGGTGCATGGCACAGACATTGATTATAAACCCTCTGGCATCGCACACCACCTGGCAGTTGATGCTTGCATACCCCTTCTGATTCATGTATGTAGCCCCTTTGGGGCCAGGTGGCATGCAGATGGCCACATGGGTGCATTCTATTGCCCTGAGTATGCCAGGCATACGTGCTACCCTGTGGAAATCCTGTATGTTTGCTGTGTGCTCTGCCGGTGTGCTGGGGAAATGGATGTACTCCACAGCATGTGGCAGCAGTACGCTAAGGAATTGGGTAAGGATGCGTGACGTGGCCAACTTGGTTATGCCTGTCATGTCCCCTGTTGGTTTCTGGAAGGTACCCATGGTGAGCAGGCACATGCAAGCTGTCACTTTGGTCTCCACTGACAGGGCATGGCTCCATCGTGTGGGTGCCTGCATCACATCACTGCACAGCTCACAGAGTCACCTCAGGATCGCCCAGTTCAGGTGGCACTGGCCCATGATCTCAGTATCAGTGTACAGCTCGAAGCTGGTGTGGGCTCGGTACTGCCTGTTGGGGGCATACTGCTGACGGGCCTTTCCACAGCCGTGCCCCCCCCACTGCCTGCCTTCTCATCCCCCCATAACTGCCTCCATCTGGATTGTGGCACTGGCCATGTCCCTGGCTTGTGTTACCCCCCGGCAGCTGTTTCTGTGTTCCCCCTGCTGTCCTTGCTGCTACTCCCCCTGCACTGGGAACACCTCCCTGTAGTGGCCTCAGTGCTGTGTGGCACTTCCCCCTTTTGACCTGCACTGTGGCAGAGGCTCCCCACACCTTCCCTGTTCCTGGGGGTTCCAGGTGCTCTGTCTCTCTCCTGCCCTATCCTGCTCCCAGTTTGTGTGTGCCTGTGTGGCTGCCTGCAGTTCAGCAACATGTGGCTTTCCTGTAGCGTTCTTGCACCTCTCTCTTGTTCTATTTTATTTTGGATCATTTCCACTATCGCGCAACTTCCGTTTGCTCCCCTACTGCACATGGCGCATGTTGTTGAATATCACACTTCACCATTTATGCATGGTACCTCCCCCTTCAGTTGCACATGCATTCATTATCATTGCACTCTCGCGCATTGTGATTTGGGGGGTGCATCTGCCTCCCGCTGAATATCGCAGAATGGCGCATTTTCAGACTTGCGCTGGTGCATCCCTGTTGTGCATGGTGCAACCCTATTGAATATCTGGGCCAATGAGTTCATGCGAGGAGGGAGTATCACTCCAAAATAAACCAACTGTTTCCTGATTAGAATTCCTATACTGTAGTACCCCATATTACAATAAACCCTTTGTTCCTCTTGTAATATATGGAAAAGCCTCAATAATAGTATACTAAGTCATACAAAAATGTCCCAGTAATACACTACTGCTCTCAATAATACTATCCTGAGAAGTAATAATACTATTGTTTTTGTTGATAATACTACAGTTCAAAGGTCATCCCCAACTGTAGTATTATCAATTAATTTCAGCAGCATGAGAGTAGCTACCAGCATGCACTGAACGCTCAGGCTTTTCATGTAAACTATTTTCTGACAGAAAGCCGGCTTGCCACTTCCAGTTCATGGTTTTATTTCCTACTTCCAGTTTGCTGTTCACTTAGTGCCGTTCCTCTTCCTGCAGCAACTGTCCGAGACGCACCCAGCAACACAAGGTAAAAAAAAAACTGCATTAGATCCATATTACAAAACATAACAAACAGATAAGTGTGTAACAAGGCAGTAATACCATCTTGAGGTTTGGGGGACTTGGGGGACCTCTCGAGTTTCGTTCTCGAATGTCCCAAGTCCCCAAAATCTCTTGATGGTATTATTGCCTTGTAATACACACTTATCTATTATTCTATTTTTATTCAACTGTTTTATGAACTTAGTACATTTATCAGTCTTCTAACACATTTGTCAGTGCTCCCCAAAAGTTTGTAAAACAACTCATGCTCTTGAGTTGTCTATGCCCACACTGAGATAATTTACTACAGTTTTTACAAGAAACACAATTACTTTACCACCGCACCATAATTGTTTCTGGAGAGAAGCGAGTGTCATCTCGCATAAATAAGCCTCACATGAAAAACACAGCTGATACATGGTACAGCACACAAAGTAACATTCAAAAGCCAAATCGTCCCTTACAGTAATGTCACAAAAACTGGATGGGTGCCAATGTCAGATCAGTGCACAGTACCCAGGCACAGTACCATCGTGACTTAAAATAAACCAGACAAAAACTCTGCAAGATCAACATCGTCACACCTCACAGTGGGCAGCAACATCACTCACAGTAACTAGACAAAAAGCAGACAGGACCAAAACTACAGCATCACAGCAGGTAGCCACGACATAAAGTAAGTGTACTTCAAAGCAGCATAGGGACCACAAACCAAACACTGACAATGTGGAAAATCACACTAAGTACAATGATGGGAGTATAGGGGATGAGGGGATTAACAAGTATGCAAAAGCAGCACTAAAAACACTCAGTATAAAATAATTCAAATAATGATTAAAAAAATAAACAAAACAAAATGTACAAACATAAAGTATAATGGGGTCATCATAATTCAGCAGTGCCATCTAGTGGCACAGCAGATATATAGGAAAAATGTTATTAAACAAACACTTTTTCAACTACAAATATTTAAACTTAAAACTTTGGTTAACAAAACTATTAGCCTTTTTTTTTTATTCATTACAACATATACCTTTGAGCTATTTTATACTGAGATTAGTCATTGGATATGTGATGGATTTCCTTGGGGTGTAACAACATTCAGGCTTTGCCTCATGCCACACCTACCTGTGGCATCTATCACAAATCCTTTTAATGCACACCCTGTTCTGGATTATTGTTGACATAATACATGATTTTTCTTCTGTTTCCTTGTATACTGTTATGTACGATGCAACTACTATATATTACACTATTTTAGCCATTGCTAAAATATACAATTCTGTCCCTTAGAAAAAGATAATTTTCACTACAAATTGCACAGAAATGCAGATGGAAAGAATAAAAAGTGAGAATGTTTACTATTTATTAACAGTAAAAAATGTAGCAATCATTATATTAGGACAGGGCTTTCGCCAATTTAATTAGACTCTCAAATTTTGGGTACTTCGTAACTATTCAAATTAAAATTATGCTACAGACCCCTGATAAGATTAAAAAGTGAATTTCACTTCTGAAATGAGTTAAGAGTTCAAGGTCTGCTGTACTGAAGGGCTGGTGTTTGTTACCTCTGCACCACATACAGTAACATCAGCAAGCCCCCCCCCCCCGCCTGTATACGCATTTCAAAATTCTATTTACAAAGTGATATTCCAGTCTCTAATTATGGTGCTCATCTGACAAAAGGCATCCGATTCTTCTGTGTGCCATCAAGCACTTTCCAACAGCAGTAGCCAAATGTTTTTTTTCACTGTTTCCAGTTCAAACCCTGTAGCATAGAACAAGAGTAACAGAAATGACAACACCCAGCAGGTTCAAGCACAAAAACAAGATCTCTTTTTATTCACATGTATCTGCATTGTCACTGTTATCATACTGTACCTGTGGTCAGTTTTCCCAGGCTATTGTAAATTGAGTGTGTGGTCTCATCTTTACAACTGTGAAATTTAACCAGCTCAACTCAGAAAACCTTCTCATTCCATTTTAAGTCAAACACTTCATAGTGGCCTGCGAAAACATAACTACTTTTGGATATGAGGACATTGACTGTTTTATATCAATAAGACCTGCAAACACAGAAAAACACAGGATCTATAGTACTTATCACAACTCATCAGCACACAATAACAAGCATTTCTTGTACACAGAAACATAGACCGTGTTGGCAGAAAAGGACCAGTAGACCCATCTAGTCTGCCCTATTTTCCCTGTCTATCTTTATACCCTGGATTTTTTTGGTCACAGGTGGCCCTACTCCTCCCTTGCCTCTTTTTATTTTACCCATATACCTATCCCACGCATGTTTGAAGCTCCCCACAATCTTCACCCCTACCACTCCTTCTGGCAGACTCTTCCAGGCATCCACCACCCTTTCTGAGAAGAAATATTTCCTCACATACCTCTTAAACTCCTCCTCCCTCAAGCTTCATGGCATGCCCCCCTGTTCTGTTGCTCCTCCTCCTGTGAAACAGACTCCCCTCTGGCACCTTTTTCACCCCGTAAGGTACTTGTAGATCTCAATCACATCCCCTCATGCTCTCCCAGAGGTCACGCTTAACTTTTTTTTGCACCAGTCCACCCGGCTACACTGGCCCTGAAGAGATTGCACTAGCCCTGATGTAGCCATTCACTTAGGTGGTGGATCAGAGCTGTAGCTGATTGTTCCTGGGGGGCATGGGCCCCTCACCCACCCTGCCCCTGTCCCCATCCACCCCAGGGAAGTGATTTCCTTTATACCAGGGGTTCTGACATCACTTCCCCAAAAGGGCAAAGAGCATACACTTGTCACAACCTGAGCAGCCCAGCACACTGCATTTGGCATAAACAAACCCACACACTAACAAAAAAGCCCCAAAACACACAACACACATATACACACACACACACACACAAAGAATTAAACAGAAAGGTTGAGAGACATGTGGAGAGTGGTACATTGCACTGGCTATGGGGCGGCAGTCTTCCGAGAGACATGAAGGCTGTGATGATACCCTATTTATAGGCACCTCTCTGCACTGAGGGAGGAGGTTGCCCATCTCCAGACTGAACTAGCAAGGAGTAGGGAAACCTCCTCCCCCACCCAGGGACCACCAAGGCCAAAACTGCTGCCTCAGAGGTGGCCAAGAAAGAGGAGTGGTTGGACTACAATGGGCTCGGGGAGGCTAAGGGTGGTGGAACAGAGGTGCATCCCTCCAGTTGTACCTCTCCACAATTCATATGCTGTTCTGGCAAAGTGTAGTTCCTTTAGGGAGGCACCCGCAGCAGAGACCAAATTTGACACACATTGTTTCCTGTCCCAGCAAAAAAAAGAGACTGCAGTGCAA
Source organism: Neoceratodus forsteri (assembly GCA_016271365.2). Taxonomy (NCBI): domain Eukaryota; kingdom Metazoa; phylum Chordata; order Ceratodontiformes; family Ceratodontidae; genus Neoceratodus; species Neoceratodus forsteri. The sequence continues at coordinate 71,362,533 of CM057457.1, forward strand.
TCACATGCAGTGTGCATCCCCATTGTTGGGCGGGGAGGGAAGCCTCCCTCACTCAAGCAGCACCAGTGCCACCACCGCTGCTTCAGAGGTTGCCAAGAATGAGGAGCAGTTGGGCCACAATGGGCTCAGGGAGGGTGAGGGTGGTGGAAATGAGGCGCATCCCTCCAGCTGTACCTCTCCACAACTCATATGTCTTTCTGGCAGAGCATGGTTCCTCTATGGAGGCACCTGCAGTGGAGACCAAAGAGGATGCTGGGAACCTCCACAAGGGAGACAAAAAAGGAGGGTGGCATGGGACTCCACAGTGGAAGGAAATAGCTCCTGGTGGGGGACTCAATTGTTAGAGGCATGGAACTGGGGAGGGAGGGGAGAGGGAGGTAAGGTGCCTGCCCAGTACTAGGGCTTGGAGGGACAGGAAGCGAATCCTCAAGATCGCAGAAGCAGCCCCACAGTAGAGAGAGAGATGGAAGTCATTGTCCATCTAGGGACAAATGACCACACTGGAAATGTGATCAGAGCAGTACAGGAGGAGTTTGTGGAGTTGGGGAGGGGTCTTAAACAAGTAGCATGCACGGTAACCTTCTCGGAGGTGCTGCCTGTCTACGGCATGAGTGAGACTAGGGTGCACCGCACCATGGGGTTCAATAGATGGTTGAAAAAACTCATGTGGAGCACAGGGTTTTGGCTCCATTGGGGACTGGGGGTCCACTTGGAGAGAAACAGGCCTATAATGGCACGGCGGTCTGCATCTGTCCTGGAGGGGAACAAGGGTCTTAGGAGATAGGTTTAAATGCTTCATAGGAAAGCTTTTAAACTAACCAAGGGGGGAGGCACTGGAAAGGATCAGGGAATTCCCAGTCTCCCCCCACCTCAAAACAAGGTAGTTACTCGAGACGTAAACACCAAGGTAGAGAAGTTGATGGGAATCAGGACAAGGGTCAATGGAGAAAAAGGCAAAGGCAGTAAGGGCAGGGATGGGGCTAAAAGAAGTAAGGCCATTAAAAAATGGAGGGCGATAAGTACCAATGCCCGTAGTCTGGGTAACAAGCTTCGTGAACTAGTGGCCTTGATGGAAGAGAGACAGCTGGATATTGTGGCATTCACAGAAACATGGTACACAGAGAACCATATCTGGGATGTCAACATACCAGGGTACACAATCTACAGGAGGGATAGAGAGGATAAAAGAGGAGGAGGAGTAGCTCTCTATGTAAGGGAAGGGATCAAAGCAATGGAACTTAAGTGTAGACAGGGAGGAGAGGGGGCACTGTGGGTCACCTTGGAGACAAGAAATGGCACCACAATCCGCACAGGTGTTGTTTACAGACGCCATCTCAGGGGAAGGAAAGAGACAAGGAAATGATAGAAGACATCCTTAGAATGGCACAAAAATGGAAGATATTGCTGATGGGGAATCTGAATATGCCAGATGTTAGCTGGAGCACATTTGCTGCAGCCACATTCAAGATCAGGGTCCTTCTCAATGCCCCGCAGTGGGCTTACCTCGGACGGCAAGTATTGGAACCCACTCGGTAGGGAGCAATCTTAGGCCTGGTACTCTCAAACAGAGAGGATCTCAGATTTAGAAATGGGTAGCCATCTGGGAACAAGCAACCACAAAACAGTGTGGTTACATAGATACATAGACACTGTCAGCAGATAAGAGCCTATGGCCCACCCAGTCTGCCAATTTGAGCTTGTAAGTTCACTTTATGTTTTTCTAGAAATCTATTGCCCCTTACCCCTGACCGCCAGAATTCCCTTATGTCTACCCCATGCATTCTTAAAGGGAAATGTCCATAGAAACATAGAAGTTGATGGCAGACAAGGACCGCAAGGTCCATCCAGTCTGCCCATTTCTTTTTCCACCTTATAAATGTGCCATCGGCCTTTGCTCTATCAGTGGCCTAACTATTCATAGTCATTTGTATTGCTCCCTTATGCCTATCCCATGCCTGTTTGAAGCCCTGCACTGTATTCATAGCCACCACTTCTTGTGGTAAGCCATTCCATGCATCCACCACCCTTTCTGTGAAAAAGAAATTCTCACATTCCCCTTAATCGGACCCTCTAATCTCATGCTGTGTCCTCTGTCCTGCTATTTTTCTTATATTTAAACATGTTAGACTCTTTAACCTTGTTAATGCCCTTAAGGTGTTTGAATGCCTCTATCATATCACCTCTCCTCCTTTGCTCAAGGGTATACATATTGAGCTCTGTTAATCTGTCCTCATATGTCTTCTGATGCAGTCCCTGCACCATTTTGGTTGCCCTTCTCTGGACTGCCTCAATTTGGTTAATGTCCTTGTGAAGGTGTGGCCTCCAATACTGCATGCAGTACTCCAGATGGGGCCTAACCAGTGTCTTGTAAAGAGGGATTATTACCTCCTCTTACGACTTTGTGATACCCTACTAATCACACCCTAACACCCCTAGCTCCACTCTACTGCTTTTAGAGGTCTGCTTGATGATTTCAGGTCATCAGTGATGATGATGCCCAAGTCTCTTTCTTCCTTTGTGACTGCTAGCAACTCCCTCCCAACCTATAGGTGGCTTCAGGGTTTTCTTCCCTATGTGCATGATTTTGCACTTTTGCATTAAATCCCAGTTGCCACTCTTCTGACCATTTTGCTAGTTTATCCAGATCTCTTCTCATTCTGCCCACCCCATCTGGATCATCTACTCTGTTGCAGATCTTGGTGTCATCTGCAAACAGACAAGCCTTACCCTCTAGTCCATCTGCAAGGCCACTAATGAAGATGTTGAAGAGGACTGGCCCCAGAACTGATCCCTGAGGTACCCCACTTGTGACCTGCATCTCTTCTGACTGTATACCATTTACCACCACTCTCTGTTTTCTGCCCGTCAACCAGTTTGCCACCCAGTTGACCAACTTCTCTCCCACCCCAAGCCTACCCAGCTTATTTATCAATCTTCTATGTGGAACAGTGTCAAAAGCTTTGCTGAAGTCAAGGTAGGCGACATCAACTGCTCCCCCTTGGTCCACCACTCTGGTTACCCAGTCAAAGAAATCTATGAGATTATTTTGACAGGACCTTTCTTTTGTAAACCCATGCTGTCTTGGATCCTGTGCCCCTATGGATTCCAGGTTTTGCACTATCCTTTCCTTAAGGAGTGCCTCCATAATCTTGCCCACTACTGAGGTAAGACTGACTGGTCTGTAGTTTCCCGCCTCCTCCCTGCTACCACTCTTGTGGAGCGGGATCACATGAGCCCTTCTCCAGTCTTCTGGGACCTCTCCTGTGCTCAGAGACTCACTAAACAGTTCTGCTAATGGCTCTGCTAGTTCCACCTTTAGCTCCTTAAGTACCCTGGGATGTATGCCATCAGGTCCCATTGCCTTATCCACCCTGAGCTTAGCAAGCTGTTGTAGGACCCTTTATTTTGGGAAGGCAGTAGTGCTCACCTCCCTCCCCCCTGTGTCCATGATGCTGAGCTGTGGGCCCTGCCTTACCTTCTCTTCAGTAAATACTGAGCAAAAGTATCTATTTAGGATAGATGCCTTTACAGGTCCTCTCCTCACATGCTCCCTTTCTCCATTAAGCTTAGCAATACCCCTCTGGACTTTCTCCTTTCACTAATGTATCTATAGAAAGTCTTGTCACCTTCTTTTACTGTTCGTGCTAGTGTTTCCTCAGTTTGGGACTTTGCTCGCCATACTGCCTTTCCTGCTTCCCTTAGGGCAGTTTGATATGCCTTCTATCTTCATCCCGCTGTGTTCCTTATATTTCCTGAAGGCCAGCCTTTGGCTCTGACCTTTTCTGCTACTGTATTTGAGAACCAAAGTGGTTTCCTCTTCTTTGCACTTCCTTTTCTCTCTAACACAATGGGATGTTGCTTCAGTATTGCATCCTTATGCTTGCCCACTTTGCCTGTACCCCTCACCTGTGTTTCTTTTGCCAGGGCTAGCTTAACTCTGTTGGCCATCTTATCAAAGTCAGCTCCTCTGAAGCCCCATATTTTTGCCTTGGAATGGGATGATTTAGATGTAGTAGCCAAATTAAACCATACCATGTGATGGTCACTGGCCCCCAGGTGACCTTCTACCTGGAGATCTGTGATCCCTTCCCTGTTAGTCAGTACTAGATCTAGGATAGCCCTGTCTCTTGTGGGTTGCTGTATCAGTTGTTTGAGGCCCTCCCCCTGCAGGGAATCCACTATGTGTCTAGTTCTGGCAGATGTTCCTGCTGGTATTGACCAATCTGTATCCGGCATGTTGAAGTCTCCCATTATCAGAACCTACCCTTTAGCTGTTTTGTATATCTTCTAACAGTAATGTGTCTCTGTCCTCCCCCTGGTCTGGGGGCCTGTAGACAACCCCAGTTCTTATGGCTGTCCCTTTTCCTGTTTCCAGGGTGACCCACAGTTCTTCTGGCTCCTTATGTGTATTCTGAATTTCTGTAGCTTTGATATTTTCATTGACATACAGGGCCATTCCTCCCCCCTTTTTGCACCTCGGTCTCTTCTGAACAATACATAGCCAGGTACTGAAGTCTCCCAAGTGTGGTTACTGGTAAACCACGTCTCACTAATTGCTACTATGTCCAGTTTAGCCTCTGACATTATTGCCTGTAGGTCTGGGATCTTATTTCCAGGCTGTGAGCATTTGTGTACATGATTTTCCATTGGCGGATTTTGGTGTGTTAGTTGTTGGGTGAGGTTTGGCATTACCTAATGCGTCGTATGGGAGACAAACCTTTTTCTTACCTGGTGATGCAAATGAACTGCAAACGTGTTGAATCCCTGTTTGACCACTAGCTGAGGTGGGAGGGTGTTTTTCCCATTCGACGTATGGGGTGCTGCACCCCTCTCCCCATTTGCTAGTTTAAATATTCTGCAGAGACGTCAAACTTCTGCTCCAATGCACTGACTTCCTCCTTAGTCAGATGCAGTCCATCAAATTTAAGGAACTTTCACTCCCAGAACTGTTGCCAGTTCCCAACAAATCTGTGTCCATGTCCTGTCGGGCCCCATCTCCGTGTGTATTGTGTGTATATGTGTATTTGAATCTAAAATGCTGGCGGGGAGGGTGCAGGATCAACCAGATATGATTTTAAATTAAACACTCAGTGGCAAGTGGCAATTTTATTAACATTTATACATCTGCTAATCGGACCCCACTTCACACGGAGGTGGGGCCTAACGGGACATGGACATTTCCCTTTAAATCCTGTGATTGTTTCAGCCCCCACCACTTCCTCTGGCAGGTTGTTCTACTTGTCCACCACCCTTTCTGTGAAGAAATTCTTCCTCACATTTCCTCTGAATCACCCTCCCTCCAACTTCGTCCCATGCCCTCTAGTCCTGGAACATCTTTTTGGCTGGAAAATAGTGTATTCCCACACCCTGTTTTCTTCCTGTAAGGTACTTGTATGTCTCTATCATATCCCCGCTCTCCCTCCTCCCTTCCAGTGAGTACATATTCAAGTCCTTAAGCCTGTCCTCATAGGACTTGTGATACAATCCTTGTACCACCTTGTTGCTCTCCTCTGAACCTGCTCTACCCTGTCTATATCCTTACGTAGGTATGGTATCCAGAACTGTACACTGTACTCCAGGTGGGGCCTCACTAGTGTCTTGTATAGTGGAATTATGATCTCCCTTTTCCTGCTGGTGATGCCCCTTCCTATGTATCCCAGCATCCTATTTGCTTTACCTGCTGCCTTGCCACACTGTTTCCCTACATTGAGGTCATCAGAGATGATAATCCCAAGGTCTCTTTCCTGCTTGGTGCATGCTATAGCCTCCCCCCCTCAACTGAAATGTTGTTCCAGGGTTTTTTTGCCCCATATGCATTATCTTGCACTTCTTTGCACTGAATTTCAACTGCCAAAACCTTGACCATTCTTCAAGCATCTGCAGGTCCCCCCCTCATTCTGTCTACACCCTCTGGCATGTCCACGCTATTACAGAGCTTCGTGTCATCAGCGAACAGGGAAATTCTGCCTTCTAGGTCCTGCGCAATGTCACTGATGAAGAAGTTGAATAGGACCAGTCCCAGCACTGATCCCTGTGGTACCCCACTGGTCACTCTTCTCTCTGTGGAGTGACAGCCATTTACCACCACCCTCTGTGTCCTGCCACCCAGCCAACTAACTACCTACTGCACTACTGTCCTGCCCACTCCCCTATTCCCCAGTTTATTTGATAGTCTTCTATGTGGCACAGTGTCAAAGGCCTTGCTGAAGTCCAGATAGGCCATGTCCACTGCCCTCCCCAGATCCACCTCCCTTGTCACCCAGTTGAAAAATTCAATGAGGTTGGTCTGGCATGACCTCCCCCCGGTGAAACCATGCTGCCTTGGGTCCTGTAGTCCATTGGCAACCAGGTGTTCCACCAATCTCTCCTTCAGTAGTGCTTCCATGATCTTCCCTACTACCGAGGTCAGGCTGACTAGTCTGTAGTTCCTGGCTTCCTCTTTGTTCCTGCTTTTGTATAAGGGGACTACATCTGCTGTCCCCCAGTCTTTGGGTACCTCCCGTTTCCAGTGATTGGCTAAATAGGATTGCCAGAGGTTCAGCCACCACCTCTCTTAGTTCCTTTAGGACCCTGGGGTGCATTCCATCTGGCTCCATTGCTTTATTGACTCTTATTCCTTCCAGTTCCTTTAGGACCCTTTCCCGTGTAAAGGGACTTGTGTCCATTTCTGCACTGTTCCCACCCATTGTACTCCCTTCAGGCCCATTACCATCCTCTTCCTCAGTAAAGATTGAGCAGAAATATCTGTTCAGTATGTCAGCTTTACTGTTGTCATCCTCCACGTGGCCCCCATCCTTCCCCTTCAGTTTCACTATCCCTCCCTTTGCCCTTTTTTTTTCACTTATGTACCTGTAAAAGGTTTTGTCCTCGCTACCCACTGATTTTGTTATGCGCTCTTCTGTCTGAGCTTTGGCTTCCCTTACTTAGAAACATACATAGAATTTGACGGCAGATAAGGACCGCTTGGCCCACCCAGTCTGCCCATTTCCCTGCCTACTAGATAAGCTGCAGATCCTAGTTAACCAGCAGCCTACTTCTTCCTACCCCCAACCCCTAGAATTGCCTTAAGACTGTCCCATGCATGCTTGAATTCCACCACTGTTTTTGACTCCATGACCTCCTCCGGAAGGCCGTTCCATGCATCCACAACCCTCTCTGAAAAAAATTCCTTAAATTACCACTGAGCCACCCCCCATCTTCAAATTGTGCCCCTTGTTCTTGCACACCTCTTTTTGAAAGATGCTACCCTCTTGGACTTTGTTGATTCCTTGAGGTACTTGAAAGTTTCTATCATGTCCCCTCTCCTCCTTTCCTCGAGGCTATACATATTAAGCTCTTAAGTCTCTTCATATGTCTTCCGTGCAGACCCTGCACCATTTTAGGTGCCCTCCTCTGACAGCTTCCATCCTATGTCTTTGTGAAGACTGGGTCTCCAGAACTGCACGCAGTACTCCAGATGGGGTCTGACCAGCTGTCTGTACAGAGGATAATAACTTCCTGTTTTCTACTGGTGATGCCTCTCCCATGCATCCCAGTATCCCCCAGCCCTCCTTGCTGCCCTCTCACATTGCTTGCCCACCTTTAGGTCCCTTTCCATTTTTGTTGTTGTTAGTATCTCACCCCCCATTGTGTACTCTTCCCCTGGGTTTTTGTTTCCCAGGTGCATTACCTTGCACTCCTTAGCATTGAATCTAAGCTGCCATACATTTGACCATTCCTCTAACCTTGCCAAGTCACTTTTCATCCTTTCCACCCCACCTTGTGCATCAGCTCTGTTGCAGATCTTTGTGTCATCTGCAAAGAGACTGCATTTTTCTTCCAGTCCCTCTGCAATGTCGCTTATAAAGACATTGAAGAGGACCGTCCTAATACTGAACTCCTGCGGTACCCCACTAGTAACCCCCTTCTTCAGAGTGGACTCCATTTACTATTACCTCTGTGTCCTATTCTCCAGCCAATTTTTACCCAGGCTTTCATCTTGGGACCCACTCCCAGGCTAGCTAACTTGTATATTAATCTCTTGTGTGGACTGTGTCAAATGCCTTGCTAAAGTCTAGGTAGGCCATGTCCACAGCGCCCTCCCTGATCTACTACTTTGGTCACCCAGTCAAAGAAATCTATCAGATTTGTCTGGCATGACCTTCCTGCTGTGAATCCATGCTGCCTGGGTCCTGTGCCCTCTGGCCTCTAGATACTCTACAATTCTTTCCTTCAGAAGTGATTCCATCATTTTCCTACCACTGAGGTTAAACTAACAGTCTGTAGTTTCCTGCTTCTCCCTTGCTCCCACTTTTGTGAAGGGAATCACATCTGCCTCCTCCAGTCCTCGGATACCACCCCATCCTCCCATGATTTGTTAAACAGGGTAGTCAGTGGTGTCACTAATTCTACCCTTAGTTCTTTAGAATTCTGGGATGAATCCCATCAGGCCCCATTGCTTTGTCCACCTTCAGTTTTAAGAGTTCTTTCAGAACCCTTTCTTCTGTAAATGGGCTGGTATCAACTTCTGTATCCAGAGTGTTTCTACTGTTTGTTTTAGGTACCTCCCTCTTCCTTTGTAAATACTGAGCAAAATATTTGTTTAGTATCTCTGCCTTTCACAGTCACCCTCTGCCCACCCTCCCCCTTTATTAAGCCTCACTATCCTCCTTGGTCTTCCTTCAGTCCCCTGATGTACCTATAAAAGGTTTTATTCCTTCTAACTGAGTTGGCTATCTTTTCTCGGTTTGGGCCTTTGCTGTTCTGACTGCCTTCCCAGCTTCCTTTGCTTTAACTGATACAGTTCTCTGTCCTGCTCCTTCTGTGATTTCTTGTACTTCCTGAAAGCTTTCTTTTCTCTTGAACCTTCACTGCCACTTCCTTTGAGAACCATAGTGGTTTCTTACATCATTTAATTTTGTTTATTTGCTTCACACAAAGGCTTGTTACCTCTGTGATGGCAATTTTATTATTCTCCATTGTTCTTCCACCCTCCTTCCTGCCCATTTGCTAGTGCTCCTTTAGGCACTCACCCATTTTGGCAAAGTCAACCTCCTAAAGTTCAGTACCTTTGCCTTTGTATGGCTTGACCTCTATTGCTGTGTTTATTGTGAACCATACTGTTTGATGGTCGCTAGTTCCCAGATGGCTACCCACTTCTACATCTGTGATCCTCTCTTCATCTCCATTTGAGAGAACCAGGTCTAAGATTGCTCCCTCTCGAGTGGGCTCCAATACTAGTTGTCTAAGGCATGCCCCTGTAGGGCATCTAGAATAACCCCACTCTTCGAAGTGGCTGCTGCAACTGCACTCCAGTTAACATCTGGCATATTCAGATCGCCCATCAGCAATATCTCCCTTTTCTGCCATACTAAGTATACTTTCTATCATTTCTTGTCCATTTCTTCCCCTGAGAAGGGGGTCTGTATCAACCCTGTGCAGATTGTGGTGCCATTGCGGTCTCCAATTTACCCACAGTGCTTCTTCTCCTCCCTGTTTTCCCTTTTGTTCTGTTGCTTTGATTCCTTCCCTTATGTAAAAGCAACTCCTCCTCCTCCTCTTTTACCCTCTCTGTCCCTCCTGTAGATAGTGTATCCTGGTATGTTTACATCCCAGTCATGGTTTTGTGCGAACCATGTTTCTGTGACTGCCACGATATCCAGATGTTCCTCCTCCATCAAGGCCACTAATTCAGAAAGCTTGTTACTCAGACTATGGGCATTGGTACTCATCGCTTTCCATTTTTTGATGGCTTTACCTTCTGTTGCAGCATCCCCCACTGACCTTTCTACCTCAGTCTTTTTCTCATTTAGTACCCTGTTTTGTAGGGAGAGGCTGGGATTTTCCTGCTGCTTATCAGTGCCTCCCCCCTTGACTAGTTTAAAAGCTTGCCAATGAAGCATTTAAATCGATTGCTCAATAGACTTGTTCCCTTCCTGGACAGATGCAGACCATCCTACCAGTATAGGCTGGTGTCCCTCCAGGTGGAACCCCAGTCCCCAATGAAGCCAAACCCCTGTGCTCCACACCATTTTTTCAACCATTCATTAAACTGCATGGTGCAAAGTACCCTTGCCTCACTCATGCCATTGACAGGCAGCACCTCTGGAGAAGGATACTGTGTGTGCTACTTGTCTGAGGCCCTCCCAGTTCTACAAAGTCCTTCTGCACTGCTCTAATCTCATGTTGAGCCAAGTCATTTGTCCCTAGGTGGACAATGACGTTCAACTCCAGACTCCGTGCAGCTGTTCTCGTGATCCTGAGGATGAGCTCCTGTCCTCCAAGCCATGGCACCAGGCAGGCACCTTACTTCAGTTTTTCCTGCTCCCCCAGTTCTATCCCCTAATAACTGGAGTCCCCACCAGGAGCTTCCTTTCCTTGTGGTGTCCTCTGCCTCCTTCCTGTGGGCCTCCCTTGTGACAGGTGTCCTCAGCCTCCTTAATCTCCTCTGTGGGTGCATCCAGGGGAGCTGTGCTCCCCCAGAATGGTGTATGGATTGTGGAGTGGAACAACTGACTGGGTGTGCCTCTGTTCCACCATCCTCACCCTCCCTGAGCCCTCTGTGGTCCAATTGCTGTGCTTTCTTTGCAATCTCTGAGGTAGTGGTGGTGGCTCTGGTGCTCCCTGGATGGGGGAGGTTCCCTTCCTACCATCCAGTCTGGCCTGGGGGAAGGTTCCCTTACTACTGTCCAGTGTGGCCTGAAGATGGGCAAATTCCTCCCTCAGGGCAGAGAGTTGTCTGCAAATAGGGCAGCATCTCAGCCTCCAGAAAGACTCCCGGAAGACTGCTGCCCCACAGCCATTACATTGCACTACTCCCCACATGATTATGTACTTTTTTTTGTGTGTGTGTGATTGGTTTGTTATATAGAAATATATATATTATACAATGTGTATGCTTATATTTTCAGTGCTGTGTGCTAGAGAGGATATGACATTGATATGCACCTTGCACTCTTGAGGAAATGATGTCAGAACCCCAGGTATAAAGGAACTATTTCCAGGGAGGTGGGGTGAGGGGTAGGAAGGGCTTGGGCCTAAACTGTGCCCTCACAAAACAATCAGCTAAGAGCTCTGACCCACCGCTGCGGAGTGCCTTCCTGTCAGCAAGATACCATACACAACAATTTGACAGAGAAAATTCTGCTAATCAAACAGAGAAAATCCAGACATCCAAGTCAGACACAGGTAAATCTCCCCAGCCCCAAAACAGCCTGGTGGTTTGTGCTCTGAAAGCAGTCAGCCCCAAAATAAGTCAGCTGTGCTTTAAACTCTTCCTGCACTGAAAATCTTAAGAATTGTAACAAGACTGTCTTTTCCTGATAATTCTAAGTTCCTTATTTCACCTTTCAGTTAGAAGTAGCCTCCACCTGCAGAATATCTGCTATAAACCAAAGACAATTGTAAGGTTTACCTCCCTCTGTTGTGAGCACAACTCGCTTTCTTGCAAATCCTATGTTCAGTATTGCAGCTCCCAGCAAGAGGTAGTTTGACTTGAAAAATATTAGCTGTTCTGATGAGTTTGCTATAAAACACTTGCTTATAATGCTATTGTTCTCAGGTCTGTTACCAAAGCTATTGGTTGATAAGTATCTATGATGTAATCACTTCCTGAGAAAGTCTGAATTTCCTTTAAGGCACACAAAGATAAACACAAAAACAGTTTACTGTCTGGGTCAAATACACAACCTGTACCTGCACTTATTTCAGGATTTGTGACAAATGTTTAGCCCAGGGTTTAAACTCTTCCTGCACTGAAAATCTTAAGAATTGTAACAAGACTGTCTTTTCCTGATAATTCTAAGTTCTTTATTTCACCTTTCAGTTAGAAGTAGCCTCCACCTGCAGAATATCTGCTACAAACCAAAGACAATTGTAAGGTTCACCTTCCTCTGTTGTGAGCACAACTCGCTTTCTTGCAAATCCTATGTTCAGTATTGCAGCTCCCAGCAAGAGGTAGTTTGACTTGAAAAATATTAGCTGTTCCTGTTACTGACCTCCCTGCCTCCCTTTGCTTCTCCTGGTACTTCTCCCTATCCCCTTCTGCCTGCGTCTTTTAGTATTGCCTGAATGCAATCTTTTTGGCTTTTACTTTCTCTGCTACCTCCTTGGAAAACCATAATGGCCTCCTCTTCCATTTCCCCTTGCTAACCTGCTTAATGCATAATTCTGTTGCTCTTGTAATCTCTGTTTTAAATATTGCCCACTGTTCCTCAACCCCTGATTCCCTCCCCATTCCCATTAATGCCTCTTGCAATCATCTCCCCATTTTTCCAAAGACTGCCCCCTAAAATCCAGGATAGGTGTTTTTGTACACTTTGGTTCTGCTCCTTCTGTGATTTCAAACTACAGTAGCCAGTGGTCACTGTTCCCCAAGTGTTCCCCCACTGTTATCCCTATCACACTGTCCCCATTTGTGAGCATGAGGTCCAGTATTGTCTTCTGCCGAGCTGGTTCCATGACCAGTTGCTTGAGGAAGGCACCTTGAAGGGAGTCCAGGATAAATCAGATCCTGGTTGATGCTGCTGCTGGGAGGCTCCAGTCCACATCTGGAATATTGAAGTCTCCAAGCAGCACCACCTCAACCTTGTCTGCCATCTTTTTGATGGCTAGAATCAGCTCCCTATCTGTTTCTTCCTCCTGGGCTGGTGGTCTGTAGACCACCCCTGTGCGGATGGCTGACCCCATTTTCCTTTCCAGCTTAAATCTCAGTATCTCTCCCCCATTTTGTTCCTCCTGGATCTCTGTTGCCTTTATGCCATCTTTCATATAAAGTGCCACTCCTCCTTCCTTCCTGCCTGCCCTGTCTCTTCTAAATATGTTATAGCCAGGTATGGCCATCTCCCAGTCATGGTTATCATTACACCAGGTCTCTGTGATGGCCACAATGTCCAGGTCTGACTGCACCATGGCAGCCTCCATATCCTCCATCTTGTTGCTAACACTCCTGGCATTGGCACACATGGCTTTCCATGATGTTGTTACATGAGGTCCCAGTACCCCAGAGGTACACCGCAGACAGCTAGCATTTAGGTATATGTTATACTAACATATAGGGCTAAGTGCATCTACCGTATAAGAGTAGATGTCAGGATATGTATGCACATTATTGCTATACACTTTACTTTCTAATATATATATGTATTTCTTGCTTACAAGATGTTAGAACATTTGTGTCCTTGTAATGATTATGATATTGGAGTCGACATTGCCATCTTCTGATGATTTGTATTATTACACGGCTATGTACAAACTGTACCTCTTTATTTCTACAAAGTGATGACTACTAGAAAATTGTATAATGTTATCTTGGACTGTGGAGCCATCTCTAATTTAGCCAACAGGGCTCATCTGTGTAACTGGAAGTGTTTCTATCTTACAGTAACCATGGTAATTATTGTAGGTATATAATGTAAGACATTATGTCTTCTACCTCAGAGACCCCAGGAGACATGGAGATTCCTCAAGGTATAGGGAACTGTGATTATCCTTCTGGTAGTAATAAACAAGCTTTATTACTCTTATGCAACATGTCTGTGATTCCTTGCATGCCCTTTATTGCCAAGAACCTGAGAGTGAGGTTTAGACCTCTTGAAAATTGGCGACCACATGCAAGCAATATTTGGTGTTTGCAAGGTTTCATTTGTCGCTAAAAACTTTTCCCTTCCCAACAGGGACAGTAGGTGTGCAGTCCCGCACCACCTCTCCTGTTTTTCGCCCACTTTGTAATCACTTGCAAAGTCTGTCTGCTTACTGGGTATGGTCGATGCCGACTCAATCCACCCCACAACAGTTTTTAATTGCTAGCTTACAAGTGCACAGTAGCCCAACTGTGAATAAGTGCACCTGTTGTGGATTGATACACAGCATGACACCTTTTCACGGTTTGATTTTTTGTTCCCTCCCACACAAAGGCCACCATCTCAAATATCTGCGCAGAACTGAGACTCGATGTCTCAAACTTCCTTACCTCCCATGGAGGATGGTCTGACTTCGAGCAGGATGCAAGTCAATCTGACAACCCTATACTGGGGATTTCAACCCAGTACACAGAGATGAGACAAACAGCCAGAAAATGAGAAGCTAAAGGGCTGTTGGTTGTGGCTCTTTATGCTGCTCTAAAAGCCTCCAAAGTGAGGTTTTGATCCCTTGAACTGCAAATCTCATCTCTTAAGCAGGAGATGGGGTTGCAGGAAATGGAATGTGTAAGACAAGAGCAGGATTTGGAATACGAACTCCAAACTCTGTGAAATGAAAAGGTTTCCCTTTTGCATCATTCTGCACAGGCAGGTGAGCAGGAACTTTGTATGTTGAAGCAGGAGTGTCAAAGTCTGAGAAAGGATAAGGGGTAGGCTTTGCAAATGAATGATTTGTTAAGTAGAATGAATGAACAAATGCGTGATGAGTTGTGAGAGTTACAGGACAAGATAAACCAGGTACGTAATGACTTAGGTTTGGGTACTAGGGACAATCACGAATTTAGCGCTTCGTATAGAGTGTTACAGAAGCTGTTGCAGGATGAACTGGATTTGAATGTTGCAAAAGTGAGTCATGATGAATGTGAATCTAAAATGGTGATACTGCGCCATCAGTGAGTGGTACTGGCTGGTCATGTCAAGGCGATGGGCGGCGTAGCTCCTGCCTTGACTATGTCATCTGAAGGGGAGGAGTCAGATGACAATATTTCTCAGTACAACGCCCAGTCACACCCCTGCTATGGCCCAGACACCCCTTCCTGCCATCCACAACATGGCGGGCCCCATCACATGACCCTCTCACCCTACGTCATCGACGGCATGACGCACATCATGGGCGACACCAACATGATGACCCCCATGATGGGGGGGAGCAGGCCCCGGCTTAGTCCCAATGGCACCACCAATCACCATTATTTCTGTGGATGATAAGGAAGAGAGAGAGAAAATGATTGATGCCACCTTAGGCAATGTAACCCTACCTGACAGAAGTAAGCAGAAACTCTGAACACAGATCAGACAGATGCAGCAGGAGGCCACGACATGGGATGGAAGGGTCTGAACTGTGGCTGAGACCACAGCCCAGGCAGCCCTGGATGGTGTCCGAGGCAATCTACCTCCACTTGATCATCCCAATAATCCTCTACAAATGGCCTACTCTGTTCAGCAAATAGATGATAGCATTGGTCGGATAAGCCTATCAGACAACTTTAGTTGCCACTTGGAAAAGGTGTGAGCTAAATGTGAAGTACTTAGTCTCGCTGCAGACTACCAAGTCCAGATCCTATGCCACACTGTTGATCCTGGACTGTGGGCAAAACTCCCAGATGCTGTATGCCAGGATGGCCACACCACCTTTGATGAAGTAGCAGCTGAACTCATTTCTGCACACAGCCCAGGTGTAGTAGGAGTGATTCTCGCATACCCTGTAAAACAGAATGCAAAAGAAAGTCCAGCGACTTTCCACCAGAAGCTCTGGATAGCTCCTATGTGCTCACCCTGCTGCATATTGCACTAGAGTACTGTCTATATTTTATGCATTGTCAACCTTGTATCCTATTGCTCGATACCTGTACTTATTCTACTTTTTATGCTGCTCCTAAGATCTGCTTGCACTGAAACTCTAAAACAGCCTATATTGTCTCATATGCCATGTTTCTGTTTTATAACTATATGTATAATTACACCATCTGTATGTATTTACCTGAACTTGTACTCTGTATATCTGTATATATGTACTCTGTATATCCCTTTCCCCTTCCTCCAGGATGTACTCTGAGACAAGCATTAAGTTGCTCAGTGTATCTTTCCTGGTGAAACAATTCAATAAATAAAATAAATAAATGGCCTACCAAGCAGTGAAGCACCTTTCAGGAGAAGCCACAGATGTGGACCTCATTGAATACAAGACCCTATTGCCGGGGTACACTCCACCAAGCATAGAGGCAATTTTAGGAGGAAACCTAATCCTGATCAAAGTCATAAATGTAATACACGTGACACTTCTGATGTCACTAGTGCCACAGGCACTGTAACTGGTGTTTTTCATACAGCTATGTCCATCTGGAATAAAGCCAACAATGCTGCTATCAAATACCATGCTCAGAAATTCCAAATTGGTTTGGTAAACAATATTATACCCACATTATTGCATGGTGTGGATGGCCTTAGTCAAGAAGAAAGATATACTGTATATAATATGCATGACATTGCTAAGGCATTTACAGATTCTAAAGATAAGATTAATGCACTTATTGCACAAAACAATAAAGAAGCAGATAAGCAATACATTGCCCATGAGATCTTGTGCTCAGCCTATGGCTCTTACATAATCACTACCATCAATAATCTCTTCCGTGATCTATATTCTGGAAGAATCCCTGATATCATGCATGATAGACGTATCTCCATATGATATTGCCCTCAGCATAAATCCTCTAACTGTGTTGCCATGTGTATGCTACAGACTTTAACTATTCCAATTTCTACTGCTAGGAATTTGGATTTTGTGACCAGACACCCTAATACTGGTCCATGCTTTACTTCTGAGAAATGTTCCATTAATGATATTAAGTTTGTGTCTTTTACTGTTTCTTGACCACGTTTTGATCCTACTACAGCGATATTTGATCAACTCACATCTGTACACTCCATTGGGTACCTTTATGAAGATATCTACAGAGAACGCCCTGATTTGCCTCATCTTTGGGTTTCCATCCTCTTCTGGATGCGTGGGTCTCACCGTACACGGACTGTTGTGTGAAGAAAGGGTATATTTATTTGTGTCGATGTGATGTATTTGATGTTATTAAACTTGTATGTGGCTATTCCCCAGACAGTATCAATTGATCCTTTTCCATGGATGATGACATCACCACTAATGGCAATACCAGGACTCAACATCTGCTCCAGACGATTCCAAGTTATACCAGTCATACCAGGAAAAGGTTCACCACCTGTCAACACAGATTTCCAAACAGACTTATACTTGCCCAGTACAGTTGCAAAAATGGAGACTGCCTACAGTGAAAATGCAATATTATTGTGACTTGAGAATACTGTATAGTTACAAATTACAAGTCATACACTTACGATTTATAGACATGTTCTATTGATACTTCAAACTTTTGCTTTGTTCCCCATCAAAAAAAGCAGTTATTGGGCACACAGTTATTACCCCCGTTCCTCTGATGGATGCTGACATCATTGATGGAAACCCTAATTATCTGCTTACTCTTTCAGAGTATTTACCTAATTTTAATGTTCACATTGATCTGTTAACTTAGACATTAAAATCACTTTTAGAGAGAAAAGATACCCACCTCATCCACATCAGCAATGATATTTCCAAAGCTGATGAAGCTGTCCTTGCACTTATTAATGATGGTGATATGAATAGAGCACTTACTAACACTTGGTTAGAGATAATTTTTAAAGGTTTTGTTATTATACAAGCATCTTGATATCTTTTCTCATTATTATGCTTTGCTGCATATGGTGCACATTATGCCAACACTGTGAGCAGCTGGAGTTCCTTTACAAGGTTCACGCGTTGGGTCTGTAAATGACCCCTGCTCCTTCTCCACTTCCTTACTCTTGCTGTGTTGCCCCTTGTGAGGCAACAAGGGGGGAATGTTACACAAGGTCCCTGCACCCTAATTGGTACTCCAGAGGTGCACCGCAGACAGCTAGCATTTAGGTATATGTTATACTAAAATATAGGGCTAAAGGCAGCTACCGTATAAGAGTAGATGTCAGGATATGAATGCACATTAGTGTTATACACTTTACTTGCTAATATGATTATCCTTTTGGTAGTAATAAACAAGCTTTATTACTCTTATGCAACGTGTCTGTGATTCTTTGCATGCCCATTATTGCCAAGAACCTGATAGTGAGGTTTAGACCTCTTGACAATGTAAACTCTCAGACTGTTTAGCTGTTCTACTCCACCCCCTTCCTGGTTGTCCTTTATACCTGGTTTTCCCTGCTCTCTGCCCTTCTGTTGAATTTTGCCCCCTTTCTGACTATCCAACCCTTGGGTGCTTATCTCCATCTTTTGCACACTGCTTTGTAGAGATGTCCACTCCTCCTATTCACTGGTTCCACTGCTAACTGTGGGGGGGTGGGCAATTAGGTACCCCTTCTTGCTAGCCTGCCACCCCCCTTAGCTAGTTTAAACACTTGTCCATTGCTTGTGCTGTAGCATTTAAACTTACCATTGAGTGCTTGGATTCCCCTCCAGCATGGATGCAGACCATC
This sequence comes from Neoceratodus forsteri, assembly GCA_016271365.2. Taxonomy (NCBI): domain Eukaryota; kingdom Metazoa; phylum Chordata; order Ceratodontiformes; family Ceratodontidae; genus Neoceratodus; species Neoceratodus forsteri. Next base: position 71,380,748 of record CM057457.1, read on the forward strand.
AGGCTGGAACAAGCCCCAATCCCTCCAGGTGGGTCTCCCAGTCACCAATAATTCCAAATCCTTTCTCACAGCACCAGTTCTTTAACCACAAGTTAAAGTTCCTGGTACATGTGCCCCTATGCTCTCCCATGCCTCTCACAGGTAGTACTCCCGAGAAGGTGACAGAAGTAATTACTTGCTTGAGACCCCTCCCCAATTTCCTAAACTCTTCCTGAACTTCCTTAGGCTCCCCATTTGCCAGGTCATTAATACCTAGGTGGATAATGACACCCAACTCACCCTCCTGTCTTGCCTTCCTGGCGAGCCCCATGATCTTCCTCCTATCCCTCCATGCCGTGGCACCTGGTAGGCACCTCACCTCCCTGTCCTCCCCCTCCTGTGTTCCTAGCTGGATCCCTCTTATGATAGAGTCCCCCAACAGGATTCACCTCCTCCTCCTCCTTTGGAGTCCACTGCTCTCCCCACTGAGGTCACCTCCTTGGTTGACTTCCACATCCTTCCCTTCCACTTCTCTGGGTACCTCTGTTTGGTTGTCCCTGTTTGCCAGTGCAGCATATGAGGTCTGGAGAGGAATAGGATTTGGGGTGTGCCTCTGCCTGATCACCCTAACCCTCCCCGAGCCCACCGTCATCCAAGTGCTCCTCGTTCTTGGCATTCTTTGAGGCAGCGGCATTGGACTGGGTGATCTCTGGATAGGGGCGAAGGTACTCCTGATCCAGTTTACTTCGCTCTGAGTCTGGCTACCTCATCCTGCAGTCAGAGAGAGATGCCTGTGAGTGAGGCAGCACCTCAATTGCCACAATAAGCAACCCGTGAAGTAAAGCCATACAAAAGCAGGGTACTGGACTTTATTAGGGCTGACTTTGGCAAAATGAGAGAGTGCATAAGGAATGCACTAGCAAATGGGCAGGAAGGAGGGGTGGAGGAACAATGGGGGGAAATCAAAACTGCCTTCACAGAGGCAAAAAGCCTTTGTGTGAAACAAATAAACAAAACAAAATGAAGAAAAAACACTGTGGTTCTCAAAAGAGGTGGCGGGGAAGGTTAGGGAGAAAAAGGTAACATTCAGGAAGTATAAGGAAACACAGAAGGAGCAGGACAGAGAAATGTACCAGTTAAAGCAGAAGGAAGCGGGGAAGGCAGTCAGAATAGCAAAGGCCCAAACAGAGGAAAGCATAGCCAACTCAGTTAAGAAGTGGGATAAAACCTTTTATAGGTACATTAGAGAGCAAAAAAAGACCAAGGGAGGGATAGTGAGGCTTAATAAATGAATGGGGAAGTGGACAGAAGGTGACAGTGAAAAGGCAGGGATCCTGAATGAATACTTTTGCTCAGTATTCACAAAAGAAGAGGAGGGGAGGTACCTAAACCAAACAATAGAAGCACACTGGATAGGGTAGTTGATACTAGTCCATTCACAGAAGAAAAGGTCCTGAAAGAACTCTTAAAACTCAAGGTGGACAAAGCAATGGGCCCAGATGGTAATTCACCCCAGAATTCTAAAAGAACTAAGGAGAGAACTTGTGACACCCTGACTAACCTTTTTAACAAATCATAGGAGGATGGTGTGGTAGCTGAGGACTGGAGGAAGGCAGATGTTATTCCCCTCCACAAAAGTAGGAGCAAGGCAGAGGCAGGAAACTGCAGTCCTGTTAGTTTGACCTTAGTGGTAGGGAAAATTATGGAATCACATCTGAAAGAAAGAATTGTTGAGTACCTAAAGATCAGAGGGGCACGGGACCCAAGGCAATATGGATTCACCGGAGGAAGGACATGTCAGACAAATGTAATAGATTTCTTTGACTGGGTGACTAAAGTAGTAGACCAGGGAGGGGCTGTGGATCTGGTCTACCTAGACTTTAGCAAGGCATTTGACATAGTCACACACAAAAGATTACTAAACAAGTTAGCCAGCCTGGGAGTGGGTCCCTGCATGAAAAATTGGTTAGACAACAGGACGCACAGGGTAATTGTAAACGGAGTCCACTCTGAGGAAAGGGGATTACTAGCGGGGTACCGTAGGGTTCAGTACTGGGACGGGTCCTCTTTAATGTCTATATAGGTGACATTGCAGAAGGGCTGTAAGGAAAAGTATGCCTCTTTGCAGATGTCACAAAGATCTGCAACATGGTTGATACACTAGGGGTTGTGAAAAGGATGAACAGGGACTTGGCAAGGTTAGTGGAATGGTCAAAAGTATAGCAGCTTAGATTCAGTGCAAAGAAGTGCAAAGTAATGTACCTGGGAAACAAAAACCTGGGGAAGAGTACACAATGGGGGGGGGGGTACTAACAACAACAAAAATGGATTGGGACCTGGGGGTCATCATATCAGGCGACCTAAAAGTAGGCAAGCAATGTGAGAAGGCAGTAATGAGGGCTAGGGGGATACTGGGATGCATAAGGAGAGGTATCACCAGTAGAAAACAGGAAGTTGTTATCCCTCTGTACAGACGGTTGGTGAGACCCCATCTGGAGTACTGCATGCAGTTCTGGAGACTCCATCTCTGCAAGGACATGGATGGATGTAGGCAGTACACAAGGCAGCAACTAAAATGGTGCAGAGTCTGCACCAAAAGCCATATGAAGAAAGACTAAAGGAGCTTACTATGTATACCCTAGAGGAAAGGGGGGGACATGATAGAAACATTCAAGTACCTCAAGGGAATCAACAAAGACAAAGACGGCAGCATCTTTCAAAAAAAGAGACTTACAAGAACAAGGGGGCACAATTTGAAAATAGAGTGGGGATGACTCAGGGGCAACATGAGAAAGTAATTTTTCACAGAGAGGGTGGTGTACGCATGGAACGGCCTCCCAAAGGAAGTAGTGGGGTCAAAAATAGTGGGTGAATTCAAGAATGCATAGGACAGACATAAGGCAATTCTAGTGGGGGTTGGAGGAAGTAGGCTGTTGGTTAACAGCTTAACCAAAAGGTAGGGAAATGGGCAGACTTGGTGGGCCAAGTGGTCCTTATCTGCTGTCAAAGTCTGTTTCTATGTCTATGTTAGTCCTTTTTCCACCTTAATTTTCCTTACCTGTCATGCTTTTCTGGAGGCAGTATAGGTTAGTGGTTAAGGTCAGGGCACTCAACTGCAAACTTGGAGACCTGGGGTTTAAATCCCCTCTACTCCCACTTCCATACTGTGTGACCCTGAGCAAGTCACTTAACATCCTTGTGCTCCCAGGTCACACCTGGAAACAAGGTCCAGCTTAATGTGTCTTTCCTGATTAAACAATTCCCCCTTTCCCTTTTCTCTCTGCTTTTGTTTTTTTTCTGTTTATTTTTTTGTTGAAAACTTTGGAGATCACCTTTTGAGCACAAGTGATCATTTATTGAGGTTCTTTGTCAAATAAGTACTCACACAAAACATTACAATAAGCAAATCAGTAGGACATGCAGTTGAGTTTGGCTCAACGCACTGAAGGCAGAACAGTTGCTTATTGTTTTGAAAACTAAATCCATACAGATCATTGTATAGAAAGGTCACAGGTTACGTACAGAGAGAACCCAAATAAAACTTTTTAATAATTATAGCTGCACTGGACTTAGACTACCCACTTGCAGTTTTGGTCCTGCATGCTTCCTCAGGCCAACATGAAGTTTTTTTTTTGTTTTCAGCAGCCCTGTCTTCAGTCCATGATCCACACTCCACCTTCCCACATCTTGCTTCATCATTACGGACCTGAGCTACCCTGCCCCCAGTTTAACTCAACAAATAACCCTCTTGCTCACTCTTCCTCCCCCTTCCTGCCTCAGGGAATCATGTGCTCGAACATCCCTATGGCGCTCTCCCTCCAGTGCATTACACACTGCCAGCTGCCTTTAGGTCTGTGGTAGTGCTCCCCCCCCCCACTTCAGTGCATGAAGTGCTTCTGTTTTAGATTTGTTTTACAGCCCTCTCCTGCCTCCAGCATGCCATGTGCTCGCATTACGGAGGCTCACTACTGCCACTGCAGCCAAGTGGCTAAGCCTGCACATCTCAGCATGCATTCCCGGAAAGGCTATATTTCGAGCTCTGGATAGATTGTACTAGCCAAGCTGGGAAAGTTGGGAGACGACTGCACTGGCCCGAGGCAGTTTGCACTATGCCCTAGGCCAGTAAAATTATGTTAAGGCTGACCATTTCTCTCCTCTTCTTTTATGCAGCACATGCTGCACTCCTGCAGCCTCTCTTCATATGGTTTCTTGTGCAACCCTCGCACCATTCTAGTAGGTCTCCTCTGGACTGCTTCCACCTTGTTGATGTCCTTGTGGATGTGCAGCTTCCAGAACTAGACACAGTACCCCAGGTGGGGTCTCACAAGTCAGCGATACAGAGGAAACACCACCTCCCTTCTCCTGTTAGAGCGCTCCCTCCCTATGCACCCCAGAACCTGGCTCACCTTGCCTACTGCCCTATCGCACTGTCCTGCCACTTCAAGGTCATTGGATATGATCATCCCAAGGTCACTCTGTTGCTTGGCAAGTGTAAGTACCTCTCCCCCATCTTATACACAGCCCCTGGGTTTCTCCACCCTAGCTGCATAACTTTGCTTTTTTGGCACTGAACCCCAGCTACCACACCCTAGACCATTCCTCTAGTTTCCCCAACTACCTCAGCATTCTTTCCACCCCCTCCTTGGTGTCCACCCTGTTGTAGATTTTTGTGTCATTCCTAAGGAGTCACACATTCCCCTCCGTTCCTCAGCAATTTCACTTATTAAGACACTAAACAGGGCAGGGTCAAATACTGCTTACTGTGGTACTCCACTGGTCACTCTCCCATCCTCGAGTGACTGGTGTTTACCACCACCCTCTGCCTCCTATCTTTCAGCCAGTTAGATAACCAACTCATCACTCCCCCCCACCCCTAACCCTCTGCCTCCTATTGTTCAGCCAGTTAGATAACCAACTCATCCTTTCTCCCCATCCCCAGGCTGCTAAGTTTCTTTATCAGCCTCCTGTATGGTACAGTACCAAAGGCCTTACTGAAGTCCAGATTGGCCACATTCACTGCCCTCCCTTGATCCACCTCTGTAGTTACCCAGTCAAAGAAATCTATGAGACTCATTTGACATGACCTCCCCCCATGATGCCATGCTGCTGCTGGTCCTGCAGCCCATGGAACTCCAGGTACTCCATCAGTGTCTTGTTCAGCAGGGACCCTATTAACTTCTCCACCACTACTGTGAGACCGACTGGTCTGTAATTGCTGGTGTCCTCCCTGCTGCTGCTCGCCAGCCCACTTCCACTCCTCTGGATCCTACACTATCTCCAACGAAGTGCTAAATGGTGCTGCCAGAAGAGCAGCTAGCACCACGCTCGGTTCCTTAAGTGCCCTTTGGAGGATCTCATCTGGCCCTATTGTCTTATTTATTTTATTTATTTCAATCTAGGATTACAATACCTTTGAGCCGAGGCTCTTTTACAAAGGTTCCACATCAACATGTGCAACAGTCATTATTTTTGGTTACAAACATATAATCATTAACTTACAGATGTATAATAACCAGTACATAGACTTTAGCTATGAGCAAGACAAGGGAAGGGGGAGTTGGCGGGGAGTGAGTGAGAGATCGAGGGGAGAAGGTGCAGGAGGTAAGGGGAGTACAAGAGGTGGTTGGGGGTGGGGGAGTGGAGATACGGGGAGGAGGTGGGCAAGGGTGGAAGACAGTGCAGCCAGGGGGCCTTGTCGAGAGAATATGACAGATAAGATGCTAGGGGTGCAAAGACTGATTGTAAGTGCTGGGTGCTGGGGCATGTGCAGCTGAAACGGTGGAAATGTTAAGATGGGCAATTGCAGGATACAAGCAGTGAGAGGCGCAGCTTGGACTTGAAGAGGCTGAGTGTTGGAATGGTCGCTATGTCGCTGCCAAGAGAGTTAAGCCAGTTGGATGCCCGAATGGCGAATGATCTTTGTCCTTGGGTTGTGCGACATCGTGGGATATGTAGTAGATGGGAACTGGATCTTCTTGTAGTGACATTCCTATGTCTAGGCTTAAGGAGGGCACAGACACCAGGTGGGGCAAGTTCCATTATAATTTTCTTGGCCGTGATGCAGGTTTGGTATTTCATGCGTTTGTCCAGTTGAAGCCATCCAGGTTGGGAATAAAGGTCACGTGTGGGTACGGCGATGTGAGCCAGTGATGTGATGACAGGCCTTATTCAGGGAGGTCACGATACGTTTGAGATCAGTGGTAGTTGCAGACCCATATATGATAAAACCATAGTCTATGATGCTGACGATGGAGCTTTGGACGGTCACTGATAGTGCTTCTGAGGTTAGGTGTTTCCTGTGCCGGAATAATGTGCCTAACCTCGCATTGGCAGACTTTGCAACATTGCTGATATGGACAGCATATGAGAAATGGGGATCAAGGGTGATGCCGAGGTACTTGAACAATTGTGTTTGCTCTAGGATGGCTCCTTGTTCAGTTGCAATGAAGAGGTGGAGTTGTTTGTTTTTGTTGTGGGGGGCTGCAGAGGACCATAGACTTGTTTTTTTTCTGATTGAGAAGCAGGTTATGATTTAGGAACCAGGATTCGATGGAGAAGAAGGCCCGCTGAAGTTTATTTTGTAATTGGATTGGATCAGGGTCAGAGGTGAGGATCACAGCATCGTCGGCATAGAGAATTATTTCTTCTGGGCAGCTGTCTGGTAGCAAGTTTAAGAATAGGCTGAAGAGAAGGGGTCCCAGAATGGAGCCCTGGGGGGCTCCCAAGCAGACCGGTCTAGGGTCCGAGAGTGTATCAGCGATTCTTACTGTTTGGAACTGTTCTTCAAGGTAGCTCTTAAACCAGCCAATGGAGTCAGCTGACAGCCCAGTGTTCTGAAGCTGGACAAGCAAGAGGCGGTGACTGATGGTGTCGAAGGCTTTAGTTAAGTCAATGTAGATTGTTTTGCTTTCCTTGTTTTCCATAAAGGAAAATGTCCAATGTTGTTCACAGAATGTTTTTTTTCTTACTTACTGTGCTTAGTTTGATTTAGAATTTTTCTGGTTGATCCTGCGCCCCTCCCTGCTGGCATTTTAAATACAAGCACCCCTAGCAGCATGCCCACAACCTTCCTTGGCTGTCCCTAGAGTGATGTATGATGTGAGGAGCAGCCGGGAGAGCATTCATAGGTTTACTATAAAGCCGGAGCTTTTAATAGCTGTGGTTTGACGTGTACGTATCTTGGTGCTATACGCAGACCAGGTATAGACTGGCAGTCGACTACCAGTCTATACCTGGTTTTGGCATAGCACTGAGACATGTACACTTCAAACTGGAACTATTAAAAGTTCTGGCTATATAGTAAGCCTAGGGATGCTCCCACAGCGGCTCCCCACATCATACTTCACTCTAAGGGCAGCCACGGGAGGTTGTAGGCAAGCTGCTAGGGGTGCTTGGATTTAAATACTGATGGGGAGGGATGCAGGATCAACCAAATCAATTCTAAAGAAAGCCAGGCACAGTAAATTAAAAAAAAAAAATTCTGTGAAAATGCTAATTGGGCCCTGCGTCACACTGAAGTGGTGCCCAATTGTAGGTAGATTCTTTCCTTTAAGGACTTCCAATCCTCAGCAGACTCTCTGTTCAGTAAATGGACTTATGTCCATGCCCACCGCTGTCTGTTAATGCATGATGCCTCCCCCCCCCCACCATGAAGACCGAGCAGAAGTATTCATTTAAAATTTTAACTTTTTCTTGGTCTTCCTCTGCAAAGTACCCCCCCCCCACCGGTCTCCTGATCTTCACTATACCACCTTTTGCCTTCCTCTTCTGCTCACGTACCTCTGAAGAAGGTCTTGTCCTACCTGGACAATCCTTTCCTCAGTTAAAGCTTTTGCTGTCCTTACCCTCCTTCCTGCCTCCCTCTGTTTCTCTAGCTATACCTCCCTGTCTGTCTCCATTTGGGTCTCCTTGTAATTCCTGAAAACTGTTTTTTGTACTCTCCTACTGCCTCAGCCACCTCCTTTGAGAACCACATTGGCCTCTTTCTCCTCTTACTTTTGCTCATTACCTTTAAACAGCGTGCTGTTACCTTAGTTATTCCCTCCTTCATTCTACTGCATTGTGTCTCCACCCCCCCCGGCTATCCCCCTACAAGGTATTTCCTAAGATAGTCTCCCATTTACTTAAAATCTACTTTCCTGATGTCCAGGACCCTCATCCTAGTGTGTTTTTTTTCTCCTGCCCAATCCATATGCCGCACTACACGGGTATGATGATTGCATGTACCCAGGGGCTACCCACTGTGATGTCTGCAGTGCTGTCCCTGTTAATAAGTACCAGATCCAGAAATGCCCTATCTCTAGTGGGATCTGAAACCATCTGCCTGAGAAATGCCCTTTGCAGGGAGTCTATGATGACCCTACTCCTAGATGTAGCTGTGGCCTGGATGGTCCAGTCCACATTCATCAGATTAATGTCCCCCATAATTATCACCACCCCTCTGCTTGCCATTTTACACATGGCTTCCCCCAAAACCCTAATTCCTCCCCCTGTTTTGGAGACCTGTTCACCAGCCCAACACGTATAAAAGCCCTGAACTCCATCGCTTAGCAAATCCAAAGAACATGCAAAGCCTCTTTTTTCCCTACTGTGTCCTTATATTTCCTTGGTCTTGATACTTCCCCTTACATATAAAACCAATCCCTGCCCTATCCTTTCCAAACATGTTCTAACCTGGTATGACCGCCTCCTACTGGTGGTTGTCGATGCACCATGATTCTGTTATGGCCCAGGTCCACCTCCACAGTGGTAGCCTCAAGGTCAGGGAATTTCATTCCCTGGACTCCCTGCACTGGTACAAATGGCTCTCCACTCTTTATATCCCTCCCTGCCCCTACTTTGTGCTCCCTTCTAGAGTACATCTTTCACCCTTCTTTTTTCACAGGAACTGTCCTTCCCCTTTATATCTTCCCTCTGCCCACCCTCCCTAGTATTTTCCCCCACCCTAGTTCAACCTCTCGACCCTCCCATCCATTCCCCCCACTTGCCCCTACTCCCCACTACCCTGGGGGAATTTAATTCCCTTGGAGTTTTCTTCATTGCTTCTCCATCATCGTGGGGGGGGGGGGGCATTCATTGCCTCCTAATAAAAAGTGACTATTTTAATTGTATCTCTTGCAATGTGTCATTAGTTTTTATGAGAATTCAATTATGCAACACAGCTACGACATACAATTGTAAAATATGTCTCCACAATGATATTTGCAAAAAAGTGAACCCCAATAAAGAAAACCATAGTTTGTAAATGTGCAGTCTATGAAACTCCTTTCTGTCAAAGTTTTTAATTTCTACCTATTGTCTTACCTGAAATAATTTGGCATAGATGCTGTCGTTTTTTGTAGCCTGTGCATCTGAGATCAGAAAACGTGCTTAAACAATGGGGAACAACTCAAGAGTCAATAACCTCTCAGTGCAAACAAGGGACAAAAAAAAAAAAACTTTCTGGGTATGTGACTTGCATAACGGAAAAAGTGCTGTAAACACAGGAGATTAATTTCATGGTTGCATTTGAGACTCCTGGGATTTCTTTTGCAACCCCTTTAAAATAAATGAAAAAGGTATTGATATGGGTATTTGTAATTCGTACAACTCAGGTGAAATTACGCTATTGCAGAAAAAGGAGCTATGTGGCCAATTCAGCATACATCTCTTTGCTTTGTTAAGCATACTGTTCACTTTTAAACATTCTACCATATAGTAAAGGTAATAATTAAAGGAACATTGTCCACATAGTCATGTCCCACACCTCCGTGTGGAACACCCCCCAATTAGCAGTTTTGCACAGTGTTTCTAATTTTTACTTGCTATGCTGGTGTTGTCTTTATATTTTCTCTGGATGATCCTGCCATCCATCCTGTTGGCATTTTGAGTAATGTGCCTCTAGCAGCACATCCCACCATCTCCCATGGCTGATGTCCGAGCCGGGGAGCAGGCACGGGAGCATGTATAGTGTTGCCATATGGACTGAACTATTAATAGCTCTAGTTTGTGAGTTAGGGGTCTTGGTGCTATACTGTGACCAAGTATCGACTGGTTATATCAATATACAGATACATTGTTGCATTCCTCCTCCTGAGGCCCATTATCTTAGCATCAAGGACAGTAATTTACAACAACGACTTCACAAGTCTGGAAGAGCTATTCAGACGTTACGTAATTCTGGACAGCCAAAGCATGGTGAGAGACTCCCAATAAATATTACACAAGAAGTACAACTAGAAGAATATGAAATTATGGTTTCCTTTGACAAGGTTTCTCTACACACAAATATAAATGGATAAGCAACTTAATACTAGCAAGACTGAAAACACTGGAAAAAACAATGAGAATTTTGGTGAAAGACCAATCCCAATAGATCCTAATATATAGTTATCCAACGTACAGCATGTCTACCAATTTGTTTACCCTATAATGCATTGTACTTACGTGCTATGAGCATCACTTACCATCAGCTGTCATGAACCTTATCACATCTTGCCATCACAGGGACTCGCAGGGCTTGAATTAACCTTAGCAAAGAGTTTGGCCCACTGCTTGTAAAGCTGGGGGTCAGACCAGAAAATCTGGGAGCTGGAAATCTGCTGTAGTGTCTTTGTTCTACATTACAGGTCTACTCCATTTAATATAGATGGGCAGTGGTGAATCACTGCTTTTATTTCTGTGCATCCAAATCCTTATAAATCCTATTTGAGGCCTTCAGTCATTCGGTCATTGCAAGCCTTCAGAATATAGCTAGCCCAAATGCAAGCCACGGGACCAACAAGCCTCTCAGTGATGGGCTCAGTATGCTTGATGTGCTGGCATCCCATTGGGATGGAAGGTGTGTGAGAGCCATGCATCCCTAAGATGCACTACCAGGGATTCAGGATGCAGGGACCACCACCTGGCATCCACCCACACTTCAGCATTACGTGCCGAAAGGAACCAACAAAACTGCCAGTATTTTGGTCTTCAACCTTTTTTCTTTTTATTTGAGCAGTCTTGGTTCCCCTTGGGAGCAAACTACAAAGAGCCCTGTCAATTGTGTTCAATTTACTGCCATATAGGCAGCTGTAGCATTAAATACTAAGACAAACAGCTGCAGTCACAGTTTCAGGGGATGTGTTACCAGTATATGTTATGGGTTTTGGCACTGTAGATAGGACCAATCCACCAGTAGCACGAACCCTTGGAAACCACAGCCACATACTCTGCCTTTTCCTCCCCAGCATACTAATTACACTATAAGATATGCTCCTCATGGCACGTCCTTATTAAACAAATTATTTATATATCTATTTATTTATTGAAAGTATTGGGATTACAAATCTTAGAGTCAGAAGACTCATTCACAAAGGCTTCACGTCAGAAATAGTTCACACAACACACACTGATCCAAAAACATAGAATAAAGTGCAAGGGCAAATTAAATGCAGTATACAAAGAAACAGTATGCAGAAAAATCAATTAACTGCAAAATACAATCAGAAGTTAAAATGCCAGGCAGACTAAGTACAGGGAGAGCAGTGAGCGGGGGTGGGGGGCAGGAGAGATAGGGGACAGAGAACAAGGGGGATTGTAGAGTGGGACAGAGGGGAAATGAGACATGGAAAAGAGGGGGAAGAGGGAAAATAGTACTGATGCCATCAGAGGAGACATTGTTATAGTACAAAGGTGGGACAGGAAAGGCTAGTAGCAGTCACAGCAACAAGAGGGAAGGAGGTTTAATTTTGAAAGGGCCTATTTTATTTAAGGATAAGACCTCAGAGGGCAGACCATGCAACCAGAAAGGAACTCTATACATGAAAGCCCTCTGCCCTAGGGAAGTACTACAGTATGGGACAAGGAAGGTGACTTTGAAGAGCTTTTGGTTGACTGAGTAGTTGGGGTAGGCATAAGGAGATGTTGGGCAGCAGGAGGAGAGAGACCAGTGGCAATCTTTTTAGCTAACAGGCTGATCTGGTAGAAAAGTCATCCTTCAAAATTTAACCAGTTAGCTTGTTTGTACAGGTCTCAAGTATGTGTGAACCAATCACCACCAACCAAAAGCCGGCACGCTTTGTTCAAGGTGACCTTGATTCTATTTAGTGCTGTATCAGCCACAGATCCATAGACAACACTGCCATAGTCTACTAGGGACAAGATCGAACTCGTTACAGCCAGGCGAAGGGCATCGGCTGGCATGCAAGACCTTTTTCTGTAGAAGAGGTCAGTCCTAGTGTTTACTGCCTTACAGTCAGTGTTACATGCTCTTGGAAAGAGAGGGTGGAGTCGAGAGTAATGCTGAGATATTTAAAATTGTGTACTTGTTCCAATGGTGTTCATTGACAGTTTAGAATGTTTAGTGGGGTGTCTTTGTTTTTGTTTTGTGGGTTGGCAAAAACCATCACTTTAGTTTTTTATAATTTAAAAATGAGTTTATGACAGGAGAACCAGGATTCAGATTCTGAGAAAAAATCTCTGAAGATCACTTTGCAATAGGATGGGATCTGGGTGGCTACAGAAGATAACGATGTCATCTGTGTATAGCAACATCTGCCCAGAGCAGGCAATGGGGAAGGTGTTGAGGAAAAGACTGAACAGAAGCGGGCCAAGGACTTAGCCTTGGGGGAACCCTGAATGGACCACTAGAATGGAGAAGAGAGTGTTATTGATTTTCACCCACTGAGGTCTCCCACTAAAGTAACTGGTGAACCAGGAGGTGGAGTCTTGTGAGAGGCCCAGAGCAGGAAGGGATTCAATAAGAAGTGCATGATTGACCATGTCAAAGGCTTTTGTTAGGTCTATGTACACACAGACCCAACTAGGTTGCCACGGTCTAGGGCTTTATGTATAAAATCAGTATATTCCAGAAGGGCAGTGGTAGTACTGTGGCCCTTCCTGAAACCATGTTGCTGACGACATACGAGGTTGTATTTTGAGAGGTAGTCAGAGAGTTGATCTGATACTATCCTTTCAAGGGCTTTGGAGATGGGGGGCTAGAGATAGGGTGATAGTTACTATGGCAAGTTCTATTACCACTCTTAAGTATAGGTGTTAATCAAGGCCAACTTCCATTGAGTTGGGAATTGGCCTAGACAGAGGGAGAGATTTAGAATTTTGGTAAGGGGGAATAGGACAACATCAAGGGCTAGTAGTAGAAGCTACAAGTCAAGGTAGTCTCCACTAAATCTAGATTTTCCCTGGACCCTGATAAGGTAAGTTTTAGCTTCAAGAGGGGAGACAGTCCTGAAGTAGAAGGGAGGGATACCTGGGGGGGGAAGGAAGCTGGGAGGGGCCTGGAAGTGCAGTCAAAGAAATCTGAGGGAGAACCCCACTGAGGTCAGAGAATGCTGTATTAAAGGTATTCGTAATGAGCTGCAGATCCTGAGTAATGACACCATTGATGTTCAGTGGGGTTTACTGAACAGGTCTTTTATTTTGTCCCAGAACTCCCTCCCTGAACCCCAAGTGGACGTGAGGCATGCTTGGAAGTGGGCAGCCTTTGCATGGTGGATTTCCTGGGAGCATATATATCTGGCAGCTCTATAGCATTGCCTATCTGCAGGAAGACCAGTCACTAGGGCTTTCTGCCAGAGATCGTCCTGAGTGCACATAAGATCTAGGAGAGCCAGGGGGATCCATGGGGTATCTGTACCTTTCATGATATGCTTGGAGTACTGGGTGAAAATGTCACAGGCAGAGTTAAACATGGAAATGAAAAAAGCCAGGGCTCTGTCCACATTTGTGGCAGTGTCTAGGGGGGGTCCAGTCACAGTTTAGGAGATAATCTTTGAATAGCCTCAGTGAGCTTTTTTTGAGGGAGCACTGATGGGAAATTTTTTGGGGGGGGAGGGTTCAGGGAGTGGTTTGACCAGGTGCAGAGGATAGCAGAGTGGTCAATTAGTGTGTCAAGTAAAACCGTGACATTGCTGAGTCTTTCTGGATGGTTGGTAAGAACGAGATCAATTAGGGTGCTTGTACCCATCCTATAACTGATTCTTGTGGGTGACAGCACAACCTGTGTAAGGTTGATGGCTGCTGTGGCATCCCTATAAGGTGCAGTTGAGGGGGCAGACCAGTTTAGGTTAAAGTCACCCAGAACGATGACCTCAGCCTTGTTGGGCAACTGGAAGACACAGTTGAGTATGGAGTTGAAGGCAAGTTTAACTTTTTTGGGGGGGGGGGGTAATGTAGACTGACATAAGTATAAGTGACTTACCCAACTTGCCAATTGCTATTGTGATAGTTAGGGCCTGAAATCCATTATCTGAGGGGGCAGTCTGGAGTGCAAACCCCTAGAGAAAGTCTCAGAGGTGGATGGCACAGCCCCTCCCCTTTTGTCCAGCCTGTCCTCTCTGAAAAGCAAGTAGCCATTCAGAGCGATGGCAGAGTCCAGTATTTTGGGTGAGAACCATGTTTCAACCACGGCCAAGATGTCCGACTTGAGCTGCGTCATCCAGCCTTGGAGGAGGTCATGTTTCTGCAGTAAGCTGAATATGTTTACTGAGGCTATTAAGAGGCTACCTGCATGACAACTGGAGGGACTGGACACTGAAATGGGCCCATAGATTAGGGTGAACATTGCAAGAGAGGAGCAAGAGTAATAGGGCAAACCTAAAGAGGACACACTTCAGCAGTTTTGGTTTGACTCTCAGATTATGGTGGGAGGGCTTGGAATCAATGGAGGGAATTGAGAGGCAGAGGACATGGGGCAGAAGAAGCAAGGACAGATTGATAGGAGGATTAGGAGAGTAGGATAAAATGCCCTGAGGATGTGTGGCATTGTGTGATAAATCACTCCTAGTGCCACCCAGCCACATAAGAGTGTGGCTGCTAAGTTGAGGGATAGTGGGTAGTGGGAGAGTAAGACATAGAGTAGTGGGTGAGGCAAATAGCAGAATTAAAATGGGCAGAATAGCCCAAATATGTTCTCCATAGTTACTAGTTTGGGGAGGGGGAGTAGGTCAGTGATCATAGGGGCAATGAAGGTAAAGAGTATTAAGTTTAAAAATGGACAAGTAAAAAATTAGCCAGAATCAATGGTGCAGCAATAGGGTGGCTGCTGACAATGTGGAAGGTCAGGGGTCCGAACCCAGGGACAAGAAAGAAGGAAAACAGGGGTGAAAGAGAGGTAGAAATAAGAGGGAGAACAGGTAGGAGCAGGAGGAAGTAGGAGAAAAATGGATCAGGAAGGATTAGAAGCAGCTGGGGATGGGGGGGCAGTAGCAAAGAACTGACCCTAGTGGTCAGACTGTAAAACATGGAACTGGAAAAGTAGATACTTTATAAAATTAAACAGGAGAGGTCATATGATCATAACCAATAAATCTGTAGCTGGCCTTGAGTGGGAGGTGGGTGGGGCAGTCAACGCAGTTCATCGATGGGCTACACTAGTTCAACAACACAGCAGAAACCAGCAGTGCAGGACCATTGGTAAATCCAGCATGGTCAGTACCTGGGAGGGCTGATGTTGTGGGCTCCTGGGTGATGGAAATGCTCAGATTGGGAATGGGAGCGCAGACAGCCAGGGAGGGCTGATGTTGAGGGCTTCTGGGCAATGGAAATCCTCCAACTGGGAGTGCAGACAGCCTGGTAGGGTTGATGTTGAGGGCTCCTGGGCGATGGAAATGCTCCAACTGGGAACAGGTGCACAGACAGTCTGGGAGAGCTGATGTTGAGGGCTCCTGGGCAATGGAAATGCTCTGACTGGGAGCGGGAGTGCAGACTGCCTGGGAAGGCTGATGTTGAGGGCTCCTAGGTGATGGAAATGCTCCAACTGGGAGAGGGAGCACATACAGTCTCGAAGGGTTGATGTTGATGGCTCTTGGGCGATGGAAATGCTCCGACCATGTTACTATCCTTGGGGAAACTAAGCTGACATATGTTTAAAAGATTCAATATTCCCCACTTCCACTACTCCCTTTGAGTCATCAGTCTGGGAGCGAAAAATGCTATCTCGCATTACCTCAAATTTTAACACCACTTAAAGAGGACAGGGAATGATTCCTAATGTGCAGCTGTTTGTTTATAATATTACAGGTTTCAGAAATAATATAGACTCTTAAATGATTCATGTTTAACTGTACCTGAATAACAAGTGATGCATAAAACTGTATTTTGCATTGTTTTGTTTTTATGGACAGTATTCTGAAGAAGTTCTCTTCATGGAGCCACAATTTGGAGTTTTTGCTATGTCACAATTTGTGTACCGAACCCAAAGCATGGTTCTGATAGGTCAACAGTTCATGAGTAGCATTCAGTACACAAATCATGACATAGTCAAAACTCTAAATTACTGGTTCCATGAAAAGAACTGTGCAGAATGTTGTCCAAAAAAGACAACAGAAAACAGTTTTTCACATCAGTGTTTATTCAGGTACACTTAGATACGGATCACTTGGAGGTATGAATTTAATTTCCATGAATAGGAACATTACCAATGGCAGCCAATTAGCACAGAATTCCTGTCTCCCTACAATCCTTTGCCCTCAGCAGCTGAAGAGTTTCCTCTGATCAACCTTATTCAACCATTTTAACATTTTAAAAACTTAAAATCATATATATGACTCTTCTGCCCCAAGGTAAACATAGCTAGACTAGCTACACTCTCTGTGTATATTAACTTCTCCATTTCCTTTACTAGTTCCCTGCTGTATCATCTTAAATTTCTGCAATAACCTGTTTTACACCTACTTGCGCATGTGCAAGAAATGTTTTGTTACAATAAATGGCATTTCACAAGTATGTCACTGCCAAGCCCATCACAGCTCAAGCTGGAAGGGGCTCAGCAGACCAGATCAGTAATCATGCACCATGACTGTGACACCACTCACTGCCTGCTGGGCAGAAACTTCATGTAGTTGAAAGGACCAAAGCCACTCCTATCAGAGGGGACTTTGGTTCTTTTATTTGCATGAAGTCGGTCAGCAAGCAGCTGATAAGCTCTCAGCATTAGCAGCCTGCCTATCTATCGATCTATCTATCTATCAGACTGGGGTTCTCACCCCCAGTACCGCTTCTTTTTCCTCCTCCCATCCAGGTGTCTCACCCACCCTTCCAAATCTTTATATGTATTTTTAATATATAAGCAGACCAGGGTGCCCACCTCAGATACCGCTCTGCTTGACCCCTCGCCCTTGCAGGCTGCCCGCCCACATTCCCCTATGAGCCTGACACGGGGGTGCCCAATCCTAGTGAATATCTTAAAATAAAGAAAAGAACCTCTCAATGTGTTTTTTAAACCTGTAAATGTCCTAGGGCAAAGATCCACTCTCCAATCGAAAACACGTCTTGCTGATGTAACTCTTGACTGCAATATGAGAAATTAAGGTAAGTGCAATTTAATGTATTTCAATGGGGTTTTGAACTCAGATGCATAACTTTGTCATTTTTGCATATTTTGGACCCACATTTTCAACATGGCCTTTTTGGGACCCACCTCATGACCAATGGCAGTGGAATTATGCAAATCTGGCCCTAAGAGTGATTTCGCAGTTGTGCTGCAAAATCACTTTTCAGGTGGGATTTGAAGATTTTCACCACCCTTATTCATGAGGTGGGGTCATAAAGCTATACTGAAAATTTTGGGTCAAAATATGTAAAAATGGCAAATGTGCTATATACACTGAAATTTTTCAAGTAACGTCAGAACCTTGGGGAAAAATATAACCATTTTTCACACTGCCCCACAAATGTGACAACTGTAATTTTTAAAATTCTGGCCAAAATTAGTTCTTGCACCTGTGACATGGAATGACGTTTCAGTGGCATGGAATGATGTTTTGGGAATTTTAAAGTTTTCACCTACCAGGTTCATGAGGTGGGGTAATAAGAAGGCTATGCTGGAAATTTGGGGTACAAATATGGTAAATGTCCAGATTATGACTGAATGTTACAGTATTTCAACATTCATCAAAACTTCAATAATTTTCAATATTTTGCCTCTAAACCTGCAACATAGCCATGTTTCCACACCACCTCATAAGCGTGACACCTCTGGTGTGAAATTACATTTCAGCCACTATACTATAAATGGTACATGTCATGTTTATAAGAAAAATCATAAAGCCAGTGTCTTGAAAAGCTGTGTCAAAATAAAAAAAAATTATAATTGATTAACAACCTTTGTGTGTAGAATCAGTCTTCAACCCAGTGGACATGCTTTGTGATCCCATATCTGCGAGCTGAGTTTGGGAGTGAGCTCAGTGACCCAGCTGGATTAGATGAAGGTGGGGAATGGTCCTGTTATGTGACACCCTCCCCCCCCAGCAAGGGAATAAAAGGAGCAGGGTTGTCCGCATGGGCCAGTGTACAGTACAGTGAAGATAACTGTCCCCTTGTCATAGGGTCCTTCACCTCTCCACCCATGGGTAGCAGAGTGCCTTGTGCACTGGCTGACAGATACACTCTTTGTCCTGTGCATCTGTATCTATGGCCATATGGAAGCGCAGGGACCACAGGCATTGCACTTCTGCAGCCCTCTAGACAGCCCCATAAATTTTTCACATCCATCACTGCACAAAAGTGCAGAGCCCTTGGATGGAGTCTTCCCTTGGTGCACTATCAGTACCAAACACCTGCACAACACATACATACAAGTAAACGTTTGGCATTGACAAATGCTTGTTATACTGCAGTGACCAGAACTGCACACAGTACACAAAGTCTTACCATTGTGCTGTACAGGGGCAGAATTACATCACTTTCACAGCATGTTATGCCCATTTTGAAACACCTCGGGGTACATCACATCGTACAACATGCAGTGTGAAATCCAGTATGGCAGCTGAGATTTCAAGATGAGATTTTGAGGTCAGTTTGTTTTTTATTCTTCTATTAGGTAAGAACGTTTTTTTTTTTTTTTTTAAGAAGTAAACAGGGGTTTGCACTTTGAAACTGAAATCTTGGCTGCCAGATTGAGTTTAATACCTGCATGTTTTATATAACTGTTAAACACAGCCCAGCATTTAATTTGCCTTACTCGCTGAAACTGCACATTACTGGACATTTTCTAAATACAGAATAATGCATAGGTGATTGTGTGTTATGGATTTTTTTAACACAACCAAGGTGTGTAATGACCCTTAAACCTCAACAGCAAAGCTGAAGAAGTTTGTGAGGTCATCACACACCAAAGATATGTGAAAAATAATCCACGGACACACAGTTGTCTATGTTTTATTTTTTTTTAATTACTGGCGCAAGGTGTCCATGTCAGAGAAAGTGTTAGGAGGCACTTTTGATGTCATAAACCTTCTTTTAATAGGACGCAAAGTTCAGTTAATTTTTTAACTGTATTTGTACTATGCTAAAGAACTTTATCATATATATATATATATATATATATATATATATATTTTAGAGGCAAAAAACTCCGTTTAATGCATTAGTTAGGGTTGTTCCACAGCAACAAAAGTGAGGAAATTCAGTGTTAGGGTTGAAAGCCCCCCTTGGACCCCCCGCCCACACCCCCAACTGGCATCAGGGTGTGCGTTGGGGTTGCTGGCCCTAACTCTCACATTGAGTACAAAGAATGTATGCATAATAATGGGTCTCGGAGCAGAAAATGAGGAGTTGGAATAGTAAATTGCTTATATCTCAGGAACCGTACGCCATAGAAATTTTTTTTTAAAGGCATATGATTTATTACTTTCCTGACTAGTTTTATGCTTAGCCCTCATTAGGGGGCTAAGCATTCTTTTGACAAAAAGTCCGTATCTCGCACCATTTCTGAGATACGGGCCCTGAAAGGCGCGGTGAACGCCGTAATGTTATCCTATGGGGAAAAAAAAGAGAAGTTCGGAGTGCCATAACTTTGGCTCTCTGTAATATTTTTTCACCAAACCAGTAAAAGGCACATCTGTGGGATGTTGGCTTTCTTCTCTCCAAATTTCAGCCCAAAAGAATAAACTATTATTTTGCAGAAGGGCGGCAAAGGATTCTTGTGATGCGGCGGACACTGTAATGTTATCCTGTGGGAAAAAGTGTCAGCTTTGGAGTGCCGTAAATTTGCTGCCGTGTAATATTTTTTCACTGAAAAACTGAAAGACACATCTGTGAGATGTTGGTTGCGTTCCCTTCAAATTTCAGCCCAAAAGACCAAACCGTTCTTTTGCAGCAGGGTGCCAAAGAATTGCTGTCATTTTCACACAGCCTGGAAAAGTACTGTCGAACTTTGCAAAAGCTTCCACAAATTCATTCGACACTGTCGCAAGTGTGAAAGTATTCTGTGAAAGCACTTTTTCCAGAAATCTGAAAAACATTTCTGGGGTGTTTTACCCCCAAAAAAGGACATGCCTAACATCCTCAGGGTCAGACTAGGTGAATATAAAAAGAATTAGGTTGCTAGAGGGTCCCAAATTTAAATGTCAAGCATTTTTCTGATAACCAACTGAAAACAAAATGGCAGATTGGTTATAGTAAAATGGCCATTTGCCAAAGTAAAAACTGCATTGTCAAACTTTAACTTTTCCCATTGACTTATAATGGGAACTTGTTTTTTGAATAACTTTTGAACCGGTTAATATTTTTCATGAAATCTTCAAAAAGGCATAAGGGACCCTGGTAGCATGTTCCTTGAAGAAGATTTGGACTAATCAGCATAAACCGTGTGACCTCTAGAGACGACCAAGAATTACAAAAAAGCATAAACCTGCGCAGATCATGCTTAATAACTCTGCAGCCGTATATCTGAACAGTACGAAAGTTGGCAGATCCCAAGATCTATGGTTCTTGATTGTGTATTCCAAATTTCTGGTAAATCCATTGACGGTTGCAAAGTTATTAAGGTGCAAACTTTTAGGTTTAACATGCAAATGGCTCCTCAACGCTTACTATGCTAACATATATATATATATATATTTATATATACAGATGAAGCCACTTAATCAGCACTTGGTTAATCGGGACGACCGCTTAATTGGGACGCTTCTATGGTTACTGATGGCTCCCCTATTATAGTTAATGGAAGCTCCTGTTGTTTAATAGGGACGCTAATTTCTGCTAATTGGGATGTTTTTGGTGGAGTTTCCTTATAAAATTAGATCCTGTGAGCAGTGTTTTTCAACTGCTGGATATGAACATGGACTCAAAACATAATGAGCCTATGGACATGGGGGTTATTAGAAATTTAAAGGGGCATTACCGCGTGTCGATGGCAACATGCATTGTCAGAGTTATTGACGAAGGTGGGAACACACAAGCATCCGAAATTGCAAAGGCAGTTACTCTCCTAGATGCAATTTACATGGTGGCTAGAGCATGGAACTGTGTCAAACCTGTCACAATAATGCACTGTTTCCAGAAAGCATTCAAAATAGTATGTGAAACTGACATTCCAGCAGACTAATCGTCACTGGATGACATAGTGACACCAGAATTCATGTCGGCAGTCGACTTTGCAGATTTTGTTGACATGGATGTTACCCTCCCAACCGACAGTGAGTTAATGACAGAAGAGATCTGTTCATTAATTAAGAGGCCCCAGACCGACGAGCCGGATTCAGAATCTGACAGCCAAGATGCCCAGCATGTTGCTCCAACTAATCGTGAGGCAGTGGCACATCTGCATTCGCTCATGGCGTGGTGTCAATACCACGGTAAGATTGACGAGTGGAACATGCTACAAAAATGTTGAAAATGCAGTCGCTACTAAGATGTGCTCTGATTCCAGGCAGAGCCAAATAACTGATTTTTTTTTTAAAACTGACGTTCGATTTTTAGTTACAGCACTTTCCATTAAAGTGTATGTGTGCTGTATGTATGTATGTAAGATTAAATTATTACTGCATATCAAATAGTGAGTACAGTGTTGTGTTTGGGAAGTCGCAATCTAAAGACGTGCGGTCTTTGTTGCTTAACTTTGCTACTTTGGGTAATGGGGGGCACGGCAAAGGGCGAATGAATACGCAACGTCCTATTAAGCGTGCTTCATCTGTATATACATGTATATATATATATATATATATATATATATATATATACACACATATATAAATAATATCAACTTTATTTCTGAGCACTGTTCCAAAAAGATCAAAATGCTGTACAATAAAAATAAAACCATATAAACAATCATGAAAGACAATTAATTTCAACAATTGTAAAAATAGTCATAAACAAAAAATGACAGCAAGTTAATTATCATTAGAATCTGGGAAAGTTAGGTGGAACAAATAGGTTTTTAAGGCAGTTTTGAAACTCTCGATGGTCAGGCACTCTCTGATCCAACAAGCAAGGTAGAGAGTTCCACAGAGTGGGGGCCACATGCACAAAAGAACGGGCCCCAGAGATCTTCAAACAAACCCTGGAAACCTCCAGCAATCCCCATTGGAGGAACAGAGAGGGCGGAGGGGGGCAGTGGGGGCAAAGAAGATCTTGCAAGTAGCACGGACTTTATATGAAAACTAAGAAATCTTTAGACAATAAGGGAGAGGGGGGATATAGTAGAGGCATTCAAATACTTGAAGGGCATAAACAGGGTGAGGGTCAACAGCATCTTCAGAATGAGTAAGAATAATTCCACTAGAGGGTATGCCTACAAACTAGAGTGGGGAAGATTCAGAGGGGACATCTGGGGGAGGTTCTTTACTGTGAGGGTGGTGCGGCCATGAAACAGACTGCTGGAATGGGTGGTGGGGGTGTATACAGTAGACAATTTCAGAAGAGCCTGGGATACGTGCATGGGCCTAACTTGCAGGGGGCAGGCTGGGAATGGAGGGAAAGGGTCTTCCTAGAGGGAGGGATTTGGCAGACTGGATGGGCCATGAGGTACTTTCTGCCAACAGATTTATATGATTCTATGATTCTATGAATAAACATTTGATAACTGCGTTCACTTGTTTTCTCATTTTGTGTTACTCACAACACTTTAAAACATTGTGTAAGCTTCTGCAATAAATTGACTTTGAACAGGAGAATAATGTTGTCAAAGATGCAGTTTTTAAGTTATAAAACTTTAGAGTCTATGTTTGAACATTTTGTTGCATGGATAGCTGAACTGACATTGCTATTTGTCTCAAGAGCTGTCTTTCTCACTTGTAGATTGAAGGCAGTGATGTGCGACTAGAAACAACACGCTGTTATAACTGTGTGTGACGTCATACCCAGTTATCATGGCAATTGATTGGAGCTCATTATCCAATCATTAAAGGGGTCAATAAGTATATACTAGCTAAACCCAGCCCAGCATTTAATTTGCCTTATTCAGTGCAACTGCACATTGCAGGGTACCTTCAAATACCTATCGGTGATGACAACATGTCTTTTTTCATGACCTGTAGCTGCTAGTTTCCTTTTTTAGTTGTCTGTTTGCAATTTAAATAGTGCTGGATCTCAGTTCTTTGGGTTAAATGAAGGTCCATACTCTTGTCCACACTAAATATCATTTGTCACCCATTGGACCACACCCCCCCTCTAAATGTAAATCCTCACCAGACTCTAGCTATCCCTTTCCTAGAATCTTCATCCTTATTAGATTTCAAACATATGCACACTTTAATGCTTTACTTCAGACGCAACTCCATACTGAACAGCAAATGTCCCACCATGCACCCTTGGTGAACATCACAGGAGACTTCCTTTAAGTCTAATGTGGTCCCATAAACCCTAACGCACTAAGCCCTGTTCCTTAACAAGCTTTCTGTTTATTGTTCTATAGTTCCTGCCTTCAGTATTTGCAAAAAAAAACACAAGTACAGCCTAAATGGGATATACTGTAATCCTGTCTTTGCCAGGAGCTTTCAACAAAATCATCTTACCTTTTGCCTCAGAGCACACAGCAAGGAATCCATCATCAGTGAATAATTTGAACATGGGCCTGACTCCACAGGCGTCGCTTCCTAAACACACCTTCTAATTGAATGTATCCAGAAGGATGAAGGCAAATACACCATCCAACATTTTAGCTGTTTCTTATATCCCTCCCTTATCATAAAGGTGAAAGATTGCTTCACCATCCATCCTGGTTTGGTATTCAAATCCTGTTTTTTCTGCAGCTGGAGAAATAAAGGCAAGATTGCACCAGGAGCCCATGTGCATTCAAAGCAACATATCTGGACTGCCTTGTACGGTATGGGCTGCATGCCCAGTGGCTCTTGTTCTGCAGCAATGGTGCAGCCCTACCGGCAGTCATCAGTCGGCGGGCGCGGCGGGTGGCAGGCGGTGATGCTGCCGCCCGCCGCTGCTGGGGAGCGGGTGGTGGGGCTTCGTGGGTGGTGGGGTGGGAGGACACTAGATCACCAGGGATATGGTCTTGGGGGGTGTCGCCACATTATGCAGCCTAATCGGGCTTAGCAGTCCCACTGCACCACCAGGGATATGTTCTGGGGGTGGGAGTTTAAACTTTTGCAGCCCACGATCGGGCTTAGCGGTCCACTGGACCGCCAGGGATATGTTCTGGGGGACACTTTGCTGCCTGCGATCGGGCTGGTGTTGGGGGGTTTATTTAAGCTTTTGCCCGCGATAGGGCCAATCGGGGGGAAGGGGGATTTTTATGCTTTTGCCCGTGATCGGGCCAGTTGGGGGGTGCGGGGATTTTTTACACTTTTGTCCGCGATCCGGCTGCAGGGGGCGTCGGTCCCCGAAGGCTGCTGCCTGGCAGGGCACCAGGCGCAAGTCCTCAGGGATCGGTGCACCTGCATACTAATGGCATGCAAATGGGACCATAAATAGATGCAAATGGCCCCCCAGTGCCTTGCATGAATTATGGCCCCATTTGCATGTCACCTTTTGAATATCGGAAATTTGCGCATGGGCGCCGCAGTGGTGCGCCACCGCAGCAGATGCTCACTCTGACCACTTGCAGTGGCGCAAGTTCCACTGTGCCATGCACAGTGGCTGTGGCCAGGGGGTGATAGTCAAAGGAGTTGCTCAATAATGCAACTCCTTTGAATATCGCCCTGGCCACACCCCTGCGAAACTATTTTGTGCAGCACAAGGGCTTGCGACACAAAATAGCGCAGTTTGAATATCCAGCCCATGGTGCACAAAAGTTTTTCAGCACAAAATTTCTGCTAAATGAGTGGTGTTTCATTTATAGATACCTTTTAGACTTTTTTATAATCAGCAAAAAATGTCAGGAAATGAAATGTTTTCACTTTTTTGGAGGTATGACATAAATGGAATATGCTACCTCCCTTCTGAAAATATTGTTGATATTTTTTGTTTTTGTGCCATCCTCCAATTAACCAAACTGCAATTTGCTTTTCAAATAGCTCCCTCCTCCCATCTTCCAAATGGGGGCAAAACTGTTGTACACTTAATGTTTCCATCTCTATTTTCTCCTGCTCTGTCAATCCTGCCTCACCGTGACAGTGTGAGCCACAGAGTCTAGTATTCCCACTTTACGTTATCAGGCAAAGTGATCTAGGGCACGCTGCATTTCTCATGCAGCCACCCACTGACACTTCCTTTTCTTCCTTGCAGTTAGTCAGTGCACTTGAAAACTGCCTTCACCATACCACCTAGAGCTATATCTCATTCTGCTGCTCTTTCCCTGTTTTGGTTTCATTTTGTGTCATTCAGCTGTCTACCATTTAAGTCAGAGTGTTACCTCTGTTACCAGGCAAAGAAGTCATGCACCTGGTTCTCCTCAGAGCAGCCATCTGCTGACTTTCCCACATCCTTAGCATGCACTTTCATACCAGCATAGGTGCCTTCGGCACCTGAGTGAAGACATCAGCACTTCCCAGGTGGTTGATGACACTCAGCTGCACCTTGTATCTCTCAACTAACCGTAGGCGTGTGGTAATGTAGCATTACCACACACCTTGTCATATGTTATTGCTTACTTACAATTTACAATATGATTCTATGGGAATCATATATCACACTTCCCAGGTGGTTGAAGTTATTCAACTGCAGCTCATGCCTCACAACCCACCTTGGGCGTGAGGCAATTTATCATTGCTGCATACCCTGTCATGTGTTATTCCTTACTTACAATTTATAATGTGATTCTATAGGAATTTTTTTATTGCACTTCCCAGATGGTGTGCAAGTGTGCATGTGTGTCTCTGGCTGCAAAAGCACAGGACAATGATGGTGGATGTCTCTTGTGTCATTTGGAAAGAGTTGTATGTTGTTTGTCTTACCTGATGATGGGTGTCTGTGGTTGCTTGTGTTGCCTTGACCCTTTGGCTGCTTGGGGGGGGGACTGTGGAGTTAGTGTTAAAAACCCTAACATTGCTAGTGTCCCCCCATTTGGAAGATAGGAGGTGAGAGCTATTTGAAAAGCAAATTGCAGTTTGGTTAATAGGAGATGGGCACGAGAACAAAGAATATCAACATTATTTTCAGTAGGGAGGCAGTATATTCCGTTTATGTCATACCACCAAAACAGTGAAAAAATTACATTTCCTGCCATTTTGTGCACTGGACCATGAAGATGGATGTCTCTTATGTCATTTGGAAAACGATATATGTTCTTCGTCTTACCTGATGAGATGTTTGTGGTTGCTTGTATTGCCTTTCCCCTTTTGGCTGCTTGTGGGGAACTGTGGAGTTAGTGTTGAAAACCCTAACATTGCGTTTCCATACTTTTACTGCTTGAATAGCAACTCAAACTGATGCATTAATGGATTTTTTTGCAAAGAATTCATAAGGGATATGTTACCCCTACTGGAAATACTGTTGATATTTTTTGGTAAGTGCTGATTGACCCGATGACATCATGAGTGCTGAAGCCACAAGTGATGTCTTCAGGTCAATCGGCACGAGAACAAAATGTATCAACAATATTTCCAGTAGGGAGGTAGCATATTCCATTTATGCCATACCTCCAAAAAAGTGGGGAAAAAATTGAATTTCCTGCCATTTTTTGCCAATTATAAAAACATCTAAAAGGTATTTATAAATGAAACACTACTCATTTGGTAGATATTTTCATGCTGAACAACTTTTGCTCTCAAAGTACCATGCTATCATATTTCGTTTTAAAGCTATTTACATTTCTTTGTTGCAAAAAGTGAAAATAAAACTGAATTTTCTACTGTTTTTTGCTAATCAAAAAAAAAACTAAAAGGTATCTATAAATGAAACACCACTCATTTTGTAGATATGTTTGTGCTGAACAACTTTTGTGCTCACAGTACCATGCTATCACTTTTTATTTTAAAGTTATTCACATTTGAATACGGTTAGTACAGCTAGACTACATCTGCACAGCTGGTATCTCTCTCATGATTGACATCATCAAAGCAGCCATTTTAGGATTCTTAGAGCAGGATTTTTGAATCAGAAGAGGCTGTGTTTACAATTTTCAAATGCTATGAAACTGTATTTATCCTACTTTAATAAATGCAGGTTCAGTATTAATGTAAACAGCCTCTCCTCTACAAGCCTATGGAGTAATTAAAAAAAAAATGTATAAAATGATGGTTTAGGTGTCCTTTAAGGAACCCACCAGGCAGTCTGCAATCCTCAATGTGGTCATCACCAAGTCGGAGATGGCAAGAGCTGTGGGAATAGGGGGCCAATGGGGAACTTCTCTATAGGAAGAGCATGGGGATGTGCTCCATTTACTTGAATGAAGAGTCTTTTTCAAAGCTGATTTCCCAATTTCACATCAAGTTCTGGTACCGTCTGATGCCAAGGTTCAGCTAATGACATTTTTGTTAATTGGACCCCGGCGTCAATCGATACCAACACCCAATTTGAAATCATGAAATCAGCTTTGAAAGAAATACTTAATTCAAGTGAATGGAGCACCCCCCATTATCTCCCTATAGTGGTGTCACAAAATGTCAAAGTGTGTGTGGGGGGGGTGGATTACAGAGGCAGGAAGTGAAAAGGGATCATGCTACCAGCTCCTCAGGGGAAAATTACAATCCCTTCCTTTCCTTTAGGAACTCACAGAAAAACATTTTGAAACATCATGGTGGGGCTCCCATTGAGGCAAAGGAGCTCTACATTTCTACTTCTTAGCACCAAGAAGGGTGCTCTTTAGGAGATCATTATGGGTCTTGGCAAGAGTCAGGGAAGCGGTAAGGGAGAGGGAAAAAAAGGCCTTCTACAAGTGTAAAGAAAAGCGGGGGAGGAAGAATGGGGAGAATGCATACTGAAAAATAGAGAGGCAAAGAGGACAGTTACGAAGGCAAAAGCAGACGCACAGCTTCGTGCTGCGGACAGGGCCCAGAAAGCAGAAAAATAGTTCTTCCAATATATTAGGGAATAAAAGAAAGCAGGGGAGATCATAAGGCTTGCTTGGGGGGTAGCATAATAGAGGAAGATGGGCAAAAGGCCGCCATCCTTAATACTTACTTTTGCTCAGTTTCACTAGGGAGGATGATGAGCCCTTGCCAGAGAGTGGAATCAAAGCAGCCACTAAGGGGGTCCCTGAGATGAGGCAGCCAATATTTATAAGTAAAAGGGTCCAGAAGGGACCCGGAACCAGAGAGGTTGCCATCTGAGGTTACTCAGGGAGATGGCAGTGGTATAGGTGGAACCCTGGCACATCTGTTCAATAGCTCACTAAGGACAGGGGTAGTTCTGCAGGACTGGAGGGTAGCGGATGTAGCTCCACTCCATGGGGAGAAAGAACAAGGAACAAGTGGGCAGCTACAGACCTGTCAGTTTTACCTTTATTCTTTGGAAGCTGATGGAGTCACTGGTCAAACAGAACCTCATGGACTACTTGGAGAACAATGGTCTCCAGGACAGTAAACATCATGGATTCATTGCTGGGAAGTCCTGTCAGACTACCCTGATAGTTTTCTTTTACTGGCTGATGAAAGAACTGGATAGAGGCCATGTTGTAGCTCTATTCTGCTTTGACTTCAGTGAGTCTTTCAACTCAGTGTCTCATGAATGCTTGCTGAAGAAGGTGGAGGATCTGAGTACGGCTAAGGTCATTGTAAACTGGGTAGGTAACTGGCTAAAGGGGAGGTAGAAGAGGGTTGTAGTCGGTTGAGTCAAATCAGAGGAGAGGGAGGTCATGAGCAGGGTACTACAGGGATGTGTCCTTGGTCTGGTCTTCTTCAATATGTTCACCAGTGACACTGGTGAGGGAATCCGGGGCAGGCTGTGTCTCTTTGCAGGTGACACTAAGCACTGTGGAAGGGTGGATAGTGATGAAATCACGAAAATGCAGTGACTTACAAAAGCTACAGGGATGGTCTAAGGTTTGGCAGTTGAAATTCAATGCCAAAAATGTGCAAGGTAATGCACCTAGAGAACAAGAAACCCAGGAGAGGGTACTAGATGGGTGCGGTGAAACTCAGTTCTATGGCTGAAGAACGGGACCTTAGAGTTTTCATCAGTAACTCCCTCAAAAAATCGAGTCAGTGCAACAAGGCATATACAGGGTTCGATCTTAACATTGTTTTGCTAGCTCGGGACCTAGTGCAAATTGACCAGGGCTAGTTGTCAGTCTTGGCTAGTGTAGGTTTTTCATGGCTGTTAATGAAGATTAAAAAGTCCCTGCTTTAGCAGGCTGTTGTCCTCATGCTAATCTCCCTCAGTGTTCCAAGTGGACTGGTGTGATTGACAGCTCTAGTTATCTGGCAGTTCAACAGGGGGATCCAACAAAAGACTGAATGTTAGTCATTATCACTCCATTGCTTGGACATTCAGCTAGTGTGCAGGCTGTGATCAATGGTAGAGTGCTGTTAAATCACTAGCTTCCAGTTTTCTGAATGTGTCTTTGTCTGGTGAGTTGCCTAATTTCCCAACATTTTGAGTGTCTGTATCCAACATTTCAGTGACAACATGCTAACAGGTATACAGGGTCTGCCCTGCAGGTGGTGGGTTTTATCACATCCTTACCATAACTGCTTCCTCTCACCTCCCAGTCTTTCAGCTCTTGAGCTTTTCCTGGACACCACTGCAGACCAGAATCTTAAGTGTCCATACACAGACCCATAGCTGTCATTACTGGTAGATGTAGGGGTCCACAGCTCTGCTTAATGGACCACACCAGTCAATGCCATCTATGCAGTCCCACCCTTATCTCACCCAGCATGTCATTTCATCCTAAAAACAATGCTTTGGCGCATGTATGGAACAAAAAATAAATATTAATAAAATATATAATCTGAAAGTTTAAATAGGTATTCCTTGGGTGCATAGATCATCCTATACAGAAACAGAGCTAGTATAGCATCATGCCTGTGTACAGTTTCCCCTGGGCTGATAAAAGGACAGTGTTTAAAAATATATGTTGTTGTTGGGATAGAGCATGTTAAATCAATCATTTTGTGCCTTGTATATATAAACAGAAATGTCTTTAATTTTTCTGTATCCCATACCCCCTAGGTTTGTGTAGCCCCCCTCCCAAGAAATCCAGCTCTGCCCCTGGCTCACTTAACACTGTGTGGAAACTTCCAGAAGTGCATTTTCCAGTTGATAACAGGGTGGGAGCTGGGAGTGTCTTTCTGTGCCTGACTCTGTTCATTGCCCTGTAGGTGTATGGGGGGTGGGCTGTGGTGAGTGCATCATGATGTTCTGTCAGCTACTGTGTGCGAGAGCTAGGCCTGCTTGGCTTGAACATTTGCTGTTATGGTATCTTCTGGTTTGCAGAAAAGGAAGTGAGAGGGCCATGGTACAAACAGAGAAACACAGACTCTGATGGCAGATAAGGACTGCTTGACCCACCCAGTCTGCCCATTTCCCTACCTATAGGATAACCTGCAGATTCTAGTTAACCAACAGCCTAGTTCCTCCTACCCCCCCACCTTAATTGCCTTATGGCTGTCCCATGCATTCTTGAATTCCCCCACTGTTTTTGACCCCACAACCTCCTCAGGAAGGCGCTTCCATGTGTCCACCACTCTCTCTGTGAAAAAAATATTTCCTCATGTTGCCCCTGAGCCGCCCCCCCATCTTTAAATTGTGCCCCCTTGTTCTTGTATATCTCTTTTTCTGAAAGATGCTCCCCTCTTGGACTTTGTTGATTCCTTTGCGGTACTTGAAAGTTTCTATCATGTCCCCCCTTTCCGTCCTTTCCTCAAGGGTATACATATTAAGCTCTTTTAGTCTCTCTTTATATGGCTTCTGTTGCAGACCCTGCACCATTTTAGTTGCCCTCCTCTGCACTGCCTCCATCCTGTCTATGTCCTTGCAGAGATAGGGTCTCCAGAACGGCACGCAGTACTCCAGATGGGGTCTCACCAGCTGTCTGTACAGAGGGATAATACCTTCTTGTTTTCTACTGGTAATACCTCTCCCTATGCATCCCAGTATCCCCCCAGCTCTCCTTACTGCCTTCTCACATTGCTTGCCTACCTTAAGGTTGTCTGATATGACTACCCCAGTTCCCTTTCCATTTGTGTTGTTGTTAGTACCTCTCCACCCCACCCCCCCACTGTGTACTCTTCGCCTGGGTTTTTGCTTCCCAGATGCATTACTTTGCATTTCTTTGCATTGAATCTAAGTTGCCATACTTTTGACCATTCCTCCAACCTTGCCAAGTCCCTTATCATCTTTTCCACCCCCCATATGTATCAACCCTGTTGCAGATCTTTGTGTAATCTGCAAAGAGGCATACTTTTCCTTCCAGACCCTCTGCAATGTCTCCTATAAAGACATTAAAGAGGACTGGTCCCAGTACTGAACCCAGCAGTACCCGACTAGTAAAACCCCTTTCTTCAGAGTGTATTCCATTTACTATTACCCTCTGCATCCTGTTGTGCAGCCAATTTGTTACCCAGGTTACCACCCTGGGACCCACTCCCAGGCTGACTAACTTGTTTATTAATCTTTTGTGTGGGACTGTGTCAAATACTTGTTAAAGTCTAGGTAGGCCATATCCACAGCCCTTCCCTGGTCTACTACTTTTGGTCACCTAGTCAAAGAAATCAATTTGATTCATTTAACATGACCTTCCCACTGTGAATCCATGCTGCCTTGGGTCCTGTGCCCCGCTGGCCTCTAGGTACTCAACAATTTTTTCTTTTAGGAGTGATTCCATAATTTTTCCTACCACTGAGGTCAAACTAACAGGTCTGTAGTTTCCTGCATCTGCCTTGCTCCCACATTTGTGAAGAGGAATCACATCCTCCCTCCTCCAGTTCTTAGGTACCACCCATCCTCCCATGATTTGTTAAAAAGGGTGGTCAGTGGTGTCACTAGTTCTCCCCTTAGTTCTTTTAGAATTCTGGGGTGAATCCCATCAGACCCCATTGATTTTTCCACCTTGAGTTTTAGGAGTTCTTTCAGGACCCTTTCTTCCGTGAATGGACTGGTGTCAACCCCCCCTTCCAGAGTACTTCTATTGCTTGGTTTAGGCACCTCCTCTTCTTTTGTGAACACTAAGCAAAAGTATTTGTTCAGTATCTCTGCCTTTTCACTGTCAACCTCTGCACACCTCCCCACCCCTTTATTAAGCCTCAGTATCCCTTCCTTTGTCTTCCTTTGCTCTCTGATGTACCTATAAAAGGTTTTATCCCCCTTCTTAACTGAGTTGGCTATCTTTTCAGTTTGAGCCTTCGCTATTCTGACTGCCTTCCCTGCTTCCTTCTGCTTTAACTGATACAGTTCTCTGTCTTGCTCCTTCTGTGATTCCTTTTACTTCCTGAATGCTATTGCTTTCTCCTTAACCTTCCCCGCCACCTCTTTTGAGAATCATAGTGTTTTTTTCTTAGTTTTGTTTTCTTTATTCGCTTCACACAAAGGCTTGTTGCCTCTGTGATGGCAATTTTGATTTGTCCCCATTGTTCTTAAACCCCCTCCTTCCTGCCCATTTGCTAGTGCATTCCTTAGGTACTCACTCATTTTGCCAAAGTCAGCCCTTCTAAAGTCCAGTACCCCTGTTTTTGTATGGCTTGATTCCATGGTTGTGTTTATCGTGAACCACACTGTGTGGTGGTCGCTTGTTCCCAGATGGCTATCCACTTCTAAATCTGTGATCCTGTCTCTGTTTGAGAGTACCAGGTCCAAGATTGCTCCCTCCTGAGTGGGTTCCAGCACTAGCTGTCTGAGGCATGTCCCCTGTAGGGCATCAAGAATGATCCTGCTCTTGGATGTGGCTGTAGTAAATGTGTGCCAGTTAACATCTGGCATATTCAGGACCCCCATCAACAATATTGCCCCTTTCTAGGATCGTGGATATGTTGTTCTATCCACACTGTTTGACATGTCCTTTCCCTTTAAGTATCTTGCCAGGAGGTCTTGAAGCTGGCTCCTCTCACCCACTTGGGTGGTATAGCCCTCGGCTCCACACCATGATGCCAAATCTTCCTTTCCACTGGAAGATACAGGTTCCCTTCTTGCCGCTCTTGCGTTCTGTAGGCCCTGGCTTTCAAATCCATGGATTTGTTTAAACTTAAACTCATCAGAGTTGCACAAAATTGCTTCGCGATTTTGACCACTATGGAAGATAAATCCTCTCCTGGTTTCCTCCGCTGCGACTGTGAACAAAAGATGTCTCGCACTGCTCCGCATGCCACGTGTGTGTACTGCCTAGGTGTCAGCCACGATACTCAGGCCTGTGAGATGTGTCACGCATTTCACCCAAACGTCTTGGACGATCATCTTGCATGGTTGAAATTGGGAAGACCGGAGAAACGGAACCCACTGGTCAAATTGCAGCTCGAACAAATTAAGACCTTTGAGGATGAAGCGGCTCAGACCGCAGATCGGTCCTCAAAGCTCTTTTTCATTCTGCTCAACTTGGGCTCCACCTTCTCTGGATCCTTTCGGGAGATGTGCCAATCCCTTCCCACCAAAGGTGAGGGGCCTTCATGTATGCATGTCTCTTGGTCCCATAAAAAGGACAAGGAACCGAGAGAATCTTCATCTCACCGACAACGTTTCAGGGATCATCCCAGGAATCATCTGTCTCAACTTTGGTCAAGGTTGCGGCTTCAGCCACTGATTTCACGGTTCCTCCATCAGGCCAGTTGGCCCAGACACTGGATGACGATCTGGTTGAGATCATTCTTGACCCAGTTGACCCACTGTTGCCTGAGAAGGCCAAAAGCTCCTTATTCAGGACCCTGGTCCTGACTCTCTCCAGTGAGGAGATGCAGCCAGCTGGGAACCCCATCAGAGAACTAGTCCCTGACCAAGAAGAACCAGCGGTCTCCACAGTGCTTTCTGATTGACACCGCCGGTCACCCCAACGACCGAGGTCAAGGTCTCAGTCTCCTTTGACTGATGGCGCACAAGTGCTCTAAGAAGAGGCACCGCTGACATTCTTCTTCATCCTCCTCAGATGAGGAGCGGCTTCGTTGGAAACTCCGTCAATGCTAAGAAGATCTAATGTGGCAACAGCTGATCTTGTCCAGTCAAAAGCCGATTCCAGCTTCCACCCCTGTCATTACTTGGCTATCACCTCCCAGGCCGAAGCCGACTCCTTCAGAGCTGGCCTGCACCATTTCTCCTCCCACAGAGATGGTCAAAACCATTCCAGTGTGGCCAAAATTGACCTCTCCACTGATCTTGGTGGAGCTGCCACCTAAACAGCTCCCAGTGGGGGTGTCTGTCAAAGAGTCTAGGCCTATTCCAGGCCTCCCGCACAGGCTGTCTGTTGCTCTCACTCCTGACCATCCTAGGCAGGTGGAGAGAGACTCAGGTGGCCGGCCGATTTATCTGGACTCTTTGGAGTCCAAGAACTCAGACCTTCACTTCCGTCGCTTGGACAAGGAATCGGTCATTAGTCTCTCAGTGGAGGAAGGCCCCTCTTCCTTTATGGGCATCCTCCATCTTATCTCCAAATCCATGGAGATGCCTCTTGAACCTGTCCAGAAATGGGCTGAATATCCCCTCATGGATATCCTCAAATGGGGGGATTCACCAACAGAAGCCTTTCCAGTGGCCGAGACCATTGTTGGTCTGGCTTTGGAGCTATGGCAACATTCTGCCTCCTGCCCTGTGTCTTCTGCCCAATATGGCCCGCAAATACGTGATGCCCACTGAGTCCCTTTCTGGGTTCACAGAGCACCTCTCTGCGGGGAGTCTGGTGACCAAATCTGTGTTCAGATGCTCGGGTAGTTTAGGATATACAGATAGACTTCTGGACAAGGAATCAAAAAAACTGGACCATTCTGCCAGTAAAGTCTGTGCCACCTCTATGCTGGGCCTGTCAGGCAAGCT
The DNA here is from genome assembly GCA_016271365.2 of Neoceratodus forsteri. Classification (NCBI taxonomy): domain Eukaryota; kingdom Metazoa; phylum Chordata; order Ceratodontiformes; family Ceratodontidae; genus Neoceratodus; species Neoceratodus forsteri. The sequence goes on from CM057457.1 coordinate 71,415,716, forward strand.
CGGCCATCATCATGGCGCATTTCTCTCATGCCCTTCTGGGCTCCCTTGATGAGGTTCTACCTCACCTCCCTGCAGACCTCCAGACCACAGTCAAGCAGGTCCAGGACCAGGGTCAGGTTGTTGCGAAGCAGCAACTCCAGATAGCTCTGGACCTCGAGGAGTCATGCACCCATTCGGTGGCAGCCACGGTTGCCATGCACCACAGGGCTTGGTTAAGGGGCTCCACCTTCATGGAAGACACCCAATACAACCTAACAGATGTCCCTTTCCTGGGCACCGACCTATTCGACCCAGGTGTGGACGGTCACCTCCAGTGCCACCTTGGACTCCATAACTTCTGCACAGAAGGAATCCCAGGGTTCCAAAAAGCAGAAGAAAAAGCCATTTCAGCATTCTGTCCCTGTGGCTAAGCAGCCCCACTTTCAAGTGGGGCAGCAACAGCAGGCACAATCTTGGCACCCTCAGCCCAAGTCCGGACCTCCAGTGGCCCGTAAGCCTGGAGGATGGGGCTCAGGCTGTCCCCAATCTGGACCCTCTTCCTCCAAGCCTGCTCAGTGATAGGATGGGGGTGACCACCCTCATACCTGTCACACAAGCTCTGAATCCTCCCATGGGGGCAGGCTCCACCACTTCCTTTCTGCCTGGTCCACTGTTACCACAGACAGGTGGGTTCTAGAAGTGGTGCACCAGGGACTGCCTCTAGAATTAAGCAGTACCCTCCAAGCTGAGCCTGTGCCCATTGGGAGAATATCGTGTCTGTACACACTCAGTTGGCTCTTTGAGATGACATTGCCCAACTCCTCCACAAGGAGGTGGTGACCAGAGTCATGGACCCCCCCAGTCAACCCAGGGTTCGTATCAAGGTACTTCCTGGTTCTGAAGCAGATGGGGGAGCTGGAGCCCCACTCTAGATCTGCATGATCTGAACCAGTCCCTCAGGTCCTGCACCTTCAGGATGGTAACTCTGTCCCAGATCATACCTTGTCTTGAGCAGAACATGTGGTTTTGCTCTCTGAATCTCAAGGACACATTCTTTCATGTCCCGATCCATCCATTTCACCAAAGGTTCCTTCGCTTCCAAGCAGAAGGAGCCCTATTCGAGTTCCGAGCCATGCTGTTCGGCCTGTCATCGGCCCCATAGGTCTTCACCAAATGCATTGCAGTGGTGGCTGTCTATCTTCAGCATCAAGGGGTCAGGGTTTATCCATATCTCGACAACTGGCTCTTGGCAGGATCCTCCAAGCAGGAAGTGGAGAGGTCCAGGGACCTGGCCCTCTAGACCTGCACTGATCTTGGTCTCCTGATCAATGAGGCCAAGTCATAACTTGTATCTTCACAGGGGATATGTTTTATCTGGGCAGAGCTCAACTCCTGCCAAGCCAGAGCCTGGCTTCCGATGGACAGGGTGGAGTTTCTCTCCTCCTTTGCTCAATCTTTTCTGGTTGGGTACTTGTGTCCTGCCTGAGACTTTCTGCATCTCCTGGGGTACATGGTGGCCTGCACCACCATGGTCCGATGGGCCTGGTGGCATATGCACCCCCTCCAATGGAGCTGGCCAGCCAGTGAACTCAGCATCATGGTCATTTCGACCAGCTGGTCACTGTGTCCCAGAAGAATGTGGAACACTCTCTAATGGTGGAACACTTGCAGGAAGGGATCCCATTTGTCCGTCCGTCCTGAGCCGATGGTCATTCTCATGACCGATGCCTCTCTCATGGGCTTGGGAGCCCACATGGGGAACCACAGAGCCCACGGGTTCTGGACCCCCAAGGAATCCCGATATCATATCAACCTGTTGGAGCTCAAAGCAGTCAGACTGGCATTGACAGCATTCGCTAAGCTCCTTCGGGGTTAAGCGGTGCAAGTCCAGATGGACAATGCCATAATGATGTACTACCTTAACAAACAGGGCGGCACGCACTCCTGGCCATTGTGCAGGGAAGCGCTCTGCATCTGGACCCTCATGAGCCAACTGGAGGCAAATCTCCTAGCCATTCATGTGGCAGGAGCCTCAAACCAAATGGCAGATGCTCTCAGGTGTGTGGGCGAGACATTCCATGAGTGGTCTCTCCATCCAGAGGTAGTACACAGCCTCTTCCTTCCACTGGGGCAAACCTCAGGTGGATCTGTTTGCCTCCAGGGAGAACACCAAGCTGAGGCTGTTTCATGCCCACCCCCCTCAGCAGGGATCACTGCAGGGGATGCCTTCTCCAGACCGTGGACCCCAGGCCTATTCTATGCCTTCCCTCCTCTTCCCTTGGTTCACAAGGTGATCCTCAAGGTCAGGAGGGATAAGGCGCAGGTGATCCTGGTTGCCCCAGACTGGCCTCACCAGTTCTGGAATCCAGGTCTCCTCAGCCTTAGCTCCAGGCCTCCGAGGCATCTTCCACCACATCCAAACCTGTAATCAGTCAGTCAGGTGAAGGTATTCCATCCGGATCTTCAATCCCTGCACTTGACAGCCTAGTTCCTCTGTGGCTAGAGTTCCAGGCTCTGGGTGTCTCTGAGGATGTACTCACAGCAGTGGAAGCATTCAGAAAGGAGTTGACCAGGAGGTGCTATGCCTTCCAATGGAAAAGGTTTTCCATTTGGTGTCAGGGTAAGGGCCTGGACCCTTTGTCCTGTCCAGTGGCTAGCATCCTAGACTACCTTTGATCCTTGTCCAAAGGAGGTCTTCGGTCTACAACCCTTTAAAGTGCACCTGGCAGCCATCTTTGCTTACTGGGCACAGCCTGATCAGCAGACGGTGGCATAGGAAAAGGTGATTTGATGTTTCTTTGAAGGCCTCAACCACATAGCCCCTCCGGTATGTGAACCTCCACCTCTGCGGGATCTACTGCTGGTTTTGGCAAAGCTCATGGGCAAGCCATTCGAACTGATGCACAAATGTGAGATGTCACATTTGTCATGGAAGACCGCTTTCCTGGTGGCTATCACATCAGCCAGAAGAACTGGGGAGCTCCTGGTGCTCTCGGTGGAGTCTCCTTACCCGGTCTTCCACAGGGAAAAGGTTGTCCTTCACCCTCACCGAAATTCCTTCCGAAGGGTGGTGTCAGAGTTCCACCTTAACCAGGTGTTGACTCTGCCTGTGTTCTACCTGAACTGCACCTCAGAGGCCAAGTACAGGCTCCATACTCTGGACCTGAGATGAGCAATCTCTTATTATAAAGAGCGTCTGGTGGAGGTTCAGGGAGAGGTTTGCTAGTGGTTTGTCATCTACGCTGAAGCTGAACCTGGCAGACCTGCAGCAAAGCAGACAATTGGCAGATGGATTACATCCTGCATTGATCTCTGCTACCGATTGGCAAGCAAGGAGCCTCCCAGAGGGATAAGAGCTCATTCTACCTGCCATACTGCTGCATCAGCAGCTGCTTCCAGGGACATCCCTATCCAGGAAATCTGCCAGACTGCCACCTGGAAGACAGCAAACACCTTCATTACCCACTACCACATCGACCTAGAGTCATGCCTGGATGCTAGTTTTGGGGTCTCAGTTCTCCAATCTCTGTTCCCCAATTAAGTATAGAGGGGGTGTGCACCTTGCCTTCCTGCTCTCAGAGAACTGCTTGGAGTCTGCCAAACAATGTGGATAGAACAACATATCCACAATCCTAGAAAAACAGGTTACTCACCTGTAACAGTAGTTCTAGGAGTGGTATATGTTGTTCATCCATACAAACCCAGCCAACCTCCCCGGCTTTGACGAACAATCTGAGCTTCCAGTGGGCAAAGATCTGGCATCATGGGATGGAGCCGAGGGTTATACCACCTGGATGGGTGGGAGGAGCCAGCTTCAAGATCTTCTGGCAAGATTCTTAAAGGGAAAGGACATGCCAAATAGTGTGGATGAACAACATACACCACTCCCCACTCCTAGAACTACTGTGACAGGTGAGTAACCTGTTTTTTTTCTGCCATTCTGAGAATGTCTTCTATCATTTCCTTGCCAATTTCCTCCCCCTGAGATGGGGGTCTGTATACAACCCCTTTGCAGATTGTGGTACCACTCCCTGTCTCCAAGGAGACCCACAGTACCTGCTCTCCTCCCCATTTACCCTTCAGTTCCATTGCTTTGATCCCTTCCCTTATGTAGAGAGCTATCCTCCTCTTTTACCCTCCATGACCCTCCTGTAGATTGTGTACCCTGGTATGTTGACATCCCAGTCATGGTTCTCCATGTACCATGTTTCTGTGACTGCCATGATAGCCAGGTGTCCCTCCTCCATCAGGGCCACTAGCTCAGGAAGATTGTTACCCAGACTATGGGCATTGGTACTCATTGCCCTCAATTTTATGATGGCATTACCATTTTTCACCCCATCCTTGCCCTTACTGCCTTTGTCTTTTTTTCCATTTACCCCAGTCCTGCCCCCTGACGAACTGTACCTTGGTGTATACCTTGCTAACTAGCTTTTTTTTGTGGGGGGAGGCTTGGAATTTCCTGCTTCCTGTCAGTGCCTCCCCTTGGCTAGTTTAAAAGCTTGCCAATGAAGCATTTAAACCTATCGCCTAGGAGCTTGGTTCCCCTCCTGGACAGATGCAGACCATCACGCCTGTATAGACCCACATCCCTCCAGGTGGACCCCCAGTCCCCAATGAAGCCAAAACCCTGTGCTCCACATCAGTCTTTCAACCATTCATTGAACTGCATGGTGCAGAGTTCCCTAGCCTCACTCATGCCATAGACAGGCAGCACCTCTGAGAAGGCTACTGTGTGTGCTACCTGTCTAAGGCCCCTCCCTAACTCCACAAATTCTTCCTGCACTGCACTGATCCCATGCCCTGCTACAGAAGGTTCTTTGTCCCAAGGTGGACAATGATGTCTAGTTCCCTCTCCCGTGACACTGCTCCTGCAATCCTGAGGATTCGCTGCTTGTCCCTCCAAGCCATGGCACCAGGCAGGCACCTTGCCTCCCTCTCCCCTTCCTTCTCCAACTCTACCCCCCTAACAACTGAGTCCCCCACCAGGTGCTGTTTCCTTCCCATGTGGTGTCCTTTGCCACCCTCGTGTGGGTCTCCCTTGTGGAGGTTCCCAGCATCTTCCTTGGTCTCCACTGCAGGTGCCGTCATAGAGGAACCGTGCTGTGCCAGAATGGCATATGAGTTGGTGAATCCGTTGATATTTTCAACGCAAAATGCATCAGGCCCTGTATAAGAAATCATCATTGCAGTTGTACACTGGACAGAAAGAGATTTGTCACTACCAAAAAGGGCCCATATCCTGCACATTGTTGAACAAAACTGATATTTCTGCCACTGTTAAGAAAATAAGTTTATATTATTAGAAATAATAATGATTTCATTAAGGAATAGCCATTTTTTTCCACCAACTGGTTTACACGGTATGTGTGCCTCAATAAACAACTAGGGACAGAATAAAATTACAGGAAATCCCCCAGAAAAAAACAACAAAAAACAAACAAATATCCTCTAAAGTACAGCTCATATTGAAATTAAAAGCTGAAAACTAATAGATTTCCAGGTTTCTAGTTTTTTTTTTCTTCCTTTTGTTCTTAGTTGTGACAGGGACAGTCTGCTTTTTGCACTCCCATGTCATTTTTCAGGACGCCATTGGGTTTTGTCAGGGGCTCTGGTGGGAGCTGAATCAGGATGTAGAAAGTCAACTCTTAATTTGGTAAGGCCTTTAAGTCTGCAGTGCACTTGCTGGGTAGCAGAGTAATGGTTGGAGAAAGGCAGTCAGCCCTTAATTGAATTATTGGGGTCAGCTGGGCTGAAGCACAGATTAAAGAGACATGCCTGAGGTCAGGGTAAGAGACCTGCAACCAGAGCTTTGGGTCTGAGCGACAGAGTGGCTGAATGAATCTGCAGTGTAGAAAAAGAGAAGCCATGCAGGGAGAAACTGGCTATGCACCCGTTGGGTAGCGGGGGGAGATCCCCTCATAAAGAAGGGTCTGCCAGACAGAAGCAGGTTGTGAAGGGCTAGTAGGAATCTGCCGGGGCCGAGAGCTGAACCCTGTAGAATATAAAGCTTAAGTGGAGCCCAGAAAGAGCTTGTGCCTGAATGCATAGCAAGAGGTGGACTTATAAGCCAGAGGCCAGCAGAGCAGGGAAGTCTGCCTGGAGCCTGCTGAAACGTAAGGAGAGCAGATGAAAGCTATGGGAGGGAAAACCAGTTTAGTATAGGCTGAACTGAGATCCTAGAGTTAGCTGCCAGAGAAGATCAGGGAAGGGTATTAAACATAGAAAGTTTATATATGTCAGGTCTAGTGGAGTCATAATATAGCTCTACGTTCATTTGCATATTAACCCCATAGACATTGTATAGGCCACTTTTGGCATAAAAATGCCTAGTACTCCAGGTGATGTGCCCGCTAGTCTTTATACAGCATATAGGCTCTCTATGGTGCTAAATGGCTGGCAGAGCATAGCAAAAACACTACACACATCAGAATTGCATAGTACTAGACTGCTAAACATTTTTTAATGTTTTTTATTCAGGTCTTCACATTTGAAAATATTGAAACATTTTTCAGAAATGTGGCAATTGGGTTCAATGCCCAAAAATGGCATGATCATGCACTTAGGGCACAGGAACCCCTGTGCTGAGTACAGGATGAGGGGGATGGTGGTACTGACAGTCACTAGATAGAAAAGGGACCTCAGGGTTGTATCTGAGGACCACAAGGTGACAGCACACTCTCACAAGACAGTGGTAGGGCTAGTGCAATGCTGGGGAGCGAATGGAGGGGTATCTCCACCAAGAGGGAGGGTTGCCATTACATATATTGCTCACTGGTCTGACCATATCTGGAGTAATGTGTTCAATTTTGGAGACCATACCTCAGAAAAGAAATTGACAGGGTGGAAGCAGTCCAGAGGAGAGCAAATAAAATGGTGCATGGTTTACACAAAAAGCCCTACAGAGAGAGACTGAGGAATCTCAATTTGTACACCCTGGAAGAGAGGAGACAGAGAGGTGACTTGATAGATACCTATAAGTACCTCAACGGTGTGAACAGGGTGCAGGTGGGGAGTCTTTTTCAAATGAAAACAGGCACCAGGACTTGGGGAACATAACAAAACTGGAGAGGGAGAAGTTCTTAAGTGTGATGTGTGAAAATATTGCTTCACTTAAAGGGTTACAGACGCCTGCAATAGACTGCCAGTGGAAGTGGTGGAGAATGTAACAGTGGGGGCTTCAAACATGCATGGGATAGACATAAGTCCAGTTTACATTGGCCACTTCTACATTGATGTACAGTAGATGGTTTGGAGAGCCACACCAGTATACATTTGCGTGTGTAAACTGCATAGGCATCAAATCGTTGTGGCTCTTCTGCTCCTCTCTTAGACAGAGGAGCTGAACTGGTGCAGATGGTTTTAAGTGCTGTGGAAATGGTGCCCACGTCTCACCTCACTGCCTGAGGGTAAATTCAGCATCACAACACAAAGCCTTGCAAGATAGCTCCCATAATGCAGTTCCCAAGACACTGGTGTGACACCAGTATAAAAGCAACATGTCCTTAAAGCAGCAGTACTGAATAGTCAGGAAATGATCAAAATTCTGCTTTTTGGCTAGAAGCATGTAGCCACAGTTCTAGTTTCCATATCTGTAGATATTTTTTTCTAGTGATCTTTAGTTTTTTAAATATTTGGCATTTATTTCCATTGTTGTGGATCCACAGAAAATATGGCTGGTGCCTAATTTGCAGCCAAGCTGCCCCCTCATGTCACATAATGTCTTTTGTTTACTTTCGTGGGACCCTGGGCTGCATGTTCCTGCTGTCCCTGTGTAGAAACTGCAAGTCATGCACAGGCGTGTTTGTCAACAGAGGGTTCCAATTCAGCATGGTGGGTGGGAGAAATGTAAACAAAAACAAAGAAAAACTGAGCAAATTATGGGGTGATAGTACAGCGAAACCAAGGAAGATTACCAGCAGGTAAATGATCAGCAGAGCACAGGGAACACACTTTTGCAAAAGATCTGATATTTTTTTTTATCTAGTATTGCTGCTTTAAGTGGTGTACATCACTGGCTTCATCACAAAACAATCAGGTGTAGACTGACCCCAGTGTGAGCCATACCAATGTGTAACAGCTTGGTCAGTGTAAATGGGGCTATAGCAGTGTTAGTAGACAGGGGAGGGTCACTGGCAACCAGTTAGGGTCTGTGGAGACAGAATAGGCAGTGAACATCTGTGCAGAATGGGTGGACCAAGTGATCCTTTTCAACTGTTAAATTCTGTTTCTACGTTTAATGTTGCTTATCAGTATGTGCCATGTGGCATGCTATGCATTTTCATTGTTGATTAGCACTTTCATGCACAGGAACTGCTAATTAATATTTTTGGCTTATTTAATGCCATGCAAGGAGAGGCAGTTAATTTCTCCTGTGCCAAAAAGTATTACTGCTGCTAATAAGAAACTGTTTTGATAAGAAACCATTTAAGTTGGAACTGTTATAGCAAGTGTAAAATAAGGTATTTGGTATCTGAACTTTGAAACCTGTCTGATCCATTATTTTGAATGTTCCCAAATAGACTATGACAGGTTACAGGACACCCTGTCACACTGGTCTACTAGATATTTCAGATAATGACAGTGTAAATCTCAGAGTCTTTCAGAAATCATCTGTGTCCAACAGACTTCACAAATGTTGTTTTTCCCACTCACCACTCCCCTTGATGAAGGGTTGTTTGACCTGATACACCAGAGCTAGTAGTGGCTATCAGCATGTCTACACTGGTGTTCCACTGAACAGCAATAAAGTTCTTTATTTTTGAAGAAACCAGTGTTTGTGGTATCCTTAGGAGTGTGGGTATCTGGATTTCATTTATAAGTCTGGACTGGCTGCCCTTCCCTACACCCAGTCTCCTTCCTGTGGGTTTGCGGCCTACCTTTTGAACTTTTATACAGTGAGAGAAGCCAGGCAGACAAGCCTAAGTAAGGCCTATGTGTGATGTCAGGGGCAAGACGCAGGACATGGGCCACCTCCACAGCCCATGCAGAGACCCCAACTGACATTGAGTTAATGGGGCTTTACAGGGGAAAACTAGTTCATAAGCAATTGGGAGGATAAAATGAGCAAGGAGACCACATTTATTTATTTAATTTTTTTGCACCTCTCCTTCCTCCTGGCTGCCCACTCCTTCGGGTCTCTATTGCCCCTCCCGACTGCCTGCCCTGGCTCCCACACCGGCTGCCAGCCTCATATGGCAGCCCCAAGTAGCCCGGTATCCCGCCGTAGGCGGGTCCCCACCTCTCCGAGGGAAGGCACCGGTGGGGCGGCCAGCACACACTACTTCAATTTTGGCCTGGGGTACTGCTGAGGTGCTTCGGTCCTGGGATTGGTGGCAGCGGAGGGCAGAGAGACCATCATCCGGCCAGCCAGGAGGCATTTCCCTGGTTTTCTGTGGGGAGTGACGTCCTGACATCAAGGCATACGCCGACGCCTGTCACTCCCCCTTGAGCAACGAACCCGGACACTACAGCTGTGCTCCCAGCCTCCACCAGGAGTCAGCATGCGCCAGTGCCTCCCCACCTCCCCAGAGAAGGAGAGCTGTCCCTGGGCGCTCCATCCTTCTCCCCGGCTGGCCCTCCGCCACCCGAGTCCATTCCCAAACCCGGTCGCCGGGGCGCTGTAGACGGAAATTCAACCGCTGCGCCAGTGGGCCGGCTCACATTTATTTTTAATTTTATTTACTGAGTTTGCAAGAAAAACTTACAAGTAAGTACTACAGAATTTTACCAAATTGATATAAAGCATAAACATTCTCTTACCAAGGATGGTGAAGACCCTTCCCCATCACTACTACATAGGGGGAAATACCAGTATAGCTTTAATAAAACCATAAGACATTCAAAAGGCACACAACTCAGGGCAGTGCCAGAGATGAAGTAAAACAGAGAGTAATCATTTGTATCATGTTTCTCTAGGGGACCAAATTAGCTGTAACAGGTGCATTTGGAACTTTTAGTGAGTTCTATTCTCAGCGATTTCTTAAATTGAGCAATTTTAGGGAGCCCTACAAGGGTTTCAGGCAAATTGCTGAGCCACAGAGATGCCTTTACTGGAAAGGAGCTCTTGCCTAGGCTAGTTTTATGGAAAGGTATTTCAGAGTATTTCTAGACATACTCCTGTAGTGTATTGGTTACTAATTGGGTGGAAAGTCAGCCATGGGGTAACACACCTGCCATGGTAGCTGACTACCTGGCAAAGATCAAGCCAGGTAAGTCCTAAGAGGTGGATGGGATACACAACAGGATCACAGCTTAGCTAAGGGAACAAATGGTTGTACCCTTTGCAATAATCTTGTCTGTACAGACAGGTGTGATGCCAGAAGACCAGAATGTGGCAACTGGTTTCCATCTTCCAGATGAGGAAAGATTCAGATCCAGACAACTACAGGCCGGTCAGTCTGACATCAGTATCAAGGTAGGTCCTGGAAGCCATTATCAAGGACAGAATAATGGAGCACATGTATGAAGCCTAGGTTCTTGCATCCTCTTACCATGGCTTTATGAGGGGCAGATCATGCCAGAGAACCTGATCAACATCTCTGAGGAGTTCAGGGCTGGGAGCATAGTCTGTGTGGACTTCAGTAACGCCTTTGCTATTGTGGATTCTGGGCAAAGTAAACCAGTGTAGTATACATAAGACATGAACAAGGGGATTGCTAACTGGCTTGGAGCAGAAAGCAGAGTTTGGAGGTAGATGGAGAATACCCCAAGTGGAGAGCTACTCAGCAGCATCCCCATGAGATCGGTGCTGGGGCCACTGCTGTTCAACAACTTCCATCAACAATCCAGGGGTCAGAAATGGCACCAGCCCACTACACAAATGCTGGTAGATTTTGTATCAGACTAGTAAGATTTTTCTTTAACTAGCCTTGCAGGCTTGCACTGGAGAATATAACTTTTCAATAAGTACACCAGCAGGGCCAATGGAAAAGTGTGGGACTAGTGGATTTTCCCAGTTGGTAGCCCTGCTGGCTAGTGGCTACAAAACTTAATTTTGGCCCCTGCAATCTGGAAGCTGGGGTCTCCAGCAGGCTGCTAAAGTCTACGAGTGACACTAAGTTAGCTCTGGTGGTGAACTCCTTGAGGATGGGACAAACTTCAGCAGAATCTGAATTAGCTTGGTGATTGGTCTGATTCATGAAGCTTCACATTCAATGTAGCCAAATGCAAGGTGCTACATTTTAGGAGGAAAAACAGAGGTAGGACCTACACACTCTGTGGGGCTCCTGTTAATGCAGTTAAAGAGAAAAAGGATTTAGGGGTCATCATAGATAGGGGTTTTAAGTAGGAAAAGCAGTACATGGACACTGTCAAGAGACAGTAGGCTGAAAGCTCTTAACAAGTTCACCCAGGAGAAAAGGAGGCTTCATAGCTCAATGCTGAGATACTGTAGCTATATGAAGAGATAATCTTTATGATCCACAAAAATGCTTTGAAGTCACACAACTTCCTTCTGTAGAAGAAAGGAAGGAAAAAGGTCATTGAAATATGAAGCATCAAGGCCCTCAACTGCTTTGCCTAATTGTATGACCCCAATTTATGCAAGTCCATCTTTCAGAGTCTTTTGCTCCAGAACGTAGCAGCATAGATCTCAACGATCCCTGTGCAATTCAGAGAGACAGTCTGGGAGTCCCTAACACAGGTGGACATAAATATGATAGACTGCCCATTAACATGAACACAAGGAAAAAGGGTTTGTGGTTCGACTCAAGGATAGTTCAGCGGGTGCCTCTCTCTGAGGGGGCTAATCCTCCAGACAGATGTGCAAGTAGAAAAAGTTTTGAGTGAAGCACTCCAGTACTCACAAAAAATGAAAGCGTCTTCAATAAATTCAAGTATTTATTTCAGTAGTCCTCAGGAGTACTGTACACAGTATTGCATGATCCAAATCCCAGCACTTCAGTCAAACAACAGGGCCTTCATCAGGGTGTGTGTCTTAGTGCTAAACCACCTCCTTTTTAAAGTAATACAATTAAATGAACATCCACATAATTACTTAAAAAAATCTTTGGAGGTTCAGTGACCAATTGAAAGCTGCAATTTTAAGTTATATACATATACATAATTCCATTCTTATATACTGCTGCACCAACACTTGACCTGTACGCAATCACTAATACCTTCAACGATACATTCTCCAACTTGGATAGTGTCCTCCCACCTGACTTCTTCAATGCCCCCTCTGCTAGTAACCCTTCTGATACTATTCCACTTCTACACTCGGCCCCTCAATTCTATTTCAGGGAGATCCCAGTGCACTTAGCCAGAACCTATATTTGGAAGGCCATCTGGAACACAGGCTACAGTGGTGACTCTCCTGACCTAAAGTTGTTAGCACTGGTCCTTGAAGAAATCCTTGTACCCCTGACAAAGATCTTCAACCTATCACTAAGGATGTCCCAGTTCCCATCATGCTGGAAGCAGAGGACCATCACACTGGTACACAAAAGTGGAGATAAATTGCTACACACCAACTACAGACCTATCTCCATCCTCATCCCATTGTCTAAAGCCCTAGAGTGCATTGCATCAGACCTACTGGAAAAATATGACATCCACGTCCTGAGCAGCGTGGCTTTTGTAAAGGGCACAGCACCACCACTGCACTACTAGAATTCATGGGATTCATTCACACCACTCTCGATCAAGGATATTGTGTGGGGGCAGTATTCATCGACCTTGCAAAAGCCTTTGATACTGTCAACCATCCACTCCTACTCAAGCAGCTATCAAACATTGGGCTCTCCAAAGATGCACTGCTGTGGTTCTCAAGTTACCTTGGGGGGGGGGGGGCTCCAGTGGGTTAGGATCCGGTGTCACCTTGGAGGAAAAGCCTGTCCTCTCGGGTGTCCCACTGGGGTCCACTCTAGGACCACTACACTTTAGCCTCTTCCTGAACAACCTCCCCAGTGTCTGTCATCAGAAATTACTACTCTACGCTGATGATGCAGTCATATTCACCAGCCATCAAGATGCAGAGCTCCTTGAGAAACAAATACAGCATGAATTCAGGCGCATTGAAGAATGGTTCAAGACACACACAAACTAGTCATGAACTATAACAAAAGCAAGGTGATGACTTTCTACAATGCTAGGAGCAAGTACAAATCTCTGACTCTCTCCATCAAAAACCAAATGGGGACAATACGTGAATGTGTTCCTGAATTTAAATACCTGGGAATTACATTGGACAGTTCCCTCTACTACCATAGGCACATTGATCATGTCACAAAAGCCACCAATATCCATATAGGTCTGCTATACAGGCACAAACACTGCATGACTTCTGACACACTCCAGCTGGCTATCTACAGCTCTGTCACCCCCATCATTGACTATGGGCTAGCAATCTATGGCTCTGCCTCTGCTTCTGCCCTCCACAAAATAATGGTCACACTCAACAAAGCATGCAGGCTTCTAACTGGGACTGACCGACTTACACACACTTGTGACCTAAATGTGAAGACCGGATGGCTTCCTCTTCTCAGCCGGATCCAGTATCAAACCTGCCTCTTAGCCAAAAAAGTCCTACTCGGGATAATGCCCCCTGGTGTTGAAAAGCTCCTCAATGACCACCACAGCATCCAACATACTAGAAGTTCACAACAACAAACCTTCCTAGTCCCCAGATGCCGGACTTCAACGGGCCAGAGGGCCTTTGCCCACAGAGCTCCACAATGGTACAATACTCTCAACAAAGAAACACTTACAGCTACTGCTCTTGGCACTTTCAAAGGACAACTCCATCTACACCTCATTTCAACTAGCCATTGTGATTGCTTCACCTAACCTGGGGTCCTACGCTCCCTGCACTTATCAGAACTCTACCCCCCCCCCTTATGCCATGCCCTCCTTCTCCTGGCTCCCCTGCTCACCCCTCCTCCCACCACACCCACCCCCGCACTGACTGACAATTACCCTTTCCTGCCTCCTCTTCTGAGCTCCTATCTTCTCCCCTTACCCTTCGGAAATGGCCTTCCAGCACGCCTACCCCACCTTCCCTACCCTCTCACCAGCAACTCTTATTTTTAAAGGTTGCCCTTGGATGTTGTCTCATTTCACCTAACCTTGGCTCATTTTGAGGTAATGTAATTGACTAAGCTTCTGCCTCCTGCTTTTTTTATACTGTAACTATATGTAATTATGTCGACCTTTGTAAGCACTGTATGTTTACCCTCCATTTCCTGACGTGGAACCTTTGTAAATGAGCAGTCCCTGCTCAAAGGTATTTGTAATCCTAGAATTCAATAAAGAAATAAATAAATAAATATAGTATAAAATTCATTATCAAAATACATTTTTGATTCTTTATAATGCACCTTCAAAAATAAGCATTCTATTTACTTTTACTTTCAAAAGCTACACATTTATGGAGCTTTCCCTTAAATCAGTTTTACATTTTTAAACTTTTTTTATTTTAAAAGGAGCATATGGTTTTCAAATAAATGTAGTACAGATGAAGGGGGAGGAAGAAAATTAAGAAACAAATACAAAGGTGACAAAACTACTAAAATGGGGAATGGGAATAGGAACAAATGTCTGGGGGAGGGAGAAGTTATATGTGGTGCTAATTAAAGACGTGATAGGTAGGTGTATTTGATTAAGCATATCCAGGCAGAGAGACTTAGAGGGTTTAAGTTGCCTACACCAAGATAAGTACAAGGAGTACTATTATCTCATCATACTCATCTCCTGTATCCCTCAGGTGTACACTTTATGAGTGTCCCTTGATCCTTACTCAGGATGTGGGTTAACAACATGAGGTCTTGGTGAACTAGGCAACGTCATACCTGTAGAGGAAAATAAAAACACAGATCAGATACACAGGTATTGTACAGGAAGACACAAAAGCTTAAGAACTTACACAAAATGGAGACACAGGTGAATCTTTCACTGAGCAAAAGTAACAGTACTAATCTAGTTCATGACCAACATACCTCTCAACCTCCCTCATCACAAATCAGGGACAAGGCTTAAAATGATCAGGGACAAATGACCAAAATCAGGGACACATTTGAAAAAATAGTAATATTAGTTCCATAAGCTGTGTACAACATGCTTATTGGTATGACTAGCATTTTCTTAATGAGAAGTAGACTGTAACACCAATGGCTGTCACTATTTTGTGATTTAAATCCCTACTCTTCAGTCACAGAAATGCAAAATTTAGGAGGGACAGAAGACATTTCTGAGGCAAAATTAGGGACAACCCTGAAAATCAGGGACAGTTGAGAGGTATGATGACCAATATGTTTTACATTTTCTTAGTCATTTCTAATATAGGGTAAATAGTCTACTTCTTCATTCAGACCCACTGGTTGTGTTGTATCCATAGTAGCAATCCATTTTGTCTCCTGTTGGGAGCAGTTTATTTACTCTATTACCACCTCTTTCTAGTGGGCCCACTGATTCTAGGGCCGTAAATCTTAAACTTGAGGGTTCAGAATTGTGGTATAGAGCAAAATGGGTTCCTACTGCACGCCTGTCACTTCTGTTTATAATGGCCCTGACATGCTCTTGAATCCTTGTTTTAAGAGGTCTAATTGTTCTTCCTATGTAGTATTGTGCGCAGTTACACCATGTTATATAAACCACAAGGGTGGTTCCACAGGAAATTACATTTTCAAGTACCGCTTTGTTGTTAGTATTATGGCAGCTAAACATTTGGATTACCCCCCCTGGCGGGGTCGGCAGAGGGGGCCCTTTGCCACTGAGACTGGATCTGTGTCATGCCATGGCTAGCCAGGTGTGGGGCCTGCGAGCTCCCCCTCATCATCCTCCGGAAGCTATTTTTCCACTTTTTCTCCCCTTTGCAGGAATGCAGCATGCAATGACACCAGTGACTGGGTTCACACACACTCCCGTGCATGCCCCAGTCAAACGTCTGTTGCACCCCTGCCCCCTGTTATGCAGCTCCATGCCATTGAGCCCCAGCCTCCACTTGGGGTCGGGCGAGCACCGGCCACGGAAATCCCCCCTTCCCGGAGATGGAGAGCAGTCCAATGGATGCTCAATTCATCTCCTCCCTGCTGACCCACAGCAACCCATGCTCGTTCCTGAACATGGGTCAGCGGCATGGTGCGAGGTGTGACGTTCTGCACCTCAACCCTCAGCACCACTGGGCTGGCTGTATGCTATTTGCTACAGTGGGTTTTCTATAACCTAAACTTTGGATTGGTGAATATACCATTGCTTTTAATTCTATATTGAATTGAAAGCAACGGTATATTGGTATACTGGTATATATAATGGTATATTGGAGTCAGTATAGCACAATGGGTTAAGGCTCTGAGCGGCAGATCTGGAGACCTGGGTTTGAATTCCACAGCCACCTAGGTGCACACTGTGTGATCCTGAGCAAGTCACTTAACATCCTCGTGCTCCCAGGTGGCATCTGGAAACAAGTTTTGGCTTAGTGTGCTACTCCTGGTTAAACAATGTTCCCTATATTGAAGTACTAAAAGAGTCCCTCCCCACTACATTCATGTATAAATTTTCAGGTTTTCGTGAGTTAAATTGATACAATCCATGAATAAAGTGATCTCTCCGATGTTACCTTTCCAGATACACAGTATGTCAATAAACCTGTGCCAGTGTAGGATAGTGTTAAAGAATGGGTTGTTATATGGATTTTGAATATGTTCCTCCTCCCATCTCCCCATAAACAAGTTTACATATGATGATGCCACAGAGGCACCCATCGCTGTCCCACTTTTCTGTTTATAGAATACTTTTATTGGTACTGCTGGAACACAGTGTGAATCATGTGCAGCAGAGGCCCAGTGAAGTGGAGGCAGGCCAGTCCCCCATTAGTGAAATGTGGGCAGAAAGTGCTGGAAATCCCTGTGATGACTACCAGCAGGTACATGGGTGAAGAGTTCATGACCAAAGACAGCATGTCCCGCTACACACCTTGCAACTTCAAGAAATGCAGACCACCCAGGTGTGACAGTGACATTGTGTTTTTTAATTTTTATTATTCTTTGTTAACTGGGTGTGAGCTCTTCAATGTGAGGGAAGCGGAGTGAGTGATCCTGCAGTCATGCTGTATGGACCGGGTTGGGAAAGACACTGTTTATCAACACCCTGCAGAAGCCAGGCAAGAGATTATTAAAGCAGAGCTGCAGAGACTGAGCCACAGGAGAAGCAATAACTATTACCAACAAAGTCTGGTCAGATCCACCACAGCTGCATAATGAAGTTAGTGAAGTTGTGTGGAATTGTTAAGGAGGTATGGAGAAACAACAAAATGATTTATAAGTAGTAAGATTTGTTTTAGTTTCTGTTCTCAGGAAGGCATACATGTTATTAGGAAAATACATGGAGGTGTACATTTTAATGGAAGAAATAGGAAGCAATATAGGTTTACAAAAGAACCTCAGAGCAAATGCCACTGATGTATGTGTTATCCCAGATGATATTGGCCAGACAGGCAAATTTTAAAGAAAACACAATTGCACATACCTCAATAATGAAAAACATCATCGGAAACATATGCAGATCCCCATGATGGTGCAGAAGGTGGCAGTATATGAAAAAGTAATGGTTGGCATATGTTCAGCCTTGGGATTATTTACACAGGTTTTTTTTTTTTTCTTTAGAGAAACCCACAAGAGACAGGGCTATCCTAGATCTAGTACTGACTAACAAGGAGAGGCTCACTGTTCTCCAGGTAGAAGGTCACCTGGGGGCCAGTGACCATCACATGGTATGGTTCCGTTTGGCCACTACAACTAAATCATCCCATTCCAAGGCAAAAATATGGGATTTCGGAGGAGCCAACTTTGATAAGATGGCCAACACAGTTAAGCTAGCCCTGGCAAAAAGAAATACAGGTGAGGCGGTACAGGCAAAGTGGGCAAGCATTAAGGATGCAATACTTGAAGCAACATCCCATTGTGTTAGAGAGAAAAGAAAGTGCAAAAGAAGAAGGAAACCAGTTTGGTTCTCAGAAACGGTAGCAGAAAAGGTCAGAGCCAAAAGCCTGGCCTTCAGGAAATATAAGGGAACACAGCGGGATGAAGATAGGGAGGCATACCAAACTTCCCTAAGGGAAGCAGGGAAGGCAGTAAGACAGGCAAAGGCCCAAACCAAGGAAACATTAGCACAGACAGTAAAAGAAGGTGACAAGACTTTATACAGATACATTAGTGAAAGGAGAAAGTCCAGAGGGGGTATTGCTAAGATCAAAGGAGATAAGAGGGCATGTGAGGAGGAGGACTGTGTAAAAGCATCTATCCTAAATAGATACTTCTGCTCAGTATTTACTGAAGAGAAGGCAGGGCAGGGCCCACAGCTCAGCACCATGGACACAGGGGGGAGGGAGGTGAGCACTAGTCCCTTCACAAAAGAAAGGGTCCTACAAAAGCTCAATAAGCTCAGGGTGGACAAGGCAATAGGGCCTGATGGCATACAGCCCAGGGTACTAAAGTAGCTAAGGGTGGAGCTAGCAGATACATTATCAGAACTGTTTAGTGAGTCTCTGAGCACAGGAGAGGTCCCAGAAGACTGCAGAAGGGCTCATGTGATCCTGCTCCACAAGAGTGGTAACAGAAAGGAGGCAGGAAACTACAGACCAGTCAGTCTTACCTCAGTAGTGGGCAAGATTATGGAAGCACTCCTTAAGGAAAGGATAGTGCAACACCTGGAATCCATAGGAGCACAGGATCAAAGACAGCATGGGTTTACAAAAGGAAGGTCCTGTCAAACTAATTTCATAGATTTCTTTGACTGGGTAACCAGAGTGGTGGACCAAAGGGGAGCAGTTGATGTTGCCTACCTTGACTTCAGCAAAGCTTTCCATACTGTTCCAAAAATAAGATAGATTATTAAGCTGGGTAGGCTCAGGGTGGGTCAGAAGTTGGTCAACTGGGTGGCAAACTAGTTGACGGGCAGAAAACAGAGAGTGGTGGTAAACAATATACAGTCAGAAGAGATGCAAGACACAAGTGGGGTACCTCAGGGATCAGTCCTGGGGCCAGTCCTCTTCAATATCTTCATCAGTGACATTGCAGATGGACTGGAGGGTAAGGTTTGTCTGTTTGCAGATGAACCAAGATCTTCAACAGAGTAGATGATTCAGATGGGGTGGGCAGAATGAGAAGAGAGCTGGATAAACTAGCAAAATGGTCAAAAGAGTGGCAACTGGGGTTTAATGCAAAGAAGTGCAAGATCATGCACATAGGGAAGAGAAACCCTGAAGCCACCTATAGGCTGGGAGGGGAGTTGCTGGCAGTCACAAGGGAAGAAAGAGACTTGGGCATCATCATCACCGATGACCTGAAAGCATCCAAGCAGACCACTAAAGCAGTAGGTAAGCCTAGGGGGATTCTAGGGTGTATTAGTAGGGGTATCACAAGTTGGAAGAGGGAGGTAACAATCCCTCTTTACAAGACACTGGTTAGGCCCCACCTGGAGTACTGTGTGCAGTACTGGAGGCCACGCCTTCACAAGGACATTAACCCAATTGAGGCAGTCCAGAGAAGGGCAACCAAAATGGTGCAGAGACTGCATCAGAAAACATATGAGGACAGATTAATGGAGCTTAATATGTATACCGTAGAGCAAAGGAGGGAGAGAGAGGTGATATGATCGAAACATTCAAACATCTTCAGTGCATTAACAAGATGAAAGAGTCTAACATGTTTCAATATAAGAAAAATAGCAGGACAGGAGGACACAACATGAGATTAGAGGCAGGCCAATTAAGGGGTAATGTGAGGAATTTCTTTTTCACATAAAGGGTGGTGGATGCATGGAACGGCCTACCTCAGGAAGTGGTGGATATGAATACAGTGCAGGGCTTCAAACAGGCATGGGATAGGCATAAGGGAGCAATACAGATGAGTATGAATAGATAGGCCATTGACAGAGCAAAGGCCAATGGCACATTCATAAAGTAGAAAAAGAAATGGGCAGACTGGATGGGCTTTGTGGTCCTTATCTGCCGTCAGCTTCTATGTTTCTATGTCCATGAGGTGATGTAAGTTATATTTAAGCAATGTGTTGATGTCAGTAAGTCAGGTGTAATGATGACTGTTAGCAGAGAAAATGTGATAGTAACTTTCAGAGGGAGTCGCTTTTGATAAGGGCAAGGTATTTATGCTTGTGATAATGAGAATATTAGGAAAGTATGAGGTCTATGCAGAAGTGGAGTACAAATATGCACAGTTTCATAAGTATGTGCTCAGAGTGCAGGCAAATGTGATATGCAGGTTTGTTTTAGAACTAGGTAAAAATAGTGATACATGCAATTGATAGAAAGATACATAATTACGTAGACATGCAGGCCCTGTCCACACTACACTCGGAAAAACTGTAATGGATTCAAACCGTTACAGACTGCAGATGTTACAGTGTGTCCACACTGCCAGTGAACAGTGTGGATAATGATTTGAAAAACATTACAGCCTGTCCACACTGTGTGCAATAGTGTGTGTGGTCTCAACTCTGTAGTAGCAGTGCACATCCCATGGTGCACTCGGTGATGACAGCTTCATTTTGAGATAATAATATTAATAATAATATATAGGATAGTGTGTGGTTTCCAGTGACGATGAGGACCTCGACAGCGAAGCTCGAGAGGTCCCTATCATCACTGGAAACCACAAGGTATTAGAATAGCGCGGTTGTGTATGGGGGCTGCCACACACTTTTCTATATAGTGTATGGCCCCCAAAAAGAAGTATTCTTACTTTGGTTTTTCTCTGTGATCAATCCTTGCCACCGGACGCTCCCTTCTCATTTTGCTGCTCACCGAGTTGGCTCATGCACGCAGCTCATCAACCGCCCCTATCCAATGAACAGCGCTGTCTGGGGATGGTTGTATTGTGACATTAGTGAGGACGTCACTACTAAAGCCGAACGACTTTTTGCGGTGTATGGATTTCCATACACAACTGCATTCCATCATACACTAATAATAATAAACTTTATTTTTATGGCGCCTTTCAAAACCAAGTCACTTAACACAAGCAAAATCATATAATTAAAATTCCACAACAACATAATCAGTAACACATCCCAAGGCCAAATATATAATCATAAAATCTTAAACTCTTTCCATCCATTAAATGCCATAGGCTTAACTCCATAACCAGATTTTCAGTGCTTGTTTAAAACCCTCCATGGTCATATGCTCACATAACCGACGGGGTAGAGAATTCCAGAGGGTAGGGGCCGCATACATAAATGTTTTGGTCCCAGAAGATTTTAAGCATACCCTTGGAATCTCTAGCAACCCCTCGTTGGCTGAGTGGAGCGATCGCTCGGGGCAATGAGGAACCAGGAACTCTTTCAGGTAGTCTGGACCAAGTCCATGTAGAGCTTTAAAAGTCAGCAAACCAACTTTAAAGGTGATCCACCACTGAACTAGCAGCCTGTGCAGTCCATGCAGCACTGGCGAAATATGACAGGACCGCGAGGATCCCATCAACAGCCATGCCACAGCGTTCTGCACTAGCTGCAAGTGGTGGATTTCCACCCCAGGTTGCCCTAGGTAGAGGGAGTTGCAGTAGTCCAAGGAGATGCCCTCCTACATGTCCTATGGAGTACTGTGTATATGGTATCGTAGTATTATGTAAATAACCATATTTCACTATTATGAGACACACTTATGTTGTGGAGGTGACATAGAGAGGTTCAAGGGAGGGGAGATCCGTATGTCGGAATCAGGGACTACGTCACTGAGAGGGTGGGAAGGGGAGGGAGAGAGAGAGAGGGAGAGACATGGCATCAGTTCTGCCAGTATTAGGGCACCTGGGCACAACAGACGTTCATGTACTAGAAACATAGAATTTGATGGCAGATAAGGACCGCTTGGCCCACCTAGTCTGCCCATTTCCCTACCTAACGGATAAGCTGCAGATCCTAGTTAACCAACAGCCTACTTCCTCCTACCCCCACTAGAATTGCCTCATGTCTGTCCCATGCATTCTTGAATCCCCCCACTGTTTTTGACTCTATGACCTCCCCAGGAAGGCTGTTCCATGCATCTACAACCCTCTCTGTGAAGAAATGCTTCCTCACGTTACCTCTGAGCCATCCCACTCTATCTTCAAATTGTGCCCCCTTTTTCTTGTACATCTCTTTTTTTGAAAGATGCTACCCTCTTGGACTTTGTTGATTCCCTTGAGGTATTTGAAAGTTTCTATCATGTCCCCCCTCTCCCTTCTTTCCTCGAGGCTATACATCTTAAGCTCCTTTAGTCTTTCTTCATATGTCTTCTGGTGCAGACTCTGCACTATTTTGGTTGCCCTCCTCTGGACAGCCTCCACCCTGTCTATGTCTTTGTGGAGATGGGGTCTCCAGAACTGTACACATTACTCCAGATGTGGTCTTACCAACTGTCTGTACAGAGGGCCAACAACTTTCTGTTTTCTACTGGTGATGCCTCTCCCTATGCATTCAAGTATCCCCCCAGCCCTCCTTACTGCCTTCTCACATTGCTGTCCCACCTTTAGGTCATCTGATATGACTACCCCAAGGTCCCTTTCCATTTTTGTTGTTGTCAGTATCTCACCCCCCACTGTGTACTCTTGTCCTGGGTTTTTGTTTCCCAGGTGCATTACTTTGCACTTCTTTGCGCTGAATCTAAGCTGCCGTACATTTGACCATTCCTCCAACCTTGCCAAGTCCCTTTTCATCCTTTCCACCCCACCTTGTGTATCAACCGTGTTGTAGATCTTTGTGTCATCTGCAAAGAGACATATCTTCCCCTCCAGTCCCTCCGCAATGTCACTTATAAAGATGTTAAAAAGGACCGGCCCCAGTATTGAATCCTGCGATACCTCACTAGTAACCCTCCTTTCTTTACTGTGGACTCCATTTACTATTACCCACTGTGTCCTGTTGTCCAGCCAGTGTTTTACCCAGGCTACCACCCTGGGACCCACTCCCAGGCTGGCTAATTTGTTTATTAATCTTTTGTGTGGGACTGTGTCAAATGCCTTGATAAAGTCTAGGTAGGCCATGTCCACAGCCCCTCCCTGGTCTACTACTTTGGTCACCCAGTCAAAGAAATCAATTAGATTTGTTTGGCTTGACCTTCCTGCTGTGAATCCATGCTGCCTTAGGTCCTGTGTCCCACTGGCTTCTAGGTACTCAACAATTCTTTCCTTCAGAAGTGATTCCATCATTTTCCCTACCACTGAGGTCAAACAGACAAGTCTGTAGTTTCCTGCCTCTGTCTTGCTCCCACTTTTGCGAAGGGGAATCACATCCACCCTTCTCCAGTTCTCAGGTACCACACCATCCCCCCATGATTTATTAAAAAGGGTAGTCAGTGGTGTTACTAGTTCTTCCCTTAGTTCTTTTAGAATTCTGGGGTGAATCCCATCAGGCCCCATTGCTTTATCCACCTTCAGTTTTAAGAGTTCTTTCAGAACCCTTTCTTCTGTGAAAGGACTAATATCAACCCCTATCCAGAGTGCTTCTATTGACTGGATAAGGTCTCCCCCGCTTTTCCACTGAGAATACTGAGCAGAAATATTTGTTCAGTATCTCTGCTTTTCACTGTGCTCTCTGCACAACCACCTTCCTCTTTATTCAGGCTCAGTATCCCTGCCTTCATCTTTCTTTGCTCCCTAATGTACCTATAAAAGGTTTTATCCTCCTTCTTAACTGAGTTGGCTATCTTTTCCTCAGTTTGGGCCTTTGCTATTCTGACTGCCTTCTCCACTTCCTTCTGCTTTAACTGGTACAGTTCTCTGTCCTGTTCCTTCTGTTTCCTTATACTTCTTGAATGCTATCTTTTTCTCTCTTACCTTCCCCACCACTTCTTTTGAGAACCATAGTGGTTTTTTCTTTCATTTTGATTTATTTGCTTCACACAAAGGCTTGTTGCCTCTGTGATGGCAGTTTTGATGTTTTCCCATTGTTGCTGCACCCCAGCTTCTTGCCTGTTTGCTAGTGCTTTTCTGAGGCACTCTCCCATTTTGACAAAATCAGCCCTCCTAAAGTCCAGTACCTTTACTTTTGTGTGGCTTGACTCTACAGCTAAGTTTATCATGAACCACACTGTTTGGTGGTTGCTTGTTCCCAGATGGCTATCCACTTCAAGAACAGAGATCCTCTCTCCTTCCCCATTTGAGAGTACCAGGTCTAAGATTGTTCCCTCCCGAGTGGGTTCCAAAACTAGCTGTCTGAGGGAAGCCCCCTGTAGGGCATCAAGAATGGCCCTGCTCTTGGATGTGGCTGCAGCAAAGGTGCTCCAGTTAACATCTGGCATATTCAGGTCCCCCAGAAGCAATATCTCACCTTTCTCTGCCATCCCAAGGATATCTTCTATAATTTCCTTGTCTGCTGCTGTATAGCTGAAGACAGACCCTCTATTACTGCCTTCAGTGTTCCTCACTGCTCCACTGTACACAGTGCCACACGTTTATTGTCCACCGCAGCAGTCTCCACGATGTACTCAGGAGCTCCACTAATGTATGTGTTCACTACTGGCACTGCTCTGCAGGTAGTATTGCTGCCATATCACACATGGGCAGGCAGGATACTCCCAACACTCAGCACAGTGAGAACAGTAATCAAGGACAGTAAACAGATACCATCAGGAGGTAGCCCTTGGGGAGGCAAGTGCTGACAGAGAGGTAGGTTAGGTGGGGACATGGGGGTACACCCGGGGGGTGCACATACAGCTGTCAGGTTACTGTGGTATGGTGGCATCCCAGTATTGCAGCCTACACCCGTGCTCCACACTGCTGTCTACATATGTCCTGGTAGCCTCTGACCTGCCTGCATGCAGTGGAACAGTGCTACAATGCATGCAGGTAGTTGGAGACTGGAGGCTACACGGTGGAGCGTTTAGACACAATTGCAATTAAAAACTGATAGAGGTGCAAAGCTGTAAATAAGAGTGAAATAACCATGCTGGTATGCATACCACATAAAGTGGTTCTTGAAAGGATACGGATTGGAGATGGCTCAATTAAAGGAGTAGTCCACCCAGAATTTGCAAAAACATATGTTATGCAGAGTGTTTTGATTTGTATGTATATGAACATACAAATGTACCAGCAGAAACAGACCACCTGGTCTATCTAAGTCTGCTTGAGTATGCAGCCAACACCCCTAGTTTGCAGCTGCCCCAGCCCCCTTCCCTTTTTCATCCCACTGCCCCCCACCTCCCCCATTCCCTGTCCCATGCCCTTTTGCAGCTATTCACAGATTTATGATACCACCCATTCTGGTAGGGTGTTCCATTTTGCTACCACCCTCTCTGTGAAATAGTGTCTCCTCATTTCCTTCCTAAATCTTCCCCCTCTATTCTTAGCCCATGTCCCCTGGTGACCCTCCCCCTCCTTAACTTAAATACCTCATCTGCCCCATCGTTATTGATTCCCCTCAGATACTTGAATGTCTCTATCATGTCCCCCCTGTCCATTCTATCCTCCAGGGTGTACATATTCAGGTCTCCCAGCCTGTTGTTATAGTCTCTCCCCTCCATTCCACATATTATCTTTGTTGCCCTCCTCTGCACCCCCTCCAGCAGCCTGATATCACGCTTTAGGTATGGCCTCCAAAACTGCACACAATACTCTAAGTGCGGCCTTACCAGTGACTTGTAGAGGGCAAGATCACCTCTCGTCGCCTGGATGAAAACGCCCTTGGTATGCACCTCAGCATTTTGTTCGCTTTTGCAGCTGCTCTTCTGCACTGGGCATTGTTATTCATGGTCCCTGTTATCATTACCCCTAGGTCCTTCTCCTCCTCAGTGATCCCCAGCTTAACCCCCCCCCAGCCAGTATTCTCTCCTTGGGTTCTTCACCCCAAAGTGCATAACCTTACACTTCTTTGCATTGAACCCCAGCTGCCACCTCTCTGACCACTCCTCTAGCTTGCGTAGGTCCCCCTGCAGCTGCTTCCATCCCTCCTCTCCATCCACCACTGCTCCGATTTTGGTATCGTCAGCAAACAGACTTACCTTGCTCACCACCCCATGTGCAATATCTGATATGAAGAGCCCAAACAATATTGGCCCTAACATAGAGCCCTGTGGGACCCCACTCATCACTGGCCTTGTAGTTGAGAGCCCCGATCTCACCACCACCCACTGCAGCCTGCCACTCAGTTGGCTTATAATCCAGTTTATTATTTTTGCCCCTACCCCTACACCACTTAGCTTCTCCCCAAGCCGCCCATGAGGCACCAAATCGAAGGTCTTGCTGAAGTTCAAGTAAAGAACATCCACCGCATGACCCTTATCTAGCTCACCTGTCACCCAGTCATAATATTGTATGAGGTTGGTTTGACAAGACTTCCCTGAAACAAACCCATGCTGCCTCACATCCTGGAGGCCATTGTCCTCCAGGTACGACACCAGTCTTTCCTTTAGTATCATTTCCATGAGTTTGCACACTATGGAGGTGAGACTAACTGGACGATAATTACCTGGTTCATCCCTTGGCCTGGTCTTGTGTGATGGTACTTACTACATGTGCTGTTCTCCAGTCCAGTGGCACACATCCCAACTCCAGTGAGGTGCTCTACAGATCCGCCAGCTGCTCTGCCAACACCTCCGCCATCTCCCTCAGCACCCTGGGGTGGATACCATCCAGCCCTGGTGCCTTGTCTACCTTCAGTGCACTCAGTCCCTCTAGGACTCTACTTGCCACAATTCTTCCATCTGTCACCTCCTCTCCCCCTGTCCCCACCCTTCCAGCCCATGCTGGTAGTGGCCCCCCCTTTCTTCCATGAACACTGAGCAAAAGTATTCATTCATTGCTTCTGCCTACTCCCCCCACTTTTCTGTCCACTCCCCATCCCTTTTTATCGTCACTATTGCCTGCTTGCACTTCCTTTTCTCCCTGATGTATCTGAAAAAGTCTTTCTCCCCTCATTAATTCCCTGTACTAATCTCAGCTCCATCTGGGCCTTGGCTTCTCTTACTTTTCTGGTCACCTCCCTGGACCATCTTGCATATTCCTCCCTGTCCACTTCCTTCCCCGTCCTCCTAAACCTCTGGTGCACCACTCATTTTGCCCTCACCACCTCCACAACCTCGATGTTCAACCAGCATGATTTTCTTGCTCTGCTCCTCTTACTCTGTGTCTTGGTGCACGCTTCTGTTGCCTCTGTAATCCCCCATTTAATAAAATCCCATTTCTGCTCCACATCCATCTCCTGCCTTATGCCCTCCAGTTTCCCTTTCAGTACTTCCAGCATCCTCCCAAAGTCCGCCCCCCTGAAGTTTACCACCCGAGTAACTGATTTCTCTAGCTCCCCGCACATCGTGATATTAAACCACACCGTTTGGTGATTGCTGTCAGCTAGTGGGTCCTCTACCTTTATTTCCCTCACTGCCTCTCCATTCGACAATACCAGATCTAAAGTGTTCTTTAGCCTGGTAGGTACAGTAACCAACTGTGTCAGGAGACCCTCCTGGATCGCGTCCAGGAGCACTTGCTCCCTAGTACTGGAGGTGACTGGAATGCTCCAGTCAACTGACGGCCAGTTGAAATCCCCCACGATGAATACCTTCCCTTTTCTACATACCTTTTTGATTTGTCCTGCTAACTCCCTGTCAAGCTCCTCGGACTGGGAGGGCGGCCTGTATACCACCCCAAACCTCAATTTCCTACCCCTTGAGTCTAGGAGCTGCAGCCAGATTGCCTCTGTTCTCCTTTCTTCTCCCTCATCCCTTGTCCCAGTCCAGTGGCTGTGTCCAGTCCAAATGCTTGTGCACTTGATCCTATCCCTCACACAGACTGCCACCCCACCCCCCTCCCTTTCTTACAGTCCTTCCTGTATAATTTGTATTCTGGGATTGTAAGATCCCAGTCCTGGTGTTCAGTTGCCCACGCTTCTGTGACAGCTGCAATATCCACCCTCCACACTGCTAAGAGTGCCTGTAGCTCAGTGGATTTGATTCCTAGGTGTCTTGCATTCGATGAGACCACCCTCCATAATGCCCCCTTCACTAGTCTCAATCTCCTCCCTTCTACTTCCTAAACTAGGCTGCTAGCTTTAGGGTAGTTTTATGATCTCTGGGGATCTCCATCACAAATAGGTTTATTGCCTTCTGCCTCCTACAATGTACCCTGTCTCATGTGACAGTGATGTAGCCAGGCCCATAGATTTAGCATATGCAGTGCTTTTTAAAATCACTTCATAACAGCAGAGCTGTGTAACTATTCTTATGCAGTGAGTACAAATGGCAACAGTTACAATTTAGCAGATGCCTGAGAGCTACCTAGCTGGGGTTGCTGTAAGAAAACAGCTACTAAATAGCTCTAATTCACTATTTGTGTTTTCTGAGTGTGTCATGTCTAGCTAGCAGTAATATGTGTTTTCATTTTAAAATTTAATTTCAGCACACTACTCACAACAATAAAAAGGCACAGAAATTGCCCCAGATCATCACTGCTATAATTAATAAAGACTATGGCAGTTTTCTTACAGAAAACTTACTCAGTTAGCTCTAAAGTATAAATGTAGGTACAGCATTTTTTTTACCAGGAGAGACACACTAAAGCTTGTTTACAGGTGTGACCTGGGAGCACAAGGAAGTTAAGTGATTTGCTCAAGGACACACAGTACACATGTGGAGGTTGTGGGATTCAAACCCAAGACACCAGGTCTGCATCTCAGAGCCTTAGACCACCGCACTATACTGCCTCCTCTACTCTAATAGGTAGAACTGGCAGTTAGTGCTGATTTTGCTCTGTGACATGATTTTCATTTTTTGTTTTGGTTACAAATGCGAAGTATCTTTTTAATAAAGTATAAAAATATGTATATGTGAGTTATTTAGTTTGGCGAATATTTATTTTATTATTTGAAAAAGTGGGATACACTAAATGTGTAGTGCAATGAACCATTGTAAAATAGGATCAAATGTGTAGCTGAAATAGTCACTGTCATCCTGTTGTTTTCATGCTATACCACACACAGGAGAAAAAAGTGACTTTAACGTATTTTGCAGTTTCTAGGCTACAGTTTCATACCATACATTTCATTTGTAAAAAAAAAAAAAAAATGAAAATCATGTCACAGACCAAAATCCATACTAAATGCTAGTTCTACCTAATAGAATGCTGGTACCTACATTTATAGTTTAGCAAATACTTGAAATCTAACATGAGTGAGTTTTCTGTAAGAAAACAGCTAGAGTCAACTAATTATAGCACTAATGATCTGGGCAATTTCTGTGCTTTTATGGTTGTGCATAGTTTGATGAAATTAAAAGTTTTAAAATTAAGACACTTCTGCAAGCTAGACCTGACACATACAGAAAACAACAATCGTGAATTAGAGCTTAATTTAGTAGCAGTTTTCTTACAGAAACTCCAGTTAGCTAGCTCTCAGGTATCTGCTAATAGGCTAATTTAGGAAAAACTCCTAATAGCAGACAAAGGGAAGGACACACTAGGACTTAACGTACAAATCAAAACACTCTGCATAACACATGTTTTTGCAAATTTTGAGTGGGCTACTCCTTTAAAACTGCAAACCCAGTAAAAATATACACTGTACCCTCTTGCTGTACTGACATGCTTCAGCTGATGCAAAATACAGAGTAAGGTGGTGAGGGCAGGGTTGCAGGACAGGTCTGAATAACACCATATACCCACCAGGAGGGACTTTCCATCTCTTGGAATGTATTTGTGAAAATGTGTGACCAGGAAAGGAATGTAAGCAGAGCCAAGGCTGTATAAGGATGCAGTTTCAGGAGCTTTCTTTCCTTCAGAAGCTTAAGCTCTGATGCCCCAGGCAGCTCTGGTAGTGAGTTGTTCCAGCACGATAGATCCACCTCATGCCCTTCCCACATGAACCAAAAAAAAAAGGTAGGGTGGATCTTTAGGAGTTTCTTGGGTGGAGGTGGGGGTGGAACTTACTCCCCCCAAAAAACTAATGCTGCCTCCCACTACTCAGTTTCCAGTTCTTGTACATCCCACTTAAGAAAGAAAATAGTGCACTGCAACCATTGACTAACATGAAAGCATATTTATTTGAGGGTGGAAAACATTTCTTGGAGGAGGGTAAGGCGGAAGAGACTATTTATACCTTCAGTCAGTTCCACGGACAGAAAATATGACATCACTCTTTTTGTACATGCAAAATGTCTGCAGGCTCCGCCAACTGCAGCCGTAAGAAAGCAGCTTGTTGCTAGAAATGGATGCCTTTTGGAAAATGCATATACCAACAACAAATACTTCATTTACACTTGATAAAGCATCCTGACAAAATGCAAAACATTGACTTTATTATTTCATGTCTGGCCAGTATGCATTTTAAACTTTGGCTAAAGAACATGTTAAAAGAGCATGTCAAATCAAAGTATTTTCTGAGGCATACTTTTTCTGTAAGTGTCTTTTCATCATACTTGAGGTAGTGGGTGTCGAGTATGTTGCTGTTGCACAGGAGATGCAACCTGAGGCATCAAAGGCATAGGGGAACATGAAGAACCAGCCAACCAGACCAGTGATCCATCAGTAGAGATGGAGGTGGTATCTGTGTCTGGACACTCAGACAGAGTTTGCTCAATAGTAGAAATGGAGGGTATTAAGATCAAAAGTGAGGTGTTATCACTCGAGCAGAGCACTCAGGAGTCTACTGGTCCCATGCACTCCCCTGCAACACTTAACCAAGGTCTTCCAAGTGGGTCATAGCACCAGGGATGCCACTCTGTATGGCTATAGTGGGTGGAACCTGGTGTCTGACAGGTCTGCCTTCAGAGAACTGCTACAACTGGAGGTGGACAGCAAGCAAAAAGATGACACAAAGACAAAAATCAGATGTGCTCAGCAGCAGGAGTCCAGTGCTGGGCAGGGTTCATGGCCCCAAAACACAATATTTATGTCCAAAAGAAGCAGGCAAGCGATGATTATTATGAAATGGGTAGCCCCAAATAAGCAATTTGATTGGTTAGTTAGTGTGCGACAAAGTGGCTAATGCACAGAAAGAAGTACCAGCAGTGCCCAGTGGGCATTGATATATGTGATGCTATCCAGTCAGAACCTTACCAAAACAAACAGCAGCCATCTTGTTTTTTGCCATCACCAGTGCCAGCTGAACTGTAAAGAAAAGTAAACTAATCATCACTGGGCAACATGGTATCTACTTCAGAAGCAAACTTCAATGAAAGCCTCTCAGAAGAAGACCTTTAATAATTTATGCAGCCTGAAAATGAAACTCTGGATGAAGAAAATGACAGAAATCAGCCTAACATGCCAACAAATGTAACAAGCCCTGAGGTGCCACCGTGTGACAAACCAGTGAGTACACATTTTAAGACATAACTTCAACAGAGCTAGATGCCCTAGAAAGTGGAAAAAAAAAACCAAGAAAAAAAATGCATTAAGAGCAACAGCGTGGGCGTTACGAGTGTCAATGAATGGGCTACATTCATAAACACAACAGTAAACTGGCAGACAATTTCAAAGCCTGACCTGAACTCGACCCTCAGAACATTCTATGCAGAGGCATAGATGACTGCAGGGCAAGAGTATGCCACCTCAAGCTTCTGCGGTCTCCATGTGGCATTAAACCACCACCAGGGGTCCCTGGCTGTAGGCTGCACCATAAACTTACGACCCCGAGTTTCAGACAAGCAATGCCATGTTCACTGCCAAAATGAAAGCGTACTGCACAGCCCAGCAAGACAAAGCTCAACACCATGAGCCCCTCACAAGTGCTGATCTTCACAAAGTGCAGCACTCAGATGCTTTGTCACACCAGACCATGCCTAGCTTTGTTCGCAAAGTCTGGTCAGATTTGCAGCTATATATGGTCAGGCGCAGCCGGGAAGGACTCCACCAACTGAAACCGGAGCACTTCACAATCAAAACCAATAAAAACGGATATGAATTTGTCATGCTGAATTTTAAGGAGCACCCTAAAAATCATAACATTCCCTTAGAAAGTGGCAAACAGGGTCACAGGGGTTTCATTTATGCCCAACCAGGAACCCCACTGTGTCCAGTGCAAAGTTTTAAAAAGTACCTTAGTAAACTTCTACCAGAACCCATGGCACTATACTTGCACCAGAGAAGATTGCTGCAGGCATAGCTTGATGAACTGTCAGTCTGGTACTCTGGAAAACCGATGGGTCTGAACTATCTCTTCTCGCTGATGTCCCAACTGAGCCAAGAAGCCAGGCTCAGCCAACGCTACACCAATCATTGCCTGCAAGCAACGGTGGTCCAACTGCTCTCTGACATGAGTTTGGAGAGCAGAGAAATAATGTGCATCACGGGGCACCGGAATGAGTCCAGCCTGCAAAGTTACTGTCGTGCAAAGCCTGACAATCGCAGAAAGTGGTGTCACATCCTGGCACAAAAGCAGGAGCAGTTGACGAGTCAAGAGGAACCTTGCAGCAGTGCTCAACTGGAGAAAGTAAAGGAAACAGTAAATCTCAGTGCCACAACACTGGCACCCGGGTTGCAGGAGTTACTATGCAGCACTGCACACTTAACTTCAATGGTTCGGTTTCCTTTGGCAAATAACTACAAAAAAGGTTGGTAAAAAGTCAGTAGAAATAAAAGAGACTGACACTTGATTGCACACCAGTTTCAGTCTGTTTCTCAAGTTTAACTGTTCTCAGCACAAGTCACAGAGACTGTTAGCACCTGTTTATATAAGTTAAGTTAACCACAAGTTACAGACACTTTTGGGACCTGATTCATTAAAAGTACACTAGTTTTTAAACCTGATTTATTAAAACTTCAGCATATAGTTGTTTTCTTCCCCCAATAAAAACAAAACAAAAAGACTACTTTACCAAGCGGATATATATCCCCCAAAAATGTATATTTATTGAATTTTAACATTTGTACTGTCATTTTTTGAGTCTCTGATTTTTTTTTTCTGACCAATTTCATAAGTGTAATAAGTCGCTCCAGGGTGTGCGTTAGTTCTAACACAGCTAGGGGGCTGGACACACACGGCCTGCAGCCTCGTATCTCACTACGCCCCCTAGCCGTGCATCAGAACTGTCTAATACACACCCTGTTGTGGCTTATTGATTACATAACCAGAGCCAGTGATGTTAAAAGAAGATACTGGAAGCCAAAATTGCCTTTGCTAAAAGTGTGTATGATCAAAGGCAAGGGTGTGCAGTGTATGAGTGAGTGCGCTACTCAACCTCAAGATGCTCCAGTGCTTTAACCATAGTCTTCATCAGGGGGCTGGGTCATCATGGCTGAAGATCCCCTTTTATACCTTCTTTACCTGGAGTACAGTGCCACCAACTGGAAGTAATTACTTACAATAAGGCTGCTAGGTAAATGGATCACAGGGGATGTGAACAAAGGAACATTAAATTAAAGTGAAACTTACCAAACATTAATACAAAATCATTAAATAACAAAACATTTCCTTGCACCTACAGGGTCTAAACACAGACTGGGACCTTAAGACATTCCTTAAGTTTAGTAAGCTATCACAGTATTACATTTATTTATGTCTTTGGTTACCGGGTAGGTGCAATGATCCGAGGGATCTTTGTGACAGGGAGTGCCTGCCACTCTTGAGGACTGACCTTTTCTTAAATCTGTTACCAAAGTTCTTCCGTTTCTTAGCCTAATCTATTTTTTAAAATTTCTAGTCCATGAGGCTGGCCACCTATGGGCACCCCTTCCCTTTCTTGACTATGCTATAGTGTCCTCTTTAGTTTTCTTTTTCCCTCTCAGGTCCTCAAATAGGGAGGTTATTGTTGTGACTGCCTATGAGCTTATGTAAAACAGCAGGCTGTGTTTATCATTGTTGGATTTTGTATGTAATAGCACTATGTCATAAAATACCTTGATGTATATACTTTATGTGTATAAAACCTGTAAATGTTGAAAATAACATGACACTAGGTGTTTTTGATGAAGGTAAAAAGTACTAGGTGACTGTATTATAGAAATTGCAGGATTCATAAAAAAGCTACTCGCCAAAGCGCTCCAGAACCCATAGCCTCGCATGTCATGGGCTCACCTACAAAATCTTCTGTTCTGTTTTTGCTCCACACTGTGTTAATCCAGAGTCATTAAATCTTAAATGTATGCCTGACATGCAAACAAATCGCCGGCTCCTGTTTAACCCCCCCGACACAGTAGCACCCTAAGATGGCAGTAACATCATTACGCGATAACATCATCTGAGCGACTGAGCTCCGGCACGATCATGCGGACTGAATAGGGGCCTAAGATTAAGGTATGATATTACCTTAACAGGGCGCTTCCCCTCAGAATCCTTTACCTGTGCAGTTGTGACCAATGATTCCACACGTGCACAGGTAAAGGATTCTGAGTTTCATGGTGATTTGCATATACATCCCATGATGCTTTGCATTTTGGGAGTGTGTGTGATGTTGTGTCTCTTTGAAACTTGACTTTATTGCCAATGCCCTTTGGGGTAACCCATGTTTCAGTGCTTCTGCACTGGGGTTCTTTGTCTTTATTTTTTTTTTATTTGAGCCCCCACCATTGAAGCTAACAAGGCCCACATAGGAGAGGCTAAATCTCAACTGATAAGTTAGATCAGAGATCAGTGAGTCAGTAGGTACTGACAAGTGTTAAGGAAGGTCATGAATAGTCTGCTGCAAACTGATGTATTGAAGAAGGGATATGCCATTACTGAAGTTGATCTGCTGTGTTTTGAATAAACATCACACAGAGATTGTGTGTTGAACTTGAAGTTTGGTGTCTGGTCGATCTGTTATCCCACAACTATTTTCAGGCACAACCCGGGCCATAAAATATGGCAATGGTAACAGCAGTACAATCAAAAGAACAAAACAGATACAAACACAGTCAGCTTATTTATATACAGGATTTGGTATACAGGTACAGGAGATAGATTACAGGTAATTTTATTGTTCAAGACCTAGTAGGGAGCAACAGTGTATCCCACCCCAGACAAAACACCTTTGAAAGACACAGAGAGAGGGAGGAGAGTAGCAAGAAAAAGAAATATATATTATAATGGTATGAGTAGAAACTCTCCCACCATAGGTTGGGTTGTCACAGTGGTACGACTGCAGTGAGTGAGGGGAAGGGGCTACCCTGGTAGGCAGCAGCAGTGGGTCCTGTCCATAAACCAGGTTCTAAAGAGGGGTTTGAAGACTGTATGGGCGTTAGATGACCGGAGGGGTACAGGGATCCTGTTCCACAGTGTGGGGTCTGTGACTGATAAAGCTTTTCCTCCCATGTTAGTGGAGACCCTCGGTACCTCGAAGAGAGGGTCAGAGGATGTGCGTAGGGTTCTGACCTTTAGTAAGGTAGTAAGGGAGAGAGAGGGAACTCGTTACCACCCCTGATGGTACTATCCACTATGTAGCCAAGAGCAAAGTCAAAGCGGCCTTGGAGGGATAGCCAGCCTAGAGTTTTATAGAGGTCGCAGTGATGGGTTGAGAACGAAGCCAGGAGGGCAAAGCAGCAAACACTATTATAGACAGACATGCGCCTAGTTCCGAGAGTGGAGGATGCACAAGAATAGATGGGGGAGCAATAATCAATGATGGGAAGCAGGTTACCCTTAACAATAGGTATTCGAGCCTCTGGGGTTAGCAAGTGGCGTAGATGGTAGGCGACTCCTAACTTTTGATTGACTCTGTGGACCACAGTGGTGATGTTGTTGGAGAAGTTTAGTGCTGGGTCAAGTGTCACCCCCAGGTACTTGAACGAGGCAACGTCTTCCAGGACCAATGGCTTGTCTGGGGATAGTACTTGGAGGGAGAAACCAGAGCTTTTGATTTTGGTGAGGTGGGGTTTAGACACAAATAGTATTTTTTTTCCCCCCCATTAACCAATAACAGGTTGGATGTGAACCAGCTGTGGGCACTGCCATAGTTCTGAGAGAGGATGGAAGTGGCCTGGGCGAGGGACTTATCACTGTGGTATATAACAAGATCATCAGCATACAGGAGTGATTCTACAGTTGATGCTTTCAGAGGGGAAGGAACTGATGAAAATGGAAAAGAGTAGCGGGCCCAGGTTGGATCCCTGAGGGATGCCAGTGGAGGCTGGGAGGGCAGGGGCGATGGCAGAACCTATGCATACAGATTGGAATTGACCCAAGAGGTAGCTCCTGAACCACTCTGAGGACTCAGAAAAGCAACCTAGTTGGCACAGTGTGGCGAGGAGGAGTGCATGGTTGACCATGTCCAAGGCCTTGGTAAGGTCCACAAAGACTGCCCCGGTAATGTGCCCACGATCCATATTAGTAAAGACGTGGTCAGTAATGAGTGCAAACGCAGAGGTGGTGGAGTGATTATTGTGAAAGCCATGCTGTTGGCTACACATAAGATTGTGTTTTATTCATGTGTTCCTGAAGTTTATGGTGGACTATTTTTTTTTTTCCTAGTAGTTTCCTTAGGTGAGGGAGGATAGAGATAGGTCTATAATTGTCCAAGTGTGGGTTCCCAGCTTTGAAGATGGGTACAACTTTAATAGATTTCCCAGGTTACAGGCATGGAGGAAGTAGACACGGCCAAGTTAAAAAATAAAAGTAAGAGGCCTGGAGGCAGTGGGGTAGATGAGTTTAAGCAGGATGGGTGAAAGGCCATCCGAGCCTGGGCTACCCCGGTTTGGGAGATATTTGAGAAGTTTAGTGGTGTCTTGAATGAATATGGCCTAGAAATGGAAGAGGGGGACTGTGAGTTTTCACAGGTTCCCAGGTCGGACAGAAGGCAACCAGAAAGCTTACTGAGATGTGCCAACAGATCTGTGAATTTTAAGTTAAAAGACTGAGCTACCTCAGACAGCCTAGTCAGAGGGACAGAAGGTGAATTAAGTTTTATGACAGAACTGCTGGTGCGGGGATTGGTGAGAGAGCTAAGGGAGCCCCAGGATTTCCTGGGATTGGCAAAGTTGTATTGCTGAAGTTTGATAGAATCGTTCCGTTTAAGGGATCAGGCCAGTTGTTTACACTGAGTTCTCAAACATCTAAATTCATTCCAAAGGGAAGGAGAGGGGGCGAGTTGTGATTGGCCCACTTTCAATCACGTGCCTTCATAAGTGTTAGTAGTTCCCTGGTGATCCATCGTGTACATCCTCCCCGCACTCGCCTAGTCTTGAGGGGGAAATGGCGATCCTGAATCTCCAGCAAGACATTCGTGAAAAATTTCACTGCCGAGTTCACGTCAGGTTGCGTATAAAGGCATGACCAGTTGATGGCCCTAACTTTGTCCAGGATGGCCGAGGCATCAGGACAAAGGACATTATGGAAGGAGAGGTACTTGAGGGGCATCTAGTTTTATTGGACCAGATAAGGTAGGTGGGAGAGAGGTCACTTAAGGAGTCAGCAAGCATCCCAACCTGAATTACTGTCTTTCCGACTGGTGACTATCCAGTCTAGCAGGGCATGGGAAGAGGTATGCAAGTCGAGCCTAGTAGGAAT
Organism: Neoceratodus forsteri; assembly: GCA_016271365.2. Lineage (NCBI taxonomy): Eukaryota > Metazoa > Chordata > Ceratodontiformes > Ceratodontidae > Neoceratodus > Neoceratodus forsteri. The sequence continues at coordinate 71,453,027 of CM057457.1, forward strand.
TGAGATAGTCTGAACCAGGTTATGAGAGTTCAGTAGACTGGCATAGTCTAGTTCATGGGTGCTAAACCAGTTCGGGTTGTAGTCACCAAGGAGGATGGTGTCTCTCGGTGGCGGGAGAGAGAGAGAGAGAGAGAGAGAGAGAGAGAGAGAGAACTGAGAAACCAGTCAGTAGGTTCTGGAGGCCATCAATGTCCCCCTGCTGGAGGATTGTAGCAACACCGGAGAAAAGAGTTTTTTTTTTTAGAGAAGCCCAATTTCAGCTCAGAAATGAATCACTCACTGGGAGATGATGAGTCTGAGCAGCGTGAGATGGAGGCAGATATTGTTTCACTTACACAGATTGCTACACTCCGGCCTTTTTTCTTTTCTGGCCTTTCATGACGAAGTATATAGTGTAGCCGGCCAGTAGACACATAGCAGCAGAGATATATGGTTTTAACCAGGTTTCTGAAATACCGATTATACGTGGTTTGTAGAGGGCTACCCAGGCTTCAAGCTCAGGGTATATGGAAGGGAGGCTGCATATATTTAGGTGAGCAATTTTCAACCCATGGGGGTTGGTCCAGATACTATGAGAGGAGGTAATGGGGGTATTTACTGGCCCATGGTTGCTCTCTATATCACCAGCAAGCAATAGCAAGGAGACTAGGAGATGATAGGGGTGAGATGGCCAGAGGTAGGAGAGGGAGCGGGAATACAGGAAGGAGCTAAGCAGTTATTTTTCATATTTAGACAGAAACAAGAGGGTAAGAGTGCCAGTAGCGGAATGCTCCCACCTAGGCAGCACGGGGGGGAGGGGCTGTGGTTGGCAGGAGATAGAGAATAAGGGCTGGTGGGCTTGATCATGTGCTAGTATCAAGGCACATGAATCTACCAACCAGAGGGTGCTTAACAGTGAGGCTGCCAGTAGGGGTAGTAGTAGGGGAGAGTTCACAGATAGCTGGTATAGTACAGCAAAATGCTACACAAAACAGGGTAATGATAACCATTTCCAGAAATGCTTAGCAGTATACTGCTAACCATTTTTTGAGTGAATCCATGGCACAGTAGCCATTAACAAAACAATATACTTTTTATAAATTTTGCCACTCATTCTACGCCAGATGCTATACATTTTTACAACTGATTAGCAGTTTCATGCATAAAACTGCTTATCAATTTTGCCCGCTTATTTAAAATCCTGGCTATACTTTGACTCTGAATTTTTGGAACCAGATTTGTATTTGTTGTAGTTATTTGACTAAATTGTACTAATATATGGGTTCTCTGCCATTTTCTAACATATTGTTCCATTTCTCTTTTTCTCTCTTTTCAGCTCTGTTGGGGTAGTCTGTGATTTACAGCAGGTGGATTCTCCTTACCGGAAAGATGGACAGGAATAAAACAGGAGTGATCACAGCTCCATGTCTCCACAGGGTTGTCTGCACCAAGCGTTAGTGTCTGCTGCTGTATTGCTTCAGATGTTGCATCCTTACCCTTGTACTGGCTGCAATGTATTATAAGTGTCTGATTTATTGGGACTGGCCAATTACATTTAACGTACCACTTTTTCTAGCTGTATTAGCACTAATGCATCTTTGATATTTTGTTACATAATTTTGTATTAATGCTTGCTGAATTTCACTTTAATTTCAGTTGTTCCTTTGTTTGCATCCCCCGTGATTCACTTACCTAGCAGCCTTATTGTAAATAGTTACTCCCAGTTGGTGGCACTGTACTCTAGGTAATCCAGGTATAAAAGGATCTTTAGTCATCATGACCATGGCCCCTGACGAAGAATACAGTAGAAGCGTTGGGGCATCTTGAGGTTGAGAAGCTCACTCACCCATATTCTGCAGATTCTTGCCTTTGCTCGCAAACTTTTGATATGGGATTTTGGCTTCCAGCATCTTTTAACATTGCTGGCTCTGGTTATTAATACTTACGCACCTGGCTCTTTTGGACTTAAGGTTATACTTCTGGCGGGGTTGTGGCCTCTGCCACCAGCTTACAACTACCTCCTGCCATGGAGCAAAGGGACTTATTGGTCCTAGCATGGGTATGGCATGCACTTTGCTAAGGTGAGGCAGAATCTGGGCACCAAAGCAGCTGCCCCGGTAATGAGTGACACTAAGTGCTGGCTGCCACCAGAGCAGGGTTGAGGTAGCCTACTGAAACTTAGCCAGGCAGACCAGAAGATTGTACTCGGAGTGTGCAAGAAGTAGGGGTATGAGAGCTCCTATCTCTCTGTCTGGTTATGGTGCACAGTGGAACTGTAGCACAAAATGTGGCCCTGCATCCTGCATCATGTCAGGAGAATAAATATATTTTGGGGCACTAGAAATTGGAGAACACTATTCACATTCATGGAGTCATCTACCGCAGCCCCACTACGAGAGTGTCCAGCAAGCAGTCAGATATTTGGGCTGATGGACGTTTCATATGCAAGCAGCACCTGAATCCCAGTCATCGACTTTGTTACGCTTTCCCTTTCAGCACCTGGGAGCCAGAAGGGCACCAGTCTTGCAACCTGGAGACTGACACTGACCCGGACTGTCCCATTACTGTTGTCACTGCTGGCCAGCTGGCCTTACACTGGACATTTTGGACTTTTACATTTATATAGCTGGGGTACGTAGTGAGCTGCAAGTTATTAATGTGATTACTGCAATGATGTTGTTGGTGTGAATAGTGTCCGTTGTCTCCTTAGGTGCCAGAAAGAGAAGGTGAAATAGGCTATGGGACCAAAAGAGTCAGACAAGCCAACAATCAGTGGTGTTGTCAGAGGGAACAACACTCCTGGAGCTCCCATACTTAAGAGACGGTCAGCTATATTGCAATAATAATTTTATTTTTATTGTATATTTATTATTTGCAAAAAGTGCATTAATGCACCAGTTGGGGTTCCACTTAATGCCACAAAAGAAGGGAAATCTGGCATTAGGGTTTCCAACCCTAACTTCCCACCCCCTATGCAGCAAAAGGAAAGAACCATTAGGGTTTGGGGTCTCCGGAGTCTTGGTGAATCAGTGGTGGGGTCTTCTGCAAAGGTAAAGAAGTATGTCTCGCCACATGCTGCCAACAGAATCTGTTGCAGCTTTCTTCACACAAGGCCCTGTAGGCCACGTGTGAAGAAAAGAGATCACTTCTGACCTTGTTTGCTCAGGAGAGAGGATGGGCATTAGGGTTGAAAACCCAAAGGAAGACCCCACCACTGAGTCCCCAAGACTTCAGAGATCTAAAGCCCCGATGGTTTTTCCTTTTGGTGCTTGGGGGGGGGGGGAGGCTGGCAGACATGGAGGGGAGTAGGGTGAAGAGAACTGGTACCAGGGTCCACTAATTATATTCAAAATTAAACATGGGAAGGAGGGTTGACAACCTGGAGGGGATGGTGGAGAAAGAAGCAGTACTGGGGGGGTGGGTAACCTGTTCCACTATTTATTTTAGGGGTGAGAGAGATAAGACAGAGAGGTCGTGATCGCCAGCTTATTGCTTAGAATGAAGCTGGTAGCACAACTCCAGCTGCATCTTCACAAGTCAAGAAAGTCCCGCTATTCTCATACTGAGAATGCGAGTGAACAGCTCCTCTCGCTAAGCTGGCATTCTGGATTTTGGGGTGCCCAGAAAAGGTATTTCTAGATTTAGAAAGAAAACAGATATCAGAATCTAGTTAAACAGGTCCCATTTAGCTAGGTTCAGGTATTAGTTTTTTAAAAATATACAATTTTTATGTATTTTCCATGTTTTTTCAGTTTGGGAGAAAAATAAGATAGCAACTAACATGACACGTGTTGTGAGAAGCAAGTGGTGAGAAATCAAAAACTGTCTCATGACACGGAATTTCTCATGCCGTAGCAGTGGGTTATCCAAACTACTGAGCATGCTCAGTGCACCTAAAAGAAATGTCAAATCCTTATAACTCTAAAACAGTTTACATTTTTTTCACAAAACCTTCAAAAAAGCACTGATTTTTCCAAGTAGTCTTAGGATTGGAGGTATTAAGGAGAAAACAGATTGATATTAAACAGTAGCAGAGTTGCTATTTCTGGTTTCACGCTCACCTGCAATAAAGTAAAAATGCATCATACTTTACTATGCCTTCAAGTGCATCTCCTGATTCGGAGCAACAGCCACAGACTTATTTCTTCTCTGTCTATCCATGAACATTCTTCACAGAATCACAGAAGGCTGCCTGTAGATAAGGACCTCTAGGTCCATGTAGTCTGTCTGTAACCCCTCCCCCCCAGGAAGATTTCTTCTGTCCCTTGCAGCCTGTACTTATTTATTTATTTATTGAATTTTGATGACCGGGTAGGCCCGCTGGGCCCCGGAGGTCCCTTTTTCAGGGGCGACCCGGGTGAAACAACAACTTACAGGTGACAGATCAGTACAGTCAGGTGATTGTAAAGTTTTTAACAGTAAGAATACATATGTTTACGGGCAGCAGGTAGTGGAAGACGTGCAGGCTGTAAGGACATAGAGGTTACACATAATGAGACCATTATACATCACAAGTTAGTGATTAGATTAAAAGTGCTCTGGAAAGGCGAGCAGTAGCTAAAGACCTAGGGTTAGCTTCTTTGTGGGCAAATTGGAAGGGGGATAAGTTGGGACATAAGTGCACTCCATCTTTAGGGGGAGGTCCGTTATGCTGCCAGGATGGCGAGGTTGGCAGGGTCTATTGAGCTACCAGGGTGGCTGTACGTGGTCAGGTCCTGTGGCAAAGACATGTGCTCCTGTTGAGCAGGTGTCCCTTAAGCTTTGTCCGGAAGCTGGTGACGGACTCGGCCTCCCGTACCTCCAAGGGGAGGTTGTTCCAGATGGAAGGGGCGGCGTACGCTAAGGACCTAAACCCGGCTTTAGTCCTAGTCTTGGGAACCACGAGGAGAGTTTGGCCTGATGAGCACAGGCACTGTGGGTTGGGTTTCACCCTGACAAGACCATTCAGGCTGGGGGGAAGTGTGGGACCCAGTAGCTTGAATGTAAGGCAGAGGGTTGGGTAGGAGAGGCGAGCTTCCAGAGATGGCCACCTGAGCCTAGATTGGGCCTCGCAGTGGTGAGTCCTCAGGTGTGACATGGTGGCAAAGCGGACTATCTTATTGTACAAGGTCTGCAGCCTTCCTAACTCTGTCACGGCCACGCCCTGGAGAATCGAGGCCGCGTATGTGAGCTTTGGGAGGAGTATGCTAGTGGCAATGGCTGCCCTAGCTTCCGGGATAATCTGGTCCTTTAGTCTATAGAGGATTCCAAGTTTCCCATGGATGGCTTTGGTGATTTGGTCTACGTGATTTTTTAGTGTGAAGCCTTGGTCCAGGGTAAGGCCAAGGTATTTAGTGGAGGTGACCACCTCAAGTTTTACACCCCCCCTGGACTGGAGTTGTAGGAGATGTGACCTCTCAGTTCCCAGGGATCTAGGGCCAAAGAGCATTACCTTCGTTTTGTTGGTGTTTAAAACCATTTTGTTCAGAGTGAGCCAGTCCTCCATCTGATGGATGTCTTCTTGGAGGGCTGTCTCCAACTCTGGTAAATTAGGGGAAGCTCTGTAAATGACTGCATCATCCGCGTACTGGATAGCGCTGCTACTCCCGCAGTGTTTATGCAGATCATTTATGAACAGTGTAAAGAGAAGGGGGCCGAGGATTGACCCTTGAGGTACCCCTTCTTTGAGTGGAGCTAGCTTGGAGACTTTATCCTCCCACTTGACCCTCTGGGTGCATCCAGAGAGATAACTCTTGAACCATCCCAGTGAGTGGGTGTCAAGGCCAAGTGAGCGCAATTTTTGTAGTAGGAGGTTGTGGTTTACCAAGTCGAATGCTTTAGATAGGTCAATGAAGACCGCCCCTGTGCTGACCCTTCCGTCATTATTGCTCAGTACTTCTGCTGAGAATTTAGTTAAGGCAGTGTCCGGGTCCCATGCTTGGTCTCTGAAGCCTGCTGTGACGGTGAGATTAAGTTCGGGTGGGATTTCTAGGTAATTCTTTGGAGTTGGGAGTAGACTAGCTTCTCCTGTACTTTTGCTATGACACACAGCAAAGAGATAGGCCTGTAGTTCTCAATGGACTCTATTGACCCTCCCTTGTGTATGGGAAACACTAGAGCCTGTTTCCAAAGCTTGGGTACAGACCCCTCCATAATGGACCAGTTGGTCAGCCAGGTTAGGGGCTTAGCTAAAGCTGGAGCTCCCTCCTTGAGGATTCTGGTTTGGATCCCGTCGCGGCCCCCAGATCCTCTCGAGTGTAGGGATTTAAGGGTGATCAAAACCTCCTTTTCCTGGACCAACCTCAGGTGAAACAAAGGGCGGTCAAGGTCCAAGGGCTGTTGTGCATCTGCCACTCCTCCTGTCAGGGGGTCCCTGCTTGTATGCATCCAGGTTCGTGAAGTAACTGTTAAGGGTCTCAGCAATGAGAGATCCCTCATCGATTAATTGCCCATTAGCCAAGATTGGGCTGGGTGTAGTTTTTTTTCTCCCTTTGAGGAGTTCATTAATGTGCGACCAGAAGAGCCTAGAATTGCCTAGGTTAGTTTTTTGAAGGTTGGTGATATAGACTTTTTTAGCTAGCTTTATGGCCTTTTTACATTGGTTTCTAAGGGCCCTGTAGCCAGCTAAGTCCCCCGGTAGCTTTGATTTCCTGTACTTTTTCCAGGCCTTGTCCCGGGTGGACATCAGGGCTTTTAGAGGAGGCAAGATCCACTTGTAGCAGCTTCCCTTTACTCTGTGGGTTTTCATAGGAGCTAAGAGGTCCATAATTCTGGTGAGGGATGTCTGGAAAAATTTAACGGCATCCTCCAGGTTAGGAGGGTGTCTTATATTGCTCCAGTCGATGCCATTTAAGTACCCAATGAATTGGTCAGGGAGGAAGTTAGAGTAGTCCCTGGTGGTAATAATCCTGGGCGGGACTTTGTTCGCATGGTTCTTCCAGATGGCAAATACTGGGCGAGTGGTCGCTTAAGGCATCGGCCAAGGTCCCTGCCATTTTTACATTGCTGGGGGTAGAAGCCAGGACCCAGTCGATTATGGTATGCCTTCCTGTTGCATGGTTCATTCTGGTCGGTAGGGAGATGACTTGGGTGAGGTGGGAGTCATTTAATATACCATTGATGGCAGATTTCACCTCAAGGGCCCAGTTTAGGTTGAAGTCACCCAGTAAGAAAACCTCAGAAGCAGATTCTACTGCTGGGTTCTTCAGGAGTGCATCCAGAGAACCGAGCGCATTGGTGGGGGAGCTATAAGCGCAGCCTATTGTGAGGTGCTTAGCCCCGCCTAGAGTGAGCCGTATGAGGATTGCTTCTATGTCCGGGGTCAAGCCTTGTGGCATGCTAACGAGGGAGGATGTAATTGTGTCCCTTACATATACCAGAACCCCACCCCCTCTTCTCGAGGGTCTGTCCTTTCTGTAGAAGGCGTTATCCAGAGGCAGCTACCTCATGGTCCAGAATGTGGGGCTTTAACCAGGTCTCCGAGACTGCTAGTATGTCTGGTTTGTAGACAGCTAGCCATGCTTGGACTTCGTGGATCTTAGGTCTCAGGCTGCAGATGTTCATGTGCACCAACCTCAGGCCCTTGGCACCATCCCAGGCCTTATCTGATGGGGAAGAAATAGATACATTAGGTGTCCCTGGGCCTGGGTTAGGCTGGATGTCTCCCGCCAGCAGCAGCAGCGCTGCTAGCAAGCGCCGAAGAGTGAGGGTTAGAGGAGGTATAACCAGTGTAGATGGACATAGGGTTAAACTCCTGGTGAGGAGAAGGGATCGATAGAGGATCCCTTTCCTAGAGAATTCATACGCCACTAGGAGAAGGATGTTGCACCTGGTAGAGGGGCATCTGTAGTGGCTTGCCGTATGCATTCCCGACCCCCCACGGGCATGAGGGGGGCAGTTGGCACTGCTAATGAGCCAATCCGTCCCTAGTTGGGCCAGAATATAGATAATAGCCAAGAGGATGCCCTTGTTCCAATTCCCAGGGTTCATCTTGAAGCTTTTCAGGGCCACCCGCATGGATCTCAGGTGCCTAACCTAGTGGGTCAAGGAACCTGGAACTGGCCTCTATCCCTGCAGTTGCAGGCGTGTGCGGCAACGTCAGCTGAGGGTTTCAGAGCAGGTTCAGCCTCCAGTCTAGATGTGTTAGGCAAGCGCGGCTCGCTACCTTTGGGATTAAGGTTCCCTGTCTAACCTGCTGTTATTTAGATCAATTAACTTAGAGAGGAGACAACAAAATCAGGTTATCAGCAGAGGTACAGTTGGAGTAGCCCAGTGAGACAAGTAATAATGCAAGGATCCCTGTCAATCTCTGGGTGAGAGGCTGATTATTAGCTAATTAATAATTAACTATAGTGCTGATATCCCTGTAACCAGACTTAACTACCAAGCAGGGGTAGGTGGGATTTAAACTGTGCAATCACATTACCTATTATTAATTATGTTTTAAACTAAGCAGTCACATTACCTATTATTAATTATGAGCAAGCAGCAAACCAGTTGGCTAAATGATTAAAGCTTCACAATCACAGTTTTTTTTTTTTTTTTCTCAGCGTTACAGTAGTCTAACACTGCTTAGAGCCAGTTGCTGTGAGGCTGTAGTTGGCAGAGGTGACAGAGATTAGCTAGGTAGAAGCAAGAGTCATTAGTGTCAGAGTCATAGGCAATTGCCCAGAGTGGCAGTCTATCTCAAGTTTGGGCTAGCATTTAGGTTTAAAGAATCTGCCCCTGGGAAGGGAGGGGCGCTCTGTGGTGAGAACGGCAGGTTCAGTTGAAGAGACAGGCTGGCACCCCTACGGCAAGAGCTTAGTCCTGCAGGTCATAGCTTTAGGGGCGAACCGGACTGCAGACGCCACCAGGGAGCTCCTCCTAGGGTGGTAAGCCTCGGGACGATAATTGGAGGATATCATAAGATGGGCAGGGCTCCAGCCCAAATCAGCCTATTTAAGTCACCACTGACTCAGGGCGGGTGGGTGGGAAATTTAAAAAGGAAAGCGAGAACGGACCCCTGTGGCTCTCCGCGTGTAGTCTCGGCGATTCACTGGATCCGCAGGCCGATGGTCCGAGGGAGGTCCGCCCGGCTGGGAGAGCTGCCGACGCCTCGACCCCGGGAGACAATTCGTGCTTTTGGTTTGTTAATCTCATGTGCATGGCCCAGACCCTTAGGAAGTTCTCCACTGTATCCACCCCCACCACTCACTCCAGCAACCTGTTCCATGGCTGTACCACCCTCTCGGTGAAGAACCTGCCCCCCTCAAGTTTGTGGGTATGTCCCCTCGTGGAATTGTTCTTACTCAGTTTGAATATGCTATTGACCCTCACCCTGTTTATTCCCTTCAAGTATTTGAATGTTTCCACCATATCTTCCCTCTCCTCTAGTGAGTACAGGCCCAGCTCCCCCAGCCATTCTTATGATCTTTTACTTTGTATTTTATGCTTTAAAGAGCAACTTTTTCAGTACCCCCCCCCAAGAAGCATAAAAAACTCTTACCAGGCTCACAGTCCACTGGTGCTAACATTTTAATTTTTCTGTACCCCCATTTAGGAAGGGAAGAGATCGTAATTTGGCTATGTGGAGCCAAGCTACACTGATCCTATCTACTTCCTAGTACCACTGTAGTCTGCAGTCCGCTCCCAATCTGCCCCTGCACTACGTCAATTTTTGACATCACTGATCACTGTTTGTAGAGTGCAGGAAGCGTGCTCCATATACTTTAATGGGGTCTTTTTTAAGTTAAAATGTTGGTATTTTAGATTGTTAGTATTCATTCATGGCCACCGCTAACTAACAAGTTCTTATTAGTTAAACAGTGGCCATGATTAGTTCCTACTGCCAATGCAAAGTACCAAAATTTTACTTTAAAAACAGGCCCCATTAAAGTATATGGATCGCGCCCCTGCGCTCTACAAATAGTGATGTCAGAAAACGACATAGCACAGGGGCGGATACGGGGCAGACTTCAGATTACAGTGGTACTAGGAAGTGGAAGGGATCAGAGCGGCTCGGCTCCATGGAGCCAAGTTACAATCCCTTCCTAAATGGGGGCACAGAAACATTTAAATTTTAGCACCAGTGGACTCGGAGCCCAGTAAAGGTTTTTCGTGCTTCTGGGGGAGGTACTGGAAAAGAGCAAGATAGTTGCTCTTTAAAGAGGGTATTGTCAGACATCATAACAAGTTGGCATTTTTCTGCAAACATGCTGACACCCTTGAGATCACACAAGTATTTATTCTAAGAAGAAATGCCACTAACGTTTCTGTGTATGGGGTAGTCTTCAATGACAAGTTGCCCAGGCGTTATTAGTTTATTCTTTAGATAACTGTTCTTGTCAAGGAGAGAGCATCGTGGCAATATAATTATTTCACTGCTTAAGTATCCTGGTGTCTGCAGTATAAATGTACATGAAACTAAATTTGGTTGGCTATCAGTATAGTAGACTATTCTTAGAAGAAAGTAAATCATTACTATGCATGTATGGTCAAAGTTTTATTACTCTTTTAATGTAAGCCAGCCTTGCTCTGGTCTCACAAGGTGTGTGGCTCCATCCAACAGTGATGTTCATGAGGTCTGGGCCTTTTAATCTGGATTTGGTGGTTATTAGCTAGGCAAATAATTACTTACATAGAGCTAGATTCACAAATGCTTTTGGGACTAAATCCCAAGCAGCAAGTCGAGTTGTGGATCGATATCCCCGCAGCTGCGGAGATCGGGGTTCACAGCATGGCACTTGCAGCAGCTGTTACAGCTGGTTCCACCAGCCATAACAGTTTTCAGCAGCGGCAGGGATTTACTAGGCAACACCACCCACAAGATGCCATATATTATGGAGTCTGTTGTAATCCGGCTCCACCTTTGTGAATACCTACAGCTGTGGGGGGGAAACCACGGTGACTTGCGGATCCACAAGTGGCAACCCACTTGCGTCACATTTTTCATGCAGCTGTGGGTATTTCTGCTGGTAAGTGAATCCAGCCCATAGTGCCTACACCTGGGAGGCCCATAAAATACCTACTGGTATTCAAGATGTTACCCTCCCCTCAGGAACTAATATATTTCTTCTTTGTTCTTATTATTCTTTTGGCAACAAGGTAAGCCCTGTTTTCAGGGGCACTAGGAAGGTTAAGTGACATACTTAGGGTCACACAGTATGTAAGAGGAGGTTGTGGGAATCGAACCCTGTTCTTCTAGATGTATCAAGCTCATTCACAGCTTATTACTCTAACGTCTAGGCTATAATGTCAGCCCTATACTGGGATTTAAAGAGCAGCTCTCGACTAGTCCCCGGCCCCTCTGACACATATACTACAACTGACCTTGTCAGGAGTCATTTCCATAAATTATTCCTTCGGGGACTGTAATTTAAAAAAGTTATATCTGTCATAAATTTATTCCCAGACCCACCAGCAAAAACAGAGCAACTCGGCTACGCCCCATGCTGGCTGTCATGTCACTAAATGAAGGCTGTGTGTGCTCCATTGACTTGAATGGGGAATTTTTCCAAAGGTTTTATACATATTTAATGTCAGGATTTTAAGAAATTAAAGCAATCATTCTACTAACAGGGTCCCTGTTAGTACAGCAGTCACTTTGATTTCTTAAAATCCTGACATTAAATATGTATAAAACCTTTGGAAAAATCACCTCCTTTCAAGTCAATGGTGCGCGCACATGCAGCCTTCATTTGGTGACATCACAAAACGGGGCTGGGTGTGTCGGGATGGGGGCATGGCTGCAGTATACAGAAATGGCTGTTTTGCTGGTGGGTCTGGGAATAAATTTACGAGGATATAACTTTTTCGAATGGAGTCTCCGAAGGAAAGACTTATGGAAACAACTCCTGGCAAGGTCAGTTGCATTATATGTGTCATTGGGGGGCTTCACATAAACATGGAAGCTGCTTTTTTAACAGCCTTACACAGTCTTACTGCATAATGCAATAACACAATGACTCAGCAATAGAAAACAGCACACAGGAGTAAAACACAAACAAGGGATATGGGATAAAGTTTATTAGGGAAGGCAGGAATAAGGCTCTGGGGATAGAAAGGGAAGGGTTAAAAAATAAACAAATAACTGGCAATCCCTGCAATTCCCTCTCCATTTCTCCTCTCACCCATCAGTCCCTGCTAACAGGCACACCAGTTATATTATCCTCACAGTTCCAAAGAGCTCCATTATATTCTACTGGGTACCACAGTTGTTGACTCATCATAGGCCCAATGTTTGATGTAGATGCGGCTATTTAACCTGCACAGTTATTAATTTCAAACTTAAACAGATCACTATTTGTAATCCAAAACAAGGCCAAATGGACGAAATGCAGGTCTTTTGCCTAGGCACTCCCAAAAGAAATAGTCCAGTCCTGCCTTAACTATCTAACTAAAAGGATTGTAGGCCTTCTCCGTCTTTGTCCTTGTTTTTGAATGACGTCATCTGGTAAAAGGGTAGTGATACATTCTCTCAGGGTGGGGGTATGTGTGAGTGGTAGTGTTTGTGAGGGCTCAGCCTTGTGCTGTTCTGGATGCACCAACTACTGACAGCTGACTTGTACTTTGCTGTCACAGTGTCCCTATAGCCCCTGCCACTGATGATGCTGAGGCTGCTAAGTCAAATAATTAATGAATATTTCTGATACAGATATCACCACAATATTAAATAAAATGAAACTATATATATTTCTAACACTCGAACAGAACATAGAACTTGAACTACTTTTAAAAATAGTATTTTGCATGCTGTAAACGTCATGGAATGAGAAAACTCTGCAGCATGATCACAACACAAAATAACTTGAAAGGCATCTGGCAGAGGGAACGAGAATTGTTCCTAGTGGTTGTAGGCTCAGCATGTTTTTTTTTTTATATAAATGTGAGAAGAATGCACTCCTGCTTCATACCCCATGACAGAGCAAATCTGCCTGCCAGAACTAATACTGTTCAGTAACACTAGCTGCCGCTTTTGGTCATTCACAAAGAGCCATAATAATACCTACTGTATACATTTGGGGATTGAAAGCTCTTTAGCATTTATTTTAAAAAATGCCAATTACCCTGTTAAAGTTTTTTTCTGCATCCATCAAGATATCCAATTAAGGTGCCCCCTGACTCTTCTGGGATGATATGACAGTGAGTACTGTGTGTGTGTTATCTGCAAAGACCGCTCTATGGCAAATCTTCTTTTGATCTGGATGCAGTGGTTAAATTGGAAGTGTTTAGGTGGGGGAACTTTCAATTCTATATTTCTAGGGTGGTGGAATTGTCACTTCTAGGTGCTGGAACTGTTCCATAGTAGTAATCAGCGGAGAAAAATGGCAGAGGTGGTGTAACTCATACAGCTTTTTAAGAGGTGGTGAAACCAAGTTCCTGTGGGCTCACCCCTGTCTGGATGTACCACTGTGGTTATGTCAAATGAACTAATTACGACAAAGGAGAGGAGAAAAATAGGAGAGTGTTGGCAATTTACCCTTGTGGCTGTGAGGGAACGGCCCTGCTGCCCCCACCTCCTGCTGGTAACACTGTCTGTTAGGGGTTCCAGCATTGAGATTTGCTTGGGGCCCCCACAGGGCAAAAGCCTCCACTTAGTGATCCAGTATTCACAAAGTCCCAGGCAGGGGTGAAAACCCAACCACAGCAACAGGACCAGATCAGTAAATGCTGCACAAGCAAAATTCACACAACCTGCGCCCAATCTGGCTGGTTCAGTCTTTACAAATGTTGTCCAGGGCTGAAACTGGGCAGGAGCCCACAGGAACTTGGTTCCACCACCTATTACAAAACTGTATGAGAGTTCCTGCACCTTTTTTTTTTTAAGTTGTTTTTAACCAGGTATAGCACACTAAGCTGAAAGCTTTTTTACAGGAGCAACCTGGGAGCACAAGGAGGTTAAGTGACTTGCTCAGGGTCACACAGTATGCAAGTGGAAGCTGTGGGATTCAAACCCAGGTCTGGTCTGCTGGATGTCGCCAGATTTGCAGCTTAGAGCCTTAGACCACTATGCTATACTGCCACCTCTTTCATCTTTAGTTCTATCCACCATGAAATCATTATTCCCCCACCTAAAAATCTAGATGTGGCAGTTCCTCCAACAAAATCTTTCCAATCTAACCACTGATCTTATCCCTTTGTTCTACACCAAGTCCCCATATCTGGAGGTTCTAATTGTAACCTCCCAGTCCCCTGGGATTACTAGAATCCCCTCAGTGTCAGTGGTAGGTAAGGAAAGGCAGCTGGTGAATAACTAGTTAGATGTTTTTTTTTTACCTACTCACTTTCTTGTTCACTTGGCCTCAGCTGAGATGAGCTCTTTTACAACTCTCACAGCAGTATAAGCCACAGCAGCTGTGAGGGGGGAATTTTATAATCTTGGGATGGTAGTCAGTTCTAGTGAGTCAATAGAGAGAGAGTTGGAGCTGTAGTTTGAAGTGTGAGGATAGCCTACTTTCTCACCCTATTCCTGGTATTCTCCAGCCTGCCAAGAGAAGTGGTGGAAACTGTCGCCTACAGCATCATCCCCTGATTTTCATCCCCGGAGGGGTGAAAAGGACTGCTAGTGGATGGATCCTAGGGGTAACTCCCTTTTTGATCCAGAACATTTTGAAGCTGCCTGTAATATTCTAACAGTGAGTAAGATCTGACTTTGTGCTGCCAAAAGAAAGTACTTGTGTTGTGGTGTTTCTCGAAGAGGGAAATGTACACGTGTTCTGTTCAGATGCTTGTGACTGTTCTCAGTTTAAAGTTGGCTGACAAGTGTGAGGTCTAGATGTAGGACTCTTTCACATTGTTCAGGACTTTGCTTCTCACACTTCTAGTGTAGTGTTTCTTAAATGCTGGATGAGAAAGTTCTTTTAATGATGCATTTACCCAAGTGTGTTCGAGATGTTTAAGGTGTAACTGGAAAATAATGGCTGGGTATGGATTTGGGAGCAAAGGGTGGGCAGCCCCCCCCCCCCAATCTGGAGGTTCAGTAAGGGTGTCTGGTTTCTTTAGACATAGTGGCCAATGTCTAAAGAGGATTTTACCCCCCTGAAGTGAGATGTGCTAGTTATTAGCCATGTGTATGCTCAGTTATGGCCAGTGCCACTAGAAGTAGTTCCAGTTGTGGCCAGTACAACTGGAAGTAAAAGTCATAAGCCATATTTATTTAGTTTTTGTTGACCGGGTAAGTCCACTAGGCAAATCCTGCCTATTTTCAGGCACGACCCGGGGGGGGGGGGACAGATGAATGGCAACTGACCTTGAACCAGATTAAGCTGTTGGTGGTATTTTTAGGGAATGAGGGAAATTTGTCCAGGACACCGGGGAAACTCTCCTACTCTTGCTTCCTGTGAGTGGGGGGGGGGACTCTTTCCTGCGGGACTAAGATGGCTGCTGTCCCAGACCCTGGAGGAGGTGGAGGTGATACAGCTCTCTGTTTTGTGGTTTCCGCTCCAGATCTCCAGCCTACTATGCCTGTTGGTTTGCCCAACAATCGAACTCTGCGACACAAGTAGTTGTTCGTACACCTCCTGATTTTGGAACTCTCACCCAGATTTTGGACCAGCATTCTCCTACAATTCTTGGGACCAGTACTAACACTATGTCTCCATCGCATTTGAGACTGATATATGAACAAAACCATTCTCTCTTACAGCACTTCGTGCAGGAGGATGACGCACTGTACTCCACCCTGCCTACTACCTCTGAACAGGCTGAATTACACTCTGGGCTATCGCACACATCAACAATGGACTTACTTACAGCTCCTACCAGTACCGCTTCAGCTATTGCAGGCAGGCTTTCCTCTCTGACTACTCACGGAGGTACTTCATTTCCATACTCTGCATGGTCCCCTGCTTCCGCTCTGCAAGCTGAGGGTTGGACTCAACTGCTTCCTGGTGCACCCTGGTCTTCTCCCCAAGCGGTAAGCGCACAGGACATTATGCAGGGAAACACAGTCACTGAACAGCCTGCTGAATCCACTTCCTTTCCTCACTCATTCTCAGTGGCTTTGCTGCTCCTACGCCCTTCCACTTTGACACAAATTTCTGCTGTTGGCCAACCAACTCCTGAAACTTCGGGCCCTATGCAAGCTAAGGATTCTGCTTCTGTACCGCATCCTCCACTGGCAGTACTCTCTTCTTCGACAGCTGATTCTATTCCCCACTTGGATAATCTTCCTTTGCCTTCTCTAAGTACAGGTAAGGCTTTGACTGACCGTCCCTTTCGCCTCAGTGACCTGTTTCAGTACTTGGGTGAACCAGCCCGACGTAGGAATGCAGTTTGTCTGAAATATTTTGGTGACCTCTCTACTGCACCTGATAAGAAAACTGTTCTGCATTCCCTGTTGTGTGACTCTATGGGTATTTCAGCAAGTGAATTGTTTGCCTTCATACATGTTAAAGGGGAATCAATTTATGATTTAAGTTTTAAGACTGTTTCTACTCTAGAAAAATTTTGGATCAAATATGATGTGGTGAAGTCACAGCCTTTATGGACCCCCTTTATGCTCATTCCTCTTACTAAACCTACGGTAAAATTGATTACTCTTCTTTTTCGTAATGAAGGAGTGAGCATAGCCGATGTTCAATACTGGTTTAAGCAGCGCTGTGACATTCTCGAGACGACCTTGTCTGGACAGGGGGATGGAAGGCTAAGGCGCAATTGAAGCAGGATGACAGGGGTATAGCTCATTTGCCAGGTAGTTTTTATATAGGTACGGATAGAGGTTTGTGTTTTTATCCCTGTCAACCCCACACCTGCCATAAATGCGGTTCTCGGACGCATTTGAGCCATACCTGCAACGAGCCAAGGTGCACTATTTGCTTGGCCTATGGTCATGTGAGTCTTGGTTGCCCTAACCCCTGGAGGTGTAATCTCTGTGATGAGACTGGCCATACTTACCATGAATGTCCATGGGCTGACCATAATCGGTTGGACAGGATCAGGTAGCCATTATCACGGACTCTCAGACTCAGGTTCTTCGCCAGCGTGAAGGGGACGGCCAGGTCGTAGTGCCCCCTCCCCCCAGTAAGGATCTTCCCTTTGCTTTTCCTGCTCTTCCAGTGGCAGATCCTGAGTTACAAGACCCCACCCCTCCTGTCACGGACCCGGTGCCAGGGGTTATTGCCCCCTCTGACCCCATGCCACCCCCTCCCCCTCCTGCTTTGGACCCCTTCACGGAGGTTTCTCAGGGAAAAAAGGGTAAGTTCAAAGGTAAGTGTAAGGCTCCCAGCCCTTCCCCCGGACAATCCATTTTGACCAGGATATCAAGCCCTGTCCAAACGGAAGCAGTGGAGTGATATAATGGATGAGGAAAATGACTCAATCTTCACAGGCCTCTTCCCTCCATTTAGACTACTCCTTTGATTCCCCACAAGATCCCTCCCCTACTACATCTGACACCAGGCAGCAATCGACTGGTACTTGACGCCTCTTTGCCTAATTCTTCATGTTTTTCTGGTGGTTTTGGTCTTTTTTTTCCTTCTTATGCCTGTGGGTTTGGGTCTTCGCTGCCTCACACTTAATGTGTGCAGCATGAAATCCCACAGAAAACATTTTGCCTCTCTACAGTATCTTTTGGATCTCCCGCATGATCTTTACTTACTTCAGGATACTAGGCTGAAGACTCGATATGAGCTGACCCAGGCTTCTGCTGGCTGGACTAGAGGCTCTTCCTATTGGTCCTCTGGTGAGGATACATGTGATGGGTTGGGTATTTTGTTTTCTGGTTTTGACTGTACCGTTACGAGACTGGTTGATATTGTCCCTGGCTGTGACTTGTTGCTTGATTGCACTTTTCATCGCCTCCTGCTCAGGATTCTAAATGTTTATGCACCTCAGGGTATTGCTGCTTGTTCTGACTTATTTCGGTTGTTGCAGCCTTATTTACACACCTCTAGACATCTTTATATGGGAGGAGACTTCAATTGTGGTCTCACTGTGGCTGACAGAGGCTCCACACGGAAGCTTTTCAGGGACTCTACTGCATTACGTACTATTCTCAAGTAGGCCTCTCTTAAGGACGGTTATTGCGAGGTGCATCCCAAAGGAACAATGACCTATCATAGAGGCCTTCTGGCCACCTGTATTGATTTTATTTTTCTCTCCCAGAATGTTATGGTACAACAGGCGAAGGTCATTCCTTGCGAGACCTCGGATCACATGGCCATCTCATTGCTTTGTTTTCCTTCTACGGCTTCTCATCCTCTTGTTTCTTCACACTGGAAGTTGAATAGCTCCCTATTGTCTGATGGCAGCATTATTCGAGACTGTCGGGAATTTCTGTTAGCCCGAATTTTGGTTCTGGATGCTTACACCTCCCCTTTACATTGGTGGGATGATACCAAATCAGATCTTAAATGCTTTTTTCTTAGGTATGCCAGGAGTAAATCTGTTTCCTCTTATCGTCAGTATTTATTACGGCGACATTTACAGGATGTAATCTCTAGGGCTGCTGAGACGGCTCAAGACTGCTCCCCTCTTATTGCTTCCTAGAAGACCCAGATGGAAGAGTATCAATATGACAGGGCCAGCTCGTTGCGTCGAGGCTACTTATGGCACTCACTCTTCAAAGGCCTATTTTGATATTTACAAGCGCTGTTCTGACAAGGTGGCAGCCACGCACATTGAACGTCTTATTGACCCTGACTCTTCTAAGGTTTATGATACTATAACCTCTCTCCAGCTAAAGGTCTCTTCCCATTTAGCCAGTGTTTTTGGGACTCCTTCAGTGGCTACATCCACTGCTTTCCTTTTTTGATTTCCTGACCCCTTCTCCTCCTCCTGATCTTTGCACCAAGTTGACAGACCCAATTTCCTTGTTAGAGGTGCAGGCGGCTATTAAGAAACAAAAGCGATGTACTTCTCCAGGGCAGGATGGCCTTACTGCTGAATTTTATCAAGCTTTTTCAGATGTTTTTTCACCCATTCTTACCTTGCTCTTTACTGCTATCATTGCTACTCATTCTATTCCTCGGAATTTTTCAGACGCAATCGTGTTTCTGTTGTTCAAGAAAGGAGGTAGGTCGGACATATGGAATTGGAGGCCTTTGAGTCTCTTGAATGTGGACTATAAGATTTTTACATCCATCCTGCTTCACCTTCCTCCTGTCGCATCCCACGTTATTTCAGAAGTACAGACCTGTGCTATTCCTCAATGCACTACTGTTTCCAATCTTTCCCTGCTTAGAGATGTCTCTGCCTTTAGCTCTTCTTCTTCTCCTTCGCTTCTTTTTTCACTGGATCAGGAGAAGGCATTTGATAGAGTGAATCATGACTACCTCTTTCAAGTCCTGTCTCAATACGGTATTCCACAGCACTTTATTCAATGGATTAGATTGCTCTATTTCACTGCCTGGATCCATCCTTACGTGAATGGCACCACTTGCCCCCCCTTTTTGAGTTGTACTGGGGTTCGGCAGGGCTGCCTTCTCAATCCTCTTATGTTTTTCATATAGATCAATTACTTTGTAGACTCTTATGTCACCCATCGATCCCTCATTTGTCCTTTCCTTCTGGGTGCTCTGTCCCTACAGTACTGGCTTATGTGGACGATCTCTGCATTCTCACCACCCCGCACCTAAAGAGGCGGACTTAGTCCTCCTTTTAACAGATTTCGAACGTGTGTCTGGTTCTAAGCTTAATTATAATAAGAGTGCGGCATTATACCTCCCAATTCCACCACCCCCACATTCACTTCGCTACATTGCAGGAGTGCCTGTACAATTTTCCCATTAAAGTTTTAGGATTGACCTTTGGTTCCCCTGATGATGCCCACTCAAACTGGACTGTTGTTTTGGACAAGGCATTTCACTTGGTTGCATCCTGGAAGGGTCATACTATTGCAAAGAGAAAGCGGGTTTTGTTGTTGAAAACCTTAGTTCTTCCTTTATTTCTTCATGTGGTTTCAGTTTTTCCGGTCCCCTTTTCCTTGGAGGCTTGCTTGTATAATGTTTTCTTTCAGGGATTCTGGGGCTGCCATTTAAATCCGGTGAAACGTTCTTACACATCTTGATTATTGCCATGGTGGGGTTCGGATGTTGAACCCCTTGGTGTTTTTTCACTGTTTGTTTCTTAAGACTGTTATCCCCGACCTATTGAATACAGCCCCGGTCTTTTGGATTTCTCTTCTTATTCATCATCATATTGCTCCATTGTGCGCCACCTGGTGTCTCCCCCCTTTCGAAATCCCTCGGAATTTTCGTAAGTTTAAGCTCCCTCATTTTATCATTCCCACCTTTTTAAAAATTTGTCAGTGGTCTCTGACCCCTACGGTGATTATTTTTTCCTCAAGGGAGCACTTATATCGTTCTGTTTTGGGAACATCCTTTTTGGACCTTCTGGTGCTACGAGATTCCCTTGGCGTTCAACCGGACTCCTCTGGAGTTTTTCACCAACTGACTGATCCACAGATCCCCCAAAGGGTTTGGGATGTAACCTGGCTTTCTTGTCTGGGCAGACTAGGTGTTCATGGTAATATGAAGCATAAGGCTCATGAAGAAAGGACTTGTCCCCGGGATATGTGCCTTTCCATTCCAGAGACCATGATGCATTTCTTTCTTGATTGCCCCTATTCACAACCGGTATGGACCCTTCTCCTCCATAAATGGAAGGAAAAGGCCCTTCCTTTTCTCATGTATAATATTTTGATTTATGGTATTTAGCCCCCTACTTTGGTTCATTACCATCCTAGTACTTTACATTTAATTTTTGCATTTTGTCGCTTCTATTTGTGGCAGGCCAGATGTGCATTTTTACTACAACAGAAAGTGTGTAGTCCTACTCAGATTTTACAGGGCTTACAGGCAGTTTATAGTTCTGAGAAAACCTCCGTATCGCCTGAAGTTTTTCGGCGCTATTGGGGCTTCTGTTCCTGGATTTTTTCCTAATGATGCAGTACTTTTTTGTGTTTTCTTTGCTTTTCTTCATTATAATTTTGTATGATGTACTACTGTTCTGGCAATGTTTGTATACCATACAATACTCCCCTACTCTTTTTAGTGGGGATGAGCTGGGGGTTATATACTACTACGGATTCTCACTGCTTGTTATTCATGTATGCTGTACTACTTACTTTTGTTTTTTATTTCATTTATTATGGTTTTGTCTGATGCCATACACTTTTGTATATTTTCTCTTAAGTTTTTAATGGAAGATTCCCCTACTCTTATAGTGGGGATGGGATGGGGGTTATGTACAACCATGGGTTATTTATGTTTGTAGTTCAAGTACGCTGTGGTACTTATTTTTGTTTTTTGACCTCCTCCATTATGGTTTTGTATGAAGCAATACGTTTTAGTATAATTTGTTTTCACTGCAACTTCCCCTACTCTTTTAGTGGGAATGGGATGGGGGTTGTGTGCCCATATGGATTATTTTTCTTTGTACTCAGTATGTATGCAGTAATACTTATTTCTGTTTTTGATTTCTTTTCTTATGGTTTTGTATGAAATCATATGATTTGTATATTTTGTTTTCAGTTTTCAATAAAAAATTCCCCTATTCTTTTCGATAAGTGCCATGGGATCTTTAACAGCCACCTGAACTACCACCAATCCAGGCAGATGGGACCATGGGAATGCAAGGTGACAGAGTTCTGTCAGTAAATGTGTGTTCAGTTGTGGCCAGTGCCACTAGAAGAGATGTTCATGTTGTGGTCAGTGCCACTGAGAGAGTGTTTAAAGTCCTCTGCCATATGGGAATGCCAGTGCAAGATGTACAATGTCCTATGAAATATGGGAATACGTAGAGTTTGTCAGATTTAAGTTGCTTTGTTCTGCAAGCTCCTGGTGCCACAATGTGTAAACCTTGGGATCCACCCTCGCTTTAGAGTACATCTTTTGGAATATAGTCACAATCTAGAACCCCAACTATGGTTTGGACAGTTAGGTTTTTTTCTTCCTGTGTGGATTTACTGGGTACTCCTCCAGAAGTATAGGTCTAGCATGGCCCTAGCAAAACGTTCTCCCCTCAGGACCTGGTTTTGTAAATACCTTATAGGTAAGGCCCCTGGAATTCTGCGGTTCTGCGGTTGCGGAATTTGCATCATGCTGCAGAATATATATAGTGCCGCAAAATTCATTGTTTTTGGTGAATTTTCATGTAAATATACTGTTTTTCCATAGTGTCAGGCTTTCTTTCCCACCTCATTTATCCTGAAGTCCCACCTCTATGCTCAGCATATGATGTCATCGATGACAACACATCATATTTAGCCAATGACAGGACTGCATTCTGCCAGAGAAATGAATAAATCATGCCGCAGAAATCAGAAAATTCTGCCGCAGAACACCAGGGGCCCTGCTTATAGGTCAAGTTTACTTCTGTAAACCCCAACCCCTTGTGAGTGGTATTGGGCAATACCGGACAGCCCAGGGCGTAATGAGGCCTGACACCGCAGGCAGAGGGCCTAATAGCCCCTAGAAGGTCTGGTATTGCCCATACTACCCACCTTGGAGGGTATTATTGCGCTTAGAAAATGGGTGAACTGTAAAGGTATTTTGTAATGTTTAGGAATTGAAAAAAAAAGAATAAAATGAAATTACAGTTGATTTGTCAGTAAAGTAGTCCCCTCTACTTGTATGTTTCTCAACACTTACCAATAGAGGGCAGTGCAGCATTTCGGAGATTTTTTTTTACCCTTTTGCTTACTGCTGTACAGTATATCCCTCCTTGGTGCTTGAACCTTAACCCCCCCCAAACATTTTTGTTCCTTTTTGTGTGTGTGTGTTTTCCTCCTATTCACCAGACTGGGATCCAAGTGCTACAGTATGTCCCTCATTGGTAATCCTTAACCCCCCTCCCCTATTTTTTTTTTTTTTTTGCTTCTATTTCGTCATCAGATCGGGATCCAAGTGATTGAGAATCAAGCGGCTGGGGGAGTGGTAGTCGATCCCCAAGTAGGAGAGCGGGTAGGCAGCATCTGGAGAGTGCAGGCTTCACATCGGGTGAGACAACAGAGGGGGTGACTGGAACAATGTGCCGTTGCATGGCACTGGAATTAACGTTTTTATGTTTTTAATTAAATTATGTTTAGTTGAGTAGAGGTGTTACAATTTTTAAGGCAGGTCCACACTGCCTTGCTGAAAGAGCAGCCATTGCAACTTAACCGCATCAGACAATGGAGGGAGAAATGTCTGTGGCTCAGGTGAGTCAGCGGGAGGTTGGACTAGATGCAAGTGTTTTGATGGTGACTGGCATAGAAGAATGTGAGTCATCAGGATGGATATGCGGTCTGAAGGAAATGCCAGGGGGAAAAAGAAAGATGAAAGACTTGCTAGTTTTTATGTTGCTTTGTTTTTAATTTATTTAAGGGAACCGACTCCAACTCGGAAAGGTGGGGGGAGGGGGCGTGGCCAGCTGCCATCATCTCGCCCACTAAGCAAAAGAAAAAAATGGCGGCATTTTTAAATTGAACATTCTGTGGGCCATACCTCTCAACTGTCCCTGATTTTCAGGGAAGTCCCTGATTTTGCCTCAGAAAGTTCTTCTGTCCCTCCTAAATTTGACATTACTGTTACTGAAAAGTAGGGATTTGAATCACAAAATAATGCCAGCCATTGGCGTTAGTGTTACTGCCAAGTTCTCATTAAGAAAATGCTATTCATACTAAGAAGCATGTTGTACACAGCTTCTGGAACTAATATTACTATTTTTTTTATGTTTGCTTGAGTGCATGTGCAAGAAACATTATGTGGCAGCTTAGAAAAGAAGTGGGTTGTGGAGGTGCAGCACTGTGGCGGCCAATGCCAGCACTGCATTTGTGGGCTTGGCAGTGTTCAACCAATGCAGGCCCAGTGTCCTGATGACACTGGTTCTCCAGAAGTGCGACCAATTTGAGAAGATTTGGCCGCTGCAATCGGGCTGCCTCGTCATTGCAATTTCAGCCATTCATCTTTGTGTTGGGTATGAATAATGCAGATTGCAAGTGGACAGTGCGATGATGGGCGGTCCGATTGTTGCAGCCGCCCCGTGTGCTACTTTTCTTATTCCTGTTTCTTTTTGCTCATTGAACAATATGGCTGAATTGAGAATGTGGGAGACTTGGAACTACCAGACTGATGCCCTCCCACCACCGCCAAAGCAGCATTGGCGGCCAAAGATCTAAAAGAGCTGTAATCACTGAACTGCACTTGCCGCTTTTGCAGAGTGCCAGCCCACACTAAAACACACTGATTACTGATGGGCCGACTGCGAAGTTCGGGGCTGGGCGCAGAAGCAGCTAGAGCGAGCCAGGAGGTGGTAATCTTTGATTCCTTCCTTATGCATCCATTTCTTGGCAGCTCAGTGGAGGAGTTGTCACTAGCATAGCCAGGTCATCAGTCAGAGTCGGACTCGAGTGTCTCTGCTGACTGTCTCGCTCTCAGTTGCACACCGTGACCATTAAAAAAATGTTGGCATCTGGGGTCTGAGAGCATTTGAGTAGAGTGAAGTGAGGGAGCCGTGTGCCTGCCTTTTAAACAACTGCTGCTGAGCCTGCTTTGCTGTGCCAAGGACAAGACCGACACGAGCTACCACGCCACACTGCCTACTGTACATCATACCACGGACCACAAAGTTCTTCAGAAACAGAGTGCAAATGGAGTCTGAGTCAGGTACATAAAATTATTTGTATACTACGGCTGCAGTGCTTGCTGAGCTAACTGATGTGTGCAGGTTAGGGGGCATATTTTTTTTTTTTCTGAGTATGGCCAAGGCTGTACTTTATATGCAGCTGGGATGGAGTCTGAGCGAGAGAGCCTGAGCCAAGTACATAAAGTTATTTGCATACTATAGCTGTACTGCTGCAGTCCTTGCTGAGCTACCTGATGTGTGCAGGTGTAACCCACCCCCACCGGCCCCACTTGTCTAACTAGCAGGACTGCTTCTCCCACCACATGATGCCAAAGAGAGGGATGGGGGTTGTCACTACAGTTCAGTTTACTAGTACATCTACTTCTGAGCCTGTCATACAGACAGGCAAACCAAGTGTGGCAACTACCTGGCGGGACCATTTACCATGACCATCGACCTAGGTCCCTGGGAGAAAATGTTTGCTTACAGTTATGCTAGGTTTGTACTTCTGGTCAGGGGCATCCGAGTAAATCCAGAAACAGCGGAAGCAATAACAGTTCTGTCCAATCCAGGTTGAGATTCGTGTGTGGCTTTCATCAACATACATAGAGAATGATCACAAAGCGAAGATGGACCCCCACAGGGCTACTCCTACTGGTAATGCAGATTACTGAGGTACAGACTTCCCGACTTCCCATTTAGCACAGGCATACTGAACACACACAGAGAACCCTCAGGTTCTGACTTCAACAGCGAGCACTCTGGTTCTGAATTGCACAGCGAACTCTCTGGTTCTGAAATGGAGATTGGCACACACGGCCAGAACTGGTACATTTCCTCTTGACTGGGCACACATGGCCAGTACTAGGACACTTTCTCATATTTCATGAGGAATTGCTGGTGGCACCCTCGACCCCCAAAAATCCAACCCATGTCTGGGTAAACTACTTTCTTCAGGCACTGGCCAAATGCATTGAAAGAAAACACAGGTGCCCAAACTGAACTCGGAGAGGTAAACTGGTTGCTCGACATGAGGGGTGGGGTGTTCCCACCTTTTGCTTCCAAATTTATACTTGGCCATTCATCCGGTTAATAACACCCTCACAGAAAACTTGTAGATGCTATCTTGAAATGTCTTTCACACTTAACATACTACATTCAACACCTCTGAGGTGTCAGAAAGTTAAACGTTCTGTAATTGGCAATGTCTCTTCTCTAAACCCCAACTTTAGCAGACACCTTTAAACAGAAAACAGTCTAGGTGACAGGATCCCTTTGACAGAGAAAATTCACCACATGGAATGCATGTGCCTCAGAGCTTTTCCAAACAGAAGTCGCAGGTACTCACACAGCAGTTGAATCTCAGACAGCTTCAACACAGTCCAGACTGGACCAGGGGATTGCCCCTGAATCCTGTAATCCACCCCATCCATCCTGGGATGGGGCACTGAGAAAACCACTTGGCTTGGTTTCCACCACTAGGCTATACTGGCTCACACTAGAGTGAGAAACAAACAAAAATACTACTGGTAGCTCTCTGACAGAGCTGAGGAAAGATGCACTACCTGCAACCTCCTCCACTGACTCCAACTGCAGACTCTGTCACTCTAACTGAACATTCCAAAGCTAACTCCCTGCAGCTAGCTCAAGTGTGGCTTATGCTGCTGCGACAGTTCCATGATTACCTCATTCTCCAGCTCAGCTGAGACTGAAACCACAGAATGACAGTGTGAAGTCCATTTAACTGGCATTTCACTAGCTGCCTCTCCCTGCCTGACACGGATTCTAATGGGATTCTAGTAACCCATGGGAACAAGGGGGTTACAAAGGTCAGGGGCATTTTTTGGAGTAAGGCTAACTGTAGAGTATATATGCAGCTGGGGCTGTTT
Organism: Neoceratodus forsteri; assembly: GCA_016271365.2. Classification (NCBI taxonomy): domain Eukaryota; kingdom Metazoa; phylum Chordata; order Ceratodontiformes; family Ceratodontidae; genus Neoceratodus; species Neoceratodus forsteri. The sequence goes on from CM057457.1 coordinate 71,479,399, forward strand.
AAACGGTCCATTTCAGACTTAACTTTTACTGCAGAGTCGAGAGTGAACTTGGGGTGGTGAGCTGGCTAGCAACTTCCCCCATCTCTATTTTGCAAAAGAGCAGAAAAAAAATCTATTAGTAGACAGTATACTGCAGTGGTTAAAAACACTGAGCTCCAAACCTAGGTTTGAATCCTACAGCCCTCCACTTGGATACTGTGATCCTGCGCAAGTCACTTAACTTCCTTGTGCTCCCTCCCAGGTCGCACCAGGAAACAAGCTTAGTGTGTCTTTTTCTGGTTAAACAATGTCTCCTTTCCCTATATAAGCAAATCACGAGGCAGAAATTCTATAGATTGGCCAAGCAAGCTGGGTAGGTAAGAGAGGATTGGATCTGTGAATCCTACCTCTTGACTCTCCTTTAAATTGTATTCAGTTCTGTATGACTTGTTTTTTCATCACCCCTAAAGACTAAAGGTCATTTGTCTTCAGTGTTCCTTCCCCTTATGTACTGGCAACCCACCGCATAGAACACTTCTTTGCTGGGATTTGTACTCTGCTGTTATGTGCTACTGGCTCACTTGTGCTGCTGTCTCACTTACTCTCAAGTTCTACAGTTGTGGTAACTGGATGTTGGCACTCTCCCCACTTTTTCAAATTTAATAATCAGGACTTGAAGTGGCAATCATGGGGGCCATGTAGTTTTGTTAAACTTCCCAACCGACCCAAGCAATCGCAAATATTGTGTCTTCATTTTGTGACTGATCCTGGCCCAGTATCATACTGCTTTTACAGTGCTTGTATCTAATGAAAAAGCAAACAAATGCATAACGCGTATAATGTAGTAATGACAGAATGCATATGCTGAATTATTAGAATGGTCCAAATATTTTGATGGGCATATTTTTTAAATATTTTTTTTTTAAATAAACACCTATTTAATTTCCCTGAATCACCTTTTTATATTTATGTGCCTCTATGTTGATGCAATGTGGGTATGTAAAATGTTCCTGAACCACAAGGGACCTTGTTTAAAAAAAAAAAAAAGGCATTTGGAGACAGGTTATATCTTGCATGTTTATTGCATGGAAAACAGGGAGAGTTTTAAACTAGACTCCATGCTTTACCATAAGGAATGGTTTGTGTTTGTGGGGGGTAGGTGGTTGTGGACAGGAGAGTCTGTGCCCAGCAGTAAGGGAATGTGGTTGTGGGCAGGGGAGTCTGTGCCCAGCAATGACTAACTAGAAAGAGTCATAATAAGTGTGTGTGTGAACGCGCTCGGTGTACAGGTACTAGTGTACGTGGGCCTGGCTACCTTGTTGTGGTATAGGGCTTGTCACAATGCATCATTGTGACTAAAAGCCAGTGTGTTAGTCTGACACTGGTGATTGAAAGGCCTTCTTACTATATAGTAATGGAAGCATATGTGTTACATCTTTACATTTCATATTTATGGTATACACCCTCATATTTCTTGCATACACTACAGAGTAAATGATGCTTGTGTCGCTGTGTCCTGTGGAAGGGCATGGATGGGTGTAGGAGGGCACAGATAGGGGGGTAGCAGTGTGTCAGCTTGGTGTATATATCTGAAATTTCTGGCTACACCCCTGCCCGAAGGAGCCAGTCTCAGCAAGTTCATCATCGCCTCAAACCAAGATGCAGTACTGTATGAATGATAGGTGAAGGCAGCAGGGTCAGCTCTTCCTTTCTTGCTTGAAATTGAGGGGACTACTGTCTCTTTCCCTTGTCTCTGTTTATCGCTATAGTTTGAGCACTGTGGGTGCCAGAACATGGGGATAACCCCTCTGGGGTCCGGTACTTCAGTGGGTGAATGGTTTTGGAGCTGGACACCACCAAAAGGTGGGATAGTGTAAGAGGAGCAGGTGTGTGTTGGGGGAAGGGGTGTAGTTACCAACTTCTCTGGGCTGGGGATTCACACTCCATGAACGGAACGTTTCTTAAACCGCAGCAGCTGTGCCATTACAAGGTGCGGAAAACCAAGGGGGAAACTTGCAGCACTGTAGGTGAATACAGCATTTTTTTTTTTTTTAACTCTGGGCAAGATTGAAAAGTCACACTGGTAGTTCTGTATACATGGACGTGTTTTGGTATCTGTGTATGGCAGCCCCCACACACTTTTCTTTGGCTTAACCATTTCTCAACCATTAGGTTAATTTTGTGAATATTTAGTTTATATTGTGCATCCTATCAAGATGATACTGCATCTGCGGAGAGATAAATGCATGTTGTGACTCTGTCGCTTTATTAAAACTTGTGAACAGCCCAGGCAAATCCATCCCTTCCCTTTAAATATTTGGCAACAAAGGACATTTTTTTTTTTGCGTTGGAATACTTGTTGCCCCAGTTACTGCTATGTGCATGTTAATTTAATAACTCCCAAACATTTGAATACTGTGGTGGTATGGATGATTCTGGGGTCGCTTATCCTCCACCAGAGACTAGAATGTGGTTTGTAAGAACTAGTGATGGTGATGATGGCACAAATGTTTACATTCCCTGTTTTTCTTTTTCCGAGTGTGGAAGTGTGTGTGTCTGTGTTACTGTTTCTCATTGGCTACCCCCACTACAGTGGAGAAATATTAAACTTTTGCAAAGAAAGAACATTTCTTTAAGGCTTTATGTAGCCATTAGGATGTTTAAAATACTCTCATATTTTGCCAGCAGGTGCACAAACAGTATTTGCTACACAGTGTACAGCAGAACATCTTTCTGTATAGAATTCCACCCCTTTCAAAATGCCATTGTACCACAGTTCAAGGGACATGAAAAGTGATCGTACCCTTTTGTGGTACAACAGCATTCTGAAATCTCTAGTGTCTGCATGAGTTAGTTTCATTTTGAAAGCAAAAGAACTGACGCGCCTTCACACAATACTATACACTATGAAAAACACAGGATTAGCAACTTTATGCATAACCGGTGTGTTCTGCCACCTTGAGGTTCTGATTCCTGTGGACCTCTCCAGGTTTGCTCTCTAGGTCAGAGGGAATCAGAACCTCTCTGTGGCAGAACACACCGGTTGTGCACAGCTGCCCATCCAATATCCTCTATATTTTCAATGTTCTGGGTAAGATTGCAAGCACTGCTAGTACTAGCTATGGTTAATGCAACAAGCAAATTATTCATTGGCAGTATTTACTGTAGCTATTCCCCGTCTGCAAATCTTTCATTTTACAACATAGCTATGAGAATTCTGGCCTTTTCTCTCTGCACCGCAGCACTCTTGTTGAAATTCAGTTTGGCCAGCTAAAATGTAATAAGTGGCAAGTTTAGCTAACTGAAAAACAATTAAAAAAAACAAAACAAACCAGAATTACAAAAATAAATAAAACATGGAACATAGAAGCTTAGAATTTGTCAGCAAAAGAGGTCTGATTGGCCCACCCAGTCGGCCCAGATAGTCCCTGTCTAGTTTGTCCCAAACTGGTCTCTGGCAACCCTCCCTTCCCACTTCCTGCACATTTCCCAGTATCCCCGTGTCTATCCCATACATGCTTGAAGCCACTCCTATTGCTTTTGGCTTCACCACTTCGGGTGGCAGTCTATTCTAGGTGTCGACCACTCTCTCAGTGAAGCAGTACTTCCTCACATCCCTCCTAAACTCCCCTACCCCCAGGTTCATCGCATGCTGTTTTTGGTGCTGCACTTCATTTGAAAGAGACTTCCCTCCTGCACCATGTTCACCCCCGTGAGGTACTTGAAGGCCTCTATCATGTCTGCTCTTGCTCTCCTGTCTGCCAGGGTGTACATGTTGAGATCCATCAGTCTCTACTTGTACGGCTTTTGGTGTTACAAAAATATGAAAAAATATATAAATGTTACAAAGATATTTAAAAATACATATTTTGGCTACCTGGAATTATGTTTTGGCCAGTTAGATTTTTAATTGGTTGTAAAAGAGGCTATCTGAAAAAAAAAAAAAAAAAACTCTTTTTAACATACAGTAACTAAGTGAGGGTACAGTGTCCCCTTGTTTAGGATCCACAACACTTAAAAGTGTATTTTGGGAAATCTTCCTCCACAGACAATACCACTGTCACTCCTTGGACAGCAGGTGGTGGTAGTGGTGAGGGAGTGTCTGTGTGGGTGGTACTCATGTACTCGGCAGCTGGTGCTCTGAGCACAGAAGCTGAGTCTATCACCTTGATGACATGAATATCCTCCGCTGGCCTGTATCTGGGAATTTGCCACTAGGTCAGCTGTTTGCTTCATTTCTGCCTAGCATGCTGGTGTAAACCAATACCCATAGTATTAATGGTTGATTGCACGGAGGCCTTACTTAACCTGAAGATGGGAGAGACCTTGGCTAAGAATAGTACTAATCTCATTACCTGACTGGTAACCCCAATTAGGCGTCTGAGGGACATTTAAAATGGATAACTGCCAAATAAACAAACAGTGACCACTCCGGCTACAGCTGCAGCACACAATAAACCGAACTGGAACCAATGATTAAGCTTCCAGATTAGGAGTGAAAATGTCAGGGTAGTCCCCAATCTTGAACAAAGAAAATGGGTTGAGGGTGGCACAAAATCAGTTAAAGAAGTGGCTGCAACTTCCAACAGTTGCTTGTTTCAATTTTTTTTATATTTTATTATACATTTAGTTTAGGCATAGTTCCTCAATGTTTTGCCTAGTTATAACAGGCTTCTTCAGGAGAAATTTCTCCGATAATAAACATACAAAATTTGATAAGCAACTGCTCAAATTACTTTTTGCCTTTTATGTTTGCTTGCACAAAACACACTATGTGACAGCTTAGGAGAGAAGCAGGGTTTTGGAGGTGCGGCACTGTGGTGGCCAATGCCCCCAGTGCATTTTGAGGTTTGGCCCTCCTTCCCCAATGTGGTGGCATGCTGCTGCTGCTGCTGCCACTAGTTCAGAGGCGTGCCCAACTTGAAACTACTTGCTGCAATGAGGAGCGACTGGCCACTGCAGGCGTGTGCCGCTACTTGTTGCAACATTTCAATCAATATGGGGCAAGGTCACCGCTCCACCCAAGTCCCTGATGAAAGCTGACAGGGGTGCCCAACCTCCTGTCGGCATGCCCCTCCCTAGTTAATTTACCGATGGGGAGCCCACTTCCCATCAGCATAATGCCCTCATACACTTTGTTTGCCGATGGGGGTTGCCCAATCCCCCTCAGCATCACGTCTCCCCCCCCCAAACACAAATCCTTTTTTCTTTGCCGACAGGGGGCCCAATCCCCATCGGCTCCAGTCTCTCCCCACCCCAAAACACACAGGTGGCACACTAGGAGCCCACCCCAGCATACCAAATCTACCTGCAAAAATAGAAAACCTTCCTGCGATAGTTTTAATTTTTTTTTCCTGAAAAGTAGAAAACAGTCCCATGTTGTGTCCTGTGCCCCCTTCCCCAACCCGCACACACCCTCTCCGCACCCCACAACCCCTCACCCTATACTTGCCTCCAGAGCCCGGCACAACGATCTTCGGTGGACCAGGAACATGTCTACACTCTTCAAAAGCTGACCGCAAACCGAAGAAATGCCGGTAAGCTGTATAATAGCATGTTTTTTTTTTTTAAACTTAGGTGCATACTTCAGCCATTTTTCTGAATTTTGGCACATTTTCAACATCGGGTTCTTGAGACCACACCTCATTAATTCAGTCACTGTCATGTTGTTATTCGGTCCCAAAAGGTGATTTCGTGGTCACTGCATGGAATCACCTTTCGGGACTGAGTAATGAAACAACAATGTTACTGTTCACGAGGTGGGCTCCCAAAATGCCTATGTTGCAAATTTGCTGAAAACATTTCAAAAAATGACTGTTATGAGTGTGCATTGCGCAATTTCTACGCACGCTCGTAACGCTGAGAATTTGTTATATTTCACTCCAGATTTTCAGCATTGCCATTTTTTTCACACCTCATGAACAGTACAGCTGTCATTCTTCACATCCTGCCAGAAATATGGTTTTGCACATGGCGTGGTCGCTGTAGGAAATCAGCATTCAGGGCAGATTAACAAAATCACAGTAACACTGTTCATAAGTGGAGGTCCAAAAATGCACATGCTGAAAATTTGGTGCGAATATTTCACAAAATGACTACATTCCACGCATGCTCGTAACTTCAAGAATTTTTTATATTTTCACTCCAGATTTTCAACATTGGCATTTTTTTCACACCTCCTTATGAACAGGACAGCCGTCATTTTTCACATCCTGCCCGAACTGTGTTTTTGCACATCTGGTGCAGAATGGCGCGGTTGCTGTAGCTAATCGATATTCAAGACAGATTAATAAAATCACAATGCCACTGTTCATGAGCAGAGGTACTAAATGCTTCCATGAAATGGGGGTCACAAAAAGGTCCGGGGCATTACGGTTTCTAACCATAACATCTCACACTGTACAGACTGACAGGTATCAGGGGTGTGCCTTTGGATTGCTGGCTATAATGTTCATGTCACTCCACCCCCATCCTGCAGCCAGTGACAGGCATCAAGGTGTGCACTGGACTCTTCAGCCCCAGCGTTCACCCCATTCTCCTATACCGCACCCATTTCAGCGTATGTCCTATGGAATGGGGTGAGTGTAAAGCAGAACACCGAATACCCCAAGGCACACCTCAACACTTGTTGGTGTCTGCAGGATAGCTTGAGGAATGAGTATTATTAAGCAATATACCACGAGAGGGTGTTGGTGATGCCAGGATTTACCCACCCCCTGGGGTGTTTGGTCACGAGGCACAGCCACGTGACCAACAACACCCAGGGGTGGGTAAATCCTGGCATCACCAACACCCTCGAGTGGGATATTGCTATTATACAATGTTAATAATTTGTGTTTAATAAAGTTTATTTTTAATTTTTTTTATTTTAAATGGAAGAAATAGTGAAAGTGGTATTACGCCAGAGAAAATAGTCTATTTGGTGGAGATTCGGGAGTTTGTTTTTTTAAGATGGTGAGTTCTTCTAGCTCCAACCCCCAACATACAGTGCAGGCTCTCATATTTCCGATCACTAAGTCAGTTTTCAAAAATCATTATCTATAAGAAAAATATAGGAAAGCTGCTACTTTCTGTTTCATCATTTGTAGCATGAACTCACTTCCCCTACAACACTTGCTCGGGAATTGGCAACGGTAGCCCATTCTGACACTGTATACATACAAAAACATACTTGTAGTGCTATTGGCTCTCTCGAAGCTAAGGACGAAATCTGACTCGATAACATAGGCATGATCACTGTCCACTTTTCCCCGCATTCCACCCATGCTGCTTTCATTCTGGCATTACCCCACATCCATTTGTACCCGGAATCTGTGATTTAAATGTGGGAAAATAAAAATACAGCATGCGCTCTAGACTTCATTGAACAGTGTTAACACAGAAGTGCAGCTGATGAAGAAGAGATAATTGGTGGCAGAGTTAGAGAGGAACAGTAGCTGGGAGGTGAATGTAAATGAGAAAAAAAACAGTATGGAGATGCAGGAAACTAAGTAAATGGAGGAACAAGGATGGAGGGGAGCAACTTATCTAGTTATTTCGTAGTCGAGTTTTGCGAATGTAAGGAATGTAAGTTGTGTGCACGTTGAAATGACAGTTGAGGTAGTGGAGTTTGGGACGGGTGTTTAGCGGGTATTCTTGTGTTTCAGCGTTAGGGCTGGCGATGGTCAGAGCGATATTTAAATTAGTTTTTGATGTGGCTGGTACCTCTTCCCGTGGGGTGATTGTAGATTTTACAATGGGAGAGGGGTACGAGTCAGCCAATCAGGATAGAGTATTCACGTTCTGTTTTCATGCCCATTGTATAATGTGCAATGATGACCCAAAGACATATCCAATGCCTGTCCATTTCTGCAGGGTGGAGGTGCAGTTCGTGTAAGGTCAACACTTCACCGCCATCCTATTCTGCACCTAATCTGTCAGTTGAACTAGCTAGTCTAGAGTGTATAATCTGAAATGTGCTTACTACTGTAGGTTCCCCCAGCGTCATATGATGTATTTCTCACGTTTGTTTACTGTGACAAAAAACTGTACTCTCTTTGCTATGTCTCCTTGACTGTGGTTCCTGAAAATAGGCATAATACTTGTCTAGTGTACTTACCCGGTAAACAAAAGCTAAATAAATAACTCCTGCACTCCCAATGCTAATACCAACATTCGGCAAATGCTTGTTTCATGTGTCCCTGATCATTTTAAGCCTCCTCCCTGACTTGTGGTGAAGGAGGTCGAGCACCAAGTATGCGGGCATGAGGATACAAGTAATGTGGTTGGCATGCACATGTTTTTAGCAGGGCTCTAACCCCAGTTAATGTAACCCCCCCACGGCGCTCAGCCAACGAAAGTGCTCCAAGAATCTTGCCCATTTTCTTTTAACTGTCATGTTGCTCCTGTAGCCCTACTAGCCCCACCTCCCTTACTGGCTAGGACTCTGACATCCCAGCTTACCCCCTCAGGGTGGGGATGTGGCACACCACATACGTACACGAGACTAGAATCGGAGCCGATGCTGACGAGGGCCAAGGGCGGGCGTCATTAATGGAGATACAAGTAGGATTTTCTGTTTATGTGTCTAGAGGGGCGGGACGTGCAATGAAGTCCAGCGTCCACCTCGCACCATGACACCTACCGGGCATCTCCTCCTCCCCCCCAAGAACAGCAAAGCAGTCCTGAAGGCACTAAAGCCCGCCCGCCCCCTTCAGCTCCCGTGTCGCATGCGGCAAACCAACCGCTCCGGCAAGCCGGATATGTTGCCCATTTTCTAATACACGTGTAATACGCCAACGAGGTTGCATCAGGAGCCTGACGTTTCTCCTTCCGGCAACTGCGCCGACGAAACAGGTGATCTTTTTTCCTCCAAATTACGCCCATGGAGCATCATATGACGAGAAAGGCTAGAATTAGCCAATCAGAAGTTGAATACCGAGTAACCAATCCCGGAGCACGGTCCAGTGACAACCGGTCTGGACCCTGCTTTAGGCTGAGAATACCGTGATGCAACGTCTCGGGCTATTACACGTGTATTTGAAGTCACTGTGCGAATAGGTGTTGGACAGTGTCGGAGCTATACGGGTTTGCTTCTAAGGCGACGCTGCTGAGAACCTCTTACTATCTGAGACCTGAATTGAAAATTTTTGCAATTATTGGTAAGTTAACTAGGGTATGTAGTGTTGTAGAAATTAGGCATATGCTACTGACATATGTTGAATGAATAGAATACATAGGCTAAAAAACGTAACGGGAAAGGGGGGTGTTTTCTGTGTTTATCTATAGCATTCTACGCGGTAAATAGATATGTGCTGTAAGTGTGCACATATAATGAAAACGGCTGAAGGGCTCCCAGACTTTTTACAGAAATGTCAGTGACGGTCATCATTATGTGGCAATTTCTACTCATAAATGGTTCCCACTTCCAATGAATTATGTAGAAGGGAAAAAGCTATCCATCTTCTGTAGTAAATAATGTAACCTACAGGAAATTTGTCTTAAATATACTGTACATAGACAAGTGTTAAGAATCTCCAGATAGGGGGACTTGGTGAAGAACACGTGGACAAGATCAGTGTTTAGATTGAAAATGTTTTGGTGGAGGAATTGGCACATTTATATTTTTAGGTGAGGGAACTATGATTTCATGGTCGATGGGACTAAAGATGAAAGAGGTGCAGGAACTCTCATACGGTTTTGTAATAGGTGGTGGAACTGAGTTCATGTAGTCTCCTGCCTGGTTTAACCCCTGGACAACATTAGTTAAAGCTTTACCAGCCAGATTGGGCAAAAGTTGTGTGAAATTTACTGATCTAGTCCGGATTCTGCAATCTGGTTTTCACCCCCTGCCTGCTACTTTGTGAATACCGGATCACTGGAATAGAACCTGATTGGTAAAAGCTGCAAATTGGGTATTTTGGGTACTGCAAATAAATTTGAGATACAAATTCAGAGCTAGTGTATCGGATTTAAGTGGAATACTGATATGAGTGTATTACCCTCCCTTGGTCCTCCCTTTTTGATTTTTTTCCAGGTGGGCCCCTGCATCAGGCCCCCCTCTACCCCAGTTCAACCGTGGTTACTGTTGATAAAGTTCATTACTACTTTCCTTGGAGGTCCAGAGACCTTAGTTCATTCACATCTTTTTTTTTTTTTTTTACAGAGGTTTATGTGCCCTCATGGCAGGACGGGTGGTTATTTCAGCCCTGACTCATCAGCCACAGCTGTCCCTTTCTGTCTTATGAGGAATTGGGAATCTGGTATCCCCCGTGGATTCCCCCCTTCCCTCTGTGCAGCAAGGCTGGGAAGGGAGGACCATCCTACCCCATCTGGAGTACAGTCCTGGAACTAGGAGAGAGTGGGCGGTTCGACTGGTTAATGGATAGGGCATCATGGAGCCTGTCCCCAGGTTTTTCCACCTCAGGTTTTCTCCCCTAGCTTCTTAAATGATGTGCAGCGAGGACGATGTGTGTGCTCTCCTCTGAGGTGTTATGCCCACATTGCTTTGTCGCAGAGTCCCACTCTCTGAAGTGACTCGTGCGCACCTCCACCAGGATTTTTCCAGGTGGTGGTCGTTCACCGAGCCATAAAATCCACCCTTCCCGAGGAAGGAGAGGAGTCAGATGGCCGCTCAATCTTCCCTCTCCTGACCAACCCTGCCTCTGTTCCAGAATGTGGGTTTGTTGGCATGGGAAAAGGTAAGGTGCCCACAGCACCTCAGCCCTCTTCACCACGGGGCCGGCCTGTTCACTCACATCTTGAGGTACTTTTGCACTGTTCTGGGTCACATTCTCCCAAGACCAGAGAGCTCCTCAAGTATGGCTTTATCAGCATTTACATCTCGGCCACATGCACTTTTCTGATCCTGCTTAGAATGGCTCCACCAGCACTCACATCTTAGTATGATAGCTTACAGTAGACTCCACCAGCACTCGCATCTCAGTAGAACAAATGTATGAGAATGCCTATACTTACAAACATATGTTTGCCAGCAGAAGGCGGCCTTGCAGTCTGTCAAGTCTACCCAAAGTGGATACCCATGTCCCTTGTAGGTTCATGTCCTAACTCTCTCCACCCTCCCATCTGCCCCCTGTACTGCTTGTCTCACCCCTCGTGAAGCTCTCAGTGGTTAGTGTTTACCACTGTCTCCAGCAGTTTTTTTTTTCACCCTTCGACCACCCTTTTTTTTTTTAAAGAAGTACCATGGAGTCAGCTAGGATGCAGCACAGTGTCTTGAGTTACTGCATTACGAAAAAGATTAACTGCCATTGAAAGTGCCTTTTTTTTTTTTTAATTTTTACTGCAGCAACTACTGCAGTATGGCATACTGGCAATTTGCAGCCATTCCCTCTGGTGCTCCTAGTCTCTGTGGTCCTAAACAATTTGCCGGAGTTCAACTTGCTAATATTCCTCTGATACAGTATTTGAAGGTCTCTCATGTCCCATCTCTCCCTCCTGGTCTCTAGGGAGTACATGCTAAGGCTCTCCAGCCCCTTTTCATACATATTCCCTTGCTTCCCCTGAGTTATTTGTTTAACCTTTCTCTGCACTGCCAGCATCTACATCTCATTCTGTAGTTGTATATGAAAATGTTCTGTCAGCACTCTCATCTTGTGGGAGAGCAGGTGTCAGCACCATAGCAGGCAAGACCCTCTGCTGTGGAGTGTCTGATTACCCTTTCCCACTTCTGGCCACATTAATAGGCAATCTAACATGGTTATACACACCTGTTTGTTTATTCGGAATTACAAACCTTTGAGTCGGGGACTCACTTCCAAAGGCTCCACGTCCGATTACATACAGATTCACAGGCTTAAAAATACAGGATGCAGTAATAAATATTAGACAGAGTACATGGGTATAGGCAAGAAACAGGAGAGTAATGGTGTAAGGATACAGTCTTAGCAGGTGGCAGTACAAAAACAAATACAGAAAAACATGGACATATTACAGACCTTAGTCATATAGCAGTTACAGTAATCATGAGGAGGTCCTAAACAGGATAGCAGCTAAATTTGGTTCAAAGACCAGTTCAGAATTAAGGCAGTGCAGCCTGAAGGAGGCTATTGTCATCTGGGGTAAAGATAAGGACCTGAGAGGGAGAAAAGGCCCAGCGTGTTAGGGCAGTACCCGTTGCGTGCACATGCAGCTGCGGGTGGATAGGAGGTGGCTCTTTAAAGCAGCTTTTAAATGGATCTGTTTTTGAGTTGGGTAGTCGGGGGCATTGTACCAGTGAGGTGCCCTGTAGTGGAAGGATCTCTGGGCAAGTGAGGTCCACGCCCTCGGGATTTTGAGAGTAGTCCTGTGTGCACTGTGAGTAGAGGCAGCAGGAGATGCCAGGTGAAGGGAGGAGGAGACTCCTGGTGGGGAGAGGCCTAGAAGGTTTTTTTTTTTTTTTTGGCCAGGAGGCAGGTCTGGTAGTGAGTCCTTTCATCAAGATTGAGTAGGTTGGCTAGGGAGTATAGGGTGCACGTGTGGGTCCATCTGTCTGCACCAGTGAGGAGCCTGCAAGCTTTGTTTAGGGCCACTTGGATTCTCCTGAGGGCGGTGGCATCAGCTGCAGCTGCAGCATAGACTGGGAGGCTGTAATCTATCAGCAATAGAACAGAGGAGGTAACAGCCAATCTGAGGGCCTCCGGGGAAGCGGTCCTTGTAGCGATATAGGAGGCCTGTACGCATGTTAATTGCTGAGGTGAGGAGGTTGTTATGGGAGTGTAAAGTGAGGGCAGAGTCAAAAGTGATGCCCAGGTATTTGTAGCCATTTAACTTTCTCAAGGAGGAGAAGTGAGCTGGATTGTATATGGAGGGATGCGTTTTTAGCCTTATTTTGATGGTGTGCAAATTACATTGTTTTAGTTTTTTTTTTTAATGTTAATGTCTTGTCTGCGGTCGAAAAACCAATTTTCAAATTGGCTAAAAAAGTGCTGCAGGGTGGTCTGAAGAGAGGAGGGGTCAGGATGCGAGGAAAGGAGAACAGCATCATCTGCATAAAGAAGGACTTTGCTGGGGCAGGAGATTGGAAGCGCGTTAATGTGGAGACTAAAGAGAAGATGGCTCAGGATCGAACCCTGGAGTGGACTGGGTGGGTGCTGGAGAGGGTGTGGTTTATTTTCATGCACTGAGACCTTGCGGAGAAATCCTGTGAACCAGTCCAGCGGGTCTTGGGAGAGACCTAGTTGTTGAAGGGTGTCAAGTAGGAGTGGGTGCAGAGGTATCGAAGACCTTGGAGAGGTCAACATAGACAGTCCCCGCAAGGTGGCTTTGTCGAGTGTTTCGTGAAGGAAGTTTGGGAACTCAACCAGAGCAGTGGTCGTACTATGACCTGGTCGGAAACCGTGTTACTCTTTGCATGGTAGATTGTGGGAGGTAAGATATTTCGATATTTAGTCTGCCACTATTTTTTTTTTCCAGGGCTTTAGAAAGAGGGGGAAGAATAGAGATTGGTCGATAGTTGCCAGGGGAGGAGGTGTCGCCATCTTTGAGGATAGGGTGATTACAGCCTTTTTCCAGGCAAGGGGGAACTGGCCCAGGCAAAGGGAGCGGTTTAATAAATTGGTCAGGGGGTTTAGCACTACATCAAGGACCTGTCGAAGGATCCTGGAGTCCAGAGGGGCTGGTGCCCTTGAGGGCTTTTGTTAGGTAGTGCCTGGTTTTATTTGGCAAAATGTTCCTCAGGTGGAAAGGAGGACGGGGAAGGTGTTGTGGTTGGGGGGGAGGTAGGGTTGAGGGTGTACTATGCTGAGGTCTGAGAATGTGGTGTTAATGCAGTCAGCAGTGTTGGCGAGGTCTGTGATAGCGGCCCCATTGAGGTTGAGTAGGGACGGGGGAGTGGGACTTTCCATTTAAATCCTTAATGTCCCAGAAATTCCGGGCAGACCCCCAGGAGGAGGCAAGTGAGGATCTGTAGTATTCCGCTTTTGCCTTACGAATTGCCCCTTTGTTGCGCTCAGCATTTTGTAGACCTGCCTATCACCAGGCTTGCTGGAGGAGATGACTCTGTGCCAGAGATTGTCTCTGTGCCAGAGCTGTAGGAGCATTGAAGGTGTGAACCTGTGTTAAGCCTATCCTACTGTCTCCCTAACGTAGCCTGTATATGGATCATTTAAATTCATATCTCTATGTCCTTGGTCTCGGGACATAAGGTTGTGAAAGCTGGACTGGCAAGAATAAGATTCGCATATTAGGCAGAGCAGTGGAAACCTCCGTGCATTGCATAGTTATTTATTTAAGAGTATTGGAATTGCAAATTTTTGAGACAAAGACTCATTTACAAAGGCTCCACATCAAAGTACGTAGGACAGAGCAGACAAATATGTAACAGATACAGTAGTGGTGGTGAAGAATTCCTATACAAAGAAGTAGCTAAAGTTGTAACAACAAATTACTCAAATTTAGTAGCAGTTGTAGAGAAATCCTATACACGGTAATAGTTAAGGTTATCATAACAATATTTTCAGAGATAACTAGCACTTGAAATGAAGTAATAAAACTAATTGCACTATGGTGTGGAACTCCTGGGGGGGGGCCAGGACATGTGTTTTTGCCTGGTGGGGGTACATTAGCTGCTGAGCTGGCAGACATGGTCTGGTGGATAGAGACGGTGGGGAGAGCTATGGGCAGTCACAGCTGCGGGATGTGAGGGGGTGGTGACGAAAGGAGATTTTGAAAGGGCCAATCCTTTGTTCAGAGGTGGTCGCAGCAGGGAGGGAGTTAAACCAGGTTGGAGCTCTGTAATGAAAGGACCTCTGGGCCTGGGAGGGCCTGACTCTGGGAACGTGGAGGGAGGGCTTGGAGGAGCACTGGATAGAGAAGGTGGGTGGAGAAGGATGGATGATTGTGGACGGTCCAGAAGGGGCAAGACCTGTTAAAATTTTCTAAGTGAACAGGCATAACTCGTAGCGCGGTCTTTCATCAAAATTGAGCACATTTGCCAGGGAATACAGTGTACAGGTGTGGGTGAGCCTGTGAGCAGACGGTAGGCCATCAGTGGTGGAGCTAGGGGGGCGGTCGCCCCTCCTGGCTGCCCCAGCATGGGTAGTGGTACCCCACCACCATCTTTATTCACTGTTTAGTGCCCATTGTGGAGCCCATGATTGACTGACTGGCCCCCCTGGCTCCCAAATGCTCCCAAACCTGGCTCCGCCACTGTAGGCCATGTTAAAGAGACAGCTTGATTGTGTTGAGGGTGGTGCTGTCCGCAGCCCTGTAGATCAGAAAGCCGTAATTGACAAGGGGGATAGGACAGAGGAGGTTATGGCCAACCTTGGGGCTTCCGGGGGGGGGGGGTGACAGTCCCTGTGGCGGTATAGCAGCCTTATTCGTGTGACAGAGGAGCAGAGGGTATGAATGTGGTTGAGGAAGGAAAGAGCAGGGTCAAAGGTTATGCCAGGTATGGAAAGCTGGTTACTTGTTTGAGGGAAGGTGGTTATTGGTCAGGACTAGTAGGGGGAAGCCTTTGTATCTACTTTGTTTGTGTGAAAAGAGCATGGCCTTTGTATTTTTGATGTTCAGTATAGACCTATGTTCAATAAACCATTTTCGGTTTGGCTAAATCGTTTTGGAGGGCAGTTTGTTGGGGGGGAGTCCTGGTGGGCAAGAACAGGACTGCATCATCAGCATAAGAAGTACTTTTTCAGAGCAGTTAGTTGGGAGGGCATTTAGATAGACTAAAGAGCAGCGACCCCAGTATAGACCCCTGAGGTCCACTCTGGTGTCCCAGGCAGCTGCTAGAGAGGGTACCATTTACTTTAATGCACAGCCAGCGGGATGAAAGCAGGCAAAGCAGTTTTGTGTGTCCTGTGAGAAGCCTAGTTGCATGAGGGTGGATAGGAGGAGGGGATTGCTGACCGTATAGAAGGTTTTCGATAGGTCAGTGAATATTGCCCCAGCTAAATGCTCCTTGTCAGGAGTGGAGATAGTTGGTGAATTCGAGGAGGACAGTGGTGGTGCTGTGTCCTTGGCGGAAGCTATGCTGCTCCATGCAGAGGAGATTGTGTGAGTTGAGGTAGTCTGAGGGCTGAACAGCTACTATTTTTTTTTTCTAAGGTCTTGGAGAGGGGCGGAAGGATGGATGTTTTCTGTAGTTCCCGGGTGAGCTATGGTCGCCACTTTTGTGTATGGGGATAATGACTGTGGTTTTCCAGGCGTGTGGGAATTGGTTGAGGCAGAGGGAGCGATTGAGAAGCATTGTAAAAGGGGGAAAGTACTACATCTAAGACCAGTTGGAGTAGCTTGAGGTCCAGAGTCATTACTGTGGCTGGCACCACTCGGGGCTCTAAGGAGGTAGGGTCTGGCTTCATGTGGGGAGAGGGCACAGAAGTAGTAAGGGGCCTAAGGGGTGATAGGGGGAGTGAGGGTGGGGATAGGGTCAAAGAAATTAGGGAGGAGGACTGTACTGATGCCCGAAAAGGCAGCGTTTAGGTTGTCGGCAGTGCACTGCAGGTCGGTAGTGATGGAGCCGTTGATGTTGAGCTGGGGGGGGTATGGGTTTCCCGTTGAGTTCCTTTTAAATTGTCCCAGAATGTCTGGGTTGAGCCCCAGGAGGAGGCAAGGGTTGTCCTGTAGAAGTCCGCTTTGGCTTTGCAGGTAGCTCGCCTGCACTTGTTTCCGGTGGCCTGATGGGTCTGCCTATCCGTGGGCTTGCCAGAGTCAATGGCGCTATGCCAGAGGTTGTCCCTAAATCGCAGTTGGTTGATTAGGGATTGGGTGACCCAGGGCATGTCATGGTCCTAAATAATGAGTTTGGAGAGAGGAGTGATAGTGTCACAGGCTGAGTTGAAAGAGTGGACAAAATAATTGAAGGCAGTGTCTTATGGCGGGAGCAAGGGTAATGGTTGACCAGTCCCAATGAGCAAGGTGCTGTTGTAGCTGATCCAGCTTGCCGGGTTTAAGACGTCGCTGGAAGACAAATTTGGGTACTGTTTTTTGCATCTTGCAGGACCATGTGAAAATAATAGTGGGAGTGATCGCTTTGAGCATTAGGTAGAACAGTGGTGCCAGTTAGATATGACAATATCCAGAAGGGTGGAGGTGCCATTAGTTGGGTTGGTCCTGGTGGGCTGAGTGACTAACTGGGTAAGGTCGAGGGCAGCGATGGCATCTTTGGCCTAGGAGGTGGAGCTGGAGAGTCAGTTGATATTGAGATCACCCAGCGTAATTTGCTCAGCTTCCGTGGTTAGTTGGGAGAGGTACTTTAGTAATGATCGGAGGGCAAGATTCTGGTAGCATGGAGGGATATAGGCAGCATTGATAATGAGGGGGCCCCCTGGAGGTGCCATATGTGACTTTAAGGGAGAGGGCTTGAGCACCGTGATCCAGAAGGGGGGGGGAGAAAGAGGGTGTGCCCTTGCAGGGTGCCATGTAGATATATGGCACAGTCACCCCCACGTTTCCAAATTCTGTCTTCTCTGAAGAGGGTGTACCCTGGCAGTGCAACGAAGGAGTCAGGGATGGACTGAGAGATCCATGTTTCAACAGTTGTTATATCATCTGGTTGGTGCTGGACAAACCAGCCTTGGAGGTCAGAAAACTTCCTTAGGAGACTGCATATATTCATGGAGGCAGTGCACAGACCGGTTGTATGTGGGGCGTGGTTAGGGCTAGGAGAAGGGGGGATCCTGAATTGGGTGGATGTTGCCCGATTAACAGGAGGAGAAGAGATATCCGTCTGAGTAGTGCTAGGTGTTGCCTCTGGTGGGAGGAGGGAGTGATCCAGGCACGTACGTCTGAGTCGTTGGAGAGACAGGGATGGGAAGGGTGCGAAGAATGGGAAGGGGGGGCCAGGGAGAGTCTGGGAAGGGTAATGACAGGCGGGTGCACTGAGGAGTGTGTGTAGAGGTGGGGATGTGGGAACAGTGGCAGTACATGGAGGGGCAAGAATGGAGGTGTGTGATGGGAGATGGTGACTGGGATGCTGCACCAGTAGGGTTGGGGGGGGCGCATATAAAGTTAGGAGGATTAGCGCCAGCGGTACCATGGAGGTGGTGACGCAGGAGGGGTTTTGGGTATTCATGGCTGGAAGCATAGCGGTGGGGGGGAGCTACAGGGAGGATGAATAGACCTCCATTTGTTAGGCAGCCCAGATAGTGCCGGGGCGGAGTCACGGACTATGGTGCTAGAGGTGCAAGGTTCGATACCCAGGGGGCAAGATGGGAAAGGGCAGGCGAGAAGAGGATGTGGGGGGGGGGCTCTAGAAAACGGATGAAAATGGTGTGAGAAAGGTGGCACAGTAGCAACTCCTAGTGGCCACTGGGTGAAAGGATAGTGGGCAGGATTAAGGTAGTAGTGAGGAGAGGCATCCAGCAGTTCAGTGAGAGGTACTGGGAGTGTACTGTACTATCATCTGGTGGTAGTTTTAGACAACCTGCAACGGCAAAAATGGGCACTTAGAAAAAATTAGGTGTGGGCCACATGATGGGGTGGTCCTTTAAATTAAGAGGTGCCCCTTGGTGGGAGGGTGGCTGCGGCGGGCGGGGCAATCGACGCGAAGCATTTACGGGCTAACATCCCACACAAGAGTAGTTGCAGCAGGGGGGAGGCTGCTGATTACCTTATGGAATCCGCGGCCTATATAGGAGAGGAGACAAAGGACTGTTGTTAGTATGCAGCGGGAACAGGGTCCAGAGTACAGCAGCTCAGTGCGCATGCACAAACTGGGAGAAGGAGCAGAGCCTGAGCGTGAACAAAGGAGCATGGGGGAGAATGCCAGAATGCCACACCATGCGGTAGGCCTCTGAGAACGATCCCATTGTAGAACGTAGGCCCTCTGTGCTATGCTAGGCTCAGAAATGGCTCCATTCCAACCAAAATAAGTCGCTGAACAGTACACTGTGGTAATTTAGTTAAGAATTAAGCACAGTAACAGTCGCAATGAAGGCACTAACAATGCAGCACAGTCTGGGGAAACAAAGTACATTTGGGGCCCCTGTAGAGGTCTAACAGTGGTAGGAGAGCCAGACAGACTATAGCTGCAGTAGTCACTAACAGTGAACCATTAACAAACCTGCAATAGCGCTAGCTAGCCTAGAAACAAACAGACAATGCAGGCAGAAATAGCAGATACTCGGGCAGCAGGGAGCTGAAACTCCATGATGGCAGCGAGCTTGAGAGTCTTAAGGGTCTTCCAGGAATCGTGCAAAGACACTAAGAGTCAGCGTAGAAACATCAGCCCCAAAAACAATCTGTGAAAGTCGTAGGGCACAAAAAGAAATACCTGAAGAGCCTAACACCTCACACAAGAGTAGTGGCAGGAGGAGGTGAGGCTGCTGATTACCTTATGGGCTCTGCTGTCCTCTTGGTCCCCTCTGGGGTGTGCAGGAGGTCTGTAGTGTGGAAGGGATGGGGGTTCCCTTGGCCCTGTGGGCTCCACGGTACACTTGGTCCCCTCTGAGGTATGCTGGAGGTCTGTATTGTGGAGGAGGTGGGGGTTCCCACAGCCTTATGGGCTCAGTGGTCCACTTGGTACCCTCTGAGATGTACAGAAGGTTTCCTCCCTCCCTCCCTTTATCTACACAGGAAGTTTGGAATGTGTATCTTAGCATTGGGCCTCCTAGCTTCCAGACCCTCCCTTCTCCCTCACAGGCACTTCCCTGGAGACATCTGTGTTATGGGAGACCCTGCATCTACCTACCTTTTTGAAGTATCTCCTTCTCTGAGCACTCAGGCTGGTTCTTCATTTGCTACCTTTCTGGCACAGGGACCTCTAGGTTCATGCCCCAACAGGGTCTCTGTTTTTGGGGAGGTTGTTGCAAGGCCAACTTGGCCATCAGAGTACTCCCTTGAGGAGGAAACCCCCTATGGTCCCCACATCCTCCTGGTGGTCCCACTATACACTGAGGTGATCTACGGATTACTGGAGAGAAATAAATCCTGGTCTGTCTTGGATCCCTTTGGTCTGGTGATTCCCAGACTCGTGTTGTCTCCTGTCTTTCTCTCTTTTCTGTGTGCTCCCTCTCATGAAAAGCAGTGTAGAAATCACAAACGGGCAAAATGATGCCAGATGGCACCCATATGCTGTGCAGGCTCCTGCCATACTAGTTAACCCTTAAGACATTTGCACAGTTGGTCTTCTTGTCAGTCTTTGGCCATATATGTACAGTGAACTATCTACCTACTGGTAGAAAAGGATTGTAACACTCTCCCCTACAAAATACATTTCCATCACCAGAAAAGTTAGTAGGGCAGAAGACAACCGCCCGGCACATCAGAACAAAGGAGTTAGCTTCACCACCCCTTACCTACACGCAGCTGTTTGCCACATTCCTAGAACTCTTCTAGTCCGCACTAAGGCCCCCCCCCCCCGGCTTCCCAAGTATAGAGGTGAACCTCTCTTCTGATTGAGACCCTTCTAGCCGTGAATTTGAGGAATCTCCCACCCCAAGCTGCACACTGTCCATTTCCCCCTCCCCATGAAGAGAGTGAGAGTGTGTTCAGGTGTGTGCTTTTAAAAATTTTTTTTTCCTGCTGGTATTTTTGTTTATAGCAATGGGGTAAATTCAAAAGGCTTTGATTTAGGTTTAATGTTGTACTGGTGCAGTAGCGCCCATATAGTTAGGGTTGTCTAACAGGTTCTGTGTTAAACTCCCACCTTTGCACTTTAATTGCTTTGACCTTATTTGACAAAGCTGCCTGAAATTTTGCATGCATTGTCTTGGAGGTATGTGGAACGTTTTGTCGTGGCAGCTTGTGCTGTTTCTGAGATCTGCATATTTTGTCCTGAAGACAACTACACAGTTCTCTCTGCAATTCGTACGTCGTTCTGGCAGAGTGTGGTTCCTCTACGGAGGCATCTGCAGTGGAGACCAAGGAGGATGCTGGGAACCTTCACAAACGATGTGGTTCATGATAAACACAGCTGTAGAGTCAAGGCATACAAAAGTGAGGGTACTGGACTTTAGGAGTGCTGACCTTGTCAAAATGGGAGAGTGCCTCAGAAAAGCACTAGCAAACAGGCAAAAAGGAGGGGTGGAGGAACAATGGGCAAACATCAAAATGGCCATCACAGAGGCAACAACAAGCCTTTGTGTGATGCAAATAAATCAAAACGAAGGAAAAAAAACACTATGGTTCTCAAAAGAGGTGGGGAGGATTAGGGAGAAAAAGATAGCATTCAGGAAGTATAAGGAATCACAAAAGGAGCAGGACAGAGAGCTGTACAGTGTTCCACATTGCGTGACAATATAGAGCAGTGGTAATGGGGAGGAGGCACAGGGGCGGAGCTACTGGTGGGTGGAGTCAGTCACAGGATGCATTAAATGCATAAGAAGTAAGAAACAGGAGTAATATGACGATCTGGAGGCCTTGGGTAGTAGCAAAAGAAAAGTGTGGTAAAATATGACATACTGGAGAACCTTTGCATACTATTTGCAGGCCAGACAACAGTTTGTGAGAGTCTTGACATTTTGGTGCGGCCTACATCTCTTTACTCATGCCTGCAGGGTCAAAATCTAATCTTTGGTTTCGCAGTCCTGCCCAATGAGCTGCAGCTTCCAAATAAGGGAAATTTTCAACATCAGGGCCCTCAATTGAGATGAGCATAAGTGCATTTAGCACACTGGCACCTAATCTATTTCGTTCCTGCATTTTTATTTGATTCAGTGCAGAAAACCCCTCTCACAATCTGCAGTTGACATTGGTATTATCATTGCCAGTTCTGCCAAAGTAGATATGTTTGGATGCAGGTCTACATACTTAGTAGTTAGAACGTGCAGCACATCAGAAATAGTCTTGAAGGCCATCTTTTCCATAAACATGAGACTACGCAGGGAAGCCCATTCCAGTGCAGAAGCATCCACATCCACAACAGTAGCATACTGACCAAGAATAATCTCAAGGCTATCACCACCATACCCTTCTAACTCTTCAGTATCACCTTCTGGTATCATGCTGGGGTCAGAGATACTGAACGCGTCCAAAAGTTCTGTGCTTGGAAACCTTTGCGCAGTTTGAGCAATTGGGGCCCTAATAAAGTTGTCATGCGCAGAGGTTCTGAAACGATTTAACTGTGCTTCGCTAAATGGCAAGTCAGGCCATTATCATTCAGGAGTACTAGTTCAGGCGAAACGGAGAAGTACTGACCAGGTACCAGGAGGCGTGCCCTAAGAATCTCTAAAGTGGAATGTAAATGTCTCTTTATGTCAGTAAAATTCAGAGCTGATGTTTGAAAGCATTTAGATACGATGCTAAGGTGTGGAAGTATGTCACACATCGTGCATAAAATAGAGAAAAACTCCCAGTTTTCCACCATTTTTACTAGGCCCACAGCACGTGGATCATGCTTTTCAGAGGCCTCTCTATGCAAGGATGCAACAAGGGATGGGAAAATCTTCCTTAGTGTGTCACATGCTGCATCATGGGACAACCACCTAACTGTTTTTGCCTGTTTAGGCTTTAAAACAGGGTTCTCCATTGCCTGCTGAATTTCTTTCAGGGCAGCCATGCGAACAGCAGAATTTTCATAATATCTGTACAGGTGATCTAGTGTTTGATTAAACTTTTTAATGGCGTTCATGTCATTTGCTGCTGCCTTTACAGCCAAGGCCTCCCGATGAGCCATTCAGTGATTTTTCAACAAGAATTGGGCTGACTTCTTTCAGCTTTTGAGCCACCCCGG
The DNA here is from genome assembly GCA_016271365.2 of Neoceratodus forsteri. Taxonomy (NCBI): domain Eukaryota; kingdom Metazoa; phylum Chordata; order Ceratodontiformes; family Ceratodontidae; genus Neoceratodus; species Neoceratodus forsteri. Next base: position 71,501,969 of record CM057457.1, read on the forward strand.
TTTGCCTGCCCAGCATAACGGCTGCTCCATCACTGCCTAACCCTGCAAGGTGATGAACCGATAGTTGATTGTTATCAGGGAACTCCAGCATATTTTTTTTTTTTTTTTTAACAATTGTGTTTGCCTTTCCATCAATTAGTTCCTCAACTCCCAGGAAAGAAACTCTGGGTTTCCCTTCTTTGCAGTACATACCATACAAAATGAGCTGCTTCATAACGGCAATATCGGTTATTTCGTCCACCAAATACAAAAAAATTTGGCAGCCTTCAAATCTGTAAGAACTGATCTCCTGACCACCTCACCCAGAGAGAGAACCATTTCTCTGACAGTTCGATCGGAACGATATTTAACAGCATCAGCAATATGTATACTGTCTAGGTATTTGCATCCCAACGATTTGGCGAGATCCAGCAGTGAGCCATATTTTGTTGTGTGAGACCGCACATTTTTTATTAGCCAGTACATGCAACGAAGGGATGCCACAAAAGCTTCTTGTTCCAGAGTCAGGGCCTGCTGCATTGCTTGCTGTGCTCCACCTTTTGAAGCTGAAATTCTGCAGTTAGCATCCAGTTCAGAAGCAAAGACGTGACCTGAACTGTTGTGATGCCTTTTTATAGCATCTTCTCCAAATGTCTTGCACCCACTGATTATTTAAGCTGTTCCTGATTTGGGCATCTGTTTACATTTTATGCAAAATGCACAAAACATGCCATCATTTTCTTTGTACTGTACCCAACAGTATTTGTTAAGCCAGCTAGTGTAAAAACCTGTTCTATGCTTAGAGGTGTTTTTTTCTGTATCACAGGAGGAGGTGCAGGGAGTCTCTTGGACATCGGCGGTGATATCAACTGGACCAACTGGAATTGTTCCAATCAACAACTCGCGAGATTCTCCTTGATCAGGATGTTTCCATTTTGAGTTAATTTGAAACCAAAGTTTTAGTTTCTGCATTGTGTACAATAAAGCGTTTATTTATTTATTTTTTTCCCTAAGTGTTGTCGTGAGTTTATTTGTCAATACAGAACAAGAATTTGGTAATGCTGGTTGAGCCCTGAATTTTTTTTTTTTTTCTCACACAGATATTTTGTTGCTCCCTGAATCAGGGTTCAGAACAAGTGACCACTGACTGAGCAAGGCTGCACAACCTGACTGGTGGGACAGACACTGTAGACCCCCTGGTGGCACAGTTAAGGAGCCCTGATTTTTATTTATTTAGTTGTTTTGACTGGGTAAGTGCACTAGACAAATCCTGCCTATTTTCAGGCATGACCCGGGGGGAGGGGGATACAGATGAATGCCAACTGACCTTGAACCAGATTAAGCTGTTGGTGGTATTTCTTTTAGTGAATGAGGGAACTTTTGTCCAGGACACCGGGGAAATTCCCCTACTCTTTTCGATAAGTGCCATGGGATCTTTAACATCCACCTGAACTACCACCAATCCAGGCAGATGGGACCTCTGTTTAACGTCTCATCCGAAAGACGGCACCTCCAGAAGTGCAGCACCCCTCTCATGCTGCACTACAGTGTCAGTACTAGGATAATAACCCACATGCCAGATGTGGGAACTGAACCCACAGCCCTCTGATCTCCCAGCCTCAGAAGTGAGTGTGATTCTCCCCCCCCCCCCACAAATATTTTTTTTTTTCTTTACTACTTTGATGCTGGCTTAGAAACAAGTGACCGCTCACACTGACGAAGCAAGGAATGCACAAGACTGTTAAGACAGGGACTGGCAGACCCACTGGTGGCACCGTTTGGAACCCTGATTTATTTATTTTTTTCTTTCACACAGATTTTTTTTTTCTTTACTGCTGACTTAGAAATAAGTGACCACACACAAAACTGGCAGGACTGGGTCTGGCAGACCCACTGGAGGCACTGTTTGGAGCCCTGATTTTTTTTTTTTTTTTTTTTTTTTTTTCTCACACAAATTTTTAATTTTATTTCTTTACTACTGACTTAGAAACAAGTGACCGCTCACACTTACGAAGTAAGGAATGCACAAGACTGGTAGGACACGGACTGCAGACCCACTGGTGGCCTCGCACACAAATTATTTCCTAAAAATGTTTATCAGAGTATTTGGGAATACACCCGCACAAAAGTTAGGAAATGCACACGTTTAAAGAACAGGGACAAGCTGGAGTCAGTATGACAACAGATCAAGCCCCCAGGCTTGCTTCAGACCCAAGCAGTTTAATTTTGTAAAATTGTAAGACTGATCAACTTTGTTTTGTTAAGTGTTGAGGGCAAAAAATACTAAATTGACCACTGTTTACATAGAAGGTATAGTGCACACCGAAATCATGGGCCAATACATCAGATATCAGGGAGTCAAGAATAAATCTGTGGGAGTAGTGCTGTGGCCACAAAACTATCCAAGAAATCTGTGGGTCACAGTGGCCACAAAACTAAACTAGGCCCTGGTCTTAATATATATGTGGATAAAATATATAGAGTGTGTGTGTGTATTGTAGTGTGTGTGTGTAGATAGATATTTATTTTGAAGGGAGGAATCAATACTGGCTCCTGTTCCAAGTGTCTCCACAACTCTCCACTGTGCACCTTGTATTTTTTGTCAACAAGTACTTTTTTTTTTCTTTCTTAATTCAGCAATTCAACAGAGAACAAAATCAGAGCTGCATGGTGGTCGTTTGTTGAACAGACCACGCAATCTCTCCCTCCCCCTCACACACAGCACCCACTTCAAGTTATTGCAGCTGTTGGATAAACAGAACAGTTTTATTGGAGTGACTCTGTTAAAAAAAAGTCTGATAAAGTAAGCTGGCTGCTTGACACTGTTTGAACAACTGCAAAGTCTCTAATCTCAACGGAACAAACTATCAATCCTTACGTTTGCAAGGACACAAATGCACTAACAGTCTTCCAAGTGGCAGCAGACTACCGAAATGGGACTTACCCAGTGGTGTAGCTGCTCAACTGATAGGACGTCTGGGACATCACTCCTCGATCAGACTCCCTCATTGGATCCTTCATTTGGTGCCCTCCATTCTTCTGAGGGTCGTCTGACCCACCAGAAGATCCCCATGTGATCGCCGAGAGCCCCGACCGACTCCTACATTACTGTGGTTGTGCACAGACACACAGCTCACGCCAGACTTCGTTTTGATCTTTCTCCTCGTTCTTGTGCATGCGCGACTTGTTCAGTGCGCGAGCATGCTGCTCCACTGTGCGGGAACTCCCAAGCACAAGTATGAGGAGATTTAAAGAGAGAGGCAGCATTGTTATGAAGAGTGGCGGTCACACACTATGAGAGGCGGCCGTTTAAAATAGCGTGGTGGCCTGACTCTCACTTTTAATGACTGGGGAACACTGCTGTACCAGTTAAAGCTGAAGGAAGTAGGGAAGGCAGTCAAAATAGCGAAGGCCCAAACTGAGGAAAAGATAGCCATCTCGGTTAAGAAGGGGGATAAAACCTTTTTATAGGTACATTAGGGAGCGAAGAAAGACCAAGGGAGGGATAGTGAGGTTTAATAAAGGGAGGTGGGTGGGCAGAGTGACAATGAAAAGCAGGAGTACTGAATGAATACTTCTGCTCAGTATTCACAAAAGAAGAGGAGGGGAGGTACCCAGTCCAGTCAATAGAAGCACTCCGGATAGAGGTGTGATACCAGTCATTTCACAGAAGAAAGGGTTCTGAAAGAACTCCTAAAACTGAAGGTGGACAAATCGATGGGCCTGACGAGATTCACCCCCCGAATTCTAAAAGAACTAAGGGAAGAACTAGTGACACCACTGACTACCCTTTTTAACAAATCATGGGAGGATGGTGTGGTACCTGAGGATTGGAGGAGGGCAGATGTGATTCCCCTTCACAAAAGTGGGAGCAAAGCAGAGGCAGGAAACTATAGATCTGTTAGCTCTATCTCAGTGGTAAGGAAAATGATGGTATCATTTCTGAAAGAAAAAAAATGTTGAATACGTAGAGGCCAGTGGGGCACAGGACCCAAGGCAGCATGGATTCACAGCGGGAAGGTCATGTCAGACAAATCTAATAGATTTGTTTCTTTAGATACATTAGTGAAAAGAGAAAGTCCAGAGGGAGTATTGCTAAGATCAAAGGGGATAAGGGGCATGTGAGGAGGAGGACCATGTAAAAGCATCTATCCTAAATAGATGCCTTCTTTTCAGTAAATACTGAGCAGGTAAAGGCAGGGCCCACAGCTCAGCATCATGGACACGGGGGGGGGTGCATTAGTCCATACAAAAGAAAAGGGTCCTACAAGAGCTCGATAAGCTCAGGGTGGACAAGGCAGTGGGACCTGATGGTATACATCCCAGGGTACTAAAGGAGCTAAGGGTGGAACTAGCAGAGCCATTATCAGAACTGTTAAGTGAGTCTTTGAGCACAGGAGAGGTCCCAGAAGACTGGAGAGTGGCTCATGTGATCCTGCTCCACAAGAGTGGTAGCAGGGAGGTGGCAGGGAACTACAGACCAGTTAGTCTTACCTCAGTAGTGGGCAGTATTATGGAGGCACTCCTTAAGGAAAGGATAGTGCAACACCTGGAATCCATAGGAGCACAGGATCCAAGACAGGATGGGTTTACAACAGGAATGTCCTGTCAAATTAGTCTCATAGATTTTCTTTGACTGGGTAACCTGAGTGGTGGACCAAGAGGGAGCAGTTGATGTTGCCTACTTTGACTACAGCAAAGCTTTCGATACTGTTCTACATAGAAAATTGGTTAATACGCTGGGTAGGCCTGGGGTGGGTCAGAAGTTGGTCAATTGGGTGGCAAACTGGTAGACAAGCAGAAAACAGAGTGGTGGTAAACAGTATACAGTCAGAAGAGATGCAAGTCACAAGTGGGGCACCTCAGGGATCAGTTCTGGGGCCAGTCCTCTTCAGTGACATTGCAGATGGACTGGAGAATAAGGTTTGTCTGTTTGCAGATGACACCAAGATTTGGAACAGAGTAGATGATCTAGATGGGGTGAAGAGAATGAGAAGAGATCTGGATAAACTGTCAAAATGGTCGGAAGAGTGGCAACGGGGGTTTAACACAAAGAAGTGCAAGATCATGCGCATAGGGAAGAGAAACCCTGAAGTCACCTATAGGCTGGGAGGGGAGTTACTGGCAGTCACAAGGGAAGAAAGACTTGGGCATCATCAACACAAATGACCTGAAATTATCCAAGCAGACCACTAAAGCAGTAGGTAAGGTTAGGGGGATGATGGGGTGTATTAGTAGGGGTATCGCAAATCATAAGAGGGAGGTAGTAATCCCTCTTTACAAGACCCTGGTTAGGCCCCATCTGGAGTACTGCATGCAGTACTGGAGGCCACACCTTCACAAGGACATTAACCTAATTGAGGCAGTCCAGAGAAAGGCAACTAAAATGGTGCAGGGACTGCATCAGAAAACGTAGGAGGACAAATGAACGGAGCTCAATATGTATACCTTGGAGCAGAGGAGGGGGAGAGGTGATATGATCAAAACATTCAAACACCTTAAGGGCATTAACAAGGTGAAAGAGTCGAACATGTTTCAATATAAGAAAAATAGCAAGACAAAAGGACATAGCATGAGATTAGAGGTAGGCCGATTAAGGGGTAATGTGAGGAAGTTCTTTTTCACAGAAAGGGTGGTGGATGCATGGAATGGCCTACCTCCGGAAATGGTGGATATGAATACAGTGCAGGACTTCAAACAGGCATGGGTTAGGCATAAGGAAACAATACAGATGAGTATGAATAGATAGGCCATTGACAGAGCAAAGGCCGATGGCACATTCATAAGGTAGAAAAAGAAATGGGCAGACTGGATGAGCCTTGCGGTCCTTATCTGCCATCAACTTCTATGTTTTTATGTTTCATTGACTAGATGACCAAGTAGTAGACCAGGAAGGGGTTGTAGACATGGCATACCTAGCCTTTAGTAAGGCATTTGACACAGTCCCACACAAAAGATTAATAAACAGATTAGCCAGCCTGGGAGTGGGTCCCAGGGTGTTAGCGCTGCAAAAATTGGCTGGACAACAGGACACAGACGATAATAGTAAATGGAGTCCACTCCGAAGAAAGAGGGGTTACTAGCAGGTTATTGTGTTTTTATAAGTGACATTTCGTAGGGATTTGAAGGAAAAGTATGCCTCTTTGCAGATGACACAGAGATCTGCAACGGTTGATATATGTGGGGGGGGGGTGGAAAGGATGAGAAGGGACTTGGCAAGGTTGCAGGAATGGTCAAAAGTATAGCAGCTTAGATTCAGTGCAAAGAAGTGCAAAGTAATGCACCTGGGAAACAAAAACCCAGGGGAAGAGTACATGGGGAGGTATTAACAACAATGGAAAGGGCCCTGGGGGTAGTCCTATCAAGGAGAGAATACTGGTTGGGGTGGGTGGCGAAGCTGAGAATCACTGAAGAGGAGAAAGGACCTAGGGGTGATGGTAACGGGGAGCATGAACAATTCTGCCCAGTTCAGAAAAGCGGCAGCGAAGGCCAACGAGATGCTGGGGGTGTATAGCGAGGGGGCTGTCATCCAGGTGGAGGGAGGTGATCTTGCCCTCTACAGGTCACTGATCAAGCCACACTTGAAGTACTGTGTGCAGTTCTGCAGGCCATACCTGAGGTGGGATATCAAGCTACTGGAGGGAGTGCAGCGGAGGGCAACAAGGATGATACAGGGAATGGAGGGGATAGACTATGAAAACTGGCTGAGGGAACTGAATAGGTACACCCTGGAGGAGAGCAGTGAGGGGGGAACATGATCAGAACTTTCAAGTATGTGAGTAGAATCAACTAGGTGGAGCCACTGGGTTTTAAACTGAGAAGGAAGGGTCACTAGAGGACAAGGGCTAAGATTGGGGGGGGGGGTATGATTTAGGAAGGGGTTGAAGAGGCATTACTTCACAGAGAAAGTGGCATTGAAGTTACCAGAGAGGGTGATATACAAAACTGTGGGTAGCTTTAAAAGGGCATGGGACAGAGAACAGGGGAGAGTACAGGTGGGAGAGGCTGAGAATGGCCAAGGGCGGACAGAAGGGGAGGTGGAGGGGCAGCTGTAACTTAGGGGAGCTAGCTGCACACTCGTGCAGACATTGATAGACCAGGAGATCTGTTTCTGCTGTCACATTTGCATGTTCGTATATCAGATGACCTAAAGATAAGCAAGCAATATGAGAAAGCAATAAGGAGGGCTGGGGGGCTACTGGGATGTGTAGGGAGAGGCATCACCAGTAGAAAACAGGAAGTTATCCCTCTGTACAGACAGTTGGTGAGACCCCATCTAGAGTACTGTGTGCAGTTCTAGAGACCCCATCTCTGCAAGGACATAAACAGGATGGAGGCAGTCCAGAGGAGGGCAACTAATATTGTGCAGGGTCTACAACAGAAGCCAAAGAAAGAGAGAGACTAAGGAAACTTAATATGTATATCCTCGAGGAAGGGGGGGGGGGCATGATAGAAACTTTCAAGTACCTCAAGGGAATCAACAAAGTCCAAGAGGGTAGTATCTTTCAGAAAAAGAGATGTGCGAGAACAAGGGGGCACGATTTGATGCTGGAGGGGGGACAGCTCAGGGGCAATGTGAGAAAGTATTTTTTCACAGAGAGGGTGGTGGGCGCATGAAATAGCCTCCCCGAGGAGGTTGTGGTGTAAAAAACAGTGGGGGAATTCAAGAGTGCATGGAACAGACATAAGGCCATTCTGATGGGGGGGGGGTAGGAAGAAGTAGGCTGTTGGTTAACTAGGATCTGCAGCTTGTCCAATAAGTAGGGAAATGGGCAGACTGTGGGCCAAGCGGTTCTTATCTGCTGCCAAAGTCTATGGGCCTGATTCCAGAATGGTTACGCATGTTGCAGAGTGACTTGCACCAGACAAATTGGCGCAAGTAGCACTTTCCACCATCTGTTAAGACATTTGGTATTCCAAAAGGCAACCTGAACCAAAGCTGTCCTACGCCAGTAGGTACGCCATAAGCCCCCTGCAACACGGCGCAAGGGAGTTTATGGCAACAGTTACGACCTATTCCATGAGGGCGGCTGTCGGAACAACACGTGCTATTCCTAGACAACCCCAGGAGAACATTGGTCTAAGCACAGTCTAAGTACATGTTGCATTCACTGGGGGTTGCTGGATTGTGCCAGTGCCACCCTACACCCCCCCCACCCCACAATCTCACAGAAGCCCCCAACCCCCCCATTGCATTATAGATGCCCTTTTCAGGCTGCTTTCACCCCAAGTCCCAATCTCCCAGAGATGCAGTTAATGCGTTGCAGGGCTGTCTTCTCCCCCCTGGTGCCCTGATGCACCAAACTGCCTCGAAGGGCACTACATGCCCCGAACTCCCAAATGGCCGGCAATATTCCTGGCAGGGATGGCAAACCCCCTCCCCCCCGGGACAAGGCCGTTCCTGTGCCGCACTGTGCACAGTCAGTACAGTGCACACCACGGACTCCTGGTAATCTAGTGGGCCCCCCTCATTCAGGGTAATTCACTCCACCTTAATTGTTGTGGGCCACCGCAAAACCTTTTCATTGATTGGCGGCCAGAAGTCAGATTGAGTTTTCTGAGCACGTACTCCTGCATGCAGTATGCGCCAATCAGTCATTGAGCGCATACTGTATACAGTAGTACGCGCTCAGAGGGAGCTCAATCGGCGGCTGGCCGTGGAGGAGAGAGGTGGGTTTTGCCAGTCGCTGACTGAGGGCGGGTGGACTAGCACTGGAACATAGGAAAGTGACGGCAGAAAAGGACCACCAGGCCAACCTAGTCTGCCCATTTGCTTTAAGTCAGTGCAGTTAGGCACAGCTTGTTCCTCGGTGACATCACAATGTTCTAAAAATGGCCGTAATGTAGTATTAATACTGCACAAACTTGGTCATCCATATCTCTGAGGTACTTCCAGCTACAGATGAGCTCAGTACCTCGTTTTGAAAGAGCTTTTTGTGGGTTTTGACTGTGATGGCCACTGGACATGAATGTGTCCCTTTAAGGATATGTGGCTTTCACACTGGTGTCACAGCAGTGTTTTGGGAGCTGCACTGTGGGAGCCATCTTGCGAGGCTTTGTGTTGTGATGCTGAATCTGCCTTAGCGCCAGGGCGGCATGAAATATTGTCGTCGTGCACTTGGGGGGTGCAATGTATACTTTTTTTTTTTTTACTTATAACTACTGGGCATGGTTTGTTATAGGTGTGTGCAGCGCAAGACATTGTCGGACTTGGAAATCTGTTAGTTTTCAGCCTTGGATTTTAGCGTGAGCTGGTCTTTAAAGGTAATTTTTTCTTTTTTTTTTTTTTTTTTTTTTCCTGGGGGATTTCTTGTAACTATTCTGTGCTTATTTGCCCAAGATATTATGTAAACCAGTTGGTGAGAAAAATGGTTATTCTTTAATGAAACCATCATTATTTCTAATTATGGAAATTTTAATTTTCTTAACAGAGACAGAAATACCAGATTTGTTCAACAATGTGTGGGATATGGGCCCTTTTCGGAAGTGATCAATGTCTTACTGTCCAGTGTACAACTGCAATGAAGATTTCTCATAGAGGGCCTGATGCATTTCGCTTTGAAAATGTCAACGGATTCACCAACTGCTGCTTTGGATTCCACCGTCTCGCAATTGTTGACCAACTTTATGGAATGCAACCTTTGCGTATCAAGAAATTTCCATATCTTTGGCTCTGTTATAATGGAGAAATTTACAACTGCGAAGAGGTATTGCTAGTTTATAAAGATCTCTAAAATGCAGGGATGTAGGGAGATAATTCGACGGGAGTTTCCGGAGGTGGGGGTGGGTAGGTACATAGTTAAAAGTGGTCATTGGAAAGGCCAGCCCGTCAGCTCTGTGACTTGGGTTCGGGAACGAGCCTGAGGCCAGCTGTGGAAGAGAAGGCAGCAGTTTCTGCTGCTGTGCTGCTACTTGAAGTGCCACAGGTGGCAGTACAACTGGAGGTGCAGGTGATAAGACTCAGCCTGATTCTGGAGTGACATCACACATTCTGTACACATGCACCCAAAGTAGTCCTCCCGCTTGCATCCTGTGGTACGGGAAGGAAAAGCTTAGAGTGTGGCAGAATGATGCCGACGCTCCCTGGCCCTGCTGAGCCAGACTTCTCACCATCCTCCTGTCCCTTCACTGATCTGTTTGGGGGGAGGTCTGCTGGATAAGTGACAGAAATGGGAGAGGACACTGTACAAAGGAGGGCAGCGCTGTGGCAGGATAAAGTCACTAATACAAAAGAAAAATGGTTTAGGAGAGCCATGAATTGCACTTTTATAGCCTTTCTCAGCCCCAAAACACTACTTGGATAAGAGTTGTTGGGGGGTGAGCATGACAACCATGTATACTGAAATGGGTGAGAGACCCTTACTGCACCACATAACATGACTGTTACTTAACTCTAATTATAGGTTTAGCTTATTTAAATAAAGCGCTCTATTTTATTGCAACTCAAGGATCTGTACAAGTGATCAGATTTATATAAAACAAAAAAAAAACATGCAGTACTAATCAGTTGGATTTTCATAATGGAAAATGGATAACAGAAACCAAGATATGGGAAGGGTCAGATGTGACCACCTGACCGTGTGCTGTTCCAATACAGCAGCACAGATAAATGCTTAAGATTCTGCATTTCATTACTGAGTTTCAGCAATGAAATTGGAGAAAACATTTTATATTTGCTGGCTAGGGTCAATAAACCATCACTGGCAGACCCTCACAAACTCCATAATCCATACATGTGAATTATGGAGCTCTGTAAACCATGGTTACCATAACCAGGTGTGAGTCTCCCTCAGCTGTTCTCCGAGAAGGTGTCCTTGTGCTGTTGGTCCGCTTGAGCTCCTCACAGAAAACCACCAGTGCGGGAAACACACTTCTTGAAGAGCTGACAGAAAAAGCCATGGAGGAAAAAACAATGTCTCAAAAGACTGTCTTTCACTGAAAACTTCCCTCCAGATAACTTATCCATTCTCTCTCACTGAACTGCATAAATCTCTGATTCAAAAAAAGCTCGGGAGGGTCCCAGCTGAAAAGGGGTGGAAAATTCTCAAAAATAAAAAAGTTTAAAATGTGATGAATTCAGTTAAAGCACTTGTCGTAAGCTCTAAACAAAGAAAAAGGTTCAGCTGTTAAATATATATGATCTTTTGATTTACTGTTTTACTATTTCGTTTAAGTAAAATAAATGTTCTTCACAGAAACTGTTTTAAATCTTTTAATTTCTAAATTAACACGTAATTCAGATTTTTTGCACACCCTCAGTGTGTGGTGCCCAAATAAGCCCCTGTGGCGTTTATGGGGTATCCCATACCTTGGGTGTAAATAAATTCCTCATTAACCACGCTTCCCCATGCATTGTTCTGTATATAAACACAATAAGGCCCTCGAAAGTGTGCGTAACTGTGGGAAACTGAACTTCTCACATCAGTGTGATACTCAACATCGTGTGCCTCACTTCCTGTTGCATGCTGTTACCCCACAGTAACACACACCTTGTCATGCCTTATTGCTTAAATAACTTGGCAAAAGTTACACTAAAATCCACAGACAAACAGTTAATTAAACATTTACCTCTCATTGGGACTACAATATGTAAAGGTAATTAAATGGCAGTTGTTTCTTAAAACATTTGCAGTGATTTTTTAATACATACCCTTGTGCGACCCTGGCCCCACTACCAGCTTCTCTGGCACATGCCCTTTAGATTCTTTACCCTCCAGTAAGGCCATCCAGACTAGGAATGTAGTCCCTTGAGGGTTGTCTCTCAGTGTGTGGCCAGTGGCTGGGTCAGGCCCAAGAGTGCCCTACGTCACCTTTCAGTGTGTTGAGGATTCCTTCATTTTGTCACAGCACAGAGGATGCCAGCATGCTAGGATCTCCAAGGTGGCACATGTTGAGCATACCAACGTGGATCACAGCTGTAGACCTCCCTCCCTGTGGTGTCTCTACCGCATTGCCACCCATTGTAACTGAGGTACCTGTACTGTTCTGATGGTGGCAGTGACCCTCCATGAAGGAGCAGTGTCCTCTGGGAAGCTCAGCCCATCTTCCCCTGCCAGCCCTCCATCAGTCCAGCCACGTTCTTGAACCTGGGCTGCTGGCATCGTGAACGGCAGCCCTCACCCTGATGGTGTATGGCAGGGCACAAAAGGTGCTTTAATGTAGCACAGGGAATGCACAATTTCTAGTTCCACATAGATGCAGAAATATATAATTAAATGTTAGCACTCTGAACTCGACTGAGTCTCCTAATTGGTGGCCGGGGAGCTTCCTTTTGGGGGGGGGGCCCTAATTCTCTTGGGGGGATAGCCCTCCCAGGTTGTGGTGATCTGACAAAGCTCTAATAGCGGGTTAATTATTCTGCTGAACCTGCTCCTTTAATGGATTGTGGTTAAGAACTGCTCCTTGGAAATGGATTGACTGCTTCTTTTCTGCTTGTTAATTTGAGGGGAGGTGGTGAGAGAACCTCCATATAAGCAGTGTTGTACAAACATTTCAGTTCGAAAATCTGCCAGTGGGAAACTGGTGTTTTTTCATTGGTCATTTATTACCTCTTGTTGGGGGTGAGAGCCACAACAAAGCAGATTAACAGCCTCATTAAAGACTGAATCTGTTTTACATATATCTTTTATGTTCCTCCTGAACTAAGGGGGAGTTTGTAGTAATTTTTTGAGGGTTTATTTTTATTTAGGGTGAGTTTATTGGAGTTTTTTATTTATTGTGAGTGGGTATATTTTTTGGAAATTGTGGGCTGGAGCTTTGGCTCTTATTAGCATGTGTTTGCAGGTTGCTCTCCCTGTTAGACACTGCTCCCTTTTGGAACTCTGAGACCTCCTTCCTTTTAGTTGTCCCCATTACCTGCAGCGGTCTGTGGCTGTTCAGGGCGCTGGGGATAGTGAGTAGAAGGCGGAGGGGCGGGGGCCCCGGACTGGGGATGGAGGGAGAGCGGGGTGGCCGGATTGGGGTAGTGAGGACCAGGAGACGCCCTGGGGCGAAATGGAATCCTGAACAAGGTTCGCCTTGTCTGGTGCCCATACCCAAGAGCTCCATGTTAAGTGGGCCGGTCGCTTGGTCGGTACCAGTATCTCATCTGACTCGCATGGTGTTGTGCAATGCCGGATCTATTAAAAACAAGATGGCTATTGTATCCGATCTTGTTGGATCAGCAGATCTGGCAAGTATCACTGAGACCTGGCTGGATGAGAATGCTGGCCCCATTTTGGCAGCAGCGATTCCGGCTGGTTTCTTGGTGATACACCGTGCAAGATTGGATCACAGGGGTGGGGGTGGAGCAATCTGTTTTAAATTGGAAGTGAGCATTGTAGATGTGCCAGTTGAGGGAGTCAGATCCTTCAAGTGTGCCAAGGTCACAGGTGTGGGGTGCAGGATCATTTTCATCTACCGTCCACCCAGAGCCGAGAAGTTGTTCCTATAGGAAGTCGTGGATTTCGTTGTTGACGTGGTATTGGAGTCTCCCAAATTGATGGTTCTGAGTGACTTCAATGCCTGGGTCGACGATGAACTCTTGCCATTTGGTCAGGACTTCCTCAGACTTAGATTTCATTGGGCTTCACACAGGTGGTTGCCTCTACAACTCACAGTAAAGGTCACTCGGACCTGATTTTCCTTCTGGGGATGGAGACTTCCAACTTGGTGGTGGAACCGGTCAGATGGTCCAATCACAACTCTGTAAGGTTCAGTCTCTTTGCTTCCCTCACATAGACCTGCCTCTGTGGAGATGGTCCAATACCGCCCTTTATGGGGAGTGACCCCAGGAGGTCTTTTGGCGGAATTAGACCTATCGGGACTACAGGGTGCAAGTGAGGGTCCTGAGAACCTGCTGCAGGCCTATAATCTGGCTGTGGCAGGGGCTTTAGACACCTTGGCTCCTATCCATGTTCAACCCCTCACCCATCACCCCTCGGTCCCCTTGGTTTTATGTGACTTTGAGGAAGTTGAGGCGAGCGGGGCCAAGGTTAGAATGGAGCTGGCGGAGATCCAGCCAGGATGCCGACAGACTTAGACCGATGGAACATTATAGAGACTATCAGTCGTCAGTCTCCTGTAAGAAGGCAGAATTCTTGTCCAGGGAGATTGCTGCAGCTCAGAATCGACCAGCTTGCTGTTTTGAACTATGGATATATTGTGCAATCCAGCCTGTCTGCAAGTTCATAGAGCATTTTCTCATAAATGTGAGCAGTTTGCTCACTTCTTTGCTGATAAGGTTGCTGACATCAGGTCTGAGATCTGCTTAGCTCGTTCAGTTGAGGGGGGGTGGTGGTGGTTGGCGGGGTGTCTCTACTCCTTGGTTTTATTGGATGGAGTTTGACTGGTTGGAGATCATGGATGTCATGCTGATTTTCAGGGGTATGCAGCCGACTTGCTGTTGTTTGTATTTGGGCCCTACTCTCCTTTTATTAGGCTGTATTATTGTCATCGGTTCAGTCCCTGCGGAGATAATCTGGCGTTCATTGGAGTTGGGTGAGTTTCCTTGCTCCCTGAAGGAAGCTATGGTAACGCCCTTTCTCAAGAAATCGTCGCTGTAACTCCCTTTACCTAGGGCTTTCAGGAGTTGATATCTGCCACTTGCAGCTGGTGTAGAACGCTGCGGCCAGGCTGTTGTCTAGATCATCTTGATTCAGTGATAATACGACTGTGCTGTGTGAACTTCAGTGGCTGCCAGTTCAGTGGCAGATCACCTTCAAGGCTGGTTTACTGACCTACAAAGCCCTACACAGACATGGACTGAGCTACCTGCAAGATCTCTTGCATCCTTACTGCCCCCTCCAACCACTCCGCTCGACCGACAAGGGATTGCTGGAGATTCCCAGGGTATGATTAAAAACTTCTGGATCGTGGGCATTTTCATTTGTAGCCCCAGCCCTGTGGAATTCTCTGCCTCGTCAGGTACAAGAGTGCCTGACAGTGGAGAGCTTTAAAACTGCTTTAAAAACTTTATTCGAACTCGCCTTTTGGAGATGTTTTTTAATTTATGTCTGACTATTGCAGCTGTGTTTTTATTTATATTGATGGAGATATTTTAGAATTTTATAGCTTTAATTGTTTTACGGATGTACAGCGCTCTGGTACTTTGTGAAGAGCACTTGATAAATAAAGATATTGTTATTATTAATAAAAGGGAAACTTGGACAACGATGGGAAAAATAGACCAATGGTCCATCCAGTCTGCCCAAGTTCCCTGTTTAATCCTGGGACTTTGAGCCCCTCCAGGGTCCTAGCCCTCCCCATCCTTCCCACCTTTCTTTTCCCAGTGTCTGCCACCCTGAACCACCTCTGTACCCTTCATTCTGCCATAGCTATGCTTGAAACCACCAACCGTTTTAACACCCACCACTTCAGCTGGAAGACTGTTCTGCAGCTCCACCCTCTTTCTGTAAAATTGTTTTAATGCTCCCCTGAATGTCCCTCCTGTCAGTTTCCACTCTTGTCCACGTGATCGCAAATTAGCAATCGAGCTAAATTGTTCCCCAAAGATCACTTTAATTCTGTTTAGTTACTTGAGGGTCTCCATCATATCTTCCGTCTCCCATCTTGTCTTCAGTGACTACATGATCATTGTCTTGAGGCACTGCTCATAGGACCTTCCCTGTTGGCCCTGAATAATTTTCATTACCCTGCACTGCTCAATCTCCTGCAAATCCCTAGCCTTCCCGAAGTGTGGCCTCCAGAACTGGGCACACAACACCAAGTGTGGCCTTACCAAGGATTTTGGAAGTATCACCTCTTACCTTCTGCTATCAGTACCCCTCCCGATACATCCCAGCATTCTACTCGTTTTGCTATATGCCTTGTTGCAGTGACTCAGTTGTTTGAGGGAGTCACTGATGGAAACTCTTAAGGTCCTGTTCCTCAGCCATAGGGCTGAGTCTCGCCCCACCCATCTAGTACTCTCCTGGATTTCTTGTTCCCTAGGTGCATTACCTTGCACTTTTTTGGCGTTGAATTTCAATTGACAAACCTTAGATTACCCCACTAGCTTTTGTAAGTCATTCTGCATTTCCATGACTCCATCACTATCCACCCTCTCACAAAGCTTAGTGTACTCTGCAAAGAGAGACAGCCTGCCCCGGATTCCCTCACCAGTGTTGCTGATGAACATATTGAAGAAGACTGGACCCAAGACACATCCCTATAGTATGTTCCTTGTGATCTCCCTCTCTTCTGATTTGACCCGCTGACTACATCCCTCTTCTACCGCCCCTTTAGCTAGTTACCTACCCAGTTTACAGTGACCTTAGCTGCATCCAGGTCTTCCACCTTCTTCAGCAAGCATTCATGAGACACCGAGTCAAAAGCTTAGTTGAAGTAGAACAAATCTACAACATGGCTTGTATTCAGTTCTCTCATTACCCAATTAAAGAAAACTATCAGGGTAGTCTTGACAGTACCTCCAAGACATGAATCCTTGATTTTTACTGTCCTGGAGACAGTTACTCTCCAGGTAGTCCACGAGTTCCTGTTTGACCAGTGACTCCATCAGTTTCCGTACAATAGAGCTAAGACTGACTGATTTTTGTACCCCATTTATTCCTTGTCCTCCCGAACTAGTCCGTCCTTAATGAGCTGTTGAACAGACCTACCAGAGGTTCAGCCAGTACTGCTGCTAGTTCCCTGAATAACCTCAGATGCAGCCTATCTGGTCTTGGTCCCTTCAGGACCCTTTCACTTATAAATATTGGCTGCCTCATCTCAGGGACCCCTTAGGGGCTGCTTTAATGCCACTCTCTTGCAAGGGCTCACCATCCTCTCTAGTGAAAATTGAGCATTCTCCTCTATCATGCTTCCCTCCCCAGCTAGCCTTATGATTCACCCTGCTTTCTTTCTTTATTCCATAATATTTTGGAAGAACTGTTTATCTTACTTTGAGAGGGAGCGCTTGCAGCAGGTAACACTATAAGGACTATGCTGCCAGGCACTAGGACACCATGGAAGACCTCTAGCTAGCAGTCAAAGATGGGTGACAGCCCCTGACTTTGGCCCCATCCTGACGTCCCCTATGGTATAAAGGGGGTGGGGTCACCTGGTACCACCCCAGTTCTTTTCCTACCGTCGACCTGATAGTATCGGTTCCACGAACGCCTCTAACGCAGTCGACTGCCATTTTGCCCTCCATGCAGTTATCATTTATTTCTTATTTTCCTCGCCCAAGTCTACATTTTCCGTGCATATCTTCTCTGTCCACACAGCGGTGGAATTCTGAGTGTGCGTGCGGCAAGCAGATCTCAGCGAGCTATGGCTATTCGGCCTGCCTAATCTGCTTGGGCCCAGGCCACAAGCCAGATGACTGCCCGCAGTGTCAAAAGT
Organism: Neoceratodus forsteri; assembly: GCA_016271365.2. Classification (NCBI taxonomy): domain Eukaryota; kingdom Metazoa; phylum Chordata; order Ceratodontiformes; family Ceratodontidae; genus Neoceratodus; species Neoceratodus forsteri. The sequence continues at coordinate 71,519,270 of CM057457.1, forward strand.
TTAATAATAAAAAAAAATACTCTCATTCGCCGCCTCAGATCTTTAAAGGCCTATCTCCTTGAACAGCAAGTGAGCGCTGTTCAGAGGACCCAGCCTGGAGACAGCTCTTCTTCTTCAGCCAGGGACTCTCCCCCTCAGAGAGAAGAGACTGGATGGGAAACACCACCATAAGGACAAGGATCGAGCCAGATCAGAGTCCCACCCTAGGTCCCCTAACAAGACCTCTGCATCTTCCACCTCCAGCAGGAGGTCTGTCGGTCCCCCCTGTTTCCTAACCCTTCCCAGGGCGACCACTAAAAAGACAACCACTTCTTCCCATTCACAGGGCAAAGAGTGTTCTAGCCATGGGCCTTCGTCCGCCCCTGTTTCTTGGCTGTTAAGGCCCCATAAGCCGTCACTTAGATTCTACCACCCGCAAGACCTCAGGGTCGTCCTAACAGGTCGAAAGGGTTGGGCAACTCCTCCAGACGCCAGGATTCTGATCATCCTCAGAAACCTCCGGCGCCTGAGAAAAGGGCGTCATCTGCCTCGGAAGGTCATCTGACCATGGGGCCTTCCAACTCTGCATCCGACATGAACCAGGAGCCACCACCCAAGCGGCTGTCTGCTCCAACAGAGTGTGAGTCAGATCAGGTGACTGGTCACACACCTGAGGACCGAACGCCAGGGCCTGTCGACCATAGGTTAAGCCCTTTGTCTCCGCCTTCTTCCGAGATGCCGGCTGTTCATCCTCCGGGGACACGGCACTGACAGAGAAGGTTCCATCGGATCTGATGCCCGAGGGCAGAGAGCCTGGGGATAAGATGACTGCACCAAGCGCACCACAAAAACCATCGCCAGGCCCCCTAACATCCCCAGCCCGCTGTCTGCACAGCCAGTCATTCCACTGGCGGATGTAGGGGCTTTGTTCAATTCCTGGTGGAGTACTGTTAAGGGGGATGTGCTGCCCTGACCATGGGAGCCATCCCTGCCCATAGAGGACTCCCGCCTCTGGCCCCACCCAAGAAGCCCTCGCCTCAAATCCCTGCCACCTTTCCCAGCCAGACCGCCCGCTGTCTGAGGATGATAACCGGTGGCACCAGCTCCTAGTGACTGTGGGAGACACCTGTCGCCATTTCTTCCTCTGAGGGACGTACACCTCTTCCTCTGGGGAAGACGGGGACGCATTTATTCTATTCTTTTGAGGATGAGTTGCCTTTGCTCCCAACAAAAGGCTCTCCCAGGTTGCCCACAGATGACCCGTCCTTCCTGGATGTGATGCGTCACATCCAGGCCCTCAACCAGTGGGACACAGAAGAGCTTGACCCCGAATGTCGCTGGCTGGCTAAGTTCCTTGGTGCAAGCGACCCAAAACCTTTGCTCATTCCTTCACTTGTAAAGCCCTTTTAGGATGTTACCAAATTAGCCTGGAAATATCCCTCCACCACCTTGTCCTTCCCTAGGAAGGCGGACTGCCCATACAAATTTCCTACAGGGGACCCTCACCTCAGTGAGCAACCAAAGGCAGTCTCCATGGTACTGCTTGAGTAGCACATGGCAGGGTACAACAAATGCGCTTTTCAGTGTCTCAGCCCAGACCTGAATCGAATTCAGATGGGCCAAAAAGTTTATTCATCGGTCTCCTGCACAGTCTGATCACTAACTTTTGGCACATGTGGTTATGTGCAAATATCCTTGTGTGGAAGTCCTAGATTTAATCATGGTCTAATCTGGACTCAGATAGTATATCTGAACACATGGCTGTTGTACAATTTATCTTTTGAAATGTTTCACCAGGAAGGCATGCTGAGTACATGTTGTTCTCCTGTCTGCACCGTGTGGGGAACAATTGACATAATATGGAGAAATGTTACAATGCTGGAATACAGTTTGCTTACTTATTACATATAATGAGAGCAGGAGGAATTACAGGTGGATAACATTGGTTAACAATGCAACAGTTAAGTATAGTAGATATGAAGATACATCTAGCAAATTAGCAACAGTTGGTGACAGTTGGTAACACTAGAATGCATATAATAACTTGGTAACAGTATGTAGCACTAGATGGTAAGGTGACCCAATAGTAATTGATAGCCATTAGTGTAACATAGAGGGTCAAGATTTACAGTGATTGGAGTAAAGAGAGGAAGAATGGAAGGAGGGAATGAAAAATTGCGGAGAGCAGAATGGAAGAAGGGAAAGGAAATTTACGGAGAGACGCAGACAGAAGACAATTTTTGAGACAAACGGAGATGGCGGGGTTGACTAAAGTGCATATAAGAGGGGTCTAGGTGTAGGTTATAAGTGCTTAATTGAGTGTAGGAGTAAGCCACTGTTAGGCTATGTTAACCAGAAGGGGGGGTAGGAGGAGAGGTAGAGTGTGGCAGGTGAGAGGGGAGGGGTATTGTAGGTGGGGTAAACCAAAGGGGTTAAGGGGTGGGAGTTGAAATTCAACAGTGTCCTGTTATCCCTATCTGGGCAGGGTGGTGGACAGCCCTACTGGTAGGACACAGGTTTTGGGTGATGAAAGTTACTTGTATATAGTAATGCGAGAGAGGGGGTGTTGGGGGATGGGAGTTGTGGGAGGGGGTAGAAGAGTCAACTATAGTGGGGGGGGGGGAGTAGAACCCCACCAGTGTGCTAGGTGACCCTGCCTGCACAAGGTCGTGATCTAGCAGTGGCTGAGGGGGTGCAGTAAAAGGAGAAATGGGGGTTAAGGTGTTGCCCACCGTGCACTATGGATCCTGCCTGCATAAGGCAGTGATTGAGCTCACAGGAGGGAGATAGATTAAGGATAGAGAAAGATGGGGGAGGAACACTTTAGGAGGTTGGAGAGTAGGGGGACTAGGAGGAGCACAATCAGAGGGAAATAGGAGTGGTGGGGAGTATGCATATGGTAATATGGGCCTAGGGGAGATGGTGGGGGGATAAGTGAGGGTCATGGCAGGCACAGGAGTGGGCAAGTAAGTTCTTGAGGGCAGATTTAATGGATTAACAAGAGGATGAGTGGTGATTTTGAGGGGGAAGTGAATTCCAGATTTTGGGAGGCGATGAGAATAACCCGATTGGACAATAAGGGTGGAGCGGCGTGGGACCACCAGGGTTCGTGATTCGGTAGATCTTAGGGAGTGGGAAGGGGGGGGGGTGGTTGTAAAGGCAGGGGAGAGATGGGAGGGAAATTCACCCAGCCAGTGCTCGGAGATGAATTTTGCGCAGTGAGAGAAACGTTGGTGTGTCCAGGGAAGGGAAGGATAGGGCATGGTAGAGGTTACAGTGAGTGCAGAGGGGGGCGTCAAGGGCAAAATGGTAAAAGGAGTTGAAGAGGGCATCTAGTCTGGCCGGGGGGACTTAGAGGCAGCACTGTAGACTGCATCACAGTAATCGAGGATAGGTAGGATCATCTTCTGGACTATCTCATGCCTAGCTGTGGGTGGGATGCAGGCACGGTTCCTGAATAAGGCGCCAAGCTTGGAATGCAATTTTTTTCTGAATGGCATTAATATGACCAGAGAAGTTCAGGTGTTGGTCCAGCCAGACACCTAAATACCTGAAGGAGGATGTCTTCTCGAGTAAAGTCCCATCAAGGGTATGGAAGCCTGGTGCCGAAGGTCATAGAGACTTTTTTTTTTTTTTTTGCGTTGAGTGATAGTTTGTGGTTTGAAAACCAAAGCTGAACTTTGAAGTTGTGCTGCAAGTTGGGCGCAACCTCTGTGGGGCAGGAGCCAGATGCATACAAGACTGTATTATTAGCATATATGTGAGTGGAGGAGAAGGGAGAGCAGGTGTATGGGAGATCATTTAGAAAAATAGAGAATAGTATGGGGCCTAACACTTGCCCCGGTGGAAACCACTTCTTATCGGGAGGGATGGGGAAATTGCATCAGATCTTGACTGGGTTCTGCCAGTGAGGTATGCCCTGAACCAGTCTGTGGCTAAGGAGAATAGCCCAGCTGTTTATAGGGTGTCAGAGAGAAGGGAGTGGGAGACTGGGTCGAAGGCTTTGGCCAGATCGACGACAATCTGGCATTGATGTGGGCAGATGCTTCTTAAGGAGTTCTTATGACTCGGCAGACGTGGCTTCTAGAGCAGCAGCCCCAGGAGTGTGCATAAGATGACACACCTGGCTGCGGATCTCGGGGTCCTGGCAAGACCTACATGCCGTCCTGGACGTACCATTTGAAGAGTTGGTCCTTTTCAGGCCTGACATCGAAAAATTGATTACTGTCCTTCAAGAATCTAGAAAGGCTGTCTCCGACATCCATGGGATGTACAAATCAGAACCGGCTAACAGTGGATGCCGTCCTTTTCGTAAAAACCAAGGTCACCAAGGAAGGCATCAGCAACCACAAAATGGAGGTTTCAAGCGAAGAGGACCTCCACTGCCTTCCGGCCCCCAGGGCCCAAAAAGTGCCAGAAATGCCAGTGCACCTTGCCTGCACCCTCCACCTCGGCATGACTCCCTGCCAGCACTCCTTCTCCAGCGGAGACCCAAGGGGAGGCAGTAAGTTGGAGATTCTCCCTCTTTCTCAGTGAATGGTCCAACATTACTGACCAGTGGGCGCCCCAAATCATCAAAAGTGGGTGTGCTGTGGAGTTTACGCAAATTCCACTGGCAAACTGCCCATTCCCTCCCACTGCTCCCCATCCCTCGCAGCTGTGATAAGGGCAGAAATGCAAGCCCTGCTCAAGGAAAAAGGCTATTCAGGCAGTACCCCCAAGTCTTCCTACTTCCCAAGAAGACCGGGGACCTCGTCCCATCCTTGATCTGAGCCAACTGAACGCTTTCATAGAGTACAGAAGGTTCAAGATTGTGACAGTGCCTGGCTTGTTACCCATGATCTACCAAGGAGATTGGCTCTGCTCCCCTGCTTCACCACTCGTGATCTCGTCGGGTCAGTTAGCACTCGTCAAAAAAATATCAACAATATTTCCAGTAGGGGAGGTAGCATATCCCTTTTATATATTCTTTGGAAAAAAAACTCTCTTAATGCATCGGTGTGAGTTGCTATTAAAGCAGTGAAAGTATGGAAATGCAGTGTTAGTGTTGAAAACCCGAACTCCACATTCCCCCCACCCCACCCAAGCAGCCAAAGGGGGAAAGGCAGCACAAGCAACTTCAGACATCCATCATCAGGTAAGGCAACTAACATACAGCTTTTTCGGAATGATATGAGACATCCATCATCATGATTCAGTGCTTCTGTAGCCAGGGATTTGCATGCACACTTCAGGGTTCGAAATAAGGGGGCGCCGAATAGCACAGTTCAGTTGAATGAATAGCATCTGCTTCAATGCCCCAGAGAGAAGCAGTGGTGCTGCCGACAGTGCTTTAACTCTGTGATTTTTTTTCGAGGGTGCTATTGTACGGGTGAGTGGCTACAATACAGCAGAGGGCTGGGGAAATCATCGTAAGGCAAATTAAGTGGCAGAATTGGAGCTGGAGGGCGGGATTAAACTTGCATAGGGTGGGTAAGGGGGCATCAGAATTGGAGGAGGAGGGCGGAGTAATTGAGAAGGCGGGCACAGAGAGCAACACGATTTGGAGGAGGATGGTGGAGTATTCAGTCAGAAGGTGGGGAAATAAGGTGAGGAAATGCTGTGCTGTGTGGCAATCCAGTGTATTGAATCGGAGGAAGAGAGTGGAGTAACCTGATAGAGGGCGGGCAAGGGGAGGAGAGTAAACTGCAGCCACGAGTGAGCCTGACAGTCAGTGAGTGTGCAAATAGCTTCAGCAGTGGCTTGAAATGTCCTTTGCAGCAGGGAGTCAAGATGCCATGCATTACAAGCAGTTGAGCAAGTACTGGGGTGGGGCCCCGAGCCTGTCCATATGCATGATCTCTGTGATGTCAGTTATCAAGCTAGAGCGTCATAGAATGGTGCTGCATATAGATCAGCACAGAATGCAGTTGGGAGCCACAGTGTGTCTGCTGCTTCTAAAAGATGCTGAATGATGTCCTCAAATAAACAAATTATAGCTGGGCGTACTATTTATGTAGGGAACTCATCTGACATGCGTTCACAGTACGCCCCATATATCGCTTGTTTGTTGAAGGAGAACACCATTCAGCGTTCTTTTTAAAGGGAGTAGCCAGCAGTGACTGGAGTTGTATTTTGTGCTTATCAGAGGTGAATTGCCGCTATTCAGCCCGAGCTGCAGGAAAGCATAACACACTCTCTGTCATCTGAACTTGTTTCCTATCGGTGGGTCTGCCTTGATTGTGTGCAGCTGCATCTGGCTGAATAATTATGTGCTGACAGTTACCCGGCTAAACTGTCGTTGATCTCCGTGAGTAGCACTCTTATTAACAGACACTCGTATCGAAACTCCAGCCATCAGTTTATTACATGCTGAAAAGGTATTTATGAAACGTCTTGTTAGTTTAGATACTGAGTGTGTGAATGAACAAGACGTGTCATAGGAATAAAGACCTTGTCAGCATGTAAGGGAGGATGACTGCAGGTTAGATCGAGGGGTTGCTAATAGAGATAGTGCTACTGAGTGCCACATGCCATTTTTTTGTTGTGTGCCATTCAAGTTCAGCGGAGGGGGGTGCGGGAGAGATCACATGGCTTGCTCTTAGCTACACCACATGATCTGTAACTGCACTCACCAATCAAGAGTGAGATGTCTCTAAAGTTAGTGTGCGACAGTCTATGATTGGTGCATCAGGATCTGTCACACATCTTTCAGCCACTCATTGTTTGGCGATCGGGACATGTAGAGGCATACATCAAGCAGCTTGCCTCGTGGCAGCAGAGGTGGGAAGGAAACGATCAAGAGAGGATAATTTTGTGTGAATTCCGAGATTGTATTAAACAAATCTGGTGGTGCCATACCGATATGTTCGCAAATGTGCAGTAGTACTAATCTAAGCAGCCCTTGTCAAGGGAAACCTTTTAATATTTTTTATGCTTTTCTGAGAGAACTATAACTACTGAAAGAAATTGCTTGGGGTTGGGGGAGAGAGCAGATTTCGTCTGTCTGAAAAGACTAACTAAACCTGTAGAATAATGAGCTGTAGTAGTTTCAAGTTCTAATATTAATTGCTGCTGAGCAACACAGCAGGTAGAAAGAAGACAGTTGATCTTTATTTCCTGAGTAGACTAGATACTGTGTCTGTGACAGGAGCTTTAAATACCAACTTTAGCTTAAATAAATAGTTTTTTCTAGGGACAGGGATGTGTTGTTCATCCGCACTGTCTGGCAGGTTCCTTGCCACTTTAAATCTTGCCGGAAGGTCTTCAAGCTGGCTCCTCCCACCCACCCGAGTGGTAAAACTCTCGGCTCTGCCCCATGACGCCAGATCTTCCTTACCGCTTGGAAGCTCAGGTTCCTCCTTAACTTCATGACTGATTCTAATTCTTCGGTTCGCCTGAACTTATTCTAAATTTTCAAGACTTCGTCACATTACTTCCTCGCTGCTGCAAAGGACAAATCGACTCCCAGATTTCAGTGGTGCCCATGTGGGCAGAAAATGTCCAGGACCGGACCAAGACTCCACGCAGGTTCACTGCCTCAGCCTAGACCATGACCCGCAGGCCTGCGCAGTTATGCCGTCGTTTTTCGCCAGCGCCCTGAAGATCATGCCTGCCTGGTTACAGCTTGGCGCCTAAGAAGCACTACCCACCGGTGAAGTCAGAGGAGGCCATGGTGACCGCGGTGGCTGGCTGTTGAGCAACCTCGAGCAGATAATCGCCCTCGAGGAGGAGGCAGCATCATCCTCTTCCTCGGTTGTGGCATTTATCCCGCTCTCTTTGGGTTCCTCCTACTCAGCTTCTTTTAAGGAGCTTTGCCAATTCCTTTCCACGAAGGGAGAGGGGCCATCGGGACATTCTTCTCTGTCCAAAAAGAAGGACTCAAAAGGTTAAGTCCTATCATCGGTGTTCATGGGAGCGGGAGAGGTCCCCTTCCCCGGACAGTCGACACTCGACTTCGGTCGAGGTTGCAGCTAAGGCTGCTGGCTTCACAGTGTCCCCGTCAGGTCAGCTGGCCGAGACTCCTGTCGACGCGGTCGAGATTTTTCTCGACCCGTCTTATGGGGTGTCGACTGGTGAAGCTGACAACCCTTCTTCACCGGAGTCCCCGGTCAAGGCTTCCGAGCCGAGGGAAGAGCGGGTGTCCTCCGCCCCTTCCCAGACCCGTCCTCGGAAACACCGAGGATCTCGGTCTCTGTCTCGGACATCGTCTCAGTCCAGCCGATCCCGCCGACATTACGTTCCGCACTGAAGGCAATGCAGTCGGCCGCTTGTCCTCATCTTCCTTCTTGGAAGAGAGAGGCTTTGGCGCAAGTTGCGTCAGTGCTAGGAGGACCTGATGTGGCAGCAGTTACTTCTGTCCGGGAACAAGCCGACGCCGTCGCCTTCCCCAGCCATCAAGCAGCTGTCACCCAAATGGCTGAAACAACCCCTCGCTGTAGTCAGGGTGCCCAAGCCTGGGCCAGTTGTTCGGCCGAAACCAGCTGCCCCACCGATTATGGTGGAACCTCCGTCTCCACAACTAAAATCGGGGGCACCGACCAAGGACTCTCGGTCAGGTCAGGGTCTGCCCCACAGGTTGTCGGTCACCCTCACTTCCGACCGTCCTCGGCAGGTGGAGGGTGGCTCAGGCCCCAGGCAGCTCTTCGTGGACTCCTTGGAGTCCGACACTCCTCCCTGTTCTCCAGGCCCATTGACCTGGAGTCCTCCGGGGACCAGTCGATGGACGAAAGCCCATCGTCCTTTATGGGTCTGCTTCGGCTCATCTCGGAATCGGATGCAGCTTGAGCCCATATCCAAGCATCCCCTAACGGAGATACTGGACCGAGGGGATTCACCCACGGAGGCCTTTCCGGTGGCTGAAGACATTGTTGGCCCAGCCTTGGAGCTCTGGCAGTGGCCGGCTTCCTGTCCTGCGCCTTCGGCCAGGATGGCCAGGAAGTATGCGGTCCCTACCGGCTCTTTGTCCGGTTTTTCGGAACACCCCTCTGCCGAGGGTTGGTCACCGATAGCGTTTTCCGGTGCTCCGGGAATGCTAGGGATGTGGATAAGCCCCCTGACAAGGAGTCGAGAAAGCTGGACTATGCCGGGCGCATAGTGTACGCTCTGTCCTCCCTTGGCCTCTGCCAGGCCAGCTCGGCCGTGCTGATGGCACACTTCTCCCACGCCCTCATGGGCTCCCTGGATGAGGTGATCCCTCATCTCCCGGCCGACTGCAGACCACGGTCAAGCAGGATCGGACCAGGGAAGGCAGTGGCAAACAGCAGCTCCAAACGGCTCTGGACATTGGAGACTCCTGTGCCAGATCAGTTGCGGCTGCAGTGGCCATGCGCCGCAGAGCATGGCTGAGGATATCCACCTTCACGGCGGATACCCAGCATAAACTGGCGGATGTCTTCTTCCTGGGAACCAATCTCTTCGGCCCTGGAGTGGAAGGTCGCCTCCAGCGGATCGAAAAGTCCAGTGCCACTCTGTACTCGGTCACCTCCGCCCAGAAGGACAAGGGCCATCGACGACAACAACAACATAAGTCCTTTCGCCCTTCTGCGCCTGTGGCACGTCCGGCCCAACAACACCAGCATCAGGGCCAGCAGGCTCGAGCTTGGCACCCCAAAGCCAAGCCTGTGGCTTCCTCTAACAGGAAGCAGGGAGGTAAAGGCCCAGGAGGTCCCTCGGCCGGTCCCTCCTCCAAGCCTGCCCAGTGATGGGTTGAGGGGTGTCTCCCCCTGGGATCCCCCCGTGGGGGGACGGCTCCGCCACTTCCTTTCCGCCTGGTCCGCTATCACCACGGACCGCTGGGTGTTGGAGGTGGTAGGAAAGGGCCTGCATCTCATGAGTGGTCTCTCCTGCCGGAGGTAGTACAAGATCTGTTCTCCCATTGGGGCGCCCCTCAGGTGGACCTGTTCGCCTCCAGGGAGAATGCGAAGCTGAGGCTGTTTCACGCCCGCCCCCCTCAGCAGGGCTCGCTGCAGGGGGATGCCTTTTCGAGGCCGTGGACCCTGGGCCTCTTCTGTGCCATCCCTCCATTTCCCTTGATCCACAAGGTGCTTCTCAAGGCGAAGAAGGACAAAGCGCAGGTGATTCTGGTAGCCCCAGACTGGGCCCGCCAGTTCTGGTACCCAGATCTCCTCAGCCTCTGCTCCAGGCTCCCGCGGTGGCTTCCAGCCCGCCCGGATCTGCTGTCAGTCGACAAGGGGAAGGTTCTCCATCCGGACCTTCAGTCTCTGCACCTGACGGTCTGGTTCCTGAGTGGCTAGAGTTCCAGGCCTTGGGTCTGTCTGACAACGTCCTCAACGTTGTTGAGGCGTTCCGTAAGGAGTCGACCAGAAAATGCTACGCCTTCAAATGAGAGATTCTCCATTTGGTGTCAGGACAAGGGGTTGGACCCTTCTTCCTGTTCCTTGGCTAGCATTCTGGACTACCTGTGGTCCCTTTCTCAGCTAGGGCTTCAGTCGATGACCCCTAAGGTGCACCTGGCAGCCATCTCTGCCTACCGGGCGCGGGCCGGCAAGCAGTCGGTGGTGTAGGAGAAGGTGGTCTGGTGCTTTTTCAAAGGCCTAAACCACATACCCCCTCCGGTGTGAGAACCTCCACCTCCGTGGGATCTACTGCTAGTATTGGCTAAGCTCATGGGCAAGCCATTCGAACCGATGCACGGGTGCGACATCTCCCACCTGTCATGGAAGACCGCCTTCTTAGTGGCTATAACGTCAGCCAGAAGGATGGATGAGCTCCAGGTGCTTTCCATTGAGTCTCCTTATCTGGTCTTCCACAGGGACAAGGTTGTCCTTCGCCCCCACCTGAAATTCCTTCCGAAGGTGGTGACGGAGTTTCACCTGAATCTACCCCAGTCACATTTCGGAGGCCGAATATAGGCTCCATACTTTGGACCCTAGAAGAGCGGTCTCTTATTATTATAAGGAGCGAACGGCTGAAGTTCAGGGAGATGTTTGCCAGCTGTTTGTCACTTATGCTGAAGCCGCACCTGGCAGACCTGCAGCCAAGCGGACAATAAGCAGATGGGTCACCTCCTGCATAGATCTCCGCTATAGGCTGGCGGGCATAGAGCCTCCCAAAGGGATAAGAGCTCATTCTACCCGCCATACCGCTGCTTCTGGGGATGTCCCTATCCAGGAAATCTGCAGGGCTGCTACCTTGAAGTCAGCACACACTTTCATTTCCCATTACCACATTGACCTTGAGTCATGCCAGGATGCTGGTTTTGTGACCTCTGTTTTCCAGTCCTTATTCCCTAAGTAGGGGGTGCGCGCCCTGCCTTCCCTCCTCCTGGAGAACTGCTAGGAGTCTGCCAGACAATGTGGATTGAATAACACATCCACGTCCCTAGAAATACAGGTTACTCACCCGTAAAAGGAGTTCTAGGAGTGGTATATGTTGTTCATCCACACGACCCACCCGACCTCCCCAGTTTCGATGCGCAACCTGGCTTCCAGCAGGCTAGATCTGACGTCATGGGGCGGAGCCGAGGATTTTACCACCCGGGTGGGTGGGAGAAGCCAGCTTGAAGACCTTCCGGCAAGATTTAAAGTGGCAAGGAACCTGCAAGACAGCGTGGATGAACAACATATACCACTCCTAGAACTCCTGTTACAGGTGAGTAACCTGTATTTTTGCACCCTCCCCGTTTGGAAGGTGGGAGGTCTGAGCTATTTGAAAAGCAAATTGCAGTTTGGTTAGTTGGAGGAGGACACGAGAACAAAAAATATCAACAATTATTTCCAGCAGGGAGGAAGCATATTTTGTTTATGCCATACCTCCAAAAAAGTGAAAAACTTAAATTTCCTGCCATTTTTTGCTGATTATAAAAATATCTAAAGGGTATCTGTGCATGAAACACTTCTCATTTGGTAGATATTTTTGTGCTAAACAACTTTTGTGCTCAAAGTAGTGTGCTGCCATTTTTCATGTTAAAGCTGTTTGCATTTGTTTGTTGCAAAAAGTTAAAAAAAAAATTCTGCTTTTGCTAATTATGAAAAAATACTAAAGAGTGTGTGTGTTTTTGTGTGTGTGTATATATACATATGTGCATAAATGTGTGTGTGTGTGTGTGTGTGTGTGTGTATATATATATATATATATATATATATACACGTACATGTATGTATGAAACACCACTCATTTTGTAGATATTTTTGTGCTAAACTTTGTGCTTGCAGTACCAAGATATACTTTTTCATGTTAAAGTTATTCACATTTGAATACAGTTAGAACTAGAATACATCTGCACAACTGGCATGTTTCTCATGGTTGACATCATCAAGGTAGCCATAGTGTTATAAATTTCAAATGGTGTGAAACTGCATTTATCCTACTTTAATAAATGCAGTTCCAGCATAAATGTAAATAGTCTCTCCTTTACACACCTATGGAGTTTTAAAAAAAAAAAAAAAAAGGGTTAGGTCTAAAATTTTAAATCTAACACAGTATTGTGATTGGTGCACACGAGTCACATGTTTAATACTGTAGTATAAAGGCACACCTGTTAGAAGATGTAATTAGCTCTAGACCAGTGGAGTAACCAGCCTCTAAAAAAGTGTACACACAACATGCAAATATTTAAACTATAGGCCACAGGTCTGGGGACCGCCTAGGCCCCCATAACATTTGGGGATTTTGGAGTATTCTGTGGGATATTTGTAACAAAATATTTTATTGTTATCCCTTTCCTAGCCCAGTAAGTTGCACCCTAGTCCCCTCCCCAGAGTCCCTGCAATCCAACATGTTGCCCTGAACCACTTTCCATCGCCTAGCCAGCTGCTCCTCAGTGATGCTCTCAGTCCACCCTACAGAACAGCAAGTGGCATCCTGTCCCCCTCCCTAGAATCCACAGGCCTCTTCCCCTAGCCTCCAGACCCCTCCCTAGAATCTGTGCCCCCCCAGCCTAGCAAATTACACCCTAATTCCTCTCCCTAAAAATCCCAACCTACCCCAGCAAGTTGCACCCTTCTAGCCCAGTCACAACTTGAAAGCCTGCAACCCTCATTAGGCCCAATGGTCCATCCCCCTGACCACTGAATAGTTCAGGTTGGCGAACGCTGAACTGCCCCACAACCACTGACAGTACCACACAAATACACTTCTACAACACCCTGAATGCATATCTGGCAGCACAAATAGAGACTGGCAAAGTTGTCTAAATTTGCTCTGCAAATTGTTCCATGAATTTAGAACAATCCGTAAATGGAATTCGTTGATGTGCAAACTTTTGCTGCAAACGACAGAATTCCACCTGCAAATAGTGGAATTTTGCCATTTGCAGGTGAAATTCTGCCGTCCATTTTATTGTATAACTTCTGTTGGATAAGGAATAAAGCTACACAGTTGTTGAACTAACAGTTTTGTGATTCTTGCTTCTTGAACGAGTGGTAAGTGCTCTCTCTTCTACTGCTTGACTGAACATTGACTTTTTGGCGAGAAGCACCACTGTCCCATGCTCACTGCTCAGCTTTACGGGAAAAGTATAGACTGTATCTCCTTCAATAAGTAAAGTGACAAATTTTTTCTCCTAGTGACCATTTCTTGGTATTTGTGGACTCTGACTACAGTTCAGTCACATTTGGAGATATGGTTCCTGAAAGCACTCTGCTGTTACTGTAGGCTCAGGACTATTGGTGTTTGCAGAAAAATAGGCTTTTGTTACATTCACTTCATCCAAGGGTAATGGGTACAGAGTCTTCGTTTTAAAATATGAAGAAGCTCTCTTTTCTCTATTCTCATATTGTGCTTTAACTGAATCGTGCAGAAATCTACACTAATGCATCAGTTATGGTTTAAGCACAAAATCAGTGCTGCATTGTGAGATCGGTCAAACACCAAGGAACGCTACGCCACAGATTCAGCAAGGCGTAGAGGAATTTTTACCCTAACACCTCATTTCCCTAACAGTGATTCCTTGTGCTTAATCATAACTGGTGTAGTAGTGTATTTTGATTTGCAGCACATCTTTGTAAATTTATTTTTACAGAATTTTCAGCACTTGGAGAGTCTGGCACAGATATGGGGCACACTTATTTTCAAGTTCATAGGTCAAGAAATGGCCTACTTCTAAGCTTCTAAAAATAAGGGTCTTGTAAAGCAGTGCCTACTCCATCCTAACTATAGTGGCCCTAGTGTGCCACTGTAATATTGTTGATCTACATGGGCCCTTGCTATTTACTAATGAGAGTCCTGGATGCCCCCTCTACCTTCTTAACTGAATTTCACATTTATCTGCCATTTCACTGTGAACTCATTAAACATATGTCAAGGTGGCGAAACAACCCGTTTCCACACCATGAAACAATTGGTGTGGTATCCTACTGTTTTATAAAACAGTTCTTCCAAAAACCATCTGTGACCATTGTTAGAAAACATTTATGGTTTTGAGGATGTCTCATTCTCCACTTTCAAAGTGAAATTGAAGCGCACTCATTTCTTAAAAGACTGTTGCTTTTATTATTCCAGCTACTGTACCTTAAAACTGTAATTCACAGTACAAAACTCTTGATAAAGTTGGACCTCTGGTGGTCGAGCCCCCCCAACATAACAGATCAGTTGTCCTGGACAAAAATGCTGGCAGTTCTGCAGAGTTCATTTGATGCCAGCTGTTGCATCCTGCTAGTGTGTAGGTGGGTGCCAGGCAGCCTGTTATGCATCCTGAAGCAACAGCAGTGCATCTCAGTGACTCAATACACTGGTGAAGGTTGCATCCCATTGAGCTGCCAGCATGTTAAGGACATAGTGCTTCGCGTCACTGAGAACCCTGCTGTGTATAAACTTCCACAACCTGAATAGTGTTTTGATAATTATTTCTGTTCTATGTAAAAATGGCTGCAGTTAACAGTCAGCAGATTAAAATTTATTTCTTTAAATTTTGGCTGAGACTTCACAGTTGTCTTAAAATATTCAGGTGGGAATTAGCCAGATTTCTATAGGGTTATAGCTTCCAGCTTAAACACTGAATGTAGCACCTTTAAAATGTTTGTAACAAAGAAAAATGAGAGACTATAAACTATTACAAACCCCAGGAAATCTTACTGTAGTCTGATAATTGCAGTATGGTCCTACCATAGGACTGCCCCGGAGCCAAAATGGTTAATAGAACCTATGCTAATGATGGAATGTTGGGCTCCAGCTTGGTTTTCAAACCATTGTCCCTGGTTGCACTTCTGCAACCATCAGATTCTTTGCTCCGCTTGCTTCAGTAAGTCATCTCTGGAGAGCTGTCCTTCACTAGAACTGAAGAAGTTATTTTTCTCGGTTTAAATCTTAGTTCATTTATTTTTCTTGATTTCTTTTTTTGAAGCACTGTCCTTGGTTCACAGGTAGAATTAGATAGTGTTTTGGTAAGTTTTTATCGGTTTCCCCACGGTTCTCCCAACTGGGAAGGAACCATAACTTTGATTTGATTTTACTTATTTTAACATTGGTACCATCCGGTAAGGTGGTTTAGTTATTAAAAGTTGTTGGTAAATTTTGCCGAGGTAATTCTCTGTTCACTTTGATTCTAAATAACCGATAAATGTCACAGCCTAAGAAATGAACGGGCCCCACAGGTTTCCAACATTGTACAGGGTGTGGGGATCCGTTCGGTAAAGCAGGATCCTCATTTGATTTGTATTATTTGTTTGGGGGTTGACCACCTCAAGGAGGACTGTGAAATTTGTAAGAATTTCCCTTGGTCGACATGTGATAGGTGACTTAAACGACTGCAGGAGAAAATGTCTGAGAACTGCTGAACCGGTAGCCGACACTCTAAAGGAACCGGGGGACCAGCCCTCTGACAAGGGTGACTCCTCAACTACAGAAAAGAGACCTGCCAAACCGGCTGCTAACCTGACACATTCAGGCAAAAGGAAAAAGAAAGAAAAACACTCAGCGGTTGAACTGCAACCGAAGGCGTCTGTTCCAGCCGTTGAAGAAATAGCAAATGCGATTTTGTATAATTTAGTCTCTTCAGGGCAGTCCGGTTTCGGTTGAGAAACAACCGCGTCTGTCTACCAGAAGTTCTACTTAAGTTCCCGGTTTAGTGGAACCAGAATTAGACACTTATGGAGAGGACTATGAAGAGGAAGCTGATGATGACAATGAGGACTTTGGGGAGCACATTGAACCGGATATCTCCCTAGATCCTCACAGACCTGATTCCCCTGATAAGGGAACGGAGGATTTTACATCTCATTTCCAATTTATCAGACAGATTGTTCAGTCTTTGGATCTTCCCACTCAAGAATCCACTGATGAGGAGGAAGAACAGGATTACAAAGAGACTATGAATGTACCAACCTCTAAAAGGGTTTTGTTGCCCATCCATAAATCCCTAAAGAAACAGATCCTGAAGATACTGCATACCCCCACTTCCATTCCACCCCTGGAAAGAAAAGTGAATAGGAAGTACTGGGTGGCTAAGGTTGGAGCAGAGTTCTTGCTTGGGCACCATAGCCATGAGAGAGTGATACAGGCTGCAGCCTGTTGTAAGGCTGGCATCCTCTTGTCATCACACCCTCCTGATAAAGAATCCAGGAGAACAGACTCCATTGCTAAGAAACAGTATTGGGGGTCTTCTCTTGCAGTAAGGCAGGCTTCTTATATGGCCTATGTTGCGAGATATCTGAGGACTTTGTGGGACACTGTGATGGAAATCACAAAGTCTGTTCAAGCCCCTATGGCAGCAGATTTAGGAGAAGCTGCAAAAAGGGGCATAGAGGCATCTAAAGTGCAATTTCATATGGCAGTGGACAGTAATGATACCGCTGCCAGAAAAATGGCCTCTTCCATATCTTTAAGAAGGTTTGCCTGGCTCAGGATACCCAGTCCAAAGCAATGGATTTTCCCTGTGAGCCTCTGTCTCTTGGTGAGCAGAGGCTTACATGAAGAAAACGGATGAGTACAAAACAGCTTATCAAAGTGCTGTTGCTAAAGAGAAGCCTCCTACACCCCATAAGCAGCAAGCCAGGGATCACAAAGGCAGGCCTTATAGGCCATTCATTCAGCCCAAACTTACCCTCAGCACCAGCAGCAGAGGGGCTACTTTAGAGGCAGGGGCAGAAGGGGTGGCAACCGGATAGCTCCTAGCACTCGGCCAGCTTCCCAACCTAAGCAGACACCCTGAGAGGTCTGCTCGGGTTGCCTTCCCAGTACAAGTAGGGGGCAGGTTGGCCCACTATCTCCGGGAATGGAAATCCATTACCACAGACAAGTGGGTCCTGGAGGTATTGGGCCAAGGTCTGGCTCTCAGTTTCAAATTAAAACCAAGGCTGAGGGCAAAGGTTTATCGACTTTCCTCCCTAGCAGAGACCCTGTTGCTAGAGAAGGAAGTATTAAATCTCCTATCCCTAGGGGCAGTAGAGCCAGTTCCCCTGCAACAGAGGGGGAAAAGGCCTCTATTCAAGGTACTTTTTCACCATCAAGAAAACGGAGTAGCAACCCATATTGGATCTCGGACATCTAAACAAGCATTTACTGAAACCAGAATTCAAAATGGTCACTCTGTCTACAGTTCTGCCCATTTTAAAGCAAGGGGCTTGGTTGGCATCCCTAGACCTCAGGGATGCATACTTCTATGAGAATTCCATGAGAATATGGACCCTGGCTCTTTCACTAAATATCCAGTTGTCAGCTGTTCACTTGCCAGGCAAAGACAATGTCTTAGCAGATGCATTGAGCAGAATACATCAGAAGCCACCATGAATGGTCTCTGAACAGTCAAGTACTACAAATGGTATTCAAAAGGTGGGGGACTCCAGATATAGACCTCTTTGACTCACCAGCTTCCAACATATTGCTGCAGGCCACCAGTGACGGGTTCAGTGCCACTGGATGCACTAGTTCTGGACTGGACAGGGAAGTTTCTGTATGCCTTCCTTCCATTTCCCTTGTTACGAAGGGTTCTGGTCAAGCTCCGATCCCAGTCTGCCACAATGATCCTGATTGCTCCAGACTGGGCCAGGCAACCTTGGTACTCCATGGCACTGGATCTGTCAAAAGCCAAGCCGGTTAGCCTTCCCAGGAGTCACAACCTGCTGACTTCATCCCAGGGTAGGATCCTGTATCTGACCCTTCGGTCCCTCAGGCTCACGGCCAGGCTCTTGAGGACCTAGAGTATGCCAATCTGCATCTCTCAGAAAGTTTCATCAGGGTCCTCAGGGTTTCTAGAAAACCCTCTACCAGAAAGATTTATTCTTCCAAGTGGAAAAGATTTTCTATTTGGTGTCTGAATAAAAACCTGAACCATAATCGGGCAGGATTACCTGTGGTTCTGGATTACCTTACCCACCTTCATTCTCTAGGCTTAATGCCCTTCACATTGAAGGTGCATTTGGCTGCAGTTTCCGCTTACCTGTCAGCAGGTAAGACATCATCCTTGGCATCTAATCCTGTGATAAGGAGATTTCGTAAGGGACTGATGCACTTGCACCCACCTCTCAGAATTCCCACTCCAGTGTGGGATCTTAATATTTGCATAGCACAGCTTATGCAACCACCCTTCGAACCTATAGCAACTTCTGATCTCCAGTATGTGACTTGGAAGACTGTGTTCCTGGTTGCCATTACCTCTGCCAGTAGGATCAGTGAACTCCAGGCATTGTCCATGGAGCCTGATTATGTGGCATTCCATAGGGACAAAGTCGTCCTTAGGACAAATAGTAAATTCCTCCCAAAGGTGGTTTCAGATTTTCACATTAATCAGTTCATCACACTTCCAGTCTTCTTTACTGACCATTCTACTTCAGGTGAACATAGAATGCATAGCTTGGATGTTAAAAGAGCTATGAGTTACTACGTAGAACATACAAAAAGTCCTAGAGGAGATAAAACCCAACTCTTTTTGACTTATGGGGAAGTGGGAAAAGGCAAACCTGCCACTAAGAGAGCCATAACAAGATGGAGTGTGGCATGTATCCAGTTCTGTTATGGCAAAATGGACAAACAGCCCCCTCAAGGGCTCAGGGCCTATTCTACAAAGGGGACAACTGCATCTATAGCAGCTTCAAGAGATATTCCTTTATTGGAAATCTGTAAAGCAGCTACCTGGAAAACAGTCCACACATTCACTAAGCATTATAGTTTGGATTCCCAGGCCTGGAGTGATGCCAGGTTTGGCACAACAGTTCTGCAGAGCCTGTTTCCTAAATAGGTCCTCTGCCTGCCTCCAAAGGCACTGCTTGGGTAGTCTGCAATTGTCAGAATACATTAAAATTTCCTGAGGTTTGAAGAAAACATTACTTACCATAGTAATCTTGTTTCTTCTAAGGGAATCTTACTGTATTCTGAGCTCCCACCCTTCCTCCCCTGCTAGGACCTACAGGGCAATCCAAAATTCCAGTGCACCCCCCCCCAACCACCACACACACACAACATAGCATATTTAAACTTTCCACTGCCAAAATGGCTATGTTTACTTTGAGCTCCATGTGAGGAGTGGGCCCTCTTGGTTTCAGGCTGGAATTCCAGTGTGAGTAAGCTAAATCACCAACGTCAAGGTGGGACCCTTGATTTAGTCTCTAACTTTCCAATGCCTCAATGGCTAATGTAACTAACTGGCTCCTCTTATACACTGTGCTCCCCTCAGGGATTTTACACAGGTGTTTCAAAAGGAGCATACCAAGAAGGAGCACCACAAACTCCCAACATTCAAACAAGTCCAAAATAGCATGCTCAAACCTTTTTAAATTGCTTCACACACTAGAATTCACATTTTTTCTGTGGCAAAGCAACCGGTTGTGGCATACAACAGAACGTCCAAAATAGCAGTGCCCCTCCCCCCAACAACATAGCATATTTAAACTTTCCACTGCCAAAATGGCTATATTTACTTTGAGCTCCATGTGTGAAGTGGGTCCTCTTGGTTTCAGAGTGGAATTCTGGTGTGTGAAGCAATTTTAAAGGTTTGAGCTTAGTATCCTCTATTTCAAAAATTGGTAACGTAGGCCCACTCACCCATTTTATCATATTGGTACTAATATATCCAGATACAGTCCATACAAACGTTTAGGAAAAATCCTTCTTCAGTGTTAAACTGTATGTAAATTAATAAAAGTAGTAATTGCAATCTCTTCCACTGAAATTATCCTTAAAAAATACTACATTTCCTTATTCATATCAATGCTCACCTACATAAAACAGACCATAGAGCCACACTAGGATCGCCACTTATATAATATATATACTTTCTGTAAATCAGAAATGCATCAAAATAGTTATTTTTTAATACATACATTACATTGATAATTTTTAAATTTGTGGTATTACATACCAGCCTGAAATCCAGTTGTTTTATATTTTCTCATTCAGATTCTACACAGAGCAGCTAGAATCCATATGCTGTGTCCATTCTATCTCCTTTCACTGGTAACAGTGAAAGGCGATAGAACGGATGGAGACAGCATATGGCTATATTTATATATAAGGTAAAACATTTGATTTTGACATTTGGTGCAAACAACTATTGGAAATAAATGGAAATTATCCTGAGTACTGTATTGCCTTTCTAGCTGCTCTGTGCAGAATCCGAATAAGAGAAAAATAAATCGGATTTCATGCTGGTATGTAATATCATGAATTTAAGAATTATTGATATGTATTTATTAGAAAACTCAATTTTGGCTCCTTTCTGATTTACAGAAAGTAAGTGTGTGTGTGTGTGTGTATGTATATGTGTGTGTATGTATATATATATGTATATCTATATATATATCTATATGTATATCTATATATAGATATATATATATATATATATATATATATATATCTATATATATAGATATAGATATATATAGATATATATATATATAGATATATACACACATATACATACACAGTGACTTGAAAAGTATTCACCCCCTCCCGAAACTTATCAGATTTGTCTGGATTACAAATGAGACTTACATATATTATTTCAGTCAATATTTGTACTGCAAACTCATATGCCCTAACAGTATATTGTCAAAGCCAAAATTAATTATCCGTCAGCAGATCTTTTAAAGAAAATTAAAAAGTGGAAAATGCTGCTTGCAAAAGTATTCAACCCCTACACATTAGTATTTGGTAGAGCCACCTTTTGCTGCAATAACAGCTGTAAGTCTTTTGGGGTAAGTATCTACCAGCCTTGCACACTGTTTGAGAGTGATTCTTACCCATTCTTCTTGGCAGATCTGTTCCAGGTTGTTCAGGTTGGTTGGGTGACGCTTGTGCACCGCAAGTTTCAAACAGTGCCACAGATTCTCGATGGGATTGAGATCTGGACTTTGACTTGGCCACTGTAGGACATTCACTTTTTTGTTGTTTAATCACTCCTGTGTTGCTTTGGCCTTGTGCTTGGGATCATTGCCCTGCTGAAAGGTGAAGTTTCTCCCAAGCTTCAGTTTTTTAGCAGACTGAAGCAGGTTCTCTTGCAGTATCTCCCTGTATTTTGCTCCATCCATTCTTCCTTCAGTTTTAACAAGATGCCCAGTCCCTGCTGATGAAAAGCATCCCCACAGCATGATGCTGCCACCACCATACTTCACTGTAGGGATGGTGTTTCTCGAGGCATGGCAGTGTTAGGGTTTGCGCCACACATAGCGCTTTGAATTGTGGCCACAAATCTCTATCTTGGTCTCATCAGACCACAAAACCTTGTGCCACATCTTAGCTGGGTCACTCTCATGCTTTCTGGCAAACTCCAGATGTGCTTTGATACGGTTCTTTTTGAGTAATGGCTTCTTTCTAGCCACCCTCCCATACAGGCCAGTATTATGCAGAGCTGTTGATATGGTTGACTGGTGCACCTTCACCCCACTCTCTTGATCCAACAGTGCACACTGGGATATCCAAACACTTGGATATTATTCCGTACCCTTTTCCTAATTTATGCATGTCTATTACTTTAACTCTAACTTCCTTAGCATGCTCTTTAGTCTTCATTTTCACACCCTTCCTTCAGATTCACAGTCTGACCAATGGTCATTAAACTGAGGGGGTTTATCCGGAAAATGTGAGCTAATTTAATGTTTCAGAGGAGGTGAGGCCAATTGTAAGCCAATTGTGTCCTCGTTAGGGCAATATTTTTCATCTGTGTAAACTTGGAGCTTCCAGAGCACAGGGGTTGAATACTTATGCAAACAGCATATTTCAGTTATTTCGTTTTCTTAAAAATATATTCTAACATGAAACCAATGTCACTTTACAGTAATTATTTTGAGGGTCAGTCTTTTTAAATAAAATATTACACAGAACAAAATCTCAATGTATCATTTCTCATTCAGACAAATCTGACAACTTTCAAGGGGGGGTTGAATACTTTTGCAAACCACTGTGTGTGTGTGTGTGTGTGTGTGTGTGTGTGTGTGTGTGTGTGTGTGTGTATGTATGTGTATATATATATATATATATATATATATATATGTGTGTGTGTGTGTGTGTGTGTGTGTATACACACACATACATGAATGATGGGCATAAGTATGCTATGGCAAATATTGTCACTCTTGCAGTGAGAGATATCCAGAGCTCGCTCTGCAGGAGTGACAATATTTGCCACGGCACACGATCTGACCATCATGTATTCAATATATACAATAGGGCCAAGAGTTTTAGAAGTTTTGTTATGCGCTCTTGTGTTTTGTTCCCGATTATGTGTTTGCTTATTCTGTGTGTGAGCTTTTCTTAATGGGCTGGCAGTGTTATAAACTCTGGGAGACACATGAGTGTGTGTTGCAGTGCTAAATGCTAATGAGTTAGTTTTAGGTAGGAGTGAGAAACATACTTTTGTGAGGCTGTATTGTTTAGAAGTCTGGCTGCAGTGAAGCTGAGAGCATGACAGTAATTGTAATGAGCTGAGAGGCAGTGTCAGAACAGCTGCTACTGTTTCCAGTGGTAATTAAGTTAGCTGCAGTCAGAGTGTTGTGTGAAATTGTGCTCTTTAGGATTCTGGCTGTAGTCAAACTAATAGTATCACAGTAATTGTAATGGGTGAGAATCAGAGTTTATTTATTTATTTATTGAAAATGTTTCACCAGGAAAGGCACACTGAGCAAAAAGATGCTTGTCTCACGGTGCGACCTGGGTACAGAGGAGGCAGGTATACATACAGTATTTGAACTTACAGTAGCAATACGGATCAAGTACATAGATGTGAGGGATTACAAATGAACTTGTTGCATAGGCAGAGCAGTACAAAACCGCACCAGATCAGCAGGCAGGTATACAAACAGTATTTGAACTTACAGTAGCAATACGGATAATGTACATAGATGGGAGGGATTACAAATGAACTTGTTGCCTAGGCAGAGCAGAAGACGGCACCGGATCAGCAAGTACAGGTTATACAAATCACGGTTACCCACCAAGGTAAGAACAGTACAGAACATGATCGTGGGGCATGGAGTACAAACAAGGGTACACATCAAGGTAATACATGAGATACATAAGTGCAGTTTACAGAACAGGGGTGGAGGGCAGAACTTGAGTGCCAGTAGCAGAGGCTGAGCTTCAGGAGATGCCTCAGAAAAGGAAGGATTTGGAGAGCCGGGAGGGGAGGAGAGAAGAAGGGGGTAGGAGTGTAGGTGTATAGGGGGGAGGAAGGGGGATGGGGAGCTAGATTGCTTAGGAAGGGGGGAAGGAGAAATTGAGAGTTTGAGGAACAAGTGAGAGTGTGCTTCAGTGGTAGTTGAGTTAGCTGCAGGCAGTAGTTTAGACTGTTTTGTGAAGCTGTGCTGTTCAGAATTCTGGCTGCAGTCACAGTAATGAGCTGTAAGTTGGTGGGGGAATAGCTAGGTGTTTCTTGCATGCTGAGGGGAAAGCTGCCTAGAGTGATGACCTTTTGTGACCTGTATGTGTAAATGGCTGATATTTATCACTTGCCCTATTTTTGTGTGTGTGTGTGTGTGTGTGTGTGTGTGTGTGTGTGTGTGTGTGTATGTGTATGTAATATATATGTGGCGATCCTAGTGTGGCTCTATGGTCTCTTTTGTGTAGCTGAGCATTGATATGAATAAAGAAATGTAGTATTTTTTAAGGATAATTTCAGTGGAAAAGATTGTGATTATTACTTTTATTAATTTAGATACAGTTTAACACTGAAGAAGGATTTTTACTAAACGTTTGTATGGACTGTATCTGGATATATTGGTATCAATAAAGAATATTTAATAAAATGGCTGAGTGGGCCTATGTTACAAATTTTTTTAATAATTGTAATGCATAAGAGCAGTTTTTTTCACTTTTTCCCCAGTGTCCAGTCCATAGTAGGGGACAGTCCTGATCGATGTATGCATGGTTAACAATAATTGTGAAGAGTAGTTCTAGGCATTGGAGGCAGTGCTGAGATATATAGAACAGTTCTAATTAACAGTATTATTGTGTGCACTATTCTAGGTAGAATTTAAAGTTCTCAAGAATGCAAGAGTGCACAAGTTCGAAAAGATTTTGTTCCTTTTACATACAGTAATGAAACGTGTTCATTGATTTTCTTTAATTGGTACTATATTGGTTTATTTAGATCACTATTTTCTGAATCCTAGGGCAGGAGGCACTTGAGTACACTATAAGCTTATCTACTAGGTCCAGGTATAACTAGTGTCAAGGGTAACAGGAGGTACCCACATATTACTCAGTGCCAGTTGTTTGGGACATAAAGTAAGGACTATAAGAAATGTTATTTAAAAAAAAAAAAAAAACATGGGTCTGTCTTGTACACCTGCTGTTATCTGGGTATTCAGTATTGTAAAGTAGTGCTGCCACAGTTGGAGATCACTCTTGCGGTTTGAAGCAGCATCTCAAGTGCATTCTTATGGTATGTGAACCAAAGGTCCGTGGTTTTGATGCCCTAAGAATGTAAGTCAGATCACTCTTACAACTATTAAGCATAGTCTCCATGGCATTATTAATATATTATTGATCGAGATCGGTCAATAAGTATTTTAAAATAAAAAATAAACTTTCCCTGAAACACCACATTTCAAGGGCACCTGCATGTGGGGCATCCTTAATAGAAAAGGAATGTCTCACGCGCAGGTGAGGGACGTGCTCCGGTTGGTCAGAAGTGCTCCGTAGATTTATAACATGTGACATACTTGCAGTCATTGTTAAATGAAACCGCTCATCAA
Source organism: Neoceratodus forsteri (assembly GCA_016271365.2). Lineage (NCBI taxonomy): Eukaryota > Metazoa > Chordata > Ceratodontiformes > Ceratodontidae > Neoceratodus > Neoceratodus forsteri. Next base: position 71,544,313 of record CM057457.1, read on the forward strand.
ATTATTGTTGTCCCCAAAAGATGAAGATGGCGCTCCAGAACACAGCTGCAACTGTCGGCCTTCTGGCCTATTTTTTTTGTTGTCTTCCAGTCTCCTAGAATTTGAATACTATAAAGAGCATGCATTATGTAAGCAATAAGACACGACAGAGTGTGCATGGAACATATTTTACCACACGGCCAGGGGCATAATGAGGCCTTGGCCGAGTGCCTTTAGCCCCTGGCGTGAGGTAAAATATGTTCCATGCACACACCTGGAGCGTCTTATTGGGCCCTCTTTTTTTAACAACTTTTTTAGTTAGAAAAATCATTGTTAAATGACGAAAATAGTATTTGTTTATGTAGATTTAAGATAAAATAGTCCTTCCGCCTACCACAAAATGACATCATGTCTGTGCTGGACAAAGTGATGCAACCACACTAACTCCTGCCCCCCTCCCCCCTTACTGGTTTCTTTCATTGTTCTAGTAAGGAGCTCTGGGAAACTATGGAACTAGAGACAACTGTTTTTTTTTTCCCCCAAAGTAGCAGCGAGCCATAAACACACACCCACTAGTGGCGTCACTAAGGAAGCAGATGCGCATGCACACACACGGCCCGTCTGTACTTGTCGCTCCACAGCCCAGCGCCCCTCCTGAAAGATTATTTGCAAATGACAGGACAGAGTGAAGATCGCTAGCAGCTACTTTTCTCCTCCCCCGCCTATAAGGAAAGCAGCAAGATAATGGGGGAAATTTACAAAAGTAAGAATTGTGCCAACTGCAGGGTTTTTTTTTTTTCTTTTCGGTTCGCTCAGCAGCACTTCAGAGCCATGCTGTCAGGGGGATCATAATACTTCAGAGCAGGGGTGCTTTTACTAACATTGTGCAAAATACCTACCATTTTATGAAAGGGGATAAAGTGAGTAGTACCAACGTTTCTGTGATCGGCTGTCAGTACAGGATCAGCCATGGCAACGAGTGTGAACTACATTCAGAGATGCAGTTGGAGCGTTGGCGAGAGAATTGAAGATGGTGAAATTTTTAATGCCAACGTTCTAACACTCCTGATATTGTTTGGAAATGCGGTTTTGCATCTCCGACCTTTCTTTGTAGCCATGCATGGAACAGGTTTCATGCATGGTGAGCTAGGTCGCTGATTGGCTGGTTTAGCCTACCCATTTTATAAAAAGATATGCAGTTATCCAGAAAGGAAATTTTACAGTAACTTGCAGGATCTCTTTCCTACAGTCATATTTTACACTTCTGCATATATGTTGCTTTTGAATGCATGTGGGCTGCTGGTGTAATCTTGCCTTTATTTCTCCAGCTGCAGAAACATCTGGGATTCGAATACCAAACCAGGATGGATGGTGAAGCAATCCTCCACCTTTATGATAAGGGAGGGATAGAGGAAACCGCTAAAATGTTGGATGGTGTATTTGCCTTCATCCTTCTGGATACACTGAATCGGAAGGTGTTTTTAGGAAGGGACACCTATGGGGTCAGGCCCATGTTCAAGTTATTCACTGATGATGGATTCCTTGCTGTGTGCTCTGAGGCAAAAGGTAAAACAATGCTGTTCAAAGTGCTTGTCAAAGACAGGATTACAGTATATCCCATTTAAGCCGTTCTTGTAGTTTTCTGCAAATACTGAAGGCAGGAACTATAGAACAAATAAACAGAGAGCTTGTTAAGCAACAGGGCTTGGTGCGTTAGGGTTTATGGGACCACATTAGACTTGAAGGAAGTCTCCTGTGATGTTCACCAAGAGTACGTGGTGAGACATTTGCTGTTCAGTATGGAGTTGGGTCTCAAGTAAAGCATGAAAGTGTGCATATGTCTGAAATCTAATAAGGATGAAAATTCTAGGAAAGGGATAGCTAGAGTCTGGTGAGGATTTACATTTACAGGTGGTGTGGGCCAATGGGTGGCAAATGATGTTTCTAGGGACATGGATATGTTGTTCATCCACACTATCTGTCAGGTTCCTTGCCGCTTTAAATCTTGCCGGAAGGTCTTCAAGCTGGCTCCTCCAACCCACCCGGGTGGTAAAACTCTTGGCTCCGCCCCATGACGCCAGATCTTCCTTACCGCTTGGAAGCTCAGGTTCCCTCCTTAACGCTCTGGTGTAGACTGGATCCTAATTCTTCGGTTCGCCCGAAACTTATTTTAAAATTTTCAAGACTTACGTCATCTTTCTCCCTCGCAGCTGCGATGGACAAGTCGACTCCCGGATTTCAGCGGTGCCCTTGTGGGCATAAGATGTCCAGGACGGACCCGCACTCCACGTGCATCTACTGCCTCGGCCAAGAACACGACGCGCAGGCCTGCGAGACATGCCATTCGTTTTTGGCCTACGTCCTGGAGGACCGCGCTGCCCGGTTACAGCTTGGGCGCCCCGATAAGCGCTACCCGCCAGTTAAGTCGAAGGAGACCCATTGGGCGGTTACCGCGGCGGCTGGCTCGGCTGAGCAACTCGAGCAGATGATCGCCCTCGAGGAGGAGGCGGCCCAGGCCGCATCATCCTCTTCCTCTGTTGCGGCATTTATCACGCTCTCACTGGGTACCTCGTATTCAGCTTTTTTCAAGGAGCTTTGCCAATCCCTTTCCACAAAGGGAGAGGGGCTATCTGGACATTCCTCTCTGTCCAAAAAGAAGGACTCAAAGGGTAAGTCCCATTGTCGGCGTTCATGGGAGCGGGAGAGGTCCCCTTCCCCAGACAATAGACTTCGGTCGAGGTTGCGACTAAGGCCGCTGGCTTCACGGCGTCCCTGTCAGGCCAGCCGGCCGAGACACCTGTCGACACGGTCGAGATTTTTCTCGACCCGTCGGACGGGCTGTCGACTGGTGAGGCTGACAACCCTGCTTCACCAGTTCCCCTGGTGGAGACAGAGGACCTGCCTGCACCCCCGGTGCCGCAGTCCCCGGTTAAGGCTTCCGAGCTGAGAGAAGAGCGGGTGTCCACCCCCCTTCCCAGACCCGTTCTCGGAAATGCCGAGGGTCTCAGTCATTGGCAGTCTTTGTCTCGGCACCAAGGTAAGCGGCGCCGCCGCTCATCCTCGTCTTCCTCCTTGGAAGAGGAGAGGCTTCGGCGCAAATTGCGTTGACGCTACGAGGACCTGATGTGGCAGCAGTTACTTCTGTCCAGGAACAAGCTGACGCCGTCACCTTCCCCGGCCATCAAGTGGCTGTCACCCGAGCAGCCGAAATAGCCCCTCGCTGTAGTCGAGGTGCCCAAGCCTGGTCCGGTTGTTGGGCCGAAACCAGCTGCCCCACCGATTGTGGTGGAACCTCCGCCTCCACAACCGAAATCGGGGGCGCCGACCAAGGACTCTCGGTTGGGTCAGGGCCTGCCCCACAGGTTGTCGATCACCCTCACTCCCGGCCGTCCTCGGCAGGTGGAGGGTGGCTCAGGCCCCAGGCAGCTCTTTGCGGACTCGTCCGATGATGACTTCTCCCTGTTCTCCAGGCCCATTGACCTGGAGTCCTCCGGGGGCCAGTCGAGGGACGAAAGCCCGTCGTCCTTCATGGGTTTGTTTCGGCTCATCTCAGGAGTCCACCGTGATGCAGCTCGAGCCCGTATCCAGGCGGGCCAAGTATCCCCTGACGGAGATACCGGACCGAGGGGATTCGCCCACGGAGGCCTTTCCAGTGGCTGAAGCCATTGTTGGCCCAGCCTCGGAGCTCTGGCAGCGGCCTGCTTCCTGTCCTGCGCCTTCGGCCAGGATGGCCAGGAAGCATGCGATCCCTACCAGCTCTTTGCCCGGTTTTTCGGAACACCTCTCTGCCGAGGGGTTGGTCACCAACAGCGTCTTCCGGCATTCTGGAACGCTAGGGACGTGGACAAGCCCCCCAACAAGGAGTCCAAAAAGCTGGACTACACCGGGCGCAAGGTGTACGCTGTGTCCTCCCTTGGCCTCCGCCAGGCCAGCTCGGCCTTGCTGATGGTACACTTCTCCCACGCCCTCATGGGCTCCCTGGATGAGGTGATCCCTCATCTCCCGGCCAACCTGCAGACCACGGTCCGGCAGGTGCGGGACCAGGGTAGGGCAGTGGCTAAGCAGCAGCTCCAAACGGCTCTGGACATCAGAGACTCCTATGCCAGATCGGTTGCGGTGGCCGTGCGCCGCAGAGCATGGCTGAGGATATCCACCTTCACGGTGGATACCCAGCACAAACTGGAAGATGTCCCCTTCTTGGGGACTGACCTCTTTGGCCCTGGAGTGGAAGGTCACATCCAGCGGATCAAAAAGTCCAGTGCCACTCTGGACTCTGTCACCTCCGCCCAGAAGGATTCCATTGCTCCTGTTCGTGTTTGTCCCAAGTCTCCTTGGTTTGATGAGACTTTGAGGGAGTTGAGGAGAGTTGGACGAAGGTTGGAGAGGTGCTGGCGGAGGTCGGGTCAGGATTGTGACAGACTTAGTTTGATGGATCACTATGTGATCTATCAATCAGCAGTCTCTCGTAAGAAGGCAGAATTCCTGTCCAGAGAGATTGCTGCTGCACAGAATAGACCAGCTCAGCTCTTCCGGACTGTGGACAGATTGTGCAATCCAATCTGTCTGCAGCCCAGAAGAGCGTTTTCTCAAGAACGGTGTGAGGAGTTTGCTCTATTCTTTTCAGATAAGGTTGCCACAATCAGATCGGACATCCATCTAACCCTCTCTAATGGGAGTAGTGATGGTCGGCAGGAGATGTCGGACACCCAGTTTGTGTGGTCTGACTTCGGCCTTCCCACAATTGAAGAAATTGTGATGATCATACAATTATTGCGTCCGACCAACTGTAGTTTGGATCCGGGCCCCACTGTCTCTTAGTGGGGTGTGTGGATAAAATCGGCCCCATCCTAGCTGAGATAGTCTGTAGGTCCATGGAGATGGGGATGGGGATTTTTCCAAATCCTCTAAAGGAGGCGGTGGTCCAGCCCCTCCTTAAGAAATCCTCCTTGGACCCGGACTGCCTGGCAAACTACAGGCCTGTCTCTAACTTACCCTTTGTTGGTAAAGTTATTGAGAAGGTGGTTGCTTTGCAGTTAAATGATCATTTGACCAGCCACAATCTCTACGATTCTCTCCAGTCCAGATTTAGAAAAAGACATAGTACCGAGACAGTTCTGATTCGGGTGCTAAATGACCTCCTAATAGCGAGAGATCGAATCTCATTCCATTCTGGTCCTTCTTGATCTCTCTGCAGCATTTGATGCTGTAGACCATGGTGTGCTATTGGAACGCCTCGGTTTATCTGTGGACTGTCTGGTACAGTCCTCAGTTGGTTTCGGTCCTACCTCGAGGGTAGGACTCAGAGAGTGGTGTCTGGGATTTTTTCCTCAGCATCATTCTCCCTATCCTGTGGGGTACCGCAGGGTTCCATTTTGGCACCCATGTTGTTTGCAGTATATATGCTGCCATTAGGAGCAATTATTAGGCGGTATGGTCTGAGTTTTCACTGCTATGCAGACGATACTCAGCTGCACATGTCCTTTACGCCCGGTCAAGATGCTGCCTTTTCGGTCTTTAATAACTGTCTTGCTGAAATCCAGGACTGGATGAATGTGAGTTGGCTGAGGTTGAACCCTGATAAAATTGAGGTGTTGGTTGTGGGCCAGGATCGCCGGGAGGCGGGTTTATTGGTTGGATTACCCTCGGGTTTATGGCTCGGGGATATCCCGCTAATTACCTCAGACCGAGTGCGGAATCTGGGCGTTGTATTTGATGACCGCTTGACATTTAAATCTCAGGTGTCCGCAGTTGTCAAAACCTCTTTTTACCATCTGAGGAACATCGCCCGGGTGAAACACCTGGTTCCCCCTGACGATCTGCCTATTTTGGTCCACGCCTTCGTTACCTCCCGCCTTGACTACTGCAACTCGCTCTACCTAGGGCTTCCTGGGATTGAGATTCGACGCCTGCAGCTAGTGCAGAATGCGGCAGCCAGGCTGTTGACGGGCTCATCTAGGGCCAGTCATATAACGCCTGTGCTCCGTGGTCTGCAGTGGTTGCCAGTTTGCTGGCGAATCACTTTCAAGGTCGGTTTGCTGACCTATAAGGCCCTACATGATCAGGGACCAGTTTACCTGAAAGATCTCCTTCATCCCTACTGTCCCTCCCGCTCTCTCCGATCCACTGACGAGGGATTGCTAGAGATTCCCAGGGTTCGTTTAAAAACTTCAGGGGCAAGATCATTTAGTTTTATGGCCCCGACCCTGTGGAATTCTCTACCTCGTCAGGTGCGGGAAAGCCCTACTGTCCATAGTTTTAAAGAATCTTTAAAGACTCACCTCTTTAGTAAAGCATATAATGATTTTTAATATTGTTGTTTATTGTATTTGTAATTGTTTGATCTAGTATTGTACAGGCGCCTTGGTTTTTAGAAAGGCGCCTTAAATAAATAAATAAAGATTGAGATTGAGATTGAAGGACAAAGGCCGCCGACAGCGGCAGCACAAGCCCTTTCGTCCTTCTGCGCCTGCGGCACGTCTGGCCCAACAGCAACAGCACCAGGGCCAGCAGGCTCGCACTTGGCATCCCAAACCCAAGCCCGCGGCTTCCTCCAACAGGAAGCAGGGAGGTAAAGGCCCAGGAGGTCCCTCGGCCGGTCCCTCCTCTAAGCCTGCCCAGTGACGGGTTGAGGGTGTCGCCCAGCCTCGTCACTCACCCCTGGGTTCCCCCTGTGGGGGGACGGCTCCGCCACTTCCTTTCTGCCTGGTCCGCTATCACCATGGACCGTTGGGTGTTGGAGGTGGTAGGAAAGGGCCTGCCCCTGGAGTTAGAGCAGGCCCCGCCATCCGAGCCATCGCCCCTCGGGGAAGGCTACGGGGTCCGCAGCCTCTCTGTCAGCTCGCTGAGCTGATATTGCCCTGCTCCTTGAAAAAGAAGTGATCAGGAACGTGGCGTATCCTCCTCCGGACCCGGGGTTTGTGTCCAGGTACTTCCTGGTCCCAAAACAGAAGGGGGCTGGTGCCCTATTCTCGACCTGCACGACCTGAACAGGTACCTAAGGTCTCGGACCTTCAGGATGGTCACTCTGGCTCAGATAATCCCATCCTTGGAACGAGGCATGTGGTTCTGTTCTCTGGACCTTCAGGACGCGTTCTTTTACGTCCCAATCCGTCCATCCCACCAGAGATTCCTCTGCTTCAAAGTGGAGGGATCCCTTTACGAGTTCCGGGCCATGCCCTTCGGCCTTTCCCTGGCTCCCAGGGTCTTCAGCAAATGCTTGGCAGTGGTGACAGCATTCCTGCGGCGCCGAAGGGTCCGGGTGTACCTGGACGACTGGCTGATTGCAGCCCCCTCCAGAGCGGAGGTGGAGCGGTCCAGAGATCTGGCCCTCCAGGTTTGCTGTCAAGTTGGCCTCCTCATCAACGAGGCCAAGTCGGAACTCGTGCCAAAGCAGGTGATACAATTCATCGGGGCAGAGCTCGACTCTCTACAAGCCAGAGCATGGCTCCCGGTGGACAGGGCCAAGGTTCTTTCCTCCTTTGCCCAGTCATTTCAGGTTGGGCAATCGCGTCCTGCCCGGGACTTCCTGCGCCTCCTGGGCCTCATGGCGGCTTGCACCAGCGTGGCCCGTTGGTCTTGCTGGTACATGCGTCCCCTTCAATGGGGCTGGCCAGCCAATGGTCACAGCACTTTGATCCGCTGGATCAGCTAGTGACAGTGACCCAGGGGATGTGGCACGCTCTCCAGTGGTGGACCGTTCCAGCACATCTGCAGGAGGGCATTCCGTTTGTCCGCCCTGAGACGACGATCTCGCTATCGAACGATGCCTCTCTGATGGGTTGGGGTGCCCATCTGGGGGAGCACAGAGCGCATGGCCTCTGGTCCCCTCGGGAGTCCCGATGCCATATCGACCTGCTGGAGCTTCGAGCGGTTCGTCTAGCCCTCACCGCCTTCGCTCCGTTTCTACGGGGTCAAGTGGTTCAGGTCCAGACGGACAATACCACGACCATGTACTACCTAAACTACCAGGGCGGGATGTGCTCCATGCCTCTGTGCAGGGAAGCCCTCCGCATTTGGTCACTCGTGCGCAGCCTGGAGGTGGATCTCCTCGCCATTCATGTGGCAGGAGCCTCCAACACCCTGGCCTATGTCCTAAGCCGGATAGGGGCTGCGTCTCAGGAGTGGTCTTTCCTGCCGGAGGTAGTACAAGATCTCTTCTCCCACTGGGGGCACGCCTCAGGCAGACCTGTTTACCTCCAGGGAGAATGAGAAGCTGAGACTGTTTCATGCCCGCCCCCCTCAGCAGGGCTCGCTGCAGGGGGGATGCCTTCTCGAGGCCGTGGACCCCGGGCCTCTTCTACGCCTTTCCCCCATTTCCCTTGATCCACAAGATGCTTCTCAAGACAAGGAGGGACAAGGCGCAGGTGATTCTGGTAGCCCCAGACTGGCCCCGCCAGTTCTGGTATCCAGATCTCCTCAGTCTCTGCTCCAGGCTTCTGAGGCGGCTTCCAGTCCGCCCGGACCTGATCTCAGTCAATCGGGGGAGGTATTCCATTCGGACCCTCAATCCCTGCACCTGACGGCCTGGTTCCTGAGTGGCTAGAGTTCCAGGCCTTGGGTCTTTCCGACGAGGTCCTCAACGTCATTGAGGCATCCCGTAAGGAGTCAACCAGAAAATGCTACGCCTTTAAATGGAAGAGATTCTCCATTTGGTGTCAGGGCAAGGGCCTGGACCCTTCCTCCTGTTCCTTGGCAAGCATTCTGGACTACCTGTGGTCCCTTTCTCAGCTAGGGCTTCGGTTGACGACCCTTAAGGTGCACCTGGCAGCCATCTCTGCTTACCGGGCACGGGCCAGGAAGCAGTCAGTGGCGCAGGAGAAGGTGGTCGGGTGCTTTTTCAAAGGCCTTGATCACATATCCCCTCCGGTGCGAGAACCTCCACCTCCGTGCGATCTACTGCTGATATTGTCTAAGCTCATGGGCAAGCCATTCGAACTGATGCACAGGTGTGACATCTCTCACCTGTCGTGGAAGACCGCCTTCTTGGTGGCTATCACGTCAGCCAGAAGGATGAGAGAGCTCCAGGCGCTTTCCATCAAGTCTCCTTATCTGGTCTTCCACAGGGACAAGATTGTCCTGCGCCCCCACCCGAAATGCCTTCCGAAGGTGTTGAATCTGCCGGTGTTCTACCCCAGTCACATCTCGGAGGCCGAATATAGGCTCCATACTTTGGACCTTAGAAGAGCGCTCGCTTATTACAAGGAGCGGACGGCTGAAGTTCGGGGAGAGGTTCGCCAGCTGTTTGTCACCTACACTGAAACCGCACCTGGCAGACCTGCAGCTAAGCGGACGATAGGCAGGTGGGTCACCTCCTGCATAGACCTCTGCTATAGGTTGGCGGGCATGGAGCCTCACAGAGGGATAAGAGCTCATTCTACCCGCCATACCGCTGCATCGGTGGCTGCTTCCAGGGATGTCCCTATCCAGGAAATCTGCAGGGCTGCTACCTGGAAGTCAGCTCATAGAAACATAGAAGTTGACGGCAGATAAGGACCGCAAGGCCCATCCAGTCTGCCCATTTCTTTTTCTACCTTATAAATGTGCCATCGGCCTTTGCTCTGTCAGTGGCCTATCTATTCATAGTCATTTGTATTGCTCCTGTATGCCTATCCCATGCCTGTTTGAAGCCCTGCACTGTATTCATAGCCACCACTTCTTGTGGTAAGCCATTCCATGCATCCACCACCCTTTCTGTGAAAAAGAATTTCCTCACATTCCCACTTAATCGGGCCCCCTCCAATCTCATGCAGTGTCCTCTTGTCCTGCTATTTTTCTTATATTTAAACATGTTAGACTCTTTCACCTTGTTAATGCCTTTAAGGTGTTTGAATGCCTCGATCATATCACCTCTCTCCCTCCTTTGCTCAAGGGTATACATATTGAGCTCTGTTAATCTGTCCTCATATGTCTTCTGATGCAGTCCCTGCACCATTTTGGTTGCTCTTCTCTGGACTGCCTCAATTTGGTTAATGTCCTTGTGAAGGTGTGGCCTCCAATACTGCATGCAGTACTCCAGATGGGGCCTAACCAGTGTCTTGTAAAGAGGGATTATTACCTCCCTCTTACGACTTGTGATACCCCTACTAATACACCCTAACACCCCCCTAGCCTTACCTACTGCTTTAGAGGTCTGCTTGGATGATTTCAGGTCATCAGTGATGATGATGCCCAAGTCTCTTTCTTCCTTTGTGACTGCTAGCAACTCTCCCAGCCTATAGGTGGCTTCAGGGTTTCTCTTCCCTATGTGCATGATTTTGCACTTCTTTGCATTAAATCCCAGTTGCCACTCTTCTGACCATTTTGCTAGTTTATCCAGATCTCTTCTCATTCTGCCCACCCCATCTGGATCATCTACTCTGTTGCAGATCTTGGTGTCATCTGCAAACAGACAAGCCTTACCCTCTAGTCCATCTGCAAGGTCACTAATGAAGATATTAGAGGACTGGCCCCAGGACTGATCCTGAGGTACCCCACTTGTGACTTGCATCTCTTCTGACTGTGTACCATTTACCACCACTCTCTGTTTTCTGCCCGTCAACCAGTTTGCCACCAGTTGACCAACTTCTGACCCACCCCGAGCCTACCCAGCTTATTTATCAATCTTCTATGTGGAACAGTGTCAAAAGCTTTGCTGAAGTCAAGGTAGGCGACATCAACTGCTCCCCCTTGGTTCACCACTCTGGTTACCCAGTCAAAGAAATGTATGAGATTAGTTTGACAGGACCTTCCTTTTGTAAACCCATGAATCTATGAGATTAGTTTGACAGAACCTTCCTTTTGTAAACCCATGACTCTATGAGATTAGTTTGACAGGACCTTCCTTTTGCTCACACCTTCATCACCCACTACCACATCGACCTTGAGTCATGCCGGAATGCTGGTTTTGGGGCCTCGGTTCTCCAGTCTTTATTTCCCAAGTAGGGGGTGTGCGCCTTGCCTCTCTCCTTCCGGAGAACTGCTAGGAGTCTGCCAGATAGTGTGGATGAACAACATATTCATGTCCCTAGAAATACAGGTTACTCACCTGTAACAGGAGTTCTAGGAATGGTATATGTTCATCCACACGACCCACCCGACCTCTCCGGCTTCGACGCACAACCTGGCTTCCAGCGGGCTAGATCTGGCATCATGGGGTGGAGCCGAGAGTTTTACTACCCGGATGGGTGGGAGGAGCCAGCTTGAAGACCTTCCGGCAAGATTTAAAGCAGCAAATAACCTGCCGGATAGTGTGGATGAACAACATATACCATTCCTAGAACTCCTGTTACAGGTGAGTAACCTGTATTTAGTGTGGACAAGAGATGGACCTTCATTTAACCCAAAGAACTGAGATCTAGCACTATTTAAATAGCAAAAAAAAAAGGAAACTAGCAGCTACAGATCGGTGGGGGGGGGGGAAGACATGTTGTCATCACTGATGGGTATTCAAAGGTACCCTGCAGTGTGCACTGAGTGAGGCAAATTAAATGCTGGGCTGGGTTTAACTATTATATACTGATTGACCCCCTTTAATGATCACCAGTCAAATGCCATAATAACTGGGAAAGACGTCATACCCACTTATAACAGCGTCTTGTTTCAAGCCGCACAGCACTGCCTTCAGTCAAAATGGGGGATCAGTGGTAGGAGAGAGTAGGTTATACTGCCCTTGTACAAGGCATTGGTAAGGCCGCATCGAGAGCATGGAGTTCAGTACTGGTGCCCACACCTCAGAAAGGACATTAACCTGCTGGAGAAGGTCCAGAGGAGGGCTACAAAGATGATAGCAGGTTAAGGCATACGAGGAGAGATTGAGGGCACTGAACATGTACTCCATGGAAGATGGGAGAAACAGAGGGACATGATTGGGACCTTCAGGTACTTAAAAGGAATAAATAAGGTTGATAAGGAGTGCCTCTAAGCTGAGTGGCAACCATAACATGAGGGGCACAGTCTTAAGCTGGAGGGTGGGAGGTTTAGGAGGGAGAGAGGTCAGGAAGCACTTCTTCACAGAGAGGGTGGTGGACACTTGGAATGCGCTGCCGGAAGAGGTCATCTCATTGAAGACAGTGGGCAGCTAGAGAGACTGGGATAGGCATAGGGGGAAGGTAAGGATCATGGGTAGAGAGGATGGGATGAGTGGGGAGAGGGGGCAGGGATATTAGCCCAAGCTGTGGACCCTGCAATACGAGCAGACTTGATAGACCAGATGGTCTTCTGCTGGCTTCTTCATATGTTTGCATGTATTTTCAGTTTGCAAGCGAGAATGACCGCTCTTGAGACAAACGACAATGGCAGTTCAGCTATTCATGCAGCAAAATGTTGAAACATAGACTCTAAAGTTTTAAAACTTAAAAATTGCATCTTTGACAATTTTTCTCCTGTTCAAAGTCATTTTTTTGCAGAAGCTTACACAATGTTTTAAAGTGTGAGTAACAAAAAATTAAGAGAAAAAACAAGTGAAAGTTATCAAATGTTTGTCTAAAGAGTTCTTAATTTTCATATAAAGTTCTTTAACATAATACAAATATAGTTAAAATAATTAACTGGGACGCTGCTGAGCAGCCTAGGTGGAAGCAGTAAAAAACTCAAGCTCCTGAAGGAAATTCTCAAAAAATTATATTTGCCCTTTATCAACACTTATGTTAGTTGAACTGGTTTATAATACTGTGGGAAATCTTCTGGACTGGCACGATGGGAAAATCTAAAGAATCTAATACCTCTTCAGCAGATTTTTTCACTCCGAGGAGATTGACCTGAGAAGAGCAGCCTGCACACAGTGGCGCGACCTGGGACTCTGCAGAATCACCAGCTGAGGAGGCCTCTCTTAAATCCATACTAGCTATGCTACAAAAACTGGTAAAGTCTGTTTAGGACCTTGGTAAAAAAATTTGATGCACACACACACACACACACCCCCCTAGGGTCACAGCTCTTGAAACACGAATGGGTCATTGCGAAGCTATCGTGCAACGATCAGAGACCTCAGTCCTAAAAACCACGGAGGCTACCACTAAATTAATAAAGGAGAATATGCAGCTGTGCCAATGTCTGGAGAATGGTGAGAACCAGGCACGGGAATGAAACCTTCGTGTGGTGGGCTTACCTGAGGCGGCTGAGGGGGAAGACGCACTGGTATTTGCAAAGACACTTTTACCAGTTCTGTTGGGACCAGTGTTCCCGTTAAGGCTGCAGATCTGGGGGTGCACTGCACCCTCTCCAAAAATTTTCAGGGGTACAAAATAAATTATAAGGGTTCATTCTACCATTTGTACATTTTTGTAGTGTATATGTACTTCAAACAAACTTATGGGGGTACAGTGTACCCCCTTCACAAAAAAATGTACTTGAATTTCATAATTTGTACTTGAATCAAGTACAAATGGGGGTAAATGGGAACACTGGTTGGGACTATCAGAAGAAGACCCCCCCCCCCTTTTGCACTAGAAAAAGCATATCACTTCACTCCAAGGTGGACACCTTTAGACTCTGCTGTCCCACGAACATTCATGATAATCTGCACCAGTGTGGGAGACCGGGATCGTGCCCTCGCTGTAGCCAGGAGGCGTAGAGCACTGAAATATGGGGAAGACACATTAATGCTGTTCCCAGATTTGTCTTACAGCACTCATCGGGGCCTTTGATGGTCGCCTTCGTCTGCTTAAGGTGCAGCATTAACTGCTTTTGCCTGCCAAGCTTCAGATGGTGTAGAACGAGCAGCAGTTTCTGTTTAATGATGTGAGAGACGCGGATAAATTGATCGCCCGTATTGAGCAGGAGATGGATGACAAGGAAGAGGAAGGGAACTCGTCTGATGAAGACTGAAATGCAGGGTAGCTGCAGGATCTGGAAGTTCACCGGGATCTTGATAGGCGACCAACAGATGGAACTCTCATGTTGAGTAGTGCAATTTTTGCTATGTTATTCTTTACATAGGAGTCCATGGACTGGAGCTATATTTGTAATTTCTTATTTTTAGGGCTACTTTTTCTGTCCTGTTATTAGAATAGTGACTAAATGGCATCTTAAAGTTTTAATTAAACTCTTTATAGCGCAGTGGGTTACTCTGGGGCCGTTTCCCCGGACTGATAAATGTCTTCTCAGTTTCTGGTTGAATTTCTGCTCTACAGTTTGGGATGGATCTATTTGTGAGACTATATACTTTTTAATTTTACTTTATCATGAACAGAATAGCTTATTTTGTGATAACTTTAGCATAGCAACTGCTTGGAATTTGCCAGCTGATCTTAATTCCAGCTATGTGTTGCTGTTAATACGTTCTTCCTGGGAGCTGGGGGATTGATCACTATTTTATCTGTGTACATTGGGGGCTTCACTATGACCATAGGGTCACTATGTTAACAGGGTATCGTCTTTTGTCCGTACTGTTTTGATTCCCCTGTGTTCTTCCATGGTGCATGCAATGGGATAATTTCTTAAAGGTATATTATTTTTGATGTTCCTTCCCACCACAAAAATGATGTGCCGACCAGGGAGATGTCCTGCCTTGATCCTTTTTAAGAGGAAATTTATGCTTTGCTATCTTCCTGTGTATTGGATTTGTGAGTTTTGCTTGCAGAATCAATAAATAAAAAATACAAAAAAGAAAAATCCTGAATTTTGTGTCGTACTGAAAGGTTTATGATGTGAGACGTGTCTCCTAACACTTTTTCTCTGACGTGGATGCCTTGCATCTTTTCTTATAAAGAAAACAAAAAAAACATAGACTGCATCTATGGATTTTTTTTTTTTTTTTTACACACCCTTGGTGTATGATGACCTCACATACTTCTTCAGTTTTGCTGTTGAGATTTATGGGTGACTACACACCTCGAGTGTTTTTTTGTTTTTTTTTATTCATAACTCACTGTCACCTATGCATTATTCTCTATATAAAACATGCAAGTATTGCCAAGAGTTCAGTTTTGAAGTGTGCCCCCATGTTTACTTAGAAAAATAAATAAATAAATCGATTAGTGCATTTCTGTCCAATAAGACAATACCTACGCACAAAATCTCATCTGAAAATCTTGGTCGTCACATTGGATTTCACACTGCATGTTGTACAATGTAATGTACTCCTGGGCTGTATCAAAATGGGGATAGGAAGATGGCGCCTTCCAAAGACTTGCATTTACTCAGGGAGCAGGCCAATGATTGACAAATGGTATTTAGTGCAGAGAAGTATATGGACATTCATTTAACCCCAAAGAATTCATGTCTGGCATTATTTAAATGGGGGAGGGGGGAGAACAAGCAGCAACAGACCATGAAAAAGACGTGGTATCATCACTGATGACGGGAAGTTGAAGATGTCCAGCAATGTGCAGTTGCAGCGAGTAAGGCAAATTAAATGCTGGGCTGTGTTTCATCAGTTACATAAAACACACAGATATTAAACTCAGTCTGGCGGCCAAGATTTCAGTTTCAAAGTGCATCCCCCCCGTTTACTTTACTAAAAAAGTTAATACATTCCTTTCTAATGAAACAGTCAAAAATAAACTGCCATCAGAATCTCATCTGGAAATCTCAGTTGCCATATTGGATTTCTCACTGCATGTTGGTCGATGTGTTATACCCCGGGCTGTATCAAAATGGGCATAACATGCTGTGAAAGTGATGTGATTCTGCCTCTGTACAGTTGTGTGCAGTTCTGATCACTGCAGTATAGCAAGCATTTGTCTATGCCAACATTTATTTATTTTTTAACTACATTCTTTTTCTGGCTCCACTTGGACCCCAGAAAACTCTCTCTCAGGCATCTGCACACCCTCGGCTGTACCTCCGAGCCTGAAATCCCCCAGCTCCTGGCACCTGTCCGGCCATCCTTTTAGCTCTGGGCCCTCCCGAGGTGGGGCCACCCTGTCCGCCCAGGGAGCTCTATCTTACAATTTAGGCTGGGCTGGGCTCTGCCCAGGAGCTGGGTGGGTCCGGCTGGTGGGGTGTGGTCGAGGGGGCAGTGCTGTCGCCTGTCTCTTGGAGTGGGGTTTTCTTGGCTGCTTTGCTCCCTCTCCTCCATCCCCCCTCGGCGGAACTTGGTCGTGCTATGGCGCTGGGTACGCCCGCCGCAGCTCCGCCTCCCCTCTAGCAAGCCATATGCGTTGCAGTGCCTCCAGTTGACGCCAGGGGATGCTGCCCCGGAGAGGGGAGAGCAGTCCTCCGGATGCTCAGTCCTCTCTCACCCCCCCCGGCAGCTCGGGCTCATTCCCGAACTCATGTCGTTGGCGTGGTGTCCAGCGCCTCAACCCTCAGCGCCACCGGGCCGGCCATCTTTGCCACATTTTTGCTTGCATGTGTGTGCGTGCAGGTGTTTGGTACTGATAATCAGGGATCGACAAATCCCATAGCCCGACATCCCGGGCTACCTTTTTGCTCCCTCAGACAAGTATTTTTTAAGGGACTACTTGTCCATGGACAACCATTTCCTTTGAACAAAAGAAAAATTTTTTTTTTTTTTTTTTATAAGTACCTGGTCCTGCACTTTTGGTATCCATCCAGGAGGGGACGCGGAGCTGAGGAAGGCAGCAGCAAGCATGCACATCAAGAGCCGAGGTGCGGGTGCCCGTTACGAAGAGGCGGGACTGCGGCACGTTCCACTGCCAGTCAGTCTGCTGGTAGTGCCTGAAGGTCAGGTGTGCGCCGTGAGGCAGGTCATCACATGACTCTTCTTCTGCCAGTTATGTGATGGCAAGTCAGAGTAAGGGCTGGGAGGCAATGCAGGAGCGCAAGAGGAGAATGTGGATGTTTCCAGCAAAGGGGAGGGTCAAGTGACAGAAGGACTCGCCAGTCAGCAACACAAGTCCTTCCCTTGCTGTACAGACAATTGGCTGAGACTGGGAGAGGTGGAGTAAATGAAGCAGGGGAAGGGATGAGGCGAGCGAGTGGTGACGCCAGGCACATTCTGACTGAGTGGCACAGGGTGATTGTGTGTTGGAATCAGACGCAGCTTTTGGAGTGGAGCTTTTTTTGGATTGCAACTACTACTACTATATTTTAGGGGCATTACTTGCTATAGTGTGCACTGAAGTACTGAATATAGGAGGGGAAAAAGATTAAAAAAAAAAATGAGATAAATCGAAGGGGAAAAAGCAGGGAAGGGGGGAACTGAAAAGAAGGAGGGTCAGGGAGTGAGAGAGAGAGCCCACAAAGCAATCGTTGGGGTTTGCTGGGTGAGGGACAGAGGGAGAAGGGAAGATTGAGGAGGGAAAAAGTAAAGGGGGGGGGGACATAGGTTTCTTTCTTAATAGTTCTGATTACTAGCAGCAACTGTGAGAGTGAGAGACTTGTCTCGAGTCCTCATTATTTCCAGCTACTACTGCTGCTGGCTGTTGAATGCCATTTCCTATTGCCTAGTGAGGAACAGGAAACAGTAGAACCAGACAAACTATAAAATACTCTTTAAAAAACAAAAAAAGTATCACATTTATTAAGCTGCTGCAGCTGTTACTGAATCCTCAGTCCTCATCAATTGTCTGCAGTGGCTTTTGCTGAGGGACAGGATTGAGAGAGAGTGAGAGAGACCCAGAAATTGAAAAAAATATTAAAGAAAAAAGGCAAAAAGTTGGATTTTGGACAACACTGTATGTGTTTATTGTGTTACTAAGTTGTGAGACTCTTTGTTGGAGAAAGAGACAGAGAGTTCAGTCTGATTGTGGGGCCCTGAGAGTGAGCCCACACACAAGTACCTGACTGTGAGGGCAGGAGGTACTGGAGAGAGCAGAGACAGAAATTTAAAAAGGAAAAACATATTGTATAGAATGACACTCTGACAAGGAAAAGAACATGTCTGCTGCAGCTGGGACTGAATCCAGTCCTGCTGCCTGACTGTGTCTGCTGAGGGATGGGGGGGGGAGAGCATCGGCAAATACAAAAATATATAGTACACTGGGGCACTGAGTGAGCCCACAGTGCTATTATTACCCACTACAAGTGCCCGGATGTGAGGACTAGAGAGAGCGAGAGACTGAGAGGCAGAAATAAAAAAAAAAAAAAAACCTGCTGCAGATATGACTGAATAAATCCAGTCCTCATCAACTGCCTGCAGTGCTAGACAGTGTGCGTCTGCTGAGGGACAGGAGGGGGATAGAGCATCGGCAAAGCAGAAACTGAATTTAAAAAAATCTGTTATTAAACTGAGTTTGAGCACAAAGTTTTAACAAACGGGGGTTCATCGTCCTGCGTTTAGTTACCCTGGCCTACTAGAACCCAGTCCCACCAAGTCCATCCACCACCCACCACTAGTACACTGCACTACCATCAATACCACCGCACCCCCCATCTTCCTTCCCATTCCAGTTCCCACCCAGTAGAAACTGTCACTCACTCGCACGTAATTATTTAAAATATTTTTATTGCAGGAAAGTAAGACAAAGACAAGTGTTGAGAAAACACTATACAACAAATACAACAAAAAATATGGTTATGCAAAAGAATAAAAAACAGATTAATACAGTCTTCTCAGGATAAAAGTGACAGAGTCTTCTGCTGTGGTAATGGATATAACAGCAGCTGATGCTGGTGTTCATCAGTCAGTTGACTTGAATGAAGTGGAAGCATCTGTTTCCTCTTCCTTTCCCAAGAAACAAACTTTGCTGGATCTGGATCAGCAACAACAAGGAGACATAATTTCTAAAGACAAAAAATATGAGCAGGAAAAAAGGGCCAGAATGTTTTAATCTCACTGGTTGAACAATTATAAATGGTTGCGATATGATGGAAAAAAAGGGACAGATGCACTGCACAGTTTGTGAAAAGTATTCCACTATTGCAATACCAGCCTTTTCAAAAAAAAAAAAACAAATGTTTGCCACAGGCTTTAACAATTTTATAATTGAGTCACTACGTGCACATGTAAAAATCTAATCTGCATGTGCTGTGCCAGAACCACATATTCTGGAAACTGTCCAGCGTGCAGTTCAGTGTGATATTACTAAGTCACCACTTTATCAAGCCTTTGTAGTGTTGGAAGATGCTACAGAGGAGAAAGTGAGACGTCTGTTCAACACAGCGTACTCTATTGCAAAAAATCTGCGTCCTTTCTCCGACATGGATTGGCTGTGTGAATTGCAAGAGAAATTGGTATTAAACTTGGTACTAACTACACCAATGATAAGTGAGCCAGGGATTTTTGCAGAGCCATATCTGGTGTTGTGTCCAAAACACAGATACAGACTCTTAAAAATGCAAAAATGTGTTACAGTTCTTGCTGATGGCAGCACTGATGCGGCTATAATTGAATGGGAAAATGTCTTTCTGCGTTTTATAGATCCTAACACAAAAGATGTATGTACATATCTAATCCAGGCTGTGCCTTTGGAATTCGCACATGCTGAAGGTGTGTTTAATGCAATAAGAACTGCATTAGAGTCACTGTATCTTCCTCTCACTGACTTATCAAATGTGAGCAATCCGGGCCCTCCTTTGATTTCTGCCAGTGTTGATGGGGCAGGTGTAATGATGGGTGAAAGGGGTGGAACCATCGCAAAGTTACGGGAGCATCGTCCTCATATCATTGGCATGCACTGTGTTGCCCTTAAGCTGGAGTTGGCGATTCTCGATGTAATGAAATCAAACTCCTTCATATCAAAGCTTGAAAATACTCTAAAGGGTATATTTAAATTTTACCATTATAGTCCAAAAACAATGAGAGCTACAAGAAATTGCACAAGTGATAGACAGTGTTCAAACAACTTGAAGTCTTGCTGTATTCTGACAAGTGCGGTTAGCCTCAGCCTTTAAACTGCCCCGGAGAACAAAGGGTTAACATTTCTATGCAGAGCATAGAATGCTGAGCTCGAACTCTGTTGATGTCTGTCTGTTTCCCTTTGATAGCTAACCGTCAGATTCTTTACTCCACCTCACTGAACAGTCGCTCTGGAGATTTCTCCTGCACCTCGGTTCGAAAGTTGGTTTAAGTGTCTTTTTTTTTTTTTTTTTTTTTTGTCGGTTCGTAACCGAAAAAGTTTCCCGCATAGTCTGTTCAGTCTCTGTGTGTGGTACCGTGAGTACTAGATAGGTTGTGTACTTTGTTTCTGTGTGGAATTTGTAAAAAGTGTGGATCGGTTCGGCCAAACCGATCATTTGTTTAATCCTTGTGTAACTTTAGTGTGTGGTTACCAGTTCTTATCGGTTCTAAAATAAAAACGTGTTTTGAAACATTTTTTTCCAAGACCCGTGACAGGGTTAGGACTCGATAAGGGAGTCTTGCCTGGCAGTTGCCGAAAAAAGGGTAAGTTTGGTTAGGTTGGCCATGTCTGAGAAACCCAAGAAAAAAAAATGGGCCCATTGGGTTTCAACACTGCATTGAGTGTGGGGAGGTCTTTGCTAAGACCAGTCCCCACACCACCTGTGTTTATTGTCTGGGGTTTGACCACCTCGATTCAGACTGCCAAATTTGCAAAAAAATTTCCCAAATCTACCCTGGAAAAGAGATTAGGTAGACTGAGGGAAAAGGAGGGCGAGAAGTCCGCTGACCTGGATGGCCAGCCCGGTTCGGTTCCGGCCGAACCAGAAGGAGTGCCCTCTGACCTGGGCGATACTTCTTCGGGCAAAAGGAGAGCCAATTCTGAGGGGTCGGTTCCGATAAAAAGAAAGCGCAAAGAAAAATTGTCCGGTTCGGATCCAAAAGTCCATGTTCTGACCGCCAAAGAAATAGCCAGAGCAATTCAGATTGTGGAATCGCTTTGTCCAGTTCTGACCGATTCGGCACCTTTTGGCAGGGGCTCGGTTCGGTTGGTTCCCCTGGTTCACGATTATACTTTGGAAGAATTTTATGAACCGGAGTTTGAGGAGGAAGGGGGAGTTTGAAGATGATGATGGTGTTTGGTGAAAGTCTAGATGTGCCTGTGGAACTGGACATCTCCCCAGACAGACCTTCAGGTGTATCCCCTCCTAGGCTTTCTGAGTCCCCTTCCCACTTTATGTTCTACAGAAAAGTGGATGAGACCCTCCAGCTTCCTATGGAAGAGGCAGTGATGGATCAGGAGGAGCCTGATTATGTAGAAATGATGGATATCCCAGAGTCCAGGATACTGTCTGTTCCCCTTCACAAATCTTTTGGGAAACAGACACAAAAAATTCTGAAGTCTCCAAATTCTATACCTCCTGTGGATAGAAGAATGGACAAGAGGTATACACTCTCTCAGGCTCAGAAACAGAGTTTTTATACCACAAATGCAGCCATGTTGGGGTTGTGCAGGCTGCTGCCTGTGATAAGGCAATCATTCCCTTGGCTTCACACACCCTCAGACAAAGACTCTAGGAAGGTTGATGCCATGGCAAAAAAGCTGTACGTGGCATCTTCCCTGGGACTCAGACAGGCGAATTATATGGCCTGTACAGCTAGGTACCAAGAAGTCCGTGTGGGACACTGTACTAGCACTGGCTAAAAAGGCCTCCCCCCAGCTAGCCAAGGAGCTGGAGGCGGTGGCTGCAGATGGGATTGAGGCATCTAAAGTTCAGTTTCATGCTGCTGTGGACTCTAATGATGTGTCATCAAGAGTCATGGCTACACCTATGGCTCTTCGGAGAATGGCTTGGCGCACATGTACTAGCCTCTCGCAGGACACCTAGGCTAAGGCCATGGATTTTCCTGTAGTGGGTAATTCTCTGTTTGGGGAGCAGACAGAGAATTACATGAAGAAAATGGATGAGTACAGGACCACTTGCAGGAGTGCTCAGGCCAAGGAGGGCAGGCCTTTTCAAAGGCCTTTTTACCAAGCACAGGCCTCTTTTTCCTTTTCACAGAGGGGGTTCTTCAGAGGGAGAGGCAGAAGGGTGATGAGCAGGGCTGCATCCACTCCTCAGTCTGAAGCCCCCGCCAAGCAGACACCCTGATGGGCCTGCCCGGGTCGACTCTCCTATTCCAGTAGGGGGCAGGCTGGCTTACTTTGTCCAGGACTGGATGTCTATTACATCAGACAAATGGGTCCTGGAAGTAGTCAGCCAGGGACTGGTTCTCAGCTTCAGAAAATTTCCGAAGATGAGAGCCAGATCTTTTCCATGTGCAAATCTCTTGGAAACCCTTGCCCTAGAGGCAGAGGTTTCTTCTCTTCTAGCCTTAAGAGCCATAGAGAGAGAGAGTACCTACCCTACACTGGGGCAAAGGACTGTACTCCAGGTTCTTCCTGACCCCAAAAAGACGGGAGTGGCGACCCATCCTAGACCTAAGATATCTAAACAAACATCTTTTAAAACCAAAGTTCAAGATGGTAACTCTGGGAATAATCCTTCCCTCTCTAAGGCCAGGGGACTGGTTAGCCTCCCTGGACCTCAAAGATGCCTACTTATACATTCCCATCGGATGCTCCCACAGAAAGTACCTCGGGTTCGAGTTGCCTTCAGGCCATCATTATTTCAGAGCGATGCCCTTTGGCTTAACCTCAGCCCCAAGGGTTTTCACAAAGTGCCTGGCAGTAGTAGTAGTTGCCTTTCTAAGAAGGCAGAATATTTCCATTTTTTCATATCTGGACGATTGGCTAATAGTGGGCCAGTCTCCAGGCCAAGTCAGATCTCACCTGCAAGTGACCTAGCAAGTGCTCACTTATCTAGGATTTCTTCTAAACCTTCTCAAGTCGGTTCTTGAACCCGTCCAGCTTCTTGCCTTTATAGGGGCAGAACTGGACACACTCGGGGCAAGAGCCTTTCTTCCTCTAGAAAGGGCAAGGGTTCTTATGGAACTAGCCTCTTCCTTCAGCCTTTGGGTATCCCGACCAGCAAGGCATTTCCTCCAGCTCTTGGGCCACATGGCAGCTTCAACAGCAGTGGTCCAAGGGGCAAGATTCCAGATGATGATATTCAATTCCACCTGAGAGCTTTTTGGTCTCAGAGGAAGGATTCCCTTACCAAACTGATCCCAGTGACTCTGACCTTGATCCAAGCCCTCCAATGGTGGCAGGATCAGGACAATTTAAGACAAGGTGTTCCTTTTACTACTCAGCCTTATTCAGTGGTCGTTACCACGGACGCTTCTCTTCTGGGCTGGGGAGCCCATCTGAGGTCCCTCACTGCCCAGGGGCTGTGGTCCCCCCAAGAATCCCTTCTTCATATCAATCTCCTAGAGCTCAGGGCAGTTTTTCTGGCCCTAAAAGCTTTCTCTCAGTCAATACAGAACAAGGTGGTTCAGGTCAGGACGGACAACACCACCACCATGTAGTACATCAACAAGCAGGGAGGCACTCAGTCTATGGCCTTGTGCATGGAAGCCATGAAGTTGTGGTCCCTGGCTTATTCCCTGCAAACATCTCTGGTAGCAGTTCACCTTCCAGGGAATGACAATGTGCTAGCATATGCACTGAGCAGGATCTCTCAGGGCCATCATGAATGGTCCCTGGACCCTCAGGTGTTAAAAGTGATCTCTTCAAGGTGGGGCACTCCAGAGATAGATCTCTTTGCAGCCCCAGACAATCACCAACTCCCTCTCTTTTGTTGCAGACCTCCAGTCTTGGGCTCAGTCCCCCTGGATGCCCTGATTCTGAATTGGGACGGGATGTTTCTGTATGCCTTCCCACTCATGTTCAAAGTTTTAGTCAAAATAAGGTCTCAACCTTGCAAAGTGATTGATTGCTCCAGATTGGGCCAGACAGCCCTGGTATCCCCTGTTGCTGTCCTTAGCAGTCCATCTTCCCCTGTCTCTTCCCAGGAATTACAACCTGTCAACATCCTCTCAGGGGAGGATTTGGTACCCCTATCTTCAGTCTCTCAATCTCAAGGCATGGCGCTTGAAGAGTTAGAGTTTGCAGATCTGCATCTTTCCCAAGGGGTTCTGGATGTTCTCAAAGCTTCTCAAAAGCCCTCCACCAGAAAGTCTTATAACTCCAAATGGAAGAGATTCAGCATTTGGTGTTTTAAGAAGCATATTTCTCCAGATACTGCTGGATTGCCTTTGGTTCTGGATTATATGGTCCATCTTAATGGCCTAGGCCTCAGACAGCTACTCTCAAGGTACACTTGTCAGCTGTTTCTGCGTTTTTTGTCTGTGGAGAAGTCTTCCTCACTATCTTCTCATCCTGTGTTCTCTAAATTTTTTAAAGGATTGCTTCACACCAATCATCCTTTTAGAGACCCTGCCCCAGCCTGGGATTTGAATATTGGCATTGCTCAACTTATGCAACCCCGTTTTGAGCCTATGTCTTCAGCAGAGCTTAAGTACTTACCTTGGAAAACTGTGTTCTTGGTAGCCATTACCTCTGCCAGGCGTATAAGTGAATTGCAAGCCCTGTCAGTGGAACCTGATTTTATCTCCTTTCACAGGGATAAAGTGGTCCTTGGAACCAGTAGAAGGTTCTTGCCCAAAGTGGTTTCAGACTTCCATTTAAACCAGTCTATGTCTCTTCCTGTCTTCTTCACTGATCATTCTTCCCCAGGAGAGAGGAGGCTACACAGTTTAGATGTTAAAAGAGCACTTAGTTACTACATAGAGTGTACCAAGGGTCACAGGTTTGACTCCCCCCAGTTGTTCCTCACTTATGGAGAAGTGGGAAAGGGTAAACCTGCCACCAAGAGATCTTTTGCCAGGTGGATTGTATCCTGTATACAATTCTGCTATGAAAAACTAGGAAAAACTCCACCCTCAGGCCTGAGGGCTCATTCCACAAGAGGTACAGCTGCTTCCCTGGCTGCTGCCAGGGATATCCCTCTCTTAGAAATTTGTCAAGCAGCCACCTGGAAAACAGTCCATACCTTTACCAAGCATTACTCTCTGGATATCCAGGCTAGGAGTGATGCTCGGTTTGGCACAGCAGTACTTCAGAGCCTATTCCCAAAGTAGGTTCTGTCCCTCCTCCATGGAGGTACTGCTTGGTAGTCTGCACTTGTCAGAATACAGCAAGACTTCAAGTAATTTGAAGAAAAAGTTACTCCTCTTAGTAATTATGTTTTTTCTATTGGAGTCTTGCTGTATTCTGACCTCCCTTCCTGCCTCCCCGCCTCCTCTCTCAGAACCTGTTTTTGGGAAGTGGGTGGGCAGATGCAGTGTTGCACCTCAGGGGTGCTCTTTTTACACCCTCTGCTTGTATGGATGTTTATTTTGTTATTTTCCTGTTTGGTTTGGATTTTGAGTTTTGGGTTTCCTGACCTGAGTCTTCTTTTGGTAGTCCAAAACTTTTTGTTGCCAGTTGGCTATTAAAATTTTGTTTTACAATTTCCACATAGAATGCTATTAGTGTTGCTCGTTAGAATCTGCCAGTTAGCTTTCAAAGGGAAACAGACAGCGACATCAACCGAGCTTGAGCTCGGCATTCTATGCTCTGCATAGAAATGTTAACCCTTTGTTCTCCGGGGCAGTTTAAAGGCTGGGGCTAACTGCACTTGTCAGAATACAGCAAGACTCCCAATAGAAGAAACACAATTACTAAGATGAGTAATTTTTTTCACCTGACACACTTCAGTGCAGTTAAACAGGTGAGATGGCTTGCCAGCAGATCACGGTCAGTTCACTCAGTTCAGGTGAATCTACCTACAGTTGCTCAGCACTTGCAACAAAGTGCATCTTCTGCTGATGGTTCAAAAGCAAAGGTGCTGTTAAAAGAGCTATAGTCTGTTCACTTTGTCAAATCTCTTCATATCCTCCAAGATTTTTTGCCCATACTTAGAAATCTTTTCCTGCAGTTTCAAAGAGACGACTTAATAATTCTTGAAGTACCAAATCTCATTGAGACCTGCCTTCTGCAGCTGATTGAACTGAAATTATCCATCCAAGGGCCCTGCGCTTATGTGCAGAATTTATGGGGCTGTCTGGTGGGCTGCAGAAGTGCAGCTTCCTGTGGTCCCTGTGCTTCCATGTGGCCGCAGATGCACAGGGCAAAGAGTGCATCTGTCAGCCAGTGCACACGGCACTCTGCCACCCATGGGTGGAGAGGTACAGGGCCCTATGCAAAGAGGACAGTTGTTTTCATTCTATGGTAGATGGACCCATGCGGACAACCCTGCACCTTTCATTCCCTGGCTTGGAGTGTGTTGCATAACAGGACCATTCCCCCACCTTCACACTATCTAGCTGGGTCATTGAGCTTAACCCCAAACTCGGCTCACAGATATGGGATCACAAAGCATGTCCGCTGGGGTGAAAACTGATCCTACACACATTTTTTCAAGATACTCTCTTTATGATTTTTTTGATTGTCTTGCTCATGCACAAGCAACATCTTGTGGTAGTAGGAGAAATGCAGAGGTGTGTCAGTGTTGGCGAATGCAGGGCACGCTTTTGTAGGTGCATCTTTCATTCCCCAATTAGCCAGCATGCTAGCGCTGACGCAAGCATATGCAAAGTGCCACCAACTTGAAACAAACGTGCCGCTGCAATCAGAGACAAGCTCATCATATAACGGCACAGATGACACACCTCCCGCATGCGCTTTTCCTGGTGAAGCATTTCAGTAAACATGGCGGCTTCTGCCGTCCGCCACACAATCCCCACAAAGCTGACTTCGGGGGGGGGGTGCAATCCTTCTGTCGGCATTCCCCCTCCCCCCAGTTCCGTTTGTTTGCCGACGGGGGTGCCCATATCCCCATGAGCATAATGGCCCCCAGTTTAATTTGTTTGCTGACATGGGTGCCAAATTCTTGTTGGCTTCAGCCACCCCAAAACAAAAAAGCATTGGCACACTGGGATCCCACCCCAGTGTGCCCAAATATTTTTTATAAAACCTGTGGAGAGACTTCACCAATGTTTTTTTTTTCATCCCTATAAAAAGAAAACAGTCCCTCGTCATGACCTTCTGAGCATATGGGAGGCATGTCATCTGTGCCATTGTATGACAAGCTTGACTCTGATTGCAGCAGCACATTTGTTTCAAGCTGGTAGCACTTTGCATATGCTTGTGTCAGTGCTAGCATGCTGGCTGATTGGGGAATGAGAGATGTAGGTCTATACTGGCATCATGGTCTGCATCTGTCCAGGAAGGGAACCAAGCTCCTAGGTGATAGTTTTAAATGCCTCCTTGGCAAGTTTTTAAACTAGCCAAGGGGGAAGGTGCTGATAGGATGCAGGAAATTTCAAGCCCCCCAACCAGTAAGGTAAACAACGAGGTACAGAAACATAGAAACATAGAATTTGACGGCAGATAAGGACCGCTTGGCCCACCCAGTCTGCCCATTTCCCTACCTACTGGATAAGCTGCAGATCCTAGTTAACCAGCAGCCTACTTCTTCCTACCCCCAACCCCCAGAATTTCCTTATGACTATCCCATGCATGCTTGAATTCCACCACTGATTTTGACTCCACAACCTCCTCCGGAAGGCCATTCCATGCATCCACAACCCTCTCTGTGAAAAAATACTTCCTTAAATTACCTCCCAGGCCACCCCCCTCTATCTTCAAATTGTGCCCTCTTGTTCTTGCACACCTCTTTTTTTGAAAGATGCTACCCTCTTGGACTTTGTTGATTCCCTTGAGGTACTTGAAAGTTTCTATCATGTCCCCCTCTCCCTCCTTTCCTCGAGGCTATACATATTAAGCTCCTTAAGTCTCTCTTCATATGTCCTCGGTGCAGACCCTGCACCATTTTGAGTTCCCTCCTCTGGACAGCTTCCATCCTGTCTATGTCTTTGCGGAGATTGGGTCTCCAGAACTGCACACAGTACTCCAGATGGGGTCTCACCAGCTGTCTGTACAGAGGATAATAACTTCCTGTTTTCTACTGGTGATGCCTCTCCTATGCATCCCAGTATCCCCAACCCTCCTTGCTGCCTTCTCACATTGCTTGCCCACCTTTAGGTCATCTGATATGACTACCCCCAGGTCCCTTTCCATTTTGTTGTTGTTAGTATCTCACCCCCATTGTGTACTCTTCCCTGGGTTTTGTTTCCCAGGTGCATTACCTGCACTTCTTAGCATTGAAT
Source organism: Neoceratodus forsteri (assembly GCA_016271365.2). Lineage (NCBI taxonomy): Eukaryota > Metazoa > Chordata > Ceratodontiformes > Ceratodontidae > Neoceratodus > Neoceratodus forsteri. The sequence goes on from CM057457.1 coordinate 71,572,109, forward strand.
CTAAGCTGCCATACATTTGACCATTCCTCTAACCTTGCCAAGTCCCTTCTCATCCTTTCCACCCCACCCTGTGCATCAACTCTGCATGGTCTTAGTGTCATCTGCAAAGAGACATACTTTTCCTTCCAGTCCTTCTGCAATGTAAACATAAAGACATTGAAGAGGACTGGTCCTATCTGAACCCTGCGGTACCCGCTGTAACCCTCCTTTCTTCTGGTGGACTCCATTTACTATTACTCTCTGTGTCCTATTCTCCAGCCAATTCTTTACCCAGGCTGTCATCTTGGGACCCACTCCCAGGCTGGCTAACTTACATATTAATCTTTTGTGTGGGACTGTGTCAAATGCCTTGCTAAAGTCTAGGTAGGCCATGTCCACAGCCCCTCCCTGATCTACTACTTTGGTCACCCAGTCAAAGAAATCTATCAGATTCGTCTGGCATGACCTTCCCGCTGTGAATCCATGCTGCCTAGGGTCCTGTGCCCCTCTGGCCTCTAGATACTCGACAATTCTTTCCTTTAGAAGTGATTCCATTATTTTCCCTATCACTGAGGTTAAACTAACAGGTCTATAGTTTCCTGCTTCTGCTTTGCTCCCACTTTGTGAAGGGAATCACATCTGCCCTCCTCAGTCCTCGGTACCACCCCATCCTCCCATGATTTATTAAAGAGGGTAGTCAGTGGTGTCACTAGTTCTACCCTTAGTTCTTTTAGAATTTTGGGATGAATCCCATCAGGCCCCATTGCTTTGTCCACCTTCAGTTTTAAGAGTTCTTTCAGAACCCTTTCTTCTGTAAATGGGCTGGTATCAACTTCTGTATCCAGAGTGTTACTACTGTTTGTTTATGTACCTCCCCTCTTCCTTTGTAAATACTGAGCAAAAATATTTGTTTAGTATCTCTGCCCTTCACAGTCTCCTCTGCCCACCCTCCTCCCTTTATTAAGCCTCACTATCCCTCCCTTGGTCTTCCTTTGCTCCTGATGTACCTATAAAAGGTTTTATCCCCTTCTTAACTGAGTTGGCTATCTTTTCCTCTGTTTGGGCCTTTGCTGTTCTGACTGCCTTCCCAGCCTCCTTTTGCTTTAACTGATACAGTTCTCTGTCCTGCTCCTGCTACGATTCCTTGTACTTCCTGAATGCTTTCTTTTCTCTTGAACCTTCACTGCCACTTCCTTTGAGAACCATAGTGGTTTCTTACATCGTCTTGTTTTGTTTATTTGCTTTACACAAAGGCTCGTTACCTCTGTGATGGCAGTTTTATTATTCCCATTGTTCTTCCACCCTCCTTCCCGCCCATTTGCTAGTGCATTCCTTAGGCACTCACCCATTTTGGCAAAGTCAGCCCTCCTAAAGTCCAGTACTTTTGTCTTTGTATGGCTTGACTCTATTGCTGTGTTTATTGTGAACCATACTGTTCGATGGTGCTAGTTCAGAGATGGCTACCCACTTACATCTGTGATCCTCTCTCCATCTCCATTTGAGAGTATCAAGTCTAATATTGCTCCCTCTCGAGTGGGCTCCAGTACTAGTTGTCTAAGGCATGCCCCTGGGGGCATCTAGAATAACTGCACTCTTGAGTGGCAGCTGCAACTGCAGTCCAGTTAACATCTGGCATATTCAGATCACCCATCAGCAATATCTCCCCTTTTTCTGCCATTCTAAGTATACTTTCTATCATTTCCTTGTCCATTTCCTCCCCTGAAAGTCTGCTCTAACCCCTGTCGGATTGTGGTGCCATTGCCTGTCTCCCAAATTTACCCACAGTGCTTCTTCTCCTCCTGTTTACCCTTTTGTTCTGTTGCTTTTATTCCTTCCTTATGTAAAGAACTACTCCTCCCCCTCTTTACCTCCTGTCCCTCCTGTAGATAGTGTATCCTGGTATGTTTACGTCCCAGTCATGGTTTTGTGTGTACCATGTTTCTGTGACTGCCACGATATCCAGATGTTCCTCCTCCATCAAGCCACTAATTCAGGAAGCTTGTTACCTAGACTACGGGCATTGGTACTCATTGCTCTCCATTTTTTGATGGCCTTGCCTTCTGTTGCAGCATCCCCCACTGACCGTTCTACCTTGGTCTTTTTCTCATTTAGTACCCTGTTTTGTAGGGAGAGGCTGGGATTTTTCTGCTGCTTGTCAGTGCCTCCCCCATTGACTAGTTTAAAGAGTTTGTCTATTTTCCATTTACCCCTGTCCTGCCCTCTGTCAAAGGCAGTAAGGGCAGGGATGGGGGGGGGGGGAGGATAATGCCAACATTAAATAGAGGGCAGTGAGTGCCAGTGCCCGTAGTCTTGGAAACCAACTTCCTGAGCTAGTAGTCCTGATGGAGGAAGGACGCTTGGATAGTGTGGCAGTCACAGAAACAAGGTACACAGACAACCATGACTGGGATGTCAACATTCCAGGGTACACAATCTATGGAAGGGACAGGGAGGGTAAAAAAGGAGGTGGGGTAGCTCTCTACATAAGGGAAGGGGTCAAAGCTACAGAGCTGAAAGGTGAAGGAGGACAAGAGGCACTGTGGGTCACCTTGGAGACAGGGAGTGGCACCACAGTCTGCACAGGGGTTGTATACAGACACCCATCTAGGGGAGGAAATGGACAAGGAAATAACAGAAGACATTCCCAGAATGGCTGACAAAGGGGAGATACTGTTGATGGGGATCTGAATATGCCAGATGTTAACTGGATGACATGTACTGCAGCTACATCCAAGAGCAGGGTCATTCTCGATGCCCTGCGGGGGCATGCCTTAGACAGCTAGTATTGGAACCCGCTCGGGAGGGAGCAATATTGGATCTGGTACTCTCAAATGGGGAGAGGATCACAAATTTAGAAGTGGGTAGCCATCTGGGAACAAGTGACCACTACACAGTGTGGTTCACAATAAGCACAACCATGGAGACAAGCCATACAAAAACAAGGATATTGGACTTTAGAAGGGCTGACTTTGGCAAAATGGGTGAATAGGTAAGGAATGCACTAGCAAATGGCCAGAAAGGAGGGGTAGAACAACAATGAAGAAAAATCAAAACTGCCATCATGGAGGCAACAAGCCTTTGTGTAAAACAAATCAAAATGGAGTAAAAAAAACACTATGGTTCACAAAAGAGGTGACAGGGAAGGTTAGGGAGAAAAAGGTGGCATTCAAGAAGTATAAGGAATCACAGAAGGAACACGACATGGAACTGTATTAGTTAAAGCAGAAGGAAGTGGAGAAGGCAGTCAGAATAGCAAAGGCCCAAACCGAGGAAAAGATAGCCAACTCAGTTAAGAAGGGGGATAAAACCTTTTATAGCTACATTATGGAGCAAAGAAAGGTTAAGGGAGGGATAGTGAAGATTAATAAAGGGGAGGGGAGGTGGGCAGAGGGAGACAGTGAAAAGACAGAGATACTGAGGGAATACTTTTGCTCAGTATTCACAAAAGAAGAAGAGGAGTTATCTAAACGAAACAGTAGAAGCAGTGTGGGCAGGGGGGTTGACACCAGTTCATTTACAGAAGAAAGGGTCCTGAAAGAACTCCTATAACTCAAGGTGGTCAGAGTAATGGGGCCTGATGGAATTCACCCGTGAATCATAAAATAACTCAGGGGGGACCTAGTGACACCATTGACCACCCTGTTTAACAAATGAGAGGATAGAGTATATGATTCCCTGTCACAAAAGTGGGAGCAAGGCAGAAGCAGGAAACTACAGATCTGTTAGTTTGACCTCCGTGGTAGGGTAAATGATGGAATCACTTCTAAAAGAAAGAATTGTTGAGTACCTAGAGGCCAGTGGGGCACAGGACCCAAGGCAGCAGGGATTCACAGCAGGGAAAGTCATGTCAGACGAATATAATTGATTTCTTTGACTGGGTGACCAAAGTAATAGATCAGGGAAGGGCTGTGGATATGGCCTACCTAGACTTTAGCAAAACATTTGACACAGTCCCACACAAAAGATTAGCCAGTCTGGGAGTGGGTCCCAGGGTGGTAGCCTGGGTAGCAAACTGGCTGCACAACAGGACACAGAAGGTAATAGCAAATGGAACTCACTCCGAAGAAAGGGGGGTTACTAGTGGAGTACCTCAGGGCTCAGTACTGGGTCCAGTCCTCTTTAATGTCTTTATAGGTGACATTGCAGAGGGTCTGGAAGGAAAAGTATGCCTGTTTGCAGACGACACAAAGATCTGTAACAGAGTTGATACACAAGGTGGGGTGGAAAGGATGAGAAGGGACTTGGCAGGGTTGGAAGAATGGTCAGACGTATGGCAACTTGGATTCAATGCAAAGAAGTGCAAAGTAATGCACCCGGGAAACAAAAACCCAGGAGAAGAGTACACAATGGCAGGGGAGGTACTAACAACAACAGAAATGGAAAGGGACGTGGGGTAGTCATATCAGATGACCTGAAGGTGAGCAAAATGTGAGAAGCCCGTAAAGAGAGCTGGGGGGGATACTAGGATGCATGGGGAGAGGCATCACAAGTAGAAAAAGGGAAGTGGTTATGCTTCTTTACAGACAGTTGGCGAGACCCCATCTGGAGTACTGCATGCAGTTCTGGAGACCCCATCTCCACAAGGACATAGACAGGATGGAGGCGGTCCAGAGGAGGGCAGCTAAAATGGTGCATGGTATGCATCAGAAACTATATATGAAGAGAGACTGAGAGAGCTTAACATGTATACCCTTGATGAAAGGACAGGGGGGACATGATGGAAACTTTCAAGTACCTCAAGGGAATAAACAAAGTCCAGGAGGGTGGCATCTTTCAGAAAAAGAAATGTGCAAGAACAAGGGGGCACAATTCAAAGATAGAGGTGGGATGGCTCAGGGGCAGCATGAGGAAATATTTTTTCACAGAGAGAGTGGTGGATGCATGGAATGGCTATCCTGGGGAGGTTGTGGGGTCTAAAACAGTGGGAGAATTCAGACATGCATGGGACAGACATAAGGCTGTTATTGTGGGGGTAGGAGGAAGCAGGCTGTTGGTCAACTAGAATCTGCAGCTTATCTAATAAACCGGGAAATGGGCAGACTGGGTGGGCCAAGTGGTCCCTATCTGCCATCTAATTCTGTGTTTCAAAAGCCGACCGTAAACTGAAGAAAATCATGGTAAGCTGTATAATGGCATTAATCGGAGGGGTTTCAACTTAAGTGGATATCTCAGCCATTTTTTTGCATCCAAATTTTCAACATAGAGTTCTTGGGACCCCACCTCATGAACATATGCACTGTCATTTCATTATTCAGTCCCGAAAGCTCACTGCGCGCAATCACCTTTCTGGACTGAGTAACTAGCTGACAGTGCCTGTTCATGGTGGGAATCTAAATAACCTATGTTGAAATTTGAGATAACAATTCCCAAAATTATTTCTACAGGCAGCATTGCGCAGTTTCAATGCACACTCATAGCTTCAGCAATTTTTAATATTTTCACTCCAGATTTTCAGCGTTGCCATTTTTTCACACCTCCTTATGAACAGCACAGCTGTTTTTCACATCCTGCCTGAAATGTGTTTTCACATAATGGTGTGATTGCTGTGGGGAAATCAGTGTTCAGGGCAGATGAACAAAATCACAGTGACACTGTTTGTGAGCGGACGTCCCAAAATGCCTATGTTGAAAATTTGGTTAAACAAAATAATTGTGTTATGGGCATGTTACGCAGTTTCTACGCACGCTCATGACTTCAGTTTTTCATATTTTCACTCCAGATTTTCAATATTGCCATTTTTTTACACCTCCTTATGAACAGTACAGCTGTAATTTTTCACATCCTGTCCGAAATGTGTTTTGACACCTGTGGTGCCAACTGCCAAATGACGCAGTCACTATGCAAAATCAGTTTTCGGCTAACAAACTGATAGTGCCACTGTTCATGAGGTGGGGTCACAAAAAGCCCATATTGAACATTTGGAGAGAAAATACCAACAAATGCTTGGGGCATTAGGGTTTCCATCAGTAGCGCCCCATCCTGTAGAGACTGACAGGTGTCAGGGGTGTGACTTGGGGTTGTCTGCTGCAATGCTGACACCATTCCACCCCCACCCTGAAGCCAGTGACAGTCATCGAGTTGTGCCTTGGACTCTTCAGCCCCAAAGCTCACCCCATTCTCCTATACTGCACCCATCTCAGTGTATTTCCTTATGGAATGGGGTGAGCGTAAGGCCCAAAGACCCCAAGGCACACTGCAACACTTATTGGTGTCTGCAGAGTAGGGTGAGGTGAAATGGCATGAGCACTATGGCTGATTACCCAAAGGCACACCACAGTGCCTGTCCATTTCTGCAGGGAGGGGGTGGGGTTGGCATCTGTTCAGTACTGCACTGCCATTTCTATTATGCATCTCTCTAACTCTTGCACTACCAGTGCCAGTGCCAGCAAAACAACATTCGGCATTGACAAATGCTTGTTTTTGTAAACATGATATATACCATTTATAGTATATTGGCTGAAATGTCATTTCACACCAGAGGTATGAAAAATTCGTCTCATCCAGGATTTTAAAAAACAATACATATGGTGTCATATTTATGAGATGGTGAGGAAAAAATAGCTATGTTGCAGGTTTAGAGTAAAAATATTGAAAATTAGCGAAGCTTTGAATTAACATTGAGATACTGTAACGTTCAATCAGACTTAGGCATTTATCGTATTTGTACACCAAATTTTCAGCATAGCATTTTTATTACCTCATCTTATGGACCCAGTAGATGAAAATGTTCAGATCCCCCAAAACGTCATTCCACGTCACAGGTGTTAAAACACATTTTGGCTAGGATATGAAAAATGACAGTCATCATGTTTTGTGAGGTGATGTAATAAACGGCTGTGTTGAAAATTTGGGGTCAGAATATTTAAAATTACCAAAGTCATGAGTGAGCATAGAAAAATTTCAATGTGCATCTATAACTTTGCAATGTTTACATATTTTGACCCAAAAATTATAACATAGCCTTTTTATGACCCCACCTCATGAATAAGGGTGATGAAAATCTTCAAATCCCACCTGAAAGGTGATTTTGCAGCGCAACTGCAAAAATCACTTTTTGGACCAGATTTGCAGAATTCTACCAGCATTGGTCATTAGGCAGTCCCAAAAAGGCTATGTTTAAAATGTGGGTCCAAAATATGCAAACCTGACAAAATTATGCATCAGACTTCAAAACTCCCTTGAAATTGAAGCACACCTACCTTAGTTTCTCATATTGCAGTCAGCGGTTACATGAGCAAAACAAGTCTTCAATTTGAGAGTGGATCTTTACCCTGGGACATGTTCTGGTGAGTGAGGGTGTGTATGGGGTGGTGGCGGCTGAGTGCGAGGTCGCGGTGGGTTAGGCGTGTTGGGGACAAATCGTTGAGGGACCGTTTTCTGTTTTACTGGGTTAAAAAGAAAATTGAGGGATACTTGTCTTTATTTCAGGTTTATTCATTCGCTGGGATTGGGCACCCCAGTATCGGGCACATAGGGGAATGAGGGCGGGCGACCTGGAAGAGAGGGAGTCAAGAGGAGCGTTATCAGGGGTGGGCACCTCGTTCTTCTTGTATATTAAAAGTATACATAAAGACTGAGAAGGGTGGGCGAGCCACCTGGACAGGATGGGGAGAAAGAAGCAGTATTACATAGATACACAGACAGTGTCGGCAGATAAGGGCCTATGGCCCACCCAGTCTGCCCATTTGAGCTTGTAAGTTTAGTTTATGTTTTCCTAGAAGTCTGTTGCCCCTTACCCCTGACCTCCAGAATTCCTTTATGTCTATCCCATGCATTGTTAAATCCCGTGATTGTTTCAGCCCCCACCACTTCCTCTGGCAGGGTGTTCCACTTGTCCACCACCCGTTCTGTGAAGAAATTCTTCCTCATGTTTCCTGTGAATCATCCTTCCTCCAACTTCAGCCCATGCCCTCTAGTCCTGGAATATCTTTTTCGCTTAAAAATAGTGTATTCCTGCACCCTGTTCCTCCCTGTAAGATACTTGTGTGTCTCTATCATATCCCCTCTCTCTTTCCTCTCCTCCAGGGAGTACATGTTCAGTTCCTTCAACCTGTCTTCATAGGACTTGTGATGCAATCCATGCACCATCTTTGTTGCCCTCCTCTGAACCTTCTCTACCCTGTCTATGTCCTTACGTAGGTATGGTCTCCAGAACTGTACACTGTACTCCAGGTGGGGCCTCACTAGTGTCTTGTATAGCGGAATTATGATCTCCCTTTTCCTGCTGGTGATGCCCCTGCCTATACATCCCAGCATCCTATTTGCTTTACCTGCTGCCTTGTCACACTGTTTCCCTACCTTGAGGTCATCAGAGATGATAACCCCAAGATCCCTTTCCTGCTTGTTGCATGCTATATCCTCACCATCCAACTGATGTATTGTGCCAGGGTTTTTGTGCCCCATATGCATTATCTTGCACTTCTTTGCATTGAATTTCAACTGCCAAACCCCTGACCATTCTTCAGGTTTCTGCAGGTCCCTTCTCATTCTGTCTACACCCTCTGGTGTGTCTACTGTGTTACAGAGCTTTGTGTCATCAGCGAACAGTGAAATTCTGCCTTCTAGGTCCTGCGTAATGTCACTGATGAAGATGTTGAATAGGATCGGTCCCAGCACTGATCCCTGTGGTACCCACTGGTCACTCTTCCCTCTGTGGAGTGAGAGCCATTTACCACCACCCTCTGGTCTTGCCACCCAGCCAGTTACCTACCCACCACACTACTGTCCTGCCCACACCCATATTCCCCAGTTTGTGTAATAGTCTTCTATGTGCACAGTGTCAAAGGCCTTGCTGAAGTCCAGATAGGCCTTGTCCACTGCCTCCCCTGATCCACCTCCTAGTCACCCAGTCAAAAATTCAATGAGGTTGGTCTGACATGACTTCCCTGGTGAAACCATGCTGCCTTGGGTCCTGTAGTCCATTGACAGCAGATGTTCCACCAATCTCTCCTTCAGTAGTGCTTCCATGATCTTCCCCACTACCGAGGTGAGGCTGACTGGTCTGTAGTTCCCTGCTTCCTCTTTGTTCCCACTTTTGTATAAGGGGACTACATCTGCTGTCCTCCAGTCTTTGGGTACCTCCCTGTTTCCAGTGATCGGCTAAACAGGATAGCCAGAGGTTCAGCCACCACCTCTCTTAGTTCTTTAAGGACCCTGGGTGCACCCATCCAGCCCCATTGCTTTATCAACTCTTATTACTTCCAGTTCCTTCAGGACCCTTTCTCGTGTAGGGACTTGTGTCCATTTCTGCACCATTCTCATCCCTTGTACTCCCTTCAGACCCATTACCCTCCTCTTCCTCAGTAAAGACTGAGCAGAAATACCCGTTCAACATGTCAGCTTTACTGTTGTCATCCTCCACGTGGCCCATCCTCCCCTTCAGTCTCACTATCCCTCCCTTTGTCTTTCTTTTTCCTTATGTACCTGTAAAGTTTGTCCCTCTACCCACTGATTTTGCAATGTGTTCTTCTGTCTGAGCTTTGGCTTCCCTTACTGACCTCCTGCTTCCTTTGCTTCTCCTGGTACTTCTCCCTATCCCCTTCTGCCTGTGTCTTTTTGTATTGCCTGAATGCAATCTTTTAGCTTTCTCTTTCTTTCTACCTCTTTGGAAAACCATAATGGTCTCCTCTTCCTTTTCCTCTTGCTAACCTGCTTAATGCATAATTCTGTTGTTCTTGTAATCCCCATTTTAAATACTGCCCACTGTTCCTCAACCCGATTCCTGTCCCATTCCCCTTAATGCCTCTTTCAAGTATCTCCCCATTTTCCCAAAGTCTGCCCCCCTAAAATCCAGGATACGTGTTTTTGTGTGGTTTGGTTCTGCTCTTTCTGTGATTTCAAACCACAGTGACTGGTGGTCACTGTTCCCCAGGTGCTCCCCCAGCACCCCAGTCCGCTAGCTAGATGGACTTCTAATGCTGAAAGCTGATCAGCTGCTTGCTGACCGACTTCATGCAAATGAAAGAACAAAAGCTCCCTCTGATAGGAATAGCTTGGGTCTTTTCAACTACGCAGAGTTTCTGCCCAGCTGGCAGTGAGCGGTGTCATGACCACAATGCACGATTATTGGTCTGGGCTGACGACCCCTTCCAGCTTGAGCTGCAATGGGCTTAGCAGTGACACACCTCTGAAATGCCATTTATTGTAACAAAACATTTCTTGCACATGTGCAAATTAGTGTAAAACAGGTTATTGCAGAAATCTGAGATGACGCAACAGGAAACTAGTAAAGGAGATGGAGAAGTTAATATACACAGAGAGTTTGGATAGTCTAGCTTTTTTTATAGGGTTGCCACCTGTCAGGTTTTTTTCTACCTGGTGATCAGGTTTTCAGGGACCCTATCAGGTTATCCAGTTTTGCTCTGTGCTGGTCAGGTTTTTGAGCCACTTTGAGTTCTGAAATACTTTTGTAACGTATTTTGTCATATCTTTCATTGTTTCAGTGGCATGCCCAGCTTACAAACAAGTTCTGCTGTTAATATAGCCCTTTGTTTGTGAGAGCAGTCAACCAGGGAGGTATAAAGTATGGCCATTAACATCATTGGCACCTACTTAACCTAATCTTTTTCACTGCATCTTAAAGTGGCAAAGCTGGGCAAAAAGCCTGCCCCACCTTTGTAACAGTAACCCAACCAGTTGTGCCCCCACTTTTATTTGCTTGTAAATATTTTCATCTCTTAACAGAATTTAGGCATGTTTAAATGTTTTAATTTGGTTTCCTCAAGAAAAAGGTATGGCCACTTCTTTGGCTTTGAAATAGTACTGTGGACATGAAAAGGAAGTGACCCTGAAAATTATATAAAGTACAGACTATATGAAACAATTTCTTTCTGTATTATATGCATGTATACTATGGGTCCCCCCTCAGATCATATCTGTAAATGAGATTTATTCATTTATTCATTACAAATCTGGTTTACAACCTTTGAGTCAGAGACTCATTTAGAAAGGCACCTCGTCGCGGGGGGAGGGGGGGGCAGACGTCAAGACAGTTATTACAGTGCAGATTAAAACAGAGGGTAACATTATAAGTGCAGTAAAAGGAACATTTAACATAGATACTTAGGTTACATAATGTTACAAAATTGTGAGATACACTCATGGATATAGTAGGTCCTCAGAGAAGACAGTGGGTTACATCCCTGTTTGGACTTAGTAGGGAAAAGGGTAGGTCTGGGGGAGGGAGGCTGTCCAGTGGACGCTAGTTTGCAGCTTTCAGGGACAAGAAGGGCGGAAACCACAGGTTAAATAGGAAGAAGGCACCTACAACAGCGGTATTAAAGATATGGTTCCAAAGGGCTGTTTTGAAGGAGCCAATTTTTGGCAAGTTGGAGATGCAGCTAGGGAGGGAGTTGAACCAGGTGGGGGCTCGGTAGATGACTGATCTCTGGGCAAGAGAGGTCTTGGTTCTGGGCACCTTGAAAGTGGCCTTAACAGAGCTATGGGTGGTGACGGACGAAGATGGCTGCTGTAGGGAGGTGGAGACCCCCGGGAGGGGGGAGAGTCCTAGCAGAGATTTCTTAGGGAAAAGGCAGGTCTGGTAGAGCAGTTGCTCCTCAAAGTTGAGAAGATTGGTGGTAGTATAGAGAAGGCAGGTGTGAGTTCGGCTGGGGGCACCGGTCAGGAGCCTACAGGCCTTATTGATGGATAGTTGGATTTTGGAGAGGGCAGTGTTGTCAGCTGCAGTGTAGGTGGGCAAGCCATAGTCCACGAGGGACAAGACGGAGGAGGTGATGGCCAGCCTGAGGGCAGCCTGAGACAGGCAGTTCCTGTGCCAGTATAGCAGGCCAATCCAAGGGTTAATGGCGGCTGACAGGGCATTAATGTGGGTGTGGAAGGAGAGAAAAGTATCGAATATGATGCCTAGGTACTTGTATGTGGCACTTTTTCTAGTGGGTGCAGAGTGCTGGGGATAATCAAGAAGGGTTATTTTTAGCTTTATTTTGGTGGTAGAAGAAGAGCATTGATTTGGTTTTCTTTAGGTTAATGACCAGTCTGCGGTCTCCGAACCACCTTTTGGCTTGGTTGTAAGCTTGCTGGGGGGAGATGGGATTGGGGTGTGAGGCAACGAGGACTGCATCATCTGTGTAGAGGAGCATTTTACCGGTACTTGAGCTGGGGAGGGTGTTGAGGTAGAGTCTAAAAAGTATTGAACCCAGGATGGAGCCCTGAGGGACCCCGGAGCGAACGGGAAGAGTGCTGGAGAGGGAGCCGCTGATCTTGACATGCTGGGATCTAGCAGAGAGGTAGCTAGAAAACCAGGAAATGGGACCACCAGAGAAGCCAAGTTGGTGGAAAGAATCGAGTAGAAGGGGATGACGGACAGTGTCAAAGGCCTTGGAGAGGTCAGTGAATACTGCACCTGCAAGGCTGCCAATCGAGAGCAGCATGCAGGTGTTGGGAGAATTCCTGGAGAGCCGTGGTTGTACTGTGTCCTCGGCGGAAACCGTGCTGCTCTGGGCACATATTGTCATACTTGGTTAGGTATTCAGAGAGCTGGATCAACGCCACTTTTTCAAGGGCTTTAGAGAGTGGGGGGGTTGGGGAGGATGGAGATGGGCCAGTAATTGTTGGGGGTGGATCGGTCCCCACACTTATGTATGGGTGTGATTTCAGCAGATTTCCAAGCACTTGGGAACTGGCCCAGGCATAGAGACCGGTTTAGAAGGTCAGTCAGGGGGACTAGGACTTCGTCCAAGACCTTACGGAGGATCCTGGAGTCGAGGGGGTCATTGCTGGGGTTATTGCTGCCTAAGGCTTTTAGCAGGTGTGGCCTGGCTTCTTGGGGGGATAGAGTGCACAGGTAGAATGGTGGGCGATGCAGGACTGGAGGGAGAGAGATGGGGATTGGGTCAAAGAAGCTGCTGGGGAGGACCGAACTTAGGTCAGAGAAGGCAGTGTTAAGGCAATCGGCTATGAGGAGTGGATCTGTGGTGGGGGTGCCATTGATGGAGAGCTGAGATGGTGGGGGGGAGCTGGACTTCCCGTTTAGCTCTTTCATATTATCCCAGAAGGTCCGGGCTGAACACCAAGTGGAAGTGCGGGTGGTCTGGTAGTGCTCTGCCTTGGCCCGCCTAATGGCCCAAGTGCACTTATTGCGTTCTGCGTTGTAGGCCTGTCTGTCAGACGCCTTTCCAGATTCTACAGCAATATGCCAGAGATTATCTCTGTTTTTGAGTCTCTAGAGGAGGGGTAGGGTGATCAATAGGGCATTGCATTTTTTGGAGTGGATCCTGGTGAGGGGGGTGAAAAGGTCACAAGCCTTACAGAAGGGATTTGTGAAGTGGTCAAGAGCTGAGTCAATGTCAGGGGCACGCTGGATAGGGGACCAATCTAGCTGGGCTGGGTATTGTTTTAATTTCCTGAGGCCGCCGGGGCGTAAACTGCAGCGTAGAGTGCCCTGGGACACTGGCTTCAGAGTGGAGGATGACCAGAGACAGAGGACTGGCGAGTGATCACTAGGAGAGTTTGGGAGGACAGTGACATCCCAGATTTTGTAGGGGCAGTTAAATATAACAACATCTAGGAGATTGCTGGTGCCAGTAGAGTGGTTGAATCTGGTGCCCTGGCTGACTAACTGGGACATATCGAGGGCAGCAAAGGAGTCCCTTATATGGAAGGCAGTGGATCAAGCCAGTTAACATTGAGATCACCTAGGATGGCTTGCTTCACTTTGTGAGGGAGAGATGTGAGATAGTCAATGAGGGACTGGACCGCTTGGTTTTGATTCCTCGGGTGTACATAGGAGACCGTGAGGAAGAGAGAGGGCCTCGGGTGGGGTCAGGTGTGATTTTTAAGGTGAGCGCTTGGGCTCCATAATCAAGTTTAGGAGCTGGGAGTGCCTGACCTATATGGGAGTCCCATACGAGTAGTGCGCAGCCACCACCGCGGTTGCCTACTCGGTCTTCCCTGTAGATGGTATATCCAGGGGAGAGTGATAGCAGAGTCAGGGGTGGATTTGGAGAGCCAAGTCTCTACCAGTGCAATTATGTCAGGTTGATGTTGAATGACCTAGCACTGGAGGGCAGCAGATTTCTTTAGGAGACTGCAAATGTTTAAGGATGCAAAGCGGAGGCCAATTGCAGTACAGGGTTTAGAAGGGCTGGAAGCAATAGGTCCTGGGTTTGGGTGTACATTACCAGATAATAATAATAGCAGTGTAATTATTCTGGTTAGTGGCCGGTGGTGATGGAGACCCTTGGGTCGACACTCAGCTGAGGACTTTAGAATCAGGGTGCATGGGATAGATAAAGTGCAAAGGGTGAGAATGGCAGGGGAGATCTGGGTCCAGGTCAGGCCTTGGAGGGCGGAGGGAGTGGGGGTGTTGGCAGGGTGAGGGTGTTGGGGGCTGAGTCGCTGTGGGGTAGTCTGGGGATGAGGTGCCTAGTGTGGAGGAAAGGTGCTGCAGTCTGTGTGAGGTCTGTACCAAGAGGGTGAAGGAGAGCAGTCTTAGTAATGGAGTGTAGGTACCCATAGCAGCTGAGCAGTAAAGGAAGAGTGCCAGGAGTAGTAGAGAGTAAGGAGATGTAGAGCAGCTTTGGAATGGTTGGGGGAAACCCCTTTAGTGGGCGAAAAGACTATAAGCTGCAAATGGGAAAAATCAGTATTAATCAGTAGAAGAGGGAGGGGCAAAGACAGATGAATACTGATAGACTGACCACACAATAAGTGAAATGAGACGGGAACTATATTGTGTCGAATTGGGTAAGTGTGCTTATAATTGGGCCCTCTAGTGACTAAAGGATATAATCTGCTAATGGAAAAGTCAGCAGGGAGGTTCTGAAGCAAGTTTTATTTGGGGGGGGGGGGGGCACTGCAGCAGCCTCAATGGGACACCGAGGTCAAGAGTGCAGCCCACAGACTTACAGCTCTAAGAGAAGGGGCACAGCGCTCAGGGCAAATAGCAAAATCATAGTACCTTAAGACCTCTCTCAAAACTTAAATCAACTATTTAAGAAATCTCTACATCAGACTAAACATTACTTAAAGTGAGAAATCAAGAACATGTCAAGCAGAGGTCAGTCCTGGCATTAATTTCTTGGCAGCAGTTCCTAGAAGACTTATGGATTGCTGCACAAAGTGTGAGAAACACTGGCAAACAGGGGCAAGTGATATTCCTCCAGGAGTAGATGCCAAAATTCAGGGTTCCAACCTGTACCTTGCTTGGAGGGTAAGCGTCAGTCAGCTTCTCTTTGTTCTGTTTATCAAACTGCAGAATGCAGTTTGTTTGAGAGGAGAGAGCCTGAAAGGGCAGAGTTGTTTCTTTTATCTCTGTGTGTTTATCTGATAAACCAAGGTCAATAAATAAATACATAAGTAAATAAATAACTAGGAAGAACCTAGGAAAGTAACTTTAACAGGTACAGTACAATATTTTCACAGTTTTGTTGAACTGCTGCTTTAAGCGTTGTCTTTTATTGATATAACAAATAGATTTCTGTTAGGAGCAATGCATGGTGAATCATGAAAAGGGGTGGGGCTAGGGGAGGAGCTTAAGATCCGGTTTTTGCCTCATCCAGAGTGTTTACATTGGGGCAGAAGAGTCAAATATATGATTTTCAGTTAAAATGGTTGAATAAGGTTGCTCAGAGGAACCTTTTAAGCTGCTGAGGGCAAAGGACTGTGGAGGATATATAGTACGCTTAAAGGAGACAGAAAGTTGGTGCTAATTCGCAGCCATTGGTAATGTTCCTGTTTACAGAAATGAAATTCATACCTCCAAATTATCCATATCTAAGTGTACCTGAATAAAAACTGATGTGAAAAAAATGTTTTCTGAGCTAGCCTGGTGGTGCTGAGGGTTGAGGTGCTGGACTCCACACCTCATGCCATGCTGATGCCCCGGATTCGGGAATGGACTTGGGACACTAGGGGTTGGCAGGGGAGGGAAAGGATTGAGCATCCAGAGGACCACTCTCCTCTCCTGGGGTGGGTAGAGGGACTTCCCTTGCACCACAGTAGCCCCCGGTGGAGACTGGGAGCAGTGCAGGAGCGGTGCACTACAGGGACGGAGCGGCAGTGGACGTCAGCACAATAGGTGCGCAGATTTCATTGCATGCCCGCGCTCCGGGGGAAACCGGATAAAAACCCCGGCTACTGGGGAGGTGACGACAGGGCTCGAGCACTCAAGCCTGCTTGCCCAATGCTGACCCTGGCCCGACTTGACTCTCGCTGGTCCCTACTCCTCCGTAGGTTAGGGCGGGTGGGGGGACCTAGCACCCGGTTCCTAGGTCGAGGTCAGGGTTCAGGCAGGCGGTAGAGGCGAGTTGGTCCCCGTCCAAGAGATTCCCTGGTGACTGGGAGGGGAAAAGAGTGTGTAAAGAAAAACAACAAAAAATTGTTGAGCCGATCTGGTGGTGTTGAGGGCTAAGGCACTGGATGCCTTACCTTGCGCCATGCCAATGACCCGTGTTCAGGAACTAGCACAGACCATTGGAGTTCGGCCGGGGAGGGAAGGCGCAGAGCTGGATGGAGCCGCTGAGAGGCAGCTCTCCAGAGAGGGAAGGTGGTATCCCTCGGCTCTTAACTGCCCTGTGGTGGAGGCTGGGGGGCAGCGCAAGCCAGAGGGAGCGCTAGGCTGACAGGTGGGCAGATGGAGCCATCACCAGGGCTGTAGTATGCATGTGCGCCTCCATGCGCATGCGTCTCTACTCCTAGTCCCCGGGGTAAAATGGGAGGACCACGGAAAAACTGATCCGGCTGCAGGATGACGTCCGACCCTACATAGGCTCCACTCCTGGGCTTAAGGTAAGCACCGGCAATTCCGGAGTGTCGGGGCTGGGGTGGGGAAAGGGTCAGGCTGAAGGGGGCAGCTGGAGAGGAAATGATAAATAAAAAAGGAAAAAAACTTTTCTGTTGTCTTTTTTTGGACAACATTCTGTATAGTTCTTTTCATGGAACCAGTGATTTTGAGTTTTGACTGTCATGGTTTCTGTACCAAATGCTACGCATGAGCTGTTGACCTGTCAGAACCTTCCGAGTTTGCTACATAAACTGTGACATAGCAAAAACTTCAAATTAGTGGTTCCATGAATACTGTCCAACAAAACATTGCAAAGTACAGTTTAACACATCGCTTTTTATTCAGGTACAGTTAAACATGGATCATTTAAAAATCTATATTATTTCTGAAAACTGAAATATTATAAACAAACAGCTGCACATTAGGAAACATTCCCTGTCCTCTTTGAGTGGTGTTAAAATTTGAGGTAATGTGTGGTAGCATTTTTCACTCCCCGACTGACCCAAAGGAAGTAGTGGAAGTGGGGAAAAACCAGAATAGTCTGGTTCAAGGTCAGTTGGCATTCATCTCCATCCCCCACCCCCGGGCCGTGCCTGAAAATAGGCAGAATCTGTCTAGTGCACTTACCCAGTAAATGAAAACTAAATAAATTAAAATTGAATCTTTTAAACATATGTTGGCCTTGTTTCCCAAAGGATAGTAACATGGCAAATAATTTGTTTAATAAGGATGGGCCATGTGGAGCAAATCTTATAGTGTAATTGGTATGCTAGGGTGGAAAATGTAGAGCATGTGGCTGTGATTCCCAAGGGTTTGTGCTACTGGTGGATTTGTCCTATCCATAGCACCAAAAGCCATAACATATACTGGTACCACTTCCCGTGAAACAGTGACTACAGTTGTTTGTCTTCGTATTTAATGCTATAGCTACCTGTATGGCAGAAAATTGAATGCAATGAGCATTGCTCTTGCTAGTTTTCTCCCCGAGGCGCTCCGTCTCCAACCAAAATGCTGGTAGTTTTGTTGGTTCCTTTTGGCATGTCCTGCTGCAGTGTGGGTGGATGCCAGGTGGTGGCTTCTGTGTCCTGAATCCCTGGTAGTGCATCTTAAGGATGCATGGCTCTTACAAACCTTCCATCCCAATGGGATGCCAGCGCATCAAGTATGTTGAGCCCCATGACAATGGCATCCTGAGGAAGACCTTCATCGGTCGGTGCGCTGGGGCTGTTTTCAGCGTTCCTTCACGTGGATTAAAATTTCTGACTATATCTTAATCTTTTGTCCTCTGGTTTTGTTCCTGTGAGTGTGTCACACTCTGGGTTCGTCACTGAGAGGCTTGATGGTCCCATTGCCACATTTGCGCCAGCCATATTCTGAGAGCTTGCATTGACCCACTCCTGAAGGCCTCAAATAAGATTTATAAGGATTATGAAGCACAGAAATAAAGGCTGTGATTCACCACTGCCCATCTATGTTAAATGGATTACACCTGTAATGTAGAACAAAGGCACTACAGCAGATTTCCAGCCCCCAAATTTTCTGTTCTGACCCCCAGCTTTACAAGCAGTGGGTCAAACTCTTTGCTAAGACTAATTCAAGCCCTGCAAGTCCCTGTGATGGCAATATATGATAAAGTTCATGAGAGCTGATAGTGATGATGCTCGTAACATGCAAGTACAATGCGTTATACGTTAAATAAATCACTAGACGTGCTGTGCATTGGATAACTTTATATTAGGATCTGTGGGGATTGGTCTTTGACCAAAACTGTCATTGTTTTTCCAGTGTTTTCTGTATTGCCAGTATTAAGTCACTTATCCATTTATATTTGTGTGTAGAGAAACCTTGTCAAAGGAAACCATCATTTCATCATCTTCTAGTTGTATTTCTTGTGTAATATTTGTTGGGAGTCTCTCACCATGCTTTGGCTGTCCAGAATTATGTAACATATGAATAGCTTTTCCAGACTTGTGAAGTCGTTGTTGTACATTACTGTCCTTGATGCTAAGGTAATGGGCCTCAGGAGGAGGAATGCAACAATGTATCTGTATATTGATATAGCCAGTCGATACTTGGTCACAGTATAGCACCGAGATCCCTAACTCACAAACTAGAGCTATTAATAGTTCCATCCATATGGCAACACTATATACATGCTCCTGTGGCTGCTCCCCGGCTCTGATGTCAGCCATGGGAGATTGTAGGGTGCACCGTTAGGGGCATTTTACTCAAAATGCCAACAGGAGGGATGGCAGGATCATCCAGATAAAATATGAAGACATCACCAGCATAACAAGTAAAAATTAGAAACACTGTGCAAAACTGCTAATCGGGCTGTTTCACACGGAGGTGTGGGACATGACTGTGTAGACCTTTTCCCCTTTGACTATTATCTTTTCTATATGGCATAATGTCTAAAACTGAACAGTATGTTTAACAGAGCAAATGGGTGTACAGTGAATTGGCCACATAGCACTTTTTCTGCAATAACATAATTTCATCTGAGTTGTATGACTTATAAATACCCCTATTGATATCTTTTTTATTTGGTTTAAAGGGGTTGCAACAGAAATTCTAGGAGTCTCAAATGCAACCATGAAATGATTCTCCTGTATTTACAGCACTTTTTCTGTTACGCAAGTCACATACCCAGCAAGTTTTTTTTTTTTGTTTTTTTTTCTTCCTTGACTGGACTGAGAGGTTATTGATTCTTGAGTTGTTCCCCATTGTCTAAGCATTTTTTTCTGATCTCAAATGCACAGGTTACAAAAAATGACAGCATCTATGCCAGATTATTTCCGGTAAGACATTGGGTAGAAATTAAAAATGTTGACAGAAAGGAGTTTCATAGACTGCACATTTACAAACTGTGGTTTTCGTTACTGGCGTTCACTTTTTTTGCAGATATTATAGTGGAGACATATTTTACAATTCTGTGTCATAGCTTTTTTGCATAATTGAATTCTCTTAAAAAACTAATGACACATTGCAAGAGATGCAGTTAAAATAGTTACTTTTTATTAGGAGGCAGTGATGGAGCAGCAGTGAAGAATACCCCAGGAGAATTAAATTCCCCAGGGGTAGTGGATAGAAGGAGCAAGTGGCGGAAATGGACGGGAGGGTTGAGAGGTTGAACTAGGGTGGAGGAAAAATACTTAGGAGGATGGGCAAAGGGAAGGTATAAAGGGGAAGGACAGATCTTCGAGAGTCTGCTCTTGCAGCAGGTAGCACATACAGGACTGTAGCCAGCTGACAACAGGACCCCATGACAAACTTCTATCCAGCAGTACCAAGCAGGGACTGCCCCCGACATCGACCCGCCTCCAATGTCCCACATAGTATAAGAGGAGGTGGTCCCCAGCATGCCCCAGCTCTTTTCCTGCCATCGACGTGCGTGCATCAGCTCCACGGCTCGACTTGCTCCAGTTCGTCTGCTTTTCTCGCTAACTCCAATTTTTCCAGTCACTATTTTCATCTTTCCACCTCCACTGTTCTGCATGTCTTTTCCCCTGTCGAGGCACACAAACAAGTGCGCCTGTAGGAAGTAGATCCCCGCCAAAAACAGCCACATGGCGTGCTTGTGTGCCTGGGCCCAGGTCACGACATCCAGTCCTGCACCCACTGCCAGGCCTACAATAGTCTGACTCTGATCCACTGCCAGAAGTCCCTTTAGGCTTTTCTCGCCCAGCAGCAGTTGGCCGCCATGCAGAGGGGTTCCTCCTCTGAGCGGGAATCTTTCTATCATCCTCACAAGAGCTCTGAAAAACATTGCTCCTCGAGGTCAGAAGGGCAATTGCAGGGAAAAGGAAAAAGAAAGGGAGAGATCCCACTCCAGGTCTAGATCCTTCAGATCACATTCTGCTTCTAGGGGCACTTTGAGTCATCGGGCCATGACTCCTGGCTGATGGTGGTCAAAGCCCCAGTCACCTCAAGTGGATCGGGCATGAAAGAGAAGATGCCAGGGTCCTGTGGTCTGATGCTTCAACTGATTAAGATTTGGCCTCTTGCTCTGAACTCTGGCCACTTGCTGGACCCAGGTAAGGTCCCTCATGCCTCCAGGCTGGCCTCTGTATGCAGTGCTGACTCCCGGGACAAGGCTAAGTCCTCGGGTCAGAAGGCAGAGAGGTCCTCCTCCCTCCTTCCTACACAGGCCCAGTAATCGGCGGAAAAATGCCCGATTCTGCTGTCGGACAGGCGCCACTCAGACAAGCATGCCAATCCCATGGCTGACTACCACCGATGTCTGTTTGTGGATGGCGCCCTGAGGACTTCCGAATGTCGGTCCCTTCAGCTAGATCTCCATCACCCCCAAGCATCTCCCCTCCATCGGACGTGAGGGTGGACGACACCCTGGTGCATGAAGATCTGACGCTGGCCCACGGAGTAACTTAAGGACCTGACGATGTCCCTGATACCCCGTCGTCTCCTCCAGTCTTCCCACAGACACAGGCTAGGACAGACGTCGGTACCGGCGCTGGTGCAGGCACCGCCCCCAGCCTGACACCAGAATCGACTACAGATTCTCTAAAACTGAACCTGCCCCAGGTGAAGAACCTTTTCTCCCACTGGTGGGAGACTATCAGGCCTGACATCCTTCCACCGAAACCTCAGCCGGTTACGGCGGTGGAATCAGATCTGGCTCCGAACCCGCATAGGGGTGCTCTTCCCCACCCCACCACCCAAACTTAGTTTCCCCACCCCACTCGGATGAGGGATCGGAGGGTGACTCTCCCGAGGGCCTGGGAAGAGAGTGGCCAAAAGGGGGGACCACAGATCCAGGTCGAGGAGCCCCTTTTCATCCAGCTCCTCGGGCAGGCACTACCACAAATGCAGGAGGCGCAGATCCCCATTAGTCTCCTCCTCCTCTGAATCCTACTACGCGTCGGACTCTTCCATCTCATCCTTCGAGGACTCACCCTTTAGGGAGCTTGAGGATACTCCCAAGTCGCCTCCAGATGACCTGTCCTTAACAGGGAGGTCATGCGGCACATTCAGGCCAACACAGGCTGGGACACAGGATCTGTACCCTGAGCATATGAGGCTTGCAAAATACCTCAAACAAAAGGATCCCAAGTTACCTGGAGACGCCCTCACTCTTCTACAGCCATCCTGATGAAGGCTGATCATTTATACAGGGCACCCAAGGAGTCACCCTTCCAAATTCGGTGGTCATCTCAGCAGCTAATGATCATTCACAGAGGCTCAAACATATGAGCACCCCCTCTCACAGCCAGACTCTCCAGGTGACCCACCTTTCCATGATGTCATGTCAGGAGAGAAGGTAGGAGGTCTTTTTTTCCTCTTTACGCTGAGGCCTGGAGGAAAGTTTACCACCGACCAGTTGGTCCGGGCACTCTCTAGAGTTTGTCATCATTCCAGTGGACAGGCCCCCACCTCCATCTCTTCACTCCATGGAACATGCAGGCCTGATTCAACAGAAAATCCAGGACTTGCTTTCCAAGAAGGCCATAGAACCTGTGTCCCCCCAAGCCAGAGGGAACAGGATTCTATTCTCACTTCTTCCTGTTCCCGAAGAAGTCAGGAGACTTGAGGACAATCCTCTACCTCAGTCGGTCAGTTGAGTACAAAAGGTTCAGGATGGTCAGTCTTCAGAACCTGCTTCCCATGGTCCATCAGAGTGGCTGGCCAGTGTCACTGGATATGAAAGACTCCTACCTTCACATCCTGATAGCCAAACATCACAGGAAATACCTCCAGTTCACTTTCCAGGGCAAGCATTTCCAGATCTTACTTCGAGAGGGTTCCTGCAGTAGGTCATAGAAACATAGACTTTGACGGCAGATAGGGACCACTTGGCCCAACCAATCTGCCCATTTCCCTACCTACTGGATAAGCTGCAGATTCTAGTTAACCAACAGCCTACTTCCTGCAAGCCCCCACTATAATTGCCTTGTGTCTGTCCCATGCATGTTTGAATTCCCCCCCTGTTTTAGACCCAACGACCTCCTCAGGAAGGCTGTTCCATGTATCCACCACTCTCTCCGTGAAAACAAATTTCCTCACATTACCCCTGAGCTGTCCCCCCTCTATCTTTAAATTGTGCCCCCCTTGTTCTTACACATCTCTTTTTCTGAAAGATGCTACCCTCCTGGACTTTGTTGATTCCCTTGAGGTACTTGAACATTTCTATCCTGTCCCCCCTGTCCCTCCTTTCATCAAGAGTATACATATTAGGCTCTCTGTCTCTCTTCATATGGTTTCTGCTGCAGACCCTGCACCATTTTAGTTGCCCTCCTCTGGACTGCTTCCATCCTGTCTATGTCCTTGCATAAATGAGGTCTCCAAAACTGCACACAGTACTCCAGATGGGGTCTCACCAACTGTCTGTATAGAGGGATAACCACTTCCCGTTTTCTACTTGTGATGCCCCTTCCTATGCATCCCAGTATCCCCCTGGCTCTCCTTACCGACTTTTCACATTGCTTACCCACCTTTAGGTCATCTGATATGACTACCCCCCAGGTCCCTTTCCATTTTTGTTGTTGTTAGTACCTCCCCTGCTATTGTGTACTCTTCTCCTGGGTTTTTGTTTCCCAGGTGCATTACTTTGCACTTCTTTGCATTGAATCTAAGTTGCCATATGTCTGACCATTCCTCCAACCTTGCCAAGTCCCTTCTCATCTTTTCTACCCCCCTTGTGTCTCAACTCTGTTACAGATCTTTGTGTCATCTGCAAAGAGGCATACCTTTCCCTCTAGACCCTCTGCAATGTCACCTATAAAGATGTTAAAGAGGACTGGACCCAGTACTGAGCCCTGAGGTACTCCACTAGTAACCCCCCTTTCTTCGGAATGTGTTCCATTCACTATTACCTTCTGTGTCCTGTTGTGCAGCCAGTTTGCTACCCAGGCTACCACCCTGGGACCCACTCCCAGGCTAGCTAACTTGATTATTAATCTTTTGTGCGGGACTGTGTCAAATGCCTTGCTAAAGTCTAGGTAGGCCATATCCACAGCCCCTCCCTGGTCTATTACTTTGGTCGCCCAGTCAAAAAATCGATTAGATTAGGTCTGACATGACCTTCCTGCTATAAATCCACTGCTGTGGATCCTGTGCCCGCTAGCCTCTAGGTACTCAACAATTCTTTCTTTCAGAAGTGATTTCATCATTTTCCCTACCACTGAGGTCAAACTTACAGGTCTGTAGTTTCCTGCTTCTGCCTTGCTCCACTTTTGTGAAGGGGAATCACATCTGCCCTCCTCCAGTCCTCAGGTACTGCCCCATCCTGCCATGATCTGTTAAAAAGCGTGGTCAGTGGTGTCACTAGGTCCTCCCTTAGTTCTTTTAGGATTCTGGGGTGAATCCAGTCAGGCCCCATTGCTTTGTCCACCTTGAGTTTTGGGAGTTCTTTCTGGAGTCTTTTTCTTCCGTGAATGGACTGGTGTCAACCCCCCTACACAGAGTGCTTCTATTGTCTGGTTTAGGTAACTCCTCCTCATCTTCTTTTGTGAATACTGAGCAAAAGTATTCATTCAGTATCTCTGCTTTTTCACTATCTCTCTCTGCCCACCTCCCCTCTCCTTTACTAATCTTCACTATCTCTCCCTTAACCTTTCTATGCTTTTCCTCGGTTTGGACCTTTGCTAGTCTGACTGCCTTCCCCACTTCTTTCTGCTTTAATCGATACAGTTCCCTGTCGTGCTCCTTCTGTGATTCCTTATACTTTTTGAATGCAGCCTTTTTCTCCTTACCCTTCCCTGCCACCTCTTTTGAGAGCCATAGTGCTTTTTTACTCCTCTTTGTTTTCTTTATTTGTTTCACACAAGGCTTTTGCCTCTATGATGGCAGTTTTGATTTTTCTCCATTGTTCTTCAACCCCTCCTTTTTGGTCATTTGCTATTGCTTTTTCAGGTATTCACCCATTTTGCCAAAGTCAGCCCTTCTAAAGTCCAGTATACTTGTTTTTGTATGGCTTATCTCCATGGTTGTGCTCTTTGTGAAGCACACTGTGCAGTGGTTGCTTGTTCCCAGATGTCTACTGACTTCTAAATTTGTGATCCTCTCTCCATTTGAGAGTACCAGGTCTAGTATTGCTCCCTCCCGAGTGGGTTCCAACACTAACTGTCTAAGGCCTGCCCCCTACAGGACATCGAGAATGACCCTGCTCTTGGATGTGGCTGCAGTACATGTTATCCAGTTAACAACTGGCATATTCAGGTCCCCCATCAACAGTATCTCCCCTTTTTCAGCCATTTTGAGAATGTTCTCTATCATTTTGTTGTCCATTTCCTCCCCTTGAGACGGGGGTCTGTATACAACCCCGTGCGGATTGTGATGCCATTCCCTGTCTCCAAGGTGATCCAGAGTGCCTCTTGTCCTCCCCCTTTACTTTTTAGTTCTGTAGCTTTGATCCCTTCCCTTATGTATAGAGCTACTCCACCTCCTCTTTTACCTTCCCTGTCCCTTCTGTAGATTGTGTACCCTGGTATGTTGACACCCAGTCATGGTTCTCAGTGTACCATGTTTCCGTGACTGCCACAATATCCAGTTGTTCATCTTCCATCAGGGCTACTAGCTCAGGAACTTGTTTCCCAGACTACGAGCATTGGTACTCATTGTCCTCCATTTAATGTTGGCTTTATCCTTTTTTCCCCCCATCCCTGCTGTTATTGTCCTTGTCTGTTTTTCCATTTACCCCTGTCCTGCCCTGTGTTGAGCTCTGTACCTCAGTGTTTACCTTACTACCTGCCATGTTTTGTCGGGGGAGACTTGAAATTTCCTGTCTTTTATCAGCACCTCCCCCCTTGGCTAGTTTAAAAGCTTGCCAAGGAAGCATTTAAACCTATCACCTAGGAGGTTGGTTCCCCTTCGTGGACAGATGCAGACCATCATGCCAGTATAGACCTTTATCTCTCCAGGTGGCCCCCCTAGTCCCCAATAAAGCCAAAGCCCAGTGATCTGCACCAGTTTTGCAACCATTCATTAAACTGCATGGTGTGCAGTACCCTAGCCTCACTCCTGTCATGGACTGGTAGCACCTCCGAGAAGGTTACCGTGCTTGCTACCTGTCTGAGGCCCCTCCCCAACTCCACAAATTCATTCTGCACTGCACTGATCCCATGCCTAGCTAGTTCATTTGTCCCAAGGTGGACTATGATATCTAGTTCCCTTTCCTGTGATGCTGCTTCTGCAATCCTGAGGATTTGCTTCCTGTCCCTCCAAGCCATGACACCAGGCAGGCACCTTACTTCCTTCTCCTCTCCCTTTCCCAGTTTTACCCCACTAACAATAGAGTCCCCTATCAGAAGCTGTTTCCTTCCCCTGTGGTGTCCCTTGCCACCCTTTTGTGGGTCTCCCTTGTGGATGTCCTCAGCATTCTTCTGGGTCTCCACTGAGGGTGCCATCATAGAGGAACCTTGCTCTGCCAGAATGGCATATGATTTGTGTAGAGGTACAACTAGGGGGCTTTGCCTCTGGTCCACCACCCGCACCCTCCCAGAACCCACTGTGGTCCAGCTGCTCTTCATACTTGGCAACCTTTGTGGCAGTGGTGCTCTTTGGAAGGGGGAGGCCTCCTTAGTCCTTGCTAGTTCAGCCTGGAGGTGGGCAACCTCCTCCCTCAGAGCTGACAGTTGCCTGCAAATAGGACAGCAGCGCAGTTTCCAGAATGTCTCCCGGAAAACTGCTGCCCCACAGCCCGTGCATTGCACCACTCCCCACATGTCCATCTCTTTTATAATATATTATATGTATATATATATGTGTGTGTGTGTGTGTGTGTGTGTGTGTGTGTGTGTGTGTGTGTGTGTATATATATATATATATATATATATATATATGTATATATATATGTATATATATGTGTGTGTGTATATGTGTATATATATATATATGTGTGTATATATATATATATATCATGTGTGTGTGTGTGTGTGTGTATGTATATATATGTATGTATATATATATATATATATATATATATATATGTATGTGTATATGTATGTATGTATTTTATTATTATTTGTGGTGTGTACCTACCCTTTTGCACTGTGCTGGGTTATTAAGGATATGACAGTTCTGCCCCAAGACCTGTTGAGGAAGTGATGTCAGAATTGTGGCTATAAAGGAAATGCCTGGGGTAGGAGGTGGGTGGGTAGTCCACAGCCACTGGTGACTGTTAGAAACAATCAAATACACAACTGCTCCACCACCCTGGTGAGTATTGCCCTTTATAGTAATTCAACTAACACCACAGGTTACTAGACCACGGCTCCTGCCCAAACCACTCTACTGAGTCCAGGGATAAAAATGAACTCACTCCTCAGCCAGCAGGACACTTTTAAAATGTTGCAAAAATATCCTTCCAAATACTAGGTCTCAACCTCAGCAATCAAGCAAATTCAGTTGTATCTCACTCCTTCTGGTTATAAAATTACTACACTTTTAATGGAATCCTGCAATTCTCTGCGTAATGCCAATAAGGGAAAAAAAAATGAAACTTTTTGTAGAAACCGTAGCTCCCCTTCTTAACAAGTATTATGCCTTACCAGGTTTCCAGGTCCTCAATGGAGTTATAGTTTGTTCTGTGCAGTGTAGCAAGGTTCTCAGCTTCCAACAGAAAAATCAAAGTCATTCTGACTGGCTTCTAGCTGTGAAGGATGCCTAAGACAGCACAGTGATGAAACCCCACCCAGAGCCAGTTGATTGACTAGTGACACCTATGATGTAAGCAGGCCTTTCAATGTAGGCAGTCTGCTATGTCTGATTCCAATACACAAAATCTTTCAGTGAAACCAGGGATAAAAACTTAACTTCTCAGCCAGCAGGACACTTTTGAAATGTTGCAAAAATATCCTTCTAAATCCTAGGTCTCAACCCCAACAGTCACGAAAATTCAGTTGTATCTCACTCCCTCTGGTTATAAAATCACTACACTTTTAATGGAATCCTGCAATTCTCTGCTTAATGCCAATAAGGAAAAAAAAATGAAACTTTTTGTAGAAAGTGTAGCTCCCCTTCTTAACAAGTATTATGCCTTACCAGGTTTCCAGGTCCTCAATGGAGTTATAGTTTGTTCTTTGCAGTGTAGCAAGGTTCTCGGCTTCCAACAGACAAATCAAAGTCAGTCTGACTGGCTTCTAACTGTGAAGGATGCCTAAGATAGCACGGTCATAACCATGACATATAGGACTGCACCCCCTGGCATTAGGACCACACGGCAAACTTTTCCAGTAATGCCTAGTGGGGGGCTGCCCACCCTCTGGTGCCTCCAGGATAAAAGAGGCCTCCGCTCCCAGGAATGCCGCTGCCATGCCATAAGTCAGACATCGGTGCCACCGACATCCGCCCAGACAAGACCGGTAAGATGCCGGCTCCTTCGGGAGGGCACACGGTCCCTCATACGCCCGACAAGGTCGCATCTCCAGCACGACCTGCGTCGGGTCAGCGTTCTGATAAGTTGGACGCTGGCTCCTCCGATGCCTGCCCAGATCCAGCTGATAAGCCGGACGTTGGCCCCTCTGACGACTACCCAGCAAAAGAGCCTACATTGGACCCCTTCAACCAATCCAACATCCTAGGCTCACCGCAGCGCTTACCATTGCTCTGTGAGGCTCCTGCGTCTCCTCTGCTGGACCCCAGGGATATTAACCCTCCATCCCCGGTCGACACAGAGGAGCTGGGTACGCTGAGGTCGGAGCTTCCTTCCTACAATACCAGACCCTCTGATGCTGGATCCTCAGGCAGCTGGCCTCTTCTGGATGCGGCACCAACACAGACTGGCCCTTGAAGGGCCACCTTTACCTGGCTCACCTGCTGGGCCTTTCCCAGAACCTTCTGCTCCCAGCAGAGCCCCTGGCACCGGGTATCCAGCACCACTAAATCCGATGCTGCCCTACCCAGTACCATGGTATCTGGCCTTGCCATTACCCGGCTGGGCTTCCCACCGTTGGGTCATGGATACTTGCCCTATGGATACCCCCAGTATCCGTATCCCTCTCTTCTACTGCCGCGTGCCCCCTCCCCAACAGCTGACGGTGGACTTGAAGGGGAGACTGGCTGTCTGGTGGGCCGAGGCCAAGGCTCAGCTCACCAGGGAGGTGGAGAGTCATCTACTGGTCCTGGACCCTGCACAGGGTCCCCTACGCTGGAGACGGGAGACTCCCTCCCCCTTACGTGACACCAGAGGTGAACCCTCGGGTGCCAGGGGTGGGGAGGATATATACTTCCTGGAGAGCTTCCCAATGGGACCGTTCCTCCCTCGCATCGGGAGGAGTCTTCCTTCTTTACGTCGGAGACCTCTGACTCTGACTCAGGGGGATGCTCCGATCCGGATGACTAGCTCCGAACTCCAGAACGTCCCAGGCCAGGGACTCTTCCGAAGTCTCCTCCGTAGGATCCTTCCTTTTTTGGAGTGGTTGAGAAAGATTCAGGAGGTTCATCAGTGGCAATCTCTGGAGCCAGATCCACAGCGTAAGAAGCTCGCTGCCCACTTGGATCTGCCCGAGACCGCTCCGACATTGATTCCACCCTGGATAGAGCCTCACACAGACCTTCTTTCCGCTATTTGGAAGCAACCATCTGCATTAGCCCCTCCTTCCGAGGAAGGCAGATAGGCTACATCAGACTCCTGAGGGAGTAGATTCTTTGAATATACAGCCCAAGGCGGACTCTGTCCTAATTAGCGTCGCTCACGGCCGCTCCGCCAACCCCAAACATCTCAGCTTATCTCTGCCTAACCAGCAGTCTCTGCTTCTGGACCAGTATTGCAAGAAGGTTTATGCATCTTCTGCCCTGGGTATTAGGGCCCTGAACTATATGCAGCACATATTGGGGACTACCAGAAGACCATCCTGAGTCAGGTGAAATCTAAAGTGGACTCCCTTCCTGAGTTTCAGACGAAACAGGAAGTGGCTGACCTTGTCCGTTCTGCTCATTTGGCCAGTTGGCACATGCTTCATGCCACCTATGACACAGTGGATGCAGCTGGACGGAGTTCGGCTTTTACTGTAGGTCTTCGGCATCACACCTGGCTCTGGGTGTCAGGTTTGGTCCCTGAAGTGCAATCCGCTGTTCGGGATGGCGCCCTTTAGGGGTTCGGTGCTGTTAGGCAGTGATGTCAAGGACATCATCACCGACCTGCAGGAGAACGGCACTGCACACAAGTCTGGGGACTCTCTGTACAGATCTCCTCCGATGCAGTGTTGCCCTTTTCGTTGACTCACTTGACCAAAGGCGAAACCTCAGGGCAAGCGGGCCAACAAGCGTTGGTGCCGTCCAGCAACCAAGACTTCCCCACCCAAAAAAGCCATGGGAGCCTCGGCCGCTACGTTGCCCCACACCTCCTGACTCCTCTTCTCTCCCACTGCCTCTGGACACTCCAGAGGAACCAGTAGGGGGGAGGTTCTCCTTCCATCTACTGGGTTGGGAGAGGATAACGTCAGATGCTTGGGTGCTCCAGCTGATCCAAGCAGGGCACTCAATCGAGTTTCTTCAGAAACCGCCCTGAAGATCACCCCCCCCCAAGTTGTCTTACTCCCCGGAACATCTTCCTCTGGTCCTGGAAGAAATCGCCTCCCTTCTGTCGAAGGCGGTAATAGAACCAGTTCCATACCACCTTTAGGGACAGGTCACTATTCCCATTTCTTCCTAGTTCCAGAGAAGACTGGAGATGGGAGGCCTATTCTAGACCTCAGTTCCCTGAACATGTTCGTGGAGTACAATTGCTTTAGAATGCTCTCCTTGCAGAGCCTTCTGCCTCTTCTTCGGCAATGACAGTGGCTGTGCGCTTTGGATATGCAGGATTCTTACCTGCACATCCCCATTCGCCCTTCCCACTGCAGATTCCTTCGGTTTTGTTTTCTGGGAAATGCTACCAATTCAAGGCCCTCCCATTTGGTCTTTCCTCAGCTCCCCGAGTATTTACCAAATGCCTGTCTGTGGTAACGGCCCACCTGCATACCCTGGGAGTGTGGGTTTTCCCGTACCTGGGCGACTGGCTCCTGGCGGCCCCATCCAAGGAGGAACTTCTGCACTCTCTTTCCTTCAACCTGCAGGTATTCACCAGCCTGGGTATCACCATCAACCAGACCAAGTCCCATTTGGTCCCTTGCCAAAGACTCCAGTTTATTGAGGTGAACATGGACATGACCATCGGCAAGGCCTTTTTTGCCTCCGGACAGGGTGGACACCCTACAGACTCGAGCAAGTCTGCTGTCCAGTCGCAGAAGGGTCGGTGCCAGGTCAGTCCTTCGCCTCCTTGGGCTCATGGCGGTTGCTATCCTGACATTCCCTCGCGCTTGGCTCCATATGAGGATCTCTCAATGGATGCTTTGGTCTCAATGGGACCAAACACTGGACGACCTGGATCAGGAGGTTCTAGTCTCCGATCCCGTGGTCCGGGACTTGCAGTGGTGGATGGTAGAAGAGAACCTTTGCCGGGGAGTTCACTTCAGTATCAAAACCCCCCTCCCAGACATTAACAACAGATGCCTTAGGAAAGGGCTGGGGAGCCCATATAGGATCTCACAAGACTCGGGGCAGCTGGTCCAGGCTCGAGCAGACTTTGCGCGTAAGTGTGCTTGAACTCAGAACAGTCCTGTATGCCCTCCAGGCCCTGCACTCCTCCATTCTTTCTGGTCATCTAACCATCCAGACGGGCGTGTGGGGTCTGGTACATCAACAAGCAGGGAGGAAGTCGTTCCTACCCTCTGTGCAGGGAAGCAATGAGAATTTGGAGTTGGGCTGTCCAGCACAACCTTCACCTGATGGCAGTTCATGTTCTGGAAGTAGAAAACACGCTGGCAGATGACCTCAGTCGGTCTTCAGCCAGAGCCCATGAATGGGAACTGGATCAAGAGTTAGTAGACAACATCTTTCTGCTCTGGGGAACCCCTCAGGTAGACCTGTTTGAGTCTCCTCAAAACGCCAAAACTTCCATGCTTATTACTGCAGTCGCTCCAGGGCAAGACATTTTCTTGGCGGGACGCTCTGTCTCTCGACTGGAAGGGCAGATTCGTCTATGCGTTCCCTCCAGTTCCCTTAATTCCGAGGGTCTTGCACAAGCTGGAATCAGAAGGAGCCCGGATGATCCTCATTGCTCCATTCTGGCCCAAACAAGTTTGGTTCTCTCTTCTGCAACAATTTTCAGAGGAACCTCTGCTTCCTGTTCCACTGTCAACACTTGTTGACCCAGGATCAGAGGACCTTGGTTCATCCAGGTCTCAAATCCCTTCAGTTGCATGCGTGGCTCCTGCAGACGTAGCTCAAGCCCAGTTCAGGGTTTCTCCACTCGTAGCAGATATTCTGGTGGAGGCCAGAAAGCCTTCCATCAGGTCCACCTATGCCATGAAGTGGAAACATTTCTCGATTTGGGTCTCATCAAAGGACTTTGAGCCCTTCTCTTGCCCAGTTGAAAGAGTCCTGGACCACATGCGTCATCTCTTCGACCAGGGCCACAGTCATTCCTATTTGAAGGTCCACATGGCAGCAGTTTAGGCCTACCATGTCCCTTTTGGAGACAGGACTTTCGTTCAGTTGGAAGTCTCTAAGACATTCCTCAGAGGAGTTCTCCATTTGAGACCCCCATCCGCATTCCTGCTCCACCTTGGGATCTATATTTTGTTCTCGAAGAAGCTTACTCTGCCTCCTTTCGAACTGGCAGCCTCAACAGATTTGAAGTTCCTCTCTTGGAAGACACTCTTCCTAGTGGCCATTACTTTAGCTCGACTGATTTCCAAGCTTCAGGCCTTGATGTGCAAAATCCCATATTAGATTTTTTCACAAGGAACGTGTGGCTCTGAGCACCAACCCTAAGTTTCTCCCTAAGGTGGTGGCGGAATCTACACTGACTCGATTCATTGAGCTACCTGCTTTCTTTATGCAACAGTCCAATCAAGGGGAGTACCTCTTGCATACTTTGGATGTTCATAGAATACTGAGATACTATACCACTAGGACTAAGGATCTCAGGAAATCTGATCAGCTTTTTGTCCTTTCTGCTCACAAAAGAGGGCAGTGCAGTTTCCAAGCAATGCCTATATAAATGGTTGGCTCATTGTATCACTTTCTGTTACGACTAGTACAAGATGACCCTGCCGGGTCAAGTCAGAAGAGTAGCTCCCTCTGTGGCTTGTTTCAAGAGTGTGTCCATGGCGGACATCTGCGCAGCCGCAACTTGGACTTCTGTCCATACCTTTATGAAACATTACAGTTTGGATATTGCCTCTCGCTGTAGAGCAGGCTTCGGGTTGGCCTTCTTTCTTAAGATCTGTTCAGCCGGAGGTCCCATTTGTTGGATTGTTTTCCTCCTCCCGAGTGCTTTTCCTTTTTCCAGACTGCTTGGGATTCAGTCCTGTATGTGATTACCTACTGCAGGAGCCCTGTCGAAGTAAGATATAGTATAATTACGTAAGTACTTGCCGTAACAGTAGATCTTCGAGAGAGGCTCTTTCAGTAGGTAATGCCTTCCTGTCCTCCATCCCCCATAGCTTTTTCAGCTGCTTTTCCAGGACGCGAAATATCCACTTCTCTCGCGTCTTGCCTTTTTTGGCCCTTGGGAAAGAACTGGAAGGCGGGCATGGGGGACCGCCCCTTTATACTGACGTCTGTCATCTGACGTGGGGGCGGCCCCCCGCCAGAGACTGCTAGCTAGAAATTTTTCCGTGGGGTCCTGATGCCTGCCGGGTCAGTCCTATATGTAATTACCTACTGCAAGAGCCTCTCTCAAAGAGCTACTGTTATAGTAAGTTCTTACGTAACTGTACTGTCATTGGGGTGGTCTTGGACATGGTCCAGTGCAGAGCTTTCCTACCCCTGGACAGGGCAGAGGCTCTCCCGGAGCAGGTGAACCTACTGTAGTTGTCTCTTCCAGATTTCTTCTGGCCAGGGCATTTTTACGCCTCTTTGGCCTGATGGCAGCCTCCATAGCCATGGTCCCCTTAGCCAGGTTGCATATGAGGATCACCCAGTGGACGTTACTTGCCCCATGGGATCAGCTACAAGATGACTCAGTCAATCCATCCTGGTCTCCAGTGCACTCGAGGGATCTTCTATGGTGGCAAGACCCTCTAAATCTGTCTTTGAAGTCCCCAACCTCTTTGGACCTTCCCCGCAGACTCTTCTTGTTTGGGATGGGGGGCTCACCTCGGGGACCATCAAACTGTGGGTTTGTGGTCCCGGTTGGAGATGTCTCTCCATATAAACATCCTGGAGATGAGGGCAGTTCTTTACGCTTTCAGGCTTTTCAGCCCATCCTATCGAGAGGAATGCTGCTGGTCCAGGCAGACAGCGTGTCGGTGGTCTGGTACATCAACAAGCAGGGAGGCACTCGATCATACCCCCTGTGCAGGGAGGTGATGCGGGTGTGGAACTGGGCAGTCGAGCACGACCTGTTTCTCAGCGGTTCACGTCCCAGGCACTCTCAGTGTTCTGGCGGACAGGCTCAGTCGGACATCATTTCTTGCTCACGAATGGGAGGTAAGTCAGGAAGTAACAGAACCTCTCTTTCAGAGATGGGGTCATTCAGAAGTAAATCTGTTCACTGTCCCATCCAGTGCAAAACTTCCCAGTTCTAGGGATATGGATATGTTGTTCATCCACACTGTCTGGCAGGTTCCTTGCTGCTTTAAATCTTGCCAGAAGGTCTTCAAGCTGGCTCCTCCCACCCACCTAGGTGGTGAAACTCTTGGCTCCGCCCCATGACGTCAGATCTTCCTTACTGCTTGGAAGCTCAGGTTCCCTCCTTAACGTTCTCTTGAATAGACTGGATCCTAATTCTTGGATTGTCGAAACTCTTTTTTTTTGCATTATCTGTTTTCCGCCTTGCTGCTGCTGGTCCTTCCTCCTTCAGGCTCTGCAAGGTTCCTCCCGACCTCTTTCTGTCCTTACCCGGTCCTCCTCTCTTGTCCCCAAATCGCAGCTGACCCCCGGGATATCCTGGTGTGTCCCTTCACCGGGCGGGTCCCTCTCCTCCGAAAGCACCGGGGGGAGGACAGCCCCAGCATGTCCTTCTAGGGCCCGGGGATGCTGCTGGGGAACAGGAGGCACCAGGAAGGCACTGGAGGTCCCCAGAAACGGAGAGCCGTCATCTGGAGGGCCAGCGAGCGGCTTTTTCTGACTTTCTGTTGGGGGAAGCGTAGTGACATCATGGCATATGCCGACATCCGCTCCTCCCCCAGTTAGTGTTGGGTTGTGCATCTTGTGATGCTCCCAGCCTCCGCTAGGAGCCAGCAGGTGCCGGACCATTCCCCTCCCCTCCCCCTGGAGAGGAGAGCTGTCCTGGGCCTTCGATCCTTCTCCTCCGGCCAGCCCTCCAGTGACCGGGCCGTTCCCGAACCGGGTCGCTGGCGTCGCAAGCGGAAATCCAACCGCTGCGCCGGCGGGCCGGCCTCGAAACTCATTCTTAAGTTTTCAGGACTTCGGTCAAATTACTCCCTCGTGGCTGCGATGGACAAGTCGATCCCCCCCCGGTTTTTGGCAGTGCCCATGTGGGCAGAAAATGTCCAAGACGGATCCGCACTACACGTGCGTCTACTGCCTCGGCCTAGACCATGACCCGCAGGCCTGCGAGTTATCCCGTTCGTTTTCGGCCAACATCCTGGAAGACCGCGCGGCCCGGTTACAGCTTGGGTGCCCCGAGAAGCGCTACCCGCCGGTGAAGTCAAAGGAGGCCCGTTGGGCGGTGTCCGGTGGCTGGCTCGGCTGAGCAGTTCGAGCAGATGATCGCCCTCGACGAGGAGGCGGCCCAGGCCGTATCTTCTTCGGTCGCGGCATTTCTCCCGCTCTCCTTGGGATTCTCCTACACAGCTTCTTTTAAGGAGCTTTGCCAATCCCTTTCCACGAAGGAGAGGGGCCATCGGGACATTCTTCGGTCCAAAGAAGGACTCCAAGGTAAGTCCCACCGTTGGCGTTCGTGGGAGTGGGAGAGGTCCTCTTCCGGGCAGTCCGACACTCTACTTCGGTCGAGGTTGCGGCTAAGGCCGCTGGCTTCATGGTGTCCCCGTCAGGTCAGCTGGCCGAGACACCCGTCAACGCGGTCGAGATTTTTCTCGACCTGTCGGATGGGCTGTCGACTGGTGAAGCCGACAACCCTTCTTCACCAGTTCCCCCAGTGGAGACCGAGGACTTGACTGCGCCTCCCATGCCGGAGTCCCCGGTCAGGGCTTCCAAGCCAAGGGAAGAACGGGTGTCCCACGCTCCTTCTCGGACCTCTTCTCGGTCCAGCTGATCCCGCCGACATCAGCGGTCTCAGCACCGAAGTAAGTGGCGCCGCTGCTCGTCCTTGTCTTCCTCCTCGGAAGAGGAGAGGCGCAAATTGCGTCGATGCTACGAGGACCTAATGTGGCAGCAGTTACTTCTGTCCGGGAACAAGCCAACGCCGTCGCCTTCCCCGGCCATCAAGTGGCTGTCACCCAAACGACCGAAACAACCCCTCGCTGTAGTCGAGGTGCCCAAGCCTGGGCCAGTTGTTTGGCCGAAACCAGCTGCCCCACCGATTGTGGTGGAACCTCCGCCTTCACAACCGAAATCGGGGGCGCCGACCAAGGGCTCTCGGCTGGGTCAGTGGCTGCTCCACAGGTTGTCGGTCACCCTTCATACTGACCGTCCTCGGCAGGTGAAGGATGGCTCAGGCCCCAGGCAGCTCTTCGC
Organism: Neoceratodus forsteri; assembly: GCA_016271365.2. Lineage (NCBI taxonomy): Eukaryota > Metazoa > Chordata > Ceratodontiformes > Ceratodontidae > Neoceratodus > Neoceratodus forsteri. The sequence goes on from CM057457.1 coordinate 71,608,437, forward strand.
AGACTCCTCAGAGTCTGACGACGACTCCTCCCTGTTCTCCAGGCCCATTGACTTGGAGTCCTCCGGTGGCCAATCGATGGACGAGAGCCCATCGTCCTTTATGGGTCTGCTTCAGCTCATCTTGGAGTCCACCGGGATGCAGCTCGAGCCCATATCCAAGCGGGCCAAGTATCCCCTGACGGAGGTACTGGACCGAGGGGATTCGCCCACGGAGGCCTTTCCGGTGGCTGAAGCCATTGTTGGCCCAGCCTTGGAGCTTTGGCAGCGGCCAGCTTCCTGTCCTGCGCCTTCGGCCAGGATGGCCAGGAAGTATGCAGTCCCTACCGGCTCTTTGTCCGTTTTTTCGGAACACCCCTCCGCCGAGGGGTTGGTAACCGACAGCGGTTTCCAGCGTTCCGGGAACGCTAGGGATGTGGATAAGCCCCCCAACAAGGAGTCCAAAAAGCTGGACTATACCGGGCGCAGGGTGTACGCTGCGTCCTCCCTTGGCCTCCGCCAGGCCAGCTCAGCCGTGCTGATGGCACACTTCTCCCACGTCCTCATGGGCTCCCTGGATGAGGTGATCCCTCATCTCCCAGCCGACCTGCAGACCACGGTCAAGCAGGTACGGGACCAGGGAAGGGCAGTGGAAAAACAGCAGCTCCAAACTGCTCTGGAAATTGGAGACTCCTGTGCCAGATCAGTTGCGGCCGCAGAGCGTGGCTGAGGATATCCACCTTCATGGCGGATACCCAGCATAAACTGGTGGATGTCCCCTTCTGGGGACTGACCTCCTCGGCCCAGGAGTGGAAGGTCACCTCCAGCGGATTGAAAAGTCCAATGCCACACTGGACTCGGTCATCTCCGCCCAGAAGGGCAAGGGCCGTCGCCAACAACATAAGTCCTTTCACCCTTCTGTGCCTGCGGCACGTCCGGCCCAACAGCACCAGCATTAGGGCCAGCAGGCTCGCGCTTGGCACCTCAAAGCCAAGCCTGCGGCTTCCTTTAACAGGAAGCAGGGAGGAAAAGGCCCAGGAGGTCCCTCGGCCGGTCCCTCCTCCAAGCCTGCCCAGTGACGGGTTGAGGGGTGTCGCCCCTAGCCTCGTCACTCCCCCCGGGTTCCCCCCGTGGGGGGATGACTCCGCCACTTCCTTTCCGCCTGGTCTGCTATCGCCACGGACCGCTGGGTGTTGGAGGTGGTAGGAAAGGGCCTGCCCCTGGAGTTAAAGCAGGCCCACCCTTCCGAGCTGTCGCCCCTCGGGGGGGCTATGGGGTCCGCAGCCTCTCTGTCGGCTCGCCGAGCCGATATTGCCCTGCTCCTCGAAAAAGAGGTGATCAGGAAGGTGGCGGATCCTCTACCAGACCCGGGGTTTGTGTCCAGGTACTTCCTGGTCCCAAAACGGATGGGAGGCTGGCGCCCCATTCTAGACCTGAACAGGTTCCTAAGGTCTTGGACCTTCAGGATGGTCACTCTGACTCGGATAATCCCATCCTTGGAACGAGGCGTGTGGTTCTGTTGTCTGGACCTTCAGGACGCGTTCTTTCATGTCCCAATCCGTCCGTCCCACCAGAGATTCCTCCGCTTCAGGGCAGAGGGATCCCTCTACGAGTTCCGGGCCATGCCCTTCGGCCTTTCCCTAGCTCCCAAGGTCTTCACCAAATGCATGGCAGTGGTGACAGCATTCCTGCGGTGCCGAGGGGTCCGGGTGTACCCCTACCTGGACAACTGGCTGATTGCAGCCTCCTCCAGAATGGAGGTGGAGCAGTCCAGAGATCTGGCCCTCCAGGTTTGCTCTCAGGTTCGCCTCCTCATCAACGAGGCCAAGTCGGAACTCGTGCCAAAGCAGGTGATCCAATTCGTTGGGGCAGAGCTCGACTGTCTACGAGCCAGAGCATGGTTCCCGGCGGACAGGGCCGAGGTTCTTTCCTCCTTTGCCCAGTCATTTCAGGTTGGGCAATTGCGTCCTGCCCGGGACTTCCTGCGCCTCTTGGGCCTCATGACGGCCTGCACCAGCGTGGTCCATTGGGCCTCTTGGTACATGCGTCCCCTTCAGTGGGGGCTGGCCAGCCAATGGTCACGACACTTCGATCCTCTGGATTAGCTAGTGACAGTGACCCAGGGGATGTGGAACGCTCTCCAGTGGTGGACCGTTCCAGCACATCTGCAGGAGGGCATCCCGTTCATCCGCCCCGAGCTGACAGTTTCTCTGTCGACCGATGCCTCTCTGATGGGTTGGGGAGCACAGAGCGCACGGCCTGTGGTCCCCTCGGGAGTCCCGATGCCACATCAACCTGCTGGAGCTTCGGGCGGTTCATCTAGCCCTCACCGCCTTCCCTCTGTTTCTACAGGGTCAAGTGGTTCAGGTCCAGACGGACAATACCACAACCACGTACTACCTAAACTGCCAGGGTGGGATGCGCTCCATGCCTTTGTGCAGGGAAGCTCTCCGCATTTGGTCACTCTTGCGCAGCCTGGAGGCGGATCTCCTTGCCATTCATGTGGCAGGAGCCTCCAACACCCTGGTCGATGCCCTAAGCCAGATAGGGGCTGTGTCCCACGAGTGGTCTCTCCTGCCGGAGGTAGTACAAGATCTGTTCTCCCATTGGGGCATGCCTCAGTCGACCTGTTTGCCTCCAGGGAGAATGCTTCTCAAGGTGAGGAGGGACAAGGCGCAGGTGATTCTGGTAGCCCTAGACTGGCCCCGCCAGTTCTGGTATCCAGATCTCCTTAGTCTCAGCTCCAGGCTCCCGAGGCGGCTTCCAGCCGGCCCGGACCTGATCTCAGTCAATCAGGGGAAGGTATTCCATCCGGACCTTCAATCCCTGCACCTGACGTCCTGGTTCCTGAGCGGCTAGAGTTCCAGGCTTTGGGTCTTTCTGACGAGGTCCTCAACGTTGTTGAGGCGTCTCGTAAGGAGTCGACCAGAAAATGCTACGCCTTCAAATGGAAGAGATTCTTCATTTGGTGTCAGGGCAAGGTCCTGGACCCCTTCTCCTGTTCCTTGGCAAGCATTCTGGACTACCTGTGGTCCCTTTCTCAGCAAGGGCTTCAGTCTACGACCCTTAAGGTGCACCTGGCAGCCATCTCTGCTTACTGGGCATGAGCCGGAAAGCAGTCGGTGGCGCAGGAGAAGGTGGTCGGGTGCTTTTTCAAAGGCCTTGATCACTTATCCCCTTCGGTGCGAGAACCTCCACCTCCGTGGGACCTACTGGTGGTATTGGCTAAGCTCATGGGCAAGCCATTCGAACCGATGCACAGCTGTGACATCTCTCACCTGTCATGAAAGACCGCCTTCTTGGTGGCCATCACATCAGCCAGAAGGATGGGAGAGCTCCAGGCGCTTTCCATCGAGTCTCCCTATCTGGTCTTCCACAGGGACAAGGTTGTCCTGCGTCCCCCCCGAAATTCCTTCCAAAGGTGTTGTCGGAGTTTCACCTTAACCAGGTGTTGACTCTGCCGGTGTTCTACCCCAATCACACCTCGGAGGCCAAATATAGGCTCCATACTTTGGACCCTAGAAGGCGCTCAGCTTACTATAAGCAGCAGGCGGCTGAAGTTGAGGGAGGTTAGCCAGCTGTTTGTCACCTACGCTGAAGCCGCACCTGGCAGACCTGCAGCCAAGTGGACGATAGGCAGGTGGGTCACCTCCTGCATAGATCTCTGCTATAGGTTGGCGGGCATGGAGCCTCCCAGAGGGATAAGAGCTCATTCTACCTGCCATACCGCTGCATCGGTGGCTGCTTCCAGGAACGTCCCTATCCAGGAAATCTGCAGGGCTGCTACCTGGAAGTCAGCACACACCTTCATTACCCACTACCACATCGACCTGAAGTCACGCCGGGATGCTGGTTTTGGGGCCTCGGTTCTCCAGTCTTTATTTCCTAAGTAGGGGTGTGCGCCTTTCCTCCCTCCTCCCGGAGAACTGCTAGGAGTGTGCCAGACAGTGTGGATGAACAACATATCTATGTCCCTAGAAATACAGGTTACTCACCTGTAACAGGATTTCTAGGAATGGTATATGTTCATCCACACGACCCACCCAGCCTCCCCGGCTTCGACGCACAACCTGGCTTCCAGCGGGCTAGATCTGGCATCATGGGGCGGAGCTGAGAGTTTTACCGCCCGGGTGGGTGGGAAGAGCCAGCTCGAAGACCTTCCGGCAAGATTTAAAGCGGCAAGGAACCTGCCAGACAGTGTGGATGAATGAATAACAGATATCATTCCTAGAACTCCTGTTACAGGTGAGTAACCTGTATTTTCTGCTCGCTCGGTGCAGAGCCTGGTGCTTTCTGGCACCACACGTTGTCTCTGTGTTGGACAGGGAAGTTCTTGTACGCCTTCCATTGCTTTTCCATTCTGCAGAGTGCGTTTCTCAAGCTTCAGGCAGAGGGAGCCCGGATGATCCTTACAGTTCCCCTGTGAACGAGGCACATTCGGTTGCCACTAATGCAGCAGCTCATAGTGGAACCCCTAGTTCCCCTCCCTCTTCAACATCATCTGACTTGGGATCAAGGCAGGTGGGTGCATCCGGAGCTCAGGATCCTGCATCTTCATGGGTGGCTTCTTCAGACATAATTAGGTCACACTTCGAGATCTCCCAGAAGGGCGCTCATGCCTTGGTGGAAGCTAGGAAGTCCTCCACCAGGTCCACGTATGCGATGAAGTGGAAGCATTTTTCCATCTGGGCAGTATCTAAGGGCTGGGATCCCTTTACTTACTCGGCTGCACAGATAATGGAATATCTGTTACACCTGTCTGATTCTAGCCTGTGTCGCTCTTCTCTTAAGGTCCACTTATCTGCTATTTCAGCTTACCATGTACTAGTGGACGGGAAATCCGTGGTACAGTTGGAGGTCTCTAGAACTTTCTTGAAAGCAATACTCCATCTCAAACCCACTGTTCGTAATCCCACCCCACCTTGGGACTTGACTTCTGTGTTAGAGAAGCTTACACTTTCTCCCTTTGAGCCAGCGATGAGCTGTGATATGCACTACTTTCTTGGAAGGTGCCATTTTTGGTTGCTATTATTTCTGCTCGTAGAATTTCCATGCTTCAGGCCCTGATGCATAAGGAGCCTTATCTGATTTTCCACAAGGACCAGGCGGTTGTGCGTACAAATCCTAAGATCTGTCTTCGAGGGTGGAGCTCTTGCAGCGGGTAATACCATTAGGACTGATGCGGGCAGGCGTCAGGACCCCACGGAAAACTTGTAGCTAGCAGTCTGAGGCATACGCCCGACGTCAGACATGGTATAAAGGGGGTGGTCTTTTCCTGATGTCGACCCGCATAGTTTGGCTCCTCGGACGCCTTCCTTTGCATTCGACAGCCATTGAACGTCAGAAGTTCTTAGTTCTTGGGGGAAAAAAAAAGTTCAAACAATGCCTTGTGTATGTCGTCGCCCTCCCCACCGTGGCAAAAGGCAAAGTATGCATGCAGGAAGCAGATCCCAGCCAAAGATGGCCACGCGCCCTGTCTCCTTTGCCTAGGCCCGGAACACCAGCCCAACACCTGCACACATTACCAGAAGTTCAGCCAGAAGACGCGCACCAGGAGGGCCAACACACTCAAGACCTTCCTGCTAGAAAAGAAGCTTGCGGCCATGCAGCGAGGATCAGGAGGCAGCTCATCCTCTCCTGCCAGGGATTCCCCACCCAAAGATAGGTCGTTAGGGGGAAGCTTCACCACAGGGATAAGGATCGGGCCAGGTCTGAATCCTGCACTAAGTCACCAGCTAAGCAGGCCTCGTCCTCCAGACGGAGGTCTGATTCGGTTCCAGCCCAGCCGGTTGAACCTTCCCACTAAGTCCCCTCCCGCCTCTTCTCAGGGCAAACATCTGGAGTCGGCCTTGTCGGGATACCATCACTCTTTCCTGGCTCGCAGACCCCTAAAACCCTCGGTCGACCCAGGAAAGCCTGTCCAGGGCTCAGGACAGGCTCAGCTCTACTGATAAGTGCAAGTGATTGGAAGAACCTCAGGTAGGCAGGAGGTCATCCGGGATCGGACGCCTCCCCCTCTGGCTAAGGTGCACCCTCCTCCAGATCGGCGCAAGCCTAGCTAGTCACCTACTCTGTCGACCCATTCCCCAACATGGGTTGGTCGCTGGATGAAGACCAGCTGTCCACCCCTTCTCCAAGGGACCAGACGCCTGACAAAACGATACCGGACGTCAGACCAACAGATTAGGCTGTTGCCGGTCGTTGGCCTACTGACGCCGGGATCTTGGAGCCGACACCTGCTGAGCCAGACCCTCAGATGCCCGCACCTAAAGTCCTGACGCCCGGCCCCTCAAACCCGGCGCCGGCCCCTGCGGTCGTCCCAGTAGCGGACATCGGGAGTCTGTTGTACTACATGGCAGAATACAATGAAAGGGGATCTTTTGTATAGACCGCCCTGACACTGTCCCTCCTCCACCCATGGGTCCCTCTCCCACCCCAGAGCCTCGGGGGTGAGGGTGAGCACCCACGCCTGGACCCTAAGGGGTAGAGAAGGAAATCACCCTCATCTCTGTCTCCTTGTTCCCCTCCTGTTGCCCTCATCCGAGGAGGCCGTGACATGGATTAAGAGCCTTACTCTGATGGGGAATTTAGGTCCCGGGGAGGGAGGACAAAAGATTCCCCCGTGGTCCCCCCGCCCCCCAGATGATCCCTCATTTCTGGACATTATGAGGCACATCCAGGCTATATACGAGTGGGACACGGAGGATCTGGACCTAGAGCGCAAGCGCCTGGCCAAGTTCCTCTGAGAGAAAGAACCCAAACCTTTGGTGATTCCACCATTCATGGAACCATTTCAGGATGTAACATGCCTCACCTGGCATACGCCCGTCTTCCATACCGGCAGTCCCTAGGATGGCGGACAGGCTTTATAAGCCTCCAAAGTCTGAACCCTTTCTGGCCAAGCAACCAAAGGCCAATTCGTTTGTCCTCACGGCTGCCCATGGCAGGGGTTCCCAGCCAAAGCACTTGAGTTCCCAACCCCTGGATCCCGTCTCTAAAATGTTAGATGGTTGGGGCCGAAAAGTCTTCTCCTCAGCCACTGGGGCCATCAGGTCCTTGAACTTCATGGCCCACATGATTACCTACCAACAGTCACTGTGGAGGAAGACAGTGGGCTTGTCGAAGCTATGCCTGAATTCACGTCAAAACGAGAAGTTCTGGCGTGTGCCCAGTCGAGATTAGATGTCGACAAACACGTCCTTGGGTGTTCTTACGACGCCATGGATATGGGCTCCAGAGCAGCCGCTTCTGGGGTCTGCATGAAAAGGCAGTCATGGCTTAGGCTCACGGGTTTCCAACTGGACCTACAAGAGTCTATTATGGATTCCCTCCTTCAGGGTCTCTTTCTGTTCGGCCCAGAGGTTAAACAAATGGTTAAGCAACTTCAGGAGTCAGGAAAAGTGGTGGCTGACGTGCACCGCATGTATAAATCTCAGCCTCAGGAACCCCACTGGTGCCCTTTTCACTAAGAACAAAGGCGGGACAGGGGAGTACGCAGTCCCACAGTAAGGGGTTCAAGAGGCGAGGTCATCCTACCCCTCAAGGTTCCCAGGGCCCAGGCCCCCCCCCAACTCCCTCAGCTGGACGCCTTCTGCCCCCTCCTCTCTTCAGGGACAGGCAGAGCGAGAAGGTAGGAGGGCGGTTTGCACTCTACCCACTCGAATGGTCCGGTATCACTGCGGACCAATGGGTACTGGATACCATCTGAAAATAGCACACAATAAAGTTCATCTCTATCCTGCTGGACAACCCCCCAACCCCATTGTCCACGGAACACAGTCTCCTTCTAGAAGCGGAGATTCAACTGCTCCTAGAAAAAGATCCATCCAAAAGGTTCCACTGGCCCAGAAAAAAGGTTACTGCTCCGGTTTCTTCCTTGCCCCAAAGAAAATGGGAGACCTTCGTCCCATTCTGAATCTGAGCCAGTTCAATCTCTCTGTAAAATACCAGAGGTTTCAGATAGTCACTCTGGCAGGTCCCTTCCTCTCACTCCAGCAAGGGGACTGGTTGTGCTCCCTAGATATGCAGGACGCCTACATGCATACCAGGGTCCTGAAATCTCACAGAAGGTTTCTGCGCTTCAACTTCCAGGACAAGCACTACCAATTCAGGGTACTCCCCTTTGACCTTTTTTCCACCCACAGGGTTTTCACCAAGTATCTAGCGGTGGTAGCGGCAGCCCTCTGAAGGAGAGGCCTCTTCATCTATCCTTACCTGGACGATTGGCTAGTCTCCGCTCGGTTGGAGGAGGAGCTTCTAATTGCCTTGCGAGAGATGCAGGCTTTATTTTCCTCCCTGGGGATCACAGTAAAGTGGCCAAAATCACACCCTTGGCAGACCTAAAGGTTGCAATTCATAGGGGCTGTTCTGGACACCGTGCAGGGCAGAGCCTTTCTGCCTTCAGACAGGGCAGACCGCCTTCGAGATTTGGCCAGCAAGCTCCAGGAGGCCCCTTGGCCCCAGCCCAGGTTGTTCTACAGCTTCTAGGCCATATGGCAGCCACCATAGCCACAGTACCCTTAGCCAGACTAAATATGAGGACCCTCCAGTGGCATCTTGGGGTCCAATGGGACCAGTCAGTAGACGATCTGGCTCTCTGAATCCGGATGTCTCTGGTGTCACACCGTTCCCTTGAAGGTGGCTCTGTCACTACAGTCTAGAGGGAGGAGTTCCATTTCGGACTCCTCTCCAGACTTTAACCACAGATGCCTCTCTGTCCGATTGGGAGGCTCATATAGGGGATTACAAGACCCAAGAGTCTTGGTCTGTCATAGAGAGCTCTCTACATATAAACGTTCTGGAAATGAGAGCCATGCTGAATGCACTTATCGCATTCAGAGACCAACTCTCGCTCATTCCAGATCCTGGTGTTTTTTGGTGAGACGCATTGTCCCTCTCTTGGACAGGGAAGTTCCTGTATGCCTTCCCTCTTTTTCCCTCATTCAGAGAATACTGCTCAAGTTGCAGTCAGAAGGAGCCAGAATGATTCTGGTGGCTCCTCTTTGGCCCCGTCAGATCTGGTATCCATTCTCCAGCAACTGTCACTGGAGTTTCCAGTTCAGTTGCCACTCTTCACCCACTTGCTCTGACAAGAGCAGGGGACACTCGTCCATCCTGCTTTTCACCTGCACGCGTGGCTCTTGTCCTAGCGGAAGAGAGATTAGGAGTGTCAAGCAGGGTGGCCGAGATCTTGGTTGCAGTGAGGAAGCCTTCCACCAGGGCCACCTGTGCTCTGAAATGGAAACGCTTCTGTCTATGGGCTACGGCTCATGCCCCAGATCCCCTGGGTTGCCCGGCTAGGCACATGCTAGAATATCTGTCACCTTCTGGATTTAGGACTGAGCTATTCGTCCATTAAGGTGCACATGTGTGCGGTTTCTGCATATCATGATTCTGTCTGAGTTAAAACTCTGGCACAGCTCAACGTCTGTAAGACATTTCTACGAGGGGTCATTCATATCAGACCTCCCAGGAGAGACAACGTTCCTCCTTGGGACTTGCTTTTCATCCTGGAGAAATTCACCCTTCTCCCTTCGAGCCAGCAGCCTCTTGCGAGCTGCACTTCCTCTCATGGAAGACCCTCCTTTTGGTAGCCATTACCTCCGCTCGAAGGGTTTCTGAGCTCCAGGCCTTGATGTGTAAGGAACCTTACATAGTTTTCCACAGGAACAGGGTGACCCTGCTCACGAACCCTAAGTTCATGCCAAAGGTGGTGTCCATGCTGACTCTTAACCAGGACATCAACCTTCCAGTTTATTATCCAGAATTTAACCCAAGGTGAAGCGCTGTTGCACACCTTGGATGTTCACAGAATTTTGAGATATTACCTCCACAGGACTCGCTCCTCCAGACAGTCGGACCAGTTGTTCGTCTCATTCATCAAGCGAAAGTTAGGGGCTCCTGTTTCAAAACAGTCACTAGCACGTTGGTTGGTGCAATGCATTACTTTGTGCTACCAGCATCATAACAAACCACTTCCGGGAACAGTCAGGGGCCACTCTACCAGAGCAGTGGCCTCCTCCTTCGCAGCACTCAAAACTGTCTCCTCGGCAGCTTTTGTGCTGCAGCTACATGGAGTTCAGTCCACGCTTTCATTAGACATTACAGCCTGGACATTGCATCCAGAAGGAGAGCAGGTTTTGGACTAACAATCTTGCAGGGCCTACTCTCTTAGATGCCTTTCTAATATGTTTCAGCTGTTTTTCAGCATCTCTCCCTACCACCCTCAGACCTGGGGCTATCCTTGGGTACCACTTGGGACTCAGTCCTAATGGTATTACGTGCTGCAAAAGCTCCACCCTTGAAGACAGATAGTACAGTTATGTAAGAACTTACCGTAACAGTAGATCTTCGAGAGGAGCTCTTGCAGCAGGTGGCTTTCCCACCCTCCATTTCCCAGGATAGTATTTTGGCTGTTATATCACCCGATCATGGTGGGGACTTCTTGCTCAGTTCTCCAGTTTGGTTTCTAGCTGGGTCTCCGGCTGGAGAACTGAGATGGCGCCAGAGGACCACCCCCTTTATACCACGTCTGACGTCAGGTGTAGCCAATGTCGGGGGCAGTCTTCTGCCTCGGACTGCTGGCTCCAAGTTTCTGTGGGGTCCTGATGCCTGCTGGCTTCAGTCCTAATGGTATTACTTGCTGCAAGAGCTCCTCTCGAAGATCCACTGTTATGGTAAGTTCTTGCATAACTGTACTTTTCTTCTCAAGGTGGTTTCTGAGTTCACCTTGAATCAATCAGTCGAACTCCCAGTTTACTATTCTGTTCACTCGAATAGGGGTGAGGCTCTCTTTCACACATTGGACGTACATAGGATACTGAGGTGTTGTGTCCACTGGACCAAAGAATCCAAAAAATCTGATCAGCTTTTTGTTTCCTTTGCCCCCAAATCCTTGGGGTCAACAGTGTCTAAGCAGTGCCTATCCAAGTGGCTCGCTAACTGCATTTGCTTCTGTTATCAGAAGTACAACAAACCTCTTCTGGGGGAGGTCAGAGGTCACTCTACTAGGGGCATGGCTACCTCTACAGCCCTTCTAAGGAATGTTTCTGCACTAGAGATTTGTTCAGCAGCGTCCTGTAGTCAGGTTTACACCTTCATGAAGCATTATAATCTGGACATTGCCTGTAGGCGTAGAGCTGGGTTTGGCTTTGCCGTTCTTCAGGGTCTGCTGTCTTAAGTCGGTTCTTGATCTCTTTCAGTTGCTTCTCCTCTCGTGATCCTCTCTCTGTCTCCCTGAGAGTGACTGCTTGGGATTAAGTCCTACATGTTATGATCTACTGTAGGAACCCTCTTGAAGTAAGATAGTACAGTTACATAAGAACTTACCTTAACAGTAGATCTTTGAGAGGGGTTCCTGCAGTAGGTCACCTTTTCCCTCCCTTCTCCCAGCTTCTGCATTTCTTTCAGGCTATCCTGAACTGGGCTCCAGGATTCTTATCCTTTCTCCTGTCTCATCCTCCTTGGATCTAAAGCGGGAGAACTGGAAGGTGGGCGTGGGGACTGCCACTATATAGGGTCACGCTGACATCTGTCACGTGACATCGGGTGGGCAGTCCCCCGCCATGCACTGCTGGAAAAGTTTGCTGTGTGGATCTGATGCTAGGGGGTACAGTCCGACATGTTATGACCTACTACAGGAACCTCTCTTGAAAATCGACTGTTACAGTAAGTTCTTAAATAACTATACTTTCAGGGCATTGCCCTTCGGCCTCTCCTCGGCTCCGAGGGTGTTCACGAAATGCTTTGCAGTGCTTCGGAGGATAGAACATTGTGTTCCCATACTTGGACGATTGGCTTCTCTTGTCCAAGTCCAAGGAATGCCTTCAGAGTATCATTTGGGACACTTGCCCTCTCTTTCAGAGCCTGGGGATCACCATCAACACAATAAAGTCGTCCCAGATCCCCTCGCAGCTCCTGTCGTTCATAGGGGCCCTTCTTGACACGGTCAGAGGAAGGGCCTTTTTGCCGCAGGACAGGGCAGATCACATTGGGGATCTAGCTGGTCAAATCTGTTTAGCCTCCACAGTACCAGCCAGGCTTCTGCTCCAGTTACTGGGCCACATGGCGGTGTCAAGTCATCACAGTCCCCTTGGCGAGACTTCAGGTGAGGACAATCCAGTGGACTCTTTAGGTCCAGTGGGACCAGAGATGGGATGACCTGGACCTACCAGTCTCCATCACAAGACCAGTTAGTTTGGAACTGCTCCGGTGGATGATGTCTCCTGCCCTACGAGAAGGGACTCCCTTTCAGAAGGAAGCTCCAACCAGGTCCTTGCGTCGGATGCATCAAACATGAGATGGGGTGCACACCTAGGCGATCACAAGACTCAAGGGTCCTGGTCCTCGATCGAGGAATCCCTTCATATCAACATCCTAGAGATGAGAGCCATTCTGTATGCTCTCCAGGCCTTGGGCACGGTGCTCAAACCAGGACATCTCCTCATTCAGACGGACAGCATTTCAGTGGTATTCTTATATCAACAAGCAGGGACACACACACACACACACTCACTCATACCCCCTGTGCAGGGAAGCTGAGGGTGTGGGATTTTGTCATAACCTACCAAATCACCATCTCAGCGGTTCACGTTCCAGGTGTTAAAAACACATTGGCAGACGCGCTCGGCAGAATGAGGTCGAGAGCGCATGAATGATCGCTTCTCCAGTCAGTGGTCGACTAACTGTTCGCCACATGGGGGACACCCGAATTGGACCTATTCGCTTCAGCCACCAATGCAAAACTGCCCAGTTTTTCCTTGCTAGATCCTGAGCGTGGTGCTTTCTGGCAAGATGCATTGCCCCTCTCCCGGAAGGGGAGATTCCTTTCCACCTTCCTTCTGTTTCTGCTCCTTCAGAGAGTTCTCCTCAAAAGTGGGAGCAAGACAGAGGCAGGAAACTACAGACCTGTCAGTTTGACCTCAGTGGTAGGGAAGATGATGGAATCACTTCTGAAGGAAAGAATTGTTGAGTGCCTAGAGGCCAGTGGGGCACAGGACCCAAGGCAGCATGGATTCACAGTGAGAAGGTCCTGTCAGACTAATCTAATCGATTTCTTTTGACTGGGTGACCGAAGTAATAGACCTGGGAGAGGCTGTGGACATGGCCTACCTAGACTTTAGCAAGGCATTTGAAACAGTCCCACACAAAAGATTAATAAACAAATTAGCCAGCCTGGGAATGGATCGCAGGGTGGTAGCCTGGGTAAAACATTGGCTGGACAACCGGACACAGAAGGTAATGGTAAACTGAGTCCACTCTGAAGAAAAGGGGGGTTACTAGCAGGGTGCCGCAGGGTTCAATACTGGGTCCGGTCCTTTTTAATGTCTTTGTAAGTGACATTGCAGAGGGACTGGAAGGAAAAGTATGCCTCTTTGCAGACACAAAGATCTGCAACAGGGTTGATGCACCGGGGGGGGTGGAAAGGATGAGAAGGGACTTGGCAAGGTTGGAGGAATGGTCAGATGTATAGCAGCTTAGATTCAATGCAGAGAAGTGCAAAGTAATGCACCTGGGAAACAAAAACCCAGGGGAAGAGTACACAGTAAGGGGGGAGGTAGTAACAACAAAACAAAATGGAAAGGGACCTGGGGGTAATCATATCAGATGACCTAAAGATAAGCAAGCAATGTGAGAAGGCAGTGATAATGGCTGGGGGGGATATTGGGATGTACAGGGAGAGGCATCACCAGTAGAAAACAGGAAGTTGTTATTCCTCTGTACAGACAGTTGGTGAGACCCTATCTGGAGTACTGCGTCCAGTTCTGGAGACCCCTTCTCTGCAAGGACATAGAAAGCATGGAGGCAGTCCAGAGGAGGGCAAGTAAAATGTTGCAGGGTCTGCAACAGAAGCCATACAAGGAGAGACTAAAGGAGCTTAATAATTATGCCCTTGAGAAAAGGAGGGAGAGGAGGAATATGATGGAAACTTTTTAAGTACCTCAAGGGAATCAACGAAGTCCAAGAGGGTAGCATCTTTCAGAAAGAGAGATGTGCAAGAACAAGGGGACACAATTTGAAGATAGAGTGGGGACGGCTTAGGGGCAATGTGAGGAAGTATTTTTTCAGAGAGAGGGCGGAGGAAGCATGGAATGGCCTTCCTGAGGAGGTTGTGGGGTCAAAAACTGTGGGGGAATTCAAGAATGCATGGGGCAGACATAAGGCAGTTCTTGTGGGGTGTAGGAAGAAATAGGCTGTTGAGCAACTAGGATCTGCAGCTTATCCAGTAGGTAGGGAAATGGGCAGACTAGGTGGGCCCTAGCGGTCCTTATCTGCCATCAAAGTCTGTTTCCTCAAGGCACAGAGAGAACGGCAATGATCCTGATGGCTCCTCTGTGGCCTCGTCAAATTTGGTTTCCACTATTGTAACAAACGGCAGTGGAGCCTCCAGTCTCACTTCCACTGAGCACTCACTTGCTCTCTCAGGACAACAGGACCTTGGTTCATCTGAACTCACGATCCCTGCATCTTCACACATGGCTCCTGAAGACCTAGTCAAACTTTGTTTTGGAGTTTCAGACAAGGTTGCCAAAGTCCTGGTGGAGGCTGGGAAACCTTGCACGAGAGCTACATATGTCTTGAAGTGGAAGAGATTCTGTGTTTTTGCCACGGTGTGCCATCTAGATCCCCTGGCCTTTCCGGTTGACATCCTGTTGGAATATCTGTTATCCCTTTCAGAGTCGGGATTGGGGTACTCCTGTATTAAAGTACACTTGACTGCCCTTTATGCCTATCCCACCCCTGTCCAGGGCAGAACGGTGGCGGTAACCCACACTATTCTCAGGGGTATACTTCACATTAAACCTCCCATTAGGGATCCTGTTTCCCCTTGTTTGTTTTGGAGAAGCAGACCCTTCCCCCTTTTGAACCTGCCGTAGATTGAAAGCTATGTTTCCTTTCCTGGAAAACATTGTTTTTAGTTGTCGTTACTTCTACTCGAAGGATTTTAGAGTTCCAGGCCCTGATATGTAAGGAGCCTTATTTAGTGTTCCACAAAGACAGGATAGCTTTGCGTACCAATCCTGAGTTTCTCTCCAAGGTAGTTTCAGAAATGACATTAAATCAGGATGTTCAACTACCTGTTTACTACCCTAACCACTCCAATCTGGGTGAGGCGCTACTCCATACTTTGGATGTTCATCGCGCTTTGCGATATTATTTATCCAGAACCAGGGGGATCAGAAAATCTGACCAGTTGTTTGTATCCTTTGCTCCTTGGGCTTTAGGTGGCCCTGTATCAAAGCAGACGGTCTCCTGATGGCTGGTGCATTGCAGCACCTTCTGTTACCAGAGGCATGAAAAACCCCTTCCGGGTCCGGTACTGGGTCATTCGACAAGAGGCGTTGCAGCCTCTTTTGCAGCACTCAAATATATTTTTGCTTCGGATATTTGTGCAGCAGCTATGTGGCTCACAGTCCACACCTTAATTAGACACTACAGTCTGGATATTGCCTCAAGAAGCAGAGCCAACTTCGGTCTGGCTGTCCTTCAGGGTCTGATCTCTTAAGGGCTCTCCTCCTTCCTTTTCCCTTTCTCCTACCGCCCAAGGAGTTGGCTTCCGTTTTTTATACTGCTTGGGAATCGGTCCTGTATGTATTACCTGCTGCAAGAGCTGACTCTCAAAGTAAGGCAGTACAAAGAACTTTATACAGTGGTTTTCTTCCTATTTATCACCTAGGTTACAGTATGTTTACAGTGGGTGAACACAGTTCTGACCTTGCCTCTGTCAGTAAAGGTGTTCCCCAAGGATCCTGTTTTAGGCCCCCTTTTTATTCCTTTTATATGTTAATGAATTCCCTACCATTATTTCTAGTGATTCCAATATTCTGTTATATGCAGATGATACTATTATTTATGCTCATAGTAAAGATTCCACACAAGCTCTGAAGCATCTACAGACTGATTTTGATTCCATTCAATACCTATTCAGGGGTCGACTTTAGCGGTGGCTTGAGGCCACCAGAAAAAGATTCAGGTCACTGAGTGAACGCCAGCTGCTGGCCCGATTGTCCAGTAATACTTTATTTCCCCATTTCCTATTTACCGGTACTGCACCTTGTAGAAATCTTCTTAGCCGCGCATAACCCATCCACCAGGAAGACTTGCATGGCTAAGTCGTTACAGTTCACCATCTGGTGTGCAAAGTTCCGTCTGGACCATTTTGGTTGCCCACCAAGTAAAATATTTGGGTGCCTCATGCACCTGTGGAACGCAGGTCTGCATATCTCGGCAGAGAATGTTCATCTCTGTACGTTTTCAGACTATCTTGAGCCAGTAGACAACATGTCACTGGCTCAGTTACCGTTAGTGAAGTTTTTCTTCTTCCTGCTTACTTCATTAACTTCAGAATGAAGCGGGGCACCCCCTTTATCTCTCTGAATGTTAAGGGTTCTGCAATTCTACATCGACAGAATGAAGAGATCTGCATCCGAGCAGCTATTGCATCTTTCCGCCTGCATTAGCTGGGTCAGCCTGTTGCCATGAGATGAATTTCTGCTTGGTTAGTAGCATGTCTTTGACACTACTAATCCATGGCACAGGTCAAGTTGGAAGGCTGGGTTCACACCACTCTACTGGAGTGGTTGTGGCTTTCCTCACAGAGATTCATAATGTACCCATTGCTGACATCTGCAAGGCGGTGAGTTGGAGCTCAGTGCATACCTTGGTAAAGCACAATGTTCTGGATGTCCATGACCGACAGTTAACTTTCTTCGGCAGGACAGTCCTTGTGGACTTCTGTCTTGAGTGAGCTCTGTCTCCTACAGCCCTACCCGGGAGTTTGGGGGATATTTTGCTCAGTACTCTCCCGTTCGTGTGAATGAGTAGAGGAGACTTTTTTTAAAAGTCCAGGAAGATATGGAAATTACGTACTTACTGTAATTCTTGATCTTCTTGGATGAAGTCTCCACCACTCATTCACGTGCCTACCTACCATTCCTCTAGCTCACTCATTATATTTTGGTCTTCACTTCCTTGTTGTTCAGGCTGTGACGGCATTGTTAAATTTACACTTCTTACATTGGACGTCTGGGCCTTTACGTGCCTGGAAGTTAGGGTTAGCTTTTCTTTCGTTAGTTTACACTGCACCTCCTCGGTCGAAAAGATACTGAGGTGGTTGGAGGGTTGACACCGAGATAGCCTGTACTGCATGAGGTAGTCTTTCGCATGCGCAGCCCTATCCAGGCCCTCCTGAAGATTTTTGGCTCAGCAGGGTCCTAGCACATCCGACGTAGTCCCATTAGTGTGAATGAGTGGTGGAGGCTTCATCCAAGAAGATCAAGAATTATGGTAAGTACGTAATTTCCATTTATTGTGTTCTGACGGGTTGGGGTGGAAATCTAAGTACTATAGATCTTACTTCGAGAGGGCTCTTGCAGTAGGTATTCGCCAGTAGGATTAAGCTGTCAGACGTCAGGACCCCACAGAAAAATCTTCTAGCTAGCAGTCTCTGGCAGGGACTGCCCCACATCAGTTGGCCAATGTCAGCACCTGTCCGTATAAAGGGGTGGTCCCCAAGCCCACCTTATGGCTTAGTACTACTACTGAATACATACTGCAAGAGCCTCTCTTGAAGATACACTGTTGTGGTAAGTTCTTACATAACTGTACTATCCCGTGTTTTTCTGTGTTTGCAGGTCTTATTGATATAAAACACTCAATGTCCTCATCTCCAAAAGTAGTGCCATTTCCGCCCGGCCACTGTGAAGTGTTTGACCTAAAACTGGAAGGGAAGGTTTCGTCGGTCGAGCTGGTTAAATTTCACAGTTGTAAAGATGAGCCAGCACACTTTTTTTACAGTAGCCTGAGAAAACTGACCCCAGGTACAGTATGATAATAGTGACAATATAGATATGTGTGAATAAAAAGAAATCTTGTTTTTGTGCTTGAACCTGCTGAGGGTTGTCATTTCCATTACTCTTGTTCTACGTTACAGGGTTTGAACTGGAAACAGTGAAAAAAAACATTCGGCTACTTCTTGAAAATGCTGTTAGAAAGCGCTTGATGGCACAAAGAAGAATCGGATGCCTTTTGTCAGGTGAGCACTATAATTGAAGACTGGAACATCACTGTGTAAATAGAATTTTGAAATGCTTATGATGGGGGGGGGGGGGACCAGCCCTTCAGTACTGCAGACCTGTAAATCTTAATTCACTTCAGAAGTGAAATTCACTTTTTGATTTTTAGCAGGGGTCTGTAGCATAATTTAGAATTTTAATAGTTACGAAGTACCCAAAATGGCAAATAATATAGGTCCTTAAACTTTGAGAGTCCTATTAAATTGGTGGAAGTCCTGTCCCAATATTGGGTTTACTGGATAAAAATAGGACAAAAGAAGGCACAAGGCCTATCTGGATTGTCCTTCCACAACAGTGGGATATTAAACAAATTAATGAGAGAGTAGCCATGAATCAAGCCTAGTTTTAAAGGAATCAAAAGTTATCTGCCTTTACAATAGTGAGAGGCAGGGAGTTCCAGAATTTTGCTGCTCTTATGTTGAAAAGATTGTCATATTTTTTTTATTAGCCCACTCAATTTTTAATTGCTTGGTGTATAATCTTCCTACAATTCTCTTATTGGCTGGTGATAGCCCACATATGTTAAACAGCATAGGATTATGGACTAGCTTATACATAAGAAGCAAATCTCCTCTTTGCCTTCTCAGTGACAGTGGATAAAGCTTTGTCTCCCTAGTCTCATAGCATTTATTTCTTAATCTGGGGATGCATTTAGTTAATCTTCTTTGAACTCGCTCAAGACTATTTATATCATATTTAAGATAAGGGCTCCAAAAGGGAGAACCGTAATCCAGGTGTGGTCTAATATAAGCTATGTTTTTACTGTTAATAAATAGCAAACATTCTCATTTTTTTAAGTTCTTTTCACCTGCATTTCTGTGCAATTTATAGTGAAAATTAATTTTGCTAAGGAAGGTTAAAATAGCGTAATATAGAATAATTGCATCATGCATAACAGTATACAAGGAAACAGAAGAAAAATCATGTATTATGTCAGCAATAATCCAGAACAGGGTGTGCATTAAAAGATTTGCGATAGTTGCCACAGGTATGTGAGGCATGAGGCAAAGCTTCAGTGTCCTTAGACCTCAAGGAAATCCATCACATATCCAATGACTAATTGCACTATAAAATAGCTTGCAGATGAAGAAGAATAAGAATCAGCATTTATATAGCGCTTTTCATACACAGTGTATCCCAAAGTGCTTTACAAGCAATGCTAGACTGGTAGTAAAGTGACTGAATGTGTAGTGGCAGCCATATCACACATCAACACCCAAACACAGCCTGGATAATTGCATGAACCGGTTTATGGGAAGGGGAATGTTGGCCAAGACACCGGGTATGTCCCCTACTCTTTGCGAAGAGTGCCCTGGGTTCTTTTACTTCCACCTGGACAACACCAGGATGGGTAGAAGGGACCTCGGTTTAATGTCTCATCCGAAGGACTGCACACCCCGGCAGTACAGCACCCCCTAATACTGCACTTGGATGCCAGCGTTTTTAGGTGCAAGTTCAGTGCCGGTGTGGGACGAAAACCCATGACCTTCTGGTCCAGAGGCAGATGTGCTACCAACTGAGCCACACTGACACCAGATCTTACTTCAAGAGAGCTCTTGCAGTAGGTAATCACTTGCAGGACTGGCGCCCCCTGGCGTCAGGACTGTACTGAAACCTTTGCTAGCATAATCTGAGAGGGGACTGCCCACCCATCGTCACGTGACTGACGTCAGTGTGACCCTATATAGTGGGCGGTCCCCACGTCCTCCCTCCCATTCTCTCTCGCCGTACCGACTGAAGCTTGTCGTAGCAGTTTGAACGCCTTCCAATGAGTATTCGCTTATATTTTTTCATTACAAATCTTTAGTAGTTTGTATGTCGTCCTCTCCAGAGCAACATAAAAACAAGTGCGGTTTGTGCGGAGGTCAACTGCCGCACAAAGACCAACATTCCTTGTGTCTCTTCTGTCTCTGGCCTAACCATAAGGTCGAGGCGTGTGAGACCTGTGCCCACTTCAGTCAGGCCACACGGAAACTACACCGGCAGGCTCTCGAGACTCGCATCCTGAAAGAGAAAATAGCTTAGATGGAACAGGAGTTGAAGAAACTCTAGCACATCCACCTCGCCTGAAGACACTCACAAAAAGAAGAGGGACAAGGAGAAACATAAGGAACAGGAACATTCCCTCTCTCCTTTTTAAGACGCCTACAGGTACTCCGTCAGAGGACCCGGCCCCCTTACATAGAAACATAGACTTTGACGGCAGATAAGGACCGCTAGGCCCATCTAGTCTGCCCTTCTTCCGAGAAGGTGAGCCTGTGCTCCCACCACTTCAGCAGGCCTTGGTGCCCCCCCTCCCCCCGCTGCCACTGATTGCGGTGAAGGCGGGTACCTCTGATCCTTCCAAGGCCGCTGCCGCTCTTGGGGCCCATCACCACCTCGGGTCCTATGTTGTCTGGCGCAGCCTATAAGCTGCTTGTCAGACCCTCTGACGAACGCCTGTCCGAGGTTAGTAAGACAGGAGCCTGCTCCTCCGACTCCTGCTCAGCCCAAGTCGTCCTGTCGGTCGTCAGACCATCCGACGATTACCCGATGACATTGTGTCCATCAGGCTCTGATGTGACACTTCTGGATGTGAGTAACGTCCAGGCTGGAGATCAGGGGTCTCCAGAGTTTGGTTCCCGATCTGTCAAAGCTTTCCCTGCTTTTGCCGGGTCCACATGCTCTGACGCCAGACCATCCGTTGCTGGTTTTTGTTGATGACGCCAGGCCACCCGGTCTTTTGGCGGATCCACTGCCACCTCTGGCGGCACTCAACCCTGCTTCTCTTCGCCCACAGGTCTCTTTGGCTTCATCTGGTGCGCCATCGGGTTTAGTGCCGTCAGGTGCTCCTCCCCACATCCCTCAGTCAGGACACCTTTCGGACCCTCCTCTGTCAGGGATTTCAGTCCCTCTTGGGATCACTACCGGCCCCTCGGGTCTTCCTCCGTCAGGTCCTTAGTCTGATCCCTCTCCATCGAGGCCATCGTCAGCCCTCCCTATGTCTGGTCTGACGTCGAGCTACCATCCAGGGCCACCTTCAGACTGTCCTCAGATGAATCACCCTTCTGGCTATCCCACTTCAGGTTTTCATGCCTTTCCTCCAGGACTGCCTTCAGGTTACCTGCAGTCAGGCCCTATGTCTCTTCCTCACTACGGCCTGACATCGGGTTTCCCATCGTCATCTTATTTTCCGGGGTATATTTCTTCAGCCCCGATGCCAGATCCATTTTCTTACCTGTACCATGGCTACCCTGGTGCCTATCCTCCCATCTGGTTACCCCCACCAATATCCCCCTCATCTTTTTGGGGGACATGGTCCTAGGTTTCCTCCACCCACTCCACTTCTTCAGCAGCCTCAGGTGGACTTCCAGGAGATTCTGGACTCTTGGAGGTCCACGACCAAGACCCAGTTAGTCACGGAGCTTGACAGCAGGCATTCTGCCCTGCCAGTAATAAGCTGCCCGGCTCTGCCGAACGTTTAGGCTTAGCGACCCTTCCCCATGAGGATCCGGTCCCTCGAGAGTCCCCCAAGTCCCCTCCTGAAGATCCCTCCTTTGTGGACCTCCTCAAACAAATGGCGGAGGCCCAAGGGTGGAAGTCGGAGGCTCTGGATCCCATGAGATGTAGATTGGCAGAGCATCTGGACTTTCCTGACACGAGTCCAATACTCACACACAAACACACACACACACACACCCCCCGGCTGGAACCCCATGATGACCTTGCATCAACAATTTAGCAGAGACCTTCCTCCATCCGTGCCATGGTCAAGAAAGTCGACCAGGTGTACAGGACACTGGAGGGAAAAGACCACTTGAGCGTCCATCCTAAGCTAATATTCTTCAGGTGAAGCTACCTCTGGCCGGAAGCTGCAATACTGAACATAGGATTTGAAAGAAAGCGAGTTGTGCTCACAACAGAGGGAGGTGAATCTTACAGTTGTCTTTGGTTTGTAGCAGATACTCTGCAGGTGGAGGCTACTTCTAACTGAAAGGTGAAATAAGGAACTTAGAATTATCGGGAAAGACAGTCTTTCAAGCAACAGAGGGAGGTGGATCTTGCTTTACTTTTGTTACAGTTGTTAAGATTTTCAGTGCAGGAAGAGTTTAAACCCTGAGGGATGGAATACGGTTTACTGTGTCTGTCCTGGTGCACAGCTGACTTATTTTGGGGCTGACTGCTTTCAGAGCACAAACCACCGGGCTGTTTTGGGGCTGGGGAGGTTTACCTGTATCTGACTTGGATGTCTGGATTTTTCTCTGTTTGATTAGCAGGGTACTTTCTCTGTCAAATTGTTGTGTAGGGCATCTTGCTGACAGGAAGGCACTCATTGCAGCGGTGGGTCAGAGCTTTTAGCTGATTGTTTCGTGAGGGCACAGTTTAGGCCCAACCCCTGCCCACCCCTCAACCCACCCACCCCTGGAAATAGTTCCTTTATACCTGGGGTTCTGACATAATTTCCTCAAGAGTGCAAGGTGCATGTCACTGTCATATCCTCTCTAACACACTGCACTGACAATATAAGCATACACGTTCTATAATATATATATATTTCTGTATGACAAACCAATCCCACACACACACAAAAAAAAAAAAAGTAGATAAACATGTGGGGAGTAGTGCAATGTAATGTCTGTGGGGCAGCAGTCTTCCGGGAGTCTTTCTGGAGGCTGAGATGCTGCCCTATTTGCAGACCACTCTCTGCCCTGAGGGAGGAAGTTACCCGTTTTCAGGCCACACTGGACAGTAGTAAGGGAACCTTTCCCCCAGGCCACACTGGATGGTAGGAAGGGAACCTCCTGGATGGTAGGAAGGGAACCTCCCCCATCCAGGGAGCACCAGAGCCACCACCACTACCTCAGAGATTGCGAAGAAAGCACAGCAGTTGGACCACAGTGGGCTCAGGGAGGGTGAGGATGGTGGAACAGAGGCACACCCAGTCAGTTGTTCCACTCCACAATCCATACACCATTCTGGGGGACCATAGTTCCCCTATGGATGCACCCGCAGAGGAGACTGAGGACAACTGTCACAAGGGAGGCCCACAGGAAGGAGGCAGAGGACACCACAGGGAAAGGAAGCAGCTCCTGGTGGGGGACTCAATTATTAGGGGGATAGAACTGGGGGGAGCAGGGAAAACTGAAGTAAGGTGCCTGCCTGGTGCCATGGCTTGGAGGGACAGGAAGCGCATCCTCAGGATCACGAGAACAGCTGCAAGGGAGTCTGAGCTGGATGTCATTGTCCACCTAGGGACAAATGACTTGGCTCATCATGAGATTAGAGCAGTGCAGGAGGACTTTGTAGAGTTGGGGAGGGGCCTAAGACAAGTAGCACACACAGTATCCTTCTCAGAGGTGCTGCCTGTCAATGGCATGGGTGAGGCGAGGGTACTTTGCACCATGCAGTTTAATGAATGGTTGAAAAAATGGTGTGGAGCACAGGGGTTTGGCTTCACTGGGGACTGGGGTTCCACCTGGAGGGACACCAGCCTATACTGGCAGGATGGTCTGGATCTGTCCAGGAAGGGAACAAGTCTTTTGAGCAGTCGGTTTAAATGCTTCATTGGCAAGCTTTTAAACTAGTCAAGGGGGGAGGCACTGATAAGCAGCAGGAAAATCCCAGCCTCTCCCTACAAAACAGGGTACTAAATGAGAAAAAGACCGAGGTAGAAAGGTCAGTGGGGGATGCTGCAACAGAAGGTAAAGCCATCAAAAAATAGAGAGCAATGAGTACCAATGCCCGTAGTCTGGGTAACAAGCTTCCTGAATTAGTGGCCTTGATGGAGGAGGAACATCTGGATATCGTGGCAGTCACAGAAACATGGTACACACAAAACCATGACTGGGACGTAAACATACCAGGATACACTATCTACAGGAGGGACAGGGAGAGTAAAAGAGGAGGAGGAGTAACTCTTTACATAAGGGAAGAAATCAAAGCAACAGAACAAAAGGGTAAACAGGGAGGAGAAGAAGCACTGTGGGTCAATTTGGAGACAGGCAATGGCACCACAGTCCGCACAGGGGTTGTATGTAGACCCCCCCCCTCTCAGGGGGAGGAAATGGACAAGGAAATGATAGAAAGTATACTTAGAATGGCAGAAAAAGGGGGGATATTGCTGATGGGAGATCTAAATATGCCAGATGTTAACTGGAGTGCAGTTGCAGCAGCCACTTCGAAGAGTGGGGTTATTCTAGATGCCCTACAGGGGGCATGTCTTAGACAACTAATATTGGAACCCACTCAAGAGGGAGCAATCTTAGACCTGGTTCTCTCAAATGGAGATGGAGAGAGGATCACAGATGTAGAAGTGGGTAGCCATCTGGGAACTAGCGACCATCGAACAGTATGGTTCACAGTAAACACAGCAATAGAGTCAAGCCATACAAAGGCAAAAGTACTGGACTTTAGGAGAGCTGACTGCCAAAATGGGTGAGTGCCTAAGGAATGCACTAGCAAATGGGCAGGAAGGAGGGGTGGAAGAACAATGGGGAATAATAAAAACTGCCATCACAGAGGTAACAAGCCTTTGTGTGAAGCAAATAAACAAAACAAAATGATGTAAGAAACCACTATGGTTCTCAAAGGAAGTGGCAGTGAAGGTTCAAGAGAAAAAGAAAGCATTCAGGAAGTACAAGGAATCACAGAAGGAGCAGGACATAGAACTGTATCAGTTAAAGCAAAAGGAAGTTGGGAAGGCAGTCAGAACAGCAAAGGCCCAAACCGAGGAAAAGATAGCCAACTCAGTTAAGAAGGGGGATAAAACCTTTTATAGGTACATCAGGGAGTGAAGGAAGACCAAGGGAGGGATAGTGAGGCTTAATAAAGGGAGGGGGGTGGGCAGAGAGTGACTGTGAAAAGGCAGAGATACTAAACAAATATTTTTGCTCAGTATTTACAAATGAAGAGGGGGAGGTACCTAAAACAAACGATAGAAACACTCTGGATACAGAAGTTGATACCAGCCCATTTACAGAAGAAAGGGTTCTGAAAGAACTCTTAAAACTGAAGGTGGACAAAGCAATGGGGCCTGATGGGATTCATCCCAGAATTCTAAAAGAACTAAGGGTAGAACTAGTGACTACTGACTACCTCTTTAATAAATCATGGGAGGATGGGGTGGTACCCGAGGACTGGAGGAGGGCAGATGTGATTCCCCTTCACAAAAGTGGGAGCAAGGCAGAAGCAGGAAACTACAGACCTGTTAGTTTAACCTCAGTGATAGGGAAAATGATGGAATCACTTCTGAAGGAAAGAATTGTCGAGTATCTAGAGGCCAGAGGAGCACAGGACCCAAGGCAGCATGGATTCACAGCAGAAAGGTCATGCCAGACTAATCTGATAGATTTCTTTGACTGGGTGACCAAAGTAGTAGATCAGAGAGGGGCTGTGGACATGGCCTACCTAGACTTTAGCAAGGCATTTGACACAGTCCCACACAAAAGATTAATATACAAGTTAGCCAGCCTGGGAGTGGGTCCCAAGATGACAGCCTGGGTAAAGAATTGGCTGGAGAATAGAACACAGAGAGTAATAGTAAATGGAGTCAACTCTGAAGAAAGGGGGGTTACTAGTGGGGTACCGCAGGGTTCAGTATTAGGACTGGTCCTCTTCAGTGTCTTTATAAGTGACATTGCAGAGGGACTGGAAGGAAAAGTACGTCTCTTTGCAGATGACACAAAGATCTGCAACAGAGTTGATGCACAGGTGGGGTGAAAAGGATGAGAAGGGACTTGGCAAGGTTAGAGGAATGGTCAAATGTGTGGCAGCTTAGATTCAGTGCTAAGAAGTGCAAGGTAATGCATCTGGAAACAAAAACCCAGGAAGAGTACACAATGGGGTGAGATACTAACAACAACAAAATGGAAAGGGACCTGGGGGTAGTCATATCAGGTGACCTAAAGGTGGGCAAGCAATGTGAGAAGGCAGCAAGGAGGGCTGGGGTGATACTGGGATGCATAGGGAGAGGCATCACCAGTAGAAAACAGGAAGTTATTATTCCTCTGTACAGACAGCTGGTGAGACCCCATCTGGAGTACTGCATGCAGTTCTGGAAACCCAGTCTCCGCAAAGACATAGACAGGATGGAAGCTGTCCAGAGGAGGGCAACTAAAATGGTGCAGGGTCTGCACTGGAGGCCATATGAAGAGAGACTTAAGGAGCTTAATATGTATAGCCTTGAGGAAAGGAGGGAGAGGGAGGACATGATAGAAACTTTCAAGTACCTCAAGGGAATCAACAAAGTTCAAGAGGGTAGCATCTTTCACAAAAAGAGGTGTGCAAGAACAAGGGGGCACAATTTG
This sequence comes from Neoceratodus forsteri, assembly GCA_016271365.2. NCBI lineage: Eukaryota > Metazoa > Chordata > Ceratodontiformes > Ceratodontidae > Neoceratodus > Neoceratodus forsteri. The sequence continues at coordinate 71,634,772 of CM057457.1, forward strand.
AAGATGGGGTGGGGGTGGCTCAGAGGTAATTTGGAAGTATTTTTCACAGAGAGGGTTGTGGATGCATGGAACGGCCTTCGGAGGAGTTGTGGACTCAAAACAGTGGTGGAATTCAAGCATGCATGGGACAGTCATAAGGCAATTCTAGCGGGTGGGGGTAGGAAGAAGTAGGCTGCTGGTTAACTAGGATCTGCAGCTTATCCATTAGGTAGGGAAATGGGCACACTGGGTGGGCCAAGCGGTCCTTATCTGCCGTCAAATTCTGTGTTTCCATGTTTCTAAGGTAGATTCAATGGTCATAACAGTGGCCCATGATAGAGCTACTAAGCCTCAACACCTTAGCACCTCCCCTCCTGATAAGGAGTCCAAACAAATGGACCAGTTCGGGAGGAAGTTTTATTCATCTTCGCCTCTGGCAGTCCGTGCTCTGAACTATGTCTCGCACATGCTGGAGTTCCAGGAGACATTGTTCCGCTAGCTGGAACCTGCTGTCGAGGCCTTACTCGACACTGACACCAAGTCATCCTTGGCCTCTACACTCAAAACGGCTAAGATGGCTGGACGCCATTCATTGAGGGCCACTTTTGATGCGGTGGATTCCTCCGCTCGAGTGTGGCCACTGCTGTCAGCCTGCATAGATACTCTTGGCTGAGAGTATCGGGATTAGCCCTTGATGTTCAGTCAGCTATTCAGGATGCCCCTTTTAGGGGATCTGTCCTATTAGGCAGAGATGTCCAGGACATCATTACTAGCCTGCAGGATAAAGGTGCAGCACTTCAGTCGGTCCACACCATGTACTGTCCGAAGACCCAGCAACAAAGCATCCCTTTCGTCGGCAAAACAAACTCCAGTTGAAAGCTCAACAAGTGCCCAAATGCCAGTTCAAATGTAGGGCTCCCATGACTGCCACTGGCCCGCGAGCCAAGTCCCAGAGAGCAGCGGGCGCAGCCCTCCCAATCTTGACTTGGTGACTGCCTTTCCTCCTCCTCCTCTTTTGGAGGAGCAGGTAGGCTTACGATTCACAGGGCACCTGGGAGTTCATCACGTCAGATGCTTGGGTGATCCAACTCATAAGGCTTGGTCACATTCTGGAATTTCAGGAAAAGCCTCTGGATACTCCGCTGGGGTTTTCTCATTACCCAAGGTGCATATCCCACTCTTGAGGGAGGAAATCATGGCTCTTCTTCTCAAACAAGCGATGGAGCCTGTGCCGGAAAACCAGAAGGGGAAGGAATTTTATTCCCACTTCTTTCTGGTTCCCAAGAAGACAGGATTTCTGCCCAGTCCTAGGCCTCAGCACTCTGAACCTCTTCATAGAGTACAAGAGGTTCAGACTGCTGTCTCTTCTCTGCCAGGGCCAATGGCTCTGCGCTCTGGACATGAAGGATGCATATTGCCACATCCCCAATTTTGGTCCGCACAAGATGTTCCTCAGGCTCAGTTTCCAAGGGGAGCATTATCAGTTCAAGGTGCTTCCCTTTGGCCTGTTATCCACCCCTCGCATTTTTACCAAATGCATGGTGGTTGTGGCAGGGACCTTGAGGTGTTAGGAATATGCTGTCTTCCCTTATCTTGATGACTGGCTACTGGCAGCCCCGTTGAGGGAAGGGTTGGAAGCCTCCCTTTACGCTACTCTGCATCTTTTCTGGACTCTGGGTATTACAGTCAGTTACACCAAGTCACAACTGGTTCCGTCCCAATGTCTTCAGTTCATTGAGGTGGTTCTGGACATGGTGCAGGGCATGGCCTTTCTCCCCCTGGACAGGGCAGATACCCTGATGGGTGAGGCCAAGTTGGTTTCTTCCAGCCGACACATTTTGGCCACAGTGGTCCTCTGACTTCTTGGCCTTATGGCAGCAGCTATTCCTACAGTCCCATTGGCCAGACTCCACAAGCGCATTTCCCAGTGGGTTCAGAAGGAAGACTATCTAGATTGCCTGATCCTCGTTCCTTCACCTATGCAGCAAGACCTGTTGTGGTGGCAGGACCCCAACAGTCTTTTGCAGGGGGCTTCTTTCCAGACTCCTTCCCACTCCCAGATTCTGACCACAGATGCATCGGGACAGGGTTGGGATGCCCATCTGGGACACCACAGAGCCCAGGGTCTGTGGTCCCCTCTGGAAGCGCACTTGCATATCAACATGCTAGAAATGAGAGCAGTGCTTTATGCTGTTCAAGCCTTTCTGCACATTCTTCTTCAAGCAGTCCTCTTGATTCAGATGGACAACGTGTGCATAGTGTGGTATCTAATCAAACGGGGGCACCCGCTTGTACCCTCTTTGCTGGGAAGCGATGCGGGTCCGGAACCAGGCAGTTCTGCACAAAGTCCGCCTGAGAGCGGTTCATATCCCAGGAGTGCAGAACGTTCTCGCAGATAGTCTGAGCCACACCAGGGTAAGAGCTCTTGAGTGGGAGCTAAAGCAAGAGGTAATAGATCACATCTTTGACTGGTGGGGTCGTCCAGAGGTGCATCTGTTCGCAGCACCATCAAACGCAAAATTTCCCAAGTTTTGCTCGCTCAGCCCTAGGCGTGGTGTTTTCTGGCTAGACGCGCTGTCGCTGTCTTGGACAGGGAGGTTTCTGTACGCATTCTCTCCCTTCCCACTATTACAGAGAGTGTTGACCGAGCTACAGTTGTATGGAGCACAGATGATCCTGATGGCTCCATTTTGGCCTCAACAGATTTGGTTCCCTCTGCTTCAGCGTCTCGCAGTGGAACCCTCTATCCCTCTTCCTCTGTCTTATGACCTTCTCACTCAGGAAAAGGGTACAGTGGTTCATCCAGAACTTAAGTCCCTTCATCTTCATGTGCGACTCCTCAAGACATGGCCACGTCTCGGTATGGGGTGTCACCCACGATAGCTCAAGTTCTGCTCGAGAACCATCCACTAGGACTGCCTACACCATGAAGTGGAAACGTTTCTCTATTTGTGCCACTGCAAAAGTCTGGAACCTTTTTCGTGCCCTGCTTCTCAGGTCATGGAGTATATTCTTCATCTCTCCGGCCTGGGCCTGAGCTACTCTTCATTGAAGGTGCATCTAGCAGCTGTCTTAGCCAACCATGATCCACTAGAAGGCAAGACTATAGCTCAATTAGAGGTCTCTAACATCTTTCTAAAAGGTATCCTGCATCTGAAACCCCCGGTGCGGAATCCTACACCACTGTGGGGCCTTAATTTTATGTTAGAGAAGCTGACATTATCTCTCTTTGAACCAGCAAGCTCGTGTGAGCTACACTTTTTGTCTGGAGAGTGTTATTCTTGGTTGCTGTTACTTCAGCTCATAGAATTTCTGAGCTTCAGGCCCTGATGTGTAAGTGCCTTGTGTGATTTTCCACAGAGACAGGGTGGCTCTGTGTACCAGTCCTAAGTTTCTTCCTAAGGTCGTATCGGAAATTACCCTTAATCAGTCTTTAGAATTGCTGGTATATTACCCCGAGCATTCCAGTCACAGGGAAGCCATCCTGCATACGTTGGATGTTCACAGGATTCTGTGTTATTGTACGAACAGGACAGAAGATGTTGGCAAGACGTATCAGATTTTTTGGGGGGGGGGGGGGTTTCGCACCAAAGAGGGAGTGTGTGGCAGTTTCCAAGTAATGCCTTTCCAAATGGCTGGCAAACTACCATACTTCTGTTAGCAAAAAGTAATGCAAAGTCCTTCCGGGTCAGGTCAAAGGACATTCTACCAGAGGAATGGCTGCTTCCACAGTCTGTTTCAGGAACATCTCTGCTGCAGATATCTGCGCGGCAGCGACCTGGAGTTCAGTCCACACTTTCACAAAACATTACAGTCTGGACATTGCTTCCAGGCGCAGGGCTTGTTTTGGACTAGCAGTCCTCCAAGAACTTTTGTCCTGATGTGTTTCTTGGCAACTCTGGGCTATGTTCCAGCCTCCCTAGTTTTTTCCTTGTCCCTTGGACATGTGATTGCTTGGGACTCAGTCCTACAAGTGATTACTTACTGCAAGAGCCCTCTCGAAGTAAGATAGTACAGACCGTAAGAACTTACAGTAACAGTAGATTCTAGAGAGGCTCTTGTAGTAGGTAACCTTTTTCCCACTTGCCTTCCCCCTTTCTTATGTCTTTGGAGTATTTTCCTACATTTTCTCCAAGAAGCCAGTTTCTCAAGGCTCATGTTCTTTTTTTTTTTCTTCTTCTGTCACAACCTTTTTCTTTTGTCTCCGCGGAGAAATGGAGGGCAGACATGGGGACCGCGCACTATATAGAGTCACAGTGACGTCCATCACATGCCATCAGGTGGGCAGTCCCCCGTCGGACTATGCTAACAACAGTTTCTGTGCGGTCCTGACGCTGGGCGCACCAGTTCTACAAGTGATCGCCTACTGCAAGAGCCTCTCTCGAAGATCTACTGTTATGGTAAGTTCTTAAGTAACTGTACTTTATGTGTTTAAATAAGTTTTCAGTTGGGGAAAAAGTGTTTTTTAAATAAACTGTTTCCTGTATTTGTCTGCTGCGCCACTAGATGGCACTGTTAGCCAGCCTGGTGGCACTGAGGGTTGAAGTGCTGGATGCCACACCTTGTGGCATGCTGGCGACCCGAGTTTGGGAACGATCCCGGGTCGACTGTCGGCAGGGGAGGGAGAGGATTGAGCATCTGACGGACAGCTCTCCTCTCTCGGGAGCTTGGGATTGTCCGGCATACCATCGGCTCCTGGTGGAGATCGGTGGTGCTGCAGCATAGACCGCATCAAATCGGGCGTGGCTGATGTTGGCAGGGTTGCCGTGCATGACATCAGGGGTGCCCAAGCAAGAGGGGAGTGGGGAGAAGTGACAGGGAGAACACGGAAAATCATGGCTCTGTGGGGTAGGCGAAGGCACCTGACCCCCATGCCCTCTGCCGGATCCAGCTCGTCCAGCCTCTCAGTTCCTCCACCGGGGTCCCGCCACTGTGGCCGGAGTCTGACTTGAAGTGCGCCCAGGAAGAGGGGTGACCCCACCCTGGAGGGGTTAAGCTGGGGGTGCTGGCTGCAGATGGAAGGGGGGGGGGAGAGAGGAGGCTTTGGAGCGAGAGGACCTCAGGCAGGCAGGATGCCTGAGAGAGGCTCCGCAGGCCGTGACCGGTGGGGGGGAGATGGCACTGTTGAGTTATGATGACCCAGTTGTACTGTATGTATGTACTTTTTATTTAATTAATTTTTGTAATCATTATTTTAACTATTTTATACTGAGTGTTTGTAGTGTTGCTTTTACCTGTTTGTTAATCCCCTCATCCCCTATACTCCCATCATTGTACTTAGTGCGGTTTTCCACATTGTCAGTGTTTGGTTTGTGGTTTCTATGCTGCTTTGAAGTACACTTACTTTATGCTGTGGCTACCTGCTGTGATGCTGTAGTTTCGGTCCTGTCCGCTTTTTGTCTAATTACTGTGAGTGGTGTTGCTGCTGCCCACTGTGAGGTGTGACAACGCTGGTCTGCAGAGTTTTTATCTGGTTTATTTTAAGTTACGGCGGTACTGTGCACTGATCTGACATTGGCACCCATCCAGTTTTTGTGACATTACTGTGTGAGACGATTTTGCTTTTTAATGTTACTTTGTATGCTGTACCATCTATCAACTGTGTTTTTCATGTGAGGCTTATTTATGTGAGATGATGTGCGCTTCTCTCCACGAACAATTACAGTGCAGTGGTAAAGTAATTGTGTTTCTTGTATTGTCTCAGTGTGGGCACGGGGGGGGGGGGGTTGTAAACCAAACAAACTAATTAGAGAACTCCAGAGCATACATTGTTTTACAAATGTGTTAGAAGACGAGTAAATGTAATAGGCTCATAAAACAGAGGTGAATTAAAGAGGAACAAAGGGTTTATTGTAATATGGGGTACTTCAGCATAGCAATTCTTTTTCTTTTTTTTTCTTTTTGCAAATATCTTCTTTATTTAACTTTTAGCAGTCTGTTACAACCTTGTGAAGTTCTGCAACTTCTAGATTTACATTGTGCAGGTGCAATCATTGAACATAGGGCTATGCCGAGATATTCCTTGATTATGTTCCACACCTCTTTACGCAGAGCGGGGGGGGGGGGGGTTCAGTATCAAATCGTTGCCTCTCAGTATGCTTCACCAAGAAGTGTTAGTTTATCTCCTCTATAGCCCAGTAATGTTAGTCTGTGACTGGGATGCCGGTGGGGGGACCCTGTGGGCTCGGCTTATTCAAAGGTCCGCTATTTCTTTAAGATGGTTCAGTATGGGTCTGGGGGAGTGATCAGCCACCTCCATTACACCTAGTGGGCAGTGTCGTGGAATAAAGGTAGGATCTCTGCACATCATACACAGCAACCACCTAGTCCATCTGGCATTGCCTGTTTCTCTTCTGTCAGTCAGAGAGAACATTATTCTCTCCATCTGGTATATTTAGTTAACTATTTTCCTCCATTCAGGAATTGTTGGTGGTAGTGAGGTAAGCCAATGTTTTATGATGGCTTTCTTTGTTGCTAGTAAGAGTATTGTGAGTAGATTCCTGGTCCCCCTTCCCCTCAGTTCTCTTGGGATTAGGTAGAATAGAAAGAATTCTGCTGCTAATGTGATCGGGTGCAGGAATATTTCCCCAAATTCCGTGCTTAGCCCCCTGGAAAAAGCAATTTTGGGGTAGGCCCAGAAGATGTGGGAATGGTGCTTGTGAGGTTATGCACTCTCTCCAACAGGAGGAGTCCTTTGTGACCTGATAGTGCGCAGTTATAATGGATATGAAAGTATCTGATCTGGGTTTTCCAGGCATATTCCCACCATATATGTGAGCTAGTTATCCTGGCGGAAATTCCCCAAGAGACCGCCCATTGGACCTGGGACAAGTCCAGGTAGAGTTCTTCATTCCATTGCCAGAGCACTGAGTCAGTTGTGCCCCATGTGGTTTTAGATAGGGTCTTGTTGAGTAGTGAAATTGGGTGGGATAGGGTGCCGGTTCGGAGTACTGAGACGGGGGTTCTAAGGATTGCGGGATATGAGTCTGGAGGAGCAACACCCAGGGGGAGGGATTTTAGTAAATGCCTTAGCTGCAAGCATCGCTAGAAGTCACTTTGCCCCAACTGAAATTCAAGTTGTATTTCTGTATAGGTTTTGAGGGTTGAAGCATTGTAAAGTTGGAATATACATTTCAGTGATGTGTATTCCCACCTCTGGAATGCTTGGTTGGATTTGGCAGGAGGAAAATGCTCCAACAGTGCTATTGGAGTAAGGGGGGACAGGTATGGGGCGAGATGCAAGACCTTGCTGATACCTCGCCACACCACCAACTGGTGGTGCAGCCATGGGCCCGTATCTGGGGGTCGGGGCCCCTGAGAAGAGTCTAAATAGTATAATTTATGCAATAGACCCCTCAGTGGGAGAATTGCGTCTTCTGTTTTCATCCAGTGAGGTCTAGGGGTGCTAGTTTGCCTTTGATAGATAAGGACCAGGTGTGAGGCCCAGTACTGTCTGAGGTTGGGCAGAGCTAGGCCGCCTCTCTCCTTACAGAGAAATAAGGTGGAAAGTTTTATCCTGGGTCGTTGTCCTGCCCATATGAATTTGAATATTGCTTTATTCCAAGACTTAAATTGATTGTGGGGAAGTGATAAAGGAACATTTTGGAATAGACAAAGGGCACAGGGCAGAGTGACCATCCTGATCACTTCTGCTTGGTGTGAAAGTGATATGGGTATCATATATTCCATTGATCAAGTTCCTGCTGCATCTGGGAGGAGAATGTGGAATAGTTATTCTAGGGACATGGATATGTTGTTCATCCACACTGTCTGGCAGGTTCCTTGCCGCTTTAAATCTTGCCAGAAGGTCTTCAAGCTGGCTCCTCCCACCCACCCGGGTGGTAAAACCCTCGGCTCCGCCCCATGACCCCTTACCGCTTGGAAGCTCAGGTTCCCTCCTTAACGCTCTGCGTGTAGACTGGATCCTAATTCTTCAGTTCGCCTGAAACTTATTTTAAAAATTTTCGCTCACTGCCTTGGCTTAGACCATGACCTGCAGGCTCATGAGAGTATACCGCTCGCTTTCGCCAACGCCCTTGAAGACCGCCGCTGCCCGGTTACAGCTTGAGGCCCCGAAGCGCCACCCGGCCGGTGAAGTCGGTTGAAGCACCATGGTGCCATGGCGTTGGCCCGCTGAGCAACTCGGTAGATGATCGCCTTCGAGGAGGAGGGCGCACAGGCTCATCATCCTTCTCCTCAGTCGCGCATTTATCCCCGCCTCTCTGGGTACCTCATATTCAGCTTCTTTCAAGGAGCTTTGCCAGTCCCTTTCCACGAAGGGAGATGGGCCATCGGGACATTCCTCTCGGTCCAAAAAGAAGGACTCAAAAGGTAAGTCCCATCGTCGGCGTTCATGGGAGCGGGAGAGGTCCCCTTCCCCCGACAGTCGACACTCGACTTCGGTCAAGGTTGCGGCTAAGGCCGCTGGCTTCACGGTGTCCCCGTCAGGTCAGCCGGCCAAGACACCTGTTGTTGCGGTCGAGATTTTTCTCGACCCGTCGGACGGGCTGTCGACTGGTGAAGCGGACAACCCTTCTTCACTGGTTCCCCCGGTGGAGACTGAAGACCTTCCTGCGCCTCCGGTGCCGCAATCCCTGGTTAAGGCTTCTGAGTCGAGGGAAGAGCGGGTGTCCCCCGCCCCTTCCCAGACCCGTCCTCGGAAACACCGAGGTTCTCAGTCTCGGTCTTGGACATTCTCTCTGTCCAGCCATCCCGCCGACATCGGGCGGTCTCGCATCGAGCAAGCGGCGCTGGCCGCCGCTCGCCTTCCTCCTCGAAGAGGAGAGGCTTCGGCGCAAATTGCGTTTGACGCCGAGGACCTGATGTGGCAGCAGTTACTTGTCCGGGAACAAGCAGACGCTGTCGCCTTCCCCTGCCATCATGGTTGTCACGAGCGGCTCAAACAACCCTCGTAGCCGGAGGTGCCCAAGCCTGGGCTGGTTGTTCGCGAAACCAGCTGCCCCAATCGACAGGGTGGAACCTCCGCCCACAACCGAATCGCGCCACCAAAGACTCTCGTCGGGTCAGGGCCTGTCCCACAGGTTGTCGGTCACCTCACTCCCACCATCCTTGGCAGGTAGAGGTGGCTCAGGCCCCAGGCAGCTCTTCGCTGACTCTCTGAGTACTCACGACGGCCTCCCTGTTCTCCAAGCCCATTGACCTGGAGTCCTCCGGGGGCCAGTCGATGGACGAAAGCCCATCGTCCTTCATGGGTCTGCTTCGGCTCATCTCGGAGTCCACCGGGATGCAGCTCGAGCCCATATCCAGGTGGGCCAAGTATCCCCTCACGGAGATACCGGACCGAGGGGATTCACCCACGGAGGCCTTTCCGGTGGCTGAAGCCATTGTTGGTCCAGCCTTAGAGCTCTGGCAGCGGCCTGCTTCCTGTCCTGTGCCTTTGGCCAGGATGGGCAGGAAGTATGCAGTCCCTACTGGCTCTTTGCCCGGTCTTTCGGGACACCTCTCTGCCAAGGGGTTGGTCACCGACAGCGTTTTCCGGTGTTCCGGGAACGCTAGGGACGTGGACAAGCCCCCCAACAAGGAGTCCAAAAAGTTGGACTATGCCGGGCGCAAGGCGTACGCTGCATCCTCCCTTGGCCTCCTCCAGGCCAGCTCGGCCGTGCCGATGGCAGACGTCTCCCACGCCCTCATGGACTCCCTGGATGAGGTGATCCCTCATCTCCCGGCTGACCTGCAGACCACGGTCCGGCAGGTACGGGACCAGGGAAGGGCGGTGGCTAAACAAGCTCAAACGGCTCTGGACATTGGAGACTTCTGTGCCAGATCGGTTGCAGCTGCAGGCCATGCGCCACAGAGCATGGTTGAGGATATCCACCTTCACGGGCGGATACCCAGCACAAACTGGCAGATGTCCCTTCCTGGGGACCGACCCTTCGCCCTGTAGTGGAAGGTCACCTCCAGCAGATCGAAAAGTCCATGCCACTCTGGACTTGGTCACCGCCCATAGAAGGACAAGGGCCGCGACACAGCAGCATAAGTCCTTGCTCCTTCCTCGCCTGCGGCACGTCCGGCCAACAGCACCAGGACCACTGCAGGCTCGCCGGCATCCCAAACCCAAGCCTGCGGCCCGCCAATAGGAAGCAGGGAGGTAAGGCCCAGGAGTGTCCCTTGCTGGTCCTCCTCTCTAAGCCTGCCCAGTAACGGGTTGAGGGTGTTGCCCCAGCCTCGCCACTCCCCTGGGTTCCCCCATGGGGACGGCTCTGCCACTTCCTTTCCGCCTGGTCCGTTATCACCACGGACCTCTGGGTGTTGAGATGGTAGGAAAGGGCCTGCCCTGGAGTTCGAGCAGGACCCGCCCTTCGAAGCCATCCCCTCGGGGCCTACGGGTCCAAGCTCTTTGTCGGCTCGCTGAGCCGATATCGCCCTGCTCCTCGAAAAAGAAGTGATCAGGAAGGTGGCGGATCCTCCACCAGACCCGGGGTTTGTGTCCAGGTACTTCCTGGTCCCAAAACGGACGGGGGACTGGCGCCCCATTCTCTACCTGCATGACCTGAACAGGTTCCTAAGGTCTCGGACCTTCGGGATGATCACTCTGGCTCAGATAATCCCATCCTTGGAACAAGGCTTGTGGTTCTGTTCTCTGGACCTTCAGGACGCGTTCTTTCATGTCCCAGTCCGTCCGTCCGTCTCACCAGAGATTCCTCCGCTTCAGGGCAGAGGGATCCCTCTACGTGTTCCGGGCCATGCCCTTCGGCCTTTCCCTAGCTCCCAGGGTCTTCACCAAATGCATGGCAGTGGTGACAGCATTCCTGCGGTGCAGGTCCGGGTGTACCCCTACCTGGACGACTGGCTGATTGCAGCCCCCTCCAGAACGGAGGTGGGGCGGTCCAGAGATCTGGCCCTCCAGGTTTGCTCTCAGGTTGGCCTCCTCATCAATGAGGCCAAGTCGGAACTCATGCTAAAGCAGGTGATCCAATTCATCGGAACAGAGCTCGACTCTCTACGAGCCAGAGCATGGCTCCCGGCAGACAGGGCCGAGGTTCTTTCCTCCTTTGCCCAATCATTTCAGGTTGGGCAATTGCGCCCTGCCTGGGACTTCCTGCGCCTCCTGGGCCTCATGGCGGCCTGCACCAGCATGGTCCGTTGGGCCCGTTGTACATGCGTCCCCTTCAGTGGGGACTGGCCAGCCAATGGTCACAGCACTTCGATCCTCTGGATCAGCTAGTGACAGTGACCCAGGGGATGTGGAACGCTGTCCAGTGGTGGACCGTTCCAGCACATCTGCAGGAGGGCATCCCGTTTGTCCGCCCGAGCCGACGGTCTCTCTATCGACTGATGCCTCTCTGATGGGTTGGGGTGCCCATCTGGGGGAGCACACGGCCTCTGGTCCCCTCGGGAGTCCCGATGCCACATCAACCTGCTGGAGCTTTGAGCGGTTCATCTAGCCCTCACCGCCTTTGCTCTGTTTCTACGGGGTCAAGTGGTTCAGGTCCAGACGGACAATACCACGACCATGTACTACCTAAACCGTCGGGGACGCGCCCATGCCTCTGTGCAGGAAGCTCTCCGCATTTGGTCACTCGTGCGCAGCCTGGAGGCAGATCTCCTTGCCATTCATGTGGCAGGAGCCTCCAACACCTTGGCCGATGCCCTAAGCCGGATAGGGGCTGTGTCCCACAAGTGATCTCTCCTGCCGGAGGTAGTACAAGATCTGTTCTCCCACTGGGGCATGCCTCAGGCGGACCTGTTTGCCTCCATGGAGAATGCGAAGCCGAGACTGTTTCATGCCCGCCCCCCTCAGCAGAGCTCGCTGCAGGGGGATGCCTTCTCGAGGCCTTGTACCCCGGGCCTCTTCCACGCCTTTCCCCCATTTCCCTTGATCCATAAGGTGCTTCTCAAGGCGACGAGGGACAAGGTGCAGGTGATTCTGGTAGCTCCAGACTGGCCCCGCCAGTTCTGGTATCCAGATCTCCTCAGTCTCAGCTCCAGGCTCCTGAGGCGGCTTCCAGCCCGCCCGGACCTGATCTTGGTCAGTCAGGGGAAGGTATTCCATCCGGACCTTCAATCCCTGCACCTGACGGCCTGGTTCCTGATTGGCTAGAGTTCCAGGCCTTGGGTCTTTCCGACGAGGTCCTCAACGTCGTTGAGCCGTCCCGTAAGGAGTCGACCAGAAAATGCTACGCCTTCAATTGGAAGAGATTCTCCATTTGGTGTCAGAGCAAGGGCCTGGACCCTTCTTCCTGTTCCTTGACAAGCATTCTGGACTACCTGTGGTCCCTTTCTCAGTAAGGGCTTTGGTCGACGACCCTTAAGGTGCACCTGGCAGCCATCTCTGCCTACCGGGCGCGGGCCGGGAAGCAGTCGGTTGCGCAGGAGAAGGTGGTCTGGCGCTTTTTCCAAGGCCTTGATCACATATCCCCTCCGGTGCGAGAACCTCCACCTCCGTGGGATCTACTGCTGGTATTGACTAAGCTCATGGGCAAGCCATTCGAACCGATGCACAGGTGTGACATCTCTCACCTGTCGTGGAAGACCACCTTCCTGTTGGCTATCGCATCAGCCAGAAGGATGGGAGAGCTCCAGGCGCTTTCCATCAAGTCTCCTTATCTGGTCTTCCACAGGGACAAGGTTGTCCTGCGCCCCCACCCGAAGTTCCTTCCGAAGGTGGTGTCGGAGTTTCACCTTAACCAGGTGTTGACTCTGCCAGTGTTCTACCCCAATCACACCTCGGAGGCGGAATATAGGCTCCATGCTCTGGACCCTAGAAGAGTGCTCGCTTACTATAAGGAGCGGATGACTGAAGTTCGGGGAGAGGTTCGCCAGCTGTTTGTCACCTACGCTGAAGCTGCACCTGGCAGGCCTGCAGCCAAGCGGACGATAGGCAGTTGGGTCATCTCCTGCATAGATCTCTGCTGTAGGTTGGCGGGCATGGAGCCTCCCAGAGGGATAAGAGCGCATTCTGCCCGCCATACCGCTGCATCGGTGGCTGCTTCCAGGGACGTCCCTATCCAGGAAATCTGCAGGGCTGCTACCTGGAAGTCAGCACACACCTTCATCACCCACTACCACATCGACCTTGAGTCACGCCGGGATGCTGGTTTTGGGGCCTCGGTTCTCCAGTCTTTATTTTCCAAGTAGGGGGTGTGCGCCTTTCCTCCTTCCTCCCGGAGAACTGCTAGGAGTCTGCCAGACAGTGTGGATGAACAACATATCCATGTCCCTAGAAATACAGGTTACTCACCTGTTACAGGAGTTCTAGGAATGGTATATGTTGTTCATCCACACGATCCATCCGACCTCCTGCTCGGCCTGTGACAACTGGCTTCAGCGGGCGAGATCTGGCGTCATGGGGTGGAGCCGAGTTTACCACCCGGGTGGGTGGGAGGAGCCAGCTTGAAGACCACCTGGCAAGATTTAAAGCGGCAAGGAACCTGCCAGACAGTGTGGATGAACAACATATACCATTCCTAGAACTCCTGTTACAGGTGAGTAACCTGTATTTTCTGTAGGCCTCCGATGCGTTCCTTGAGAGGATGATACTGAGATATTTGAGTTTATCCAGTAGCCATCTGAAGGGGAATATTGTCTGTATTGCTGGGGAGGGATAGTAATGAAAGGTAAGGGCCTCCGTTTTAGTTTGGTTAAGTTTATAACAGGAGCTAAAGCCGAATTTGTCTAATATATTGAAGACTGCCGAGAGCGAGTGCTCGGGGCTTTCTAAGAAGAGCAGTATATCATCTGTGTACAGTGCTATCCGGTGTTTGGTACCCTGGTTCGTTATTCCCTATACATCTTGGGATTCTCTTATGGCCTATGCCAAGGACTCTATATTAATAGCAAGAAGTAATGGGAGAGTGGGCATCCCTGTCTAGTGCCTCGGAGGAAGGGGAAGTCTGTGGTGTGGTGCCCCGCGATCTCGACACATGCTTTTGGAGTTGCATAAATGTTTTTAATCGTAGAAATTAGGGAGCGTGGGAAGTTCATCTTGGTGAATGTGGCATACAGAAAGGGCCAGGAGACCCTATCAAAAGCCTTCTCAGCATCTAAGCTGCGAAGGACTGCTGGGTGTCCACATGATTGCATCTCTGCGATTAAGTGCTGAGTTTGCGTAATGTTATCAGTGGTGGATCTCTCTCTCCGACAAATCCCATCTGGTCCAGATTAATTGGGGAGGGAAGGATCCGATCAATTCGATGTGCCATTATAGACATAAAAAATGTATAATCTGAGTTGAGGACTGAAATTGGGCAGTATGATTCACATTGATCGATTGTATGTGGATGACACCAAGCTCTCTGGGAGAGTGGACACAGCTGAAGGGATACAGGACCTACAGGAAGATCAGGAAAAGCTGAGAAGGTGATCCAGGATTTGGCAGCTTAGCTTCAATGCCAAGAAATGCAAAGTTATGCATACTGGAGCCAAGAATCCCAGGGCAGAGTACTACTGTACCTGGGTGGAGTCCAAGTATCTGCATCAGAGGAGGAGAAGGACTCCACACAGTGCAAGAAAGCGACAGCAAAGGCAAACAAGATGCTGGTATGCATATCTAGGGGATCAGTAGTAGGAGAGAGGAGGTTATACAGTCGGCTCCACTTATACCGCCCTTGGGCATACCGGGCAGTCGGTTTTAGAGGGCAGTTTCACATTACCAAATGCCATTTCAATAGACTTTAATGATAAATTCTCCTGTTAAAACATGTATTGCCCTCTGTCTATATCAGCCACTTATCTGAATGAAATTACAGCCATGATGAGGTGTCAACGATCCCAATTAACAACTATGATTTACTGAATGTATTTTTACCTGACACTAATGTGGCCAGCGTCTCATTCTCAGCTCGTTGTCACACTGTGCACAGCTAAGTCAGTCAGCAGCTGCATCTGAAGAATGGCAAGCAAATGCAAAGCTACAGTATGTCACTTAATGACAAGGTTGAACTTTAAAAAAAAAAAAAAAAAAAATGAATAATAAAAATCTGAAACTTTACCAAAGATGAGTTAGCGGGTCTTAGCATACAGCCAAGATGGAAGAAGAGGATGGCGCAGATAATGAAGAGCAGCTTGAGGTTACACAAAACAATGTAAAGAACGCACTGCTGACTGACTCCAAGACCTAGATGTTGAACCGAAGTGGTGTGCATCCACTGCAGTGGAAATGGTGTGGGCTCCTTATTGCCAAGATCAAAATCACAGACTTCTACGGAAATAACTAACCGAAATCAAGACAGAGCTGTACTTGCTTGATTTATTGATTGATTTGCTGGACTGATATAATTTGCCGTGTTAAGTTCACTGTGGGCTGTGTTTAGTGTGCTGTGGGGTAAATGAGACTGCAGTTTAATTTTTTTTATATGCATGTCACTGCTATGCATTATACTGACCATTCAATATAACAGGCAGGTTGTGTTTGCACATATGTGCCCGTTATAAGCGGATTGGACTGTACTGCCCTTGTACAGGTCACTGGTAAGGCTGCATCTAGAGTATGGTGTTTAGTACTGGTGCCCACACCTCAAAAAGGACATTAAATTGCCAGAGAAGGTCCAGAGGAGGGCTACAAAGATGATAGCTGGTCAGCAGGGTAAGGCATACGAGGAGAGATTGAGGGCACTGAACGTGTACTGCCTTGAAGACAGGAGAGGGGATATGGTTAGGACCTTTAAGTACTTGAAAGGGATAAATAAGATTGATAAGGAGAGTCTCTTTAAGCTGAGTGGCAACCATAACACGAGGGGGCACAGTCTTAAGCTGGAGGGTGGGAGGTTTAGGAGGCCGGTCAGGAAGCACTTCTTCACAGAGAGTGGTGGACACTTGTAATGCACTGCTGAAGAGGTCATCTTGTTGAAGACAGTGGGCAGCTTTAAGATAGGCTGGGATAGGCATAGGGGGAAGGTAAGGATCATGGGTAGAGATGATGGGAGGAGTGGGGAGGGAGGGCAGGGATATTGGCTCAAGCTGTGGACTCTGCAATACGATCAGACATGATAGGCCAAATGGCTTTCTTCTGCTGGCTTCTTTATATGCATGTATGCATGATGTGGATTTTTGTCAGGCTTTAGTATGACCGGGATAGTCTCATATGACCAGTCTGGTGGTGGTGGTTGGGGGTGTCACCCTCTAGGATACCATTAAAATGTTTGTAAAGTAATGTGCTAACTTGCTGTTTGGTATTTTGTAAAATTCCGATCCATACCCGTCCGGTCCTGGGGCCTTCATAGACTGTGTTGGATATGATGTGGTCCAGCTCCAGGGGTTGGATTGGGCTCTGCAGATGGAATTGTTATTCTTTGGTTAGGGTGGGGAGAGTTACTAAAGTTAAGAAATGATGTAATCCTGAGGGGGAACCCCCCCCCCCCCGGGGTGTATACAGATTGCTAGGCACTGACAGCAGAGGCTACTTCTTGTAATCTGATGTGACGTAGGCCGGTAGTTGGGTCCACTGTCGATGCGATGGTTGAGAGGCGTCTCTGCTTGCAGATGTGGAATGCTAGTAACCTCGATGCGTGGGGTCCTACCTCATAATATCTTTGGCGTAGGAAGATTGGAGTGCAAGTTTGTCCAGGTCTCTTCTTATTTGTTTTAAGTTGGGGCAGGACTGTTGAGTCACCCTGCTGATGGATATGATGTAAGAAGTGGAGCGTGTCTTCTAGTGTCTTTTGGCAGTCTTTTCTAATTTTGGTTTTGGTTGCCGAGTATTTTATGAGTTTACCATGGAGAACTACTTTAACAGTATCCCATAATATTGTTGGAGTTATGTCTGCTATTATTTCTTCAATGGATTCTGCCAGGAAATCCTTAAAGGATTCACTGTGTAGATAGTCACCTGTAACAGTAGATCTTCCACGGAATGGTCTCTTGCAGTAAGTCATTACTTCTGGGAGTTCCTGATAGGTGGCGCTCTAACATGGCAGTTTTCTTCTAGCAGTCTCCACACCAGGGACCACCCACACAACCTCATTTCGTGGGCTGTGCCTATAAAAGTGGGTGGTCCCTGGTAGTCTCCATTAATTTTCCCGTCGGCTTCAGCTCTGACAGCAGCTTACTCTCCTGCCAGCAGTCTACGACATGGATTGAACCCATAGCTTGGGGTGCCTGGGCTTTGTGCACAGCACCATATTCCTGTGCTCAACCAAGAGCTTTACAATGGATGTTTCCCTATTACAGACTCAGGATGCTTGATCAAAGGGCTCTAAAACCTCCGAGTCCACTTCAAGAAGCAAAATAGGGGAAGGACATACCTTCACCTAAAGTCCTGCCTAACCGCCCTTCAATGGTCATATCTCCTAAACATGCATCATCAAGAAAACATTCTTCGTCGACTGGCACTATCCTCCTGTCGATGGCAGGCACTTCTTCATCAAAAGAACATAGAAGTTCAGCTTCACATAGAAATGAATGTTCATCGTTGATGGGACGTCATTCCTCAGCTCCCCCGTCGACGAAACCACATGCACCGTTGACGACGGAGGTCCTGCTGCATTCATCGTCGATGGGGCACACTCCCCCATCGACAAGAGGACTCCATAAGACATCCTCATTGACGAGAACACCACCTCCATCGACTGAGCACACTCTTCTTGCTTCGTCATCGATGGGGCTACCTCCCCCATCAATGAGACATGCTCCTAAACCTCCATTGTTGACAAGAAGCATGCCACCGTTGACGGAGCATGCACTGACTTCCCCATTGGCGACGAGGAGTATTCCACCATCGACGGAGCATGCATTCACTTATCCATCATCAACAAGACACATTACAGTGTCGACGGGGGCATGCTTTTATTCCTCTTCCGTCGACAGGACTGATCCCACTGTCGACGGAGCAGCCCCTACATCATAGAACAGCACCTTTACCAGCATATAATACATTTATGAAGATCCGTATAAAAATTTAACCATGAAAAACCATGAAATATTTTATAAAATGTATCAAAAGATATGGGGCTGCATCACCACAAAATAAAGGATCATTTACTATGGAACACGGAGGCAAACCAGCCTCATTTGCACTCATGCATGATGCTCAGACACCAGTCTGTGATGAACACAATTTTCAGACGTACTGGATCACATTATCGGGAGGCACAAATTGATCCCCCAACTTCAAGCACACAGGGCTCAGAACCCGCTTACATGGCAGTTCCATCCTCACAAGTGCCAAACATAGAAGAAATTGTAAATAAAGTGTTGAATTCTATAGGTTTTGATTATACACCCACTCCATTAAAAAACACTCTCAGACTGTGTCTCCGCCTCCATCAAAACAGGCACACAGAGCTAGAACACTCGCCATTTCTGCCTCCTCATGAATATTCTGAGGAATATTTGTCAGATTCTCATATAATTTCGGAACCTTCCAAAGACACACATTATGATGGTTCCCCTACTAGAAGAGGGTCTGAGTCCCCATATTCTATACCATCATATTGGGGCGAAGAAATATTACAACCACTAAAGGTCATTTCCCCACTGGATGACCCCTCATTCCCAGAAATGATGTTACAAATACAAAAAATAATGGGGTTTACCACAACAGAACGAGATAAAGTAAAGATATGGCTGAATATCGTGACATCCCGGAAGAACCTATCCTGGAAGTCCCTTCTTTTATACCAGTGTTCAGAAATGCGATTTACTGAAGCATGGAGTCAACCCATAGCTGCACAGGAGCTACCTAGAAAAGCACATAGGCTTTATCAGGCTCCCCTTGATTATCAATATTTAACAAATATTCCCACTGCGAATTCTGCGGTTATTGCAGCTGCTCACAACCGCACTGGCAAACCTAAACATGCAAGTACGGTACCTCCCGAAAAAGACTCTAAATGGTTTGATTATATGGGGAAGAAAGTGTTTGCTCTAAACACATTAAATATTAGAATACTTAACTACATGGGACATATGCTGACATTCCAGCATACAGTGGGCACCTCTGCTGGGGACATTATAAGAAAACTACCTACATCCCCTGAAAACAAGCAACTCACATCAATGATAAACACACTTGCTTCCCTTTCTCAACATTTATTAAGATCAGGATGCGACATTGCCGATGCTTCGGCTAAAGCCTCTGCAGTCGGTATTCTCATACGCCGTCAGGCATGGCTCCAACTCTCAGGGCTAGCACCTATATTCAACAAAAAGTGGCTAATGCCCCTTTTTCTGGTGACCATCTCTTTGGCCCAGGGGCACAAACAATACTGGACAACCTACAGGCCTCAGGTAGACAACTAAAAACAGTACAATATATGTACCACAAACCACGCCCTCAGTATAATTGTTCATACAAAACTAGAAATTACTATAATCAAAGAGGAAACTTCAGAGGCAAAGAACGAATGACAAGGAGCACATCTAAACCAGCCCGTGACCGCCCCTTAGGATGGCCGGGTGCCTGTTCCTCTCATTAAAAAACTTCAGACTACTCCCCGATCTCCTCCTTTAGGCCTCGGAGACCTTTTTCTGGGGGCTTTGATTTGAAATTATCCATCGGGATGCCTCTCGGCCTGTTGTGCGCCGGACCCTCGTGTCCCTCCCACGGACAGGGCCTACTACTACTCACTTGCTGAGAAACAATCGATGTAGCCTGATATTGTAATATGGATCATAATATTCTTACCAGACTTCTACTGCTGCATGAGGTCTTCATCTGGCCATAGATAAAGGCCACAGAAACAATGGTGAGTACATATATATTATAAACATTTCAGGTTTACACCTAACAAGGCTGCAGGCCCTGGCATACTTGGGATCCCTTTGCAAATGAGATTACAAATACATGATGGAACTGACTACTGTACATCACTCTGTTACATTCCATGTCTTTACCCTAAAACAGGTACAGTATTGACTGCAGCAATACTACTGACTCTTTAAGAGCCACTGGATTCCATTATGAAATATATACGTTGTTTCATTTCACGACATCGTTTGCTACTTATGTAGCCTATTTATGCCAAAATGGATACATTTCTCTAATGACTTGACAGACATGGCAAAAAACTGTACTAACTTGCTAAATTGTAGCACTGCGAAATAACATTGTATTATTTGGGTTACTGTTCAAAACTCGGAACCCAATAGGGTTTGACATATACTGTCTCTTCCAGTGCATGTCACGGAGACCTACCAATTACTATATTATATGGCTGAATTTCTTCTGATTTATTACAGTATCTGATATGCTATACCGTGATCAGGTTTACATCTGCTTAACTCATCTGGCGATGCCCAATAATAGCCAGTCTGGCCTGTTTTTTTTTTTCAGCCATAGCCCTATAGCGAACGCTGTAATGGAGTACTTACAGACAGAATATAAAATTCTCTTTATATGCTGATATACAGCTCTCAGCACCTACCGGTCCTAAGACCACACTATATGTACGGCAGAATGCCTTATCTGGCCACCCCATTGCCATATAACTACTTGGGAATCTCACAGAAGTAATGATTTACTGCAAGAGACCATTCCGTGGAAGACAGAGCAGTTATGCAAAGAATTTTGCTGTAAGAGTAGATCTAGGAATATCTCTTGCAGTAAGTAGCTGCCCTCCCTCCGACCCCCTGTCATTCTGTAACAGGGAAAACAATGTAGGGTCGGGAACTTTTGATACCTCGGTTCCCCTCGGTCCCTCTCCTTCATGAGCTGAAACCGGCAGAGAACGGAGACTACTAGGGACCGCCCACTTTTATAGGCACAGCCCAGGAAGTGAGGTTGTGTGTGTGGTCCCTGTGTGGAGATTGCTAGAAGAAAACTACCGTGTTATAGCGCCACCTATCGGGAACTCCCAGAGGTAATGACTTACTGCAAGAGACATTCCTAGAAGATCTACTGTTAGGGCAAAAGCCTTGCGTAACTGAGCTTTCTAGGGGTGTTATGTGATGTTCATCCACACACACCCCCATCCGACCTCCCCTGGCTTAGGCACACTCAACTGCTTCCAGTGGGCAAGATCTGGCGTCATGTGACGGAGTCGAGGGAGTTACCACCCAGGTGGGTGGGAGAAGCCAGCTTGAAGACATTCCGGACAGAATTAAAGGGAAAGGCAACTGCCAGAAAGTGTGGATGAACATCATATACCACTCCTAGAACTACTGTTACAGGTGAGTAACCTGTTTTTATTGATCACAAAACTAATTTCATAGTTAATATACAAGTCTGGCGGCATAGGCCTTTATGACTTACCACATATCAGTGGAGCTAGTCAGCTTTGATTGTTCCCATATGGTTATCCAATTCTTGTTTAAATTACTCCAACTTATTACTATTTACTACATAATCAGGTAGTCCATTCTATGTACTCACTACCCTCTGGCTATACCACATTTGTCTTTTATTTTTTCTTGTTATTTTACCTTTCAGCTGGTATCCATGTGATCTTGTTTATTTCACATTAGTTAAACCTGCTGTTATCCTTTGTTCATTGCGATATGCATTATATACATAACACAAATCCCCCCTTCCCTTAGTTTTCTATCTTGGGTAGAGTATAAACCTAACTCGACTAATCCTTCCTTATACGATAAGTTCTTAATGGATTTGATCCTTTTAGTAATTTTTCTTTGCACCCCTTCTATTAATTTATTAATCTTGCGCGTGCAGGAAGCAAGTCCTGGCCTGAGACTGTCAGCCTGCCTCATCTGCTTGGGGCCCGACCATGGCACCAAATCCTGCCCTCACTGTAATGGTTTCAACTGCCAGACTCTGATCTGTCGACTGAAGACCTGCCTTCTAGAACAGCAGCTGGCCATCATGCAAAAGACCCCGTCAGGCCTTGGATACCCTTCTTTTTGGGGTCTGGGACTTCTCATAAATCGAAGGAGAAAAAGTCCGGTGGAAAGCACCATCATCATGAGAAGGACAGGGCAGACTTCTGATCCATCGTCTCCGCATAAGCAGTTGGCCAGCTCCAGTCCTTCCTCCCGCGGGAGGTCAGACTCTGCCCCCATCAACCCAAGCTTCCTCCGGGTTGCCGGCCTTGAAACTCCTGATGTTGGTGCATACGTCAGGTGGTGTTTCTTCAGGGCAAGGGCCTACGGCTCCCTCCCTTAGTCTTAGACCCTACAACCATACCTCCGGGTCCAAGTCCATGGATTCCGCTGTTAAAGGGGTGAGCGACAGCCATGCTGCCTCATGTCAGGCAAAGGCTTCCTCCTCCTCCTCCTCAGATCTTCCAGCTGGACCCGACTACAGGAAGCGGTGTTTGGAAGTGGAGTACCACCCTGACGCCAGCTCGGTGATGCATCTGGCATCAGACTCCCGCCACTCTACCCCGACGTCTTTGGCATCCTCACCTTCAGGGTCTTCCCCGCCACCCACACCCCCAAAGCTTCCGCCAGAGAGGGCGCAGCCGCTGGCCAAGGAGATGCCTCCCCCGACCTGTTGACGATGGGCAGCCGGAAGTCTGATCAGCCAGTCAACCTGCCATCAGCTCCGACGCCACCCCAGAACCAGATGCCGGAGAAACCAAGATCCACCAGAGCATACGTCTGCTCCCGACAAACTGTCAGGTCCACTGCCCGAGAAGCCTGACGACGGGTCTGAGATGCCAGGTCCATCGGCCCCAGCCATGATCTGTGTGGTCAAAGTCAAGGACCTTTTCATTTCCTGGTGGGACAGTCAGAAAATACATCATCCCCAAGGAACCCTAGGTTCCAACGCCACATCCTGTCCCTGCAGACTCCCTTCTGTGGCCCCCGAAGTCATCTCCTCACCCTAGGGAAAGGTATCCTACTTGATCGGACAGCAGGTCTTCTGAATGGCCCAGTCATCTTTCCAGATTGTCCTCCAGGCTATTATAGGAGGAGGCACCGGCATTCCCGTTCCAGATGTTTCTCTAGGTCATCTGACTGGAATTCTTCTGCCTCCTCCAGATCCTCAGGGGAGTTTTCTTCCCTTCCCCACCACCTTGACCCTCTGGGATATTCACCCCCGATGATCCCACCTTCTTGGACGTGATGCGTCACATCCAATTTTTGAATCGGTGAGAAACTGAGGATCTTGATCCAGAAAGAAAGAGGCTAGCTCATTTCTTGGGTATGAATGAGCTCAAGACTTTAGTTGACCCACTCTTGGTAACTCCCTTTCAGGATGCTACCAAGCTAGCTTGGAGGGACCCTTCAACAGCCCCTACTATACCTGAGAAAGCGGACAGGCTGTAACGTATCCCAGTGAATGAGCCGTTCCTTGGGGAACAACCCAAATTGGACTCAGTCGTACTGACGGCTACCACGGCAGGACCAAATAGCCATGACATATGAGCTCCCAGCCACCAGACAAGGAATCCAAATGTCTGGACCAGTTCAGCAGGAAGGTCTACTCTTCAGCCACCTGCACCATTTGTTCTCAGTTTTTTGGCGCACATGGTGCAGTACCAGAAATTCCTCTGGAACAAGGCAGTCAAGCTTGCAAAAAGACAGCCTGATTCTGTTAGCAAAACAGAGCTCTTAGACATGCTCTAGTGTGGTCTGGATGTGGGGAAGCACGTCTTGAGGTCATCCTATGATTCGGCAGACACGGCAGCAGCCACAGGGGTTTGTATGCGGAGTTACTCTTGGCTCCGGGTTTCTGGATTTAGGCAGGATCTTCAAAATGCCGTTATTGATGCCCCATTCCATGGGTCTGTGCTTTTCGGTCCAGGCATTGAGAAAATTATCTCTGACCTGAAGGACTATGGTAAGGCCATCCAGTCCATGCATCAGTTGTACAGATCTGATCAGACGTCTGGCAGATGTCTGCAGTTTTGTTGCCAGGGAGGGCAGAAGCCTAAAGGGCAGCAACAGAGAGGCAGCTTTTGCCGCAAAGCTCCCTCTTAACCCGTTAGAGCACAGGGACCTTGGAACACCAAACCTTCCCAAGTCTTCCTGCCCACCCTGGGCTCCCACTCCTGACTCCTTGCCCGACCCCATACCCCTTGCCGAGTCCAAGGCAGAGTTAACAGGGGGTTGGTTCTCGCTTTACCTCGATGGGTGGACCTCCATCACCACTGATGCGTGAGTCCTCCAGCTGATAGAGCGGGGTCACATGCTGGAATTTCTGCAGATACCCCCGGGAAATCCCCTGGTCCAAACGAGCTACTCCCCCTCCAATGCCGAGCTCATTTGGGTGGAGGTACAGTCCCTACTAGACAAGAAGGCAGTGGAACTCGTTCCTGCCCCACAATGGGAGAAAGGGTTCTACTCTCATTTTTTCTTGGTTCCCAGGAAGAGAGGGGATCTGCGCCTGATTCTGGACCTGAGCCTCTTGAACAATTACATAGAGTACAAGAGGTTCAGGATGGTCACTTTGCCAGTATTCTTCCCATGTTGCATCAAGGGGACCGGCTCTGCTCCCTGGACATACAGGATGCCTGCCTCCATATTCTGGTGCTTCCAGCTCACAGGAGGTTCCTTAGGTTCTCCTTTCAGGGAAGGCATTTCTTGTTTCAAGCCTTGCCCTTTGTTGTTTCCTCAGCACCGCATGTGTTCACGAAGTATATGCTACTGTTGGACATAGTCTCTTATAAAGCCTTCCATGATTTTACCTACCACAGAAGTAAGACTTATGGGTCGAAAATTTTTAACATTACTTTTGTCCCCTTTCTTATGTATTTTGGTAACGTTAGCCTTCCTCCTTTCTAATAATGATGCACCTTCTTTCGAGAATTTGTTAAAAAGCATACATAGAGGTTCTGATAATTCTGCTGCAAGCTCCTTAAGGAGTCTTGGGTGAACCCCAACTGGACCTTCTGATTTATTAGTTTTAAGCTGTAGTAATTTGTCATAGTAACATACTAAAATGCCAGCAAAATAGGCCTAACGGTCTTTTGTGTCTGCTCGTTTGGTCAGCCCCCACCCTGGGAGCCGACCTTGCTGCCCCCTCTCCCTCTCTGGCTTCTCCCTTCCCAGTTCTGGATATTCTCGCTGCACTGGTTTTTGCTTCCAGATCCCTTCCCCTGTACCTGTTCCACCCCCTCTTGAACCCCTCCACCGTTTCTGACTCCTCCAGCTCCCTGGGAAGCACATTCCATGGCTCCACCACCCTCTCAGTGAAGTAGCACCTCCTTGTTTCTCCCCTGAATCCCCCCCACCGCTTCCACCCATGCCCTCTAGTTGTCCACCCCACCCCCTTCCTTCGGCACACCCTGACTGCTCCTCCCCTATTTATCCCCTCTTGTACCTGAAGACCTCTATCATGTCCCTCCCGGTCCTTCTCTCTTCCAAGCGTGTACATATTTAGCTCTTGAGCCTCTCCCACAGGTCCCTATCCCCAAGTCCCCAAATCATTTTGGTGCCTCTTCTGGACCTCTCCAGGGTTCAACGTCCTCTTTAAATAGGCCTCCAAAACTGCACACAGTACTCGAGGTGCGGCCTCACCAAGCAGTTATACAGTGGGAGTATTGCTTCCCTACTTCTGGAGGTGATCCCCATAGCGATGCATCCAAGCATCCTGTTGGCCTTTGCCACTGCCCTCCTACAAGTCTCCAAGTTGTTCATCTTGACATCCACCACCACCCCCAGGTCCCTGTCAGCCATTGAGACTTGTAGCATCCCCCCTCCCCCTGGGTGTACACTTCGCCAGGGTTTCTGGCTCCCAGGTGCAATACCTTGCACTTCCCTGCATTGAACCTCAACTTCCACTTTCTAGACCACCTTTCCAGAGCCTCCAGGTCCCCCTGTAGGGCCACCCTCCCATCCCCATCCACCACCTCCCCCAGTTTTGAGTCATCCACAAAGAGACTCATCTCACTTGTGAGACCCTTCCTTATGTCAGAGACATCGGCGTTGAACAGGAGGGCCCAGGAACCGATCCCTGATGGACTCCACTAATGACCCTCCTTGGGGATGAGACTATCCCACCAACCACGACCCTCTGGGTCTGGTTCAGGAGCCACTTTCCTATCCATCTGATCACGTGGTTCCCCACCCCCATTTCTCCCAGATTATCCAACAGGCCTCCGTGAGGAACAGAGTCAAACGCCTTGCTGAAGTCGAGAAAGAGGACATCCACTGGTCTACCCAGGTCCAAGGCACTCGTCACCCAGTCATAGAACTCCACAAGGTTTGTCTGACACGATTACCCCGGGATGAATCCATGCTGTCTATCGTCCAGGCACCCCAGCTTTTCTAGGTCCCCCCAGTCTCTCCTTGACAATGCCCTCCATCACCTTGCCCACCACCGATGTCAGGCTGACGGGCCTGTAGTTCCCTGCCACCTCCCTTGATCCCCCCCTTGTGGATAGGCACTGTATGCGCCACCTTCCAGTCCTGTGGCATCCACCCTATTCTCAGAGAGATTCTGAAGAGCTCCGCCAGGAGATCTGCCAGTTCCTTCAGCACTTTGGGATGTAATTTATCCGGCCCTGGTGCTTTCTCCGTCTTAAGGGACCTGAAGGCTTCCCTCACTCTCTCTGCCGTGATTTCCATCTCCGCTACCTCTCCCCCACCGCTTAGCCTCCCACCTGTCAGTGATGCCCCTCCACCCCCAGACCCACCGATCGGTAAGGACCCCCTCAGTTTCACAGTCTCCTCCATGTATGATGCAGCCCCCATTTTCCTTGGTGAAAACTGAGGAAGTACTCATTTAGTACCTCAGCCTGCTCCCGGGTCTTGTGCCCATCCTCCTCTGTTTTAATCCTGCAATCTGCCCTTCACCCTTCGTTTTTCCCCAGTGTATCTAAAGAACCCTTGTTCTGTCTCCCACTCTCCTGGCCAGGTTCTGCGCCTTCCTTGCCTTAGCCGCCCTCACCACCCTAGTGGCCCTTCTGGCCATCAGCTTGTACTCCCCTTGGTCCCTTTCACTCCTTGAGCACTTGAATTGCCTATAGGCTGCCTTCTTTCCCCTCACCACCTCCTGAACCTCCCTGGTCCTCCAGCAGGGTTTTCGGGCCATACCCATTTTCGTCTTACTCTTGCCTAGGTGCTGGTAGTATCCTGCACCCCCTCCTGATCATTTCCCACCTACTGTCAGCGTCCATGTCTGGCCCAATCCCATCCAAGTGCTCCTTAAGGATCCTTCCCATTTCCTTGAAATCCGCCCCACTGAAGTCAGTTACCTCCGTCTTTGTGCAGCCTTCTACCTTTCCTAGGTTCAGGCAGAGCCAGACCGTGGCATGGTCGCTCCCCGCCAATGGGTCCCTTACCTCCAGGCTCCCAATCTGGTCATTGTCTACCAGGACCACATCCAGTATCCGCTCCTCCCTGGTCGGTTCCCCCACCTGCTGAGTTAGGAACGCGTCCTGAAAAACATCCAACAACCTCTGTTCCCTGGCCACCGAGGATGTCATAGTCTCCCAGTCTGTTCGTGGCATCTTTAAGTTATATACCACCTTCTCTGCTATATATGTTAAGTCACCAGTGATGTTTGCCTTTACAATTGTTTTACTTATCCCTTTTATTTTTTTATGTACTAACAAAGTATTTGTTAAATCTGTCTGCTGTTTTTTTATTACATACTAACATACTAAAATGCCAGCAGAATAGGCCTAACGGTCTTTCGTGTCTGCTCGTTTGGTCAGCCCCCACCCTGGGTGCTGACCTTGCTGTCCCCCTCGCCTTCTCTGGCTTCTCCCTTCCCAGTTCCGGATATTCTTGCTGCATTGGATTTTGCTTCCTGAACCCTTCCCTGTACCTGTCCCACCCCTCTTGAACCCTCCACTGTCTCTGCCTCCACCAGCCCCCTAGGTAGTGCATTCCATGGCTCCACCACCCTCTCAGTGAAGTAGCACCTCCTCCTTTCTCCCTGAATCTTCCCCTCCAGCTTCCACCCATGCCCCTAGTGGCCCCTTCCTCCTTCCTTCAAAGCACCCTGACTGTTCCTCCCCTATTTACCCTCTTCATGTACCTGAAGACCTCTATCATGTCTCCCACGTCCTTCTCTCTTCCAAAGTGTACATATTTAGCTCTTGACTCTCCTCTCTCATAGGTCCTGTCCCCCAAGCCCCAAATAATTTTGTTGCCCTCCTCTGGACCCTCTCCAGGAGGTTAATGTCCTCTTTAAGGTGGCTCCAAACTGCACGCAGTACTCCAGGTGCGGCTCACCAAGAAGTTATACAGAGGAGTATCACTTCCTCCTTCTGGAGGTGATCCCCCAGTGATGCATCCCAGCATCCTGTTGGCCTTGGCTGCTGCCTCCTACAAGTCTCTAGAGTTGTTCATCTTGACATCCATCACCACCCCCAGGTCCTCTCAGCCATTGAGACTTGTATTCCCCAGGGTGTACACTTGGCCTGGGTTTCTGGCTCCCAGGTGGAGTACCTGCATTCCTGCATTGAACCTCAGCTTCCACTTTCTAGACCATCTTTCCAGAGCCTCCAGGTCCCCCTGCAGGCCACCTCCCTCCTCCCCATCCACCACTGCCCCAGTTCTCGAGTCATCTGCAAAGAGACTCATCTCACTCCTGATTCCTGTCCTTATGTCAGACACGTGAGGTATTGAAAGAAGGGGCCCAAGGACTAATCCTGTGGACCCCACTCATGACCCTCCTTGGGATGAGACTATCCCACCAACTACGACCCTCTGGGTCCGGTCCTGGAGCCAATTGCCTATCCATCTGATCATCTGGTTTCCCACCCCATTTCTCCTAGCTTATCCAACAGGCCCACGTGAGGAACAGAGTCAAATGCCTTGCTGAAGTCTAGAAAGAGGACATCCACTGGTCTACCCAGGTCCAAGGCACTTGTCACCCAGTCATAGAACTCCACCAGGTTTGTCTGACACGATTTCCCTGGATGAACCCATGCTGTTCATCGTCCAGGCACCCTGACTTATCCAGGTCCCCCCTAGCCTCTCCTTGACAATGTCCTCCATCATCTTGCCCACCACCCATGTCAGGCTGACAGGCCTGTAGTTCCCCAGCTCCCTTGATCCCCCTGTGGATAGGCACTACATGCGCCACCTTCCAGTCTTGGGCACCCACCCTGTCCTCAGAGAGATGGTGAAAGCTCTGCCAGGGTTTCACGCAGGACATCTGCAAGTTCCTTCAGCACTCTAGGATGTAATTTATCCGGCCCGTGCTTTTCTCCGTCTTAAGAGAGCTGAGGGCTTCTCACTCTCTCTGCTGTGATTTCCACTTCTGGCACTTTCTTCTCCTGCTTAGCCCTCCCCCACCTGCCAGTGATGCCTCCCTCCCAGACCTGCTGACCGGTAAGGGTCCCCCCCCTTCATTATCTCTGTTTCCTCCCATGTATGATGCAGCATCCCATTTCCTGGTGAAACTGGAGGTGAAGTACTCATTAGTACCTCAGCCTGCTCCCTGGGTCTTGTGCCCATCTCTCCCTGATTTAATCCTGCTAATCTGCCCCTTCACCCTCGCCTTTCCCCAAAGTATCTAAAGAACCCTTGTCCTCTCCTAATTTCCCTGGCCAGGTTCTGCTCCTTCCTTGCCTTAGCCGCCTCACCACTCTAGTGGCCCTTCTAGCCATCAGCTCTGCATCTCCCCGATCCCTTTCACTCCTTGAGCACTTGAATTTCTTATAGGCTGCTTTCTTCCCACGACCACCTCCTGGACCTCCCTGGTCCACCAACAGGGTTTTGGGCCCTACCGCATTTCGTCTTACTCTTGCACAGGTGCTGGTAGCATCCTGCACCCCTCTCCTGATGATTTCCCACCACTATCAGCGTCCATGTCTGACCCAATCCCATCCAAATGCTCCTTAAGGATCCTTCCCATTTCCTTAAAATCCCTCCTGAAGTCGATTACTTCGCCTTTGTGCAGCCTTCTCACCCTCCTAGTTCCAGGCAGAACCAGACCGTGGCATGGTCACTCCCGCCAATGGGTCCCTACCTCCAGGCCCCCAATCTGGTCACTGTCTGCCAGACCACATCCAGTACCAGGTTTCCCCTGGTCGGTTCCCTCACTCCTGCTGAGTTAGGAACGCGCCTTGAAAGACATCTAACAACCTCTGTTCCCTGGTCACAGAGGATGTCATAGTCTCCCAGTCTGTTCCTGGCATGTTTAAGTCCCCTAACACCACCACCTTCCTCTGCCCAGTCTGCAGTGTCTCCTAACATCTGCCACCAGACTGTCCTCCAGCTCCTCCGCCTGGGGGCAGGGTCCCTTAACCACCTCCTATTTTTACTCTTCCCCCTTGTTATCACAGGAGACCCAAATCGCCTCCACGGGTTCCCTCCGCCTCCTCTACTCCCCTATGCCAATGCAGTTTTTGACTATCATAGCTACCTCCTCCACTTCCCTCCCCTGTCCTTCCTGAACATAGTGTAACCCTCCAGGTTCAGGTCCCAGTCATGTCTTGCAGTGGCCCAAGTCTCAGTGACGCTGCCACATCCACTGCTCCCTCAGTTAATCGCCTGGAGCTCAGGCATTTTATTGCCCAAGCTCCTGGCATTTAGAGACTACCTTCCACCCTTTCCTATAGTTCCATTTCCCCTGCTCGTGTTCCCATGGGGATTCTGTTTCTCCTGGTCTGCACTTTGCCAGTTGGCCTTTTCCTGCAATCCTCCTGGTCCCCAGGGGGGTGGAGACAGAGTCCCTCCTTTATCGGCACCCCCTTGACAGCCTTTTCTCCCATCCCACCCCCCTTCACAAGTTTAAACCCCACTTTTCACCAATGAACTCCTCTATTTTCAACTTAAGGATTCCCCTTCCCTCCAAATTGAGATGTAGTCTATCTCTAGCATACAGCTCCTTATCCTCCCAGGTCTCCCCCCAATCCCCCATCAACCCATACCCTCTGGCCTCACACCACTCCCTGAGCCACTGGTTTATCTCCTTAATTTTTCTTTTGTGTTCCCCACTAGCCCTTGGCACTGGCAGGATTTCTGAGAAGGAAACTGTGCATCCTATGTCATGACAGACCCTGGCGAGCTCCCTGAATCTTGCCTGTATCTCTAGCTCGCTATTTCCCTCAATGTCATTTGTACCCAGGTGGACCAGTATGTCTGGGGAACCTCCACAGTCCTTTGCCAGCTGATATACCTCGTGCTTAGCCCTGTGCACCGTTAGTCCAGGGAAGCATCTTGTTCTAACTGGCCAGGCTTCTCCCTCCCTATCCCATTTGATACCCTGATCATACAATCCCCAGCAGGAGCACTCTGACCTCCTTTCCTCCATCCCCCCCTTACATGTCCCTCATCCTTTCTACTGGCCCCTCCACCCAGCTGGCTCCTTGTTCCTCCCCTATCTGTGTGCCACATGCCACCCCTCCTTATTTACCATGGCTACCCCTCCTCCAATCCTATGCAGCTCCTCCTCCTGAGTATCCTTCTGTACCTTGCACCTCACCTCACTGCTCGCAACTGGTCCTTCTCCCCATCTGCAAAACTAGCCTGACTCATCCTCCTCCCTCCTTCCTGTCTCCATTTAGTTCCTCCTTGCTCGTCGTGTCCTGGCCTAAACCCTCAGCTCCCTTTACTGGAATCCTCCTTGTACCTCTGGTCCTTCTCCTTACCTTTCCTCCCAACTGGTCCTTCTCCTTGCGCTTTCCTCCCTCTTCCCCCTGCCCCTTCTGCTCTGATTCACTGCTCCCCCCATTCTCCTGCATTCCAGGTCCCCCCTTGTTCTTCCTGCTATCTGGCTTAACGTAATCCCGTTCTTTGATTTGTCCTACTGTATTTTGTACACCTCTGAAACTGCCAACATAATCGTAGTTATATTTTAGTTCTATTCTAGTTATAACGTTTGTTTTGAAAATATGATTGAATTTAAAATACAGTTATGAGTCTAAGCTTTCAAAGGTAAAGTATTGGCAAAAATTGTATAATGATACGTTTTTGCAGACAAATAGATACTGCCATTTTTAAAATCCTTTTGTTGTTGTTTTTTCTAAATGATCAGCCAGTAAGGTTGTAAGAATGTTGGGTCGCCAATGCCCTGACCTGTCGAGAGTCAAACGCCTCACCCACGCAGTGTGTTCAGACCCCAGTCAGCCACAGAGTGAGATTCCAAAGCCCACGGCTCCCAGGTTGCAGTGCACTGAGATCATCTTACCACTGAACCACTCTAAAAAGTTGCTTTGTTAATGATAAAAATAACACATTGTTATTTTTGACTGCTTTTTAGAGTCCCCTTTTCCTGCCGGCACTAGTCATAGAAACATAGAATCTGTCGGCAGATAAGGACCATATAGCCCACCTAGTCTGCCCATTTCCCTACTTGGGTTTGGCAATCCCTGCTCTTATCTGGGCTGCCTTTTCCCTCACTCTGCTCTACAGCAGGGTGCCTTTATGCTGATCCCATGCACTTTTGAATCACTGTACTGTTTTTGCCTCCATCACCTCTGCTGGTAGGCTGTTCCACGGATCCACCACCCTCTCTGTGGAAAAAAAAACAACTTCTTAGCATTCCCCCAAGCCTTCCTCCCCTTGTTCTTGTGCACTTATGTCTCTGAAATATGCTCCCCTCCTGGACCCTGTTTATTCCTCTAAGGCATTTGAAAGTCTGTCATATCCTCTCTGTCCCTTCTCTCTTCCAGTGAATAGATGTTTACTTCCTGGAGTCTTTCCTTATAAGGCTTGTGGTGCAGTCCATGCATCATTTTTGTTGCTCTTCTCTGGACTGCTTCCATTCTGTCTGTCTCCTTCCTGAGATACGGTCTCCAGAATTGAACACTGTATTCCAGACGAGGCCTCACCAGTGACCTATACAGTGGCATTACCACTTCACTCCTCCTACTTGGTTATTCCCCTTTCTGTGCACCCCATCATTCTCTTTGCCTTCCCCACTGCTTTTTTGCATTGTTTGGCTGGCTTAAGGTCATCGGATATGATAACCCCCCCCCCCCCCGGTCTTTCTCTCCTGACTTGTGGTGGCTAGAACCTGCCCCCATCCTGTATTCCTCTCTTGGGTTTCTGTGTGCATTGAAACCCAACTGCCAAACCCTTGACCATTCCTCAAGTAGTATTAGGTCGTTTCTCATTTTATCTAGCCCCTCCTGTGTGTCGACCTCTGTTACAGAACTTTATGTCATCTGCGAACAGGCATACTTTCTCCTCCAGTCCCTCTGTAATGTCACTTATGAAGACATCGAATAGAACTGGACCCAGCACCGATCCCTGTGGAACCCCGCTGGTCACCTCCCCCTCTTCTGATTTTATGCCATTTACTACCACCCTCTGGGTCCTGCCTTTTTGGCGGATACCAACCCATTTTACCACTTCAGAGCGCACACCCAGATACTGCAATTTGTTAAGCAGCCTTCTATGAAGAACGGTGTTGAAGGCCTTGTTGTAATCCAGGTCGGCCACATCCACCGCCCCTCCCTGATCCACCACCCTGGTCACCCAGTCAAAGAAATCGATAAGATTAGTCTTACAGGACTTACCCTCAGTGAATCCATGCTGCCTTGGGTCTTTTACACCGCTTGACTTAAGGAGCTTCACTACCCTCTCCTTAAGCAGGGACTCCATCTGCTTCCCCACCACTGAGATCAGTGTCATCAGGAAGTGGAGGAAAAGTGGCCAATACTGACTCTTTCATTCTGTATCATAGGGAAGAGTTTGAATGGGCTGGCATAGGAGACCCACCATTCTGTGGGTCCATCTCCCCCCCCCCCCCAAAAAAAAAATAAGCCACTGAAAAAAAATGATATTAAACATGACATAGTTTGTCACTACAGTAGGTCTTTAGCAGGAAGTGTATAACTCGGTGAAGGTGTACTAGAGGCCGACATAAGTACCTTGTTTAATATGTTTTTATGAAAGTCTTTATAGGGTGTCAGCGTGGCTCAGTTGATAGCACATCCGCCTCTGGACCAGAAGGTCGTGGGTTCTCATCCCACACCGGGATTGGACTTGCACCTAAAAATCGCTGGCATCCGAGTGCAGTATTGGGGGGTGCTGTTCTGCTGGGGTATGCCACCCTTCGGATGAGACGTTAAACCGAGGTCCCTTCTGCCCATCCTGGTGTTGTCCTGGTGGGTGTCCAGGTGGAAGTAAAAGAACCCAGGGCACTCTTCGCAAAGATGGGAACATTCCCGGTGTCCTGGCCAACATTCCCCTTTCCATAAACTGGTTCATGCAATTATCCAGGCTGTGTGTGGGTGATGATGTGCGATATAGCTGCCATCACACATTCAGTCACTTCACTACCAGTCTAGCATTGCTTGTAAAGCGCTTTGAGATACTGTGTATAAAAAGCGCTATATAAATGCTGATTCTTCTTCTTACAGAAAGCAGAGCTCTACATATTGTTTTTTTCCCTGTATTTATCAGGTATACCATCATAACAGCGACTGAAATTGAGCAACTCGAATATGAGTGACTCCGTTTCAGTGCCTGTTATGTGGGCTGTTGTATAATGTTAGTGATAGGAATAAGGGGAAGGCGACAGGAAGAATGGGAGGGAGCCCGAAAGAGGAGGGATGGTATGTAAGGGGGTTGTGCGGCAGGAGGCTGCCGAGCTGGGCACCATGGGGGAGTGGTGAGGGTGGCAGGCTCTAGTGGGAAGGGGGCTGGGGAGGGATACAGATTTTTGTGTATTTATTGGCAAGGTTTTCCCCTCAGCCCCAACATGCACCCCCACCCCCGGAGTTGGTAATCATTAAGTATGGAGGGTGTAAGTATATGGGGGGGGTGCGGGTTCGCTGCGAGTGCACATCACCTTTTTTTTTCGTCGATGTGCACTCACCGTAGTGGCGATCGCCGTTTATGACATGGAACCTGTTTATCCAGTTGAGTAACTTGATTTGTACAGAACTGGCCATTATGAACTGGATCGAAAAAATTGCGGAAGCTGATTAACCAAGAGGTCTTTGAAGCCGTGATGATATCAGGCTACATACGCATGGCTTAAAAAAAAACCTCTAGCCACCAGCCTCCTCTCTCGCAGCCAAGTTTCTCCGCACACAACATTCCCCACGTTGAGCGGTCCAGAGAGTCGGACCAAGTGGGAAATTTAAATGTACATTTTCTTGTAAACAGAAATCTTACTTCGAGAGGGCTCTTGCAGTAGGTATTCACAAGTAGGACTAAGACACTGAGGCGTTAGGACCCCATGGAAAAATCTCTAGCTAGCGGTCTCTGGTGGGGACCGCCCCACGCCAGGTGTGATCTGTGTCGGCCAACGCCGGAAAGTAAAGCATGGTCCTACTGCCCTCCATTTCTTTCCCATTGCCTGCTTGCGATAGTACTCATGGAAGAACAGCGCTTGCTTATCTCACCATTTTAGATAAGTATGTCTTTTCGACATTTTTCTACATTATTCTGATAATTGTGTATTACTACCTCGCTGTGCATGTCGTCCCCGATGCCATCGGAATCGCATAAAAACAAGTGCGACTCTTGTGGATCCCAGCTTCCTCATAAGGGCCGCCATTCCCTCTGCCTCTTCTGTCTGGGCCCATACCACCGCGCGGAGGAGAGTGAGCACTGCCGAAAATTCAATCCTGCTACCCAGAAATGAAGGCAGCAGTCCCTGGAAGCCCATTTACTCAAAAAGAAAATGGCATCCATGGAAAAGGAACTGAAGAAATTGAGGCAGGAGTCTACTTCTCTGGGGGGCCATTATAAGAAAAAGAGGGACAAGGAGAAACACCAGGACCAGGACACACCATCCACAGCGGCCGTGACTTCGGCTGCAGTCGCAGCCCTGCAGGTAACTTCCCCTCCGGGGGATCATCCTTCGGCCGCCTTAGTGGCTTCTAAGCTGGCGTTGACACCCCCACCCCGTCAAGTTTGGCGCTCGGACCTGATGGGAGTCTCCGGGGCAAAGGAGGCCTGCACTCTGGCTACGGCCTCTAAACCCAGGCCTACTGATCAGTTTGCATCCGGTAAGCTGGGTGTCAGTCCCAGTGACGTCCTGCCCGGACATGGCTGATAAGTCGGTCATTGGTACTACTGAAGCCCACCCAGCTACAGGCTCTTCCTCCACACTTGATGCCGGAGAGTCGCCGCAGCGCACACCCATTGCATTGTCCACTGAGGTTCCTGCATCTCCTCCGCTCCTCTTGAGGCTCGCTCCTTCCTCCCTGGTTGGTCGGCGTCTGGGAATGCTGCCGTCAGGAGTGCCCCCGATACTGGACCCGGCGTGGGACAACCAGACATCACCTCAGCATTCCACTTCCTGGCGATACCATCAGAGCCATCCGGCTCCCTTACCTCCGCAGGTCCTCTGGCCCCACCGCCCTCCAGACCGACGCCTGACCCATCTGTTCTGCCTGCAGGGCCAACGCCAGGACCTTCGTCTCCATCAGAGCCCCCAGCTCCAGGATGCCCGATGCCACAGTATCTGGTTCCTCAGTACCCGGCACCACAGTACCCGATGCCGCACTAACAGACGCCGCAGTACCTGGCACCTCAATAACCCACGCCGGGTCTCCCACCGTCAGGTTTTAGGTACTCCTATTATGGGTTCCCAGGTTACCCATCCAGCCCCCCCACAACCTCCTCCACCTACCCGCAGGCCTCAGGTGGACCTGAGGGAGGTCTTGGCCTCCTGGTGGGCTGAAGCCAAAATACAGATCACCCAAGAGGTCAAGAAACATCTACCGATGCCGTACCCCCTGTGTCGGCGAGAACAAACCCCCTTACCTCTGCCTGATACCAGAGCTGAACCATCTGGTTCTCGGGCCAGGGAGGATATGCTTCCCCAGGGAACCCCCAGAGAGGGCGATCCTCCTCCTAGGGAGGATTCTTCTTCTCCTTCATCGGAGTCTTCAGAGTCCGATCTGGACTCCGGACGCTCTGCCCTAGAGGATGAGCCCTATACTCCAGATAGACCCAGGCCGCAAGGTTCTCCGAAGTCCCCTCCAGAAGATCCTTCCTTTCTGGAGCTGCTGAAGAAAATCCAGGCCACCTGAGCGTAGCAGTCAGTGGAACCAGATCCCCAGCATAAGAAGCTTGCAGCCCATCTGGACCTCCTGGAGACTGCTCCCACCCTGGATAGAGCCTCACGAGGATCTTGTTTTCACTATTTGGAAGCGACCCTCCTCATTCGCCCCCCCTTCCTCGGAAGGTTGACAGGCTATATCAGGCTGCTGAGGGGAAGGATTTTCTCACCCTTCACCCCAAGGCCAATTCGGCTGTGATTAGCGCTGCACACGATCGATCATCCAACCCTAAGCATCTCGACTTGTCCACCCCTGACAAGGAGTCCCATCTTCTGGACCAGTATGGGAGGAAGGCCTATGCTGCTTCCACTCTGGGCATGAGGGCCCTCAATTACGTCGGCCACATGGGGGACTACCAGAAGGCTATCCTTAGTCAGATGGAATCAAAACTGGACTCCCTCACAGATTTGCAAATAAAGCAGGACTGGAAAATGTTGTCTGCTCTACGTGCTCAGCCTGTAGACACATGCTTCATGCTACATATGACATGGGGGACACTGCAGGCAGGAGCTCGACCTTCACCATATCCTTACGGCGTCATGCCTGGCTCAAAGTGTCAGATTTGGCCCCTGAAGTGCAGTCGGTCATCCATGATGCTCCCTTCAGAGGGTCTGTACTGTTTGGCGGTGATGTCAAGGACGTCATCACCGAATTACAGGAGAAGGGTTTGGCATTAAGGTCTGTTCAGACAGTGTACAAACCCTCTCAGAGGCAGTAACTGTCCTTTTGGCGCCCCAACTGCCAAAGGCCTAAGCAGAAGCAACCCCGACGTACCAACAAATGCAAAGCTGCGTCTGCTGCCAAGGGGCCCCCCCCAGCAAGAAAGCTATTCTGCCTCCCTGCCTCCCCCAATGCCCCTGCCTAGTTCAGAGGAACCGGTGGGGGGGGGGGGGATTCACTTCCCACCTACTGGGTTGGGAGAGGATAATGGCAGATGCCTGGGTGCTCCAGCTGATTGCATCAGGACACTCGATAGAGTTCATTCAAAAAAAACCTTGGAGACCACCCTCTTCCTCCTCGCACTCTCACTCATCTGCAGTTGGTATTGGAAGAAATGCACTCTCTTCTGCTAAAAGAAGCAATAGAACCTGCACCCCAGCACACACCTTCAGGGGACAGGTCACTATTCTCACTTCTTCCTAGCACCAAAGAAAACCGGGGACCTGAGGCCCATTCTCAACCTCTGCTCCCCCAATCCGTGTGTGGAGTACAAACGGTTTAGAATGCTCTCCCTCCAGAACCTTCTCCCCATGCGTCGGCCGGGACTGGGGCTATGCGCCCTGGATATGCAGGATGCCTACCTCCATATCCCTGTTTGCCACTCCCACCACAGATACCTCCGTTTTTGTTTTCAGGGGTCCCACTACCAGTTCAAGGCCCTTCCCTTTGGTCTATCTTGCCCCCCCCCCCCCCGAGTATTTACTAAATTCCTGGAGGTGGTGGTGGCCTTTGTGAGTAACAAGGGGGTCCACGTCTTCCCCTACTTGGATGACTGGCTTCTGGCAGCCCTGTCCAGGGAAGAACTTTTGGGCTCCCTTTCCCTCACCCTTCCAAGTATTCTCTGACCTGGGGATTACAGGCAACCCTGCCAAGTCCTATCTGATCCCTTGCCAGCGGCTGCAGTTCATAGGGGCAGTGTTGGACACGACTCTAGGCAAGGCTTTCTTACCCTCAGACAGAGCCGTGACGCTGTCAAACCAAGCTCAGCTCTTATCGAGTCTCAGAAGGGTCAGAGCCAGGAAGGTCCTTCATCTTCTTGGCCTCATAGCGGCTGCCATCCCGACCGTCCCACTCACTCGTCTCCACATGAGTATCTCTCGGTGGTCCCTGCGGTCTCAATGGGACCAGTTTCAGGACAACCTGGATCACGAAATCCTGGTGTCAGATCCTTTAGTCAGGGACTTGCAGTGGTGGACGGTTCCAGAACATCTCAATCTAGGGATCCCGTTCTGTATCGCCCCTCCCACCCAGACCCTGACAACGGATGCGCCAGGGCAGGTTGGGGTGCCCATCTCAGGCCCCACCGGACTTGGGGCAGCTGGTCTCAATTCGAACAAAGGCTCCATATAAATGTCCTTGAGCTGAGGGCAGTCCTTTATGCCTTTCAGGCTCTCCTCCTGGTTTGTTCTTCCCAGTCACCTTCTCGTACAGTCAGACAACATGTGTGTTGTTTGGTACCTCAGCAAACAGGGGGGAACTCATTTCTGTCCCCTCTGTTGGGAAGCCATGAGTGTCTGGCACTGGGCATCCCAGCACTGCCTTCATCTGACGGCTGTTCACATACCAGGGATAGAGAACACTCTCGCAGATGCCTTAAGTCACTCGTGAGCAAAATCTCACGAGTGGGAACTTGATCAGGTCATGCTAGATGACGTCTTCCAGCACTGGGGGCTCCTCAAGTGGCCGTCTTCGCCTCCCCAGACAATGCCAAACTTCCTTTCTTCTGCTCGCTCACTCCAGGGCGAGACGGTTTTTGTTGGGATACGCTGTCTCTGTGCTTGAAGGACAGATTTGTCTACGCCTTCCCTCTGATACCATTGATCCTGAGTGTTTTCAACAAGATCAGGTCGGGAGGAGTGAGAATGATCCTCATCGCTCCTTTTTGGCTGAGGCAAGCCTGGTTCTCTCTTCTGCAACAGTTTTCCAAGGAACCTTCTTTTCCTTTACCACTGTCGCAACATTTGCTGACCCAGTAGAAGGGAACCCTGGTTCATCCAGGCCTCAGGTCTCTTCACCTTCACGCGTGGCTCCTTTAGAAGTAGCTAAAGCTTGTCTTAGAGTTTCCCCCACGGTTGGTGACATCCTGGTGGAGGCTAGAAAGCCTTCCACCAGGTCCACTTACGCCATGAAGTGGAAGTGCTTCACCATTTAGGCAGGTTCTAAAAACATAGAACCTTTTTCTTGTCCAGTCAATAAGGTTCTTGACTACCTTAGGCACCTGTATGACTTGGGCCTTAGTTGCTCGTCAGTGAAAGTACATACGGCAGCAATTTCAGCTTACCACGTCCCTTTTGGGAGCAAGACATTTGCACAACTATAAGTCTCAGACTTTTTTGCAAGAGGTCCTGCACTTAAGACCCCCGAACCGCAACTCTGCTCCTCCTTGGGACTTGAACTTCATTCTCGAGAAGATTACTCTGCCTCCCTTCGAACCTGCAGCGGAGGCAGAGCTGAAGTTTCTTTCTTGGAGGACTTTGTTTCTAGTTATCATCACCTCAGAGGATTTGTGAGTTGCAAGCCTTGATGTGCAAAATCCCTTATTTGATTTTCTACAAGGATAGGGTGGCCATGTGTACTAATTCTAAATTTCTTCAAAAAGTGGTGGCTGAATCTACTCTGAATCAGTCCATCGAGCTTCCAGCCTTCTTCACGGAGCACTCCAATCAGGGGGAGTAGCTCCTCCATACCCTGGATGTACATAGAATTCTGAGATACTATACTCACAGGACTAACGATCTCAGGAAAACAGACCAACTCTTTTTGTCTTTCGCTCACAAGTGAGAAGGCAGTCCTGTTTCCAAGCAATGCCTTTCTAAGTGGTTGGCCAATTGTATCACTCTCCGTTACGACAAGCATCACAAGACCCTTCTGGGTCAGGTCAAAGGCCACTCCACTAGAGGGGTCGTGGCCTCTGCCGCTTGCTTCAAGAATGTGTCAGCGGCTCAGATTTGTGCAGCCACAACTTGGACTTCCGTCCATTTCACGAAACATTGCAGTTTGGACATTGCCTCTCACCACAGAGCAGGCTTCAGGCTAGCTGTTTTGCAGGGAATCCTTTCATAATCCCTGTCTAGAAGCTCAGCTTTTGTGGATTTTTTTTTTTTTTCCATCTTCCACTTTCTTTTTGATCCAGACTGCGTGGGACTCTGTCCTACTTGTGAATACCTACTGCAAGAGCCCTCTTGAAGTAAGCTAGTACAGTTACGTAAGAACTTACTGTAACAGTAGACCTTCGAGAGAGGCTCTTGCAGTAGGTATTACCTTCCCTACCTCCGTCCACTCATTTTCTTCTCTTTCAGATATGGGACCATATCATCTTCTCTCCTGTCAGCCCTTTGGTGCTTGGTGGGAAAGAACTGGAGGGTGGGTGTAAGGACTGCCCCCTTTATACTGACGCCGGTCTCCTAATATGGGGGCGGTCCCCGCCAGAGACTGCTAACTAGAGATTTCTCCGTGGAGTCCTCACGCCTGGCGGCTTAGTCCTACTTGTGAATACCTACTGCAAGGGCCTCTCTTGAAGATCTGCTGTTATGGTAAGTTCTTATGTAACTGTACTTTCTGTATCCTGCTGATTGGGGGGAAAAAAAAAAGTCATCACAGACAATGACCGCTGCCGACTGCCACGCTAACATCACCTTAACCCACCTGCTTCTCTCGCAGATTACATAAGCACTGGTCCTGCCCGCTTGCAGCAAATGCCAGCTCCTCCGGTTCACTCAGAGAACAACTACTGCTCTCCTTCACCCCAAACACGTGCTGCTTGTACCCGGAGAATTGCAGTTCAATCAGTACTTTTGGCTGTATCCTGTGAGACTTGGTATGAAACTAGGTGGAGAGTGAGGGGAGTGCTCTGATGTTTTACCTCTAACAGCCAGCGTATTCTATATATTACAGACCAGCAAGCCTGACTAGACTTAACCACATTACTCCTGCTTTCTTCCCTCCTTCCAAAGCCCTGAACACCAAAATCAACACGCGGTGGCGGGGTGAACATGGAGAGTAACGGCGCAGCTCAATCACTAAAAAGAGCAACACACCATGCAGTTGGGGAGCAACAAGTGGCAGCAGCATCACGCATGGACACATAAACTGCAGAATTTCTTTAAACTGCATATCTCTCCATAT
This sequence comes from Neoceratodus forsteri, assembly GCA_016271365.2. NCBI lineage: Eukaryota > Metazoa > Chordata > Ceratodontiformes > Ceratodontidae > Neoceratodus > Neoceratodus forsteri. Next base: position 71,676,321 of record CM057457.1, read on the forward strand.
AGCTCATATATGACCGAATAAAGTGGGGGGAAAAAATCACTGCACATGCCATGTTCAAGTTGCCCACATTTGACATGGCCCCTGCCAATTCTGCCAGTACTTAATGAACTTTAAAAAAAAAAAAAAAAAAAAAAAAAAAAAATACAAATCCCTCCCACCCACAGCACACAGACTACAACAAATTAAACCCCAAACCTTGAAATTTTCACACTAAACCCTGTTATCCCTTAGTTTTCTTTCTAACAAAAGTAAAGAAAAAAAAAACAGCAGCAACGTGAAAGCCATGTTTGTGAGCAGCTTCACAGTAGTAATCCACTGTACTGGCAGTCTCTGCTGGGCAAAAATCCTCACACCATTTTTTCTCCTTTGATTTTTTTTTTTTTTTTTTCTAACAATAAAAAAAGAAATCTAACGCAGACTGAAAGCCAGCAGATATGCTTCACAACTTAGCACTCTCGCTGCCTCCTACTCTCCATACATTCTTTAGTTTCACAGTTAAAAGTCATCATTATAATTGGCTTCAGGGAAGTCCCATAGTCCCTGCTGCCATAGTTAGTGGGCACATGAGCACCTCTCTAATTTTGTGCTTCACTTACCCAATCACTGTTTCCTGCCTTTAGTCTGTACTCCCAGTAGAAGCTGTACCGAGAAGACAACCAGGTTAGTGGCCCAAGGGGTTTGGTGCCATTTCTCTAACTTGCAGCCTACACATAACAAAAAGCTGCAGTTGGGGGGGGGGTACTATTGTAATGGGAGAGAATAATAGAGAAACATGTTTGTGTGTGTGTGTGGTGGGGGTGCAGAACAGCTCCACCTACTGGCCAAAACTCTAAATCGGCACTATTGGAATTTTTTTTTTTTTAAAGCCCATTGGAAAAAGTAACAAAAAAAAATTAAAATCTGTTTTTCCATCTTTCTCTTTCCCCTTTAATCATCTATGAAATAATAGCAATAATTCGATCCAGGGTGTGTGTTATGCTGGAATAACATCACTTCTCAGGTGTTGGCTGCATTCAGCTTGTGGCCAACCACTGATGTCATGACATCCCAGCACAACACACACCATCTGCCATGCATTGTTGTTAAATTCTTCACTTATTTAATTGCGTTACTTACAATAGCTTCTAGTATCTGTGGTCAGGTGTAGGACCGAGTTGCTACGTCTGCAAAGAAGCAGCTAAAGACTTCTGCGAAATAATATAGTACTGTTGGTGGAATATCAGTTTAACTAAACCAGATATGAAGGCCTTAATAACTGGGGAATAAAAAAGCATATATGAAGGCCATAATAACTGGGGAATAAAAACAGTAGCTGAAAATTAATTTCTGACTGCACAGCACTTGATTCATATCCTCATCACAATATATGCTGTCCAGTTAGGCAACCTGGGTTTATACCACTTGACTAAAGTTTCAGTTTAATTGCTTAGGACAAAAGAGAATACAAGTTGTAGAACTCTGCTCCAGCTACTGGGACCCAAACTTGCTTGTCTGTATAGCTGTTAAGTTAAGGTAGAATTAATTTATAAAGTTCTGTTCTTGATCTAAAACTGCTTGTGTTAATAGGGGGATTGGACTCCAGTCTCGTGGCTGCTCTCCTGCAGAAATTAATGAAAGAAAACAATATTGACTATCCACTTCAAACATTTGCAATAGGAACAGAAGATAGCCCTGATGTACTTGCAGCTCGGAAGGTAGGGATTCCTACATGGGTATTATAGTTTAGACCCACTGCCGTGGGTAAACAGTGATTAAAGAGACAAGAGGTCATGTTCGAAAAGTATTAACTTCTGCTAATTTTTATTGAATGGGTTTCCAAAACTGACCTCAATACTCTTCTAGCCTCTCCCTCAGAACTAGTGGTGATGAAAGTTATATTTTCTGCAAAAAAAAAAAGTAAATGTTGATTGAAAAGGTTCTCCAAGTCACCTGAGCAGTGCAGTATAACTTTAATTATATGAAATGTACTGTAATTTGAAAATAAGGACCTTGATGAAACAAGCACAGAAACAAGTGTTAAACTGAAAATAAAGCCAAGTATTAAAGAAATGTAGAAACAGAATTTGATGGCAGATAAGGACTGCTTGGCCTACCCAGTCTGCCCATTTCCCTATCTAATGGATAAGCTGCAGTTCCTAGTTAACCAACAGCCTACTTCTTCCTACCCCCACCCCCTAGAATTGCCTTATGACTGTCACATGCATTCTTGAATTCCACCACTGTTTTTGACTCCACAGCCTCCTCCGGAAGGCCGTTCCATGCATCCATAACCCTCTCTGTGAAAAAATACTTCCTTACATTACCTCTGCGCCACCCCTCCCTCCCCCCATCTTCAAATTGTGCCCTCTTTTTCTGAAAGGTGCTGCCCTCTTGGACTTTGTTGATTCCCTTGAGGTACTTGAAAGTTTCTGTCATGTCCCCCCTCTCCCTCCTTTCCTCGAGGCTATACATATTAAGCTCCTTAAGACACTGCACCTTTTTAGTTGCCTTCCTCTGGATTGCTTCCATCCTGTTTACGTCTTTGCGGAGATTGGGTCTCCAGAACTGCATGCGGTACTCCAGATGGGGTCTCACCAGCTCTCTGTACAGAGGATAACAACTTTCTGTTTTCTACTGGTGATGCTTCTCCCTATGCATCCCAGTATCACCCCAGCCCTCCTTACTGCCTCTCACATTGCTTGCCCACCTTTAGGTCATCTGATATGACTACCCCCTAGTCCCTTTTCATTTTTGTTGTTGTTAGTATCTCATTCTCTCTCCCCCCCCCCCCCGCCAATTGTGTACTCTTCCCCTGGGTTTTTGTTTCTCAGGTGCATTACCTTGCACTTCTTAGCATTGAATCTAAGCTGCCATACATTTGACCATTCCTCCTACCTTGCCAAGTCCTTCTCATCCTTTCCACCCCACCTTGTGTATCAACTCTGACCTTTGTGTCGTCTGCAAAAAGACATACTTTTCCTTCCAGTTCCCCTGCAATGACACTTACAAAGACATTGAAGAGAACCGGTCCTAGTACTGAACCCTGTGGTACCCCACTAGTAACCCCCCTTTCTTCAGAGTTGACTCCGTTTACTATTACCCTCTGTGTCCTGTTCTCCAGCCAATTCTTTACCCAGGCTACCATCTTGGGACCCACTCCCAGGCTGGCTAACTTGTATATTAATCTTTTGTGTGGGACTGTGTCAAATGCCTTGATAAAATCTAGGTAGGCCATGTCCACAGCCCCTCTCTGATCTACTACTTTGGTCACCCAGTCAAATAAATCTATTAGATTCATCTGACATGACCTTCCTGCTGTGAATCCATGCTGCCTTGGGTCCTGTGCCCCTCTGGCCTCTAGGTACTCGACAGTTATTTCCTTCAGAAGTGATTCCATCATTTTCCCTATCACTGAGGTTAAACTAACAGGTCTGTAGTTTCCTGCTTCTGTCCTGCTCCCACTTTAGTGAAGCGGAATCACATCTGCCCTCCTCCAGTCCTCTGGTACCACCCCATCCTCCTATGATTTTTTTAAAGAGGGTGGTCCATGGTGTCACTAGTTCTACCCTTAGTTCTTTTAGAATTCTGGGATGAATCCATCAGGCCCCATTGCTTTGTCCACCTTCAGTTTTAAGAGTTCATTTCAGAACCCTTTCTTCTGTAAATGGGCTGGTATCAACTCCTGTATCCAGAGTGTTTCTGTTTTTGGTTTAGGTTCCTCCCCCTCTTCATTTGTGAATACTGAAGCGTAAAATTCCACAAATCCCTGTGATGCACAGCATTATGGGTAATGTATTGCAAATCACCATGAAGGAATTAAAAAAAAAAAAAAAAAGGCAGCACCGTGAGGTGCCAACAGTATCTGACAACAGGGTCTGTCCCTGTCGGGACTCCTCAGGGTGATGTAGCTGTTCGCCTCAGCCCAGGGCTTGTTGTTGACCAGCTACATTATGAGAATGGTTTGGGACTGGATGGGCCTTGAGGTCCTTATCTGCCGTCAACTTCTATGTTTCTATGTTTCTATGGGTCATAGTGAACCCAAAATAGGAAAGACATCTAAAAGAACAAGAATGTCTGTGTCAAACCACTGAGGCAAAGGTTACCCTAAAAGCATATTGACTGTTACTTTACTGCAGTTTATTAAAATATGAGTGAATTATGATCTGCTGTGGTGTTGTGAAGTGATTATAAAATTAATTTAATTTGAGATTAATAACATATTATAGAATAATACATGGGTGGTGTGTTTAACGAGATTTTGCATACACCCAAGGTGTTGGATGCTACATAAACCTTGAGAGTGAAGCTCGAGGTGTTTATTTGAGCATCCAATACCGAGGGTGTGTGTAAAATGTTGAGTTAAAAACACCCCCCATGTTTTATTTCATAATGTATGGGGTGGCCTTATTACCGCTGAAAAGCGGCAAGATTATTTTCTTGCAATCCTACTGCTCTGATATTCTGTTGATAAACCCTGCTTAAGTACATCAGAGCAGTATGATTACCAGAAGGAACGCCAGCTGATTTTCAGATTCTTTCTGCAGAACGCCATTCAGAGCAGCGTGCGCTCCTTTTTAATAACACTGCAGTTAAACAAAATCACACCAGCATTAAAAATAACAAGCACCGCAGGTCTTCCTAGCGAATGATCCCTGTCTGTCTCCCACAACGTCTCAGTGCACGGCAACGATGTAGAAGAAAATAGGATCACATGATCGCGGTTGGCCAACTGTGTCCTTCACATTTGAACTATAAGGTTAAGGGACTTGATTTATTTGGGTATTTTAAAAAAAGTGTTTATTACAGTTATGCACTTCGCCCACCACCCTGCTACTGTGGCAGAGTTTATTGGAGAAATAAAAAGTTTCATTCACTATCCTTCTGGAGACCTCATTTCTTGCTCGAGGTAAGGGGATACCAGTGATTTTTTTTTTTTTTTTAATTTGACTGACAGGAACAAGGATTTCATTTGTCCGGACGCTGGGTGTCCCCATACACTATAAAAGACGGTGCCTGGGAACCAGTGGATTACCAAGGTATAATTAACAGCTTCCTCTTTTTCCCATAGGAAACAGTGGTGTAATTGCTGTTATAAATGAGTGTTTATAACTGCAAACATGTTACGCGGTTTCCCCACTCTGCGTCGCCTGCTCTGACCTCACCACTTTCGCTTTTGCCTTCCGAAAGACAAATGCACTGTGAGAGAAACTCCACGGCACTCAGTAGTAAGTAAAACAAAATTAAGTTAAATGTATCCTCCTCACAAATACTGGGGAAAAAGACGGTTTAAATAAGAAAGTCGACCGCCCGCCGCAGCGAATCGGGCTGCTGTGCCGCAGTCCTTTTTATTTTATGATTGCTGAGGCGAAAAAGAAAACAACAATTATATAAATAAAATAGATTCTGGGTGTGTGTAGCTCACATTTATTACACCTCGGGTTAGATGAAACCCCTCCGAGTGTGTATAAATTCGCTGCACACCCAGACCCATACTTTATTTTCACGAAACACCTCTTGCAGGTGCCATGATGACTGTAAACCTCTCTATCTTCACTCTTGGTTTTACAGTTGTTTCGACATGGCAACTGCTTGAGGTGTTTACACCTTGGTAATCAACTGACCCATAGCCCATTATTCTCTGTATATATGAACATATGAAGAAGCCAGCAGAAGAAGGCCATTTGGTCTATCAAGCGTTTTCTCGCCACAGCAATTGCATAAAATAAATGGCTGCAGTCCTGTTGAGAAGAAGCGTGGTCCGTCCTTGAGCAGCTGCTGAAACCTTGTTTTCTAGGGATGTGGATATGTTGTTCTATCCACACTTGTTGGCAGATCGCCTTTCCCTTTAAGGGTCGTCTGAACGTCTTCAAGCTGGCTCCCCCCACCCATCGGGGTGGTAAAACCCTCGACTGCATCCCATGATGCCAGATCTTCCCTTCCGCTGGAAGATTCAGGTTCCCTCCTTAGTGCTCCCACATGTGGTAGGCCCTGGCTCTCGAATCTTCGGATTTGCTTCCAAAACTTACCTTAAAACTTGTTCGAATTTCATCACTGCTTCCCTGGCTTCGCGATGGGGAGTGAAATCTATTCTGGGTTTCTGCCAGTGCCCCTCGCAGGACAGAAGATGTCTCACACCGACCCTCATGCCACGTGCGTGTACTGCCTAGGACATGACCACGATCTGCAGGCTTGCAATCTCTTGTCTGTCCTTTCACCAGTCGGTGCTGGAAGACCGCGGTGCCTGACTCCAGCTGGGGCGACCGGAAGAGCGTTACCCACCAGTTAAATCCAAGGATGCCTGTTGGGTGGTCTCCACGGCTGCTGGGTCCACTGAGCAGCTTGAACAGCTCGAGGCCTTCGAGGAGGAGGCGGCCCAGGACGTGGCTAGTTCCTCTTCGGCTTCCGCCTTCATTCCACTGCAGCTAGGCTCCACTTATTTGGCTTCCTTCAAAGAGCTGTGCTAATCTCTCTCTACTAAGGGAGAGGGCCCTTCTGGGTCGCACATTTCGCGCTCTCGCAAGAAGGAGTCGAAGAAGGAAAAGACTCAACGTTGACACTCTTGCGATCAGGAGCGTCCCACTCCAAGGATACTCCGGTTTCGACTTCGGTCAAAATCGCAGCCAAGGTCACTGGTTTCACAGAACCCCCATGAGACTAGTTGGATGAGATGCCTGCCGATGTGGCCAAGATTTTTCTCGAACCAATCAACAGGATGTCTCCAGATGAGGCCGACAACTATCTCTTATGGATTCCGGTGTTTCTGGTGTCTTTGGAAGGGTTGGCTCAGCCTGCTGGGTCGAACACGACCACTCAGAAAACTGATCTGGAGGAGCTGTGGGGATCCCTGGCTCCTTCTGAAGTCCCCCGTCTGCCCTGCCAACAGTCAAGGTCTCGGTCCTCCTCTACCAGGTTGGAAAGATCTTGCCGTCATCGGCGATCTCGCTTCCGACATCACGGTAGGCGGCAGCACCACTACTCTTCTTTGTTGTCCGCTGATGAGGAGAGGCTCCGGTGCAACTTGCGTCGGCGCTACGGAGATTTGATGTGGCAACAGTTAGTCTTGACCGGTACGATGCTGACACTGGTTTCCAGCTCGGCCAGCAACTGGCTGTCACCCAAACAGCTGACGTTGACTCCTGCCACTGTCACCCCTGCGGAGGTGCTGGCCCAGCTGAATCAGGCTTCTCTGCTAATTGTGGTGGAGCCACCACCTGAGCCGCCGAAGTCTGGAGCACCGACCAAGGATTCTCGGTCGGCAAAAGAGTTGCCCCATTTGCTGTCTGTCATCTTCACTCCCGATCACCCAAGGCGGGTCGAGGGCAACTCTTATGGATGCCCGCTTTACGCAGACTCCTCAGAGTCCATAGACTCCTCGTTGCACTCGAGTCCCATTGATGTGGAGTCCTCTGGGGGTCTTTCCATGGACGAGGAAGCCACCTCATTCATGAGTAGTCTTCGTCTCATTTCTGTATCCATGGTGATGGAGTTCAAACTAGTCAAGAAACTGGCTAGGTATCCCCTTACAGAGATTCTGGACAAAGGGGACTCTCCTACGGAGGCTTTCCTTGTGGCCGAGGCCATTGTTGGCCCAGCTCTGGATCGGTGGCAGCGTCCTGCATCTTGCCCTTGGCCCGGATGGCCTGCAAATACGTGGTTCCAACCGGCTCCCTGTCGTGGTTTTTCAGAGCATCCGTCAGCTGAGGGTCTAGTGGCTAACTCAGTCTTTCGGCGCACTGGCAATACAGGCACTGTGGACAGACCACCGGACAAAGAATCCAAGAAATTGGATCATTCGGTGAAGAAGGTTTATGCTGCTTCCTCACTCGGCCTTCGTCAGGCTAGCTTGGCTGTGCTGATGGCACACTTTTCCCATGCCCTTTTGGGCTCCCTGAACGAGGTTATTCCTCACGTTCAGGTGGACCTCAAGACCATGGTCAAGCAGGTCTGGGACCAGGGAGGGGCAGTGGCAAAGCAACAACTCGAGATTGCCCTGGACATTGGTGACTCTTATGCCCGCTCGGTAGTGGTCGCAGTAGCTATGCACTGTAGGTTTTGGTTGAGGATCTCAACCTTCACAGCTGACACTCAGCACAAGCTAACAGGTGTTCCCTTTTTGGGCACTGATTTGTTTGGGTCCAGTGTGGAGGGCCCGAACAAGAGAAGTTCAGTGTCACCCTGGACTGTGTGACATCTGCCCAGAAGGACAAGGGCCCCAAGCACCAGAAGCATAAGCCCTTTCGCTCTTCTACTCCTGTGGCAGGACCAGCCTAGCAGCAGGGCCAGCAGGCACAAACCTGGCTCCCCACAAGCCAAGTCAGTGGCCTCATCGGTCAGAAAGCCGAGAGGGAAGGGTCCCAGTGGCCCCTCTGCCAGACCCTCCGCCTCTAAGCCTGCCCAGTGATGGGTTGAGGGGTGCCACCCTCAACCCCGTCACACCTCCCCTGGATCCTACCTTGGGGGGCCAGCTCTGCCATTTCCTCTCTGGCTAGTCCATTATCACTGTGGACTGTTGGGTGCCGGAAGTGGTTGGCCGGGACCTGTCTTTGAAATTCGAGCAGGTCCTCCCCTCCCCAGCCGATCCTGCACACCACGGGAGGATCTTGTGTCTGCTGTCGCTCATTTGGCTGTCCGAGATGACATCGCTCAGCTTCTCCACAAGGAATTGGTGCGCAGAGTTGCAGACTCTCCTTCAGACCCAGGGTTCATTTCCAGGTACTTCTGGTGCCAAACGGATTGGGGGTTGGCACCCCATTCTCAAGCTGCATGATCTAAATAGGTTCCTCAGGTCCCGCTCATTCCAGATGGTAACTCTGGCTCAGATCATACCATCAGTGGAGCACGGCATGAGGTTTTGCTCCCTGGATCTTCAAGACACGTTCTTTCACGTCTCAATCCGTCTGTCCCACCGACGGTTCCTCCTCTTCCAAGCCAGGGGAACCATCTACAAGTTCCAGGCCCTGCCCTTCGGCCCCCAGGGTCTTCACCAAATGCATAGCAGTGGTGGCAGCTTTCCTGAGGTGCTGAGGGGTCTGGGTCTATCCCTACCTGGACAGTTGGCTCATAGCAGGTCCCTCCAGGCAGCAGGTGGAGCGGTCCAGGGATCTGGCCCTCCAGACTTGCTTCAGTCTTGGCCTCCTGATCAACGAGACCAGTTCGGAACTCGTGCCCTCGCAGGGTATTAAGTTCATCAGGGCAGAACTCTACTCTTGCTGAGCCAGAGCTTGGCTCCCTGCAGACAGGGCAGAGGTTCTCTCCTCCTTTGCCCAGTCATTTCTGATTGGGCAACCGTGCCCTGCCCGGGGCTTGCTGTGCCTTCTGGGCTACACGGTGGCCTGCACCAGCGTGGTCTGATGGGCCTGCTGGCATATGCGTTCCCTTCAGTGGGAACTGGCCAGCCAGTGGTCCCAGTGCTCAGGTCACCTCGACCAGCTGGTCACTGTGACCCAGAGGATATGAGATGGCCTCCAGTGATGACTGGTCCCAGCTCACTTGCAGGAATGCATCCCGTTTGTCCGCCCCGAGCTGATGGTCATCCTGACGACCGATGCCTTACTGATAAGTTGAGGGTGCCCATCTGGGGGAGCATAGAGCTCACGGGCTCTGGTCCCCTCAGGAGTCCCGATGCCACATCAACCTGCTGGAGCTCTGTGTGGTTCTGCTAGCCCCGACTGCCCTTGCTCCGTTCATTTGGTCCAGGTCCAGACGGACAATACTACGACCATGTACTATCTCAACAAACGAGGTGGGATGCACTCCTTGCCTCTGTGCAAGGAAGCTCTCCGCACATGGACCCTCGTGCTCAGCCTGGAGGCAGATCTCCTAGCCATTCATGGGGCAGGATCCTCGAATCAGCTAGCCGATGCTCTTAGCCAGATAGGGAAGGTATCCCACAAGTGATCACTCCACCAGTAGGTAGTACAAGATCTGTTCTCGCACTGGGGCACCCCTCAGGTGGACCTATTCACTTCCATGGAGAACACAACGCTGAGGCCGTTTCATGCCCACCCCCCTCAGCAGGGCTCGTTGCAGGGGGATGCCTTCTCGAGGCCATGGACACCAGGCCTCTTCTGTGCCTTGCTTCCTCTTCCCCGATACACGAGGTGCTCAATAAGGCCAGGAGGGTCAAGGCGCAAGTGATCCTGGTAGCCCCAGACTGGTCACGCCAGTTCTGGTATCAAGATCTCCTCAGCCTCAGCTCCAGGCTCACGAAGCATCTTCCAGCACACCTGGACCTACTCTCCATCAGTCAGGGGAAGGTACTCCATTCATACCTTCAGTCCCTGCACCTGACAGCCTGGTTCCTGAGCGGTTAGAGTTCCAGGCTTTGGGTTCTCCAACGAGGTCCTCACGGTTGTTGAGGCATCCCATAAGGAATCGACCAGAAAATGCTATGCCTTCAAATGGAAGAGATTTTTCATTTGGTGCGAGGGCAGGGAGTTGGACTTTTCATCCTGTCCAGTGGCTAGCATATTGAACTATCTGTGGTCCCTCTTCCAGCTGGGGCTTCAGTCGATGACCCTTAAGGTGCACCTGGCAGCCATCTCTGCCTACCGGGCACGGGCCGGTGTGCAGTCGGCACAGGAGAAGGTAGTCTGGTGCTTTTAAAAGGGCCTAGATCACATATCCCCTCTGGTGCGTGAACCTCCACCTCCGTGGGATTTACTGCTGGTTTTGGCAAAGCTCATGGGCAAGCCATTTGAATCTATGCACAAGTATGGCATGTCTCACTTGTCATGGAAGACCACTGTCATGGTGGCTATCATGATAGCCAGAAGGACTAGGGAGCTCCAGGCGCTCTTGGTGGAGTCTTCTTACTTGGTCTTCCACAGGGACACGGTTGTCCTGCGCCCCATCCGAAATTCCTTCCGAAGGTGGTGTTGGAGTTTCACCTTAACCAAGTGTTGACTCTTCCGGTGTTCTACTCCAGTTACACCTCGGAGGCAGAATACAGGCTCCATATCTTGGACCTGAGACGAGTGCTCACCTTCTACAAAGAGCGTATGGCAGAAGTTCACAGAGAGGGTCGCCAGCTGTCACCTACGTTGAAGCCACACCTGGCAGGCCTGCAGCCAAGTGGATGATTGGCAGGTGGATCACTTCCTGCATTATTGTCTGCTGTAGGTTGGGTAGGGAGCCTTCCGTAGAGCTAAGGGCTCATTCCACCTGCCATACCATTGCATTGGTGGCTGCTTCTAGGGATGTCCCTATTCAGGAAATCTGCAGGGCTGCTACCTGGAAGTCTGCACACACCTTCATTTCCCATTACCACATCGACCTCAAGTCATGCCGGGATGCTGGTTTTGGGGCCTCGGTTCTCCAGTCCCTGTTCCCAAGTAGGGGATGTGCGCCTTGTCTCCCTCCTCCCGGAGAACTGCTAGGAGTCTGCCAACAATTGTAGATGGAACAACATATCCACATCCCTAGAAAAACGGGTCATTCACCTGTAACAGTAGATCTTCTACAGAATGGTTTCTTGCAGTAGGTCATTACTTCTGGGAGGTTCCAGCAGATGGCGCTATCACACAGCAGCTTTTTCCAGCAGTCCTTTCACCAGGGACTACCCACACATGACATCACTTTCTGGCTTTGCCTATAAGAGTGGGCGGACCCTAGTGCTCTTCATTCATTTTCCCGTCGGCTTCAGCTCGCACAGCAGCTAGCTCAATCTCCTGTGTAAGCAGTCATCAACGAGAATGGAATCTTTATAGCCTGAGGTGCCTAGGCTTCATACACGGTACCAATTCCTGTGCTCTTTTGCCAGAAACAAAACCCTGTAACCAAAAAGAAGGTTACAACAGCTTTAAAAAACTTTTTATGGAATACAAAAATACTATGTCACAGACTCGAGGGGTTCGTACCAGGAGCTCCAGATCCACTGAGTCATCCTCCAAAACACTAAAAAGCAAAGAAAAACCTTCCTCTCAAGTCCTGCCTTGCCGCACTTCAGCGGCAACTTTAACAAAAAATGTCTCTTCAAGGAGACTTTCTTCGTCAACAATGGATGACCCCCCATCGACGGCAGGCACTTCTGTATCTAAATCGTCGACGGGGCTTCTGACTCAAGACTCCTCATACATGGGAGTGCTTTCCTCGTCGACGGAGCTTCATACTCATACTCAAACTTAATCGCTGACGGGGCACAGAAAATTAGCTTCCCCTTACATGGGAGGGCTTTCCCTGTCGACGAAGCATCAACACTATGCTCCCCCATCAACGAGGCACACTCTTCCATTGACAGAGGCCCTTAGAATGTCTTCCCCATCGATGAGGATAAGACCCCTGTTGACTGAACATAATGTTTATGCTTCCTCGTCAATGAGGCTACCTCTCCCATCAACGACAGTATTAAAACAGCATTTCTCGTTGATGGGGCACAGTCCCCCGTCGACGGAGGCACTTAGAAAGCATCTCCGGTCGATGAGACCACATTCTCCATCGATGGGGCCCATAGATTTCACACTGTCATCAGCGGGACTGCCTCCCCCGCGTCAACGGCACCTGCATTTATAAGCCTCCTGTTGAAGGGAGTACCTGTACCATCGACAGAGCACCTATTTTATGCTCCCCCGTCGATAGGCCACATTCCACCATCAACAGAGCAGGTTTTTCATCATGAAACCATACCTTTAGAGGCTATTTCTCCACCAGCGGAGACTATTACTTCGATGTCAGCCCCTCAGGGACCTAACTTTTATGGTAAAGACAGTTCATTTTCTCCTGCATGTATCCATGAAGACATCTTACCACATATTGTGGGGTCACACTTCATAAGAAAAAGGGGCTAACCAACATATTCTACCGTTACGAACATACCTCATCAAAGGAATGCAGGACTGTATTACCAGGAGGAACATATTGATCCTCCACAATGCCCACTACCATCAAATACAACGATTAGGATGGGCTCACAACCTAAGACTATTGACCTACCACCTTCACAGGTACCAAATGTCGAATATATTGTTAATAAAGTCTTACAATCATTGCGGTTCGATCATGCACCTGATCCACCTACACCCCAGACTATGTCTCCTATAAAGAGAGCGCACACAGAGCTGGAACGTTCTCCTTCCCTATCACTTCTGATACCCATGGAGGAATAATATTCTGACAATGAACCACACAAAATAGAAAACCCTTCAGAAGGCATATATTATGAAGGAGCCCCAAACCTGGAATTTCAGGACGCGCACTCCCCTTACTCTATAACATCTTCCTGTGATGAGGATATGGCTCAAACATCCAGGCCCGCTTCACCCCCGATGACCCCTCATTTAGAGATATGATGATACAAATACAAAAAATAATGGGGTTCTCTACAGCAGAACAAGATAAACAAAGAAAGGACATGGTGGGGTATTTAGAACTCCCAGAGGAGCCAATCATGGTTATACCACCATTAATTTCTACATACCAAAATGTGATCACAGAGGCCTGGCATCAGCCTGTGACTACCCCCGTTTTATCTCAAAAAGCGGACCAACTTTAAAAGGCACTATTAGATCATCAATATTTGGCTAACATTCCCACCGCAGATTCTGTGGTCATCACAGCAGCTCATGATCGCATTAAACCAAAACATACAAGCTCAATACCCCAGACAAAGATTCGAGATGCTTCGACTACTTGGGGAAGAAAGTATTTGTCTCCAGTACTTTGAATATGCAAATAATGAATTATATGGGCCGTATACTTAAATATCAACGTATTTTGAACACTTCTGCCTTAGAAATTAACAAATTACCTTCTTTGCCTGAAAAAGAACAAATAATACCTATAATTAATACTTTTATATCCATATCCCAACATCTTTTAAAATCAGGGTACGACATAGTGGATACTTCTGCCAAAATCTCGGCAACAGGCATTGCTATACACCATCAGGCCTGGCTCAGAATCTCTGGGCTTGCACATAACATACAACAGAGGGTGGCTAACGCCCCATTTCCAGGTGACAAACTATTCGGTCCAGCAACTCAAACCATTCTGGACGACTTACAAGCCTCAGGCAGACAACTACGTATAGTACAAAATATGTACTACAAACAGCGTACACAATACAAACATTTCAAAAGTGACAGTTTTCAAAACAACAAAAGAGGCACCTTCCAAAATTAAGGACAGGCTGTGAGAAATGCATTCACTACCACTAGGCACTTCCGGACCCATCCTGCAGGTAATACTGGTGCCCACACTTCTCAATAAACTAGTTATTCCAACTCCTTACCCCTCCATAGGGCCTCGCAGACTATTAAGTGGTCGTTCTGACGTTTCATATTCAGAGGCTCGAGTAAAAAGATTTTATATAAAAATAAATGAATAATATAGGAGGTATATGTCGCTAACAGTGGACAACCAGAAGCAGAGACCAAGTATGGGTCACTTAGACCATCACATCTGGATCCCGCCTGCATCCTCTAATGCCCTTCCATGGTGGACGTTGATTCCAACCTCAACCAGGGCCTATTATAACATTATATGTAAATTACAAATGCAACTTTTAAAATGGGAACACAAAACCCCAAATTATACTCATGGCCATGGATCAACCCCACTGGACAATTTCATATTTAATCTCTCTTTCCTTGGATGTTGCCGTGTGGCTCATGCCTACCCACCATCCAGATGCCATACTCGCATATTGGCTTACCCAACAGAATAAATAAAGGGATCACTATACTAGCCTTTCATGTGAAATACCTGAAATATAATTATATTGTATATTCTAAATGAAACATTTATTAATGCCACGTACTGACCTTGGACAAGACTCTCTTTATTGATCCTATATCACTAAAGATCAATAGAATATTAATGGACTTATGAGAGAACAGAACGGGCCCATACATGGCCTTGAAAAATCTGCCATTATAGGCTGTAACAACACTTCATAGCCATTGCAGACAAATTAATACTCAAATCAGACTTCAAATGTGAAGGGGAGAAACCCTAAAATACCACAACCTGAAAGGTCTGCAATCCCAAGCTTAACGCTTAAGGACTCCCCTTGTAAATGAGATTACCAATAAAGGACAGATAGCAGACATTTTCTTGCTGATTTTAACAGCTTTTATCCCCAAACTGCATACATTTGCATAATTTATGACTACATAGCAGACATTTCTTGCTGTCTCTCTAAGGGCTACTAAGTAGCAATCCTACATGGATACATTTGTCTCATTTATGACTTGTAACAGACATTTCTTTGCTGCCCTCCTGATAGCTACTAAGTAGCATATGCATTCTTAAATTAATACATTTACATCATTTATAACAACTTACCAGACATTTCTTTGATATTTTCCTGACAAGCTGCAAAGTAACACTCCTAAATGGACACGTGTATATCATTTGGGTTTCCTTTTAAACCCTATGCTCATATTACTACCTATTTACAAGAGCCCTATACAGTTTCATCAAATTACAATGAACAATTTAACAGAACAGGGTAACTCTCTTGTCTGTTTTGTGGGTTCTAGTCACCTCAGTCCCAAGTTCTGGAGGAATTTGAACTGATAACCTCTTGTTAGCGTACCCAATTGTCAGGCTCAGATAATTCTGTCTTCGGGGGGGGCCAGATATCTTTGCTTACAGGCACCTAACCAGGTATTTCAAAATGAACCCTTCAAACGCTATGCAAGACCTAGAGAACTCTGACCTGTTTCCCAGTTTTGTATCACAATAAGCCCATGCACAGCGTCAACTATAACCATCTAAGCTTCACTTGTATAAAATGAAGTTTCAAGGCACACCAGGCAGTTTATGTTTTTAAAATATATATATTTATTTTAAAATAGGAAAACAGTAAAATACAGAACAAGATATCCCAACACATACAGCCTTAAAAAACAAAACCGGTTTAAAAGTACAAATTCCTACAATACATACACTCAGACTGGTCTTATCTAAGGTCTCCTTACTTCGTAATCTTTCAGTGCTTTGTTGTTCCTCTTTTCTCAATCAGGAAATAATGTCCTTGTGTAAGGTCTGCTCAGTATTTTTAAAAGCAGTGTCGAGCTGGCCTTCTCTCTGAGGTCACCTAACTCTGCCTTGGTGTATTAAAATTTATATTTTATATCACAGGATGTCCTACTAAGATATTTAAAAAAAATAATGGGTGACATAAATGTGACTTGCCAAAACCAGTCTGTGGTCTGCTTCACATAGTCAACAAAGCCTCTTTGATGTAATTCACTGGATAACCCCAAGCAGATGCATATTGGACTTCCTAATTTAGTCTGGGACCTGCTTCACCTAGACATTCAAATCTCTTTGATGTATTTACTGGCTATCTTGGGAGACACCCCAACACATGCATATCCTCCTCCTTCCATGACACCTAGTGCAGATCAAAGGATTTCCCTGAGGACGTCATGAATGGATATTTTATTTCCGGGGCTTCAAAGAAAACTTAAAGTAATTGCATTTCAGATATCTGCAGATCTTACTTCGACAGGGCTCTTGCAGTAGGTAATTACATATAGGACTGACGTCGGCAGGACCCCACGGAAAAATTTCTAGCTAGCAGTCTCTGGCGAGGGACCGCCCCCTCGTCAGGTGAACGGCGTCAGGAGGCGTCGGTATAAAGGGGCAGTCTCTCACACCCGCCTTCCAGTTCTTTCCCGCCGTTAGCTTATGACAGCGCCTCGCGGAAAAGTTCCCTGCTCATCAGGCTCCTTCGTCTGTATTTTAACCGAGTATTTTCGAGTTTTTCTTGTCCTTCGTCAGGTATCCATTGGTGTATGTTGTCCTCTACACCCTCCGAGCACAAAAACAAGTCCGTCAGAGCATCCACCTTCTGGTCCGACTGATCTGACGTCTGTTTCTCGGCCGCCGGCTCCGATGTCGGTATTGCCGACGCCGGACGACATCCCATCCCCTGATGTCACACCGATGCCGGGCCCCCGGCCTTCCGCCCAGACGCCTGCAGCCTCCGCCAGGCCGTCTGCTCCGCAGCTCCTCCGCTCCTGGGCACCACCAGTCACTCATACCCAGGACTGCAGTATCCGCGCCCAGTACCGTGCCGATATCCGAGCGCTGCAATACCTGCTCCTCAATACCCGACGCCGGCTTCCTGCTGTTGGGTTATGGATACATGCCTTTTGGGTATAGTCCATACCCGTATCCCCCTCCTCCTCCTCCTCCTCCTCCACCGCCCCCTCAGCCGCCGGTGGACTTGCAGGAGGCTCTGGCCTCCTGGTGGGCTGAGGCCAAGGCTCAGTTCACCAGAGAGGTGGAGAGTCATCTTCCAAAGACCGTGCTGGTTCCCGTACGTCCTCGATGACACCCTACCTCCGGACACCAGGGCTAAACCCTCTGGGTCCAGAGAGGGGCAAGACATGCATTCCCGAGGGGTCCGTTCCTCCCTCCTCTTCAGGAGAGGGAGCCTACCTCTTCCTCATCATCTTCTTCTTCCTCGGACTCTTCCGACGGTTGTTCCGAGCAAGACGACGAGCCACGCTCTCCGTCCAAGCCCCGGCCAAGGACTCCTCCAGAGGATCCTTCCTTCACGGAATTGCTACGGAAGATCCAGGAAGTACATAAGTGGTAATCCTTGGAGCCAGACCCCCAGCATAAAAAACTCTCTGAGCATCTGGATCTGCCCGTGACAGCTCCCACTTTGGTGCCACCCTGGATCAAGCCTCATGCCGACCTTATTACCACCATATGTAAACAACCGTTGGCCTTAGCCCCACTTCCCAGGAAGTCGAACAGGCTATACCAGGCTCCCGAGGGTGTTGACTTTTTAGACTCCAACCCTCGAGCTGACTCGATTGTGGTCAGCGCCGCTCATGGCCGGTCAGCTCAACCCAAACATCTTAGCTCGTCGTCTCCACCTGATGAGGAATCCCGCCTTCTGGACCAGTATGGCAAGAAGATTTGTGCTTCTTCCACTCTGGATATTAGGGCCCTGAACTACGTCAGCCACATGGGGGATTACCAGAAGGCGATTCTTAGTGAGGTGGAATCTAAATTGGACTCCCTTCTGGACTCTCGGGTCAAGCAGGAAGTGGCTGACCTTGTCCACTCTGCACGTTCGGCCAGTCGGCACATTCTTCGTGCGACCTATGATGCAGTGGACACTGCTGGTAGGAACTCGGCTTTCGCCATAGATCTACGGCATCACACTTGGCTCAGAGTGTCAGGGTTGGTCCTGGAAGTGCAGTCCGCCATCCAGGAAGCGCCCTTCCGGGGTTCGGTGCTGTTTGGGGGTGATGTCAAGGACATCATCACTGACCTGCAGGAGAAGGGGACGGCACTAAAGTCTGTGGACTCTATGTATCATCCCCATCAATTGCAGCGCCGTACCTTTCGCAGATGGAATCGGCCCAAAGTGAGACCACAGGGAAAGAGGGCCACTAAACATCGGGGGCCCCCACCAGCTGCCAAGCCCCCGCCCCACCCAAAAAGCAGCGGGAGCTTCGCTGGCGCTGCCCCACACCACCTGACTCCTTCGCTCTCCCACTACCTCCGGGCTTCCCGGAGGAACCAGCAGGCGGTTGGTTTTCCCTCCACCTTCCGGGCTGGGAGAGGATAACATCAGATTCATGGGTGCTCCAGCTAATCGCAGAAGGACAGTCAATAGAGTTTCTGCAGAAACCACCTCATCACCCCTCCCCAAAGGTCGTTATACTCTCGGGAACATCATCTTCTGGTCCGGGAAGAAATTTCGGCACTTTCTCTGAAAGAGGCGATAGAACCTGTCCCTCTTTCTCTGCAAGGAACGGGTTACTATTCCCACTTCTTCCTGGTCCTGAAGAAGGCGAGAGATGTAAGACCTGTTCTAGATCTCAGTTCCCTGAACATTTTCGTGGAGTACAAGAGGTTCAGGATGCTCTCACTGCAGAGCCTTCTGCCCTTCCTCCGCTTGGCCAGTGGTTGTGTGCTCTGGATATGCAGGATGCTTACCTGCACATATCTATCTGCCCGTCTTGCCACAGATATCTCTGTTTTGCTTTCCAGGGGGACCACTACCAGTTCAAGGCACTACCATTCGGTCTCTCCTCGGCCCCTCGAGTATTTACCAAACGCCTTGTGGTGCTGGCAGCCTACCTACGTACCCAAGGGGTACAGGTTTTCCCATACCTGGACGATTGGCTCCTGGCGGCCTCATCCAGGGAGGAACTCCTGAACTGCCTCTCCCTCACCCAACAGGTCTTTCCTGTCTGGGTATTACCATCAACCATTCCAAGTCTCATTTGATCCCATCCCAGAGGCTCCAGTTTATTGGGGCAATACTGGACACGACCCTAGGCAGGGCATTCCTGCCACCGGATAGGGCGGCCACACTCCAGACTCAGATAAGCCTATTGCCCGGCCATAGGCGGGTCAGTGCAAGGTCAGTTCTTCGGCTGCTATCCCGACAGTCCCTCGCGCTTGGCTGCACATGAGGGTCTCTCAGTGGACGCTTCACTCTCAATGGGATCAGTTGGTAGACGACTTGGACCAATTGGTCCTAGTCTCCTCTCCCATGATTCAAGACTTGCAGTGGTGGATGGTTCGAGAGAACCTTCGAGGAGTTCCATTCTTCCTTCCTCCTCCCTCCCAGACTCTGACCACAGACACCTCGGGCAAAGGTTGGGGAGCCCATCTCGGTCCACATCAGACCCAGGGCTCTTGGTCTAAGCTCGAACAATCCCTGCACATTGATGTGCTCGAGCTTTGGGTGGTGCTCTACGCTCTCCAGGCTTTCCACCTGCATCTTCTTCCAGGCCACCCAGCCGTCGAGACGGGCAATATGTGTGTGGTATGGTACATCAACAAACGGGGCGGGACTTGGTCCTGCCCTCTTTGCAGGGAAGCGATGAGAGTCTGGGATTGGGCAGCACAATACGACCTTCACCTCATGGCAGTTCATGTTCCGGGGGTCGAGAACTCCTTAGCAGACAAACTAAGTCGCTTGTCTGCTCAAGCTCACGAGTGGGAACTGGATCAGGGGGTCCTAGACGAAATCTTCCTACGTTGGGGAACACCTCAGGTGAACCTGTTCGCTTCATCTCTTAACGCAAAGCTTCCCAACTTCTGCTCGCTCGTTCAAGAGCGAGGCATTTTCTGGAAAGACGCTCTGTCTCTAGATTGGAGGGACAGATTCGTCTGTGCCTTCCCCCCGATTCCTCTGATCCCGCGTGTCTTGCAGAAACTCTGCTCAGAAGGGGCACGAATGATTCTGATCACTCCTTTCTGGCCCAGGCAAGTTTGGAAACTTACTTTGCCTCCTTTTGAACCGCTGGCCTCAGCAGACTTGAAGTTTCTTTCATGGAAGACTCTCTTCCTAGTGGCCATTACCTCTGCTTGGAGGATTTCCGAGCTCCAGGCCCTGATGTGTAAAATCCCGTACTTGATTTTTCACAAGGAACCTATGGCTCTGCGTACCAATCCTAAGTTTCTCCCCAGGGTGGTAGCGGAATCTACATTGAACCAGTCCATAGTTACCCGCGTTCTTTACGCAGTACTCCAATCAAGGGGAGTATCTACTTCATACTATGGCTGTCCACCGGATTCGGAGATACTACACTAACAGAACAAAGGATCTCAGAAAGACCGATCAACTGTTTGTCTCTTTTGCTCCCAAAAGAGAAGGCAGTGCTGTTTCCAAGCAATGCCTGTCTAAATGGTTGGCTCATTACATCACTTTCTGTTACGACAAGTACAACAAGACTCTTCTGGGTCAAGTAAGAGGACACTCCACCAGAGGAGTCACTGCCTCAGCGGCATGTTTCAAGAACGTGTCAGCGGCAGACATCTGTGCTGCCGCCACTTGGACTTCTGTCCACACATTTACTAAACACTACAGTTTGGATATTGCCTCTTGCCATGGAGCAGCCTTCAGGCTTGCTGTTCTGCAAGGCCTCCTTTCTTAAGGCCTTCACAGCTAGAGGATATACTTGAGCAGCTTTCCTCCTCCCGTGAGCTTCTTCTCATTCCAGACTGCTTGGGACTCAGTCCTGTATGTAATTACCTACTGCAAGAGCCTTCTCGAAGTAAGATAGTACAGTTACATAAGAACTTACTGTAACAGTAGATCTTCGAGAGAGGCTCTTGCAGTAGGTAATACCTTCCCACCCTCCATCCCCTTAAGCTTTTTCAGCTCCTTTTCTCAGCTCCTGGACTCCCTTCAGGGTGCCTTCCTCAAGCAACTGGTCATGGAACCAACTCGGCAGAAGGCAATACTGGACCTTGTGCTCACAAACAGGGACAGTGTGATTGGGGTAACAGTGGGGGAGCACCTGGGTAACAGTGACCACCAGTCATTGTGGTTTGAAATCACAGAAAGAGCAGAACCAAACCACACAAAAACACGTATCCTGGATTTTAGGGGGGCAGACTTTGGGAAAATGGGGAGATGCTGGAAAGAGGCATTAAGGGGAATGGGACAGGAATCAGGGATTGAGGAACAGTGGGCAGTATTTAAAATGGGGATTATAAGAACAACAGAATTATGCATTAAGCAGGTTAGCAAGAGGAAAAGAAAGAGGAGACCATTATGGTTTTCCAAAGAGGTAGCAAAGAAAGTGAAAGCCAAAAAGATTGCATTCAGGCAATACAAAAAGACACAGGCAGAAGGGGATAGGGAGAAGTACCAGGAGAAACAAAGGGAGGCAGGGAAGTCAGTAAGGGAAGCCAAAGCTCAGACAGAAGAACACATTGCAAAATCAGTGGTTAAAGGGGACAAAACCTTTTACAGGTACATAAGTGAAAAAAGAAGGACAAAGGGAGGGATAGTGAGACTGAAGGGGGAGGATGGGAGCCGCGTGGAGGATGACAACAGTAAAGCTGACATATTGAACAGGTATTTCTGCTCAGTCTTTACTAAGGAAGAGGGGGGTAATGGGTCTGAAGGGAGTACAAGGGGTGAGAATGGTGCAGAAATGGACACAAGTCCCTTTATACGAGAAAGGGTCCTGAAGGAACTGGAAGTAATAAGAGCTGATAAAGCAATGGGGCCAGATGGGGTGCACCCCAGGGTCCTTAAAGAACTAAGAGAGGTGGTGGCTGAACCTCTGGCTATCCTGTTCAGCCAATCGCTGGAAACAGGGGAGGTACCCAAAGACTGGAGGATAGCAGATGTAGTCCCCTTATATTATTGTTTCTCCTGGTACTTCTCCTTCTTTTCCTCTTGCTAACCTGCTTAATGCATAATTCTGTTGTTCTTATAATCCCCATTTTAAATACTGCCCACTGTTCCTCAATCCCTGATTCCTGTCCCATTCCCCTTAATGCCTCTTTCAAGCATCTCCCCATTTTCCCAAAGTCTGCCCCCCTAAAATCCAGGATACGTGTTTTGTGTGGTTTGGTTCTGCTCTTTCTGTGATTTCAAACCACAATGACTGGTGGTCACTGTTACCCAAGTGCTCCCCACTGTTACTCCCCATCACACTGTCCCTGTTTGTGAGCACAAGGTCCAGTATTGCCTTCTGCCGAGTTGGTTCCATGACCAGTTGCTTGAGGAAGGCACCTGAAGGAGTCCAGGATAAATCTGCTCTAGTTGATGCTGCTGCTGGGATGCTCCAGTCCACGTCTGGTATATTGAAGTCTCCAACCAGTACTACCTCACCCTTGTCTGCCATCCTTTGGATGGCTAGCATCAACTCCTATCTGTTTCTTCCTCCTGGGCTGGTGGTCTATAGACCACACCTGTGTGGATGGCTGGCCCCATTTTCCTTTCCAGCTTAACCCACAGTATCTCTCCCCCATTTTGTTCCTCCTGGATCTGTGTGGCCCTTATGTCATTTTTCACATACAGTGCCACTCCTCCTCCCTTCCTGCCTGCTCTGTCTCTTCTGAATATGTTGTAGCCAGGTATGGCCATCTCCCAGTCATGGTTATCATTACACCAGGTTTCAGTGATGGCCACAATGTCCAGGTCTGACTGTACCATGACAGCCTCCAGATCTTCCATCTTGTTGCTAAGGCTCCTGGCATTTGCACATAGGCTTTCCATGATTTGACTCCCTAGACTGCTTCACTGTTCTACTCCAGCCCCTTCCTTGGTTGTCATTTATCCCTGGTTCTCCTTGCTGTCTGCCCTTCTGCTGAATTTTACCCTTGTCTGTTATCCACCTTTTGGACACTAATCTCCAACTTTGCACACTGCTTTGCAGAGATAGCCACTCCTCTGGTTCACTAGTTCCATTACTAGCTGTGGGGGTGAGCAAGTAGGTACCATCCTTGCTGGCCTGCCACCCCCCTTTGCTAGTTTAAATGCTTGTCAATGTAGCATTTAAACTTATCATTGAGTGCTTGGATTCCCCTCCAGGATGGATGCAGGCCGTCAGGCTTGAACAAACCTCCATCCCTCCAGGTGGGTCCCCAGTCACCAGTGAATCCAAACCCTTCCTCACAGCACCAGTTCTTCAACCATGAGTTAAAGTTCCTGGTGCATGCACTCCTATGCTCTCCCTTGCCTCTCACAGGTAGTACTTCTGAGAAAGTGACAGAAGTAGCTACTTGCTTGAGACCCCTCTCCAGTTTCCTAAACTCTTCCTGAACTTCCTTTGGCTCCCTGCTTGCCAAGTCATTAGTACCTAGGTGGATAATGACATCCAGCTCACCCTCCTGTCTTGCCTTCCCAGTGATCCCCAGTATCTTCCTTCCATCCCTCCATGCCGTGGCACCTGGTAGGCACCTCCACCTCCCTGTCCTCCCTCCTGTGTTCCTAGCTGGATCCCTCTTATGATGGAGTCCCCACCAGGATTCGCTTCTCTCCTCCTCTGGGGTCCACTGCTTTCCCACTGAGGTCACCTCCTTGCCTAACCTCCACATCCTTTCCTTCCACTTCCCTGGGTACCTCTATTTGGTTGTCCTCATTTGCCAGTATGGCATATGAGTTCTTGAGAGGAATAGGATCTGGGATGTGCCTCTGCCTGACTGCTCTAACCCTCCCTGAGCCCACTGTCATCCAAGTGCTCCTCGTTCTCGGCATCCTTTGAGGCAGCTGCATTGGACTGGGTGGTTCCTGGACAGGGGTGATGGTACTCCTGACCCAGTTTACTTCCGCTCTGAGTCTGGCTACCTCATCCCTCAGTCCCGAGAGATGCATGCAGATAGGGCAGCACCTCAGTGTCCAGAAGGTCTGCCTGAATATGGCTGCCCCACAGCCACTGCATTGCACCACTCCCCACATTATACTGCAAGTCCACTACTTATCTGCTACTGAAGCTCTCTTAGTTCTCTTTTTATTTATTTACAGTACTAAAAATCCTGTAACTGATCCTCAGATATATATTTTTTTTAAGGAAAAAGAAACCAATAAATAAATAAATGAGTCAAAACTGAACTTACAAGCTCAAATGGGCAGACTAGGTGGGCCATAGGCCCTTATCTGCCGACACTGTCTATGTATCTATGTATTTTCCAGTGAGGGAAATATCCGCTTCTTTCTCATCTGGCCCCTTGTAGCCTGTGGCGGGAGCGATCTGGAAGGCAGGCGTGAGGGACCGCCCCTTTATACCAACGTCTCCTGATGCCAGTCACCTGACGTGGGGGCGGTCCCTCGCCAGAGACTGCTAGCTAGAAATTTTTCCATGGGGTCTGCCGTCTGCCGACGTCAGTCCTATATGTAATTACCTACTGCAAGAGCCTCTCTCTAAGATCTACTGTTATGGTAAGTTCTTACGTAACTGTATTTTTAAGCTACCTCCTCTTCTTTGAACTTATACCTGGGGGGTTTGATGTGTTAATTTCAGCAAGACAGTATTTTCTCCTGACAGACATTCCCTTACATATTTATTTTGCAGAAAAAAAATATGATTGAAATCGGAACCAGTTGTCCACGTGCCACAGTGGCTAGCTCTGGAACACCTCGCGGTAGGGTTTCCTTTTCTGTCACCCACACCTACACGGATCCAGACTACGGATGCGTAAGGATTGGGTTGGGGCGCCCATCTGGGCAGCAAAAAGACTCTGAGACTATTGACCAGAACAGAAGGAGCTCTTCACATAAACATCCGCGAGATGAGGGCCGTCCTTTATGCCATACAGGCTTTGCAGACAGACCTACTCCCGGGACATCTACTGATCCAAACAGACATGTCAGTGGTGTTCTACAGCAACAAGCAAGGGGGCACTCATTCATACCAGTTCTGTCGAGAGGTGATAAGAGTATGGTACTGGGCAATAGAACACTATGTCACCCTATCTGCAGTTTATGTTCCCGGGTTACAGTACACACTGTCAGATCTGCTCAGCAGATCATGATCCAGTGCACATGAATAGAAACATAGAATTTGACGGCAGATAAGGACCGCTTGGCCCACCCAGTCTGCCCATTTCCCTACCTACTGGATAAGCTGCAGATCCTAGTTAACCAGCAGCCTACTTCTTCCTACCCCCAACCCCCAGAATTGCCTTATGACTATCCCATGCATGCTTGAATTCCACCACTGATTTTGACTCCACAACCTCCTCCGAAGGCCATTCCATGCATCCACAACCCTCTGTGGAAAAATACTTCCTTAAATTACCTCGGGCCCCCCCATCTTCAAATTGTGCCCTCTTGTTCTTGCACACCTCTTTTTGAAAGATGCTACCCTCTTGGACTTTGTTGATTCCCTTGAGGTGCTGAGAAAGTTTCTATCATGTCCCCTCTCCTCCTTTCCTCGAGGCTATACATATTAGCTCCTTAAGTCTCTCTTCATATGTCTCCGGTGCAGACCCTGCACCATTTTAGTTGCCCTCCTGGACAGCTTCCATCCTATGTCTTTGTGGAGATTGGGTCTCCAGAACTGCACACATTACTCCAGATGGGGTCTCACCAGCTGTCTGTACAGAGGGATAATAACTTCCTGTTTTCTACTGGTGATGCCTCTCCCTATGCATCCCAGTATCCCCCCAGCCCTCCTTGCTGCCCTCTCACATTGCTTGCCCACCTTTAGGTCATCTGATATGACTACCCCCAGGTCCCTTTCCATTTTTGTTGTTGTTAGTATCTCACCCCCCATTGTGTACTCTTCCCTTGGGTTTTTGTTTCCCAGGTGCATTACCTTGCACTTCTTAGCATTGAATCTAAGCTGCCATACATTTGACCATTCCTCTAACCTTGCCAAGTCTCTTCTCATCCTTTCCACCCCACCCTGTGAATCAACTCTGTTGCAGATCTTAATGTCATCTGCAAAGAGACATACTTTTCCTTCCAGTCCTTCTGCAATGTCGCTTATAAAAACATTGAAGAGGACTGGTCCTAATACTGAACCCTGTGGTACCCCGCTAGTAACCCTCCTTTCTTCTGAGTGGACTCCATTTACAATTACTCTCTGTGTCCTATTCTCCAGCCAATTCTTTACCCAGGCTGTCATCTTGGGACCCACTCCCAGGCTGGCTAACTTGTATATTAATCTTTTGTGTGGGACTGTGTCAAATGCCTTGCTAAAGTCTAGGTAGGCCATGTCCACAGCCCCTCCCTGATCTACTACTTTGGTCACCCAGTCAAAGAAATCTATCAGATTCTGCCTGGCATGACCTTCCCGCTGTGAATCCATGCTGCCTAGGGTCCTGTGCCCTCTGGCCTCTAGATACTCGACAGTTCTTTCCTTTAGAAGTGATTCCATCATTTTCCCTATCACTGAGGTTAAACTAACAGGTCTATAGTTTCCTGCTTCTGCCTTGCTCCCACTTTTGTGAAGGGAATAGCATCTGCCCTCCTCCAGTCCTCGGGTACCACCCCATCCTCCCATGATTTGTTAAAGAGGGTAGTCAGTGGTGTCACTAGTTCTACCCTTAGTTCTTTTAGAATTCTGGGATGAATCCCATCAGGCCCCATTGCTTTGTCCACCTTCAGTTTTAGAGTTCTTTCCAGAACCCTTTCTTCTGTAAATGGGCTGGTATCAACTTCTGTATCCAGAGTGTTACTACTGTTTGTTTTATGTACCTCCCTCTTCCCTTGTAAATACTGAGCAAAATATTTGTTTAGTATCTCTGCCTTTCACAGTCTCCCTCTGCCCACCCTCCTCCCTTTATTAAGCCTCACTATCCCTCCCTTGGTCTTCCTTGCTTCCTGATGTACCCTATAAAGGTTTATCCCCTTCTTAACTGAGTTGGCTATCTTTTCCTCGGTTTGGGCCTTTGCTGTTCTGACTGCCTTCCCAGCCTCCTTTGCTTTAACTGATACAGTTCTCTGTCCTGCTCTTCTGCGATTCTTTGTACTTCCTGAATGCTTTCTTTTCTCTGGAACCTTCACTGCCACTTCCTTTGAGAACCATAGTGGTTTCTTACATCGTCTTGTTTTGTTTATTTGCTTCACACAAAGGCTCGTTACCTCTGTGATGGCAGTTTTTATTATTCCCCATTGTTCTTCCACCCCTCCTTCCCGCCCATTTGCTAGTGCATTCCTTAGGCACTCACCCATTTTGGCAAAGTCAGCCCTCCTAAAGTCCAGTACTTTTGTCTTTGTATGGCTTGACTCTATTGCTGTGTTTATTGTGAACCATACTGTTCGATGGTCGCTAGTTCCCAGATGGCTACCCACTTCTACATCTGTGATCCTCTCTCCATCTCCATTTGAGAGTATCAAGTCTAATATTGCTCCCGCTCGAGTGGGCTCCAGTACTAGTTGTCTAAGGCATGCCCCCTGTAGGGCATCTAGAATAACTGCACTCTTCGAAGTGGCAGCTGCAACTGCACTCCAGTTAACATCTGGCATATTCAGAATGGGAGCTTCTGCAACAAGTGGCAGAAACTCTGTTTGCAAAATGGGGTATGCCAGAACTAGACCTATTGGCTTCCCCTCCAGTGCAGAACTGCCCAGTTTCTGCTCACTAGCTCCAGGGCCTGGTGTTTTCTGGTGAGACGCGTTGTCCCTCTTCTGGACAGGCAAGTTCCGTTATTCCTTTCCTCCTTTCCCACTGATCCAGAGAGTCCTGCTCAAGCTGCAGAACGAAGGAGTAGACATGATTCTGGTGGCCCCATATTGGCCCAGACAAATATGGTTTTCCCTTCTCTAACACTTAGCGAGCGAGCCACCCTTTCCTCTTCCTCTCAGCTCACACTTACTGTTGCAAGACAACGGGTCCTTGATCCACCCAAACTTGCACGCCTGGCTTCTGAAGACCTAGCAATCTCTCAACATGGAGTCTCTGATAGAGTGATAGATGTCCTTGTAGCAGCAAGAAAACCCTCTACTCGAGCCACATATGCCATGAAATGTCGTAGGTTTTGCCTTTGGTCCTCGACTCGTGAACTGGACCCCTAACTTGCCTGGTGAAATCGGTACTAGAGTACTTTCTTTCCTTATTAGAGGCAGGGCTAAGTTACTCCTCAATAAAGGTGCACCTTTCAGCAGTATATGCATACCATGCACCTTTCGGGGACAAATCCTTAGCCCAACTGGATTTGTCCTGCACTTTTTTATGTGGCATCCTCCACTTGAAACCACCCATTAGAGATCCAATCCCTCCTTGGGACCTTCTCTTCATTTTGGAATAACTCATACCATCACCTTTCGAACTAGCGTGGATTGCGAGCTGTGCTTTCTGTCTTGGAAGGCGTTGTTTTTAGTTGCAGTTACTTGTGCTAGAAGAATTTTAGAGCTCCAGGCAAAGAGCCATATTTGGTTTTCCATAAGGATAGGATGTCCTTTAGAAATCCTGAGTTTCTACCTAAGGTAGTGTCAGAAGTTACTCTTAACCAAGACATTGACCTTCCAGTCTATTACCCGGAGTATTCCAGTAGAGAAGAGGCTCTACTGCACACATTGGATGTACGCAGGATACTCTGGTACTATCTGACTAGACCCAAATCACACAGCCAGATCAGTTGTTTATTTTGTTCTCCTACAGAATGTTAGGGGCACCGGTGTCAAAACAGTCACTCTCAAAATGGTTGGTAAACTGTATCACATTCTGCTACCGGAAGTGGAACAAGCCCTTCTCGGGACTGGTAAAAGGTCACTCCACAAGAGGGAGGGCCGCCTCATTTGCATCCCTGAGGAATGTTTCAGCTTCAACCATTTGTGCAGCAGCTACTTGGACTACTGTGCACACATTCATCAGACACTACAGTCTGGACATTGCCTCCAGGCGCAGAGCGTGCTTTGGCCTTGCTGTCCTGCATGGGCATCTTTCATGAGGATTTACTTTTCACCCTTCTACTCCTAAAATTTTAGGGGTTAAAACACACACACACTGCTTGGGACTTGGTCCTAATGGTATAACCTTCTGCAAGAGATGTATCTCGAAGTAAGAGAGTGCAGTTACATAAGAACTTACCGTAACAGTAGATCCTTGAGAACAGATCTTGCAGCAGGTACTTTCCCACCTGCTTTTCCCTCAGGAGGTCAGCTGCATTTGTAGTATTAACAGTTACTGGTCTTCCTTTGGAAGTGGATTTTTGGTCTCCCATCAGAATTTCAGAGCTATGCCGGAGTGTCCGGCGGGAGAACTGAGGGATGCTGGGGGACCGCCCCTTTTATAATGTATGGTACGTCTGGGCGGGGCCGATGTCGAGGCAGTCCCCGCTGTCGTCAGCTAGAAGTTTTCCATGGGGTCCTGCCACCTGACTGCTTCAGTCCTAATGATGTAACCTGCTGCAAGAGCTGTTCTCGAAGATCTGCTGTTCTAGGGACGTGGATATGTTGTTCAATCCACACTTGTTGGCAGGTTCCTTGCCACTTTAAATGTTGCCAGAAGGTCTTCAAGCTGGCTCCTTCCACCCACCCAGGTGGTAAAACCCTCTGCTCCACCCCATGACACCAGATCTTCCTTACTGCTTGGAAGCTCAGGTTCCCTCCTTTGTGCTCTGCGTTTTGGGCTTGGATCCACATTCTTCGGAATTTCCAAAACTAATTTTAAAATTTACAAGACTTCGATCTTCGTCTTCCCTCGCAGCTGCAATGGACAAATCGACTCCCAGCTTCCATCGGTACCCTTGTGGGCAGAAGATGTCCTGGACCGATCCGCACTCCACGTGCGTCTATTGCCTAGGGCTTGGACACGATTCGTAGGCCTGCGAAGTGTGCAAGTCTTTCTCAGCTTCGGTCTTGGAGGACCACACTGCCAGATTACTTCTTGGGTGCCCCGAGAAACGGTACCCACTGGTCAAGTCTAAGGAGGCCCGTTGGGCATTGTCCGTGGTGGCGAGCACTGCGGAGCAGTTGGAGCAGATGATTGCCCTCGAGGAGGCGGCCCAGGACGCTTCTTCTTCTTCTTCCTCCTTGGCCGTGGCATTTATCCTGCTCTCCTTGGGCTCCTCCTGCACTGCTTCTTTTAAGGAGCTTTGTCAATCCCTCTCCATAAAGGAAGAAGGGCCATCGGGACATTTCAGTCGGTTCAGAAAGAAGGACTCTAAAGGCAAGTCCCACCGTCTACGTTCGTGGGAGGCGGGAGATCCCCTTCACCGGACCGTCAACTCTCGACTTCGGTCGAGGTTGCGGCTGCGGCTGCGGCTGCTGGCTTCATGGTGTCCCCGTCAGGTCAGCTGGCTGAGACATCCATCAACACAGTCGAGATTTTTCTTGACTCGTCGGACGGTTTGTCGCCTGGAGATGCCGACAACCATTCTTCACCGGTTCCCCCGGTGATTACTGAGGACTTGCTTGTGCCTCCTATGCCTGAGTCCCCGGTTAAGGTCCCTGCATCGAAGGAGGGGCGGGTTTCCCCCCGTTCCCTCTTTGACACACCCTCAAAATCCCCGACGGTCTCAGCACCATGGAAAGTGGCGTCTCCGCTCATCCTCTTCGGAGGATAGGCTCCAGCGCAAGTTGCGTCGGCGCTACGAGGACTTGATGTGGCAGCAACTTTTACTGACTGGTAACAAGCCGACTCAGTCGCCTTCTCCGACCATTAAGTGGCTGTCACCAGAGCGGCCGAAACAATCCCTCGTGGTAGTCGAGGAGCCGCCTCCGGCCAAAACCGGCTATTCCACCCATTGTGGTGGAGCTTCTGCCTCCGCAACCGAAGACTGGGGCACCGACCAAGGATTCTTGGTTGGGTCAGGGCTTGTCCCATAGGTTGTTGGTCACCCTCACTCCCGATCGACCTTGGCAGGTGGAGGGTGTCTCAGGTGCTCTGCAGCTGTTCGGTGACTCCTCGGAGTCTGACGACTGCTCCCTGTTCCCCAGGCCGATAGACCTGGAGTCTGCAGGAGGCCAGTCGGTGGATGAGAGCCTTCCTCTTTTCTGGGTATGCTTCGACTCATCTCAGAGTCTACTGGGATGCAGCTCGAACCCGTCCAAAAATGGGCCAGGTATCCCCTCACGGAGATACTGGCCCCAAGGGGATTCCCTACGGAGGCCTTTCCGGTGGCCGAAGCCATTGTTGGCCCGTCCCTGGAGTTGTGACAGCGGCCAGCATCTTGTCCCGCACCTTCAGACAGGATGGCTCAAAAGTACACAGTCCCCACTGGTTCACTCTCCAGTTTCTTGGAGCACCCCTCTGCGGAAGGGTTAGTGACAGATAGCGTGTTCCAGTGTTCTGGTAACGCTCGGGTCGTGGACAAACCGCCCGATAAGGAATCAAAATGTTGAATTACTCAGGGCGGAAGGTTTACGCTGCTTCCTCCCTAGGCCTTCGTCAGGCTAGCTTGGCCGTTCTGATGGCATATTTCTCCCATGCCCTTATGGGCTCCCTGGATGAGGTGATGCCTCATCTCGCGGTTGACCTTCAGACGACGGTCAAGCAGTGTGTGGGGTCAGGGAAGGGTGGTGGCTAAACGGCTCCAAACTTCTTTGGACATTGGTGACTCTTGTGCCTGGTCAGTAGTGGCTGCAGTGGCCATGCGCCGCAGAGCTTGGCTGCTGATCTGCACCTTCACGGCGGACACCCAGCACAAGCTGGCAGATGTTCCCTTCCTGGGCACCGACTTGTTCAGGCCCAGAGTGGAAGGCCATCTCCAGAGGATCGAGATGTCCAGTGCCACCTTGGACTCTGTCATGTCTGCCCAGAAGGACAAAGGCCGCCCGCAGCAGCATAAGCCCTTTCGCCCTTCCGCTCCTGTGGCAAGTCCTGCCCAGCAACACCAGCATCAGGGCCAGCAGGCTCACACTTAGCGGCCTTAGGCCAAGTCTGCCGCTTCATCTAGTAGGAAGCCTGGGGGCAAGGGTCCAGGCGGGCCCTTCCTCCAAGCCTGCCCAGTGATGGGTTGAGGGGTGTCGCCCCCAACCTTGTCAGTCCTCCCTGGATTCCCCCCATGGGGGGGGGCGGTTTTCCCTCCCCGCGCGCAGCCACTCCACGGGGGGCGCCACGGGTTCCGGAGCTTCTGTCGGCTTGTCGAGCCAACATTGCCTTACTCCTCCAGAAGGAGGTGATCAGAGAGGTGGCAGGTCCTCCTCCAGACCCAGGGTTTGTGTCCAGGAACTTCCTGGTCCCAAAACGGACGGGGGGGGGTCTGGTGTCCCATTCTCGACCTGCATGACCTGAACAAGTTCCTAAGGCCTCGTACCTTCAGGATGATCACTGTGGCTCAGATCATTCCATCCTTGGAACCAGGCGTGTGGTTCTGTTCTCTGGACCTTCAGGACATGTTCTTTCACGTCCCAATCCGTCCGTCTCATCAGTGATTCCTCTGCTTCCAAGCAGAGGGATCTCTCTACGAGTTCCGGGCCATGCCCTTCGGCCTCTCTCCAGCTCCCAGGGTCTTCACCAAATGCATGGCAGTGGTGACAGCATTCCCTCTTGGCCGAGGGTCCGGGGTACCTTACCTGATGACTGGCTGATTGCAGCCCCCTCCAGGTTGGAGGTGGAGCAGTCCAGGGATCTGTCCCTCCAGGTCTGCTCTCAGATTGGCCTCCTCATCAACGAGGCCAGATCGGAACTCGTGCCATCGCAGGTGATTCAGTTCATCGGGGCAGAGCTCGACTCTCTTCGAGCCAGAGCCAGGCTTCCGCCGGACAGGGCCGAGGTCCTTTCCTCCTTTGCCCAGTTACTTCTGGTTGGGCAATTGCGCCCTGCCCGGGACTTCCTGCACCTCCTGGGCCTCATGGCGGCCTGCACCATCGTGGTCCGTTGCGCCCACTGGCATATGCATCCCCTGCAGTGGGGGTTGGCCAGCCAATGGTCACAGCACTCCAGTCCTCTGGACCAGCCGGTGACAGTAACCCAGGAGATGTGGGACAGCCTGCAGTGGTGGCTCGTCCCATCTCACCTGCAGGAGGGTATCCCGTTTGTCCCCCCCGAGCTGACGGTCACTCTAATGACCGATGCCTCTCTGATGGGTTGGGGTGCCCATCTGGGGAGCTCAGAGCCCACGGTCTCTGTTCCCGTCAGGAGTCTCGATGCCACATCAACCTGCTGGAGCTTCGAGCCCTTCGGCCCCACCACCTTTGCTCCGTTTGTACGGGGTCAGGTGGTTCAGGTCCAGATGGACAACACCAGGACCATGTACTATCTGAACCATCAGGGCAGGACGCACTCCTTGTCCCTGTGCAAGGAGGCTCTCCGCATCTGGTCTCTCATGATCAGCCTGGAGGTGGATCTCCTAGCCATCCATGTGGCAGGAGCCTCCAACAGTCTGGCCGATGCCCTCAGCCGGATAGGCGCTGCTTCTCACGAGTGGTCTCTTCTGCCGGAGGTAGTACAAGACCTGTTCTCCCATTGGGGCTACCCTCAGGTGGACCTGTTTTCCTCCAGGGAGAATGCAAAGCTGAGGTCGTTTCATGCCTGCCCTCCTCAGCAGGGCTCGCTGCAGGGGGATGCGTTTTCGAGGCTGTGGACCCTGGGCCTCTTCTATGCCCTCCCTCCATTTCCCTTGATCTACAGGGTGCTTCTCAAGGCAAAGAGGGACAAGGTGCAGGTGATTGTGGTAGCCCCAGACTGGCCCTGCCAGTTCTGGTACCCAGATCTCCTCAGCCTGAGCTCCAGCTTCCCGAGGCGGCTTCCAGCCCGCCCGGACCTGCTCTCAGTCAACAGGGGGAAGGTTCTCCACCCGGACCTTCAATCCCTGCACCTGACAGCCTGGTTCCTGAGCGGCTAGAGTTCCAGGCCTTGGGTCTTTCCGACGAGGTCCTCAACATCGTTGAGGCTTCCCGTAAGGAGTCGACCAGAAAATGCTGTGCCTTCAAATGGAAGCGATTCTCCATTTGGTGTCAGGACAAGGGGTTGGACCCTTCTTCCTGTTCCTTGGCTAGCATTCCGGACTACCTGTGGTCCCTTTCTCAGCTAGGGCTTCGGTTGACAACCCTTAAGGTGCACCTGGCAGCCAACTCTGCATACCGGGCGCGGGCCGGCAAGCAGTCTGTGGCGCAGGAGAAGATGGTCGGGTGCTTTTTCAAAGGCCTAGACCACTTATCCACTCTGGTGCGAGAACCTCCTCCTCCGTGGGATCTACTGCTGGTATTGACTAAGCTCATGGGCAAGCCATTCGAACCGATGCACAGGTGTGACATCTCTCACGTGTCATGGAAGACCGCCATCTTGGCGGCTATCACATCATCCAGAAGGATGGGAGAGCGCCAGGTGCTTTCCACTGAGTCTCCTTATCTGGTCTTCCACAGGGACAGGGTTGTCCTTTTCCCCCACCCGAAATTCCTTCCGAAGGTGGTGTCGGAGTTTCACCGTAACCAAGTGTTGACTCTGCCGGTGTTCTACCCCAATCATATCTCGGAGGCCGAATATAGGCTCCATACTTTGGACCCTCGAAGAGCGCTCTCTTATTACAGTATAAGGAGCGAATGGCTGAAATTTGGGGAGAGGTTCACCAGCTGTTTGTCACCTACGCTGAAGCCGCACCTGGCAGACCTGCAGCCAAGCGGACGATAAGCAGGTGGGTCACCTCCTGCATAAATCTCTGCTATAGGTTGGCGGGTATGGAGCCTCCCAAAGGGATAAGAGCTCATTCTACCCGCCATACTGTTGCTTTGGTGGCTGCTTCCAGGGACGTCCCTATCCAGGAAATCTGCAGGGCTGCTACCTGGAAGTCAGCACACACCTTCATTTCCCATTACCACATTGACCTAGAGCCACGCTGGGATGCTGGTTTTGGGACCTCGGTTCTCCAGTCCTTATTCCCTAAGTAGGAGGAGGTGTGCGCCTTGCCTCCCTCCTCCTGGAGAACTGCTAGGAGTCTGCCAACAAGTTTGGATTGAGCAACATATCCACGTCCCTATAAATACAGGTTACTCACCTGTAACAGGAGTTCTAGGAGTAGTATATGTTGTTCATCCACACGACCCACCTGACCTCCCAGGCTTCTACGTGCAACCTGGCTTCCAGCGGGCTAGATCTGGCGTCATGGGGCGGAGCCGAGGGTTTTACCACCCGGGTGGGTGGGAGCAGCCAGCTTGAAGACCTTCCAGCAACATTTAAAGCAGCAAGGAACCTGCCAACAAGTGTGGATGAACAACATATACCACTTCTAGAAATCCTGTTACAGGTGAGTAACCTGTATTTACGGTAAGTTCTTACGGAACTGTACTTTACAGTCAATAATTGCATTCTAATAAATACTGCACCAGTATCTGTGTACATCTTTTTGTGCTTTGATGGCAAATTCTGCCACCATTGTGCTTTGATGGCAAATTCTGTCACCTGTTTCTTAATTCATGTGACAGCTCAGCTGTATGTGCGTATTGGTGACTAAAAGCATCCCAGACTAGAGTAAAGAAATAAAAGGACTAAATTAAATTTTCTTCATGGCAGAAACTGTATTCAGTGATCAGGAGAAAGACTGGGAGTTTGATATATAAAGTTGAACGTCATTACTCATTTTTATTTAGACTTGTTAGAGGTGGATAAGTAGAGGATGCATATAACAAAGAAAGATTGTTCTAGAATCGTGGATATGTTGTTCATCCACACTTTTTGACAGCTCCCTTTCCCTTTAAGGATCACCGGAAGTCTTCAAGCTGGCTCCTCTCACCCACCCGGGTGGTATAACCCTGGGCTCCGCCCCATGATGTCTGATCTTCCTTTCCACTGGAAGATTCAGGTTGCCTCCTTCGCGCTTCTGCATTCTGTAGGCCCTGGCTTCTAAACCTTCGGTTCTTCCAAAACTTCTTCTAGTTTACATTAACGACCGTGACGCTCCTTCTTCGATTATGGAAGACAAGTCTTCCCCTGGATTTTGCCGGTGTTCGTGCAGCAGTGTCTCGCACTGATCCCCATGTCGTGTGCATCTACTGCTTGGGTGTCGGGCATGACACCCTGAAGTGCGACTTCTGCCTTGCTTTTCATCGTAACGTCCCGACAACCGTCTCGCATGCCAGAAGCTGGGGAGGCCGTAAAAACAGAACCCTCCAGTGAAATCCAAGGAGGCTAGGTGGGTGGTTTCCGTGGCTGCGGGCTCCGCTGAGCAATTGGAACGAATGCAGTCCTTCAAGGAGAAAGCGGCTCGGGTTGCAGAATCTTCCTCTCAGAGCCTCTTTGTTACGCTCAAACTGGGCTCCACCTTCTCAGGTTCTTTCCGAGAGTTGTGCCGGTCTCTGCTGACTAAGTGAGAGAGTCCTGCAGGCACACGCTCCTCCCGGTCCCGTAAGCGGGAAAAGGACCCACGATTGTCTTCATCTCGGCAAAGACGTTCTTGGTATTGGGAGAGATCGTTGTCCCAGGAACCGGCCGTCTCGACTTTGGTTGAGATTGCCACTTTTCGACCACTGGCTTCTTAGCCTTGCCATCTGGCCAGTCGACCGAGGTTGAAATCGTTATCAACACGATTGACCCATTGTTGCTGACTCCAGTCAACAATTCTCTGGATCAGACTCTGGTCCTTTCCTTCCCCGACAAGGAGAATCCCGCCGAGGAAGTGGTCCCTGACCCCAGCAATACTCCGGTCCTGCCGGTGTCTTCTGATCGACCGAGTCGGCCTGCTCGATCGAGGTCCAGTACCCCCTCGACCAGCAGGCCGAGGAAGAGCCATAAGCGCTCTAAGAAGAGGCAATGCCATTGGTCATCCTCGTCCTCCTCAGATGAGTTGAGGCTCTGGCAGAAACTCCATCAGCACTACGAGGACCTCATGTGTCAACAGCTAATTCTAACTGGAAACAAGCCGACCCCGGCTCCAACCCCAGCCATTACCAAACTTTCGTCTCCCAGTCCGAAGTCGACTCCTCCGGAGCCAATTAAAATGGTTCCCCCACCCGCGGAGCTGGCAGAACCCCCGGTTCATCCTTTACTGGTCTCTCCACCAATAATGGTGGAACCGCCACCCAAGCAGCCTGTGGGAGGGGCTCCTTCCAAGGGAGAATGACTGGACACCGGGCTTCCCCAGCATCTCTCTGTCACTGTCACCCCGGACTGCCTGCAGCAGGTCGAAGGTGACCTCGACAGTCAACCGTTGTATCTGGACTGTTCGGATTCAGATTAGACCGACTTACATTCTTGTCCTGGGGATGACAAATCGGCTGGTGAGATAGAGATGGAGTGTGGTCCTTCGTCTTTTCAGGGCTTTCTTCACCTCGTCTCTGAGTCTACAGGGATGCCCCTGGAACCTATCCAGAAAAAGGTGGAGTACCCTCTCACGGACATTCTCCAGAGAGGGGATACCCTGACAGAAGCTTTTCCTGTGGCCGAGGCCATAGTTGGCCCGGCTCTAGAACTCTAGCAGCGTCCTGCCTCCTGCCTGGCTCCATCTGCCTACATGGCCCGCAAGTATGCGGTGCTCATGGGGTCCCTTGCATGATTCACAGAGCACCCTATAGCTGAGAGCCTGGTGACCGCCTCTGTGTTGAGTCGTACGGGCAGTTCTGCCAACACTGACTGACCTCCTGAAAAAGAATCCAAGCATTTGGATCATTCGGCCAGAAAGGTCTGTGTGGCCTCGTCTTTAGGCCTTCGTCAGGCAAGTTCGGCCGTCATCATGGCACACTTCTCCCATGCCCTCCTGGGGTCCTTGGATGAAGTCCTCCCACATCTCCCCCGTGGACATGCAGACCACGGTCAAGCAGAGCCGGGATCGGGGCTGGGCTGTTGCCAGACTGCTCCAGACAGCCCTGGACAGGGGGGATTCTTGTGCCCCTTGATGGCTGCCACAGTTGCCTCTCATCTCAGGGCTTGGCTGAGACTGTCCTCTTTCCCGGCAGATACTCAGCACAAACTAGCTGATGTGCCTTTCCTGGGCACTGACCCTTTTGGCCCAGGTGTGGCTGGTCACCTTCAGCGCATTGAGCAGTCCTACACCACCTTGGACGCTACTTCTGCTAAAGGTCCTTTGAACAAGAAACAGCAGAAGAAACAGCCTTTTTGGCATTCTTCCCCTGCAGCCCAGCAACCCTCCAGTCAAGGAGGGCAGCAGCAGCAGCAGGCTCAGGCTTGGCGCCCCAAACCCAAGCCTGGGCCCTCCTAAGCCCATTAAGGAGGCTGAGATTTAGGTCCTGGATCCTCCTCCTCCAAGCCTGCTCAATGACAGGGCGGGGGCAGCCTCCCCCGTCACACCAGTTCTGGGTCCTCCCATGGGGGGCCTGCTCTGCCACTTTCTTTCCGCCTGGTCCATTGTCACCACAGACAGGTGGGTTTTGAAAGTGGTCGGTCAGGGACTGCCTCTGGAATTCGAGCAGTACCCTCCAAGCCGAGCCTGCCCCCCCCCGGAGGAAAGAGTATCCGTCCAGACTCAGTCGGCTCTTTGAGATGACATTGCTCTGCTCCTCCTCAAGGAGGCAGTAGCTCCAGTGGCGGATCCTCCAGCAGACCCAGGCTTTTTCTCCAGGTACTTCCTGGTGCCCAAGCAGATGGGGCGCTGGTGCCCCATTCTAGATCTCCACGACCTGAATCAGTATCTTAGGTCACGCACCTTTCGGATGACTACATGCAACATCTCTTTGACCTGGGTCTCAGCCATTCCTCTTTGAAGGTCCACATGGCAGCTATTTCGGCCTACCGTGTCCCTTTTGGAGACAGGACTTTTGCGCAATTGGAAGTCTCTAAGACTTTCCTTAGAGGGGTTCTCCATTTGAGACCCTCATCCGCATTCCTGCTCCTCCTTGGGATCTGAACTTTCTTCCTCGAGAAGCTTACCTTGCCTCCCTTTGAACTGGCAGCTTCAGCAGACTTGAAGTTCCTTTCTTGGAAGACTGTCTTCCTAATGGCCATTACTTCAGCTCAACGAATTTCCAAGCTTCAGGCCCTGATGTGCAAAATCCCTTGCTTGATTTTCCAGAAGGAAAGTGTGGCTCTGTGCACCAACCCTAAGTTTCTCCCTAAGGTGGTTGCAGAATCTACGCTGAATCAATCCATCGAGCTACCTGCTTTTTTTTCACAGCAGTCCAATCAAGGGGAGTACCTCTTGCATACTTTGGATGTTCATAGAATACTGAGATACTACACCACTAGGACTAAGGATCTCAGGAAATCTGATCAGCTTTTTGTCTCTTTTGCTCTCTAAAGAGAGGGCAATGCCTATCCAAATGGTTGGCTCATTGTATCACTTTCTGTTACGACAAGTACAACAAGACCCTGCCGGGTCAAGTCAAAGGTCACTTCACCAGAGAAGTAGCTGCCTTTGCGGCTGTTTCAAGAATGTGTCAGCAGCAGACATCTGCGCAGCCGCAACTTGGACTTCTGTCCATACCTTTACGAAACAGTACAGTTTGGACATTGCCTCTCGCTGTAGAGCAGGCTTCGGGTTCTGCAAGGTCTTCTTTCTTAAGACCCTTACAACCAGAGTTTCTATTGGTTGGTTAGTTTTCCTCCTCCCAAGTGCTTTTCTTTGTTCCAGACTGCTTGGGATTCAGTCCTATATGTAATTACCTACTGCAAGAACCCTCTCGAAGTAAGATGGTACAGTTACATAAGAACTTACCGTAACAGTAGATCTTCGAGAGAGGCTCTTGCAGTAGATAATGCCTTCCCGCCCTCCATTTCCCTCAGCTTTTTCAGCTCCTTTTCCAGGAAGGGAAATATCCACTTCTCTCTCATCTTGCCTTTTTTGGCCTTTGGCGGGAAAGAACTGGAAGGCAGGCGTGGAGGACCACCCCTTTGTACTTACAAGGGGGCGGTCCCCTGCCATAGACTGCTAGCTAGAATTTTTTCCGTGGGGTCCTGACACCTGCCAGGTCAGTCCTATATGTAATTACCTACTGCAAGAGCCTCTCTCGAAGTTCTACTGTTATGGTAAGTTCTTACGTAACTGTACTTTCTACACACTTATGTATTATTTTTCAAATGTCCTGTGTGAGAAATGCAACAATGTGATTTTCATAAAATCTTGGAGATAGAAACATGGATCATATATGTCCCATGTTTAGCAGAGTATTATTACTTGGGTCACTCATTTAATCAAAATATTTTGTTTTTCAAAAATACCAGGTGGCAAAATATATCGGTAGTGAACATCATGAAGTAACTTTTACTCCTGAGGAGGGATTCCAGTCTGTAGAAGAGGTCGTACAATGCTTGGAAACCTATGACATCACAACAGTACGGGCATCTGTTGGTAAGATTCTAAATCTTATTGACAAAGAAAAAGAGATGGATAGCCTTGGTTCAGTATCTACTTAAGCAATAATGAACAACGGGGGTTACATTAATGTTCTAGTTAATCACTCCGGGGGTTAATGGCTGAGAGCAGCCAAGTGCCATATTGCCCCAAGGGTGATTAACGTGAACATAACGTTATCCCCAGAGTTCATTATTGCATTATTATAATTAACGAATAACTGTAGTTTGAATACATTTTTGAATATGCTTTGCTGATTTTTGTGTGAAGTAAACAGAAAATAGTCCCTCCGCCATGCTAAACTGCATAGGATTTGACATGTAGATTAACATAAGGTCTTTAGAATGCTGACAACCAATTAGATTTCAGCATTCCTGAGACCCTTATAATTTCAAACATCCAGGTGCTCACGCTAGCTGTGAGGCAGTGCAGGGGCTGTAGAACACTATTTGCTGTCCCTTGAAAATAAAATTGGACCATACAAACAAAGAGTAGACCTTTTTCCTACACTCTCGATCCAGGTAGAGGTTAGAGACTATGTGGCGAGTGCCCTGCTTCCTCCCTCTTTGTAATTGTCCCCTGATCCAGTGTTGCATCTGTAGTGAGCATTTGCTTTGCATGCCTTTTCCATATTTTCAATAAACAAATACCAAAATGATGTTCCCTTTCAGAAACAAAAAAGGTAAGTTTGATATCTGTAACCAAAGCTGCTGACTGTAGAGAGAGACCGAATGTGGCGGTGGCTTCAGTATCATTCATGTACTGTAGCGTGACCGAGCAGTGTCAGTTGCGGTATAGGATGTACTGCATGTTTTACAATAAACGATCCTCTCTTTTAAAAAGTATGTTAACTCTTGTTTAAAGTTGAGTGAAATAACTGTAAGCAAATCTGCCGACTGTAGAGAGAGGTGAGCAAGTGCGCCATCTGCTTCACAAGGCAAGACGCAAGCGTGCGGGACCATTACTATAGCAACACTTGTTCACACCTGGCCACACCTGTGAGCCGCTTGACCACACGCCACCTCTCTGTATAGCCAGCGGCTTTGCTTACAGTTATTTCTCTTCTCTTAACTTAAAAAAAAGAGCACGCATTTTAAACAGAGGATCACTTATTGTAAAACACTGGCAGCATGTCCTTGTACTGCAGTTGACACCGCTCGGTCACACTGTACTACATGAACAATACTGAAGCCGCCGATGCTGTCGCTCTCTCCCCTCTCTAAAGTCGATGGCTTGCTACTGATATCTAACTTATCTAAACTTAAAAAAACAGAAGTTAATACAGCTTTTTAGCAAAAGAGAACTTGCTTTACTTTCTAGGCTCGGTCAGCCTTGCTGTAATGGCGTCCACAGGTTCCAAATGTAGAATGCTGAAACGGTACCTAGTATCTAAATTACAAAAAAAAGTCATCATGTAATCAGGCTCTACAAGTATGTTAATAAGAAGATTAATGTAAGGGTCTCAGAATGCTAGCAACCAATCAAATTGCAGCATTATTGAGACCCTTATAATAACATGCATAAAATCAATCAATCAATCAAGACTTTATATAGCGCCTTTCAAATTCACAGCACTGTACACAATAAAAACCACACATAATTTAAAAAACAATATAAATTATTTAAGAACAGTCTAGGTAGGCCAATGAAAATAAATATGTTTTTAACATGGATTTAAAACTACTGACGGTCAGGTATTCTCTTAACTGACGAGGTAGAGAATTCCACAGGGTTGGTGCTACAAATGAAAAAGCATGAGCTCCAGAAGTTTTTAAACTAACCCTGGGAATCTAGCAATCCCTCATCTGCGAATCGGAGAGGATGATTACAGGAGTAGGGAGTCAGGAGATCTTTCAGGTAGTCGGGTCTCTGTTCGTGTAGGGCTTTAAAGGTAAGCAAGCCTACCTTATAGGTGCTCCGACACTGAACCAGCAGTCAGTGCAGCACAGGCGTAAAGTGTGACTGGCCCTAGAAGTACCAGTCAACAGCCTGGCTACAGCATTCTGCACTAGCTGTAAGCGGCAGACATCAACCCCAGACAGCCCTAGGTAGAGGGCATTGCAGTAGTCAAGACGGGTGGTGATGAAGACATGGACCAGTGTTGGAACGTCACCTGGAGGAACCAGGTGTTTCACCCCGGGCGATATTCTTCAGATGGTAAAATGAGGATTTAACCACGGCTGACACCTGAGATTTCATGGTCAAACCGGCGTCAAAATAACACCCAGATTCCGCACCCAGTCTGAGGTAGTGAGCTGAACACCGTCAAGCCATAGTCCCGACGTGTGCCCAGCCCCCAAACCCGCCCCCGGGCGACCCAAGTCCACAACTAATACCTCAGTCTTATCTGGATTCAATCTCAGCCAGCTAGAGCTCATCCAGTCTTTGATCTCAGAGAGGCAACTATTTAGCATTGAAATCGCATCAACCTGACCGGGCACAAAGGACATATACAGCTAAGTATCATCTGCATAGCAGTGAAAACTCAAGCCGTATTGCCTGGTATCATCTCCCAATGGCAGCATATATACACTGCGAACAACATGGGTGCTAATATGGAACCCTACGGCACCCTGCAGGACAGGGAGAGGGCATCAGAGGAATAAATTCCAGTGACCACCCTGTGAGACCTGCCCACGAGGAATGATCGAAACCATTTGAGGACTGTACCCGACAGTCCACAAAGAAACCGCAGGGACTCCAAAAGCACGCCATGGTCCACAGTGTCAAAGGCTGCTGAGAGATGAAGGACCAGGATGGTACGAGCCTTTCAGTCTCTCGCCATTAGGAGATCATTCAATACCCGGACAAGCGCAGTCTCCGTGCTATGCGTCTTCCTAAACCCAGATTGAAGAGCTTCGTAGACATAGTGAGTTACAAGATGATCGTTCAGTTGCAACGCAACAACATTCTCAATAACCTTACCCACAAAAGGCACGTTAGAGACAGGCCAGTAGTTAACTGGACAGTCGGGGTCCAAGGAGAGCTTTTTAAGGAGTGGTCGAATGATCTCCTCCTTTAGGGGATCTGGAAAGACCCCCTTCTCCAGGGATTTCCAGACAATTTTCAGCTAGGATCGGGCAGATAACATCTACACACCCCACTAAAAGGGGGTATGGCCCAGATACAAACTACAACAGGTTGGGCGCAAAGTCCGGACGATCTTCACAATGTCCATGAATTCCAGCTGGCTGAAATCCGTCCAGACA
Source organism: Neoceratodus forsteri (assembly GCA_016271365.2). NCBI lineage: Eukaryota > Metazoa > Chordata > Ceratodontiformes > Ceratodontidae > Neoceratodus > Neoceratodus forsteri. Next base: position 71,719,802 of record CM057457.1, read on the forward strand.
GACCGGGTGCTCACCACCTCCCATCGACCTCCACAACCCCTCGGACCTAATGCTGTCAACCTTATCTGCAAAGAAACGAGCTAGTTCATCACACTTTACTTGTGAAAAGGCTTTTCCGGACTAGAGACAGATTGTGCAATCCAATCTGTCAACAGTCTCGAAAAGCTGAGCCGTTCGGTTCTGCACAGCAGAAATCTCCCTGGACAGGATCTCTGCCTTCTTATGGGTGATTTCTGATTTGATAGCCCTTATAATGTTCCATCAATCTAAGCCTGTCTGCATCCAGGCTGGACTTCTGCCATGCTCTCTCCAGCCTTCTACCAACTTTCTTCAGCTCCTTCAAGGACCCATCATACCAAGGGGACCTTAGGCGAAGAGTGAGTGGTCGAACCCGAACAGGAGCAGTCAAGTCCAAGGCATCTCCCACTGCCTTATTATAGGCTTGAATGAGGTCCCCTGGACTTGAGCTTTCACCCAGCAATCCCAGTAGATCCAGCATCGCCGATAATCCCTCTGGGGTAACTCCCCTTAAATGGTGGTAACGGACCATCTGCAAAGGGGTAAATCCATTTGGGGGGGGGGGGGCAAAACTGAACCCTATGGTGTGATGGTCAGACCAACTGACTGGTTTCACCCCCAAGTCCGAGATCTCCATCCCCAGGAGGAAAAACAGATCCAATGAGTGATCTCCTATGTGGGTAGAGGAGGTAATCACCTGTGTAAGGTGCAGTATTGTCTTTAGCTGGAGGAGTTTTTGACCAAATTGCGAGAGTTCATCGTCAACCCAGGCATTGAAGTCCCCCAGAATTATCCATCTGGGAGACTCCAGTACCATGTCAGCGATGAAGTCCGCTATCTCCTGCAGGAAAACACCATCATCACCTCGTGGGCAGTAGATGAGTATCCTGCAGCCTACACCCTCTCACATGATACACTCAAAGGATCTGGTGGTTCCCACTGGAACATCCACAAGGCCCAGTTTGGTCTTAAAAAAGATGGCTACACCCCCACCCCTACAATCCAACCTTGGGCGGTGGATCACCGAGAACCCAGCTGGAACTGCAGAAGCCAGTACTGAGCCTGCATTTTCATCCAGCCAGGTCTCGGTGATACATGCCAGATCCACCATTTCAACAAGATCAGCTATAATGGCTCTTGTTTTTGATGGATCTGGCATTACATAACTCCGTCCGGGTTGGATGGGATGCTGAGGAAGACCTCTACTCCTGTCCAGTGCAACAGTTTCTGGGCCCTTGGGTATGGGAACAAGACAGGGTTTACCTCTGTCCTGACACCATTTCACCCCAGGGTGTCGCCCTGTCCCCACCACCCCATCCCCCCCTTACATTCCCCTCAAGACCCAGTCCAAAATGTCCATATATCTGCATGCATGCATGCATGCATGTATGTATGTATGTAAACAGCACATTTAGCTATGGATGAGGTGGGTATAACACTGACAAAATAAAGATTATCTGGTTATCTTGCTGTACATTTGCTTTCCCATCATTTCTTCTACTGTTGGCTAAGATTGAGTAGTATCTGTTCTCATCAATTTAATATCCGATACATTCTTTGTCTGGGAACTGTCTGTATATTAAATAGATTTTTGTAACAGTGAGGCAGAGTAGGAGTATGCTCCTTCCACTCAGTACATCCACCTGGTATTGCAGCATTTCCAGGTGGGGTGCACTTCCCTAGAAGGAAAATGAGTGTCCTGTATAATCTGAGTTTTCTTGTTTCTGTATGAATGGAAGCTTGGGGGGGAGAGGGGACGGCTCAGGAGGGATGTAAGGAAATTCTGTTTCATAGAGCGATCCCTGGATCCTGCATTATTCCCCTGCTTTGCAGGCTTGTAGCGCCTTGCATGCCCTGGTGGAACCCCAGAGCCGGCCCGGAGGCATCATCCTTGGTTGGCCCCATACTTTACTCCATTTTCTTCCCTATGTTGCCCTAACCCGAGACCCCAAGCGGTGGCGATGGGCATGGAGGTGCACATGCTAATCGCGAGCTCCAGTAGCAGCCTCTTCCGAGGCAGAGAGCTGCCAGCTGACAGCAACTCGCATCCCGCTGCCGGCCTCCCAACGATCCAGGCTCATCCCCGAACCCGGATTGCTGGTGTGGCATCCAGCGCCTCAACCCTATGCGCCGCCGGGCTGGCTAATCCAGTAATTTTTAATCGATTGACACACACACACACACACACACACTTCTCCTTGTTTGCCATTCTCTTTCCTGGCCTAGACAATTCACATGCCATGGAGACCAGTAAGTCTGTTGTTCTTATTTTTTTCTTTACTGGTTTTTGTAAAATATTAGATCTTGCTTTGAGAGGGCTCTTGCAGTAGGTAATTGTATGCGACTGCCCCCCTGGTGTCAGGACCACGAAAACTTTGTAAGCAGGTGTCGGGGGAGGGAATGCCACCGACTTGCCATGACTGACATCAGCATGACACTATATAGTGGGCAGTCCCATGTCCACCCTCCAGTTTTTTCCCGCCGCCAGCTTGTGCACGTCGGACCAACTGAAGCTTGTCGCAGCAGTTCGAACATTTCTTTTTTTCAGATGCTTAGCCGCTATTTCTTGTTTTATACAAATTAAGTAAATTGTTTGTATGTCGCCCAATTCTCCATCGGAATCGCATAAGAACAAGTGCGGTTTGTGCGGCGTCCAGTTACCACGCAAGGACCAGCATTCCCTTTGCCTCTTCTGTTTTGGCCCTTGCCACAAAGTCGAGGAGTGTGAGGCCTATGCCAAATTCAACCAGGCAACACGGAAGCTGCGCCAACAGTCACTCGCCCATCTCTTGGGCCTCAAGAAAAAATGGCAACAATGGAAAAAGAGCTAAAAAAAAGCTCCAAAACACTTCTCCTTGCCGTTGGACCAACTTAAGGAGAAGAATGGGATAAAGAAAAACATCGGGACATGGAGCAGTCTCCCTCCTTCGAAGCTGCCCATGGGCCCTTCATTAGAGATTAGGCCCCCTTTCTCCGGGAAGGTAAGTGCCATGGCCAAACCTGTGGTCCCTTCAGAACAGGCTTTGGCCCCACTGCTGCCACTGGTTAAGGTGATGGCAGGCTCTTCGGAGTCATCTGAGATGGCAGCCACCCTTAGGCCCATTTCCACCCTGGGCTCCAAGTCAGCAGGCATACTAACATACTAAAATGCCAGCAGAATAGGCCTAATGGTCTTTCGTGTCTGCTTGTTTGGTCAGCCCCCACCCTGGGTGCTGACCTTGCTGTCCCCCTCGCCTTCTCTGGCTTCTCCTTTCCCAGTTCCGGATATTCTTGCTGCATTGGATTTTGCTTCCCAACCCTTCCTGTACCTGTCCCAGCCCTCTTGAACCCCTCCACTGTCTCTGCCTCCACCAGCCCCTAGGTAGTGCATTCCATGGCTCTACCACCCTCTCAGTGAAGTAGCACCTCCTCCTTTCTCCCTGAATCTTCCCTCCAGCTTCCACCCATGCCCTCTAGTGGCCCCTCCTCCTTCCTTCAAGCACCCTCACTGTTCCTCCCCTATTTACCCTCTTCATGTACCTGAAGACTCTATCATGTCCCCCGTCCCTTCTCTTCCAAAGTGTACATATTTAGCTCTTGAGCCTCTCCTCATAGGTCCTGTCCCCCAAGCCCCAAATCATTTTGGTTGCCCTCTCTGGACCCTCTCCAGGAGGTTAATATCCTCTTTAAGTGCAGCCTCCAAAACTGCACGAGTACTCCGGTGTGCCTCACCAAGCAGTTATACAGAGGGAGTATCACTTCCTCCTTCTGGAGGTGATCCCCAGCGATGCATCCCAGCATCCTGTTGGCCTTGGCTGCTGCCCTCCTACAAGTCTCAGAGTTGTTCATCTGACATCCACCACCACCCCCAGGTCCCTCTCAGCCATTGAGACTTGTAGTATTCCCCAGGGTGTACACTTGGCCTGGGTTTCTGGCCCCAGGTGGAGAACCTTGCATTTCCCTGCATTAAACCTCAGCTTCCACTTTCTAGACCATCTTTCCAGAGCCTCAGGTCTCCTGCAGGCCACCCTCCCTCCTCCCCATCCACCACCGCCTCCAGTTTCGAGTCATCTGCAAAGAGACTCATCTCACTCCTGATTCCTGTCCTTATGTCAGATACGTAGGCGTTGAACAGAAGGGGCCCAAGGACTGATCCCTGTGGGACTCCCACTAATGACCCTCCTTGGGGAAGAGACTATCCCACCAACTATCCGGTCCTGGAGCCAATTGCCTATCCATCGGATCATCTGGTTTCCCAACCCCATTTCTCCTAGTTTATCCAACAGGCCCACGTGGAACAGAGTCAAATGCCTTGCTGAAGTCTAGAAAGAGGACATCCACTGGTTTACCCAGGTCCAAGGCACTTGTCACCCAGTCATAGAACTCCACCAGGTTTGTCTGACACGATTTCCCGGGGATGAATCCATGCTGTCTATCGTCCAGGCACCCTGACTTATCCAGGTCCCCCCCCAGCCTCTCCTTGACAATGCCCTCCATCACCTTGCCCACCACTGATATCAGGCTGATAGGCCTGTAGTTCCCTGCCACCTCCCTTGATCCCCCTGTGGACAGGCACTACATGCCTCCACCTTCCAGTCTTGGGGCACCCACCCTGTCCTCAGAGAGATGGTGAAAAGCTCTGCCAGGGTTTCGCCAGGACATCTGCAAGTTCCTTCAGCACTCTAGGATGTAATTTATCCGCCCTGGTGCTTTCTCCGTCTTAAGGGAGCTGAGGGCTTCCCTCACTCTCTGCTGTGATTTCCACTTCCAGTACCTCTTCTCCTGCTTAGCCCTCCCCCACCTGCCAGTGATGCCCCAGACCTGCCGATTGGTAAGGGCCCCCTCATTATCTCTGTCTCCTCCCATGTATGATGCAGCATCCCCATTTTCCCGGTGAAACTGAGGTGAAGTACTCATTTAGTACCTCAGCCTGCTCCTCTGGTCTTGTGCCCATCTCTTCCCTGATTTAATCCTGCTAATCTGCCCCTTCACCCTTCGCTTTCCCCAATGTATCTAAAGAACCTCTTTCCTCTCCTAATTTCCTGGCCAGGTTCTGCTCCTTCCTTGCCTTAGCCACCCTCACCACTCTAGTGGCCCTTCTAGCCATCAGCTCATACTCCCCGATCCCTTTCACTCCTTGAGCACTTGAATTTTATAGGCTGCTTTCTTCCTGCACCACCTCCTGGACCTCCCTGGTCCACCAACAGGGTTTTTAGGCCCACCACATTTTCGTCTTACTCTTGCACAGGTGCTGGTAGCATCCTGCACCCTCTCCTGATGATTTCCCACCTACTATCGAGGCCCATGTCTGACCCAATCCCATCCAAATGCTCCTTAGGATCCTTCCCATTTCCTTAAAATCCACCCCTGAAGTCTGTTACTTCCGTCTTTGTGCAGCCTTCTACCCCTCCTAGGTCCAGGCAGAACCAGACCGTGGCATGGTCACTCCCGCCAATGGTCCCTTACCTCAGGCCCCCAATCTGGTCACTGTCTGCCAGGACCACATCCAGTACCTGCGCCTCCTGGTCGGGTTCCTCACCTGCTGAGTTAGGAACGCGTCTTGAAAGACATCCAACAACCTCTGTTCCTGGTCACAGAGGATGTCATAGTCTCCCAGTCTGTTCCTGGCATGTTTAAGTCCCCTAACACCACCACCTTTCCTCTGCCCAGTCTGCAGTGTCTCCAACATCTGCCACCAGACTGTCCTCCAGCTCCTCCGCCAGGGCAGGGGGTCTATACACCACTCCTATTTTTACTCTCTTGCCCCCCCTTGTTATCAAGGTGACCCAAATCGCCTCCACGGTTCCCTCCGCCTCCTCTACTCCCCCTATGCCAATGCAGTTTTTACTATCATTGCTACCCCTCCTCCCCTTCCCTCCCACCTGTCCTTCCTGAACATAGTGTAACCCTCCAGGTTCAGGTCCCAGTCATGTCTTGCAGTGGCCCAAGTCTCAGTGACCGCTGCCACATCCACTGCTCCCTCAGTTAACATCGCCTGGAGCTCAGGCATTTTATTGCCCAAGCTCCTGGCATTTCAGGACTACCTTCCACCCTTTCTCCTATAGTTCCATTTCCCTGCTCGTGTTCCCTTGGGGATTCTGTTTTCTCTGGTCTGCACTTTGCCAGTTGGTCTTTTCCTGCAATCCTCCTGGTCCCCAGGGGTGGAGACAGAGTCCTCCTTATCGGCATCCCCTTGACTGCCTTTTTTCCCATCCCACCCCCTTCACAAGTTTAAACCCACTTTTCACCAATGAACTCCTCTATTTTAACTTAAGGATTCCCTCCCTCCAAATTGAGATGTAGTCTATCTCTAGCATACAGCTCCTTATCCTCCCAGGTTTCCCCAATCCCCCATCAACCCATACCCTCTGGCCTCACACCACTCCCTGAGCCACTGGTTTATCTCCCTAATTTTTCTTTTGTGTTCCCCACTAGCCCTTGGCACTGGCAGGATTTCTGAGAAGGAAACTGTGCATCCTATGTCATGACAGACCCTGGCGAGCTCCCTGTATCTCTAGCTCGCTATTTCCCTCAGTGTCATTTGTGCCCAGGTGGACCAGTATGTCTGGGGAACCCCCACAGTCCTTTGCCAGCTGATATACCTCGTGCTTAGCCCTGTGCACCGTTAGTCCAGGGAAGCATCTTGTTCTAACTGGCCAGGCTTCTCCTTCCTATCCCATTTGATACCCTGATCATAGAATCCCAGCAGGAGCACTCTGACCACTCCTTTTCCTCCATTCCCCCCTTCCATGTCCCTCATCCTTTCTACCGGCCCTTCCACCCAGCTGGCTCCTTGTTCCTCCCCCTATCTGTGTGCCACATGCCACCTGCTCCTTATTTACCATGGCCACTCCCTTCCCTCCAATCCTATGCCTCTCCTCCTCCTGAGTATCCTTCTGTACCTTGTTAATTCCCCCCTCACTGCTCACAACTGGTCCTTCTCCCCCATCTGCTAAACTAGCCTGGCTCATCCTCCCTTCCTTCCTGTCTCCATTTAGTTCCTCCTTGCTCGTCGTGCTCTGGCCTACCCTCAGCTCTCTTTACTGAATCCTCCTTGTACTTCTGGTCCTTCTTTACCTTTCCTCCCAGCTGGTCCTTCTCCTTGCTTCCTCCCTCTTCCCCTGCCCTCCTGCCGATTCACTGCTCCCCCCATTCTCCTGCATTCCAGGTCCCCCGTTCTTCCTGCTATCTGGCCCCTGCCTCCTGCCCCCAACTCCCACACCCTTTCTGTCTCTAACCACCTCTGTCGTGCTACATCCCCCTCATCCTTGAGCAGTAGAAGAAATTGAGCGGTTACTAAGTATAAGGTCTGATCCACCTCCCTGCCTTGCTTCCTTCTGTCCAGCACTGGCTATCCGCCTACTTCCCTGAGAATGTTGTCCCTCCGTCCCCCCTTTATGAGGGTCCCCAGTTACCTGCCTGCTTCCTTGGTAGTGTCCTTTTGGGCCCCCTCTGCCAGGGTCCCTATGTGACCCCTGAGTATTCTCCTGCATTCCTTTCCCTATACCCCCGCCCCCAGTGCTTGGTGCAACCCTGTGGGAGATTTCCAGCCCCCTTCCCCAACCATACCACCCCCTTCCCCCAGCTTTCTCCTCATCCCCGCAACCTCCTCCCTAAGCTGTGCTAGCTGGTAGCACACTGGGCAACCACCAAACTTCCAAGCCCAGTCCAGTATCATGGCTGCTCCACACCCTGTGCACCCCACCACCCTCCCAAAGATGCCGGCCCTAATGATGTGTGGTTCCATCCCCTTTCAAATAGGTTTCTTGGGTGAGCCACCAGGTTCCCCTATTCCAAGATACCCCTACTGCCTAATCAGGTCACCCACTAATCCTAGAGACAGTCCCACTGTACACCAGTAACTCTGTTACTAGGTGCAGTACAACACATTAAACATGTAAGGAAAATGAACAACTCCCTAAGCTCTCTCTCCCGGCCTTTAAATTCAACCCCAGTGGCTAGAACTACGTGAGCTGCACCAGCAGCCTTTTCCTCAATTGCAGGGCAGGTCTTCCCTATAAATTTGCAGACTTCTGGGAGGTGGGTCTTGGGCAGACACCTGACAAGGTGTGTATCAGCCCTGTGTCTCCCTCCAAGCCCTGCAGCTAAAGAACCAGGCCCAAGCAAATCCCACCAAACAGGTTTTAAATCAGAAGAAATAGGCCTCTACCAGCGCAGCCTGTTACAAAGTGAAACATCCACAAAAAGAGCCCCACTTACAGCCACTAAATCAGTTTACAAACATCCAGGATCCCCCAGAACAATACCCTGCTAGCCCCTTAGAAGCAAGAAAGAAAAGAACTAACCTACCAAGTAAAATCCACAAGAACCCTGTGAAAACAGCAGCAGCTACTGTCCTGGAACACAACTGATCCTGCCCCCTTCCAGTTCTTTCTGGCATGGCCAATAAGCTGCTCATTGGTCCCCCTGATGAGCGCCCGGCCGGGGTCGGTAAGCCGGGAGTTGGAGCCCCTGACTCCTGCATGACCTAGGTTGATCAGTCGATCGTCGGTCCTTCCAACGACCGCATGACTTCTTCACATCCTTCGGGCTCTGACGTAAAGCTGCCGGACGTTAGCACCATCGTGGCTAAAGGACTAGGGTCCCCCTGGGGCTCTTTCATGGAGAGCCCCCATCTTCAGCTCCGTCTTACCTTCCTCCACTGTCACCGTGTCTGACAGACGAACCTCTTCTGTCAGGTTCTCCTGATGAAAGGCTGTCACCGGGCCTCACAGTGGCTCTGACGCCCATAATGGTATCGGACCCTGTTCCTAACTGTCCACCCCTGTCGGGGCTCCCCCAGCTCTTCCGCCCTCGGGACCTCCTTCGGGGTCATGCCCTTCTCTATAGGATTGTCCTACAGGATCGTCAGGCATCCCTCCATCTGGGCTGCCGTTCGGCCCCCGCCCCCGTCAGGGCCACCTTCAGGCTACCCTCCGTTGGGTCCACCAGCATATGTTCCATTGGGCCTGCCATCTGTGTATAACCTGTCAGGGCCGCTGTCAGGTTCCACCATTCGAGTCTGACATCAGGTTTCACGTATCCTCCATCGGCCCCGACGCTGGATCCTTTTTCATCATATTACTATTCAGGCTACCCTGGCTATTTTCATACACCAGGTTTACCCACATTACCTGTCTCCTAGCTTTGGGGGGCATGGTCCTGGCTCTGGCTTCTCACAGCCTCCACCTCCTCCCACTCCACCTCCAGAACCTCAAGTGGACTTTCGGGGAAATTCTAAAATCTTGGTGATTTGAAACCAAAACCCAATTGGTTTCAGAATTAGACAGCAGGCATCTGGTTGTTCCAGACGCAGGCCACCCATCTCCTCCTCCTCGGGCGCTGTCTCCGGTACCGTCTCATCCTTTGGCGTCAGGCCATCCATCAGCTTCGACACCCCTGACGTCGGACAGGATCACAAGGGAGCCAGATCCTCCACTTCCTGAAAAGATTCCTTAGGATTCAGATGATTCTGATGCAGACTCGGGATTCCTCATCCACCGATTCGGATTTTGAAAATCCTCCCCTGAGGAACCAGTCCTTGGAGAATCTCCAGAATTACCGCCTGAAGATCCCTCCTTTGTGGACCTCCTCAAGCACGTGGCGGAGGCCCAGGGATGGAAGTCAAAAGCTCTGGACCCTAAAAGAACAAGGTTGGCAGAGCATCTTGATCTCCCGGATAAGAGTCCGGTTCTCACTCCCCCATGGCTGGAACCACATGAGGATCTTTCCTCGACCATATGGCAGAGACCTTCCTCCATCCCGGCCATAGCAAAGAAAGCAGACCAGGTTTATTGGACCCCTGAGGACTAGGACCACCTTAGTGTACATTCTAAGGCAGACTCGGTGGTCATTACGGCAGCTCATGATAGATCTGCTAAGCCTAAGCACCTCAGCACTTCCCCTGCCGATAAAGATCCCAGACAAATGGACCAGTTCTGGAGAAAGTTCTGTATGTCTTCTACTCTAGCTATACGTGCTCTGAACTACATCTTGCACATGCTAGAGTACCAAAAAACCTTGATCTGCCAGCTCGAGCCAGTTGTAGAGGCCCTACTGGACTCTGATTCTAAAGCCTCATTGGCATTCACATTAAAAATGGCCAAGGTGGCTGGATGCCATCCTTTGGAGGCCACCTACGATGCGGTGGATTCCTCCGCTAGAGGTATGGCCACAGCTGTAAGCAGTGGCCAGTACTCTAGGCAAAGAGTATCTGGGCTAGCCCCCAGATGTTCAGTCTGCTATCCAAGATGCCCTTTTCAGAGGTTCTGTCCTGTTCGGCGGGGATGCTCAGGACATCATAACAAGCCTGTAAGATAAAGGCATAGCTTTACGGTCCATCCATACTATGTACAGACCGAAACAACAACAACAACAAAAGCATTCTTTTTGTTGGCAAAACAGAGATCAGATGAAAAAACCAGCAAGGACCCAAGCGTCGATTCAAACGCAGGGCACCCAATACTGCTGCCGCCCCTCCAACCAAAACTCAAAGAACTTCAGGTGTGGCCCTCCCTAACCTGCCCCCCCACGCCTAGCTTGCTAACCACCCTCCCTCCTCTTCTGTTGGAGGAATAGGTGGGCGGAAGATTCGCGAGGCATCTGGGAGAACGGGAGTCCATCACGTCAGACGCCTGGGTGCTGCAACTAATAAGCTTGGTCACATTCTCGAATTCAAACAAACACCTCCAAACAATCCCCCGAGGTCTTCTAATTACTCAAGGGTGCATATCCCCCATCTCAGGGAGGAAATCACGGTTCTTCTTCACAAAGTAGCAATAGAGCAAGTGCTGGCAAACCAGATAGGAAGAGTTCTACTCCCATTTCTTTCTGGTTCCTAAAAAGACGGGAGATTTACGCCCCATTCTGGATCTCGGTACCCTCAACCCCTTCATAGAATAGAAGAGGTTTCGGATGCTGACACTGCAAAGCCTTCTGCCCCTCCTCTCCAAAGGTCAGTGGCTTTGTGCCCTGGACATGAAGGATGCATATCTACACATCCCCAATATTCCATCTACATTGCAAATTCCTCAGGTTTTCTTTCCAAGGGGGAGCAGTACCAGTTCAGAGCTCTCCCCTTTGGCCTGCCCTCCGCCCTGCAGGTTTTTATCAAATGCCTGGCAGTAGTGGCAGGGGTCTTGAGGAGTTCGGTTCTCCGTCTTCTTGGCCTCATGGCAGCGGCTATCCTCATGGTTGCACTAGCCAGACTCCACATGCATATTTCACAGTGGACTGTACGGTCTCAGTGGGGTCAGAGGGAGGACAACTTGGACAGTCCGGTCCTCATCTCCAGCCCAGTGCAGTGGTACCTGTTATAGTGGCAGGACTCCAGCAGTCTGATTCTGTGAGTCCCTTTTCAGATCCCTCCTCACTCCCAGATACTGACTACAGATGAATCGGGACAGGGAAGGGGTTCCCATCTGGGACGACACAGGACCCAGGGACTGTGGTCACCTGTAGAGGCACACCTACACATAAACATGCTAGAAATGAGAGCAGTGCCTTTTGCTCTTCAAGCTTTTTAGCACATCCTCCTACAAAAGAACCTGTTGATCAAAACAGACAATATGTGTGGGGTGTGGTACATCAATAAATGGGGCAGCCGTCCCTTCGGCGCAGTGGCTGGATTTCCGCTTGTGACGCCACCGACCCGGGTTCGGAAATGAATCTGCTACTGGAGGGCGGCCAGGAAAAGAGGCTCAAGTGTCAGATGACTGCGTCCTTTGGGGGCAGAAAGCGATCCAGTGCTTGCTGACCCCGATGGAGGCTGGGGGCATGGTAACATGCAGGGCCCCACTAACTAATGGAGTGTGGTAAACGTCTGCGTATGCCTGACGTTAGTGGCACACCACACCCCGGAGAGCAAATGGGAAAAGAGCCCAGTGGTCGACTGGATTACAGTCTCCTGCTCCCACTGGTGCAAGACCTCGAGCAGTGCATGAACCATTCCAGCAGCACCTGGGCCAAGATTTGTGCTGGTTGCCCCACCGGTGCCTTCCCCGTTGGAGGAGAGGACTAGCCCAGCGAAGGGTTATGTCTGCGTTACCTGGGAGGGGGCCTGCATCGTGGCAGTGAGGGGCATAGGAAGGCCTGAGGGAGAGGCCATCCCGGAGCTGGGGGGAGCAGAAAAGAACCGGGGCACCTGCTCATACCCTCTTTGCAGAGAAGCAATGCGGGTTTGGAACTGGGCGGTTCTGCACAGAGTCCGTCTCCTGGTGGTTCACGTCCCAGGCATGCAGAATGTTCTTGCAGACAGTCTCAGTCGCACCAAGGTAAGCGCTCACGAATGGGAGCTAAAGCCAGAAGTTCTAGATCACATCTTTTACCTTTGGGGTCGTCCAGAAATGGATTTGTTCACAGCCACATCGAACGCAAAACTTCCCAGGTTTTGCTCACTTGATCCCGGGCATGGTGCTTTCTGGCAAGATGCACTGTTGCTTTCTTGGACAGGGAGGTTTCTGTGTGCAATCCCTTCCTTTTCAGTATTAGAGTGTGTTGATCAAGCTTCAGTTAGAAGGAGCACAAATGAGATCGATAGCTCCATTTTGGCCTTGACAAATCTGATTCCCACTGCTTCAGCAGTTATCAGGGGAACTTCCAATCACTCTACCTCTGTCTTACGATCTCCTGACCCAGGAGGGGGGCACACTGGTACATCCGGGCTAAAATCCCTTCATCTTCATGCGTGGCTCCTCAAGACATAGCTGCTTCCAAGTACGGGGTTTCCCCACGGGTGGCTCAAATTTTGATAGAGGCGAGCAAGCTGTTTACCAGAACTACCTACACCATGAAGTGGAAATGCTTTTCCATTTGGGCCACCTCAAAAGATATGGATCCTTTCTTGTGACCCGCTCCTCGGGTCATGGTGCATCTTCTTCATCGGTCAGATCTGGGCTTGAGCTGTTTGTCACTGAAGGTGCACCTAGCGGCCGTCTTTGCCTACCATGATCCAGTTGGAGGCAAGACAATGGCTCAGTTAGAAGTCTCCAAAACCTTTTTAAAAGGTATCTTGCATCTGAAACCCCCAGTGCGTAATCTGGCTCCACCGTGGGGTTTCTTTTAGAAAAATTTACCTTACCTCCTTTTGAACGGGCAAGTACTTGCGATATGTACTTTCCTGGAAAACGCTCCTTTTAGTTGCAGTTACCTCAGGTAGTAGAATTTCCGAGCTCCAGGTCCTGGTGCTTAAGGTGTCTTAGCTGATTTTTCAGAGAGACCGGGTGGCACTGCGCACAAATCCTAAGTTTCTGCCAGAGATCGTTTCAGAGATGACCCCTTAATCAGTCTCTAGAATTACCAGTATACTACCCTGAGCATTCTAATTGGGGGGGGGGACCGGGGGACCATTCTGCATGCGTTAGACGTTCACAGAATTTTGTGTTATTACACAACCAGAACAAAGGAGATCCGCAAGATGGATCAGGTTTTTGTTTCTTACACACCAAAAAGGGAGGATGCGGCAGTTTCCAAACAATGCCTTTCAAAATGGCTGGCAAACTGCATTACTTTCTGTTACCAGAAGTATGGTGAAGTCCTTCCAGGTCAGGTTAAAGGACATTCTACCAGGGGAATGGCTGCTTCCACAGCCTGTTTCAGAAATGTATTTGTTGCCGACATCCGCGCAACTACTTGGAGTTCAGTCCACACTTTCACGAAACACTGCAGTTTGGACATTGCCTTGCAGCGTAGAGCCAGTTTAGTACTAGCAGTCCTTCAGGGACTCCTGTCCTAATTTCCTAGTTTTTTTACTTACTGGGATTATGTTCCAGCCTCCCATGTGGTTTTCTTGTCCCTTTGACTCCTTACTGCTTGGGACTCAGTCCTACAAGTAATTACCTACTTTAAGAGCCCTCTCGAAGTAAGATAGTACAGTTACATAAGAACTTACTGTAACAGTAGATCTTCGAGAGAGACTCTTGCAGTAGATGAACTTTTTCCCACCCACCTTCCCCCTTCTTTCTTATTACCATGTCTTTCCAGAAAGCCATTTGTTGGATTCAGGAGTCTCTTTCTTTTCTCCTGTCATTACTCATGGTGGTCTCTGGTGGGAGAACTGGAGGGCGGATGTGGGGACTGCCCACTATATAGTGTCATGCTGATGTCCGGTGGGCGGGCCCCCATCAGATACTACTAGCAAAAGTTTCCATGTGATCCTGACACCAGTGGGCGCAGTCCTACAAGTAATTACCCACTGCAAAAGCCTCTCTCGGAGATCCACTGTTATGGTACGTTCTTACGCAACTGTACTTTACCTGCCCTTTACACAGTTGGCTTTCAAATATTTTAGTCTATACTGATATTTTTGCGCACTTCTTGTAGCTCTGGATAAATGCTATATCAGTACTGTATAAAAGTAGTTTCTAGGGACATGGATATGTTGTTCATCCACACTTATTGGCAGGTTCCTTGCCGCTTTAAATCTTGCCGGAAGGTCTTCAAGCTGGCTCCTCCCACCCACCAGGGTGGTAAAACTCTCGACTCCGCCCCATGATGCCAGATCTTCCTTACCGCTTGGAAGCTCAGGTTCCCTCCTTAACGCTCTGCGTATAAGACTGGTTCCTAACTCTTTGGTTTTTCCGAAATTAATCTCTAAGGTTTTCTAGACTTCGGTCAACTTTTCCCTTGCGGCTGCGATGGACAAATCGACTCCCGGTTTCCGGAGATGCCCATGCGGGCAGAAGATGTCTTGGACGGATCCGCACTCCACGTGCGTCTACTGCTTGGGCCTTGAGCACGACCCGCAGGCTTGCGACCTGTGCTCTTCTTTCTCGGCCTACGTCCAGGAAGACCGTGCTGCCCGTCTGCAACTTGGGCGACCCGAAAAGCGTTACCCTCCGGTAAAGTCGAAAGAGGACCGGTTGGCGGTTTCCGCCGCGACGGGCTCGGCGGATCAGCTAGAGCAGATGATCGCCCTCGAAGAGGAGGCGGCGCGGGCCGCATCTTCCTCGGCCGCGGCATTTATCCCGCTCTCTCTGGGATCCTCATATCCTGCTTCCTTTAAGGAGCTTTGTCTGTCTCTCTCCACTAAGGGAGAGGGACCAACATCTGCTGGACCTTCCTCTTGGTCCAAAAAGAAGGACAAGGGTAAGTCCCTCCGTCGACGCTCTTGGGAGCGGGAGAGGTCCCTCCCCTGAGTGGTCGACCATCGACTGGCCGATCCTCCGGCTTCGCCACTGGCTTCACGGTGTCCCCGTCAGGTCAGTTGACCCTTGGCAGCTCTTGTGGACTCTTCTGAGTCCGACGACGATTCCTCCCTTTTCCAGGCGAGTGGACTTGAGAGGTTTGTTTAGGCTCATCTCGAGTCCACCAGGATGCAGCTCGAGCCTGTATCCAAGCGGGCCAAGTATCCTCACGGAGATATTGGACTGAGGGATCCTCACGGAGGCCTTTCCTGTGGCCGAGGCCATTGTGGGCCCGCCTTGAGCTCTGGCAGCTCTCTCCTTCCTGCGCCTTTGGCCAGGATGGCCAGGAAGTATGCGGTCCCTACCGGTTCCCTGTCCAGTTTCTCGGAACATCCCTCAGCCGAGGGGTTAGTTACCGACAGCGTTTTCCGGGGTGCCAGAAATGCTAGGGACGTGGACAAACCTCCCGACAAGGAGTCCAAGAAGTTGGACTATGCGGGCAAAGTCTGCGCTGCGTCCTCCCTTGGCCTTCGTCAGGCCAGCTCGGCCGTGCTTATGGCACATTTCTCCCGTGCCCTGTTGGCTCCCTGGACGAGGTAGTCCCTCATCTCCCGGCTGACCTGCAGACCACGGTTAGGCAGGTGCGGGACCAGGGCAGGGCAGTGGCCAAGCAGCAACTTCAGACTTCTCTAGACATTGGAGACTCATGCGCCAGGTCAGTCGCGGCCGCAGTGGCTATGCGTCGTCGGGCATGGCTGAGGATATCCACCTTCACAGCGGATACCCAGCACAAATTGGCAGATGTCCCTATCCTGGGGACCGACCTCTTCAGCCCTGGAGTGGAAGGCCACCTCCAGAGGATCGAAAAGTCCAATGCCACTTTGGACTCGGTCTCATCCGCTCAGAGGGACAAGGGCCGCAGTCCGCAACCCAAGCCCTTTCGTCCATCTGCACCCACGGCATGTCCGGCCCAGCAGCATCAGGGCCAGCAGGCTCGCGCTTGGCGTCCCAAACCCAAGCCCGCGGCTTCCTCCTCCAGGAAGCAGGGAGGTAAAGGCCCAGGAGGTCCCTCGGCCGGTCCCTCCTCCAGCCTGCCCAGTGACGGGTTGAGGGGTGTCGCCTCACCTCTCACCTCACCCCAGGATTCCCCGTGGGAAGCAGCTCATACTTCCTTTCTGCCTGGTCTGCTATTACCACAGACTGGTGGGTGTTGGAAGTGGTAGGAAAGGACCTGCCTCTGGAGTTCGAGCAGGCCCGCCCTTCAGAGCCTGTCCCCCCAGGGGTCTCTGAGTCCAGAGCCTCGCTGTTGGCTCGTCCGAGCCGACACGCTCTGCTCCTCGAGAAGAGGTGATTAGAGAGGTGGCGGACCCTCCCTCAGACCCGGGGTTTGTGTCCAGGTACTTCCTGGTCCCAAAACGGACGGGGGGCTGGCGCCCCATTCTCGACCTACATGACCTAAACAAGTTCCTAAGGTCTCGAACCTTCAGGATGGTCACTCTGGCTCAGATAATGCCATCCTTGGAACGCGGCATGTGGTTCTGCTCTCTGTACCTGAAGGATGCGTTTTTTCACGTCCCTATCTGTCCGTCACACCAAAGATTCCTTCACTTTCGAGCGGAAGGATCCCTTTTCGAGTTCCGAGCCATGCCCTTCGGCCTGTCTCCTGCACCCAGGGTCTTCACCAAATGCATGGCGGTGGTGACAGCATTCCTGCGGCGCTGAGGGGTCCGGGTGTACCCTTACCTGGATGATTGGCTGATAGCAGCCCCCTCCAGACAGGAGGTGGACCGGTCCAGAGATCTGGCCCTCCAGGTTTGCTCTCAGGTCAGCCTCCTCATCAACGAGGCCAAGTCGGGAACTCGAACCGAAGCAGGTGATTCTCTTCATCGGGGCAGAGCTCGACTCTCTTCGAGCCAGAGCACGGCTCCCGGCGGACAGGGCCGAGGTTCTTTCCTCCTTTGCACGATCATTTCTGGTTGGGCAATTGCGCCCTGCCCGGGACTTCCTGCGCCTCCTGGGTCTCATGGCAGCCTGCACCAGCATGGTCCATTGGGCCCGCTGGAACATGCGCCCCCTTCAGTGGGGGCTGGTCAGCCAGTGGTCTCAACGCTGCGATCCATTGGACCAGCTAGTGACCCAAGGGATGTGGAACGCTCTCCAGTGGTGGATCGTTCCAGCTCATCTGCAGGAGGGCATCCCATTTGTCCGCCCCGAGCCGACGGTCTCTCTATCGACCGATGCCTCTCTGATGGGTTGGGGTGCCCATCTGGGGGAGCATAGAGCACACGGCCTCTGGTCCCCATGGGAGTCCCGATGCCATATCAACCTGCTGGAGCTCCGAGCAGTCCGCCTAGCTCTCACCGCCTTTGCTCCGTTTCTACAGGGTCAAGTGGTTCGGGTCCAGACGGACAATACCATGACCATGTACTGCCTAAACCGCCAGGGCGGGACGCGCTCCATGCCCTTGTGCAAGGAAGCTCTCCGCATTTGGTAACTCTTGCGCAGCCTGGAGGCGAATCTCCTAGCCATTCATGTGGCAGGAGCCTCTCCAACACCCTGGCCGATGCCCTAAGCCGGATAGGGGCTGTGTCCCACGAGTGGTCTCTCCTGCCGGAGGTAGTACAAGATCTGTTCTCCCATTGGGGCACACCTCAGGTGGATCTGTTTGCCTTCAGGGAGAGCGCGAAGCTGAGGCTGTTCCATGCCCGCCCACCTCAGCAGGGCTCGCTGCAGGGGGATGCCTTCTCGAGGCCGTGGACCCCGGGCCTCTTCTACGCCTTTCCCCCATTTCCCTTGATCCACAAGGTGCTTCTCAAGGCGAGGAGGGACAAGGCGCAGGTGATTCTGGTAGCCCCAGACTGGCCCCGCCAATGCTGGTATCCAGATCTCCTCAGCCTCAGCTCCAGGCTCCCGAGGCAGCTTCCAGCTCACCCGGACCTGCTTTCAGTCAGTCAGGGGAAGGTGTTCCATCCGGACCTTCAGTCCCTGCACCTGACGGCCTGGTTCCTGAGCGGCTAGAGTTCCAGGCCTTGGGTCTTTCCGACGAGGTCCTCAATGTAGTTGAGGCGTCCCGTAGGGAGTCGACCAGGAAATGCTATGCCTTCAAATGGAAAAGGTTTTCCATTTGGTGTCAGGCAAGGGCCTGGACCCTTCCTCCTGTTTCTTGGCAAGCATCTTGGACTATTTATGGTCCTTTCTCAGCAAGGGCTCAGGTCGTGACGACCTAAGGGTGCACCTGGCAGCCATCTCTGCTTGCCGGGCGCTGGCCGGAAGCAGTCGGTGGCGTGAGAGAGAAGGTGGTCTGGCGCTTCAAGGTCTTGATCACATTTCCCCTCCAGTGCAAGAAACTCCACCTCCGTGGGATCTACTGCTGATACTGGCAAAGCTCATGGGCAAGCCATTCGAACCAGTGCACAGGTGTGATCTCTCTCACCTGTCGTGGAAGATCGCCTTCTTGGTGGCTATTACGTCAGCCAGAAGGATGGGAGAGCTCCAGGCGCTTTCCATCGAGTCTCCTTACCTGGTCTTCCACAGGGACAAGGTTGTCCTGCGCCCCCACCCGAAATTCCTTCCGAAGGTGGTGTGAATTTCACCTTAACCAGGTGTTGACTCTGCCGGTGTTCTACCCCAGTCACACCTGGGAGGCCGAATATAGGCTCCATACTCTGGACCCTAGAAGGGCGCCGCTTACTATAAGGGAGCGCACGCCTGAAAATCTGGGGAGAGGTTTGCCAGCTGTTTGTCACCACGCCTGGAAGCCGCACTGGCAGACCTGCAGCCAAGCGGATGATAGGCAGGTGGGTCACCTCCTGCATAGATCTCTGCTGTAAGTTGGCGGGCATGGAGCCTCCCAGAGGGATAAGAGCTCATTCTCACCCGCCTGCACGCTGCATCGGTGGCTGCTTCCAGGGACGCCCTATCCGGAAATCTGCAAGGCTGCTACCTGGAAGTCAGCACACCTTCATCACCCACTACCACATCGACCTTGAGTCACGCCGGGATGCTGGTTTTGGGGCCTTGGTTCTCCAGTCTCTTTTCCCTAAGTAGGGGGTGTGCGCCTTGCCTCCCTCCTCCCGGAGAACTGCTAGGAGTCTGCCAATAAGTGTGGATGAACAACATATCCATGTCCCTAGAAATACAGGTTACTCACCTGTAACAGGAGTTCTAGGAATGGTATATGTTGTTCATCCACACGACCCACCCGACCTCCCGGGTTTTGACGCACAACCTGAGCTTCCAGCGGGCCAGATCTGGCGTCATGGGGCGGAGCCGAGAGCTTTACCACCCGGGTGGGTGGGAGGAGCCAGCTTGAAGACCTTCCGGCAAGATTTAAAGCGGCAAGGAACCTGCCAATAAGTATGGATGAACAACATATACCATTCCTAGAACTCCTGTTACAGGTGCGTAACCTGTATCTATCTGTCTGAGTTTCTGAGAGCCTCTTGGCTGCCTCTTCTTTTCTGCAGGAGCTATCTTTCATTAACGTCATTTCAGCCAAACATATGTCTGATTCCAGACTTCAGAAACAGAGGTCCAAGGGTGTAGGCACATAAATATAGCTGGAAATATAAATAGATTTTATAAATTGTACTTTGTGCAGTTTATATTGCCTAGGTGTAGTTATAAAAAATTAGTTTATTTTAAAAATAATATTGAAGTATACCATTAAATTGTGATTTAGTTACGATTGTCTCTGTCCTTAACTCCTAGAACTATATTTTATTCCCAGCACAGTTTTCCACCAGCTACAAAATATGGCTATGACCTTTGAGGGAATTAGGGCCTTGAAGATGTGTCCTTTCAGTGGGATAATCAGGTGCTATGGTCTGGGTTCTTACTGCTTTGTAGATGATACCCTGATCTACCTGTTGTATGCAGCTGACAGGGTCAGTGCAGTGGCTGTGCTAGTCGAGTGTCTGGCTGAAACCCAAGACTAGATGGCCTTTAAAGAGCTAGTTTACTGTCTGGAATTAATAATAATTTTCAGATGTAGTCAGCTGTCACTATTCATACTGTATATAAAGTATTTTATTTTTCTATTCTGTTTGCTAGAAGATTTTCCACTTGGCAGTACTGGGCTGATGTGTATGTGGAGCAGCAGTCTGTCTGTAGGCTAAAAAAAAAACTCAGTAAATTTTGTAAGCTTTAACCCACGTCCGGCTGTGGGTATACTAGGCATTAATGCATGCCTCGGGTGTGTTGTGAGGCACGAGGGCGCAGATGTGGGTTACTGCACTTATAACATGGGTCTCGAAAGTAAGTCCAAAAAAGTTGCAAAGTGACAGAAATGGGATTTTATTCTCGGCTATGTACCTGTGTCACTCCGAGCTGCCAAGTAGTTCCTTACATGCAGAAGTGGAACCGGAACAATGTTGTTTTTGCCACGAGATAGCCTCCTCACACCACGATCACGACCAGCAGTTTTATTTGTCCCTGCACAAAACAACCAACCAACAACATACTCATAATTTAACTGAATTGTTTTGCTATACCAGCTGAAGGTGTTTCCTTTTTCCAGGAACAGTTTGGTTGCCGGTTTTAGGACTGGACTTGCAAAGTGTTACTGTGAGCACTGCTAATTCCTGTGAGCCGTGCCTTTTGTTTGCGGATTCACCCTGCAAGGCCCTGGCTGTATTTGGTAGCAGCTATGTACCCAAAGCAGACTGGCAGATCACAGCAAGAGAGCCAGTCAACATTTTTTGAAGTAAAATCAAAGCAAAAGCCTCACTCGAGAAGGCTGCTCACGAGTCACAGTCAAAGAAACCACAAGCAATCGATGCGCAAACAGACCGGGCGCTCTCAAAAGCATCAAAATGAGATTTCCTTAAAAAAAGGAAACACATTGCGATATCTTGTTTAATCCACTGAATACTTTTTTAATAAAGCAGCTGCAGCTTTAGCAGCAGCGTGACCCACCTGAGCAGCGCCTCCCGGCTCCATTTTATAAGGGTTATTGTATGCTTACTGCCTCGATGTATTGACTTTTTAAGGAAATCTCGTTCTGTTTTTTTTGTATGCTGTGTATCACACAGGATAGGGTTTTTTTTTTTAACCAATTTTTCTTAAGTTTTTTGGGAGTAATGTCGAATCCTGGGACTCGAAGGAACGGGTTCAGCATCAAAATCCAACTGAAAGGTAAGGAGCCTTTTGAACATGCCTTGTTTTGTGTCCTGAGCTGTGATAATGATGTCTTGTAGCTCGGTTACTAATGCTGTGGAAGTGGTAGTCAAATTGTGGATTTGCAGACATTAGCTGGTATAATGGGAGGATGCGGGGGTGGAGGGCATCTGTTACTACAAGAGAAGGTCCTATGTATGGTATTGTATCTAATGCATTCTGTTTCCTATCGTTTCTGTTGTAGCTATGTTATATGCTCTGTATTTTGCTGCTGTACCAGTTCCACTTTGTAAATGAGTTTTTCTCAACGGTGCTCCACCTGGCTAAATAAAGATGATTGATTGACTGTCAAAGTCTGGTTGTACAGGGTAGTGAGTTGGTACAGTAGATTCTGTTGGACATTGGAGACAAGATGTGGTGAGCAGCAAATCTCCCGCCCCCAACAATAATCTTTTCAGCCCCTTACAGTTTTATTGGGTACTGTTGAGGGTATCCCCCCCCCCCCCTTCCTGGACTGTTGTATATCAACCAGCTTCCCACGGGCACTTTATTATAGTGACCACATGTAAATTAGGAATGTCGGAGCATGGAGCCGCATCTTTTCCCCCAATAGGTCTGTCAGGTTTGGCAGATTGAGTTTTATTTTGTCATCTCAAGAGTCTCCCAGTCATTAAAATTGGTTTAAGAATGATCCTGGAGTGAACTATGGGACGCGAGGAATAAATAAGCTATTTCTAAATCTGGCGCTCAGTTTTTTGGGTTTGTTTTTGCTCCGCCCACTCGACACACAGAGAAAGACCGCATCAATAAACTTAAGAACGTCGAGGATTTAATTCACATGCATCTCTATGCATCGACGAAAAAGAGGAACAGCAGGCTAGGTGTTGGTATCCTAGGCATTATCAATGCCTGCGTAAGCCTAACAGACCAATCAGGATGCACATTTCAGGAGACCCATTTTATAACTACCACTGCATCATCAGAAATATGACCAAACACATACAGGCAACAACCCTTGCAGTCAAAGCAGTGACTTTCACAAGTTACCAATCAAAATGCAGGAAATTGTCTGGAGCCTAAAAAAAAGTCAGTTCTTGGTTACTAGTGATGTCACAGAGTGCTGCTCCACATATCACACCAGTACTGCCGCATGGAATATTTTCTAATTAGCCAACAGAAAAGAAAAAATACTTCAGATATAAGAAGTGACAGCTGACTACATCTGAAAATGACTATTAATTTGAGGCGGTACACTGGCTCTTTAAGCTTGCTTAGACTTGACTCATCCAAGACAGACTTGTTACTAGTGAAACCAGGTCTTGCGGTGGCAGCAATGAACAGCGGCAGATAGTGCCCTGTTGCCATCATTAAATGGCACTATACTATGAACGGATGATGACATAAGAAATTTGAGTGTCATTCTGGACAGTTGATTAACTGTAGAACAGTTGTCCACAGTGGCTTTTACCATTTGTGTAACATCGTCCGAATTCAAACCTATCTGGCTTACTTTGGATTTGGAAACACTTCTACATTATTTGTCACCTCCAGACTGGAATATTGCAGTGTTCTCTACCTAGAGCTGTCTGCGTGTCTTGTGCATCAATTACAGCTTGTGCAGACCTGATTGCATGGACCTCGCGAATCGTGCATATTGTGCCGGTTTTGCGGGAACTGCATGAGCTGCCAGTGAGGGGGTGCATCACTTTCAAGATAAGTTTGTTAATCTTCGAAGCTCGGCACGATTTGGGCCCTGGCTACCTGAAAGACCTGACAGAATACACACCCATCTGTATCCTTTCATTCCTCTTAGGTAAGGCTGCTTGTGGTTCAGTGTTCCTGCTTGAAATCATCGGGAGAACGGGTCTTCTGTACTGCTGTAGCCATTTTGTGGAACTCTCTTCCTGCTGTCATTAGAGGGGCCTCATCATTGTAGCATTTTAAGGCTTTGCTAAAAATCTACTTGTTTATCTTGACATTTGGGACCGCTTGGAAATGGGGGTTTGGGCCGGGTATTTTTCTTTTGGGTTTTCACATACCTCCTGATAGTTTGAACTTGTGTGTATAAGATTTTAAATTGTTGCTTATGTGGTGCTCAGAGCTCTGGTTGGGCACCTAACAAATAAATTTGCCTTATCGTAAATAAATTTGTAAGCTAAATTCTCAACAAACATTATTGAGCTTGTTAAACCACTAACGTTGTGATCTTAAGACTTCATAGGGTGCTGTGTTCCAGGAATTAGGTAATGATGCACAAAGCAGACATCACAACCTTCAGTGAACTGGCACTTTCCTTCAAGTGCTTAATACAAATGTCAGTGTTAATAATAGTCTGCACTAGAGGGCTAACCTTCTTACTGGTTCTCTGGCTAGTTACTTTACACCATAAATCAATCATACAGATTGAAAAATTCTCGGTGGGCAGCTATTTATTCTTCAGTCTTTGGTTTCACATTCCATATTATTTTGCACAGCAGTAGCCACAAAATATATCTCCTTTTCAACCATGTTACAGATTAGTACAGAAAGTGGTGGTTGAGCCAGTGTGCTCATCATAACGCCAGCTACAGGCTCGCATCATTCCGCATCAGAGTTCCAGTTTATTAAATTTGTAAGCTCCAAGGGTTGGGGGCTGCATTGGAATGGCCAAGCAGGGCTATTTACAGTGCATTGGGGCCTTTGCAGCCATGTGAGTAGGGGAGGGAGGAGGGACCACTGGGGGGGGGAATGCATCAGGAATGGGGGAAGGAATAGCATTGGTGACTGGATGGGGTGATGGGAAAATGGCATCAGAAAATTGGGATGCCATTGGTGATAAAGTGCTTGGATTGGGTACTGTGGTAGTGGTGTTGTGTGAGAATGGCATGGTGTGATCAGGGACATACAGAGTATTTTTTTTTGGGGGGGGGGGCACTAGACACCAGGGATTGCTTGGAACATGATGGAGTAGGAGTGCCACTAGATATTAGGAAGTGCTTGATATGTGATGGATGGTGGTGTTAGGGGGTGCCACTAGACACCAAGGAAGGTGTGGAACAGAGACAGGGTGTAGTTACTGAGATGTTAGCGGGTACTACCTCTGGTGCCTGCTAACATCTAGGTCAGCAATTTGAATTATACTGCACTTTTACGAGGGTGGGGCTTGCCTGAGGTGTGAGATTAGTTATGTATACAGTAGCTAGGGAGCCAACTCAATGCAACCATGGAACATGACTGTAAATCAGGCCCTCTTTTTTTATTTATTTAACAATCCAATGTGCTAATTTGTGGTGACAGATGGGGAAATCATGGAGAGCAGAGTTCGAGAGGGTTTGAAGGCACTGAGGGTGGACAAGGCGCCAGGCCCAGATGGCATCCACCCCAGGGTACTGAAGGAGCTGGCAGAGGTCCTTGCAGGACCTTTGGCAGACCTATTTAATGCCTCACTACATTCGGGATGTGTACCTCAGGACCGGAGGATGGCTCATGTGGTGCCCCTCCACAAGAGTGGCCCCAAGGATGAACCGGGAAACTACAGACCAGTGAGCCTCACATCCATTGTGGGTAAGCTAATGGAGACTATCCTGAAGGAGAGGCTGGTGGCCCTCCTAGAGGCCAAAGGACTACAGGACAGCAGACAGCATGGCTTCATACGTGGCAGATCCTGCCAAACCAACCTGGTCGGAGTTCTATGACTGGGTAACTAGGCAACTGGACAGGGCCATGCAGTGGATGTCCTGTATCTGGACTTCAGTAAGGCATTCGACTCAGTGCCACATGGAAGGCTGGGAAGGAAGTTAGGAGGCACAGGGGCGGGTGCAAAGCTGGTGAGATGGGTAGGGAATTGGCTGCAGGGAAGGCAACAGAGGGTGGTGGTGGGTGGGGAGCTCTCACACCCAAGGGCAGTGACGAGTGGTGTTCCACAGGGCTCGGTGTTGA
This sequence comes from Neoceratodus forsteri, assembly GCA_016271365.2. Lineage (NCBI taxonomy): Eukaryota > Metazoa > Chordata > Ceratodontiformes > Ceratodontidae > Neoceratodus > Neoceratodus forsteri. Next base: position 71,744,956 of record CM057457.1, read on the forward strand.
GACCAGTGTTGTTTGGGATATTCATTGCAGACATATCATGGGACATCAAGAGCAAGATCAGTCTGTTTGCTGATGATACCAAGGTAGGAGCGGTGGTAGATGACCTAGGGGGATGGCAGGGGTTGCAGGATGATCTGGCAAAGCTTGAAACCTGGTCAGACACCTGGCAACTGGGCTTTAATGCCAAAAACTACAAAGTGCTGCATTTTGGGATGAAGAACCCAAGGAGGAGTTACCAGCTAGGGGGAGTGCAGCTAGCCCAGACAGAGGAGGAGAAGGAGCTGGGTGTGCTCATTACAGGGTCAATGAACAGCTCGGCACAATGTAGGAAGGCAGCTACAAAGGCCAACAAAATGCTGGGTTGTATTGCAAGGGGTATATCCTCGAGGAGGTGATTCTGCCACTGTATAGGTCATTAGTTAGACCACACCTGGAGTACTGCGTGCAGTACTGGCGTCCGTATCTGAAGAGGGACATTAAGTTACTGGAGGGGGTGCAGCGTAGAGCGACAAAGATGATCAAGGGGCTGGGGGACTTATCATACGAGAGGAGGGTGAAGGAGTTGAACATGTACTTACTGGAGGAGAGGAGAGACAGGGGTGACATGATTGAAACCTTTAAATACATGAAAGGAATAAACAAGACGGGTACAGAGGGGCTGTTCAAAGTAAGGGAGGGGAGGGCCACCAGGGGCCATGATATGAGACTGGAGCGAGGAAGGTTCAGCAGGGAGATAAGGAGACACTTTTTTACAGAGAGGGTGGTGGCTGGGTGGAATGCGTTACCTGCTGAAGTGGTATGCAGTAGAACAGTGGACTGCTTCAAACGAGGATGGGACAGGACAAGGGGGAGGGTTAATGAAGGGGAAGGGTGGAAGGGAAGGGCAGCTGCAGAATAAGGGGTGCTAGCTGCACATTCGAGCAGACTTGATAGACCTCTAGGCCTTTATCTGCTGGCAAATTTTGTATGTTCGTAATTTTTATGTGTAAGATGTAATCCTATTTTTAGACATTTATACAAAACACATTACTTTTCTCTAGGTATGTATTTGGTTTCCAGATACATCAAGAAGGAAACGGATAGTGTGGTAATTTTCTCCGGAGAAGGTTCAGATGAACTCACTCAGGGCTACATTTACTTTCATAAGGTTAGAATTTTATATTTGTTTTACAAAAGATCTTTGTTTACTTCCTGTCGAGCAAATATTTCATAAGATTTTTTTGTCTCTTAGGCACCCTCTCCGTCAGATGCTGCAGCAGAGAGTGAGAGGCTTTTAAATGAATTGTACATGTTTGATGTGCTTCGTGCAGACAGAACTACTGCAGCTTATGGGTACAAAAATAATTGCAGATAAAATGTAGTTTATATATGAATTGCAAATGTTTTCTTTTAAAACACTGATTAAAGTATTGCTGTATTTTAATAAAAAGAGACACACACACATAAAGTACAGGAACAGCATTTGTAATGTACAGTATATACAGATCTCACCTCGAGATAGAGCTCTTACAGCAGGTAACACCATTAAGATTATGCCACCAGGCACTAGGACCCCACGGAAAAATTCTAGCTTGCAGTCTAATGTGGGGGACTGCCCCCCAGACGTCGGACCCGCCCCTGACGTCACCAGTAGTATAAAGGGGCGGTCCCCCCGGCACCACCTCAGTTTTTTTCCCAGCAGTCGACTCCTGCATATTGGCTCAACGGATGCCTGCTGCTTCCAGTCAACCGTCATTTTAGCAGTTCATGCAGTTACTGTTTTTTACCTCGAGATAAGAGTTAGTCATATATATCTACCCAGCCATCTTCCTCAACAGAGCGGCAGAAATCTTAAGTACACGTGTGGCAAACAGATCCCGGCAAAGGATAGCCATTCAGCCTGCCTGCTTTGCCTGTGCCCCAGCCACAGGCCAGACAACTGCCTGCACTGCCTCAGCTTCAACAAGAGGAATCGAATCCGCAACCTGAAGACCTTGAAAGCATACCTCCTTGAACAGGAAGTGGCCGCCATGCAGAAGACCCGCTTGAGGTGTAGCTAGTCTTCCTCCTCCACTAAGGACTCATCACCCAGAGAGAAGAAATGGAGCGGGAAGCGCCATCATCCGGACAGGTCCAGGTCAGAATCCCATCCTAGGTTCCCACACAAGTCTTCCAAATCTTCTGCCTCCAGCGCAAGATCAGACTTGGCCCCTTCGGTCTCTGTAGCTCTCCTGAGGCTGCCGTTGAGAAAGCCCCCCCCCACACCTCTTTTCAGGTGTGTGGCGGGGAGTCTTCTGGGCTCAAGCTTTCTCAAGCCCCAGTGTCCAGCTATCTAGCCCCCAAGCATGCGCAAGGGTCTCGGCAGCAGGACCGACACATTCTTTGCCAGGCAACAGATCGAGAATCTGCCATCTGCAAAGGCCTTAGTCTCCAGGTTGTCGGACAGGACGACAGAGTCGTACGACACCAGAAGACGTCCGGAACATGGACGCCAGAAGAAACCATGCTCACCTTCCAAACAGTCATCGGCTGAGGCTTCGGACTGATGTCAGGCCTTAGTGCCTTCTGACTCCACTGCGTAGCTGGACCAGATGCCACCTTTTAAGCTGCTGTCTGTTCTGCAAGGCTCAAACTATGGTCTGACTGCAGCCCAAACATTGGTTGACCTGATGCTTGCCTCGGGATGCTACGGGCCGGATGTCACCCCATCCGCCTCTACCTCTCCCTCAGGAGCCCGATGACCAGGCGTTGGCACCCGACATCAGAGGATGCTGTCCCACCAGAGCCGACGTCCGACAAGAAGGTACCGTCTGATCCGATGCCAGAGGACATCATACCGCAGGGCCAGACGCCAGGCCCCCATGGCACCCCTACCCCAACGCCAGCACCTGTCGAACCTTTGGCTGAGGTCGGGGCTCTCTTCAGTAACCGGCCGAACACCATTGAGACCTTTTGCCTAGACCACTGGAGCCAACACTGGCCCCTGCCTAGACCCCCAACTCCCCCACATTGGTCATCGCCACCCCCAACCTGTCCGACTCCAGGGGGCGAAGGGCATGGATCACCTGAACAACCACCCATTGTCCAGATCCTCCTCGAGGGGACACCAGTATACATCCTCAGACAGATCCTCCGGAAGCCTCTCCTATGATTCTTTAGAGGATGAATTGTCTCTTCCATCGCTGGACACACACAGAGACTCCCCAAGGTCTCCTCTGGATGACCCTTCCTTTCCAGAGGTGATGATACATCCAGTTCCTTAGGCAATGGGAGACGGAAGAGCTAGACCCCAAGAGACACCGCCTGGCAAAGTTCCTAGGGGCCACTGACCCAAAACCATTAGTAGTCCCACCATTAGTGGAACCCTTCCAGGACATTACCAAAGTAGCCTGGAAGCACCTTTCCATGACCTTGGCGGTCCCAAAAAAGGCTGACTGCTTGTAATGGACCCCAAGAGGAGAACCACACTTGAGTGAGCAGTCCAAGGCAGACTCTATGCTCCTCATGGTAGCTCATGGGAGAACCCAACAGCAAAAGCATACGAGTTCCCAGTCACCGGAAAAGGAGTCCATGAAACTGGACCATTTGAGCCGCAAGGTGTGCTCCTCAGCCACCTGTGCGGTCTGGTCGCTTAATTTTCTGGTGCACATGGTGATGTACCAGAAATCCCTCTGAAATAAGGCCATGGACCTAGCTCGGACACAGCCTTACTCCGACAACAAGTCTGAGCTGTTAGCAGTTCTCCAAACCAATGCTGCCATCGATAAGCACATATTTGGGTGCTCATACAACTGAAGAAACTGTTGCTAGAGCAGCAGCTACAGGGATATGCCTAAGGCGCCACTCCTGGTTGAGGGTCTCGGGATTCCACCGGGATTTGCTGGACGCCATCCTGGATGCCCCTTTTCAAGGGCCAGTTCTTTTCGGCCAGGAGGCTGAAAAGCTAATAACTGGTTGACAGGACTCTGGAAAAGCGGTTTCTGAAGTCCACAAAATGTACAAATCCGAACCAGCCATTACCAGGCATTGCTCCTTTTGCAGGCATCCAGGCCAGCAGAGTAGGCAACAGCAGCAACGAGGGGGGCTGCAAGAGAAAGGGTACCACTTTGTCTGCAGGGGCACAGGGACCTAAAAAGGGTAAGAACACCAGAACGCCCTTGCTCACTCCCACATCCTCAACATGGCTTCCTGCCTGCGCCCCCCTCCTCCTCCGGCAGGGTTGCAGGGGGAGGCAGTAGGAGGGAGATTCTCCCTTTACCTCAGTGGCTGGTCCAATATCACCGCAGGTCAGTGGGTACTACAACGCATAGAAGAGGGTTACACACTGGAATTCACCCAGATTCCACCAGACAACACATCAGTTCCCACACATTGCTCCCCATCCCTCGTGGGACTCGTGTGGGCAGAAATCCAAGCCCTCCTGAGAAAGAAGGCGATTCAGGCAGTGCCACCAGTCCAAAGAGGGAGGGGGTTATTACTCCTATTTCTTCCTAGTCCCAAAGAAGACGGGACCTTTGTCCCATCCTGGACCTCAGTCAGCTAAACACCTTTATTGAATACAAACGATTCAGGATTGTGACGCTGCCAGGATTGCTACTTATGCTTCGCCAAAGGGATTGGCTATGCTTCCTGGACATGCAGGATGCCTACATGCATATAAAAATCCTGCCATCCCATAGAAAGTACATCCATTTTACCTTCCAGGGAGAACACTACCAGTTCAGAACACTGCCATTCAGTCTCTCCTCCGTACCCAGGGTGTTCACCAAGTGCCTGGCTGTGGTGGTAGCAGCTCTTAGGAGGCAGAGGCATTATATCTGCCCTTACATCGATGACTGGCTCTTGACAGTTCCCACAAGGGAACAGCTGTGTCGCACACTGGAAGATACCTTCCTTCTGTTCCAAGATGTGGGGGTTAACTTAAATCTTCGCATGTCAGCCCCCTGGCCCTCCTAGATGTTACAGTATATAGGGGCCATCTTGGACACTGTCCAGGGGAGGGCCTTTCTTCTCTCAGACAGGGCAGATTGACTAAGGGCTCTGGCTCAGAGGGGGTCATCTCCACAAACCAGATTCCAGCAAGAATGGTACTGCAACTACTAAGCCATATTGCAGCAGCCATTGTAACAGTACCCTAGCTCATCTGCACATGAGGGTTCTTCAGTGGAATCTCAGGGTTCAATGGGACCAGCACTTGGATGATCTTGAGCATCCAGTCCGGATCTCCAAAGCAGTACGTCAGGCTCTGGTATGGTGCCTCGCCCCATCCCAGCTAGAATCTGGGGCTCCCTTTTACAGTCCCAGTCCTCTGCAGATCCTGACAACAGGTCTAGGGTGGAGAGCATATTTCAGAGACCATCAGACAAAAGGGATGTGGACCTCTTTGGAACACAATCTCCACATCAACATGTTGGAGATGAGAGCCATTCTGTATGCCTTACAGGCATTCCAGACGATTCTTCTTCCAGGGCCCCCACTGATCTAGTCTGACATTATACAATGGGGTATGAAAATCTTGTAACCTCATTGGTCAAAACACATCACATGACCGTGGTATATCCTGTAATAACCCACGGCTGAGAAATGGCATTTATAAAAAAACATATTTAAACACATTTAAAATTTATTTTACACAAGGGTCCATTGTATAATCGCAATAAGGCACGCCAGGGTGTGGGTTGTTGGGGGATTTACCCACTTCTTGTGTGGTTAAGTCACTCGGCTGAGCCTCTTGACACACCACACAGGGCGGGTAACTTTAATAATCACACCCTGTCACTTCTTATTGCTTAAATATGCCAGTGGTCTTCTACAACAACAAGCAAGGGGGCGCACACTATTTATTTATTTGATCATTGGTTTACAGACCTTTGAGTCATAGACTCATTTACAAAGGCACCTTGTCAAGAGAGCAGTACATCACAGCAAACAAACAGTACAGTACATAACGCTTAGATTAAAAAAACAACCAGTGTTACAGGCATTCACTAGTGGTACACGCTTGGTAATAGGTAGATCACAGTAGTCATAATATAGGTACATGAGTACCACGTCGGGTAGCAACCAGAGATATTTTATTACATTAGTCAGCAGATGTTGCATGATACCCTAGGTATATACACCAAACGTAGATAATGCAGACCCAGCTTAGGGGTGAAGGTAAGGGGCAGGTGGGGGATTATGTGCAGTTGCAGCAGCGAGTGCTTGTCAGATGGCTTCTGAGGGAGACCTTGAAAGGACCAAGCTTAGTGGAGTCCGCTATATTGGCTGGGATGGAATTGAACCAGGAGGGAGACCGATAGCAAAAGGATCTCTGGGCCATAGAGGTCCTTATTCTGGGGACAATAAGGGAGGTTTTGACAGTGCTGCGGGTAGAGACTGAGGGGGAGGCACGCTGCAGGGAGGTGGTGACCCGGCGGGGTGGGGGTGGGGCCTAGCAGGGTCTTTTTTACAAGAAGGCAGGTTTGGAAGCGGAGTCTTTCTTCAAGGTTGAGCAAGTTGGTGGTGGAGTACAGCAGGCATGTATGGGTGCGCCTAGGGACTCCCAGCATTAGCCTGCAGGCCTTGTTTATAGAGAGCTGGATTCTTGCAACTGCACTGTTGTTGGCTGCAGCATAGATGGGCAGCCCATAGTTGATTAGTGACAGGACAGAGGAGGTGATTGCCAGTCTAAAGGCCTCTTGTGATAGGCAGTCCCTATGGCGGTATAACAGTCCAATCCTGACATTGGTGGCAGCAGAAAGGGCATTGATATGGGAATGGAAGGAGAGTGCCGAATCAAAGGTAATGCCCAGATACTTGCAGGAGGAAACCTGCTCAGTGGGGTTTAATGTGCTAGGCAGTATCACAAGAGGGGCACCACTGGCTTTGCTTTGGCGATGCGAGAAGAGCATAGCTTTGGTCTTTTTTAGGTTCAGGACTAGCCTTCGTGATGTGAACAAATGCTCAGCTCTATCAAAAGCTTATTGGAGGGTGGCCTGCAGTGTGTTGAGGTTGGGGTCAGCGGCGAAGAGCACAGCGTCATCCGCATATAGGAGGATCTTACTTGGGCAGGTCAAGGGGAGAGAGCTGAGGTAGAGACTGAAGAGGAGAGGGCCTAAAATGGAGCCCTGGGGAACCCCAGAGCGGACAGGTCGTGTGTCAGATAGGGTGCTATTGATTTTTAAACACTGAGTTCTGGCAGAGAGGTAGCTGGTGAACCATGCAAGGAGGCTGGGGGAAAAACCAAGGCATCTGAGGGAGTCGAGCAGGAGAGGATGGCAAACCGTGCCAAAGGCCTTGGAGAGGTCAATGAACACGGCACCGGCAGGACTTTTGGCATCAAGAGCAGAGTGCAGGAAGTCGGAGAATTCAAATAGCGTGGTTGTGATGCTCTGACCTGCACGAAAGCCATGCTGTTTAGGGCACAGGATATTGTGCATGGCCAGGTATTCGGCAAGATGGTTGGCAACTACTTTTTCAAGGGCCTTAGAGAGTGGGGGGAGGATGGAGATAGGTAGATAGTTACCCGGGGTCGCTCTTGTCCCCCTTTGCAGAGAAGCCATGAGAGTCTGGTACTTGGCAGTGGAGCACAACCAGGAACTCACAGCGGTTCATGTTCCAGGAGTTCAAAACACCTTAGCCGACAGCCTCAGCCACTCTCGGTCTCAGGCTCATGAATGGGAACTACTACAGGACATAGTAGGCAACCTTTTTGAAAAGTGGTGTCTTCCAGAACTGCACCTCTTTGCGTCCCCACTCAACGCCAAAGTGCCCAATTTCTGCTCGCTAGATCCAGGGCCTGGTGTTTTCTGGTGAGACACATTGTCCCTCTTTTGGGCAGGGAGATTCTTTTATGCCTTTCCTCCCTTCCCTCTGCTTCAGAGAATACTACTTAAGCTACAAGTGGAACAAGCTGTCATTCTCATAACACCATTTTAGCCGCAACAGATTTGGTTCCTGTTGCTCCAACAATTGGCATCAGAACCCCCAATACCCCCACCACCGTCTCCTCAGCTGCTCTCCCAGGAGCAGGGAACTCTAGTACACCTGAATCTTAGTTTGCACCTACATGCGTGGCTCCTGCAGACCTAGCCAGGGACAGGTATGGGGTGTCTTCAGGGGTGGCGGAGGTCCTAGTGGCCACTAGGAAACCCTCAACCAGGGCCACATATGCCATGAAATGGAAAACTTCTGCCTGTGGGCTTCATCCCATCTCCTGGATCCATTCACGTGTCTGGTGAATTCGGTCCTGGAATACCTTCTTTCCCCTGTCTGATGCAGGCCTTAGCTATTCTTCCATAAAGGCACACCTTTCTGCACTGTCACCTTATGCACCAATGGATGGCAGGAATCTGGCACAATTGGATTTGTCGAAGACCTTCGTGCGAGGTATTCTGCATAGCAAGTCTCCCAGGAAGGACCCTCTTCCCCATGGGATCTTTTGTTCACGTTGGAGAAACTTGCATTGCCTCTCTGTGAGCCAGCCGCAAGTTGTGAGCTCTGCTTCCTGTCTTGGAAAACGTTTTAATTGCTATTACTTCTGCTCAGAGGATTTCCGAGCTTCAGGCTCTGATGTGTAACCTTCTTTGATTTTTTCACAGGGACAGGGTAACCGTATGTACAAATCCTAAGTTACATAGAAACATAGAATTTGACGGCAGATAAGGACCGCTTGGCCCACCCAGTCTGCCCATTTCCCTACCTACTGGATAAGCTGCAGATCCTAGTTAACCAGCAGCCTACTTCTTTCTACCCCCACCCCCCAGAATTGCCTTATGACTATCCCATGCATGCTTGAATTCCACCACTGATTTTGACTCCACAACCTCCTCCGGAAGGCCATTCCATGCATCCACAACCCTCTCTGTGATAGTTTGTCCCAAAGGTAGTGTCCGAGTTCATTCTTAATCAGGACATTCAACTTCTGGTCTGTTACCCAGAGTACTCGAATAAAGGGGAGGCCTTGTTGCATACTCTGGATGTTCACAGGATTCTTTGTTACTACATAGACCGTACTATATAGATCGTACTCAATCTACTAGAAAGACAGACCAATTGTTTGTCTCTTTTGCCCACAGAAAGTTAGGGGCACCAGTGACTAAGCAGACATTGGCCAAATGGTTGGTCATTGCATTGTTTTCTGCTATCAAAAGTACGACAAACCTTTACTGGGACCGGTTAAAGGTCACTTCACTAGGGGTGTTGCCACTTTCTTTGCATTCCTAAGCAACATCTTGGAAGCTGATCTCTTTGCAGCTGCCACTCGGAGCTCAATACTCACTTTTATTTATTTTTATTTATTTATTTTATTTATTTGTAAATCAGTTTACAACGTTTGAGCCAGGGGCTTGTTTCCAAAGGTACCTCGTCACATTGAGGACAAACATAGCAAATTTAGGTTACAGAGCACAGGTAGCTGACTTTGGCATTACCAGAGGTACCTCATCACATTGAGGACAAACATAATACATTTCAGTTACAGAATACAAGTAATTGAAATTGGTGTTACACAAGTTGAATTCATACATTGTACAGTCTAGTGGCATTACAATAATACAGCAGGTACAGGCCTGGTTATAGTATAGGTATGGTGCACAGGGGGAGAGGTGGAGGAGTGGGGTGAGGTGGAGAGCCGCCTGGCGGGCTTTGTCCTGTGTGGAGAGGTCGAGGCCGCATTCAGAGACAGGAGCAGCTATGAGTGTTAAAGAGTTGGCTCCGAAGGGCAGTTTTGAAGTTGGAGATTGTGGTGGCATTGGAGATGGGAGCAGGGAGAGAGTTAAACCAGGATGGGGCTCTGTAGCAGAAGGACCTCTGACCATGGGTGGTTCTTGATCTGGGGACCAGTATTGTGGTCTTGTTGGAGGTTCGTGTCGCGATAGTAGGTGGGGTATGGTGGATGGAGGCTGTCACCCCAGGAGGGGAGAGCCCGAGAAGGTTTTTTTTTTTTGTGAGGAGGCAGGTTTGATAGCATAGCCGTTCATGTAGGGTAAGGAGTTTAGCCTCGTCATACAGTTGACAGGTATGTGTAAGCCTGGGGGGCACCAGTAATCAGTCTGCAGGCCTTATTTAGGGTGAGGCGAATTTTATTTGAGGGCAGTCGTATTGGCAGCACCATAGACTGGCAGGCCATAGTCTACAAGGGACAGTACTGAAGACGTAACACCAAGTCTAAGAGCATCCGGGGGAAGGCAGTTTTTATGGCAGTAGAGAATGCCAAGCCGTGTATTAGTGGCGGATGCAAGGGCATTAATGTGGGTGTGGAATGTGAGGGCTGAATCGAAGGTAACCCCAAGGTATTTGTAGGAGCAGACTTGTTCAAGCGGTTGTTTGGTACTAGGAAGGATATGGAGTGGGGGGTTACAGGCTTTGTTTTGGGGGTCGGCAAAGAGCATAGTTTTTTTTTTTTTTTTTAAGATTAATGATGAGTCTGCGCTCCTTTAAACCAGGCTTCGGCATCATTGTACGATTGTTGTAGGGAGTCCTGAAGGTAGATGGGATTGAGGTGGGTGGCAAAAATGACAGCATCATCTGCATACAGAAGAATTTTGCCAGAGCATGCACTGGGCAGGGTGTTTAAATAGAGTGAGAAGAGAAGGGGGGCCCAGGATGGAGCCCTGGGGTACCCCTGAGCAGATGGGACGGGTATCAGAGAGTGTCCCATTGATTTTAACACACTGTGAGCGAGCGGATAGATAGCTCGCGCACCATGCGAGGGGGCCAGCTGAGAAATCAGTGTGACAGAGGACATCCAGCAGAAGAGGGAGACAGTGTCGAAAGCCTTAGAGAGGTCAATGAACACTGCACCAGCTAGGGAGCTGGTGTCCAGGGAGGAGTGTAGGAAATTGGAGAACTCAATTAGTGCAGGGCCGGTACCGTGACCAGCGCGGAAGCCGTGCTGCTCAGGGCATAAGATGTTATGCTTAGTCAGATATTCAGTGATTTGAATTGCCACCACTTTTTCTAGGGCTTGGGGGAGGGGTGGAGATTGGTTGGTAGTTGCTGGCGGAGGACCTGTCACCCCCTTTATGAATGGGCGTGACTATGGCTGTTTTCCAAGCAGTGGGAAATTGCCCCAGTCAGAAGGATCGGTTTAGTAGGCTGGTGAGCGGGGCAAGGACTTCATCCAGCACCAGCCTGAGAATACTGGGATCCAGTGAGTCGCTGCTGGGGCTGTTGTCATTTAATGCTTTGATTAGGAGGGGTCTGGCTTCCTGGGCAGATACCTTGCGCAGGTGGAAGCTGGGGCGGTGGAGGACAGGGGGAGGTTGGTTGGGGGGAGGGTCAAAGAAATTACTGGGGAGGACAGAGCTAAGGTCAGTGAAGGAGGTGTTTAAGGCAGTTGGCTATGAAGGCAGGATCGGTGGAGGTAGTGCCATCACTAGTGAGCTGGGATGGGGGAAGGGAGCGTGATTTTCCATTCAGCTGTTTAATATTGTCCCAGAAAGTCTGGGCAGACCCCCAGGAGGAGGTGGGGGTGGCCTGGTAATGGTCGGCCTTGGCTTTTTGGGCACCCAAGAGCAGCTATTCCGGGCAGCATTGTAAGCTTGTCTATCAGCCAGCCGGCCCGTTTCAGTGGCAAAGTGCCAGAGGTTATCCCGATTTCTAAGCAATTGTAGTAGGGCAGGGGTAACCCAGGGTGCATTATGTTTTTTGGATCGAATTTTGGTGAAGGGTGCAAAGAGATCACAGGCCTTGTTGAAGGTTTGGGAGAAGAAGGCGAGGGCAGTGTCAATGTCGGGTGCACAATGAATGGGGGACCAGTTTATCTGGGCAAGAAACTGTTTAAGTTTTTTCAGCCCACCAGGGTGGAGGCACCTGCAGAGTGTGGTCTGGGCTTTGGGTTTGGGAGTGGGGGCTGCCCAAAGAAATAGGATAGGGGAGTGGTCACTTAGGGAATCTGGGAGGACCTGGATGTTTTGGATTTTTGGGGGGCGGTTGGTGATAATTACGTCCAGAAGGGTACCAGTTCCTCTTTTAGGGTTTATTCTAGTGGGCTGGGAGATGAGTTGCGTCAGGTCTTGGGCAGTGAACAAGTCTCGGATCGTGGAAGAGGAGGCGCTGAGCCAGTTTATGTTAAGGTCCCCAACTAGGATTTGTTCCGCCTTGTGGTGGAGGGTGGCCAGATAGTCAGTTATAGATACCAGCGCGCTGGGTTCTGGTTGTTTGGGGGAACGTAGGCAGTGGTGAGATGGAGAGGGCCCCTAGAGGGGTCAGGAGTGAGTTTGAGGGTAAGGACTTGGGCCCCATTTACAAGGGTGGGGGCAGGGAGCGCTTGTCCAATGATTGTGTCCCTGGTGTAGATTGCACAGCCTCCCCCTCGTTTGCCTACTCGGTCCTCCCGGTATAGGGTATAGCCTGGGAGGGAGATAAATGAGTCAGGGGTGGATTTGGACAGCCAGGTTTCAACCAGGGCTGTGATGTCTGGTTGATGTACCATGGCCCAGCACTGGAGGCCATCAAATTTTTTCAGTGGGCTGCATATGTTCATGGAGGCTATTTGGAGTCCAGTGGGCCAAGTAGGTGGGCTGAAGGGGGGCAGGGCCTGGGTTAGAATGTATGTTGCCAGATAGGAGTAGTAGGAAGACCAAGGCTCTGGTCAAGGGGGTGGCAGCAAGTCAACTTCCAGGGTGTACGCTGGGATGGGGAGGAGGCCATAGTGGAGCAAGGAATGGGCAGAGTTTGAAGGGTTGGGAGGGCAAGGACGAGTTGCAACCATGGGGAGCCAGGATAGGCAGTGGGGGGGTAGCTAGGGGGTGGGTGCCGTGGGCCAGGGTACATGGTCAGTGTAGGGTGGGATCAGACTAGGTCAGGGGGAGTTGGGGATGCTGGGACAAGTGGGCCCGGGAATATGTCTGGCTGATGGGAAGTGGGTACTAGCAAGAAAATGAGGGGGAGACATTTGAGGAGAAGGTGTACAAATATAATGCCTATGGTAGCAGCAAAGCAGAAAGGGTTCAAGTATCTTGGCTGCCCCTCAGAAAGCATGGATACCTCTTTGGATTAGTGGTAGGGTCACAGACTCTGGTGGACAGGGTACAAGGTTCAAGACCCTGGTAGGGCAGGTGAAAAAGGACCTGGGTGAGTGTGGGGATCTACGTTCTGGGTGACTCATAGCGGGCTGGAATTGGGCCAAATCCAGGGTGGAAATAGCGACTCCTAGTGGTCACTGAGGATTAGTGGCATTTATTTATCTATTTGATCATTGGTTTAGGGGTCCGGTGGTAGGGCAGGGGCCAGTATGTAGGGCTAGCTTGGAGGCTGGGTATAGGTATGAGGTGTGGGCAGAAGCCGAATTGAGAGTAAGGGAAGAGAAGTAGTGTATGTGGGTAGAGGGGTTCCAGGAAGTAGGAGGAGGAGGAAGTTCAGGTAGTGAAACCAAGTTGAGTAGTCGGGGGGCCTCTGGTGGCCCAGGTATAACCTGCTAATATGAAAGTGGGGACTTAGTAAAGTGATAGACAGGAAGTGATATCACAAGTGTGAGACTATATAAATAGTGACAAGTCTGGTGCTGTGCGCGTCGACTGCCCCACCCACCCCACCAGGGTGCTAATGCAGGAGGTAGTTTAATTACCTCTAAGCACCCGGCTGAATGTCCCGCTCCAGGAGGGAGAGCTGTGTGTGCTGCTTGGCTGCGTCTAGTGGGCCGAGGACAGATCGGGGCCTCTATGGGGAGAGGAGGACAAAGGGTTAGTTTAGTATGCAGCGGGAAGACAGGGTCGGTACTGCGCATGCGCGGGAAATGTCCCAACACTAGCTCTCAGGGAAGATGGCTATCACCACCCCAAACACGCTGGAACTAGGCAGGTAAGCAGTCTGACAATGCAGGTTCACAGTTCAAGATTATACAGTATCCTAGCACAGGGAAAGCCCCAAGAATTGCAATCGCTATGTACTATGGCAAGATGTGTTTACACAGTTAATGCCCCAAGAATTGCAGTCGCTATGTACTATGGCAAGATGTCTTTACACAGTTAATGCCCCAGGAATTGCAGTCACCATGTACTATGGCAAGATGTCTTTACACAGATAATGCCCCAAAACAGTGCAGTCACCAGTACTCCACCCCAAACCACAGAAAATTCTCCAGATTAGTAGCAAGGGCATGCAGGTAAACATGTCCACAATTAGCAGAACTGTGCTGAGTCTCTTGGAGCTGATGGGGGGAAAAAAACCTTCACAAGGGTGCTAATGCAGGAGGTAGTTTAATTACCTCTAAGCACCCGGCTGAATGTCCCGCTCCAGGAGGGAGCGCTGTGTGTGCTGCTTGGCTCTGTCTGGTGAGCCGAGGACAGATCGGGGCCTCTAAGCATCGGGCTGAATGTCCCGCTCCAGGAGGGATCGTTGTGTGTGCTGCTTGGCTGCATCTGGTGGGCCGAGGACAGATCGGGGCCTCTAAGCACCCGGCTGAATGTCGCGCTCCAGGAGGGAGTGCTATGTGTGCTGCTTGGCTGCGTCTTACTTACTTACCTTTGTTAAGTACTACAGTCTGGACATTGCATCTAGGAGAAGGGCAGGCTTTGACTTCGCCGTTCACCAGGGACTGCTCTCTTAAGAGTACTGGTGGTTTCCTTGTGCCTATAACTACCACCTTTCTGACCTGGATTCTATCCTTGTACTGCTTGGGACTCTGTCTTAATGGTGTTATCTGCTGCAAGAGCTCTATCTTGAAGTGAGATAGTACAGTTACGTAAGAACTTACCATAACAGTAGATCTTCAAGAAGAGCTCTTGCAGCAGGTATGCTTTCCTTCACTCCTTCCCCCATGGTTGTATCAGTTTTTCTTCTCTCTGTGGAATGTTAGAACCTCCGCAGTTCCCCATCCTTTGCTAGCCGGGGTCTGCCCCCTTTATACTGCTGGTGACGTCAGGGGTGGGGCCAACATCGGGGGGCGGCTCCACCTTAGACTGCTAGCTAGAATTTTTCCGTGGGGTCCTAGTGCCTGATGGTATAGTCCTAATGGTCTTACCTGTTGCAAGAGCTCGTCTTGAAGATCTACTGTTACGGTAAGTTCTTGTGTAACTACTTTCAGGAGAGACATGTCTTATGTCATGAACCTGGGAAAATTCATTTCCACGATACTAATTACCTGGAGATCTATTGGGGTCTCATTATGGAAACTAGCAATACATTTGTATTTTGTGTTTGTAAGCATATACAGTATGCTAATTTATACAATGCTGCATATTCAGTGTTCAGATAGAGGCAGCAAAACCGTGAATATCAGTTTATTACCCTGAAAGTTTTTTGGCGCATTCAGTGGTGGAGCTAGGCCCTTTTAGGGACTCAAGCTCCCTAGTCTTTAGTGCCCCCATTGTCTCCTTAAGAATCTTTTTAATTGAAAAAAAAAAATTCCCCTTCCAGCTGTAGTGTCCCCGTCATCCACACCACCCCTTCTCCTAGCACACAGCACACCCGTTAATTGAGCTGCTGCCTAGCTGCTAATGAGTATAAACACAGTGATCGAGCAAAAAGACTAGGTTCTTATTCCGCTTCGGGAAGCCAGGCTACATACAGTCTTATACAGTAGGTGAAACAAAACCATTCCTTAGTTGTAGGATTACACTGAAAGGTTTATTACACTGGTAGGAACAGAAGCACTGACCCCCCACGCCAACATTTGTCCTCTGCACTTTTTCAAGGCGTAGTGTCACGGTGTGGAAACCTCGTGTTTATAAATGCGGATTAAAAGAGAAAGCACAATTTAATGTGCAGTCATGCTACAAGAGTTAACTGTGTAAACAGTGCAGTAGTGCAAAAAATGCAATAGCAGGGAACAGTAATCCCAAACCAGTGCCCTCATACCTTAGCAAATACCAGCCAAGTGAAAAAATAAAAAGGAGAGGTTAAAAACATTTTCGAGAGGGGGGGGGGGCCTGATGAGCAGCTAAGTGTACAGATGTATTTTGCCTGAGCTCAGTCCCACCAGAACATAATTGTTATAAAATATTAACTAAACTACCAAGCTAGTTATTACTTGCTAGTGTCCAGATGGAAGAGTATTTGGTGTCCAACCCTGGAAAACAAAGGTCAGCAGTGAAAAACGTTAAGAAGCAGCATCCGACCATGTCCTCTGAGGGAATGGGTCCAGTCTCACTTTCGGCAGCCGAGATGACCGCACTGGACCGCACACTCTCAGAGCAAGTTATGACTGCATTAAGCCATAGACTGGACAAATTAGAGCTGAAGCTCTAGGAGATCGCTGCACAGAATGCTTCCCATGCATCCAGACTTACCAAAGCTAAGCAACGGATATTGGCTGTAGAAGACATGGCAGGCCCCCATCCTGACAAGGTGGCCCACCTCGAAAAAGAACTCATGGAGTTCAAGGCACTTTTTGACTACCAGGAAAACTACCACCGAAGACTTAATCTTTGTATTAGGGGGCTACTAAAAGAAAAGGAAGTTTCAAGTGTGGAGGAGTTTTGCTCCGTAACCTTGCCTGCTCTTCTAGGCCTGACTCCCAAAGGCGGTAGCTTCAAGTTGGAAAGAGCTCACAGGGCCATCATGCCGAAGACTGATGCAGACCAGCCCCCTCGTCAAATTATGCGGTTTCGCAATTTTCGTGATCGCCAGGCTGTTCTGAATGCCTACAGGAGCATGAAGGAACTATCTTATGAGGGAGCCATTTCGTTCATCTTTCAGGATTACTCACTGTGGCTTCAGAGGAAGAGAAAAACATTCTATCCTATTATGAATAAACTCCGAGAGCCCAAGGTGGATTTCTTCTTTGCCTACCCAGCCCTGCTTAAAATTAAACATGCAGTAACTTACTTTTTCTAGGGACGTGGATATGTTCTATCCGCACTTACTGGCATGTCCTTTCCCTTTAGGAATCTTGCTGGAAGGTCTAAAAGCTGGCTCCTCCCACCCACCCAGGTGCTATAACCCTTGGCTCTGCCCCATGATGCCAGATCTTCCTTTCCGCTGGAAGATTCAGGTTCCCTCCTTACCGCTCCCACGTTGTGTAGGCCCTGGAGCTCAGATCTTCCGTTTTACTGACAATTAAAATAATTAGAATTTCTTCTCGCAAGTTTGCAGTTGCGACCGCGATGGAGGTCAAGTCCCCGCCCGGGTTCCGCCGGGGTCCTTGTGAGCAGAAGATGTCTCGTACTGACCCGCATGCCACATGCGTGTGCTGCCTGGGCCACAATCACGATACCCAGGCCTGCGATGTTTGTCTCTCGTTCCAGCCAAATGTTTTGGATGACCGTCTCACGCATCTTCAGCTCAGACATCTGGGAAAACCGCACCTGCCGGTCAAGTCTAAGGAAGCCCACCATGTCATCCCTGCAGCTACTGGGTCCACAGAACAATTGGAACAGATGAAGGCCTTTGAAGAAGAGGCAGCTCGTGCCACTGATCCCTCCTCTTTGCCCTCAATTTTTGTACCTCTTAAACTGGGCTCCTCGTTCTCCGGCTCCTTCAAGGAGCTTTGCCGGTCCCGGCTGCTGCTGTCTAGGCCGTTGTTGACCACTCTGGAGTCAGTCGTTTCCGCCTGCGGAGTGGGTTAAGACCCTCCCAGCCTGGCCGAAGCTGGCCTCTCCACCTATCTTGGTGGAGCCGCCACTTAAGCAGCCTCCCTCAGGGGCTCTATCCAAGGAGTCTCAGCCCAGTAAGGGCCTCCCACATAAGCTGTCAGACACCCTCACTCCGACCATCTGCAGCGGGTCGAGAGCGACTCTAGTGGTAGGCCACTTTTTCCAGGATCTTTAGACTTCGAGGACTCTGAATTGGCATCGCGTCCTAGTGACGACAATGCCATGAGTCTATCGACAGTGGAGGGGCCCATGTCCTTCTTGAGTGTCCTCTGTCTCTCATCTCCAAATCTACAGGGATGAAGTTGGAGCCCATCGAGAAATGGGCAGAATACCCCTTAACTGACATCCTCAGAAAAGGGGATTCTCCGACAGAGGCCTTCCTAGTGGCCAAAGCCATTGTTGGCTTGGTCCTGGAGCTTTGACAGTACCCGACCTCCTGCCCCGTGCCTTCAGCCAGGATGTCCCGCAAATGGGCTGTTCCCATCAGCTCGCTTTCTCAGTTTACACAGCATCCCTCAGCTGAGGAAGTGGTGACAGAGTCTGTGTTCTGGCACTCTGGGAATTCAAGGGGCATTGATAGACCTTCGGACAAAGAGTCCAAGAAACTTGACCATTCGGCCAGGAAGGTCTATGCTGCCTCGTCGCTCGGTCTCTATCAGGCAAGTTTGGCCGTGATCGTCACACACTTTTCCTAAGCCCTTTTGGGCTCCTTGGACAAGGTGCTTCATCTCCCCACGGACTTTCAGACTATGGTCAAGCAGGTCCGGGACCAGGGTTGGACTGTTGCCAGACAGCAACTCCAAGTGGCCTTGGATGTCGGGGATTCATGTGCCCATTCAGTGGCAGCTGCAGTTGCCATGCGCCGTAGGGCTTGGTTGCAGGTCTCAACCTTTACGGCTGATGCCCAGCACAAGTTGGCAGATATCCCATTCGTGGGCACCGACTTATTTGGCCCAGGCATGGATAGTCACCTTGAACATATAGAGGAGTCCAGTACCACCTTGCACTCAGTTACTTCTGCCCAAAAGTAATCCCTGGTTTCCAAAAAGCAGAAGAAGCAGCCCTTTTAGCCTTCTGCCCTTGTGACCAAGCAGCCCCCATTTCAAACTGGGAAGCACCAGCAGGCCCAGTCTTGGCACCCTCGGCCCATGCCAGGAGCTCAGTCAGCCCGCAAACTGGGGGGAAGGGTCCAGGCGGTCCCGCTACTGGATCTTCCTCCTCTAGGCCTGCTCAGTGATGAAATGGGGTGTCCAGCCCCATAACCATCACGATCCACTCTGGGTCCTCCTTTGGGGGGCCGGCTCCACCACTTCCTTTCCGCCTGGTCCGCTGTTACAACGGGCAGGTGGGTTCTGGAAGTGGTCGATCAGGATCTGCCTCTGGAATTCAAGGAGTACCCTCCAAGCTGATCCCGCACCCCATCTGAGGAAAGGGCAGCAGTGGACACTTGGTCGGCTCTTCGAAACTTCTGCAAAGAGGTAGTGGTCAGAGTCGAAAATCCCCCAGTCAACCCAGGGTTCGTTTCCAGCTATTTCCTGGTCCTGAAACGGATGGGGGACTGGCGTCCCATTCTAGATTTGCACGACCT
This sequence comes from Neoceratodus forsteri, assembly GCA_016271365.2. NCBI lineage: Eukaryota > Metazoa > Chordata > Ceratodontiformes > Ceratodontidae > Neoceratodus > Neoceratodus forsteri. Next base: position 71,764,042 of record CM057457.1, read on the forward strand.
GAATCAATTTCTGAGGTCTCGCACTTTCCAGATGGAAACTCTGTCCCAGATCATGCCATCTCTTGAGCGGGACATATGGTTTTGCTCCCTGGATCTCCAGGACGTGTTTTTTCACGTCCAGATCCTTTCATCAGACCAAAGGCTCCTCCACCTCTGAGCAGAGGGAACCCTATACGAGTTCCAAGCCATGCCGTTCGGTCTATCTTTGACCCCCCCAGGGTCTTCACCAAATGCATTGCAGTGGTGGCGGCCCACCTTTGGCATTGAGGAGTCAGACTTTACCTGTATCTCGATGACTAGATGACAGCCAGTCCCTCCAGAAGGGAGGTGGAGAGGTCCAGGGATCTGGCCCTCCACTCAATATATCTAAACGTGTGCAACAAAGTAGGGAAGGGAAATAAAAAAAAAAAAATAAAAAAAAAATGTTTTGCACTGATAGAGAGGGGAGACTTGGGGGAGTGTTTGGTATCCTGCATCTGGAAAGGTGGGGGGTCGCTGGTGGGCAATGACAGCAATGGGTAGAGTGGTAGGCTGCAACAACTGCGGTGCACCAATCTTTCTAAACATTGCCTGGAGTATGGAGGATGTTTAGTGCAAACACATAGAAAAACTTAGAAAGGAGATTGAGGATCTGCAGGAGGAACTAAGACAGGCAAGGCAGATTGGGGGTGGGTTTAGCCCAATACTGGAGGGAGGAAGAAGGGGAGATGAGGGAGGGCAATTTAAGCCAACAGTGGTGAGGAGAGGGTCAGAAGAAGGGACGCAGAGACAAAGGGGCCCAGGCCAGGAAGAACGACTGCTGGGGAAACAAGGTCAGGAGACAAAAGACAAATGGAAGGAGGCGATAGGGACTTGTGAGGGGAGGCGAAGAAGTGGCAAAAGTCGGGAGGAAAGGAGAGAACAGGTTACTATGAAGAGAGAGGGAGCGGGCATTTGTGAAGGGTCTTCAGAAAACAGCTCTGCACTGCTAGAGAGGAAGAAAGTGGAGGAGGGAAATGATGAAATTAGAGGAGTAATTGATAAATGCCTGGACCAAACTGGAGTGAGGGGAAGTTCTGATGGGAGAACTGCAACAGGGGTAAAAGGGGAAATAATGTGCAGGAGGAAAAAGAGGAGCTGGAAATGAGGGAGGGAGATGAATGGAAGCAAGCAGGGAGTAAGAGGGGTGGAATCTTAGTGCTGGGGGACTCAATACTAAGAGGAGTTAGGTGGGGTAGCAAGGGGGAGAGGCATAGTCGCATTTGGGTGGAGGCCATGCCAGGAATGACAGCGGAAAGGGTGGGACAGTCTGTTCTGAAATATGCTAGAAGGGGTAGGGACAAGCCTCATTTAATTATACATCTTGGGACAAACGACCTGGCTGACAAGACAGTAGATATAGTCCAGAGGAGGTTTGAGGAACTAGCACAATTATGTGAGGGGGCAGGAAGATCAGTAACTTTTTCCGAGATACTTCCGGTGCCAAAGGCAAGCACAACAAGAAAGCTGAGAATAGAGGAATTTAATGGATGGCTAAGAACCTGGTGTTGTGCTAAAGGGTATGGGCTGTTGGGGGGTGGGAGGGACCTGGGAGGACAGTAGTCTCTATGCCAAGGACAGACTACACTTGAGTGAGGAGGGAAAGAAAGTGTTGAAACAGAGGATGGAAGAATATATAGAGGAAGTTGGGAATTTAAACTAGGAGTGGGGGGGTGGCAGTTGCGGAAGTGATATGCAGAGACCACAGGTTGGGAAATCATATGAGCTTAACCCCGATAACAGTGACAAAAGGCAAATGGCAAGTACTGTTGGTGATGCTAGGAAAGGAGGCAGGATGGAAGGGGGAGAAAGGTGGAAGGTGGTTACCGCGCCAATGCTAGGGCCTTGGGAGGAAAACTGCAGAGATACAGGTTCTCATGGCAGAGGGGAGGTGGACATTGCAGCCAATTAAGGAAACATGGGCCACCTAATATAATGACTGGAACTCCGTCTGTACCAGGGTACAGGTTATTTCATAGGACAGGGAGACTGGGAAAGGAGGGGTGGCACTATATGTGAAGGAAGGACTGAAGTGTGTAAGGGAGGAAGGGGAGGAGGGTAGTACAGAGTCACTTTGGGTGCAAATCCAGAATTCCAAGAATAGGATTCTTAGAATGGGAGTGGTGTACAGGCCACCATCTCAGATGGAAGAGTTAGACAGGGAACTAGTGGGACAGATCAGGAGAACCTGCAAGAAGGGTAGTGTGGTGATTGTGGGGGACTTCAACATGCCAGGAGTGGACTGGAGCACCCCAACAACCAGGAACAGAAGGGAGCAGGTACTGCTGGATGCCTTCCAGGACAGTTTCCTGCTGCAAATGGTCAGTGAACCAACCAGGTTAGGGAACACCTTGACCTTGTGCTGGCAAATGGGGACTTTGTGAGAGAACTTACAGTGGAGGAACCGCTGTCAGGGAGTGACCACCACTCAGTAAGGCTCACATTGAATATGGGCAAGGAAGGAGTGGAATCTGGCACAAGAGTGCTGGACTTCAGGAGGGCCGACTTCGGGAGGATGGGGGAAGTGGTAAAAGGGTACCTGGTTAGAATTCAATCTAGTATGGATACTAACCAGAGATGGGAGCTCATAAAGCTGGGGATAGTGGAGGCAACCAAAACCTGCTGCAAATCCCAGAGCAAGAAGGCTAGGGCGAAGAAACCGAGCTGGTTGAGCAAGGAGGTCATGGAAAAGGTAAGGAGGAAAAGAGCTGCCTTTAGGAAGTACAAGAAAACAGGGAGGGGGAGGACAGAGAGGAGTACTTGACAGAATCGAAGGAGGTGACAAGGGCAGTAAGGGGAGCCAAAGCATCTACGGAACTCGGGCTGGCACAAGGCATTAAGAAGGGGGGAGAAGGACTTCTTTAAGTACATCAGGGAGAAAAGGAGCTGTAAGGACCACATAGTAAGGATTAGGAAGAAGGGGGTTGGGTGGAAGCAGGGTACGATAAGGCGGAAGTAATTAAATGGCAATTTCTGCTCAGTATTTACTAAAGAGAAGAGGGGGTGACACCCAAGGTGGGAGAAATGGCAGAAGCAGGGGAAGTGGTGACAGATGGGAAATCATGGAGGGCAGAGTTCGAGGGTTTGAAGGCACTGAGGGTGGACAAGGCGCCAGGCCCAGATGGCATCCACCCCAGGGTACTGAAGGAGATTGGCAGAGCCCTTGCAGGACCTTTGGCAGACCTGCTTTTCATCTCACCACATCTGGGGTGTGTACTCAGGACTGAGGATGGTTTCATGGTGCCCTCCACAAGAGTGGCCCCAAGGATGAACCAGGAAACTACAGACCAGTGAGCCTCACATCCATCATGGGTAAGCTTAATGGAGAATATCCTGAAGGAGAGGCTGGTTGGCCCTCCCAGAGGCCAACGGACTACAGGACAGCTGACAGCATGGCTTCACATCGTGGCAGATCCTGCCAAACCCAACCTGGTCGAGGTTCTATGACTGGGTAACTAGGGCAACTGGACAGGGGCCATGCAGTGGATATCCTGTATCTGGACTTCAGTAAAGGCATTAGGCTTCGGTGCCACATGGAAGGCTGGGAAGGAAGTTAGTAGGCACAGGGGTGGGTGCAAAGCTGGTGAGATGGGTAGGAAACTGGCTGCAGGAAGGCAACAAAGGGTGGTGGTGGTGGGGGAGCTCTCACCCAAGGGCAGTGACGAACGGTGTCCCACAGGGCTCTGTGTTGGGACCAGTGTTGTTTGGGATATTCATTGCAGACATATCATGGGACATCAAGAGCAAGATCAGTCTGTTTGCTGATGATACCAAGGTTGGCTCGGTGGTGGATGACCTCAGGGGATGGCAGGGGTTGCAGGATGATCTGGCAAAGCTTGAAACCTGGTCAGACACTCTGGCAACTGGGTTTTAATGCCAAAAGTGCAAGGTGCTGCATTTTGGGATGAAGAACCAGGAGGACTTACTAACTAGGGGAGTGCAGCTAGCCCAGACAGAGGAGGAGTAGGATCTGGGTGTGTCTGTTACAGGGTCAATGAACAACACGGCACAGTGTAGGAAGGCAGCTGCAAAGGCCAACAAAATGCTGGGTTGTATTGCAGGGTATATCCTCAAGGAGGGAGGAGGTGATTCTGCCACTGTATAGGTCATTAGTTAGACTATACCTGGAGTACTGCGGCAGTACTGGCATCCGTATCTGAAGAGGGACATTAAGTTACTGGAGGGGGTGCAGCGAGGGCGACAAAGATGATCAAGGGTCTGGGGGACTTATCACACGAGAGGAGGTTGAAGGAGTTGAACATGTACTCACTGGAGGAGAGGAGAGACAGGGTATGAGATGATTGAAACCTTTAAATACATGAAAGGAATAAACAAGACCGTACCGAGGGGCTGTTCTAAAGTAAGGAGGGAGTGCACAGGGGCCATGATATGAGACTGGAGCGAGGAAGGTTCAGGAGGAGATGAGGAGACACTTTTTACAGAGAGGGTGGTGCTGGGTGGAATCGTTACCTGCAGAAGTGGTATGCAGTAGAACAGTGGACTGCTTCAAGCAGGGATGGGACAGGACAAGGGGGAGGGTTAATGAAGGGGAAGGGTGGAAGGGAGGGGCAGCTGCAGAATAAGGGGTGCTAGCTGCACATTCGAGCAGACTTGATAGACCTCTAGGCCTTTATCTGCTGGCAAATTTCATATGTTCGTATGTCCACACCTGTCTCGGACTTGGCCTCCTGATCAATGAGGCCAAGTCGGAACTGGGGCCTTGCAGATGATTTGCTTCATCGGGCAGAGCTCGACTCCTGCTGAGCCAGAGCCAGGCTCCCGGCGAACAGGGCGGAGATTCTCTTCTCCTTTGACCGATCATTTCTGGTTGAGCAGTTGTGCTCTGCTTGGGACTTCCTGCGACTTCTGGGTTACATGTAAGGCCTGCACCTCCATGGTCCGATGGGCCCGGTGGCATGTGCACCCCCTTCAGTGGGAGCTGGCCAGCCAGTGGTCCCAGTGTCGAGGTCATTTCGACCAGCTGGTCACCGTAAACCAGAGGATATGGGACGCTTTCCAATGGTGAACCATCCTGGAACATCTGCAGGGAGGTATCCCGCTTGCCCACACCAAGCTGACGGCCGTTCTTACGACCAGCGCTTCTCTCATGGGCTGGGGAGCCCACATGGGGAACCACAGGGTCCACGGGCAGTGGACCCCCGAGGAATCCCGATGTCATATGCATTAGCTCCGTTTCTCCGGGGTCAAGTGGTTCAGGTCCAGATGGACAAGACCACTACCATGTACTGTCTCAAAAAACTGGGCGGCACGCACTCCCGGCCACTCTGAAGTGAAGCGCTCCAATCTGGACACTCGTGAGTCATCTGGAGGCAGATCTCCTAGCCATCCCTGTGGCAGGAGCCTCAAATCAGCCATGTATGCGAGGTGTCCCACGAGCGGTCTCTCCATCCAGAGGTAGTTCACAGTCTGTTCTCCCAGTGGTGCACCCCTCAGGTGGACCTGTTCACCTCCAGAAAGAATACAAAGTTGAGGCTGTTTCATGCCCACCCCCCACCTCAGCAGGGCTCGCTGCAGGAGGATGTCTTCTCAAGGCCATGGACCCCAGGCCTCTTCTGCGCCTTCCCTCCAGTTCCCTTGATCCACAAGGTGTTACTCAAGGTGAGGAGGGACAAGCCGCAGGTGATCCTGGTAGCCCCAGACTGGCCCTGCCAGTTCTGGTATCCAGATCTCCCCAGCCTCTGTGCCTGGCTCCAGAGGCATCTCCCAGCACACCCAGACCTGATCTCAGTCAATTAGGGGAACGTACGCCATCCGGACCTTCAGTCCCTGCACCTGACAGCCTGGCTCCAGGCTTTGAGTCTCTCCGATGATATACTCAGTGTAGTTCAGGCATCTAGGAAGGAGTCGACCAGGAGGTGCTATGCCTTCAAATGAAAAAGATTTTCCATTTGGTGTCAAGGCAAGGGCTTGGACCCTGATTCATTCTCTGTGGTTAGCATCCTTGACTTCCTTTGGTCCCTTTCCAAGGGAGGTCTTCGGTCTACAACACTTCAGGTGCACCTGGCAGCCATCTCTGCTTACCGGGCGCAGGCCGGTCAGCAGACGGTGGCACAGGAGAAGGTGGTCTGGCGCTTTTTCAAGGGCCTCAGCCACATTTCCCCTCCGGTTCGTGAACCACCACCACTGTGGGATCTACTGCTGGCACTGGCAAAGCTCAGGGGCAAGCCATTCGAACCAGTGCATAGGTGTGCTGTCTCACACCTGTTGTGGAAGACCGCCTTCCTGGTGACTATCACATCAGCCAGAAGGATCGGGGAGCTACAGGCGCTCTCTGAGTCTCCCTGTCTTGTCTTCCACAGGGACAAGGTTGTCCTGTGTCCAAACCGAAGATCTTAATTCGAGAGGGCTCTTGCAGTAGGTAATTGTATATAGGACTGACGTCAGCAGGCGGCAGGACCCCAAGGAAAAATTTCTAGCTAGCAGTCTCTGGCGAGGGACCGCCCCCACGTCAGGTAACTGGCGTCAGGAGACGTCGGTATAAAGGGACAATCCCTCATGCCCGCCTTCCAGCTCTTTTCCACCGTTAGCTTATGCCAGCGCCTCACAGAAAAGTTCCCTGCTCATCAGACTCTTTCGTTGGTATTTTAACCGAGTATTTTCGATTTTTTTTTTTTCCCATCATCTGTCAGGTATTCGTCGGTGTATGTCGTCCCCTACATCCTCCGTGCAAAAAAACAAGTGCGACTCGTGCGGCGCCCAACTCCCACACAAGGACGGCCATTCCCTGTGCCTTTTTTGCCTAGGCCCCAACCATCCGGTAGACAAGTGCCAGCACTGCCTTAGTTTTAATGCGGCTATCCGGAGTAGGCGGCAACAGTCCCTGGAGGCCCATATTTTGAAAAAGAAAATGAGCTCCATGGAGGAAGAATTGGAAAAAGCTTCGGCAGGCGTCAACTTCCCCTTAAAGCCATCGCAAGAAAAAGGACAAAGAAAAGCACCAGGACATGGGCTCCTCTACCACCGCGACTTCCTCGGGAGTCGCCGTGCTAAAATAACGTCCTCAGGGGACCGCTCCGGCAGCTGCCTTAGAGGCTTCTAAGGTGGCATCAGCCCCCCCCATCTGCCTCGGGCCCTTCGGGCGCCTCCGGGCTTTTGGAGGCCCCCGCTCCCGATAAAGCCATGGTTTTGCGGCCTACTGGTGCGAGCAGCTCCAATAAGCCGAACATTGGCTCCTCCGACGCCCGCACGGAGAAGGTCAGTAAGTCGCCCGACCCTTCGGGGCGGCGCGCGGCCCCCATTCCGCCCGACCAGGCCGCCCCTCCATCGTGGCCTGTCTGTGGCAATGGATACGTTAAGTCGGACGCCTGCCCCTCCGGGGGCCCACCCGGATCCCGCTACTAAGCCACGCGTCGGTTCGCCCGATGTCCGCATAGCGGATGAGCTAGCGCCGCCCCCACGTCCGTCGTTCCGGCACCCGCGGCTTTCGTTGCCCCTGGGACCCTGAGTCTCCTCAGCCCGACCCAGAGGATTCCCCAAATCCCCAGGCGATGCTCAGGTTCCTGGCTTCACCTCCGTCAGACCGTCCCACCTGCTGGTCCGACCGATCTGACGTGGGCTCCCTGGACACTGGCTCCGACGCCGGTGTTGTCTACTCCGGGCGACATCCCGCTCCCGGATGCCGCCCTGATGCCGGGCCCTCCGTCCCCCAGGCATTCTGCTCCAGAACCACCCGTAGGGCCTCCGGCCGGGCCGTCTGCTCCGGCAGTCCCCCCAGTTCCCGGGTACCAGACCCCATCGTATCCGACGCCATCATACCTGGGACCACAATATCCGGCGCCGACCTATCCAACGCCGCAGTACCTGGCGCCTCAATACCAGACGCCGGGCTTCCCACTGTCGGGTTATGGATATGCGCCTTATGGGTATACTCCATACCCGTATCCCCCTCCTCCTCCTCCTCCTCCACCGCCCCTCCCCCAGCCACCGGTGGACCTGCAGGAGACTCTGGGAGAGGTGGAAGTAATCTTCTGGCACCCGGTGCAGTGCCAGTTCCTGTACGTTCACGGCACACTCCCTCCCCACCTCCGGACACGAGGGTTAAACCCTCTGGGTCCAGAGAGGGGCAGGACACGCTTCCCCGAGGGCTTCCCAAGGGTCCATTCCTCCCCCTTGTCAGGAGAGGGAGTCTACCTCTTCCTTATCTTCTTCCTCCTCGGACACTTTCGACGGTTGTTCCAAGCAAGATGACGAGCCACGCTGTCCGTCCAAGCCCCGGCCAAGGAATCCTCCGGAGGATCCTTCCTTCACAGAGTTGCTACGAAAGATCCAGGAAATACATAAGTGGCAATCCTTGGAGCCAGACCTCCAGCGTAAAAAACTCGCTGAGCATCTGGATCTGCCCGTGACAGCTCCCACTTTGGTGCCACCCTGGATCGAGCCTCATGCTGACCTTATTACCACTATATGGAAACAGCAGTCGGCCTTAGCCCCACTTCCCAGGAAGTCAAACAGGCTGTACCAGGTTCCCGAGGGTGTTGACTTCTTAGACTCCCACCCTTGAGCTGACTCGGTTGTGATTTGCGCCGCTTATGGCCGGTCAGCTCAACCCAAACACCTTAGCTCATCTCCACCTGACAAGGAATCCCGCCTTCTGGACCAGTGTGGCAATAAGATTTTTGCTTCTTCCACTCTTGGTATTAGGGCCCTGAACTATGTCGTACACATGGGGGATTACCACAAGGCGATTCTCGAGAGGTGGAATCTAAATTGGACTCCCTTCTGGACTCTCAGGTCAAGCAGGAAGTGGCTGACCTTGTCCACTCTGCACGTTCGGCCAGTCGGCACATCCTTCGTGCGACCTACGATGCAGTGGACTCTGCTGGTAGGAGCTCAGCTTTCGCCATAGGCCTACGGCGTCACTCTTGGCTCAGAGTGTCAGGGTTAGTCCCGGAAATGCAGTCCGCCATCCTGGAAGTGCCCTTCCAGGGTTCGGTGCTGTTCGGGGGTGATGTCAAGGACATCATCACCGACCTGCCGGAGAAGGGGACAGCACTAAAGTCTGTGGACTCTATGTATCATCCCCATCAATCACAGCGCTGTTGCTTTCGCAGACTGAATCAGCCCAAAGCGAGACCACTGGGAAAGAGGGCCACTAAACGTCAGGCCCCCCCCCAGCTGCCAAGCCCGCCCACCCCGCCGCCCAAAAGCAGCGGGAGCTTCAGCTGCGGCGCTGCCCCACACCCCTGACTCCTTCCCTCTCCCACAGCCTCCGGGCTTCCCGGAGGAACCGGTAGGAGGGAGGCTTTCTCTCCATCTTCTGGCCTGGGAGAGGATAACATCAGATTCATGGGTGCTTCAGCTAATCGCAGAAGGACACTTAGTAGAGTATCTGCAGAAACCACCTCGTCACCCTCCCCCAAGGTCGTCATACTCTCGGGAACATCTTCTTCTGGTCCAGGAAGAGATTTCAGCACTTTTGCTGAAGGAGGCAATAGAGCCCGTCCCCCTTTCTCTTTAGGGAACGGGTTACTATTCCCACTTCTTCCTGGTCCCAAAGAAGACAGGAGATGTAAGACCTATTCTAGATCTCAGTTACCTGAACATTTTCGTGGAGTACAAGAGGTTCAGGATGCTCTCACTGCAGAGCCTTCTGCCCCTCCTTTGCTCGGGCCAGTGGCTGTGTGCTCTGGATATGCAGGACGCTTACCTGCACATATCTGTCCGCCCATCTCACCGCAGATATCTTCGTTTTGCTTTCCACGGGGACCACTACCAGTTCAAGGCACTTCCATTTGGCCTCTCCTCGGCTCCCCGAGTATTTACCAAATGCCTTGCGGTGGTGGCGGCCTACCTGCGTACCCGGGGGGTACAGGTTTTCCTGTACCTGGACGATTGACTCCTGGCGGCCTCGTCCGGGGAGGAACTCCTGCACTGCCTCTCCCTCACCCAGCAGGTCTTTGCCTGTCTGGATATTACCATCAACCATTCCAAGTCTCAGTTGATCCTACCCCAGAGGCTCCAGTTTATTGGGGTGATACTGGACACGACGCTAGGCAGGGCCTTCCTGCCTCCAGACAGGGCGACCACACTCCACTCAGGTAAGCCTGTTGTCTGGCCGCAGGCAGGTCAGTGCAAGGTTGGTTCTTCGCCTCTTGGGCTTATGGCGACTGCTATAAATCGATATATAAATATATATCTTTTGCCGCACAAAAGATTAATAACCAAGTTAGCCAGCCTGGGAGTGGGTCCCAGGGTGGTAGCCTGGGTAGCAAACTGGCTGCAAAACAGGACACAGAAGGTAATAGTGAATGGAACATATTCCGAAGAAAGGGGGGTCACTAGTACCCCAGGGCTCAGTACTGGGTCCAGTCCTCTTTAACATCTTTATAGGTGACATTGCAGAGGGTCTGGAGGGAAACGTATGCCTCTTTGCAGATGACACAAAGATCTGTAACAGAGTTGAGACACAAGGGGGAGTAGAAAGTATGAGAAGGGACTTGGCAAGGTTGGAGGAATGCTCAGACATATGGCTACTTAGATTCAGTGCAAACAAGTGCAAAGTAATGCACCTGGGAAACAAAAACTCAGAAGAGTACACAATAGCAGGGGAGGTACTAACAACAACAAAAATGGAAAGGGACCTGGGGGTAGTCATATCAGATGATCTAAAGGTTGGTAAGCAATGTGAGAAGTCAGTAAGGAGAGCCAGGGGGATACTGGGATGCATAGAAAGGGGCATCACAAGTAGAAAAAGGGAAGTGGTTATCCCTCTGTAAAGACAGTTGGTGAGACCCCATCTGGAGTACTGTGTGCAGTGTTGGTGACCTCATCTACGCAAGGACATACAGGATGGAAGCAGTCCAGAGGAGGGCAACTAAAATGGTGCAGGGTCTGCATCAGAAACCATATAAAGAGACTGAGAGAGCTTAGTATGTATACCCTTGATGAAAGGAGGGACGGGGGGACATGTTAGAAATGTTCAAGTACCTGAAGGGAATCAGCAAAGCCCAAGAGGGTAGCATCTTTCAGAAAAAGATGTGTAAGAACAAGGGGGCACAATTTAAAGATAGAGGGGGAATGGCTCAGGGGTACTGTGAGGACATTTTTTTTTTTTCACGGAGAGAGTGGTGGATGCATGGAACCGCCTTCCTGGGGAGGTTGTTGGGTCTAAAACAGTGGGAGAATTCAGACATGCATGAGACAGGCAATTGTGGGGGGGTGACAGGAAGTAGGCTGTTGGTTAACTAGAATCTGCAGCTTATCCAGTAGGTAGGGAAATGGGCAGACTGGGTGGGCTAAGTGGTCCTTAGCTGCCATCAGTCTATGTTTCTATGTTATCCCAACAGTCCCTCGTGCTCAGCTCCACATGAGGGTCTCTTAGTGGACGCTTCGCTCTCAATGGGATCAGTTGGTGGTAGTCTCCTCTCCCATGATTCAAGACTTGCAGTGATGGATGGTTTGAGAGAACCTTCTTTGGGGAGTTCCATTCTTCCTTCCTCCCTCCTCCCTCCCAGACTCTGACCACAGACACCACTGGCGAAGGTTGTTGAGCCCATCTCGGTCCACATTAGACCCAGGGCTCTTGGTCCAAGCTCGAACAATCCCTACACGTCAGTGTGCTCGAGCTTCGGGCGGTGCACTGTGCTCTCGAGGCTCTCCAGCTGCATCTTCTTCTTCCAGGCCACCTAGCCGTCCAGATGGACAATATGTGTGTGGTATGGTACATCAACAAACAGGGCAGGACTCGGTCCTACCATCTTTGCAGGGAAGCGATGAGAGGTTGGGATTGGGCAGCATAACACGACCTTCACCTCAAAGTAATTCATGTTCCGGGGGTCGAGAACTCCTTAGCAGACAGACTAAGTTGCTCGACTGCTCAAGCTCACGAGTGGGAACTGGATCAGGGGGTCCTAGACAATATCTTCCTACGTTGGGGAACACCTCAGGTGGACCTGTTCGCTTCACCTCTACACGCAAAGCTTCACGACTTCTGCTCGCTCGTTCAAGAGCGAGGTATTTTCTGGAGAGACGCTCTGTCTCTAGATTGGAAGGACAGATTAGTCTATGCCCCCCCGATTCCTCTGATCCCGCGTGTCTTGCAGAAATTTGGCTCAGAAGGAGCACGAATGATTCTGATCGCTCCTTTCTGGTCCAGGCAAGTTTGGTTCTCTCTTCTGCAACAATACTCAGAGGAACTTCCTGTTCCGCTGTCACGAATTTTACTGACCCAGGATCAGGGGACCCTGATCCATCCAGGTCTCAAGTCCCTTCAACTACATGTGCGGCTCCTACAGACATAGCTCAAGCCCGCTTTGGGGTTTGTCCCCAGGTGGCTGAGATCTTGGTGGAGGCTAGGAAACCCTCCACTAGGTCTACTTATGCCATGAAGTGGAAACGGTTCTCATTCGGGGCCGCTTCAAAAGGCTTCGAGCCTTTCTCCTGCTTGGTAGGGTGACTGCTGGAGTACCTGCACCATCTCTTCGACCTGGGTCTTAGTCACTCGTCTCTGAAGGTACACATGGCGGCCATTTTGGCCTACCATGTTCCCTTCGCAGATAGGGCGTTTGTTCAACTGGAAGGCTCTAAGACTTTTCTCAGAGGGCTTCTTCACTTGAGACCCCCTATCCGAGTTCCCACCCCTCCTTGGGATTTAAACTTCGTTCTTGAGAAACTTACTTTGCCTCCTTTTGAACCGGCGGCCTCAGCCGACATGAAGTTCCTTTCATGGAAGTCACTCTTCCTAGTGGCGATTACCTCTGCTCGGAGGATTTCTGAGCTCCAGGCCGTGATGTGTAAAACTCTGTACTTAATTTTTCACAAGGAACGTGTGACTCTGAGCACCAATCCTAAGTTTCTTCCCAAGGTGGTAGCGGAATCTGCATTGAATCGGTCCATAGAGTTCCCCGCTTTCTTTACGCAGTACTCCAATCAGGGGGAGTATCTGCTTCACACTGTGGACGTTCACCGGATCCTGAGATACTACACTAACAGAACAAAGGATCTCAGAAAGACTGATCAACTGTTTGTCTCTTTTGCACCCAAAAGAGAAGGCACTGCTGTTCCTAAGCAATGCCTGTCTAAATGGTTGACTCATTGCATCACCTTCTGTTATGACGAGTACAACCAGACCCTTCCGGGTCAAGTAAGAGGACACTGCACCAGAGGGGTCGCTGCCTCTGCGGCATGTTTCAAGAACGTGTCAGCGGCAGACTTCTGTGCTGCCGCCACTTGGACTTCTGTCCATACATTTACTAAACATTACAGTTTGGATATTGCCTCTCACCGTAGAGTAGGCTTTGGGCTCGCTGTTCTGCAAGGCCCCCTTTCTTAAGACCTTCACAGCTAAGAGGATCTGCTTTGAGTAGCTTTTCTCCTCTCGTGTGCTGCTTCTTGTTCCAGACTGCTTGGGACTTAGTCCTATATGTAATTACCTACTGCAAGAGCCCTCTCGAAGTAAGATAGTACGGTTATGTAAGAACTTACCGTAACAGTAGATCTTGAGAGCCTCAATGATGCTACTGCTCTCACCCTCCATCCCCCTAAGCTTTTTCAGCTCCTTTTCCAGTAAGGGAAATATCCGCTTCTCTCTTGTTCGGCCTCTTGTGGCCTGTGGTGGGAAAGAACTGGAAATTTTTCCGTGGGGTCCTGCCACTTTCCGACGTCAGTCCTATATGTAATTAGCTACTGCAAGAGCCTCTCTCAAAGATCTACTGTTACGGTAAGTTCTTACGTAACTGTACTTTCTTTCCCATGGTTGTATCAGAGTTTCACCTGAATCGGGTGTTGACTCTGCAGGTGCACTACCCCAGTTACACTTCGGAGGCAGAGTACAGGCTCCATACATTGGACCTGAGACGAGCGCTCACTTATTATAAAGAGCGGACGGCGGAAGTTCAGGGAGAGGTTCGCCGGCTGTTAGTCACCTACACTGAAGCCGCACCTGGCAGACCTGCAGTGAAGTGAACGACTGGTAGATGGATTACATCATGCATTGATCTCTGCTATAGGTTGGCAGGTAGGGAGCCTCCCATAGGGCTAAGGGCTCTTTCCACTCACCATACCGCCGCGTCGGTGGCTGCTTCTAGGGATTTCCCTATCCAGGAAATCTGCAGGGCTGCTACCTGGAAGTCCGCAAACACCTTCATTACCCATTACCACTTCGACCTAGAGTCACACTGGGATGCTGGTTTTGGAGCCTCAGTTCTCCAATCTCTGTTTCCCAAGTTGGGGGGTGTGTGCCTTGCCTCCCTCCTCCCAGAGAACTGCTAGGAGTCTGCCAATAAGTGTGAATAGAACAACATATCCTTGTCCCTAGAAACACAGGTTCTAGGGACATGGATATGTTGTTATATACACACCTACTGGCAGGTTTCTTGCTGGAAGGTCTTCAAGCTTGCTCCTCCCACCCACCCAGGTGGTAAAACTCTCGGCTCCGCCCCATGACGCCAGATCTTCCTTACCGCTTGGAAGCTCAGGTTCCCTCCTTAGTGCTCTGCGTTTTAGGCCTGGATCCAAACTCTTCGGTTTACCTGAAAGTAATTTTAAAGTTTACAAGACTTCAGTCTGTTTCTTCCTTCACGGCTGCGATGGATAAGTCTACTCACGGATTTCGGCGGTGCCCAAGCGGGCAGAAAATGTCTCAGACCGATCCGCACTCCACGTGCGTCTGTTGCCTTGGGCTTGATCACGATCCGCAGGCCTGCGAGTTGTGCAAGTCCTTCTCGGTCAACATCCTCGAAGACTGTGCTGCCAGACTCCAACTTGGGCGCCCCGAGAGACTTGTTCCTCCGGTGAAGTCAAAGGAGGCCCGTTGGGCGGTGTCCGGCTGCGGGCTCGGCTGAGCAACTTGAGCAGATGATTGCCCTCGAGGAGGAGGAGGCGGCCCAGGCTGCATCTTCATCTTCCTCGGCTGCAGCATTTATCCCGCTCTCCTTGGGCTTCTCCTACACGGCTTCTTTTAAGGAGCTTTGTCAGTCCCTCTCTACAAAAGGTGAGGGTCCATCAGGACATTACTCTCGGTCCAAGAAGAAGGACTCGAAGGGTAAGTCCCACCATCGGTATTCATGGGAGCGGGAGAGGTCCCCTTCCCCGGACAGTCGACACTCTACTTCGGTCAAGGTTGCGGCTGCTGGCTTCACGGTGTCCCCGTCAGGTCAGCCGGCCGGGACACCTGTCGACACGGTCAAGATTTTTCTCGACCCGTCGGACAGGCTGTCGGCTGGAGAAGCCGACAACCCTTCTTCACCGCTTCCCCCGGTGGAAACCGACTTACCTGCACCTCCTGTGCCGGAGTCCCCGGTTAAGGTTACCGAGCCGTGGGAGGAATGGGTTTCCCCCGCTCCCTCCCAGACCCACCCTTGGAAGCGCCCGGCGGTCCGCGGTCTTGGACCTCTTCTCGGTCCAACCCGATCCCGCTTGACACGGCGGTCTTAGTCTTGGCACCGAGGAAGCTGGCGGCACCACTTTAGTAGTCGTCTTCTTCCTCCTCGGAGAAAGGCTTCAGTGCAAGTGCGCCGCTGCTGAGGGACTTGATATGGCAGCAGCTCCTTCTGACCGAGAACAAGCCGACCCCATCGCCTTCCCCAGCCATTAAGTGGCTGTCACCTGAGTGGCCGAAACAACTCCTTGTGGTCATCGAGGAGCCGGCGCCGGTTGTTCGGCCGAAACCAGCTGCGCCATCCATCGTGGTGGAACCCCCACCTCCACAACCAAAAACTGGGGCTCCGACCAAGGATTCTCTGTCTGGTCATGGGTTGCCCCATCGGTTGTCGGTCACCCTCACTCCCGATCGCCCTCAGCAGGTGGAGGGTGGCTCAGGCCCTCGGCAGCTGTTTGCAGACTCGTCGGAGTCGGACGATGACTCTTCCCTGTTCTCCAGGCTTCTCAACTTGGAGTCCTCTGGGGGACAGTCGGTGGACAAGAGCCCATCCTCGTTCTTGGGATTATTTCAGCTCATCTCAGAATCTACTGTGATGAAGCTCGAACCTGTGTCAAAGCAGGCCAAGTATCCCCTCACGGAAATTCTGGACAGAGGGGATTCTCCTACGGTGGCCTTTCCTGTGGCCGAAGCTATTGTTGGCCCGGCCCTGGAGCTATGGCAGCGGCTGGCTTCTTGTCCTGCTCCCTCGGCCAGGATGGCCAGGAAGTATGCCGTTCCCACCGGCTCACTCTCCGGATTCTCGGAGTGCCCCTCTGCGGAGGGATTGGTGACCGACAGCGTTTTCCGTCGCTCCGGAAACGGTCGGGACGTGGACAAGCCACCGGATAAAGAGTCCAAGAAACTGGACTACTCCAGGCGTAAAGTTTACGCTGCGTCCTCCTTAGGCCTTCGTCAGGCCAGTTCGGCCGTACTGATGGCACACTTTTCCTACGCCCTTTTGGGCTCCCTGGATGAGGTGATTCCTCATCTCTCAGCTGACCTCCAGACTATGGTCAGGCGGGTGTGGGATCAGGGAAGGGCGGTGGCAAAGCAACAGCTCCAAACTGCTCTCGACATTGGAGACTCTTGTGCCCGGTCAGCAGCAGCCGCAGTGGCCATGCGCCGCAGAGCTTGGCTGCGGATCTTCACCTTCACGGCGGATACCCAGCACAAGCTAGCAGACGTTCCCTTCCTGGGTACCGACTTGTTCGGGCCCGGGCTGGAAGGCCATCTCCAGAGGATCGAGAAGTCCAATGCCACCTTGGACTCTGTCACGTCTGCCCAGAAGGACAAAGGCCGCCAGCAGCAGCGTAAGCCCTTTCGGCCTTCTGCCCCTGCGGCACGTCCGGCCCAGCAACACCAGCATCAGGGCCAGCAGGCACGCACTTGGCACCCCAAAGCCAAGCCTGCAGCTTCCTCCAGCAGGAAGTGGGGAGGAAAAGGCCCAGGAGGTCCCTCGGCCGGTCCTTCCTCCAAGCCTGCTCAGTGAAGGGTTGAGGGGTGTCTTCCCCAGCCTCAGCGCTCCCCCCCCCTTGGGTTCCCCCCATGGGGGGACGGTTCCCCCACTTCCTTTCCTCCTGGTCCGCTATCACCGCGGACCGCTGGGTGTTGGAAGTGGTAGGGAAAGGTCTGCCTCTGGAATTCGAGCAGGCCCCACCCTTTCGGGCCGTCGCCCTACAGGGGGCTATGGGGTCCACAGCCTCTCTGACGGCTCGTCGAGCCGACATTGCTCTGCTCCTCCAGAAGGAGGTGATCAGGGAAGTAGCGGATCCTCCACCACACCCAGGGTTTGTGTCCAGGTATTTCCTGGTCCCAAAACGGACGGGGGGCTGGCGCCCCATTCTAGACCTACACGACCTAAACAAGTTTCTAAGGTCTCGAACCTTCAGGATGGTCACTCTGGCTCAGATCATTCCATCCTTGGAACGAGGTGTGTGGTTCTGTTCTCTGGACCTCCAGGACACGCTCTTTCACTTCCCAGTCCGTGTGTCCCACCAACAGCTCCTTTGCTTCAGAGTGGAGGGGTTCCTCTACGAGCTCCGGGCCATGCCCTTCGGCCTTCTCCAGCTCCCAGGGTCTTCACCAAATGCATGGCAGTGGTGACAGCATTCCTGCGGCACCGAAGGGTCCGGGTGTACCCTTACCTGGACGACTGGCTGATTGCAGCCCCCTCCAGGCTGGAGGTGGAGCAGTCCAGGGAATTGACCCTCCAGGTCTTCTCTCAGATTGGCCTCCTTATCAACGAGGCCAAATCGAACTCGTGCCAACGCAGGTGATTCAGTTCATTGGAGCAGAGCGCGACTCTCTTCGAGCCAGACCACGGCTCCTGGCGGACAGAACCGAGGTTCTCTCCTCCTTTGCCCAATCATTTCTGGTTGGGCAATTGTGCCCTGCCCAGGACTTCCTGCACCTCCTGGGCCTCAGGGCGGCCTGCACCAGCGTGGTCCATTGGGCCCGCTGGCACATGCGTCCCCTTCAATGGGGGCTGGCCCGCCAATGGTCACAGCGCTCCAGTCCTCTGGACCAGCCTGTGGTGGTGACCCAGGAGATGTGGAATGCTCTCCAGTGGTGGATCGCTCCAGTTCATCTGCAGGAGGGCATCCCATTTGTCTGCCTCGAGCCGACAGTCATTCTATCGACCGATGCCTCTCTGATGGGTTGGGATGCCCATCTGGGGGAGCACAGAGTGCATGGCCTCTGGTCCCCTCAGGAGTCTCGATGCCACATCAACCTGCTGGAGCTTCGAGCGGTCCAGCTAGCCCTCACCGCCTTCGCTCCGTTTGTACGGGGTCAAGTGGTCCAGGTCCAGACGGACAATACCATGACCATGTACTACCTAAACCGCCAGGACAGGACGCACTCCTTGCCCCTTTGCAAGGAAGCTGTCCGTACTTGGTCCCTCGTGAGCAGACTGGAGGCGGATCTCCTAGCCATCCATGTGGCGGGAGCCTCCAACCCTCTGGCCGATGCCCTAAGCTGGACAGATGCTGCATCTCACGAGTGCTCTCTCCTGCTGGAGGTAGTACACAATCTATTCTCCCACTGGGGCAGTCCTCAGGTGGACCTGTTTGCCTCCAGGCAGAATGCGAAGCTGAGGCTGTTTCATGCCCGCCCCCCTCAGCAGGGCTCGCTGCAGGGGGTTGCCTTCTCGAGGCTGTGGACCCTGGGCCTCTTCTACGCCTTTCCCCCATTTCCCTTGATCCACAAGGTGCTTCTCAAGGCGAGGAGGGACAAGGCGCAGGTGATTCTGGTAGCCCCAGACTGGCCCCGCCAGTTCTGGTATCCAGATCTCCTCAGCCTCAGCTCCAGGCTCCTGAGGCGGCTTCCACCCCGCCTGGACCTAATCTCAGTCAACCAGGGGAAGGTACTTCACCCGGACCTTCAATCCCTGCACCTGACGGCCTGGTTCCTGAGTGGCTACAGTTCCAGGCCTTGGGTCTATCCGACGAGGTCCTCAACGTTGTTGAGGTATCCCGTAAGGAGTCGACCAGAAAATGCTATGCCTTCAAATGGAAGAGATTCTTCATTTGGTTTCAGGATAAGGGGTTGGACCCTTCCTCCTGCTCCCTGGCCAGCATTCTGGACTACCTATGGTCCCTTTCTCAGCAAGGGCTTCGGTCGATGACCATTAAGGTGCACCTGGCAGCCATCTCTGCTTACCGGACGCGGGCCGGAAAGCAGTTGGTGGTGCAGGAGAAGGTGGTCGGGCGCTTTTTCAAAGGCCTTGATCACATATCCCCTAGGTGCGAGAACCTCCACCTCTGTGGGATCTACTGCTGGTATTGGCTAAGCTCATGGGCAAGCCATTTGAACTGATGCACAGGTGTGACATCTCTCACCTGTCACGGAAGACCGCCTTCTTGGTGGCTATCATGTCAGCCAGAAGGATGGGAGAGCTCCAGGCGCTTTCCATCGAGTCTCCTTATCTGGTCTTCCACCGGGACAAGGTTGTCCTGCGCCCCCAACCAAAATTCCTTCCGAAGGTGGTGTCGGAGTTTCACCTTAACCAGGTGTTGACTTTGCCGGTGTTCTACCCCAATCACACCTTGTAGGCCGAATATAGGCTCCATACTTTGGATCCTAGAAGAGCTCTCTCCTATAAGGAGCGGACGGCTGAAGTTCGGGGAGAGGTTCGCCAGCTGTTTGTCACCTATCCTGAAGCCGAACCTGGCAGACCTGCAGCCAAGCGGACGATAGGCAGGTGGGTCACCTCCTGCATAGATCTCTGCTATAGGTCGGCAGGCATGGAGCCTCCCAGAGGGATAAGAGCTCATTCAACCCGCCATATCGCTGCTTTGGTGGCTGCTTCCAGGGACGTCCCTATCCAGGAAATCTGCAGGACTGCTACCTGGAAGTCAGCACACACCTTCATTACCCATTACCAGATCGACCTTGAGTCATGCCGGGATGCTGGTTTTGGGACCTCGGTTCTCCAGTCCTTGTTTCCTAAATAGGGGGTGTGCGCCTTGCCTCCCTCCTCCCAGAGAACTGCTAGGAGTCTGCCAGTAAGTGTGGATAGAACAACATATCCATGTCCCTAGAAATACAAGTTACTCGCCTGTAACAGGAGTTCTAGGAATGGTATATGTTGTTCATCCACACAACCCACCCGACCTCCCTGGCTTCGACGCACAACCTGGCTTCCAGTGAGCTAGATCTGGTGTCATGGGGCAAAGCCGAGAGTTTTACCACCCGGGTGGGTGGGAGGAGCCAGCTTAAAGACCTTCCGGCAAGATTTAAAGCGGCAAGGAACCTGCCAGTAAGTGTGGATGAACAACATATACCATTCCTAGAACTCTTGTTACAGGTGAGTAACCTATATTTACTCACCTGTAACAGTAGTTCTAGGAGTGGTATATGTTGTTCATCCACACTGACCCACTCGACCGCCCTGGCTTCGACACACAATCTTCTGCGTCTAGCAGGTAAAGATCTGGCGTCATGGGGTGAGGCCAAGGGTTATACCTCCCGGGTGGGTGGGAAGAGCCAGCTTTTAGACCTTCTGGCAAGATTCTTAAAGGGAAAAGACATGCCAATAAGTGTGGATGAACAACTGATACCACTCCTAGAACTACTGCTACAGGTGAGCAACCTGTGTTTTTGGGACACTGATAAGGCATCTGTTTTTCTTCAGGACCTTCAGAAGAAAGCTGCTTAATAATGTACTGGTTGAATGAACTGGGACTAGAGTGAAGCCCACATGGCCTGGCTGCTGAATTGGCTTCTAACTACTTGCTGCGGTGCTGCAGTGGGGCCTGCTGTTTGCCCTGATGGTTGGATGTGCCTCGTTTCCTTGCCTGGACTAATATTGTTGTTCGTGGATATCCTCAACACAGGATCGCTGTATGAACACTGGGCCACACTGTCTTTGGAACTTTGGACTGCACAACAACATGGCTAGGATGAATTCGAGAGACAGTGGAACCTTGCAGGACTAGTGGGTGCATGTTTCTACTGTAGTCACAACATTTCTTGGAATTAATCATTGGCCGTTGCGTCTGCCTTTGGGAAGAGGAACTGAACATCTTCAGGCGAGCTCTGGATGGTGATGGTATGTCGAGGGGGGTGGGGGCTGCTGCGTGTGAAATAGTAAACTGCGGAGCGTCTTCCCGCGTCTCTTGCCTGGCCTCAGAAGCTTGTAATGTTTATTAATTAACATGGACAGTATTAGTTTTTGCTGGGGGGAGGGGGGGTTTCTTTTGATTCTGAGTATGCCTGTTCTTCTGTGCAAGCTAAAATGGGCTTCTGACCTGGGTGATGCCTAGCCGGCCATTAGAGGAAGTCCTTGAGGTTGCGGGGAGATGGTCAGGCAGATCTGTTTCTGGGGCTCCAGGTTTCCTGGCTGTGGGTGACATTTCTAACTGGTATTGTGCCTAAGTTAATTAGGGGAAGGGGCTTTTTTTTTTTTTTTTTCTCCATGGCCGGCATGCGGTGGATGAGTGCCACCCGCATGGGGGTGTATGTCGGTGGTAAAGAGGTTGATCACTTGGCCCCATTAGGTAGTGGGGCCAGCAGATGGCAGCTAATATGCTCATGGGCATGTATATAGGTTACTGTGGGGGGGGGGGACTTGTGAGGCTTTAGGAGGTGGTCACTGGTTTCTTTTTTTCTTGATTAGCATATATCTGCTGGTGACCGGTGGATCCAGGGGGGATAGTTGGGTGTGCCCCATTCCTGCTAGCTCTTATTGGTTGGCATTGGGAGGGCCCATTAGGATAGTGTGAAATGATGGTAACCGGCGCTGTAGTGTGGGTCAGCTCACGCCTGGGCCTGGCGGGTGAAAGGCCAAGGGGAGCGGGATGTGCCTGGCTCCCACCTAAGGGTGGTAGGTTGGGACCTCTCGGTTGCCACCTCTCCACCAGAAGTTATTCTTATATGGGTATGTTATATGTTTAATATCAGTGGTTCTGGGGGATTGGGGGGAAGGGAAGTTCTTTTACTATACGGGCAGTTCTTTGACTATTAATAGTATGAAGATTAAACTCGGGTGTACTTGTCCATAGGACAAGTGGGTTTAACATGTGGCTAATAGTTGGTTTTACAAGTTTTACCGATGGTTTTGGGAGGGAGGGGTGGTAGTTTCATATGGTTGTACATGTTACATTGCTTGACTGTTGTTCTGGTTTGCAAAATGGTCCATTTTAATATTTTACTATAATATGATGGGGAAAGTCTGGGGTTGACTTGGTGGATGTGCTGCGCTGGGTGGGGGCGGGGGGCGCCCCTGTGGGGTATACAGTTTGAAGTCACTCATGGGATTCGCTAATAAAATCACAGTTGTTTCATGGAATGTTAGAGGGATTTCCTCCCCGAATAAGAGTACTAAAATTCATATGGCCCTTAAACCACAACCCACAAATTGCATTGCTTCAGGAATTGTACCTCACTGACAGGGAGCATGCTAAACTACTCCAGGGATGGGTCGATGGGGTAGGAGCATACTAAGCAGCTTCATATTCATCACACAAAAGGGGAGTGGCAGTGTTGGTTCATCGGGAATCCCCCTCCCCGCAATTCTGTCGAGTAGAGGCAGATCCCTAGGCAGGGCGATATGTACTTATTGAATGGAAATTATATGGGGAGTGTGTTACATATGCTGGCATATATGCCCCAGCGGTATTTGATGCCACATTCTATCAGTCTGTTCTAGATATTATCATTCAGGAACAATTTGCTGGATTGATACTTGGTGGGGATTTCAGGATTGTGATAAACCCTGAGTTAGACCATTCCGAAGGGAAGAGTCGACATGGGAATGTTTTATGTTGCAGTATCTGCTTGGAGTCTGTCACTTGGATTTAGTGGATGGCTGGTGTACAGCAAATCCAGGGGTAAAAGAGTATACTTTTTACTCCAACCCTCATAAAATCTAGTGCAGGTTGGATTACATATATCTGCCTCGTGTGCGGTATCATTGGGTGGTAAGAATTTGGCAGAGCCCCATACACGTGTCGGACCACGCCATGGTGGCCCTCCCCCTTGCGTTGGTGTGGGATCGGGAGGATCTTCCCCCGTGGAAGTTCCCCATTTACCTGTTGGTGAGGCAGGATTTCCGGACTTATCTTAAAGAGCAATGGCAGTATTATAAGGAGGCGAATTATGGATTGACTTCGAGTATGAAAGTATTCTGGGATGCTGAAAAAGCATATGAGGGTGGCTGTCATTAATTATGTCTCTCGATGTAAAAAGGAGAAATATGAAAAGCAGATTGCCTCAGAGAAACAGCTTAAGGCTTTGGAATGCCAGGTAGCAGTAAGGCACAACTGAGATGGTTTGCGACTGTTAAATGCGACTCGAGAAGCACTTCACCTACTTTTAGCAGAGGAAGCCCTGGTGACATGGTTCTTTGCCAGGAAGCAGTTATTTGAATGGGGTAATAAGCCAGGTCCCTTCTTAGTAAAGTTAATTAGAGGGTCGGGTGGTCCAATGCATATTCCAGTTATTAAAACAAGGCAGGGAAATTTGGTAAGGGAAAAGGGGCAGATTAAGGAAGTGTTTAGGCAATTCTATTAACAGTTATACACAGCAGAATGTACTGGGGAACTTGCTGTGGCACATAGGTTTTTTGATGGGATAACCTTGCCCCAGCTATTGGACGAGCAACATGCTAGTCTGGGCTCTGAAGTTACTAGGGCAGAGATTCGAAGGGCTATTGTTGGACTTAAAAAGGGGAAGGCCAGTGGATCTGATGGTTTCATAGCCGAGTACTATAAAGAACTTGCAGAGTCCCTGGTGGAACCTTTATGGGAATTGATGCAGGAGGTTTCGGGGAGGGGGCGCTCCCTGCCACACGTTATGAGGCAGTTATTTGTTATTAAAGCCTGGTAAAGATCATAATTATTGTGCCTCATACTGCCCTGTTTCTTTGTTGAACTGCAACTTGAAAATCGTAGCCAAAATGTTGGCGTCATCTGGAGCAGCTACTCCCAAGCTTGGTCCACTCGGACCAGACTGGGTTTGTGCATGGGCATCTGTCCTGCCACAATATGCTTAAGATTTTTTTGAATGTAGTGTGATGGGCCTCTCGGCATCCAGAGAGTACTTGTTTGCTGTCCATGGTCGCTGAGAAGGCTTTTGACCGCATAGAGTGGGAGTATCTATTAGAGGTCCTGCAGAGGTTTGGCCTGGGAGATGATTTTGTGGGCATGGTTCAGGCAGTCTGTGTAGCATCAGAGGCAAAGATCTTGGGTTAACGGGTCCCTCACGGACAAACTCCCTCTTTTTCATGGGATTTGTGCTGGCTACATAGTCATTGGTGATTCGAATTCGGGAGGCTCTGAATAGTCATGAGGTACAGGGAATGTTGGGGAGGTCACATAAAATCACCTTATATGCGGATGATCTGTTGTTGTATATTACAGAACTGTATTGATCAGTGCCTGTATTGCTTCAAGTGATTTCTGACTTTGCCACTTTCTCTGGTTATAAACTTAATTTAGGCAAATCAGAATTGCTATCCCTATTGTGGGAAGAAACCATGGGGGTTATGGGAGGTTACTGGCACCTTTAAATATTTGGGAATCCAGACTGGTAGGAACTTAAGCCCTCTACCAATTGAACTATCACCCCTTATCAGTGCAGTCCTTGGGGACCTTACTCGTTAGCGGGCACTTCCTACATCATGGCTGGACCATATTAATTAAAACTAATATAATCCCTCAGTTGCTGTACACGATGCAAATGCTCCCGATGGGTCTCACGAAAGAGGACCTGAGGAATTTGGAAGGGGCGTTTTGCCACAGTCTTGTGGCAGGGCAAGCGCCCTTGAATGAGTCTGCCACGTCTTAAAGTGGATGTCTCTAAAGCAGGGCTTACTTTCCCTGATTTGAAAAGCTATTTTGTGGCTATTCAGCGTAGATGTGCGCAGAAGTGGGTGCACCAACCACCCGAGGCCAGTTGGTTGAACTTAGAGGAGGAGGAGGAGGAGGAGTAGCCTGGTCAGTTGTCTGCCTACCTTTCAAGGTGAAGGCGTATGTTAGGCTGGGTACATTCAGCCCTTTGGTGGGGTCGATATTGGGGGCCTGGAACCAGTTGAGGCGCTGTAGGAGGGTGCAGGAGGATTAAATGTTGCTAGTGCCAGTGGCATGGAACCCTTTCTTCCTGCTTGGACTCTGATAGCAAGTTTAGGGAGTGGGAGGTCAGGGGAATAAAATGCCTGGATAATCGCAGTCCTCAAGAGGGGATGCGCTCCTTTGCGAAAATAAAGGGTGCCATGGGGATGCCACACTCCCATTTCTACTGTTATTTACAGGTTTGCGCATTTGGGAGGGGTTGGGGCAGGGATTCAGTCACTACGTCGTTGGCCCAAATCGAGCAACTGGTTTATGCAGCTCAAAAAGATGAGGGTATTATACATAAAGCAGTCCATCAAGACAGGTAATTCCTCCCTCATATTTCTGCTAAAAGTAAGGCCCTATGGGAGCGGGACCTTGGAGTGCTTATCGGGAGGAGGATTGGGAGCTGCTATTACAATCTCACATGGGTATATAAGGAGTACCAGTTTAAATTTATTCATAGGCTATATTGCCCCCTTCCCCACTGATGGTGCATAAATATAATCAAGCGATCTCCCCCCTGTGTGAGAGATGTAAGGCAGCTGCAGGTACATATCTGCACTACTTTTGGACCTGCCCAGTCCAGCAGTCTTTCTGAAAAGCTGTATCACAAGAAGTCTCAATTATTTCGGAATGCCAGCGTGCTATGATGCCAGTAGCCTTACTCTTTGGTATGGAGGATTTGTGGGAGGAGGGTTGGGGCCTGTTTTGTAGATGGATTTGGGGTTTGCTGATATACTGGCACACTAGTGCAGCAGGAATACCTGGATTTTCTGTGTCTGACCCATAATCTGCCATTGGAGAACACTGACTATTCAGTCTTTGGCCTTGGAGCACCTCTCATTTGTCTTGAAGGGTAGAGGTGAGCGTTTTCTTACTGTATGGGAACCATTTTTGAATTTCCTGTCTCTCTTGGAAACCCAAACGTTGAGAGGGGGTATGGTGTAGATAGAGTGGGCTGGGAATGGATGGCGGTGGCCTTGAGCTTTTGGGTCTGTTCCCTCTCTCCCTTCCCGGTGGTCTGGATTGGGATGCCCCTTTCCACCTTGCACACAGCCACCTGATTAAGTACTTTATTACTAGCACTTAAATACTGCCCCCGACACCACATTCTGAGTATCTGTATTAGACCCCCGACACCCCATTCTGAGTATCTGTATTAGACTGATGTACTGTATGTATTTAAGTTTGTGAAATTGGTTGTATACATTTTTTTTTTTATATTTTTTTTACATATATGTTTGACAGGGAGGCGGTCTTACCGGTGAAGGTGGAAGTTTATGGTGTATTCTGTATTTTTGGCACCTGGGGTAATATGTGATCTTACTTCGAGAAACAACTCTTGCAGCAAGTTGTACCATTAGGACTGAAACCGGCAGGCGCAAGGACCCACAGAAATTTTCTAGCTCGCAGTATTCAGCGGGACCGCCTCAGATGTCGGTCCCGCCCCATCAGGTATAGTACATAAGGAGGCGTTCCCCCAGAATCCCCAGTTCTTTTCCTGCTGTCGACTCGCCAGCATCAGCCTCTCTGTCTCTATCTAGCGCATGACGACTTAGAACTTCAGGAGTTTCTTCAAGCCTCATGTCCTCTCCAACTCCTTCACTTGAGGGGCACCTTTCAAAGTGTGCCTGCGGAAAACAGATCCCTTTCAAGGATCCTCATTCCTCCTGTGTGCGTTGCTTAGGCCTGGACCACGACACCAAGGCCTGCACCTTTTGCCAAGGGTTCAACAGCCGCACCAGGATCCGCCGTCAGAAGGCACTTCAGGCTTTTCTGCTGGAAGAAGAACTTAGCAGGATGGACAAAGAACCTTCCTCCTGGGGTGATTCTTCTTCCAAGGTCCATAAACACCGGGAGAAAGCAAGGTCCAGATCCCCGAACCTGGCCTCGGACTCCCGTAGCTCAGCCTCCACCAGATCTGACCGCTCTTCCTCCAGGGCTCGTTCTCAGCCCCCTCCGGTCAAAGTCCGGGCTTCAGGCGGTTCTTCGACTCTTCAGCGTATCAAGACTTCTAGGCCCTCGGCTTCCTCCGCTCCCTTTTGGGCCTCTTCCAAGTCTTCCGAATGCCACAAGTCTTCCTTATTGACCCGATGTTGGGACCCTGACTCCAGATCGGTTTCCCCGTCCTCCCAGAGGTCCGGACCCACTACCCAGGAAGACTAAAGACCTGACGTCCCTGAAGCGGACGACTCACCTGACGTCTGCCAAGCACCCGACATCTGCCAAGCATCCGAAGTCAGCCAGGCACCAGACGCCGGACCCGAAGGCTTCGGCCAAGTGACCAACGTCGGCCTTGCATTCATCGGAGCCGAAGACCGCCCCCCCAGTCACCGGTGGACACCGGTCACAGGGATTCCACGGAGGAGGACACGACACTGCCCGAAGACCAGGTGGGCGACACAGAGGATGCTGGGCTTCCGAGGGAACCTTCGCCCACCCCGGAGACACCCGCGGACCCGACCCTGGCGACAGACCACCGGTGCCAGGCCCGTCGTCAGGCATGAATTTACAAGAGGTAAAGGATCTCTCTACTTTCTGGTGGGACACCATCCGAAAGAATGTGGTCCCTTTGAAACCTCCTACTCCTTCACCTCCTACGCCCCCTCCTCCACCAAAGGGGCCAGCAGAACGACCACCAACCCCTAGGGAGCAGACTCCACCACCTAGGGGTAGATCCAAGGACCGGAGAAGGCCTCCCTCAAGATCTCCATCAGGGTCTCCCAGCCCCAAGCGACCCAAACGTCGTCGGTACACTCCGTCAGGGGAGGACTCCAGATCGGATACCTTGGAATATTCCAGATCTCCTTCTCCACGCAGCATTCCATCACCTGACCCACATGACCTACCCAGGTCTCCTCCGGATGATCCTTCTTTCTCCAAGCTCATGAGGCACATCCAGGACAACTTGGGATGGGCTGCTGAAGACCTCAACCCCGAAAGACAGCGCCTTGCCCGTTATCTTCGGCAGAAAGACCCAAAGCCTGTGGTGGTGCTACCCTTGGTGGATACCTTCACAGATGTCACCAAGGCTGCGTGGAAGTGTCCGCATTCCACTCCCACTGTGCCGAAGAAAGCTGACCGCCTGTACAAGGCCCCGAAAGAGGACCAGTACTTGGCTCAACAACCTCTGGCAGACTCCCTGGTCATTACGACCTTGCATGACCAGTCCCAAAGACCGCAGCATGTGAGCACACAGTCACCGGACCAGGAATCCAGACAGTTGGATGCCCTGGGGAGGCGCATGTATGCAGCTGCTACATGCTCCATCAGGTCCCTGAACTACCTATCTCACATGGTACAGTTTCAGAATGCCCTGTGGGAACAGGGCCAGGACCTGGTCAATAAACTCCTGGATGGCGAGCAGAAGGCAGAGCTCCTAAACCTTCTCCGCACAGGGTCTGATGTGGGTACTCAAGTGCTAAGAATCTCATACGATTCTGCGGACTCGTCCGCCAGAGCTGCAGCTTCAGTCATCTGTCTCCGGAGACGCTCTTGGCTCCGTGTCTCCGGTTTTCCCCCAGGTGTACAGAAGAACATTCTTGATGTCCCTTACAACGGTGAAGTACTTTTTGGTGAACCCTCAGAGAAGGTTATCACCAAACTCCAGGACGCTGGGAAGGCAGTCAGGTCTGTACAGGCCATGTACAGATCTAGGCCTGGTTCCTTTCGTAGGAACCAGAGCCGTTTTCTAAACCTTCTCCGCACAGGGTCTGATGTGGGTACCCAAGTGCTATGAATCTCGTACGATTCTGCGGACTCGTCCGACAGAGCTGCAGCTTCAGGCATCTGTCTCCAGAGACGCTCTCGGCTCTGTGTCTCCGGTTTTCCCCCAGGTGTACAGAAGAACATTCTTGACGTCCCTTACAACGGCGAAGTACTTTTTGGTGAACCCTCAGAGCAGGTTATCACCAAACTCCAGGACGCTGGGAGGGCAGTCAGGTCTGTACAGGCCATGTACAGATCCAGGCCTGGTTCCTTTCGCAGGAACCAGAGCCGTTTTCGCGGCCGGCAACAAAGGCAGCAGCCACGTTCAGGCCATCAACAAAGGGGCACTTTTCAACATAAAGCCCAGGCTAAGTCGTCCCCAGGCAGAGGCCAGCGCTACACTAAACCAGCCCAGCCTGTAGAGACCAGTGCTGCCACAGCATGACTTCTTCCCGGTCCCCGCCCCTACTCTGGATCAACAGCCACAAAATGTCGGGGTTCGCATCGCTCACCACTTTTTAGGGTGGCAGTCGATTACCGCTGACCGGTGGGTACTCCACTTAGTCAAGAAAGGCCACTTTATAGAATTCCTCGACCACCCACTGGAAAGACCTCCCCTGCTTTCCCGTTCGGGTCAGCACGCCCTGCTCATACAGCAGGAGGTGCTCGCGCTTCTCAGAAAAGAAGCTATAGAGCACGTACCATGGAACCAGAGAGGTGCAGGTTATTATCCTCACTTCTTTCTGGTTCCCAAGAAAACAGGGGACCTCCGTCCGATGCTGGACCTCAGCGACCTCAACGAGTGGGTCCTGTACAAACGCTTCCGCATGGTGACCCTCCCAGGTCTGATTCCCATGCTCAAGCAGGGCACTTTTCTAGCGTCCTTGGACATGCAGGATGCTTACCTGCATATACCCATCGCTCAAACGTACAGGAAGTTTTTGCGCTTCGAATCTCAGGGTCACCATTAACAGTTCAGAGCCCTTCCCTTCAGACTGTCATCAGCACCTCGGGTATTCACGAAGTGCATGGCGGTCGTAGTGGCGACTCTGAGGAGACAAGGCCACTATGTGTTCCCCTACCTGGACGACTGGCTTCTCATGGCGCTCTCTCGGGAGGCCCTGATGTTCGCCATTCATTGTACTCAGTCTCTGTTCGGGACGTTGGGCATCATTATCAATCGAGAGAAGTCGCACCTGGTTCCATCTCAGATTCTGCAGTTCATAGGCGCAGTTCTGGACACTGTCCAGGGGAAAGCTTTTCTGCCCCAGGACAGAGCGGAACACATCAGATCCCTTATCAGGGACATTTTGGCGAAGAAGACCATTCCTGCCATACTGGTCCTTTGCCTGCTCGGACACATGGCTGCGGCCATTGCAACAGTCCCGCTAGCCCATCTCCACATGCGGGTGACCCAGTGGATGTTACAGGTCCAGTGGGATCAAAAGCAAGACCATCCGCAGCTCCCAATCCGGATCACGAAGGCCATAATCCAGGATTGGTAATGGTGGCTAGATTCTAAGAATCTCTGTCGGCGGGATTCCCCTTCATTGCGCTGTCTCTGATTGTGACACTCTCCACAGATGCCTCAGGGCTCGGATGGGGAGCACACCTCGACGGTGTCCGGTCTCAGGGCCTGTGGACAGCCCAAGAGACTCATCTCCATGTAAATATCCTGGAAATGAGAGCAGTTCTTTACGCCCTGCAGGCCTTCCAGTTGGAGATTCCACCGGGTAGTCTTCTGTTACAAACAGACAATTTCGCAGTGATGTATTACCTCAACAAACAAGGAAGCACCCATTCCTACCCGCTTTGCAGGGGAGGCCATGAGGGTGTGGGATTGGGTTTTACAGCACTGCGCAAACCTCATTGCTGTTCATGTCCCAGGAGTGGACAACGTCATTGCGGACCGCCTGAGCCGCTCTCCGGCCAGAGTCCATGAGTGGGAACTACTTCAGGAGGTAGTAGAGGATCTGTTTCGCAGATGGGGTACACCAGAGTTAGACCATTTCGTGTCCCCATACAACACAAAACTACCCAATTTTTGCTCGCTAGATCCAGGGCCTGGTGTTTTCTGGCGAGATGCGTTGTCCCTCTCCTGGGCAGGCAGGCAGATTCCTCTATGCCCCCCCCCCTTTCCATTGATCCAGAGAGTCCTTCTGAAACTTCGCAGAGAGCAAGCAACGCTGATACTTATCGTGCCGTTTTGGCCCAGGCAGATCTGGTTCCCTCTACTACATCAGCTGTCTCTGGAACCTCCAGTGCCCCTGCCAATCAGCTCCCATTTGCTGTCTCAGGAGGTGGGTTCCTTAGTCCATTCGGACCTTCATTCGCTGAACCTGCACACTTGGCTCCTAGAGACATAGCCATGATGCGATACGGGGTCTTGCAATAGGTAGCAGACGTTCTTGCTGCTGCTAGGAAACTGGCTACCCATGCTACTTACGCCATGAAATGGTGCAGATTTTGTCTATGGGCTCAAGCACACGGTTTTTTGCCTATGGATTGTCCAGAAAGGTTGGTCTGGGACTACCTCCTGTCCCTTTTTCATGCAGGCTTGGGCCTACTGCTCGATTAAAGTACACATCTGTGCCATCTCAGCCTATCACACTCCTGTAGGCCAGCGCACCATATCTCAGTTGGACACGGCACGAGCCTTCCTGAGAGGTGTTCTCCACCTTGGACCTCCAATTAAGGATCCGATTCCGCCATGGGATTTACCCTTTGTCCTGGAGCAGCTTACGCTGCCACCCTTTGAGCCAGCCACGGATTGCGAGTTACGTCCCCTTACATGGAAGACGTTTTTAGTTGCCATTACCTCGGCCAGAAAAATTTCTGAACTTCATGCACTTATGTGCAAAGAACCTTATTTGATTTTTCACCTAGACAGGGTATCCCTACGCACTAATCCCAAGTTTCTGCCTAAGGTGGTCTCAGCTCTCACCCTTAATCAGGACATCGATCTACCAGTGTACTTCCCCAAGTATTCTAATCGAGGAGAGGCCCTGTTGCACACTTTAGATGTGCATAGGTGTCTTTGATACTACCTGACCAGAACCAAACACCACCGAAAATCGGACCAGCTTTTTGTCTCCTTTGCCCACAGGATGATGGGTGCTTCCGTTTCCAAACAGTCGCTGTCTAGGTGGCTCATTCAGTGTATCACATTTTGTTACGAGAAGCGCAACAAACCCTTACCGGGCGCGGTTAAGGGTCATTCCGCGCAAGGGGCGTGGCTACCTCCTTTGTGGTCCTAAAGAACGTGTCCACCTCGTCCATCTGGGCTGCAGCTACTTGAAGCACCGTGCACACTTTCATCAGGCATTATAGCCTGGATGTTGCATCGAGGCAAAGAGCAGGTTTTGGTCTAGCAGTCCTTCAAGGACTTCTGTCCTAGGTTTAGGTTCTGTTAAGGATTTCTACCTTCCCTCCTCCCAATGGTGTGGGATTTCCATTATTGCTTGGGAATCCATCCTAATGGTGTAACCTGCTGCAAGAGCTAGTACAGTTATGTAAGAACTTACCATAACAGTAGTTCTTCGAGAACAGCTATTGCAGCAGGTACTTTCCCTCCCACCATCCCCACTGGAGATAGATTCTAGTTCCAATATCCTTCTCCTAGGATCAGGGATTGTCAGCATCACTCTGATTGCCATTTGATGGCGGATACTCAGTCTCCTCTTATGATGTCATCCAGCGGCTGGGAGTCTCCGGCGGGAGAACTGGGGATTCTGGGGGACTGCCTCCTTATGTACTATGCCTGACGTCGGGGGCGGGACAGACGTCGGAGGCGGTCCCCGCTGAATACTGCTAGCTACAAAATTTCCGTGGGGTCCTGGCGCCTGCCAGCTTCAGTCCTAATGGTGTAACCTGCTACAAGAGCTGTTCTCGAAGATCAACTGTTATGGTAGGTTCTTACGTAACTGTACTTTTCCATGTCTGTGCTCCTTGCATTTCAAAATTAATACAAAGAGAATACAAAAAAATGCCATAGCTATATAAATGGAAATAAATGCCCTGCTTCTGGATTCCAGGTATCAAAAGTGGAATCTGACTATTAGAAGAAAAATTATTAGTAACCACAAGTGTACATGTAGCAGCATTGTGTCTAGCATTATTACTGAAAGTAAAACTAGTGCAGATCTAGCTGTATTAGTGGACAGTTTTTGCCCACATAGATGGATTGGCAGTCACAGATTGCCATGTAGACAACAGCTTCTGTGCTGCAAGTAATAAAGCCTCATAGTACTTCCATTTATTGGATGAAAGAACGTGTCGCATTCCACTATGTACAGGCAAAATGTGCAATTATCGCACCTGTGATTCCCATTGCTAAATCTTGTTCACTTAACATTTTGTATTGTTTCACATATAAATTGTCGGACAGATTTGCACCCCTTTTGTACACCATGGCCCAGATGAGATATTGAGAAGGCTGCCTGGTGCAGTGCAAATCCCGATGCGCCAGGGCGCAGTGATAATGTATGCAGCGCAGATGGGGTCATGCCCATGCATATGCCGCACATCCCGATATTCAGCCTGGGATGTGTGGCGCATATGCTGGCGCACTTGCACTGCTCAGACAGACAGGCTCAAAATTGAGCCTGCAGAGGTATAAGAGCAAATCCTGGCCACCCACAGGCGGGCTGTTGTATTGCAGGGCGCAACACAGCCCAGAGCACCATCCGCAAGCACTCACAACCCTGGTGGTCTAGTGGATCCCGGCTCGAAGCCGCGATTGCGCGGTATATGTTTATAAAGATATCCCCAGTCCCCGATGAGTATGAAATATGACCATCCCTGGTGGTCTAGTGGGCCCCCTCCCACCCAATTCCCCAATAAACTACAATATGACATCCCCGGTAGTCTAGTGGAACCCTCGCCCGTTGCCACAATCACAGTAAAATGCCGTATTGAAGTGTCCTGGTGATCCAGTGGCAATACACAGAACCCCTTGCCACCCCTCCGTCATCCGATGTGGCTGCATCCGCCCAAACACCACACAATTGCTTTCGCCCGGTAGCCAGGTGCAGTATGGGCTGTAAGCCCATTTATCCCCGATGTGGACCAATAGACTTGCAGGGCATACTGTATTAGACAGTCCCAAATATGTGAATGGAGCCACATATTCACAAATATGTGAATGGTGCGGGCTGAATGCAGCCACCTGCTGGGGAGCGGGGTGGGCAAAGGGTTCTGTGTGGGGCCGGGGTGCCAGTAGATCATTAGGGCATTTCAGTATGGGATTTTACCGTGATCACGGCAACGGGCAGGGGGAGGTTCCGCTAGACCACCAGGGACGTCATATTGTCGTTTATCGGGGACTCTGGTGAGAGGGGGGACCACTAGACCACCAGGGATAATCATGTTTCATACTCTTCGGGGACGGGGCCACTAGTCTACCAGGGATTCCTTTATTAACATATACCACGTGATCGCGGCTACAGGGCGTGGGATGCCCCAGGATCCCCACAGCACACATCATGCTGTGCAGGGTGCCAGCCACAAGTCGTCGGCCTGCCCTGCGCAAGGCATGCAATGAATATAATGACATGCAAATGGCCCTATTTGCACCTTGCATATTAGCCTCATTTGCATGCCCTTGCTGAATATAGGTGGGTGATGCACCTTGTAACTGCACTTGCGCTGGCGCATTCCTGTGCTCCCTATCTGTAGCTTGTGCCGGCGCAGTGTCACTGCACCATGCACAGTTTGTGCTCTGACCGTTCCATGTTCAGTGGTGCTGCACCATGGCGCGGCACCATTGAATATCACCTGGACCTGGCCCCGGCGCATCACAGTTGCACTGTGCCCAGGCTTGCGCCACTTCCTGCCGCAGTCTGAATATCCCTGGCAATGTGTGGGGTTTTATTTATTTATGAAATGTTTCACCAGGAGGGCACGCTGAACAACAAGTTGCTCATCTCACGGTGTGACCTGGGGGGAAGGGTTACATAGGGTTGTGGAGGATGACCAGTTACAATGGTATGTGGGTAGTACAAACAGTATAAGGTATTGCACAATAAACAGTCATGTAACATTGGGTAAATTACAGTACATGTCCAAAATCATACAAAAGAACATATAAACATACAAAACAGTAATAATGCAATAGAACCATTTATAGTGCATGAGCGTACCAGGAACAGACTTGAGGCAGTACGCAAGTGCTGTTAGAGTAAAAAGGATGGGGTTAGGTTGTACACACTGGTGACCCAGGAGGGTAGGGGGAGAGACAAGAGCTGAATATGGAGAGAAGGGGTAGCCATTTCCTGATTTCCCTCTTCAGGATGTTGAGAACCCTGCCGGGGGGTCATGGTAGAGAGGCAGAAACTGGGGATAGGTATTAAGGTGGGTTAAAGCAGGAACAGCTGAGGGAAAGGTAATTGTGTAGGGCAGAGGTAAGGGAGTAGTTGGAGGAGGAGTGTCTTATTTCATGGGGAGTGAATTCCAGATTTTAGGGAAACGATGGGCAAAACCAGTTTAAGCGATGAGGGTGGAGCGGTGAGGGACCATCGAGGTGCGGGCGTCATTTGATCTGAGAGAGTGGGTGGAGTTAAGAGGGAGGATGAGAGATGGGCGGGGAACCCCCGAACCAGCATTTGGAGGTTAGTTTGGCAAAGAGAGAGATGCATCTGTGAGATAGTGGAAGGAAGGTTAGAGAGCGATAGAGTTCACAGTGGTGCGAGTGGGAAGGGGAGTTGATAGCAAAGCAGCAGCAGGAGTTAAGAGTGTGTCCAGCTTTGTCAGGGAAGGTTTGGGAGCAGCAACATAGACTGCATCACGGTAGTCAAAGGTGGGGAGAATGATCTTATGGACAATTTCGGGGTATTGGCCATATATTCTTTTGCTGCGGCTCCAGTCGTCGTTTTGTCAGCCACCGATCTACTTTTATTAGTTCTGATTCCATTTCGCAACAACCACCATCTGTATTGTATTACAACATACAGAATAGCGTGTGGGTGACCATACACAACAAGGCTGTGTTTCCCTGAGATAACTTCATAGAGATCTCCAAGAACAAAGCTCAAGCTATCTCTGATGTCCCTCATTCTCTAGATGCAGGAGGATTTTTTTCCTTTTCTTGGGGTCCTTAGCGTGGAGATGGGATTCTGCAGCTGGGGATTTGGTAAGGGGAATTTTAACATCTTTTGAGGTCAGTAGAGTGGAGGTGGGATTCTAGAGCTGGGGATTCGGTGGGTGGATTTTTTTTTTTTTAACTTCTTTTGAAATCAGGTGTGCTGGAGTGAGATTCCAGACCTTGGGGAAATGTGAGCATGTTCTTTTATTCACTCCTCTTGGCACCATTTTGTATGTACCATAAGATCCATTTTTTTTTTTTTTTTGTACAGGGAAATTTATATACCCCTCAAATGAAAGAAGTATGGATACCATTTCCAGATTGTATGAGCATTAATTTTATTTATTTGTTTACCAGGTAGGTGAGCTAGACAAAAGCATTGCCCATTTTCAGGCACAGCCTGGGAGAGTTACAGATAAAATTAATTAATGATGGCAACCACCACCATTTGAAATTCAGTCTCCCCTCACACACACATTCCTAGCTCCTTTGAGTAGTTGCCTGAACAGCCCTAATCAAAGTACCAGATCTCACCACATAGAAGCTGCCTGCAAATACAAGCAGTGGCTGTAAAAAAAAGAGCAGTAGAAGCTACCTCCATTTTGAAGCCATGTTTTGTTAGTAAAAGTTGGATTTGCATGGGGGTTCTGGTGGTGTTTTGACTCCAGTTGTGACAGCAACCTTGCTGTTAGAGTTATAGTGACACATTTAAGCTGTTTTTGTTTTCCTTTTTAAACAGTCTAGAACTGAGGGTCCCTTTCTTGGATCATCGTTTTACATCTTATTACCTGTCCCTGCCACCAGCACTTCGAGTCCCTAAGGTACTGTGTTCTTTTTATTTTATTATTTATATATGTTGTTGACTAGGAAAAGCACACTGAGCTACGACTCATTTACAGGTGTGACCTGGTGAAAGAGGGCATGGGATATATATACCTTAAATATAGCATGCTAAAACGCAAGGTATGTATAGTATTTCCAGGATTTGCACACTAGCTAATTCAGTACAAAAGTATGCAGGATCGGTGCATACAGTAGATACAGAATATGGTTCAGCATCAGCACAGTGTCACGGGAGAGCCACTCAAAGACAAAGGTCCTGGATTTCAGGAGGGTGGACCTTGCTAGGATGGGGAGAGTGATCAAAGAAGCCCTGGCAAAAAGGGATCAAGGGGAGGGGTTGAGGAGCAGTGGGCACACTTGAAAGTAGCCATAGTAGAGGCGACAAATCAGTGCATTAGAAACATAGAATTTGACGGCAGATAAGGACCGCTTGGCCCACCCAGTCTGCCCATTTCCCTACCTAATGGATAAGCTGCAGATCCTAGTTAACCAGCAACCTACTTCTTCCTGCCCCCACCCCCTAGAATTGCCTTATGACTGTCCCATGCATGCTTGAATTCCACCACTGTTTTTGACTCCACAACCTCCTCCGGAAGACCGTTCCAGCCATCCACAACCCTCTCTGTGAAAAATACTTCCTTAAATTACCTCTGAGCACGCCCCTCTATCTTCAAATTGTGCCCCTTGTTCTTGCACCTCTTTTTTTGAAAGATGCTCGCTCTTGGACTTTGTTGATTCCCTGAGGTACTTGAGCGTTTCTATCATGTCTCCCCTCCCTCCTTTCCTCGAGGCTATACATATTAAGCTCCTTAAGTCTCTCTCTTTATGTCTTCCGGTGCAGACCCTGCACCATTTTAGTTGCTCCTCTCTGGACAGCTTCCATCCTGTCTATGTTCTTTGCGGAGACTGGGTCTCCAGAACTGCATGCAGTACTCAGATGGGGTCTCACCAGCTGTCTGTACAGAGGGATAATAACTTCCTGTTTTCTACTGGTGATGCCTCTCCTATGCATCCCAGTATCCCCAGACCTCCTTGCTGCCCTCTCACATTGCTTGCCCACCTTTAGGTCATCTGATATAACTTCCCCCAGGTCCCTTTCCATTTTTGTTGTTGTTAGTATCTCACCCCCCATTGTGTACTCTTCCCCTGGGTTTTGTTTCCCAGGTGCATTACCTTGCACTTCTTAGCATTGAATCTAAGCTGCCATACATTTGACCATTCCTCTAACCTTGCCAAGTCACTTCTCATCCTTTCCACCCCACCTTGTGCATCAATTCTGTTGCAGATCTTTATGTCATCCGCAAAGAGACATACTTTTCCTTCAGTCCCTCTGCAGTGTAAGCTTATAAAGACATTGAAGAGGACCGGTCTAATACTGAACCCTGCGGTGCCCCACTAGTAACCCCCCTTTTTCAGAGTGGACTCCATTTACTATTACTCTGTGTCCTATTCTCCAGCCAATTCTTTACCCAGGCTGTCATCTTGGGACCCACTCCCAGGCTGGCTAGCTTGTATATTAATCTTTGGTGTGGGACTGTGTCAAATGCCTTGCTAAAGTCTAGGTAGGCCATGTCCACAGCCCCACCCTGATGTACTACTTTGGTCACCCAGTCAAAGAAATATATCAGATTTGTCTGGCATGACCTTCCCGCTGTGAATCCATGCTGCCTTGGGTCCTGTGCCCCTCTGGCCTCTAGATACTCGACAGTTCTTTCCTTCAGAAGTGATTCCATCATTTTCCCTACCACTGAGGTTAAACTAACAGGTCTGTAGTTTCCTGCTTCTGCCTTGCTCCCACTTTTGTGAAGGGGAATCACATCTGCCCTCCTCCAGTCCTCGGGTACCACCCCATCCTCCCATGATTTGTTAAAGAGGGTAGTCAGTGGCGTCACTAGTTCTACCCTTAGTTCTTTTAGAATTCTGGGATGAATCCCATCAGGCCCCATTGCTTTGTCCACCTTCAGTTTTAAGAGTTCTTTCAGAACCCTTTCTTCTGTAAATGGGCTGGTATCAACTTCTGTATCCAGAGTGTTTCTACTGTTTGTTTTAGGTACCTCCCTCTTCCTTTGTAAATACTGAGCAAAATACTTGTTTAGTATCTCTGCCTTTCACAGTCACCCTCTGCCCTCTCCTCCCTTTATTAAGCCTCACTATCCCTCCTTGGTCTTCCTTCGTTCCTGATGTACCTATAAAGGTTTTATCCCCTTCTTAACTGAGTTGGCTGTCTTTTCCTCGGTTTGGGCCTTTGCTGTTCTGACTGCTTTCCCAGCTTCCTTTTGCTTTAAGGATGAGGAACAAGGGGAAAAGAAGGAACAAGCCACTGTGAGTCACAAAGTAGGTGGCAGGGAAAGTGGAGGGCATTCAGAAAGTACAAGGAGACTCAGAAGAATGAGGATAGAGCTGTGTACCTACAGAGACAGTGGGATGTGGGGAAAGCAGTTAGGAGCATGAAGGCACAGACAGAGGAGAGATTAGCGTGAGCGTAAGAGGGACAAGATATAATATCTAGCTATATTAGCCATAGAAGGAAGGCTGGGGGGCTGTAAGGCTCAAATGGGTGGGAGTGGTGTGTGTAGAAGGGGACCTAGAAAAGGCATTGATACTAAATGAATAGAGGGGAAGGGACAGGGACCACATCTAGGCAGCAGCAAAAACAAGGGATGGGAGGTGAACACCAGTCCTTCTACAGAAGAGCGAGTCCTGGAGGAACTCTCAAAACTGGGGGTGGACAAAGCAATGGGACCAGATAATATACACCCCAGAATATTAAAATATTTACGGACGGTGCTAGTAATGCCACTGGTGGCCTTGGTTAGTGAATCACCCGATACAGGGGTGGTTCCAGAGGACTAGAAGGGGGCAAATGTAGTCCCTCTCCACAAGAGTGGTAGCAGGGAGGGGGCAGGAAACTTCACGTCAGTCAGCCTCAACTTAGTAGTGGGTAAGATCATGGAGGCACTGCTTAAGGAAAGGATTGTGGAACACTTGGAATCCATGGGAGCACAGGATCCAAGGCAGCATGGATTCACAGCAGGAAGGTCATGTCAAACAAATCTCAGCTCAGGGGTAGGCTATTCCAAGCATCCCCCACCCTCTCTGTGAAGAAAAACTTCCTCACATTTCCCCTTATCCTGCCACCCCCCCCCCCCAATCTCATATTGTGTCCCCTTGTCCTTGTACAACTTTTGTACTGAAACATGCCACCTACCTGGACTTTGTTCAAGCCTTTAAGATACTTGAAGGGCTCTATCATGTCCCCCCATTCCCTCCTCTCAAGCATTTACATATTGAAGTCTTTTAATCTGTCCTCATATGCTTTCTGATACAAGCCCTGCACCATCTTGTTGCCCTTCTCTGGACCATCTACACCCTATGTCTTTGCGAAGATGTGGCCTCCAGAACTGAGTACTTTATTCCAGATGTGGCCTCGCCAAAATATTCTGCTAGCGATACCCCTACCTACCCATCCCAACATCCCACTGCATCCCCACCTCCAGCCTTGTTACACTGTTTGACTACCTTTAGGTCATCTGAGATGGTTATCCCTAAATCCCTCTCTCCCCTGGTGAGTGTCAGCAATTCCCCTCCATCCTGTAGCTCTTCGCAGGGTTTCTTCGCCCCCAGGTGTATGATCTTGCACTTCTTTGCATTAAATTTCAAGAACAGGAGACATACCCTACATTAGATTTATGGAGAGGGACTCTGCAGAAGCGGTTTCCAGAGTGTTTGTGGGAGTTGTGGAGATGGAGGAAGAGAGGCGTGAGAAAAATTAGCAAAGGAAAGCAGAGTCCCAGTATTTGGATGTGAGGGAAACCTCTATCTTCAAGAAAAGGAGTGGAGAGGGATCCATTTCAGCAAAGGAGGACTTGTGGCAGCACTGTAAACCACATCCCCACAATCAAAAGTTAGGAGAGTCATTTTAAGCACAATCTCACAACATGTAGGACTGGATAAGGGACTTGGGAATGTATGGCATTAATATGGCTGGAGAAGTTTAGATGCTGATCTAGCCAGATGCAAAGTTATTTGGAGGATGTCACGAGCTCCAAATGGACACCATCCAGGATTGAATAGATGGGGTGGGGGGGTTGTCAAGGGTTCTAGCCAGTCGCTGATTACTACCAGAGAGCATTAGCCACTGCCAGTGTCCCATTGTATATCCATATCCAGTTTAGGGGCAGTTGGGCCCCTGAGGAATAGCACAGTGTCATTTTTGTGGTTATTATGTATGCGTTTTGGTGGGAGAGAGGGAGTGAACTGTCGCAGGGCGAATTGCCCGTAGTGAACTGACTTTGCAGAGGTCATTTAGGATGATGGAAAATAAGATAGGCCCCAGTACAGAACCCTGAGGGACCCCTGGGATATTGGGGGGAGGGGATAGTCATCCACAAGGATAGTTTTTTAAACCCTTCCCAACAAGTAGGAGTGGAAGCAGCTGAGAGACTGGAAAGTCCAGCACCTGCAAGCTTACTGAGTACAGGTGGGTTTGCAAATGTATCCAGTGTCTTGGCCAAATTCACAAAGATTACAGAGGTCAACAAACACCTCTCCATCCCCTTCAGGACATTATCAGTGAATCAGAAGCAGGACAATATTGAGATTTCCTGAAACCCAACTGGAAGGGGCTACAGAAAGCATAGGCATCAAGGAAGGCTGATAATGGAGACAGCAGTACCTTCTTTTGAAGTTAAGCTAGTGCAGGGGTTATGGAAATGAATTGTAGATCCCACTTTGAGGGGGAGCTCTTGCAAAAGACTACACCATATGGACTGAAGCTGGCAGGTGCCAGGGCCTCACAGAAAACTTCTAGCTAGCGGGTGAACCACCCCTGACATCAACCAGTGGTATAAAAGGGGCAGTACCCCAGCCCAACCCCAGTTCTTTTCCAGCCATCGACTCACACACATTGGCTCCGCGAATGCCTTCTGATCTAGTTGACCGCCATTTTTTTCGATCACCCGTACTTTATTATTTTCTCAAAAAATAGGAATTTTTCCTTATTTTCTCTGCCTGTCTTCTTGTCCGACCTCGTCAGTAGAACCGCAGTGGTCCAAATGACCTTGTGGCAAGCAGATTCCATTGAAGGGTGGCCACACTTCCTAACTCTTGAGGCCCAGAACATGATACAGAAGCCTGCGAACACTGCTTGAATTTTAACCGGAGGACCATGATCTGCCGCTAGAAAAGAAACTGGCAGTGATGGAAAAACCGATCCAAGGAAAAAGTTCCTCCTCCTCACCGATTTCAGGGGCCTCTAATTCTTCATCTTCTCATAAGGAGAAGAACTCTGAAGGAAAACACAAGCACTGGGATAAACACAAGGACAAACCTTGGTCAACCTCCCATTCCCGGTCTCCTCTTCAGAGGCGACCGGCACCAGGACTTCCTCCCATGGGCAGTCAGACTCTGCTTCCACGGCAGCCCTCTCTACCTTCTGGCTCCCTGTGGTCAAACCACCCGTCTTCATCCAGACATCGGGTGGTGGTTCTTTGAGATCGGGGACTTCTTCCTCAGCCCCTGATAATTGGGGCCCTTTCATCAGACTGTGGGTCCCTGCCCGTTGTCGCCTGGCCTCGGCAACTGCTATCTCTGCTTCTGGCTCTGGAACCAACACCACCCAGTGATGCCAGCGGCATGTGCTCACCTTCCCCAGGAGAGTGCCTCTGCCCCATCCAGGAGTTTGCTCCCCTCGGTAGGCTCTTTCTAATACCATGCCGGCTGCCTCCCCTGACCGGCATCAGTTCCACGACTGTCCCATCGACGCCGGCTACCCAGACAACCCCGGCGACACCCATTCCATCTTCGCCCGAATGCTGATGTCGCCAGCTGACCCTAATATTACCTCTCCGCCAACGTCCGGGGGCCCAGCATCTAGTCTGACAACACCTACCAGTCCGTCGACAGATAAACAGGCGCCCGCTGGGTTGCTGCCACCAAAGGGACCGACACCAGGGCTGTCCGATGTCTCCCCACTGACACGAGTGAATCCATCTATACCTCAGAATCCTCTGCCGAACCTCATAGCTCTCTTTACCTCCTGGTGGATCCTGGTGAAGGGTGACCTGATACTGAAAAGGCCTTCTACGCCCACTCCTAAGGGACCTCTTTCCTCGGTGGGGGGGGGGG
Source organism: Neoceratodus forsteri (assembly GCA_016271365.2). Classification (NCBI taxonomy): domain Eukaryota; kingdom Metazoa; phylum Chordata; order Ceratodontiformes; family Ceratodontidae; genus Neoceratodus; species Neoceratodus forsteri. The sequence continues at coordinate 71,806,751 of CM057457.1, forward strand.
ATAAGCCTCAGGCTCCTCTTCAGCAGCCAACACATAATGAGCCTACCATGCAACCAGACAACACTGGTAGGGGCTGCTGTAAGCATCACGATCAAAAGCACCATCACTTGTCCTCCTGGTCCTCGGACAGGCGCAAACGTAGTTCATACGACCATAGACACCGTCGTCCAACCTCTCAATCTTCCTTTTCGGGGGAGACAGACCAGCGTTCCTCCTCCTCCTTGGTTTCATCTGACTCGGGGATGTCCCCGTCTCCTCCCCCCTGCCGCAGACCCCAAGGACACCCCTAGGTCTCCTCCCAGTGACCCGACCTTCATGAAGGTCCTGCAGCACATCCAGTCAAATATGGGCTGCGACACCAAGGATTTGGACCAGAAAAACTGCTGTCCTCTGGTGGATCCATTTAAGGGAGTCACCAGGTCTACTTGGAAACGCCAGTCTTCCACCCCTGCTGTTTCTAAGAAGGCTGATCGCTCTGTAATGCTCCTCGAGACGAGCTTTCTTTGGAGAGCAACCTATTGTGGACTCCATGGTTATTACGGCGGCCCAGGATCGGTCCAAGAGGCCCTGGCATCTTGGCATTCGGCCTCTGGATAAAGACTCGAAGCAGATGGACCAGCTCGGCAGGAAAGTCTGTGCTTCGGCCATCTGTGCCGTTCGTTCCCTGAATTTTTTTAGCCCACATGATCCAGTATCAGAACTCCCTGTGGGAGAAGGCCATGGAACCGGTTCAGACTTGGCAAAATAGTCCTCAGAATGCTAAACTGCTACATATTTTGAAATCCGGTTCGGACGTTGGTACTTGCGCCCTATGTTCCTTGGAAAAGATTATAACTCACCTTCAGTAATCTGGCAAGGCTGTCAGATCTGTAAATACCATGTACATATCTAACCAAAACCAGAACAGCCACCAGCCATTTTGGTCCTCTGGACAACAGCCCTGAGGCCAGCAAATCAGAGGTACCTTGAAATGTAAGGCCATTTCCCAGGCCTTAAGAGGTTCGGGTCCCAGAGCCCCCAGAACCTCCCAGGCCCATTGCTTGTCCCCAGTTCCTCGGCCTGATTCTCTCCCCGGCAGAATCTCTGGGGAGGCAGTGGGGGTCACTTTTCTCTCAGTCTAGAGCGAAGTCACAGAATAACCATGGATCAGTGGGTTCCTCAGCTGATAAAGGGCATACTCTGGAGTTTGTGGAGATGCCCCGGACAATCCACCCTTAAACTCCCATTACCCTCCATTACACCACTTCCCCATTCAGGAGGAGATCCAAGCACTGTTGCTGAAGCAGGCTATAGAGCCAGTTCCGCCAGGTCAAAGAGTGAAGGGCTTTTATTCCCATTTCTTTCTGGTTCCAAAGAAAATGGGACCTACAGCCTATCCTGTATCTCAGCCACCTAAACAAGCATATAGAATACAAACGATCTGGGGTGGTCACCCTTCCAGGCCTGCTCCCCCTCCTTCATCAGGGAGACTGGCTGCGTTCCCTAGACATGCAGGATGCTTACCTCCACCTTTTGGTCTTTCAGCCTCACAGGAGTTTCCTTCGCTTCTGCTTCCAAGGCAACCACTACCAATTCCGTGCTCTGCCATTTGGCCTGTCCTCTGTTCTCTGGATCTTTACAAAGTTTTTTTTTTGTTTGTTTTTTTGTTTATTTTTATCCAGGATTAGCACACTAAGCTGAACGCTTTTTTACAGGTGCAACCTGGGAGCACAGGGAAGTTAAGTGACTTGCTCAGGGTCATACAGTATGTAAGTGGAAGCTGTGGGATTCAAACCCAGGTCTGGTCTGCTGGATGTCACCAGATCTGCAGCTCAGAGCCTTAAACCACTGCACTATACTGCCACAAAGTGCCTAGCAGTAGTGGCTGCGGCCCTCAGGAGGAAAGGCTACTATGTCTTCCCCTACTTGGATGATTGGCTGATCAGCACCATGGAAGACACCTTTACCTTGTTTCAAGACCTAGGGATCAGTCTCAGCCTCCCGAAGTCCTCTCCGTGGCCCAGCCAAAAACTACAGTACATCGTGGCAGTTCTGGACACCACCGAGGGAAAAGCCTTCCTGCCTCCAGACAGGGTGGAACGCCTTCAGGATCAGGCTTGACTGGTTTCCTCATCCTGTCAAATCCCAGCCAGAGTATTCCTCAGGCTGCTAGGGCACATGGCAGCGGCTGTTGCAATGGTCCCTCTTGCACGCCTGCACATGAGGGTTTCCCAGCGGACCCTTCAGATTCAATGGGACCAATGCACAGACGACTTGGAGGAGCTTGTAACGGTCTCCACTCCTTACTTAGTTTTTCACAAGGACAGGGTATCGTTGCGGACAAATCCAAAGTTTTTGCCTAAAGTGGTGTCCAAGTTTACACTGAATCAGGACATCTACCTACCAGTTTACTACCCAGAGTATTATACCAAGGAGGAGGCTTGACTTCATACTCTGGATGTTCACCGGGGTGCTTCGTTACTACTTGGATCACACCTGCGCTGTTTGAAAGTCTGACCAGTTGTTTTTTTCTTTCACCTCAAGGACTGAAGGGGCTCCTGTTTCTAAGCAAACTTTGTGTAAATGGTTAGGCAACTATATTGTTTATTGCTATCGCAAATATGACAGGCCTTTGCTGGGACAGGTCAAAGGCCATTCTACCAGGGGTATGGCTGCTTCCTTTGCATCTATTAAAAATGTGTCTGCGGCTGTTATCTGTGCAGCTGCCACTTGGAGTTCTGTACACACCTTCATTCGGCATTACAGTTTGGACATTGCCTCTCGTCGTAGGATGGGCTTTGGCCTTACTGTCCTACAAGGCCTGCTTTCATGAGTATTTTTAGCAGAATTTTACCTCCTCCCGGTTGACTAGAGGGTTGGTCCTCCAACTGCTTGGGTTGCTGTCCTTATGGTGTAGCCTGCTGCAAGAGTGCCCACTCAAAGTGAGATAGTACAGTTACATAAGAACTTACCATAACAGTAGATCTTCGAGAGGAGCTCTTTCAGCAGGTGCTGCTTTCCCTCTCACCTTCCTCCTGGTGACTGTTTCTCAGTTGGCTATTTTCATTTCCACGTTTCAGAGGAACCTCCTAGGTTCTCCCGTTTCTTAGTTTGCCTGAGTCTCCAGCAGGAGAACTGAGGTTGGGCTGGGGAACCGCCCCTTTTATACCATGGGCCGATGTCAGGTGGCAGTCCCCTGTTATAGACTGCTAGCTAGAAGTTTTCTGTGGGGGTCTGGCGCCTGCCGTCTTCAGTCCTTATGGTGTAGCCTGCTGCAAGAGCTCCCCTCGAAGATCTGTTACGATAAGTTCTTACGTAACTGTACTCTACTAGGGATGGTAGGGCCCCCTTGTGTAGAGGGAGAACCCTAGCATATTTGCACGTTTCGGGAACGTTGCCCTTACAAAAAAAATGGTTGAGAAGGGAGCAGCAGTATGGAGTAGGTTATGTTCAGGTCATCAAGGCTGTTTGTTGCCTGTAGATAGGTCAGAGTGGTTTGAGGTGAGATGGGGCAGAATGAGGAATATGGTTGGGATTAGAGGGTTGAAAGGGGTACAGCAGATGGAGAGGGACAGGAAGAAGTGGCAGGGAAAAGGAAGAGGGCACCTAAGGAGAAATAATCATTGAAAGCAGTGGCTATGAAAAACTGGGTAAGGTTCCTCCCTCAGGCCTGAGGACTCACTCTACCAGAGGTACAGCTGCGTCTCTGGCTGCTGCCAGGGACATCCCTATCCTAGAGATATGTCAAGCAGCTACCTGGAAAACGGTTCACACTTTTACCAAGCATTACTCCCTGGACATCCAGGCTAGGAGTTATGCTCGGTTTGGCACAGCTGTGCTTCAGAGCCTATTTCCTAAGTAGGTTCTGTCCCTCCTCCATGGAGGTACTGCTGTGTAGTCTGCATATATCATAATATAGCAAGACTTCATGTTGTTTGAAGAAAAAATTACTCACCTTAGTAATGTTGTTTCTTCTAATGGAGTCTTGCTATATTATGACCTCCCCTCCTGCCTGCTCCTCTCAGAACCTATACTTTCGGGATGTGGGTGGGCAGTGCAGTGTTGACACTTAGTAGATGCCCACCTTATTTTTCATCCCTCCTTTTTGGGGTGTTTGGGTGTTATGTTTTTAATTTTTTGGATCCCCTGACTTGAGTCTTTGTTTTGGGGACCAAGAAAAATGTGTTCTCATATTTAGTAGCCAGTTGACTAGTGTAGGTTTACGGCTTCCACACAGAACCTTAGTGAGTTTTGCTCGTAAAGATCTGACAGTTTCAGTTTGAAGAACAACAGACAGAGTTTTCAACCGAGCTCGCGCTTAAGGTTCCATGCCTGGCATGGAAAGTTAACTCTTTCACCTCCAGAGCAGTTCGAAGGTTGGGACTCACTGCATATGTCATAATATAGCAAGACTCCATTAGAAGAAACAACATTACTAAGGTGAGCAATTTTTTCGTATGTCCCAGGTAGGCATGAATTCAAAGTGGAAGTAGCCCACCGCATCATTATTTGAGTATTTGGTCTGCTAGTAGGGTGGTCTGCTCTACAGCCCTTGAAGATCTAGGGTATATGATCTGGGATGGTGAATTTTTACACATACAGTCAGCTATGTGATGCTCAGTAAGTGCATCCTGGAATCTACCAGCTTCAAAGACACGATGGGCAATATCCTGTGTGTGTGTGTGTGTGTGTGTGTGTGTGTGTGTGTGTGTGTGTGTGTGTGTGTGGTTTGCTATCAAAAGGTTAAGTCTAGAGAGTTCACTGATATGTTGAGTGAGGTACAGTGTATACGTTTTCTGAATGTTTTTGAGAGACTGGATTGAACCATTTGGCATTAAAGTCGCCCACGACTGGGAGTTCACATGGTGAAATGGAGAAAAGGATCAAGAGGGTGTTAAGGAGAGTATCAGTATTCGTACCAGGGTAGCATTTTCCCCCACTAATGAGTACTGTGACGGAGCAGAGAGAGGGAGCACTTACAAGGAGCTCATGTGGTGCCATGACAGAGAAGCTAAGAACTACCTCAAATCTGAGGCTGATGGCAAAAAAGATAGCAACTTCTCCCTCCCTCTTGCCTTGGTCCTATCTGAAAACTGTGTAGCTAGATATGGTGTCAGCATCACAGATTCTGTGGGGGGACCAGGTTTCTGAGACAACATCAGGTGCAACCTAAAGTAACCACGGTTTAGAGAGGTCAGTTTTAGGAAGTAGACTCCAGTCGTTCTGGTGGATATTTCTCCGCTATTAGGCAGAGGGGAGGCCATGTAAGGACATAAAGGGAGGAAAGGGTTCAACTCACCATTACATGACAGTATTAGCAAAACGGTGATGCTGTGCCAAAAGGGGTTCTGGTTCTTCAAGGATGAAAGGGTAGGTGAGATAGAAGAAGCAGGAGCGGAATAGGGGGTACCTCCAGGGAGTTTCACATTGTAGCCAGGAGGCAGAGATGTCCTGCAGCAATCCGTACTAATCAACACAATTATTCTGCCATCTTGATACATGCAGAATGGAATTGAAAAACACCTTTTGAGAGAAGCATTTCAGGATGCTAAGCTGCTTCCAGAAGAAATATTGTGGAGACCAAAAGAAGCCTTTAGTGATGGTTTAACGTCAGTCAGAAGGTCTTGGTTTGCTGTACTGCAGGAGAAGATCGATTCCCAGGTAAAGACTTGCTAAGCACGGTCATCGCTAAACTTTTACTTGTCATTTGTTCCTATAATGTAGAAAGGCTTGTTGATTAGGTTTTATGGTTATTGAATCGAAGATGGTCAGCTGCTGCCCATCTTTGTTAAATTCTTAGTGCCGTGATTTCTGCGAGTACTGTAGCTAAATCATTTTTTTTTTAAATCTTAATTAACATATGAAGATTGAAGGCCCAATATCAGAAAGCATAGGTCTAAGCTGCATCTGCAGAAATACCATTTTTGCTTGTATAATGCAGATGTACACAAACATTCCATGATTAAATGAATACCTAAGAGCCCCCATTGCTTGCTTTTACAACAGAAAGTTGTTCCTGCTCCTGATGTATAATAAGAATCCAGTTTGTCATGCACATGGGGCTATATTGATGTCTACAGGTCAAAACTTGAAAAGGATATAGAAACATAGACAGTGATGCCAGAAAGACAACTGGTCCTCCCAGTCTGCCCATAAACCCTAACAAACCCAGTACCTATTGTCCATACAGAGTTCTAAACCACACTGGCCAGCCCCATGCTTCTCACCGTATCATTATCACCCTGAGCAGTCCTTAAGCCCTTCACTCTGTCCCAGCCGTGTCTGGAAATATTGATAGTTTCTAGGGACGTGGATATGTTGTTCAATCCACATTTCTTGGCAGGTACCTTGCTGCTTTAAGATGTGCCGGAAAGTCTTCAAGCTGGCTCCTCCCACCCACCTGGGTGATAAAACCCTCGGCTCCGCCCCATGATGCCAGATCTTCCTTACTGCTTGGAAGCTCAGGTTCCCTCCTTAGTGGTCTTGCGTCTCTAGGCCTTGATCCTAAACCTTCAGTTTTACCGAAAATTGTTTTGAAGTTTACGCGACTTCAATCTTCACCTTCCTTTGTGGTTGTGATGGACTCTAAATCCAATCCTGGCTTCTGTCGGTGCCCTTGCGGGCAGAAGATGTCTCAAACCGACCCGCATGCCACGTGCGTCTACTGCCTTGGTCTTGGCCACGATCTGCAGGCTTGCGATCTGTGCAAGTCCTTTTTGTCATCTGTTCTCGAAGACCGCGCTGCCCGACTCCATCTGGGGTGTCCAGAAAAATGGTTTCCGCCGGTGCAGTTGGAGGAGGCCCGTTGGGCCGTGGCCGGCGGTGGGCTCCGTGGAGCAGTTGGATCAGTTAATTGCTCTCAAGGAGGAGGCGGCCCTGGCCGCAGCTTCATCATCATCGGCGTCTGCTTTTACCCCGCTCTCCTTGGGCTCCTGCTACACTGCTTCCTTTCGGGAGCTTTGCCAGTCCCTCTCCAGCAAGGGAGAGGCCTTTAGGGACTCACTTCTCTCAGTTGAAAAAGAAGAACCCGAAAGGTAAGTCCCACCATCGACGTTCGTGGGAGCGGGAGAGATCTCGCTCCCCGGGCCGTCCTCTATTGACTTAGGTTGAAGTTGCAGCCCAGGCTGCTGGCTTCTCGGTATCCCCGTCAGGCCAGCTGACCGAGACACCCGTCGATGCAGTCGAGATCTTCCTCGACCCAGTAGATGGGCTGTCGACTGGAGAGGCCGACAGCCCTCCTTCACTGGTTCCCCTGGTGCCTACCAAGGACTTGCCTCGGCCTCCCAAGCAGAAGTCCCCAGTCAAGGACCCCAAACTGGAGGATGTGCGGGTCTCCCCTGCCCCTTCTTCGACCCACCATTGGCGACCCCAACGGTCTCGGTCCTCTTCCTTGTCTGGCAAGTCCCGCCGATGCTGGCGATCTCAGTCCCGACATCGTGGAAATCAGCGTCGCTGTTCATCCTCATCAGAGGAGAGGCTCCGGCGCAAGTTGTGTCGGTGCTATGAGGATATGATGTGGCAGCAGCTCTTATTGGCTGGCAACAAGCAGACTCCGTCTCCTTCCCCGGCAATAAAGTGGCTGTTGCCTGAGCGGCCAGAGCAATCTCCTGCACTCGGTTCCTTGGTCGAGGGGCCGACTCCGGCCCCGATTGCTGAGCTGAAACCGGCTCCTCAGCTGAAGACTGGAACCCCGGCCAAGGATTCTCAGTCAGGTCAGGGCTTGCCCCACAGGCTGTCGGTCACCCTCACCCCCGGCGAGTGGAGGGTGGCTCAGGCGGTCGGCAGCTGTTTGCGGACTCCGCTGAGTCCGACTACTCCTCTCTGTATTCCAGGCTGCTTGACCTGGAATCCTCTGGGGATCTGTCAGTGGACGAGAGCCCATCCTCGTTCCTCGGTATTCTTCAGCTTAACTCAGAATCTACTGGGATGCAGCTTGAACCCATGCAGAAACGGGCCAGATATCCCCTCACGGAGATTTTGGACTGAGGGGATTACCCTACGGAGGCCTTTCCTGTGGCCAAAGTCATTGTTGGTCCAGCCTTGGAGTTGTGGCAGCGGCCTGCCTCCTGTCCTGTGCCTTTGGCCAGGATGGCCCGCAAGTACACAGTCCCAACCGGTTCCCTCTCCAGTTTTTCAGAACACCCCTTGGCTGACGGGCTGGTGACTGATAGCATTTTCCGGCACTCCGGAAATACCAGGGACGTAGAGAAGCCCCCGGACAAAGAGTCCAAAAAGATGGACTACTCTGGGTGCAAAGTTTATTTTTGCCGCCTTCCTAGGCCTTCGACAGGCTAGCTCGGCTGTACTTTTCACACACCCTTTTGGGCTCACTGGATGAGGTGGTTCCTCATCTCCCGGCTGACCTTCAAACGATGGTCAAGCAGGTGCGGGATCAGGGACGGGTGGTGGCCAAGCAACAGCTCCAGACTGCTCTGGACATCGAAGACTCTTGTCCCCAATCAGTTGCGGCCGCAGTAGCCATGCGCCGCAGAGCTTGACTGCGGATCTCGACCTTCACGGCAGATACCCAGCACAAGTTGGCAGACGTCCCCTTCTTGGGCACCGACTTGTTCAGGCTCGGGGTGGAGGGCCACCTCCAATGGATCGAGAAGTCCAGTGCCACCTTGGACTCTGTCACGTCCAGGAGGACAAAGGCTGCCAGCAACAGTGTAAGCTCTTTCGCCCTTCCGCTCCTGCGGCACGACCGGCCTAGCAGCAGGGCCAGCAGGCTCACACTTGGCACCCCAAGGCCAAGCCTGTTGCTTCCTCCAAGCCTGCCCAATGACGGATTGAGGGGTGTCACCCCCAACCTCGTCACGCCTCCCCTGAGTCCTCCCGTGAGGGGCTGGCTCAGCCACTTCCATTCTGCCTGGTCTGCTATAACCACGGACCGTTGGGTGTTGCAAGTGGTCGGCAGGGGACTGCCTCTGGAATTCGAGCAGACCCTCCCTTCCGAGCCAGCGCCCTCTGGGGGCTACCGGTTCCGCAGCTTCTCTGTCGGCTCATCGAGCCGACATAGCTTTGCTCCTCCAAAAGCAAGGTGGTGGATCCTCCTCCATGCCCAGGGTTTGTGTCCAGGTATTTCCTGGTCCCAAAATGGAAGGGGGGCTGGCTCCCCATTCTCGATCTGCATGACCTGAACAAGTTCCTAAGGCCGCGCACCTTCAGGATGGTCACTCTGACACAGATCATACCATCCTTGGAATTAGGTGTGTGGTTTTGTTCTTTGTATCTCCAGGATGTATTCTTTCACGTCCCAATCCATCCTTCTCATCAGCGATTCCTCCGCTTCAGAGCGGAGGGATCCCTGTACGAGTTCCAGGCCATGCCCTTTGGCCTCTCTCCAGTTCCCAGGATCTTCACCAAATGCATGGCAGTGGTTACAGCATTCCTGCTGCACCGAGGGGTCCAGGTATACCCTTAACTGGACGACTGGCTAATAGCAGCCCCCTCCAGGTTGGAGGTGGAGTGGTCCAGACATCTGGCCCCCCAGGTCTGCTCCCAACTTGGCCTCCTGATCAACGAGGCCAAGTCGGAACTCGTGCCATCGCAGGTGATTCAGTTAATCGGGGCAGAGCTCGACTCTCTTTGAGCCAGACACTGGCTCCCGGCAGACAGGGCCGAGGTCCTTTCATCCTTTGCCCAATAATTTTGGGTTGGGCAGTTGTGCCCTGCCTGGGAATTCCTGTGCCTCCTGGGTCGCATGGCGGCCTGCACCAACGTGGTCCATTAGTCCTGCTGACATATGCGCTCCCTGCAATGGGGGCTGGCCCGCCAGTGGTCTCAGCGCTCTGGTCCTCTGGACCAGCCAGTAACCGTGAACCAGAAGATGTGGGACGGCCTGCAGTGGTGGCTTGTCCCAGTTCATCTGCAGGAGGGTATTCCGTTTGTCCACCCGAGTCGATGGTCATCCTTTGTGATCGACGCCTCCTTGATGGGTTGGGGTGCCTATTTAGGGGAGCTCAGGGTCCATGGCCTCTAGTCCCCTCAGGAGTCCCGATGCCACATCAACCTGCTGGAGCTTCGAACGGTACGGTTAGCCCTCACCGCCTTCGCTCTGTTTGTACGGGGTCAAATGGTTTAGGTCCAGACGGACGACACCACGAGCATGTACTATCTCAACTGTCAGGGTAGGACGCACTCCTTGCCCCTATGCAAGGAAGCTCTCCGCATTTGGTCTGTTGTGATCAGCCATGTGGCAGGAGCCTTGAACAGTCTGGCCGATGCCCTCAGCCAGATAGGCATTGCATCTCACGAGTGGTCACTCCTGCCGGAGGTAGTTCAAGACCTGTTCTCCCATTGGGGCACCCCTCAGGTGGACCTGTTCGCCTCCAGGGAGAATCCGAAGCTGAGGCTTTTTTATGCCCACCGCCCTCAGCAGGACTCGCTGCAGGAGGATGCCTTCTCAAGGCCGTGGACCCCAGGCCTCTTCTACACCTCCTCTCCATTTCCCTTGATCCACAAAGTGCTTCTCAAGGCGAAGAGGGACAAGGGGCAGGTGATTCTGGTAGCCCCAGACTGGCCTCTCCAGTTCTGGTATCCAGATCTCCTCAGCCTCAGCTCCAGGTTCCCGAGGCGGCTTCCAGCCCGCCCGGACCTGATCTCAGTCAGCAAGGGGAAGGTGTCCCATCCGGACCTTCAATCCCTGCACCTGACGGCCTGGTTCCTGTGCGGCTAGCGTTCCAGGCCTTGGGTCTTTCCGACGAGTACCTTAGCATCGTTGAGGCGTCCCGTAAGGAGTCAACCAGAAAATGTTTTGCCTTTAAATGGAAGAGATTTTCCATTTGGTGTCAGGGCAAGGTGTTGGACCCTTCGTCCTGCCCATTAGCTAGCATTTTGGACTACCTGTGGTCCCTTTCTCAGCTAGGGCTTCGGTTGATGACCCTTAAAGTGCACCTGGCAGCCATCTCTACTTACCGGGCATGGGTCAGCAAACAGTCAGTGGCGCAGGAGAAGGTGGTCTGGCGTGTTTTCAAAGGCTTAGATCACATATTCCCTCCGGTGCGAGAACCTCCACCTCCGTGGGGTCTACTACTGGTATTGGACAAGCTCATGAGCAAGCCATTCGAACCAGTGCACAGGTGCGATATCTCCCACCTGTCATGGAAGACTGCCTTCTTGGTGGCTATCACGTCAGCCAGAAGGATGGGAGAGCTCCAGGTGCTTTCCATAGAGTCTCCATATCTGGTCTTCCACAGGGACAAGGTTGTCCTTTGCCCCCACCCGAAATTCCTTCCGAAGGTGGTGTTGGAGTTTCATCTGAAACGGGTGTTGACTCTGCCGGTGTTCTACCCCAGTCACACCTCGGAGGCCAAATATAGGCTCCATACTCTGGACCCTAGAAGAGCGCCTGCTTACTATAAGGAGCGGACGGCTGAAGTTCGGGGAGAGGTTCGCCAGCTGTTTGTCACCTCTGCTGAAGCCACACCTGGCAGACCTGCAGCCAAGCGGACGATAAGCAGGTGGGTCACCTCCTGCATAGATCTCTGCTATAGTGTGGTGGGCATGGAGCCACCCAGAGGGATAAGAGCTCATTCAACCCGCCGTACCGCTGCTTCGGTGGCTGCTTCTAGGGACGTCCCTATCCAGGAAATCTGCAGGGCTGCTACGTAGAAGTCAGCACATACTTTTATTTCCCATTACCACATTGACCTAGAGTCACGCCGGGATGCTGGTTTTGGGACCTCGGTTCTCCAGTCCTTATTCCATAAGTAAGTATAAAGGGGTGCGCGCCTTTCCTCCCTCCTTCTGGAGAACTGCTAGGAGTCTGCCAAGAAGTGTAGATTGAACAACATATCCACGTCCCTAGAAATACAGGTTACTCACCTGTAACAGGAGTTCTAGGAGTGGTGTATATTGATCTTACTCCGAGTGGGAGGTCTTGCAGCAGGCCATAACACTTAGGACTGTGCCGCAGGCACTAGGACCCTCCGGTAAAATCTTCAGCCAGCAGTACACAGCAGGGACCGCCCCTGACGCCGGCCCCATCTCGACGTCAGTTCTGGTACAAAAGGGGGTGGACCCAGCTCCACTTCAATTCTTTTCCCGCCACGTCCCACACGTGAACAGAGAACAGCTTCAGCTTGCCAGATCAGCAAGAATTCTTCAATCAAACCCGCTTTTAAACCATTTTTTCGACTGTTTTTCATAAGTTACCGACGTCTGGCCATTGTCCGACGGTTTTGTGCAGTCTCGACGGATGTCTTCTCGGGCGTCGACCTCGCCAGAACATCTTAACAAGTTTGAGTGTGGGAGGCAGGTCCTGGCCAAGGACGGCCATCGCCGCTGTGTCTTCTGCCTGGGACCGGAACACGACACCGCGAACTGCTCCACTTGCCAGGCCTTCACTAGCAGGTCCTGCATCCGCCGCCTCAAGGTCCTGAAAGCCTTTCTCTTGGAGCAGAAGATGGATCTGCACTCCTCCGAGGGGAAACGCAAGAAGAAGAAGCAGCACGGTTAAGACCGTAGTCGGTCCCGGCACCGGTCCCAGTCGCAGTCCCGTTCTCACTCGCGGCCCTCTCCAAAGAAGGCCCGTTCCTTGGGATCAGGAGAGCGCCCAAAATCGACTCAGGCCAAGGCCGGCCCTTCGGGGGAGAAGCCGGCTAAGCCTAAGGTAACCCCGCTAAGGGTCATCACGAAGCCCTTGGAGGTGCATGCTTCGCCCCACCTCCCAAGGCACTGGTGCCACTTGCTAAAGGCACACCTCCAGAACCCAAGGACTCTTCGGCGGCACCCCGTTATCAGTGCTAACACCGACACTGGTTGAAGGGGCGAAGGGCGAGGGATTTGCTGTGGAAGAACCAGTGTCCCTGTCGCCCAAGTCCTCCTCCCCCTGGGCTCCCAGGAGGGCTGTCCTTTGCGGGTGGACATCCCGGACACTTCTCCCCTCCAGGCCAGGCGGCAGATATTTTCACGAAGGACAAGTTACAGGAGCTGTTTTCCTTTTGGTGGGGACAGGCCCTGGCGGACCCCCCAAGACACCGGTAGCGGACCCAGCGGATAAACCACAGCCAGGAGGTGAGTCTTTCCCGCGGAAGTCTCCGGAGCGCCAGCCTACACCTCCCTCTAGGGCTCGTTCTCACACCCAGTCTGGGGACCACCGACGACATTCCAGGGACTCTGGTGACCGTCATCGGTCCAGGTCACGTTCTAGGTGTCTTTCTCAGTCCTCTAGGTGAGAACGCTCCGGCGTCGGTCCTCTGACCGCCGTCGGTCTCTGCTCTGTCGCCGGTCCAGGGACTGGAGTCGGTCTTCAGACCGACATCGGTCCCCTAGCGACCGACGACAGCGGGTGTCTGGTCATAGGGAGAGGTCAGACTGTTCGAAATCCTATAGTCTATCTCCCTCATCCTCGTCTTCCTCTCTCAGCTTGCAGCGCTCCCCGGGAGAGAAGGACCAGCCTCGCTCGCCTCCAGACAGTCGTACCTTTATGGACGTCATGAGGCATATCCAGGCATCCAACGAGTGGGAGACGGAGGACCTGGACCCGGAACGCCGGAGACTAGGGAAATACCTGAGGTAGAAGGAGCCTAAACTTTTGGTGGATACTTTCCAGGACCTCACCCGAACTACCTGCAAACATCCAGCTTCAGTCCCGGCTGTCCCGAAGAAGTCGGATAGGCTGTACAAGGCCCTGAGGGCAGAAGCTTTCCCTGCTGAAAACCCTCAGGTGGACTCCTCGGTGATCACGGCTGCCCATGATAAGTCCAGACAGCCGAAACACCTCAGCTCACAGCTCCCGACCCGGAGTCTTGCTATTTGGATCAGGTGGGCAAGAAGGTCTATTCTGCTTCTACCTGTTCCATACGTTCCCTCAACTTCTTAACGTATATGGTCCAGTACCAGAATGCGCTATGGGAAAGGGGACAAGAGCTGTTGAAGGTCCTTCCAGACTCTGACCAGAAGAAAGAGCTCCTTGACGTTTTGAAATCGGTCTCAGACGTAGGTGCGCATGTTTTGAGAACCTCGTATGATACTGCAGATACAGCAGCCAGGCCAGCCGCTTCCAGGGTGTGCCTGCGATGCCACGCTTGATTGAGAGTCTCTGGCTTTCACCAGGATCTGCAGGCCGGTATCAGGGATTTACCCTTCCAGGGTACCGTGCTCTTTGGGCAGGAGACGGAAACCTTGATTTCTCGTCTCCAAGAGTCTGGTAAGTCTGTCTGGTCGGTCCGCCAGATGTACCGTGACGACCAGCAAAGACAACAAAAACTGACTTTTCGTAAGCCCTCAGGTGGCCATGGTCACGCCCGTGGAAACCAGCATGGGCAGAGAGGCGGCTTTCATAGGAGGTCCGGTAACCAGCAGTCTGGTGGAGCTCCTACCCGTGGGCCAAAGTCCTCCCAGGCCTCTCTGCCCACACCCGGCTCGACCCAATGACTCCCTTCCGCCCCCCCCCCTTTGCAGGAAGACCCAGGGGAGCTGGTCGGGGGCCGCTTCTCTCTTCACTTCGAAGGGTGGAAGTCAGTTACTGCGGACCAATGGGTCTTACACATCATCAGGAGGGGACACACGCTGGAGTTTACGGAGTTTCCCCCGAATACTCCACCAAAGCTCTCCCGTTATCCTTCTCCTCACATCCCACTAATAGAAGGAGAGATTCAGACCCTCTTGCAAAAAAGGACAATAGAGTTGGTCCCCTTGCATCAGCGAGGGAAAGGGTTTTATTCACCCTGAATCTACGAAAATCGTCCCCAGAGCCCAGTCAAAAGCTCGTCTTCATTGGAGCGGTCTTGGATTCCATACAAGGCATGTCTTTCCTCCCCCAGGACAGGGGAGATGGCCTGCGAGAGATTGCAGAACGGATTTCAGTAACTCCTCAAGTTCCAGCTCGAAACTTCCTCAGGTTACTGGGGCACATGGCGGCGGCCATTCCTGTCACTCCCTTGGCCCGCCTCCACATGAGAGTCCCGCAATGGATGCTCAGAGTACAGTGGGACCAAGGCTACGACAATCTGGACTCCACGGTCAAGATCTCTGGGCCAGTCAGGAGAACTTTGCTTTGGCGGATGGACCCCAGGAACTTGGAGAAAGGGGTCAGCTTTCATCCGGAGCCACCAGGTCAGAGTCTGAAAACAGATGCATCGGACCTGGGATGGGGGGCGCACCTGGGTGCTCATCGAACGCAAGGGGTTTGGTCACCTGAGGAATGGTTCCTCCACATCAGTATGCTGGAGATGCGAGCGGTTCTCTGTGCCTTACAGGCCTTTCAGGAGGACCTGGTACTGGGCTCTCTTCTGGTTCAAACGGACAACATGGCGGTCATCTTTTACATCAACAAGCAAGGGGGTACTCACTCGTTCCCCCTTTGCCGGGAGGCGATGAGAGTCTGGTACTGGGCACTGGAACGAGGCATTCTGCTGTCCACAGTGCACGTTCTAGGTGTCCTCAACGATCTGGCCGACAGCCTAAGCAGATAGCGATCCAGAGCACACAAGTTGGAGCTGCAACAGTCCATAGCAGACCAGCTCTTCCACAGGTGGGGTCTTCCTGAGCTGGACCTCTTTGCATCACCACACAACACCAAACTGCCAATGTTCTGCTCTCGAGAGAGCGCGCCTGGAGCTTTCTGGCCAGACACGTTATCCCTTTGCTGGGCAGGGAGGTTTCTTTATGCCTTTCCGCCCTTCCCTCTCATTTAGAGAGTCCTTTTAAAGTCCCAGGCAGAAGGGGCCCGAATGATCCTCGTAGCCCCCAAATGGCCTCGGCAGGTTTGGTTCCCACTCCTGCAGCGGTTATCCACGGAGCCTCCAGTTCTGCTGCCCATATGCTCGCAGTTGCTGTCCCAGGATCAAGGGTCGCTGGTCTACCCAGACCCGGTCCCTACCCCTCGTGCTTGGCTCCTTCAGGCGTAGCTCCAAGCATGAATCTGGGGTTTCCCGGAAGTGGTGGCGGTCCTAGTTTGTCGAGAAAGCCCTCTACCCGCTCCACCTACGCTATGAAGTGGAAGTGTTTTTGTCTATGGGCCTCGTCACAGCATTTGGATCCCGTCACCTGTCCAGTGAACTCAGCATTGCAGCATCTCCTCTCCTTGTATCAGTCGGGCCTGAATTACTCCTCTATCAAGGTGCATATGTGGGCTATCTCTGCCTATCATGTCATCTTGGGAGATAAGGCGTTGGCTCAATTGGATGTCACCCGCACCTTTCTTAGAGGAATTCTGCATATGAGACCTCCCATTCCAGACCCTATCCCACCCTGGGACCTCCTTTTTGTGTTGGAGAAACTCACCCTTCCTCCCTTTGAACCGGCAGCGGATTGTGAGCTGCGTTACCTTTCTTGGAAGGTTTGTTTTTTAGTTGCTGTTACCTCAGCTCGAAGGGTTTCTGAGCTTCAGGCTCTGATGTGTAAAGAGCCGTGTTTAGTTTTCCACAGGGAAAGGGTTTCCCTCAGAACAAATCCTAAGTTTCTTCCGAAAGTGGTCTCAGAGTTGACCCTTAACCAGTTGGTTGACCTTCCTGTTTATTTTCCTTCATCTTCCCATAGAGGGGAGGCTCTCCTTCACACACTGGATGTCCACAGGACTTTGAGGTATTACCTCAAGAGGATGGCTACACACTGTCAATTGGAACAACTTTTTTTGGCCTTTGCGCCACAATGCTTGGGTAGACTGGTGACCAAGCAGACTATCTTGAAATGGATAGTTCACTGCATCTCCTTCTGCTGCGAGAAACACAGTAAGCCCCTACCGGGCCTGGTCAGGGGTCACTCCACCAGAGGAGTGTCTGCTTCATTCGCCACCCTAAGAAATGTCTCTATAAGGGACATATGTGCGGCCACCACCTGGAACTCGGTGCATACCTTTGTCAGGCATTACAGCTTGGACCTTGTCTCCAGATGCCAAGCTGGCTTCGGCCTAGGTGTTTTGCAAGGGCTTCTGTCCTGAGGCCTCTGGAGTCAGTACATTCCACCTCCCGGGGTCGTCTACCACTTTGGCGTGGACTGCTTGGTATTCAGTCCTAAGTGTTCTAGCCTGCTGCAATAAGTGTGATAGTACAGTTACGTAAGAACTTACCGTAACAGTAGATCTTCAAGAGGAGCTCTTGCAGCAGGCCTTACTTCCCACCCGCCTTCCCCCTCGAGGTGTGCAGATCCATCTTCATTTCCTACAGTCGCTTCGTCTCCTTCTCTTGTCAGGGCTCATTGCGAGCCTTGGCGGGAGAACAGCAGTGGAGCTGGGTCAGCCCCTTTGTACCAGGACCGGCGTCAGGGCGGGGCCAGCGTTGAGGGACGGTCCCTGCTGTGTACTGCTGGCTGAAGATCTTACTGGAGGGTCCTAGTGCCTGCGGCATAGTCCTAAGTGTTATAGCCTGCTGCAAGAGCTCCTCTCGAAGATCTACTGTTACGGTCAGTTTTTACTTAACTGTACTTCTAGGGACATGGATATGTTGTTCATCCACACTTATTGTTGTTCATCCACACTTATTGTTGTTCATCCACACTTATTGGCAGGTTCCTTGCCGCTTTAAATCTTGCCGGAAGGTCTTCAAACTGTCTCCTTCCACCCACCCGGGTGGTAAAACTCTCAGCTTCACCCCATGACGCCAGATCTTCCTTACCGCTTGGAAGCTCAGGTTCCCTCCTTAGCAGTCTGCGTTTTCGACTGGTTCCTGATTTTTTCGGACTCTCCGAATTTAGTTGGAAGTTTTCTAAGCTTCGATCTTCTCCCTCATTGCTGCGATGGATAATTCGTTTTCCGGCTCCCGGGGGCGCCCGGTTTATTCCTCCAGGAAAGACCCGCACTCCACGTGCGTTTGCTGCCTCGACTTGGACCACGATCCGCAAGTTTGCGATTTTTGCTGTGCCCTTTTGACCAGCGCCCTGGAGGATCGTGCGGCCCGTTTGGGGCTTGGGCGACCTGAAACTTTTTCTGTGCCGGAAAAATCTTTGGAGACTTGTCGGGCAGTGTCCGCGTCGGCTGTCTCGGCTGAGCAGCTCAATCTCCTTTCCCCCTTGGAGGGGGCGGCGACCAACTCTGTTCCCCCCCTTCTCCTCAGTCGCGGCACTTATCCCGCTCTCCTTGAGTTCTCCTCATTCAGCTTCGTTCAAGGAGCTTCACCAGTCCCTTTCCTCGAAGGAGGGACCTTAGGACCGTCTCAGCCCAGGTCAATGGAGTCAGGCTAAGTCCCATCGTCGGCGCTGGCGGGAGCGGGAGAGCTCCCCTTCCCCTGCCGGCTGACTTTTGACTTCGGTCGAGGGTGCAGCTCAGGCCGCTGGCTTCACAGTGTCCCCGTCAGGTCAGCCGGCCAGGACTCCCGTCAACGTTGTCGAGTTTCTCGACCCGTCATCCGGGCTGTCTTCTGCTGGAGCCGCCATCCCTTCACCAGTTCCCCTGGCGGAGGCCGAGGTTCTGCCTGTACCTTCGGGGCGACAGGCCTCGGTCTTTTTGTCCGAGCCGAGGGAAGAGCAGGCGTTCCCCGCTCCTTCCCAGGCCCACCCTCCGTTCCCTCAAGGAGTTGGGTCTCGGTCTTGGTCCTCTTCTCGGTCAAGCCGCTCCCGCCGTCTTTGGCGATCTCGGTCGGGGCACTGAGTTAAGTGGCATTACTGTTCTTCCTCGTCTTCCTCCTCGGATGAGGAGTGGCTTAGATGCAGATGGCGTTCATGTTACGAGGAGTTCATGTGACAGCAGTTGTTATTGTCCGGGAATCAATCGAGACCGATTCATTCCCTGTCCAGCAAGCAGCTGCCGCCCGATCGGCCGACACAACCGCTTGCTGCAGTCGAGGTGCCCTCTCCAGGGCCGGTTGTTCGTCCGAACCTTGCTGCCCCACGTCTTCGGTGGAACCTCAGTCGGGTCACGACCCGCCCCGCAGGTTGCCTGTTCCCCTCACTCCTGCCCTCGGCAGGCGAAGAGTGACTCAAGCCTGAGGCAGCTCTTTGCAGACCCTTCGGAGTCTGTCATTGACTCCTCCATGTTCCCCAGTCGGGAGGACCCGGGGTCCTCTCTGGGCAGCTCTGTGGACGCGACAGCCCAGCCGTCGCTATGGGTCTGCTTCAGCTCATCTTGGAGTTCGCGGGATGCAGCTTGAACCCGTGTCCAAACAGGTCTCTTATCCCTGACGGAGATTCTGGGCCGAGGGTTCACCTCGGAGGCCTTCCCGGTGGCCGAGGCCATTGTCGGCCCGGCCTTGGAGCTCTGGCGGTGGCCTACTTCCTGTCCTGCGCCCTCGGCCAGGATGGCCAGGAAGTACTCTGTCCCTGTCTGTTCTTTGCCTGGTTTCTCGGAGCACCCTCGGCTGAGGGTTGAGTTACCGATAATGTTTTCCAACATTCTGGGAGCGGCTCGGGATGTGGATGGGCCCCGACAAAGTCCAAAGGATGGACTATATCGGCGCAAGGTTTACGCTGCATCCTCCCTAGGCCTCTGACAGGCCAGCTCGGCTGCACTGATGGCACATTTCTCCCGCGCCTTTTGGGCTCCTGGACGAGTGCTCCCTCATCTCTGGCCCGACCTGCGGACCACGGTCCGGCGTTTGCGGGACCAGGGTAGGGTGGTGGCGAAGCAGCAGCTTCAGACTGTTCTGGACTTAGGTGATTCCTGTGCCAGGTCGGTGGCGGCCGCAGTGCATGTGCCGCGGGGGCGTGGCTGAGTTATCCTCTTTCTCTCGGAAACCCAGCACAAGTTGGTGGACATCCCTTCTTGGGGACTGACCTCTTCGGCCCTGGGTGGAGGGACACCTCAGGGTCCGAAAGTCCGATGCCACTCCGGACTCGGTCACCCTTCCGGAGGGACAAGGGCCGCCCGGCAGCCTGCGTAAGCCTGCCCCTCGCCCCTGCGGCTCGATCGGCCCTTCATCTCCATGAGGGCCAGCAGGCTTAAGCCTGTGCGCCCTGACCCCAAGCCAGCGAAGCCACCCTAAAGGGAAACAGGAAGAAGGCCAGGAGCTCCTCGGCCAGTCCCTCCTCCAAGCCTGCTCAGCGACAGGCTGCAGGGCTGTCCCGCCCAGTCACCCCTGCCGGGTTCCCCATGGGGGAGCGACTCCGCCCTCTCCCGCCTGGTCGCTTTCCCAGACCTCTGGGTGTCAGAGGTGAGGGAGGTCCTGCCTCGGGATTGCGAGCAGGCCCCACCCTTCGAGCCATTACACAGTCTTAGGGTCCATAGCCTCGTTAACAAGCCCATGAGCCGACTTGCCTAGCCCCTCAAAATAGAGGTGTTCAGGAAGGTTGTGTATCCTCCTCCTCCAGACCCTGGGTTCGTGTCCAGGTATTCCTGGTCCCTAACGGACGGGGGGCTTGCGCCCCAGTCTTGATCCGTACATCGAGGTGGTCTCTCTGTCTCAGATATCCCATCCTCAGAACGAGGCGTGTGGTTCTTTTCCTGGACCTCCAGAACGTACTCACACTTCGTTCCGTCCGTTTCTTGGGAGACTCCTTCATTTCTTAAGCGGGGGATCTCTTTACGAGTTCCAGGCCAGGCCCTTCAGTCTCCGCTCAGCAACATTCCTGCGGCACTGAGGGGTCCGGGCGTAACCCCACCCGGATGGCTGACTGCAGCTCCTCCAGGGGGACGGTCCAGAGTTCTGGCCCTCTAGGTTGCTGTCAGACTGGTCTCCTTTTTAGTGGAGCCACGTTGGAACTCGTGTCTTAGCGGGTGATCCTTCTTTGGGACGAGGCTCGACTCTTGAGTCCGAGCTGGGCTCCTGGCGGACAGGGCCGAGGTTCTTCCTCCCTTACCTAGTCAGGTCTGACTAGGCAATTGTGCCCTGCCCAGGACTTCCTGCACCTCCTGGGCCTTGCGGCGGCCTGCACCAGCGTGGTCTGTTTGGATCCGCCGGTTCATGCGTCCCCCTAATGGGGGCTGGCCAGCCAGCGGTCACAGCGCTGCGTTCCTTTGGACCAGTCCGTGACAACAGCCCAGGGGTTAGGGAACGCTCTCCTTCGGACCGTTCCAGCTCTTTTGCAGGAGAACATCCCGTTCGTCCGCCCCGTGTCGACGGTCTTCTCCGACCAATACATCTCGGATGGGTGGGGGTACCCATCAAGGGGAATACAGAGTGCACCACCTCTGGTCCTCTCGGGAGTCCCGATGACTTTCCTACCTGCTGGAGCTCCAGGCGGTCCGCTTAGCTTACACTGCTCGCTCCTTTTGTGCGTGGTCCAGTGGTTTAGGTCCAGGCTGACAACACCACGACCATGTGCTACCTATCCCGCCAGGATCGGATGAGCCCCTTGCCTCTGCGTAAGGAGGTTCTCCGCATTGGTGTTTCGCGCAGCCCGGAGGCAGTGCCTAGTCATTTCATGGCAGGATCCTCCATCACCCTGGCCGATGCCCTAAGCCGGATAAGGGCTGCACCTCACGAGTGGTTTCCCTGCCGGAGGTAGCACAAGATCTTCTCCCTCTAGGTCACACCTCGGGTGGACCTTTGTTTTTTCCCTCCAGGGAGAACTCAAGGCCGAGGCTGTTTCATGCCCGCCCCCTCAGCACAGCTCACTGTAGGGGATGCCTTTGAGGCCGTGGACCTCGGGCCTCTTCTACACCTCTCCCCCATTTCCCTTGGCCCTCAGGCAAGGCGAGGAGGGACTAGGCGCAGGTGATTCTGGTAGCCCCAAACTGGTTGTGCCAGCTCTGGTATCCAGCTCTCCTCAGTCTCGGCCCCAGGCTCCCAAGGCGGCTTCCAGCCCGCCCGGTCCTGTTCTTTGTTTTTAGGGGAAGATACTCCATCCGGACCTTCAATCCCTGCACCTGACGGCCTGGTCCCTGTGCGGCTAGTGGCCAGGCCTTGGGTCTTCCGGCAAGGTCCTCGACGTTTTTGAGGCGTCCTGCCAGGAGTCGACCAGATATGCTTGCCTCCAAATGGAAGAGTCCTCCATTTGGTGTTGGGATAGGGCCTGGTCCCCTCTCCTGTTCCTCGGCGAGCATTCTGGACTATTTGCGGTCCATTCTTTTCTTGAACAAGGGCTTGCCCATTTGACCTCTAGGTAGCTCATACACTCCTGTCTTCCAGGCGCGGCTGGAAGGTAGTCGATGGCGCAGGAAAGGTGGTCTGGCGCTTTCCAAGGCCTTGATCACACCTCCTCTCTGGGGAGAGTATCCCCATTTTGGTGGGATCTTACGCTGGTATGGGCTTAGCTCACGGGCAAGCCGTTCGAACCTTTGCACAGGTGTGAGTTCCTCACCTGTTGTGGAAGAACATCTTCTTGGGGCTTCCATGCCAACCAGAAGGATGGGAGAGTTCCAGGCGCTCCTTTGAATCTCCCTATCTGGTCTTTCACAGGGACAAGGTTGTCCTGCGCCCCACCCGAAGTTCCTTCCGTAGGCGGTGGCGGAGTCCTTTTTCCCTAACCGGGTATTGTCTCTGCGGGTTCAACCCCATTTCGCCTCGGAGGCCATATAGGATCATTGGGACCCTATTTAATGCTTTCGCCTTCCCAGGGAGGCGTGGAGCTGAGGATTGAGGGAGAGGGTTAGCCAGCTGTTTGTCATCTACGCTGAAGCCGCACCTGGCAGACCAGCTGGCGGACGAGCAGGTGGATCACCTCCGCATAGATCTCCACTATGGGTGGGCGGGCATGGAGCCTCCCAGAGGGATAAGTGCTCATTCTGCCCGCCCTGCTATCAGGTGGCTGCTTCCGAGGATACCCCTACCCAGGGTATCCGTAGGGCTCTACCGAAGCAGGCATACACCGTTCCCCCTTCCACATCGACCTTGGGTCACGCCAGGATGTTGGTGGGCCTCGGTTCTCCAGTCTTTATATCTAAGTAGGGGTGCGCTTGCCTCCCTCCTCCCGGAGAACTGCTAGGAGTCTGCCAGTAAGTGTGGATGAACAACATATCCATGTCCCTAGAAATACAGGTTACTCACCTGTAACAGGAGTTCTAGGAATGGCATATGTTGTTCATCCACACGACCCATCCGACCTCCCCGGCTTCAACACACAACCTGGCTTCCAGCGGGCTAGATCTAGCGTCTTGGGGTGGAGCCGAGAGTTTTACCACCCAGGTGGGTGGGAGGAGCCAGCTTGAAGACCTTCTGGCAAGATTTAAAGCGGCAAGGAACCTGCCAATAAGTATGGATGAACAACAATAAGTGTGGATGAACAACATATACCATTCCTAGAACTCCTGTTACAGGTGAGTAACCTGTATTTTCATCCACCTAACATCCCCGGCTTTGACGCGGAACCTGGCTTCCAGCGGGCTAGATCTAGCGTCTTGGGGTGGAGCCGAGAGTTTTACCACCCAGGTGGGTGGGAGGAGCCAGCTTGAAGACCTTCCGGCAAGATTTAAAGCGGCAAGGAACCTGCCAGTAAGTATGGATGAACAACAATAAGTGTGGATGAACAACATATACCATTCCTAGAACTCCTGTTACAGGTGAGTAACCTGTATTTTCATCCACCCAACATCCCCGGCTTTGACGCGGAACCTGGCTTCCAGCGGGCTAGATCTGGCGTCATGGGGTGGAGCCGAGGGTTTTACCACCCAGGTGGGTGGGAGGAGCAAGCTTGAAGACTTTCCGGCACATCTTAAAGCGGCAAGGTACCTGCCAAGAAGTGTGAATAAATAACATATACCACTCCTAGAACTCCTGTTACAGGTGAGTAACCTGTATTTTGGTGCCCACCATATCAACTGGTAGATTGTTTCATGGCTCCACCTCCTTTTCTGTAAAATAAAATGTCACTTCCCTCTTGAATCTTCCCCATCAGTTTCTACTCGTGCCCCCATGTTTATGATCCACTACTTGTGCTGAATAGTTCCTTGCAGTTTACCTTGTTCATTCTTTTCAGGAGCTTAAGATCTGCCCTGCTGGCCCTGAATCAATTTGGTTACCCTACATTGCTCTGTCCCCAGCCTGTCCGTATCATTCCTTAGGTGGGGACTCCAAAACTGGGTACAGTACTCAAGGTGGGGTGCCACCAGTGATCTATAGATAGGTAGTAATGCCTCCTTCCTTCTGCTGCCAATGCCTCCTTCCTACTGCTGTCGGTACTTCTTCTTATACAGCCCAGCATCCCATTTGCCTTACTGTAAGCCTTGTTAGGCTGGTTTGATTGATCTTCCCTTGTCAATCTTCACCATTCATTACTTCCTGGGTGTAAGCCGGAGGCGCGCACCTGTCACGGGAGCTTTTTTTTTTTAAATGCCCTATAGTCCCGCCCTCGAGTGGCGTCATGCGTGCGGCCGTTGATAGCGACCGACTCCTCCTCCAACTCAGTTCTGTTTCTCCGCCGCCGAGGCAGCACCTGTTAGCGGTTGCTCACCAAGCGCGATTCGGCCGACTCTTACACTGACGCCCACGGTAAGACTGTTCCTTTTTCTTTGTACGGCCGGGTGTATTTCCGACTGTGTTTAACCTTGTTTATTTCGCGTTATGTCGGTTCTGGGAAAGCGTTCTTGTAAGGCGGCCGTGCCCTATCGTCGGTGCTCCTGCGGCGGCATTTCTCCGTCTCGGACCAGCATGGCGTTTGCCTTCCTTGCCTGGGACCCAACCCGGCATGGATTAGATGCGCGCCTGTTTCTCCATGGACCGCCCGTGTCCTAGAAGTCCAGCGTTCAAGCTCGGCAAGGCCCGCCGACCTTAGGAGACGGCGTCGCTCAGGGCGCCCAGGTAAGGTCTCTTGGCCCATCCCGGGTCCCCTCCGAGCCTCTATACGGTCGAGGAGGAGGGTCTCCTTCTTCTCTTGCCGAGGGAGGCCCTTCCAGTGTCGGGGGAGCGTCGTGGTCCCTCCCGGGATAAGCGGCGCTGACACCGCTCGGCAGTCACCTCCCGGAGGTGCAGGCTCCCCGTGTCGAGGCCCTGCGTCTGTTGGGCCTAGCTCGGGTGGACCTCGGCCTCGCTTCTACCAGTGCCGTTTGGATCCCGGCGCCGTTGGCAGTGCCCTGGTGATCGTCTGGCCGCGTCTCGGCTGTTTGGATCAGCGCCTTCGTGCTCATGATGAAAGTAGCGCGCTTTGGATCGGCGCCGTTCGCGCCGGTGATCAGGCAGCGCCGTTAGGCGGTGCCGTTTTGGCCTCGGCGCCGTTGGCGGTGCCAATGGACGTGGCGGGCTGCGGCAGTGCGCTCGCCTCCCGGCGCGGCGGCGCGCCGTGAACCTTCCTCCTCCCGGGCAGTGCGGGCCTGCGGGCAGCTGGGGGTGTGGGGTTGGGCCTTCCTGCTGCCGGCGTGGGGGGCAGCGGCGCACCCAGGTACGGGGCCATTCGCGGCCCCGTGGCCTCGAGGACCCCTGGGGTGGCCAGCACGAGTCCTGCTGGTCTCGTCCTCCTTGGAGGCGATGACTCTGATGTGGACCCATCCTGGCACCCCATTCTTGAATCTGGGTCCTCGGTGGCTAGGGGTACCAAGCGCGGCGGCCCTCCTCTGTCCCCTTGCCGTGTCTCCTGGGGTTCTCGGCTGGGGGTGGCCGAGAGCCCCGGAGGGCAGGCGTAGGGGTGACGGAGGGAGAGGCTCCCCTCTCTGGAGGCCCGGTGACAGCTACCCCCCGGGGTGCTGTTGCCTCCTCTAGGGACAGGGGGACGTTGCAGTCGAGGAGGAGGACCCTCTCGGAATCCGAGGGGTTGAGGGGCAGGTGGCCTGCTACCCGGTCTTCCTTGGCCACCTCGGGGGGGTGGCCAGGAGCCGTAGTGCAGAGCCCCACCCCTCCCCCCAGGGTTCTAGGGTGTCCTCTGGCGGCGTGTGTGCGGACTGCCCTTCTGGATCCATGCAGTCCCGGCGTCGTCACAGGGGAGTTTCTCCCCATGGCTCTTCCAGGCTCCGCTTCCCCAGAGTTCCGTTCTGCGGCCTGGTCTGATATCCGGGATCCCTCCTACTAGAGCTCCCTTCCCCGGATTCCAGAGCCCTCGCAGAGAGCAGTTGCCTCCTAGGAGGTGCCCCTCTCCCATCTCTCTGCCTTCACCACCCCCGCTCCCGGGCCATGTCGGTCCTACGGGGCCGTTATCCTGGGAGCAGTTCAGGGGTTCTGCGGTGGCCTTCCCTCATCGTTAGTTATATGCATGGCGGGTCTTTCAACTCTCCCACCGCCGCAGGAATCCTCTGGACATTCCAGTTCCCCATCATCCTCATCTCCCTCCTCTGAGGGAGAGGAACCCCCTGCTCATCTGTCCTCCGATGCTGATTTCACAGAATATCAGCGTTTCCTCTCGAGGATGGTGAGGGATCTCCGGATTTCCTCGTTCGGAGGAACAATACCCGAGCAGGTGACGGCGTGAATTCCTTGGTGAATTCAGTGCCCAGCATCTGGTGGTACCTTCCTGGCCTATCCCCTTCCAGGAGCGTCTATCGGTCCTGGCAGTTCCTGCCGCTTCTTCCCTGCCCCAGCGGACTGCCAGCGTGGGTATTGTGCCCCTCTGAGTCTCTAGGTTCCCTTCCCAACCCGCCCTCAGGTTTGGTATACCTGGATACTCCTTCTGGGCGCCGTTGCCTGGCGCACGACCGCCCACCGGATTCGGACTCTCTCCAGTTCGACCGTTGGGGGCGAAGAGTGTTCTCTTCTTCTCGTGCGAGTGCATGTATTGCATCACATCAGGCTCACCACGCTGCCTACAACCGGCATCTGTGGTCGATGATGTCCCAGCTGCTGTCATCTATGCCTGACACGGAGCAAACCAGACAAGCCGTTGCCCTCTCCGCGGTAGGCCTGGAGCTGGCAAGACACCAAGCAAGGGCATCTTATAGCGCCAATGAGGTGGCTTCCAGGCTTCGGAGACAGCGATCTGCATCAGGCGGGCCGGCATGGCCGTCTTTCCAGGTTGTCACCCCTGGCCCGTGTGGATGCGCTCCGCCTTCCGGGGGACCCGTCTTTCTCATCCAGAGCTAGGAGACTTTTACAGGGCTCCATCCGTCTCCCTCGTCCTCGGAGGCACCTCCTAGCTCTTCTCCCACTTAGGCTTTCTGAATAAGCCAGGGTCTTCTCCTTCTGTTTCTCACCAGCAGAAGGCTGGGGTCTTGTTCCCTCAGGGTATGGCCTCTTCCCCCTCCAGAGGAAGAGGAGCTTGGTACTCACCCAGGAAGTAATGAATGGTGAAGATTGACAAGGGAAGATAGGAAAATTACGTACCTACCGTAATTCTTGATCTTCTCTTGTATCTTCACCATTCATTACTTACACCCGCCCACCATCCCCTCAGTGGCCTCTTCCTGTGGCTTCTCCACCTCCCGTCTCCTTCCTCTCTCTGCATTTTTATAAAATATAGGAAAATTGTTTCATTTTCCAAAAAAAAATATATAATAAAAAAAAAAAAAAAGAAAAGATCTTTCTTAAGAGGGGTTCTAACATCCAGAAAAATTACTTACTCTAAGATTCATGGGCCATCTAAGTGGATTGCATTGGCGATCAGACTGCAACTATCTCTTGCTATTCTTCTGGCAAGATACCTCTGGGGTTTTGGCCTGGCTCAGGCTATTCAGTTTTGATCCTGCAATCCCGTGTTCAGATAGTTGCCCTGAAATCTAATCCCCCCCCTCTATTCTTGCCTTGCAGAGCAGAGGAACGAGTTCGTCTGTTCCTTTCTTCCTTAAAAAAAAAAAAAAAAAAAAAAAAATGCTGAGGGAACTCTCTCCGACTGCTATAGGCATCTTGGTATCTGGGTCATGCATCTAGTCAAAAAGGAGAAATCAAATAAGAAGGCAAATGAGAAGGTAGGCTATCCTTCTCGCTGTTTTGCTATTGGTTTCTCCCTTAAGTGTCCTCCTGGACAATTTTTACAGTGAGAGCTCTGCTGACCATATCCAATCCTAACCAGCCTAAGCCTTGGCCTGCCTTAGCCAGTCAGTCTGAGTCCCATTTCTATCTTGAAACGCCTGAAAGGCTTGCATTTTCCATTTCTAAACCCCTGAGCAGCACTCTCATGCTGCTGGGGTTCTATTCTTCCCTCCTCGGCTGTCCTCCAGTTAAAGGCCTTCCTGACCAGGAGCCGAGGTGGTGTGAAGAAAATGGCATGTTGAAGATGGGGACTATGCCCTCCTGAGGTCTGTCTAGCCGGGTTGGTGAACCTTCTCTTCAGCTCTATCTGAGGATTCTTGCTTCCCCTTTAGTCGAGCCTTCAGCTACAAACTAACTATGCTAGTTAGGCGTTCTGGTCCTCAACATCCCATCTCTCTCTCTCTTTTTCTTCTTCTTCTATTTTCTCATTTCCTTACTCATCTCTCCTCCTAGAGTCCCAGGTAAGGAGGCCCTGCAGTCCCTAGGCTAGGGATGTTCTTATCTCCTCTGTCCTTCCTCCATCGGCTTATTCCTTTTCAGTTCATTCTTCCTTGTTTGCTATCCTCGCTATCTTGCCTCGCTATCTATATTTTCTGCTTTCACTTTTGCCTCTCGGCTCACAGAACTGAGTTGGAGGAGAGTCGATCGCTACTAACGGCCGCCCCTCGCGCATGGCGCTGCGTCACTCTCGAGGCGGGGCGTTAGGCATTAAAAAAAAAAAAGCTCCCGTGACGGGTGCGCGCCTCCGGCTTACACCCAGTAAGTAATGAATTGTGAAGATACAAGAGAAGATCAAGAATTACGGTAGGTACGTAATTTTCCTTTTTAGGGAGTCACTGATGATGATGACCCCCAGGTCTCTTTTCTCATAGGTCATGCACAGCTTCACCCCTCAATCCGGTACTCTGTCCTCAGGTTCTTATTCCCTGTGTGCGTCAGCTTGTGCTTTTTATCATTGAATTTCAACTGCCAAACCTTTGACCACCCTTCTATCTTATGCAAGTCTCTGCATCTCTCTAACACCTTCCTCTCTTTCTGTCCTGTCACAGAGCATAGTGTCATCTGCAGAGAGAAGCATCTTGCTCTGTATTCCTTTTTCCATGTCACTAATGAACATATTGAAAAGGGCTGGATCCTGACTGACCCTTGTGGTATCCCACTGGGGACCTCCCTGTTGTCTGATTTGACTCCATTAACAACGCTTTGCTGTCTCCCTTCCAACCAGTTTCCCACCAATCTGTGTCTTTCACTGTACCCAGATCTCTAGCAGCTTTCTCTGAGGCACCGAGTCTAAAGCCTTTTCTGAAATCAAAGTAGAGTAAATCCACAGCATGACCCTTATGTAATTCAAACTGCCATTGTGCAAAAAGGTAACGAGTTAGAAGTCACTACTCTGTCGTACTCCATTCTTCTTTAATTCGATACCTAGTTCATTACTGAACTGTCTTACTCCACATATATTTAAAACAAGATTGAAGGCCTGGTTAGAAGCTTTAAATGACTGTACTTGAAAATCTTCTTCATTAGATATTGTAATTGTTTGTGATTCATTTTATTATATGTATTATGTCTGTTATTTGTTTTCAGTGTTACACTTGATGCTTGTGAAAATGAGTAGTAATGCTCATCTCGCTATCAAGTATAAAAAATGAAATGAAATTATCCACTACCTTCATTACCCAGTCAAAGAATTCTATCAGATTGGTCTGAACAGACCTTCCTGCCACAAACCTGTGCTGTTTACTGTCTTGGAGTCCATTGCACCACAGGTAGTTTATGGGGTCCTCTTTGACTAGTGCCTCCATCAGCTTACCCACAGTAGAGGCAAGACTGACAAGTCTGTAGTTACCCAGTTATATAGAAACATAGATGCTGTCGGCTGAAAAGGATCTCCTGGCCCACCTAGTCTTCCCAGTTGCTCGTCTCCCCGTTATGGAGCAGGAGTACATCTGCCACCCTTCAGTCTTTTGGAACTACCCTTGTCTGCTTTGAGCTATTGAATAGCCCCATCAATGGTTCGGTTAGATCTTACTTCGAGAGGGTTCCTGCAGTAGGTCATCACATATAGGACTGCACCCTCTGGCGTCAGAACCACACGGCAAACATTTCCAGTAATGTCTGGCAGGCGACCGGCCACCAGCCGTCACATGACCCTATATAGTGGGCGGTCCCCAAGCCCGCCCTCCAGTTCTTTCTCACTGTCGACCTGCACAGAATACCTTGCGGTAACACTTACCCAGCCGATCGCCATTTTGCTCATTTTTTCTAAAATAGTTCTCTTTTATTTTCATTTGTCATCTCTGCTGACCAAAACGAAGAAGTGCGGTACCCAAATCCCCCATAAGGACTGCCACCTCTGTTGCCTCTTCTGCTTGGGCCCAAAGCACAACACCACGGCCTGCCCTGACTGCCAGCCTTTTAACCAGGCCATTCAGAAAAGGAGATAGGCCCTGGAAGCCCACATTCTGAAGTCCAGGATGGCTTCGCTTGAGAAAGAAATGCAGAAGCTTAGGGATTCCGCATCTTCTCCATCTTCAGACTCTTAAGAAAAACAAAAAAGTAAAGCATCGGTAGATGGAGTGCTCTGAACATCGGGACTGAGGGGATCCTAGTAGGCCCTTGACTAGCAAGACCGTTCCCCTGCCGCCTGCCCTAGTGGTTCTGCAGGCTGCGCCCAGGGCTCTTCCAGGTACCTTTTCTGCTGCTTTTCTTCCAGTTACCACCAGTAAGTCGTCTGCCAGCTCCTCCAGCGAATGCTTGGTTTTAGCCGATAAGCCAGCCCCCGCCTCCTCCGGGGCCCGGCTGGCTACCGCTAAGCCAAGTCCCCAAGGCTCTGTTGGGACTCACCCAGCCTCAGCCAGTAAGGGTTCTTCCCTCCACCATCCGGTCACCTTAGAGTCCGATCAGTCGGTCATCCCTGACGTCCGCCCAGACCCTGCTCTCCCGTCGGGGGCTCACGCCGATACACCCGACGTCTGGACGAGCGCCTGTGGCTGCCAGACATTCTTCCCCCAAGGCTTCGCCTGAGCGAGAACCCTCCCTACCACCTCCCCAGGTAGTTTCTCCGTCTCCCGGAGTCAGCACCGGCACGGAGGAGGGGACAGGATCCCTGGTGGTGGTTCTTCCTCTGTCCACCCGTGTCGGTTCCTCTCAAGTCTGCTCCGACGATGACCTCAGATGTTCCCATTACACTCTCTGGCTCGTCAGACCCTTCGCCAGGTCTCCTTACGTCTGCTTTACCACCTCCAACGTCAGAACCTGTGACGTGGTGTTTTATGTGTCCCTCTGTCGGGACCCTCACGTCCGATCCAGACAACGGCACTGACCTGTATTTGGTCGGCTCCTCCGTTAGGACTCCCGCGTCCAGTCCCAGCGATGCCTGTTCTTTCGTCAGCTCAGACGTTGCCAACATACACGACGGCTGGTCTGATGATACTTCTTCCATCAGCCCCTCTTACATCAGGGAGTCTCACGCAGGGTTTTGTACGTGGACCTTCTCGGCATTACGCTCCAGGATACTACCCTTACAGCCTGTCTTCGGCACATCACCCATCGGGTCCCGCGTCAGATCCCTCTATTTTGGGTATCCCCCTTACCAGGGTCACCCACCCCTTTTCCATGGTCAGGGTGCTTCTAGCTACCACTACCCACCCGCCCATGTTCCGCCTCCACTCCTCACCTTCTCCTGCTCCCCAGCAGGATTTTCAGGCCTTGATTGGCTCTTGGTGGAAGGAGGCTAGGACTGAACTGGTGTCGGCTCTCGAAAGCAGTCTACCAGTTCCAGTGGTTATCCCTCCTCCCCGGTCTCTTTCTCCCATCAGCTCAGTTCGCTGGACGGTGCACGTATCTGGAACTAAACCTTGATCATCCTAACCAATCTGGAATCTTGAGGATGAATCTCCTAGTTCTGGAGGAGAGTCTTCGGATGACTCCTTGGACGAGGATTCATCCGTGTCTAAACTGAAGGGTTCTCCTAAGTACTGTTCCCCCCCACCCCAAGAATCCCTCCTTTACTGAACTACTATGGATCATCCAGCAGTCTAGTGGCTGGAATTCAGAGGAGCAGGATCCTATGAGGAAGCCCCTTGCATAACACTTAGATTTGAGTCCACTTCCTGATCCCCGGATGGCTCCTCACGAGGACCTCACCTGGACTGTCTGGCAGCTGCCTCAATCTATTCTGGCCGTCCCCAAAAAGGTGGGCCGAATCTTCCTTGCTCCGGAAGGAGTTTCCTTCCTGGATGCCCATCCCAAAGCCAACTCAGTTGTCATTGCTGCGGCCCACGACCGGTTGGTAGCGCTCAAACATATGAGCACTCCTCCTTCAGACAGAGAGTCCCAGCAGCTGGACCAGTATGGCAGAAAAGTGTACTCTTCTGCCATGAGCGCTCTCCAATCCCTTAATTATGTGGTGCACATGGTCACATTCCAAAAGTCTGCCATGGCCAAACTTGAGTCCCATATCCAGGCCCTTGAATCTTTGGAACTCGGGAAGGAGGAGTTGGTGAAAGACCAGTGTTTGTCCAAAATGTCATGCTGTCATGCACTCGGGGCTACCTACGACACCGTGGACGTGGTAGCTCGGTCCTATGCCACGGCGGTGTCCCTCAGATGACATGCCTGGCTTCGCATTTCTGGCCTCGCTAATTATGTCCAGTCTGCGATACAAGATGCCCCTTTCAGAGGCACAGTGCTTTTTGGAGGTGACACCAAAGACAACATCACAGGCCTAGAGGACAGCGGCCAAACCCTGAGGTCTGTGAGGTCCATGTACCGATTGGGAACCCAAAAGAAGCAGCCCTTTCGGAGACAGACCAAGAGGCAGGGGAAACAACCCTTTGCTCAGCGACAGGGAAAAAGAAAGGCTACAGGTGCCCCCTTTTTGTCCCCTCCACCTCTAAGAACCAGCGAGGATCTGGGGGACCTCCTCCACCTCGACCCTCCACTTCCTGACTGGCTACCACCTCCAACTCCTCTGCTGGTGAGAAAGGAGCCGGTGGGAGGGAGATTTGTCCTCCATGCACAGGAATGGACGGACGTCACATCAGACGTATGGGTCCTACAACTAGTCTCGAAAGGACACACTGTGGAGTTTTATGGAGATGCCCCAGACTCTCCTCCAGTTCGCTTACCTTACTCTCCTCAGCAAGCTTCTCTGGTCGAGGAAGAAATTGGGTCTTTATGCAAGATGGTGACAATAGAGCCTGTCCCTCTGCCCCAAAGAGGGAAGGGATTTTACTCCCACTTTTTCTAGTTCCAAAAAAGACAGGTGACCTCAGACCCATACTGGATCTCAGCAACCTAAACCATTATGTCAAATACAAAAGGTTTTGCATGCTGACACTGCAGAATCTTCTACCCCTTCTACAGGAGTATTATTGGCTCTGCACACTGCACATGCAGGATGTTATCTGCACGTTCCAGTGTTTGCAGACCACCGTTGCTTCCTTCATTTCTGCTTCTGGGGAGGGGGGGCCAGTACCAGTTTACAGCCCTCTCCTTTGGGCTCTCTTTGGCACCTCGGGTTTTACCAAGTGCCTTGCGATGGTGGCAGCGGCCTTATGCCGTTGGGGGGATAGCACTGTTTTCTTACCTGGATGACTGGCTGCTGTCAGCCCCATCCAGGGTCAGTTTACTGGAAGTTCTCTCATGCACTTTGGCCCGGTTTACTTACCTGGAGATTACCTTCCCAAAGTCGACCATTACCCCTTCCCAGAACCTTCAGTTTATTAGGGCCATATTGGATATGATCCAGTACAAAGCCTTCCTCCCCCCAGACAGGGCGGAGACCATTTGAGAGCAAGTCACTATTCTGACCTCTTCCAGGTACATTGCGGCCAGAGTGTGGTTTTGTCTCTTGGGCCTGATGGCGGCCTCCATCTCCACGATCCCATTTGCCAGGTTGCATATGAGGATCACTCAGTGGACCTTGCGGGTCCAATGGGATCAGCGGTCGGACGATCTGGACCACCCCTTTCTGAACTCCATTGCAGTCTAGAAGGATCTACTCTGTTGGTTAGACTCTCTGAACCTTTCGAGGGGCCTTCCCTTCTGAAGCTCCCCACCGCTTTGGACTGTCACCACAGATGAGTCTTGTCTGGGTTGGGGAGCCCACCTAGGGGACCACAGCACCCAGGTTTCGTGGTCCCAATCGGAGATGGATCTCCACATCAGTGTCCTGGAGATGAGAGCAGTCTTTTATGCTTTTCAGGCCTTCCAGTCCCTATCAGAAGGGGCACTGCTAATCCAGATAGACATGTCGGTAGTCTGATATATCAGCACACAGGGAGGCACCCAATCGTACTCCCTTTGCAGGGAGGCGAGGAGGGTGTGGCAGTGGGCAATTCAACGTGGTATGTACCTCACTGCTATGCACGTGCCAGGAGTTCTAAACAGTCCTGGCAGACAGTCTCTGCAGAACCTTGTCCCTCTCCCACGAGTGGGAACTCAAGTCAGAAAGTGGGAGATTCTCTGTTCCTGAGATGGGGTCGCCCATACCTAGATCTGTTCACCTCGCCATTCAACACAAAGCTTCCCAGCTTTTGCTCGCTCACGCCAGAGCCTGGTGCTTTCTGGCACGACGTGTTGTCACTCTGCTGGATAGGGAGGTACTTGGACATCTTCCATCCTTTTCCCATCTTTCAGAGGGTTCTTCTAAAACTTCAGGCAGAGGGAGCCCAAATGATCTTGACTGCTCCCTTCTGGCTGAGACAAATCTGGTATCTGCTTCTGCAGCAGCTCTCAGCGGAACCCCCAGATCTTACTTCAAGAGGGTTCCTTCAGTAGGTTATTACATACAGCTCTTGGGCCATCTGGTGTCTATGCCGCACGGCAGATTTTTCTAGCAATACCTGACAGTGTCCCGCCCACCCGACGTCAGCGTGGCTGTATATAGTGGGCAGTCTCCACACCCGCTTTCCAGTTCTTTCCCACCATTGCCCCTTGTCAGTCGTATTGCAGACTTCCATGAGCGATCATCGTGTTAGTTCTTGCGTCGGATTTTTCCTTTGCTCAGTTTTTCCTAAATTCTACTTTGCTTATGTCTTCACCCAAGAAGTGCTTGTTCTGCAGCACACAAAATTTCTCATAAAGATGCTCACCTTAAATGTGTGATCTGTCTCGGCCCAGACCACTCTGTCTCATCCTGCCCGGGGTGCCAAAGATTCAGTCAGGCCACCAGAAAGAGGAGACAGCAGGCTTTGGAGGCCCACCTTCTAAAAGTTTGTCTTGCTTCTTTAGAAAAGCAGATGGACTGGATCCACGAATCCTCTTCTGAGAAATCTTCTCCCTCAAAGAAAGAGCACTGCAAGGAGAAATCTCGGGAGTGCTCTGCAGAAGCCCAGCCAGAGGCCTCTCGGCCCTCAACGAGCAAGGCCGTTTCCCAACCACCTAAGGTGAAGATGCCGGACGATAAGTCGGACAAAACTTCCGCGGGTAAATCGTCTGTCAGCTCCTCCGACAGCCGCACCACTCCTTGCGCTAAGTCAGCCCCCGGCTCCTCCAGGAACTGCCTGGCCGCCGGTAAGTCAGCTTCCCAGGCCTTGGGGACCTGCCTAGTTCCAGCCGATAAGTCGGCCAGATGTGGTTCTCCCATCAGGGCTCAACGGCACCACCCCTGACGTCCTGAATAACCGAGGGCCTAACGGCACCACTCCCGATGTCCAGAAGAACCAGGGGGAGACTGCTCCTCTTCTCCAATGGGTACTTCTGGCGAGGACAGTGCGTAACCCCTCAACATAGAAAACCCTTCCTCGGGGTCCGTTCTGCATTCCCCTGATGATGATGGGGTCACGGGAAAGGAGGCCCCTCCTCAGCCGTCTGGCCTTCCAGTGGAGATCTCTCTTCTCCCTTTGGGTGGGATCCCCCGGATCCGGCTAATATCCTAGTCCCGATCCCACTGTCTGATCCGGCTAAACCAAACCCCACGCCGGAACCTCAGACAGCCTCCGAGCCTAGAACCAGTCGTCTGCCCAAGCCCTCGGCTCCAGTGCCAGACATGGTCCCTTCGTCCGGCCCCAACGCCAGCCCCTTCGAAGGCGGATCAGGTGGTGCCGTTCCTGACGTCGTTACCCCTGACACTGGTTCCATCACCAATTTTCACTATGGCAGGCCCAACGTGGGTTCCCCTTCCGTCGGATCCTCTGACATTAGGAATTTATTCTAGACCCTGGACTATCCTTCATTACCCCCGGGGTATCCCGGAGACTACTACCTGGCTGGTCCTTTTCCTGTCTGGAGTTCTTTGGGACAGTATTACCCTGGCTATAATCTCTGCCAGGATTACACTTCTTGGGTTACCAGGGGTACCATTACCCACCTCCCCCCGGTAAACCCTTCTCCTCCACCCCCCCACCGTTTCTGGCCACTCCAGACTTTACGACTGTAATTCAGTCTTGGTGGCAGGAGGCGCATTCGGAGCTGGTGTCAGATTTGGAAAACAGGCTTCCACTCCTACACTCGCTCAGATCTCTGATCCTGAGGAGCTTGTCTCCACAGTCCACGTCTCGGGGATGGTCCCTTGTACCGTGGTTCTCCCAGACATTCATTCGCAACCTTCTGGTTGAGGGGGCGGACGACGATGATGATGAGGAGGATGCTGATGAGTCGGCGGAGGAGATCCTAGATAAACCCAAAGGTCAGAAGGGCAAGGTTTCCCCCAGGTCACCCCCGGAGGACCCTGCCTTTTCAGACCACTTGAGGTCCATGGAAGATTTTTTCGATTGGGAGGCCGAGGAACAAGCCCCATGTGACAGAGACTCGCTGAACATTTGGATTTGCAGTCTGTCGCCGGTCCTGGTTCCTCCCTGGATTGGACCTCACCACTACGATCTGGCAGATGCATCATTCTCTCCCGGCTGCCCCCAAGAGGGCGGACAGAGTGTACTGGGTGCCTAAGGAAGCCCCTTTACTTAAGGCACATCCTAAGACTGACTCCGTTGTTATTTCAGCTGCTGATGATCGCTTCTCTGCACCCAAGCACATGAGCACCTCTCCTCCAGACAAGGAGTCGAGGCAGATGGACCAGTTCAGCAGAAAGGTTTTCTCTTCTGCCACATGCGCCCTACGGCCCCTCAATTATGTGGCCAATATGGTGTCCCACCAAAAAGCCACCTTGATCAGGCTAGAGTCTTGAGTCCAGGCCATGGAACCCTCGAGCCTCAAGGAGGAGCTCGCCAAGGATCTCTGCCTCTCACAAGTCTCCTGTAGGCATGCTCTGCGGGCTACATACGAGACTGTTGACTCTGTAGCCCATGCCTCAGCGACTGCCGTCTCTCTTAGAAGGCACACTTGGCTTCAGATTTCTGGCTTCACTAACGAGGTACAGTCTGCGATCCACGATGCCCCCTTTAGAGGCTCGGTGCTTTTTGGTGATAATGCCAAAAATATCACAGATCTTCAGGACAGAGGCCTTGCCCTGAGATCAATGCAGTCTATGCACCGATCGGGCACTCGACAACAGTAGCAGCCCTTTCAGAGAAAGACCTGGAGGCAGAGGAAGCAAACCCCAGCTCGACGCCAGAGCAAACGTAAGGCCATGTGCTCCGCCACTCCTCCCGCCTGCAAGAACCAGAGACGCTCAGGAGGCCCTCCTCCTGAATGCCCTGCCACCTCCTGACTCCCTACCCCCACCAACCGCTGAGCCTCATGGCGAGGAGCCAGTGGGGGGGGAGGTTAGCCTCCGACGTGCAGGACTGGCAGGACATAACCTCTGATGCATGGGTCCTGCAACTAGTGTCCGGATACACTATAGAGTTTCTGGATATATCTCCAGAAAAAACACCAAAAAGGTCTTCCTACTCCAGGGATCAGGTTTTTCTCGTTCAAAAGGAAATTCAAAGACTCTTACTCAAGGAAGCAGTAGAGTGCGTTCCCCTCCAGCAATGGGGAAGGGGGTTTTACTCCCATTTTTTCCTGGTTCCAAAAAAGGCGGGAGACTTGAGACCCATTCTTGACTTGAGCAGTCTCAATCTGTTCATCGAATACAAAAAATTCAGGGTGCTGACGCTCCAGGGCCTTCTTCCACTTCTTTTGGAGAATCATTGGCTGTGCGCTCTGGACGTGCAGGATGCTTACCTACACATCCCGATCTTTCCCAGCTACCACCGTTTCCTGCGGTTCCTATTCCAGGGGGAGCACTTCTAGTTTCGGGCTCTCCCCTTTGGTCTGTCTTCGGCACCTCGGGTATTTACCAAGTGCCTGGCAGTGGTGGCGGCCTTTCTACACCGCCAGGGTATTGTGATTTTCCCTTACCTGGATGATTGGCTGATCTCAGCCCCTTCCAGGGACTCTTTGCTGGAGGCTCTATCTTTTTCCTTTGGCCCTTTTCAGCAAATTGGGGTTTACGGTCAGTCTTCCAAAGCCATCCCTTATTCCGTCCCAGAGGCTCCAATTCATTGGGACAGTCTTGGACCCAGTCCAGTGCAGAGCCTTCCTTCCTCCAGACAGGGTGGAGACCCTAGTCCATCAGGCTTCTTTGGTGGCCTCATCCCAGACCATCCCAGCCCAGGACATCCTTCGCCTTCTTGGCCTGATGTTAGCCTCCATCAATACTGTTCCCCTTGCGAGACTCCACATGAGTCACCCAGTGGTCCTTGAGAGTACAATGGAATCAAGTACTGGACCACCTGGTCCTGGTGTCATCCACAGTTAAGAAAGAATTACTCTGGTGGAGGAATCCCGGCAAACTTTCCTTAGGTTTTCCTTTCAGGAGCCCCACCCCCTCCGTATCCCTAACTACGGATGCATCAAATACAGGATGGGTGGCACATTTAGGAGAGCATCAAGCGCAAGAACTGTGGTCCAGCTTGGAAGCATCGTTACACATCCGAGTTCTGGAGATGAGGGCGGTCCTGTACACCTCACAGGCCTTTCAGACCCTCTTTCTCAAGGGATCACTGCTGGTCCAGACCGACAATATGTCAGTTGTTTGGTACCTCAATAATCAAGGAGAAACTCATTCGTACCCCCTTTGCAGGGAGGCGATGCGGGTGTGGAAATGGGCGGTCCAGCACAATCTGGCCGTAATGGCTGTGCATGTTCCAGGTGCTCAAAATGTCCTGGTGGACAGTCTCGGCAGATCTCGGACCCCAAGTCAAGAATGGGAGCTAAATCAGGAAGTGGCAGTCTCTCTACCTAAAGGTGGGGCATCCGGAAATCGACCTTTTCGCCTCCCACTCCAACTCAAAACATCCCAGTTTTTGCTCACTCGTTCCAGGACATGGTGCTTTCTGGCACAACGCACTGTCTCTCTCTTGGACAGGGAGATTTTTGTACGCCTTCCCTCCGTTTCCCATTCTTCAGAGGGTCCTTCTCAAGCTTCAGGCAGAGAACGCGAGGATGATCCTCATCGCACCCCTCTGGCCGAGACAAATTTGGTTCCCATTGCTG
The DNA here is from genome assembly GCA_016271365.2 of Neoceratodus forsteri. Lineage (NCBI taxonomy): Eukaryota > Metazoa > Chordata > Ceratodontiformes > Ceratodontidae > Neoceratodus > Neoceratodus forsteri. The sequence continues at coordinate 71,845,759 of CM057457.1, forward strand.
CAACAGCTAACGAGAGAACCACCGGTTCCACTTCCAATGACTCACGACCTCCTGACCCAGGATCAAGGTCGCGTAGTTCATCTAGGGCTCAGGACAGTGTATCTTCATGCGTCGTGGCTCCTGCAGACATAGCGATTTCCAGCTTCAGGGTTGCCTCTCGTGTCTCTCAAGTCTCAGTAGAGGCTTGAAAACCCTCTACACGTTCCACTTATGCCATGAAATGGAAACGATTTTCTATTTGGGTGACTTCCAAGAATTGGAACCCGTTTTCTAGGATTGTGGATATGTTGTTCATCCACATTCTCTGGCATGTCCCCTTCCACTTTAACTCTGCCGGAAGTCTTCAAGCTGGCTCCTCCCACCCACCCGAGTGGTAAATACCTCTGCTGCGCCCCATGAAGCCAGATTTTCCTTTCCGCTGAAAGATTCAGGTTGCCTCACTCGTGCTCACGCATTTTATAGGCCCTGGCTCCAAAACCTTTGGTTATTCCAAAAATCCATCTTATTCGCATTAGCGAGCGCGAATTTGCTTCTTCGATTTATGGAAGATAAGTCTTCCCCCGAATTTCATCGGTACCCTTGTAGCCAGAAGATGTCGCGCACCAATTCCCACACTGTGTGTGTATATTGTCTCTGTGTCGACCATAACATCTCGAAATGCGATTTGTGTCTCGCTTTCCATCCCAATGTCCTCGACGACTGTCTTGGACACCTGAAGTTGGGGAGGCCAGAGAAACGGAACCCTCCGGTGAAATCTAAGGAGGCTCGGTGGGTGGTTTTTGCTGCTGCGGGATCTGCCGAGGAATTGGAGCGAATGCAAGCATTCAAAGAAAAAGAGGCTCGGGCTGCAGAAACTACTAGGAGCTTCTTCGTTCCGCTCAACCTGGGCTCCACCTTCTTGGGTTCCTTCCAAGAGTTACTAACATACTATTTGCCAGCAGATTAGGCCTTACTGTCTATCGAGTCTGCTCGAACCTCAGATCCCTAGTTGGGTGCCGAGGCCCCCCTTGTGTTCCAGAAACCCTATCATTCATCCCCACCCCTGGGACAGGCCATCATCTGATACATCCACTTCTGTGTCTGTCCCACCTCTCTTGAAGCCCTCCACTGTGGATCTCTGAACCAGCTCGCCAGGCAGTGCATTCCAAGGGTCCACCACCCTCTCAGTGAAAAACCTCCTCCTCTTTTCCCCCCTCACCCTTCCACCTTCCAACTTCAAACCATGCCCTCTGGTGATACCTCCCTGCTTTAGTCTAAAGATCCCCTCCATGTTTACCCTATTTATTCCCTTGAGGTACTTGAAGACCTCAGTCATGTCCCCCCTGTCTCTCCTCTCCTCCAATGAAAACAGGCAGAGCTCCTCAAGTCTGTCCTCATACGTCAAATCCCCTAGCCCTCGTATCATCTTAGTTGCCCTCCTCTGTACCCTCTCCAGGAGCTGTATGTCCCTCTTCAAGTGTGGTCTCCAGTACTGTACACAGTACTCAAGGTGTGGTCTAACCAGTCCATTGTACAGTGGCAGAATCACTTCCTTGCTCCTAGAGGTGATCTCCCTTACGATGCATCCCAACATCCTGTTTGCCTTGCTAGCTGCTCTCCTGCACTGCTCAGAGTTATTCATACATGCATCCACCATGACCCCTAGGTCTTTTCCCCTATTGAGGCCTACAGCGCCTCCCCTCCCAGGGTGTACCTGTGTTTAGGGTTTCCCCGCCCAAGATGTAACACCTTGCACTTGGTGATATTGAAATTTAATTTCCATGCGTGAGCTCAGCTTTCCAGGGTGTCCAGGTCCCCTTGCAGGGCCAACCTCCCCTCTTCTCCCTTAACTACTGCTCCCATCTTGGAGTCATCAACAAAAAGACTCATTTCACACCCTATATTCTCCCTGATGTCCGATATGTATGCATTAAACAGGATCGGACCCAGGACCGAGCCCTGCGGTACCCCACTACCAACCTTTCTAGGGTTCGAGAGCTCCCCACAGACCACTATTCTCTGGGTGCGTCCAGCTAGCCAGTTTTCAATCCATCTGACCATCAAAGGGCCTACTCCCAACCCCATCAGTTTCTCCACGAGACCATTGTGGGGGACAGAGTCAAACGCCTTGCTGAAGTCCAAGAATAATACATCCACAGGCTTTCCCCTGTCCAGTTCTGATGTTACCCATTCGTAGAACTCCACAAGATTGGTTTGACGTGATCTACCTGGCACAAACCCATGTTGCCGACTATCCAGACCTCCCACCTCCTCCAAGTACACCCCCAATCGTTCCTTTAGTATACTGTCCATTAATTTTCCCACCACTGAGGTCAAACTGATGGGTCTATAGTTACCTGGTACTTCCCTCGACCCCCCTTTATGGATTGGCACCACATGTGCCTCTCGCCAATCCCTAGGTACCCTGCTTCTCTCATGTGACCTGTTGAAGAGCTCCGCCAGGGGTGCAGCCAGTATGTCCGCCAATTCCCATAGTACTCTCGGATGAATGCCATCCGGCCCAGGAGATTTGTCTTTCTTTAGGGCCTTGAGGGCTAACCACACCCTTTTGGTGGAGATAGCATCATCCGTCCCCTTCACCTTACTAAACTTTATATCCTTATCCTGATGTGACACCCCTTGGGTACCTCTCCCTCCCTCTTGCTCCATTTCTGTTGCTCCCCTGATCCCACTCACTGCCGCTTCTATCCTCATCGTGCCTTGCTTTGTAGATATCCCATCCCCCTCCCTAGTGAACACAGAGGCAAAGTACTCGTTAAATACCTCTGCCTGGTCCCTCGCCTCTTCCACCCACCCTCCTTCTGATCTCAATCTGCTGAGATGGCCCTTAGTTTTCTCCACTCCCCAATGTACCGGAAGAACCCTTTTCCCTCCATGTATCCCCTGTGCCAGCCGCTGCTCTTTACTGGACTTTGCCCCCTCACCATCCGGGTGACTTTTCTAGATGCAAGATGGTACATTTCCTTATCCCTATCCCCTCTTGTTGTTTTATATTTTTTGTAGGCCGCCTTCTTTCTTCTGACCGCTACCTGAACCTCACTGGACCACCAGCATGGTTTATGTGACCTTGCTCCCTTACGTTTCACCTCAGCGCAGGTCCTGACTGCCTCATGAAGTCCCCGTTTTATGACCTCCCATCTCCTTTCCACATTTGTCATTGATGTAATCCCCGTCAAGTGATCCTTGAGAATATTTCCCATGCCCACAAAGTCTGCCCCCCTGAAGTCCACTGCCAGTGTCCTAGATCTCCCACCCCCCCAAATGCTTATTTGAAACCAGACAGTATTGTGGTCGCTCCCAGTCAGGGGATCCTCTACAACCAGGTCCCTTACCAGATCCCCATCTGCCAGAACTACGTCCAGGACATGCCCCTCCCTTGTGGGCTCCATCACATGCTGTGTTAAGAACACATCCTGGAAGCCGTCCAACAGCCTCTGCTCCTTGGCCTCCTTAGAGGACATGGTTCTCCAGTTTGTACCTGGCATATTAAGGTCCCCCATCAACACCACTCCTTCCCCTTTTGGTCCACACTGGGCAATGATGTTGTCCAGCAAACCATCCTCCAGAACATCACCCATCCCGGGGCCTATATACTATACCCAGCTTGACCTTATCTCCTGCTGGGGATCGTAAGGTGACCTATAAGGCCTCCACGTTTCCCTCTGCCTCTTCTACCCTAGCAATTTCTATGTCACCTCTAATGAACATAGCCACTCCACCCCCTCTGCCCTCCTTTCTATCCTTCCTAAGCATAGTGCCCCGCGCTTAGGTCCCAGTCATGGTTTTGTTGTGCGTCTCGACGCCCCACCGAACAACATGGCCTGGAACTCTGGCAATTTGTTCCCCAAGCTCCTGGCATTTACTAACACCAACCCCACCCTTATCCCTGATCCCTTTGTTGAACCCCACCCAGGTTCCTTATACTTCCATCCTCCCTCTGCTCTCCTGAAACCTCCACCCCAGTCTGTTTCCTCGGGTTTGAAGGCTACTCCTCATCTGAGGAGAGGGCTTCTGGTCAGCCCTCCCTTATCCCTTCCCCCTCACAAATTTAAACCCCACCTTTCTTGAATGTAGTCAGTCATCCCCTGTTTGTTTAAGGACTTCCTTCCCTAATGGGGCAAGATGAAGCCTGTCCTTGGCATACAGTCCCTTATCCTCCCAAACTCCTTTCCAGTTCCCTAACACTCCCAACCCACTCTCTTCACCCCACTTCCTGAGCCAGTCATTAACCTCTGTGATCTTCATTTTTTTCTCCACTGAGGCCTTTGGTACTGGCAATATCTCCGAAAAGGAAATGTTGCATCCATTATCCCGACAGACTCTGGCAAGTTCTTGGAACCGTGCTTGGATTTCCAAAACGCTATTGTGCCAGTCTCTCCTAACCAAGGGAGAGGGTCCTACGGGCACGCAGTCCTCTCAATCCCATAAACAGGAGAAGGATCTGCCATCGTCTTTGTCTAGACAGAAACTCTCTTGGGAGCGGGAGAAATATCAGCCCCAGGAACATATGGTCTCGACTTCAGTCGAGATTGCTTCTTCAGCCTCTGGCTTTGCAGCTTTGCCGTCTGGTCAGTCGACCAAACTGTTGATCAGCGATGTAGAAATAGTCATCGCTCCGATCAGTCCTTTATCGCTGACTCCAGTTGACGATTCCCTTGATCGAACACCTATTCTGACATTCCCCGATGAGGAGACCCAGCATGCTGGGACTCCCATTGAGGAAGTGGTCCCTGACCCCAGGAAATCACCGGTCCTGCCGGTGTCTCCTGAATGACCGATTTGGCCTGTTCAATCTCAGTCGAGGTCTCTGACCCCCTCGACTGAGAGGCCGAGGAAGAGCCATAAACACTCTAAAAATAGGCGATGCCATCGGTCGTCCTTGTTCTCCTCGGATGAGGAGAGGCTCTGGCGGCAACTCCAGCAATACGAGGACCTCATGTGGCAACAGCTGATTTTGACCAGGCACAAGTAGACTCCAACTTCCATCCTGGCTATTACTTGGCTTTCGCCTGCTAGGCCGAAGCCGACTCCTTTGGAGCCGATCAAGTCGGTTCCCCCGCCCGCGGAGCCAGTGAAACCTACAGCTCGGCCTAAAACAGTCTCTCCCCCAATTGTGGCGGAACCACCGACCAAGCAGCCTGTGGAAGGGGCTCCTTCCAAGCAAGATAGGTCAGACACTGGGCTTCCCCGGCATTTGTCAGTCACTGTCACCCCGGACCGCCCTCGGCAGGTAGAAGGTGACCTGGGCAGTCGACCATTATATCCAGATGACTCTGATTCAGATGTCACCGGCCTGCATTCTCATCCCAGGGATGACGAATCAGCTGTTGGATTAGAGACGGTGGAAGGTCCCTCGGCTTTTCAGGGCATTCTTCACCTCATTTCTGAGTCTACAGGGATGCCCCTGGAGCCTGTCCAGAAAAAAGTGGAGTACCCTGTCACGGACATCCTCAAGAGAGAGGATGCCCCAACGGAGGCCTTTCCTGTGGCCAAGGCCATAGTTGGCCCAGCCTTAGAACTCTGGCGCAGCGCCCTGCCTCTTGTTCAGCTCTGTCTGCCCGCATGGCCCGCAAGTATGCTGTGCCCATGAGGTCCCTGGCGGGGTTCACAGAGCACCTTTCATCCGACAGCCTGGTGACCGCCTCTGAGTTCAGGTGTACTGGCAGATCTTACTTCGAGATACAGCTCTTGCAGCAGGTTACACCATTAGGACTGAAGCCGCCAGGCGCCAGGACCCCACGGAAATTTTCTAGCTAGCTATCTTCAACGAGGACGCCCCGGTCGGTCCTGCCTCCGGCGTCGGCGTGGTACATAGAGGCGGTCCGCCAGAATCCCAATTCTTTCCAGCGATCGAACTGCATGCCTCGACCCTTCGGTCACTGTCTAGCGCGCGACGCGTGGTTTCGGAACTTCGGGAAAATTGAGAATTTTCAAAATCGATCATCGCTGATGTCCTCTCCGACCTCCGGACATACTTCCAAGTGCGCGTGTGGAAAACAGATCCCCTTCAAAGACCCGCATTCTGCGTGCGTTCGGTGCCTGGGCCCAGACCACGACATCAAGGCCTGCTCCCTGTGCCAAGGGTTCAACAGCCGCACCAGAATCCGCCGACAGAAGGCCCTCCAAGCGTTCTTGTTGGAAGAAAAACTACGGGCCATGTCTTCGAAGGGGGAATCTTCCCACAAACATGCGGAGAAGAAGAGGAGAGAGAAGGATCTTCCCAGGTCGCCGGCTCGGGCCTCCGAGTCCCGCAGCTCTGTTCGAGATCGGACCGGTCCCTGTCCAGGGCTTCTTCCCTTCCCCGGTCTGCGGTTCCAGCATCCAAGTCATCTCAGGCTCCCACCGCCAGGCCGTCGTCCTCTTCCACCCCGAAGGCCATGGCGAAGTCCGGGGAACGCCACCACCATAGTCATAAGTCGGGCTCCCGCTCCTCGGCCCCCGATGCCCGGTCCTCCTTGATGCCCCCCCGGAAGACTCTTGAACTTGCGCCCTTGAAGAGACCGGTGGACCCGACGTCGGCTAGACCGCAGTCTGCCGTTCGTCATCGTTCCTCTGAGCCGTCGTCGGCCGGCCGTCGTCGGCCTCGTCTTCGCATCGGATGTCGGTGGGGGGCCCGACGTCCGCCTTGCCTGAGCCGAGGGCTCCTGTGCCTCCGACCGCCGTCGGGCAGGAGTCCCTCACGGAGGAGGAATCGACACCGCCCGAAGACCAGACGGGCGTTCCCGGCCTCGAGCAGTCTCCCAGGGCTCCCTCGCCGCCGCCCGAGGTCCCTGCGGAGCCGTCGCCGGGACCCGACGTCCGGCCCTCGTCGTCGGAGCCGACGTCGGGACTGTCTCTTTCGGAGGTGAAGGATCTCTTTACGTATTGGTGGGACACCATTAGGAAGGACGTGGCACCCGCAGTCCTTCCTCCTCCTCCTCCACCTACTCAAACTTCGGCCCCGGCTCCACCTTCACCTGTGAGATCAGTCGCCCGTTCCGTCCCTAGGGAGCCTGAATCCCCTCCCAGGGCTCGACATTATAAGAGGAGACCTCCGTCGAGATCTTCCTCTTCTGGATCACCCAGCCCAAGAGATCCAGAAGGCGCCCGTGGTCGCCGTCCGACGGAGGACACGGATCAGTTTATTCTCCTCGAGATCCCGTCTCCAGTCTCAGTTCCTTCACGGACCCACTTGAGACTCCACGGTCTCCTCCGGATGACCCTCGTTCATGGACATTTCGTCATATCCAGGAGAACATGGGGTGGGAAGCTGAGGAGTGGACCCGAGGATTCGCCTGGCCAAATATCTTGACAGAAGGACCCTAAGCCTGTGGTGGTGCCACCCTTGGTGGACACCTTTGTGGGCGTCATCAGGCTGCGTGGGCGTCCACACTCGTTACAGGCGGTGCGAAGAGGCTGACCGTTTGTACAGGGCTCCCAGGGAGGACCAGTACCTGTCACAACATCCTCTGGCCGATTCTCTGGTCATAACAGCCTCACATGACCGGTCTCAAAGGCCGCAACATCTGAGCACCCTGCCACCGGACCCAGAGTCCAAGCAGTTGGACTCCTTGGGTAGGCGCATGTACGCATCCGCTACTTGTGCCATTAGGTCCCTGAATTATCTGACCCACATGGTGCAGTTTCAGAACGCCCTGTGGGAGCAGGGTCTAGAGGCGGCTGAAAAGCTGCCTGATGGTGAGCAGAAGGAGGAGATGCTTCAGCTTCTCCGCACGGGTTCAGACGTGGGGACCCAAGTTCTTAGAGCCGCATACGACTCTGCGGACTCCTCAGCCAGAGCGGCAGCTTCAGGCGTTTGCCTCCGGAGGCACTCATGGCTCCGTGTCTCCGGCTTCACCCCGGACGTCCAGAAAAATATGGACGCCCCCTTTCAGGGAGAAGTTTTGTTTGGTAACCCATCCGAAAGGATCATTACCAAGCTCCAAGAGGCCGGAAAGGCAGTTCGGTCGGTCCAGGCAATGTACCGGCCGAGGCTTGGTTCCTTTCGCAGGCACCAAGGCCGTTTTCGTGGGCGGACTCAGAGGCAGCAACCCCGTTCCGCCACACAACAGAGGGGCTCTGGTTTCCGAAGAACCCAGGGGAAGCAGCCCGCCAGCAGGGGTCAGCGTACTTCAAAGGCTTCCCGGCCAGCGGGCCCTTCCGCCGCCACAGCATGACTCCATTCCGGCCCCCGCCCCTCAGGATCAACTGGATGTTATGGTCGGGGGTCGCATTGCGAACTTCCTGTCGGGATGGCAGGCAATTACCGCCGACAGGTGGGTGCTTCAGTTGGTCAGCATCGGCCACTTTTTAGAGTTCGCAGAACAGCCACCCTCGAGGCCTCCTCTGCTCTCCCGGTATTCGGGTCAGCACAGCACCTTAATTTGGCGAGAAGTGATCGCGCTCCTAAGCAAGGGGGCGATACAGCATGTCCCGGGAAACCAGAGAGGACAAGGGTACTACTCCCACTTCTTCCTGGTTCCCAAGAAAACAGGGGACCTCCGTCCTATTCTGGACCTGAGCGACCTCAACTTATCAGTCGCATACAAAAGATTCCGCATGGTGACCCTTCCGGGTCTCATTCCCATGCTAAAACAAGGCGCTTATTTAGCGTCCTTAGACATGCAGGACGCCTACCTGCACATCCCCATAGCTCGAGCGCATCAGAGGTTCCTGCGCTTCGAGTTCTTAGGCCACCATTTTCAGTTCCGGGCTCTCCCTTTCGGACTGTCTTCCGCCCCAAGGGTCTTTACCAAGTGCATGGCAGTCGTGGCAGCTGCTCTGAGAATAAAGGGCCACTATGTGTTCCCGTACCTCGACAATTGGCTTCTCATGGCCGTCTCCAGAGAGGCGCTTCTGAAGGCGATCAAGGACACTCGGGATCTGTTCGGATTGCTAGGAATTCTCATAAACCAGGAGAAGTCTGTCTTGGTACCGTCGCAGAACCTGCAGTTTATAGGCACAGTACTGGACACGGTCCAGGGAAGGGCTTTCCTTCCAACCGACAGGGTGGAACACATCAGGTCTCTTATAGGGGACCTATCAGCGAACCAGACCACTCCGGCCAGATCGGTCCTTCGTCTGCTCGGACACATGGCTGCGGCCATTCCTACGGTCCCTCTCGCGTGACTTCACATGCGAATAACGCAGTGGATGCTCAAGGCGCAGTGGGACCAGAGGCAAGACCATTTGCAGCATCCAGTCAGGATCACGAAATGTGTGATTCGGGATTGGCAATGGTGGTTAGCCCCCGGGTCGCTCTCCAAGGGCGTCCCGTTTGCAGCGCCGTCCCCAGAGATAACCCTCACCACGGACGCCTCAGGTCTCGGGTGGGAGCACACCTGGGTGGGTGCAGTCTCAAGTGTATGGAGCCGCTGGAGCTCATCTCCACATCAATGTCCTAGAGATGAGAGCGGTTCTCTCGCACTCCAGGCTTTCCAGTCCATGATTCCACGTGCACTATCCTGCTTCAGACAGACAACACGGCGGTGATATATTACCTCAACAAACAAGGAGGTGCTCACTCTTACCCCTTTGCACGAGGCCATGAGAGTGTGGGATTGCTATTCGGACCGGCGCAAGCAGATCGCTGTACGTTCCGGGGTGGACAACCACGATCGCAGAGCGGTCTGAGTCGCTCCCAGGCCAGAGTCACAGATAGGAACTTCTTCAGGAGGTGGCAGAGGATCTGTTCCCGATGGGGAACTCCAGAGCTGGATTTATTCGCATCCCCATCCAGCATGAGAACTGCCCAATTTTGCTCGCTAGATCCAGGGCCTGGTGTTTTCTGGCGAGGCAGCGTTGTCCCTCTCCTGGGTGAACAGATCCCTTTACGCCTTCCTCCCTTCCGTTGATCCAGAGAGTTCTTCTCAAACTCGCGGGGAGCATGCGAATGAGTCTGGTGGCTCTGTTTGGCCCAGACAGATTTGGTTCCCATTGCTGGCTCAGCTATCTGGAACCACCGCTCCCGTTGCCGCTCAGCTCCCACCTTCTGTCTCAGGAGAAAGGTTCATTGCTGCATCGGATCTCGCTCTTTGAACCTGCATGCATGGCTCCTAGAGACATAGCCATTTTGCGACACGGGGTCCGTAAGAGGTTGCCGAGTCCTCTCTGCAGCCAGAAAGCCGCAACGATGCTCATCGCCATGAAATGGCGTCGCTTTTGTTTATGGTCACGGGCTCGTGATCTTTCCCCTTTAGGTTGTCCCGTTGGCAGTCTTGGACTACCTCCTTTCCTATTCCATTCGGGCTGGCCTATTCCTGTATTAAAGTGCACCTGTCGCTATTTAGCCTCACCTGCGGTGGGGCAGCGCACTATTGCTCAGCTGGCGCTTCTCGGGAGTTTCTGAGAGGAGTGTTACACCTAGGCCTCCTTTCGGGACCCGGTTCCTCCATGGGATCTCCTTTTGTCCTGGAACAGCTCACGCTTCCTCCCTTTGAACCAGCCGCAGATTGCGAGCTACGTTTTCTGTCGTGGAAAACGTTGTTTTTAGTTGCCGTTACTTCAGCCAGAAGGATTTCTGAGCTTCATGCTCTCATGTGTAAAGAGCCTTATTTGGTTTTTCACCGGGACAGGGTATCTCTGAGGACGAACCCGAAGTTTTTGCCTAAGGTGGTTTCGACACTCACTTTAAATCAAGACATCGACCTTCTGGTCTACTTCCAGTTATTTGAATAGAGGGAGGCTTTGCTCCACACTCTGGATGTTCACCGCAGCCTGAGTGTACCTCAATAGAACTAAGCCCTTCAGGCTTCTGACCAGCTCTTTGTCTCTTTACGCAGAATGAGAGGCCGGCGGTGTCTAAGCAATCCTTATCCTTGGCTTGTGCAGTGTATCTCGCACTGTTATCAGTCTAGGCAAAAGCCCTCCCGGGTTCCATCCGGGGTCATTCTACCAGGGTGTGGCCACTTCCTTTGCAGCACTCAAAATGTCTCAATTTCTTCCATTGCGCTGCAGCTACTTGGAGCTCTGTGCATACCTTTATCAGACATTACAGTCTGGATATAGCCTCTAGGCGAAGGGCAGTGTTAGGCTAGCCGTGTTGCAAGGCCTCTTGTCCTGAGTCAGGATTTGGTTTGATTTTTCTCTGCTTCTCTCTTCCTCCTCCCAGAGTTTTTGGGCAAGAGTTACTGCTTGGGAATCAGTCCTAATGGTGTACTGCTGCAAGAGCTGTATCTCGGTAAGATAGTACATTCGTGAGAACTTACCGTAACAGTAGATCTTCGAGAACAGCTCTGCAGCAGTACCTTCCACCACCATATCCCCTTGGAAGAGGCATGGCTCGTTTAAAAAAAAAAAAAAAAAAATTTTAAATAAATAACGAGCGAAAAGTTTGGGATTCATTGGAAATGGTGAATTTATATTGATCCAGTCGAATTTGTTCCCTTTGCCTTCATTAGATCCTCTGTCTTCCTTCTGATGTCATCGTATGGCCGGGGTCTCTGGCAGGAGAACTGAGGATTCTGGGGACCGCCCCTTATATGTACCACGCCTGGCGTCGGAGGCGGACCGACGTCGGGGAGGTCCCCGCTGAAGATAGCTAGCTAGAAAATTTCCGTGGGGTCCTGGCGCCTGGCGGCTTCAGTCCTAATGGTGTAACCTGCTGCAAGAGCTGTTCTCGAAGATCTACTGTTACGGTAAGTTCTTATGTAACTGTACTTTCTGCCGATACTGACCGACCTCCTGAGAAAGAGTCCAAGCTTTTGGACCATTCAGCCAGGAAGGTCTACGCAGCTTTTTCTTCTTTGGTCCTTCATCAGGCAAGTTTGGCCGTCATCATGGCACACTTCTCCCACGCTCTTCTATTGTCTCTGGATGAAGTTCTCCCACATCTCCACGCAGACATGCAGATCCAGGATCAGGGCCAAGCTGTAGCCAAACAGCAGCTTCAGACAGCCCTGGACATTGGGGATTCTTGTGCCCGTTCGATGGCAGCTGCAGTTCCCTCTCGTCGCAGGGCTTGGCTGAGGCTCTCCTCCTTCCCGGCGGATACTCGGCACTAACTAGCTGACGTTCCCTTCCTAGGGACTGACCTGTTTGGCCCAATAGTGGCTGGTCACCTTCAGCGCATTGAGCAGTCCAGTGCCACCTTGGACGTCACTTCTGCCAAGGGTTCTTCGGGCAAGAACCAGCAGTAGAAAAAGAATCCTTTTCGGCATTCTTCCCCTGCAGCTCAGCAGTCCTCTTTTCGAGGGGGAGCAGCAGCATCAGCAACAGCAGGAGGCTCAAGCTTGGCGCCCCAGGCCCGTAAAGCAGGCCGAGGTTCCGGTCCTGGATCCTCCTCCTCCAAGCCTGCTCAGTGACGGGGCGGGAGCTGTCAACCCCTCTCTTGTTGCTACATCTCTGGGTCCTCCCGTGAGGGGCCAGCTCCACCACTTCTTTTCCTTCTGGTCCACTGTTACCTCGGACAGGTGGGTTCTTGAAATGGTCGGTCAGGGACTGCCTCTGGAATTCGAGCAGTACCCTCCAAGCCGAGCTCACGCCCCTCGGGAGAAAGAGTATCCGCTCAGACTCGGTCGGTTCTCCAAGACGACATCGCTCATCTCCTCCTCAACGAGGCTGTAGCTCCAGTGGCCGATCCTCCAGCAGTCCCAGGCTTTGTCTCCAGCTACTTCCTGGTGCCCAAGTGGACGGGGGGCTGGCGCCCCATTCTAGATCTGCACAACCTGATTCAATATCTCAGGTCCCACACCTTTCGGATGGTCACTCTGTCCCAGATTGTGCCATCCTTGGAGCGAAACTTGTGGTTCTGTTCACTGGATCTGCAGGATGTGTTCTTTCACATCCCAATCCGTCCGTCCCATTGGCGGTTCCTCCGCTTCAGGGTCGAAGGGACCCTGTACGAGTTCTGAGCCATGCCATTCAGCCTGTCATTGGCCCCATGGGTCTTCACCAAATGCATTGCAGTGGTGGCTGCCCATCTCAGACGTCGGGGTGGGGTTGGGGGTCAGGATTTATCCTTACCTCGACGATTGGCTCCCAGCAGGTTCCACCCAGCAGGAGGTGGAGAGGCCCATGGACCTGGCCCTCTAGATCTGCTCCCATCTCGGCCTCCTGATCAACGAGACCAAGTCGGAACTCATGCCTTCTCAGGTGATGGGCTTCATCAGGGCAGAACTCGACTCTCGCCAAGCCAGAGCTCGGCTTCCGCCAGACAGGTCGGAGGTTCTCTCCTCCTTTGCCCAATCATTTCTAGTTGGGCAATTGCACCCTGCCCAGAACATTCTGCGCCTTCAGGGTTACATGGCAGCATGCACCTCAGTGGTCTGTTGGGCCCGGTTGCACATGCGCCCCCTCCAATGGGAGCTGGCTGCCCAGTGGACTCAGCAATATGGTCATTTTGACCAGCTGATCACTGTAACCCAGAAGATGTGGGACGCGCTTCAGTGGTGGACCACCCCAGACCGGTTGCAGGAAGGGATCCCGTTTGTCCGCCCGAGCCAATGGTCATCCTTACGACCAATGCCTCTCTCATGGGCTGGGGAACCCACATGTGGGACAAAAGAGCCCCTTGGGCTCTGGGCCCCCGAGGAGTCCTGATGCCACATCAACCTGTTGGAGCTCAGAGCAGTTTGACTAGAACTATCAGCTTTCGCTCCTCAGCTCCCGGGTCAAGTGGTTCAAGTCCAGATGGACAACACTATAACCATGTACTACCTCAACAAACCGGGTTGCACGCACTCCCTTCTACTGTGCAGGGAGGTGCTCTGCATCTGGACCCTTGTGAGCCAATTGGAGTCAGATCTCCTAGCCATTCATGTGGCAGGAGCCTCAAACCATCGGGCGGATGCTTTCTGCTGCTTAGGCCAGACATCCCACGAGTGGTCTCTTCATCCAGAGGTAGCTTACAGCCTGTTATCCCACTGGGGCAAACCGATGGTGGACCGGTTTGCCTCCTGGGACAACACCAAGCTAAGGCTTTTCCATGCCGTGTTCGCTGCAGGGGGATGCCTTCTTGAGGCCGTGGACCCCAGGCCTTCTCCATGCCTTCCCTCCATTTCCCTTGATCCTCAAGGTGAAGAGGGATGAGGCGAAGGTGATCCTGGTAGCCCCAGACTGGCTGCGCCAGTTCTGGTATCCAGATCGCCTCAGCTGCAGGTCCCCGGAGAGGCTTCCATCACGCCCAGACCTGATACCCCTCAATCAGGGGAAGGTATTCTATCCTGACCTTCAGTCCCTGCACCTCGCAGCATGGTACCTGAGCGGCTAGAGTTCCAGGCTTTGGGTCTTTCCGACGATGTCTACACTATGGTGGAGGCATCCAGAAAGGAATCGGCCAGGAAATGTTACGCCTTCAAATGGAAAAGGTTTTCCATTTGGTGTCATGAGCAAGGGCCTGGACCCTTTGTCCTGTCCAGTGGCTAACATTCTCAACTACCTTTGGTCTCTGTCCAAATGGGGTCTACGGTCATCGACCCTTAGGGTGCACCTGGCAGCCATCTCTGCTTACCGGGCGCAGGCCGGTCAGCTGACGTTGGCGCAGGAGACGGTGGTCGGGCACTTTTTCCAAGGCCTGGATCACAGATCCCCTCCGGTGCGTGAACCGCCACCTCCGTGGGATCTTCTGCCGGTACTGGCAAAGCTCATGGGCAAGCCATTCGAACCAATGCACAAGTCTGCGTTGTCACACTTGTCATGGAAGATGGCCTTCCTGGTGGCTATCACGTCTGCCAGAAGGACAGGGGAGCTCCAGGGGCTTTCGGTGGACTCCCCTTATCTGGTCTTTCACAGGGACAAGGTTGTCCTACGCCCCCAACCGAAATTCCTTCCGAAGTTGGTGTCAGAGTTTCATCTTAACCAGGTGTTAACTCTGCTGGTTTACTACACCACGGACGCAGTGTACAGGCTCCATACTTCGGACCTGAGATGTGCTCTCTCCTATTACAAGGAGAGGACGGTGGAAATTTCGGGGAGAGGTTCGCCAGCTGTTTCTCTCCTACGCTGAAGCTGCTACTGGCAGATATGCAGCAAAACGGATGATTGCAAGATGGATCACATCATGCATAGGTCTGTGTTACGAGTTGGCTGGCAAGGAGCCCCCCAGAAGGATAAGAGATCATTCTACCCGCCATACCGTTGCATTGGTGGCTGTTTCCAGGGACATCCTGATCCAGGAAATCTGTTGGGCTGCTACCTGGAAATCCACAAACACCTTCATCACCCACTACCACTTTGACCTTGAGTCATGCCGGGATGCTGGTTTTGGGGCCTCAGTTCTCCAATCTCTGTTTCCTAAGTAGGGGGTGTGCGCCTTGCCTCCCCCTCCTCCTGGAGAACTGCTAGGAGTCTGCCAAAGAGTGTAGATGAACAACACATCCACGATCCTAGAAAAACAGGTTACTCACCTGTAACAGTAGTTCTAGGAGTGGTATATGTTGTTCATCCACATGGACCCACCTGACGCCCCCGGCTGCGGACACACAAACCTGCAGGCTAAGATCTGGCATCATGGGGCGGAGCCAAGGTATTTACCTCTCACACAGGGTCGCCCAGGTCCTGCTAGAGGCCAGAAAGCCATCTACCAGATCGACCTATGGTGTGAAATGGAAGCGCTTTTTCATTTGGGCGTCACCAAAACGGGGCACTCCCCCACACTCTTCCCTCCTCTTTCTAGCTACCTCATTCTAACCTGCACCCATAGTAGGCTCCAGGTCCCCACCTCAGCACCCCGCATAAGTGAGTCTAGCTCTCGTTTATGACTACATTCTTTAGCACTTATGACAAAAGAACTGCTGCCCATCAAGTTCTTGCCTCCTTGCGTATAGTATTAGTTCATTATTTTACAGACTGTATCATCCTCTGCTCCCTATCTGATTCACTCTATATCCTGTAGAATCTCAAGTTGTTCACTTAACAACCTGTCAGCCTAGCCTGCTTTAAATTATGTGCCTGTATATTCTTACTTATGTACTCCCTGTCATTGTAATTATGTAACGTCTGTAACCTGATGTACTCATGTCTTTCTAGGCATGGAACCACCTTGTATCTGCTTATGTACTTGAAACCATTGTAAATGATGTAATGCCCATGTATTACTACAACGTGGAACCTCTATAAAAGAACCTTTGGCTCAAAGGTACTTCCTAGAAATAAATAAATAAAACAAAAGGCTGGGACCCCTTCACATGCTGGACTCCACAGATTATGGAGTACCTATTGCACCTGTCTGATTCGGTCTCTCTTACTCCTCCCTCAAAATTTACCTGTCTGCCATTTCGGCCTATCATGATTTGATAGGGGGAAACCCGTGGCTCAGCTGGAAATCTCACAAACCTTTCTGAAAGGGATTCTCCATCTGAAACCCCCTATCCATAATCCCACCCCACCTTGGGATTTGAATTTTGTAATTGAGAAGCTTACGCTTCCTTCTTTCGAACCAGCGATGAGCTGTGACTTGCCATATCTTTCCTGGAAAGCACTATTTTTGGTTACCATTGCTTCTGCTTGAAGGATTTCAGAGCTTCAGGCCCTGATGTAATGAGCCTTATTTGATTTTTCATAAAGACCGGGCGGTCTTACGAACCAATCCTAAATTTCTTCCCAAAGTGGTTTCAGAGTTTACCCTCAATCGGATGGTCGAACTCCTGGTGTATTACCCTAACCATGCTAACAAAGGTGAGGCTCTTTCATACGCCGGACGCACACAGAATCCTAAGTTATGTCCACAGGACTAAAAGCACCAGGAAATCTGATAAGCTTTTCATTTTATTTATCCTCAAATCCATGGGGTCAGCGGTGTCTAAGCAGTGCTTATCCAAGTGGCTCGTTAACTGCATTCGCTTCTGTTATCAGAAGTATGATAAACCTCTGCCAGGGGAAGTCAGAGGTCATTCCACAGCCTTCTTGAGGAATGTATCTGCAGCGGAAATTTGTGCAGCAGCTACCTGGAGTTCAATCCATACCTTCATGAAGCATTACAGTCTGGACATTGCCTCTAGGCATAGGGCTGGGTTTGGCCTGGCTGTTCTGCAGGGCCTACTGTCCTAAGGCAGGTCCTGTTCTGTTCTCAGTTGCTCCTCTTTTCTTGACTCTCTCGGTCTCTTTATGAGTGACTGCTTGGTATTCAGTCTTTTATGTGATGACCTACTGCAGAAACCGTCTTGAAGTATGATAGTACAGTTGTGTAAGAACTTACCGTAACAGTAGATCTTCGAGAGGTTCTTGCAGTAGGTCACATTTTCCCTCCCATCTTCCCCCAGTTTTTGCATTTTTTTCGGCATTTTTGTAACTGGGCTTTAGGATTTCATCCTTTCTCCTGTCTTATCCTACTTGGATCTCCGGCAGGAGAACTGGCGGACGGGCATGGAGACCACCCACTATATAGGGTCATGCTGACATCCGTCACGTGACGTCTGATGGGTGGTCCCCCGCCAGGCATTGCTGGAAAAGTTTTCCGTGCGGTCCTGATGCCAGAAGGCGCAGTCCTATATGTGGTGACCTAGTGAATGAATGTGCCTCAAAGATCTACTGTTACGGTAAGTTCTTACGTAACTGTACTTTCTATTGCCAGTTCCTTGAGCACCCTCGGATGCATCGCATCTGACCTCAGGGTCTTATCTATCTTTAGGGCAGCTAGCACTTTCCAAATCCTTTCACTGATACATACTTGCTGATTCATCTCAGGGATCCCTCTTACAGCTGCCTTAATGCCACGCTCAGGCAGAGGCCCGCTGTCTTCCCTTTTGAATACAGAGCAAAAGTAGTAGTAAAGAATGGCTACTTTCTGCCCATCCTCCTCAATTAACCTCTGTTAGCCTAACAGTTCTTCCTGCCCCACCTTTCTTTTCTCCTTAATATATCTAAAGAACTGTTTTCCCCCAACCCTGACCCCCTCCACAGTACACAGATCTGTATCTGCCTTTGCTTCTCTGACTGCCCTTTTGGTTTCCTTTGTTCTCATTAAGTACTCTACCCATTCTTCCTTCCCATGTTTTCCCTTCTACCTAGTGAAGGCCTTTTCTTTGGCTCTCGCTGCTTCCCTGACCATTCCAGAGAACTGTAGCATTCTCGTGCAAGACAAAGTTGTCTCGAGAATACCAACATACAAAATTGGCAACAGAAACAGGCCTCATGGTCCATCGAGTCTGCTCAGTTGTGCAGCTAGCACCTCATTTCGCAGCTGCCCCTCCCGCTCCCCCTTCCCAGTATCCTTACCCTGTCCCAACCCCTCTTGAAACTGCCAGGTAAGGTGTTCCATTTGACAACCACTCTTTCAGTGACAAAATGTCTCCTCATCTCCTCCTGAATCCCCAGTCATCTCAGTGCATGCTGTGTCCCTACTGTTCTCATCTGGAAAATCCTTTCTGTGTTGGTCTTGTTCATCCCCTTTAGCTACTTAAAGGTCTTGATCATATCCCCATCCCTCCTTTTCTCCAGTAAATACATATTCAGCTCTCCCAGCTTGTCCTCGTAGGGTTTGCTCTCTAATCCCTGGACCATCTTTGTGGCTGTTCGCTGCACCCCCTCAAACAATCTGATGTCCTTCAGGAACGAGCACCGGTACTGCATGCAGTACTCCAGGTAGGGCCTGACCAGTAGTCTATGCAGGGGCAGGATAATCTCCCTCCTTCTGGAAGAGATCCCTCTTGCAGTACACCCCTGCATTTTGTTGGCTTTTGCTGCCACCATCTTGCACTGAGCAGAGTTGTTCATGCTCCCCATAATGATCACTCCCAGGTCCTTCTTCTCTGTGGAGCTCCCCAGCTGTACCCCATTCAAGTGATAATCCCTCCCCTGGCTCCAAAGTGCAGAACCTTGCACTTCTTGACAGTGAGCCCCAACTGCCATGTTTCCACCCACTCCTTCAGCTTAGTCAGGTCCTCCTGCAACCCCTTCCACCCCTCCGCATCATCAACCACAGCTCCCATCCTGGTATCGTCTGCGAACAGACTGATCTTGCTCTAGATCCAGTGTGAGATATCTGCAATAAAAATCCCAAACAGCACCGGTCACAGTACCGATACCTGTGGTACCCTGCTTATCACTGCTCTCAGTGACGAGAGGTCCCGCCACCACCACCCTTTGCTACCTTCCCTTTAGCCAGTTTGTGGTCCATTTCACCATTTTTGGTCCCCCTCATGTCCAGTCCCCCCCACCCCAGTCTGCCAGTGCAGCACTGAATCAGAGGCCTTGCTGAAGTCTAAATACAGGACATCCACTGCATGGCCCTTGTCCAGTTCCCATGTCACCCAGTCGTAGTACTCTGCAAGGTTTATCTGGCAGGATCTGCCTGCTACAAACCAATGCAGTTGACCATTCTTTAGACTGTTTTCCTCCAGGAGGCTCACTAGCCTCTCTTTTAGGATGGTCTCCATGAGCTTTCCTAGAATCGATGTGAGGCTCACTGGCCTATAGTTTCCTTGATTGCCCCCCCCAATCTTTCCTCCACATCCTTGTTGCTGTCCACTCTGATTAACTTGTCCTGGACCAGCTCCCTCATCTGGTTGAAGTCTGCTGTTCTGAAATCTAGGACTTCAGCCTTTGATGAGGGCTTGCTTGTCCCAAGGACCAAGTGGAACAATATAGATTTATGGTTGCTGGACTTCAGTGGCTTCCCTCACTCCTCCTATCACTTCCAAGTTGATGAGCACCACATCAAGAATATTGGCCTACTTAGTGGGTTTCTTAACCAGCTGCACCAGCAGGCAGTTCTGCAATGTGTCCAATAGTGCCTGATTTCTGGAGCTCCTGGTTGCTGAAATGACTTCAGCAATATCTGGCAGGTTTAGATCTCCCACTACCCACCTCTTTGCCAGCCACCTCTCTAGTTTTGCTCCTAGCTCCTTATCTCTCTTCCCCATGTCATGGGTGTCCATAGATGACTCCCATTCATAGTTTGTCTGAGGATGCTGTGAGTTGGAACTCACGGCGATTCCGCTTCCCCATCTCCTCCACTGCCTGTCTGCCCTCTCTGACATACAGGGCTACGCCTTCTCCTTTACCTTTTCCTGTATCCCGTCTAAACATGGTATAGCGTGGGACTGTAAGGTCCCAGTCATTATTCTCTATGGCTCAGGTTGCTTTGACTAGTAGATCCATCTTGGTGTCTGCCATCATTGCCTGGAGCTCACTGATGTTACTTCTCTGACTCCTTGCATTAAGGCAGACCCCTTTCCATCTTTCTCCTGATTCCCTATTTCTTCTCCCTTATGCTTTATGCTGAATGTCGGCTTTTTCAGTCCTCCCTTATTGACTTCTTCCCCTTACTCAATATGAACTTCAGCCTTACTGTTGCCCACCTTGCTGCTACTAGTCCCCACTCCAGGGGAACCTTAGCTTGGTTCCACAACTGCTTTCCCCTTTCAGTGGTTCACCTAGCTTCCATCTCCCCCACAGTCAGTAAATGTCATACTTCTACCCCAGAACACTGGCCCCTCCTCTCTTGTCGGGTGAAGGCTATCGCCCTTGAAGAACCTCCTGTCCTAGAAGCCCACAGTTCCCCACAAAGTGGTACCCCTCTTCCTGACACCATCCCTTCAACCACCTATTAAACGCCTTAGTCTCTTCTTTCCTTACTCTGTCGTACCCATTCCCCTTATTCCACACAGGAGAACCTTGGAAAAGGCCAGGGAAGCAGAATGCACCTTCAGTCTGTCCCCCAGCCTCTTAAAGGTCCGCTTCAATGCTGCCACAGGCCAGTTCACCAGCTTGTTGGTACTTAAGGGTCTGGGCATGCTATCCCCTCTCTACCATCCTCCTTATCCTATCTATATCCCTGATGACTGATGCACCAGAAAGACATCGGACTATTTCACTCACTTTCCCTCCACTGCCCACCACCCCCCCTTCACTCCGCTAATCATTCCCCAGTCATTGAGACTCTCCTTGCTGACTTTCATCTGCTCACTCCCTCGACAGAATTAGGAGTCCCCACTTAGAGTCCAGTACCAGGCCTCCTCCTTCAGTGGTGCAAAGCAATTTGCTGTATGAATGGTGTGAGATTGGTCAAACCCTTGTGGCTTCCCTGCCACCTTTTCCCCCTGCCCCACCATGTTTATGGCATGTTTAAACAGATTTCATTTAATTCAGATATTTCCTGCACTTTATTAATATCAACATTTGCACCAAAATAGGGCTCTCTGCCACTTGATTTTCATATGCTCTGGCTTTTTGTCTGCTAGTAACATCATAATACTCTCTTGCAGTATCATAGCCATTTCCACATCAATCAGTTGTGATGTCACAGGAGAGAATTGTGATTTCACTTCTAGTCAGATAGCCAGAGCAGATGAAGACTGAGTGATTGATTGTCTTTAAAATGTGTTAAATTGTTTCTACTTATTGTATTTCGTAGTGGTGTGTTGTTGGAAACTCTTTAAGGAAATGAATTACAATGGCCTTTTGGCACAGCATTAGGGTTACTGATTGTGACTTCCACTACCCGGGTACATATGTGAGCCAAGGCTGTCATGTGGGGCTGCCTGGGTGAAGGATTGAGCGTCTTCAGGGATGCTGTCCTCATCTGGGGAAGGAGGGTTCCATCCTCCACCAAAATACTTCCACCTCAGTGACTGTACATCTGGAGGGATGTTGAGTGGGTAGGCTGTTGCTGGCATCAGTGCGGTGGCATGCATAGCATGCCCAGACCTATTTTGCAGCATCCCTAGGGGCTGGATGAAACATGGAAATAGAACCCCAGTACCCATGGCAATGGACCCTGGTACACCCAGGTCCCCATGCCTCTACTATGGACACTTCTTGACATATAAGCATTCACTTGGGTATATTCTCCTCAACTTTGATCCCTTTTGGGGGAAGCCATGGCACCAAGATGGATGACAGTCATCAGTAAGGAGGTGCAGGAGGGACCTGGTGAGTACCCAGGGAGCTCCCGAGACAGGTGGGTACTTGTGTAGGAAGGGGACTTAAACAAATGACTCAGAAATGTAAAGAAGTTACCAGAATCTAATACTAAACTGAGTATTTTCCTAGGCTAAATGCTATTGGGCTGGATTTGTGCCAGTTTTTAGTGCATTTTCTTTACTTGTGGTGAAATGTTTAATCGACATGAAAGGTGGTCTAAGGTTTTACTGCAAGTATCGCAAATAATGCACGAAAAATGACCTGTGCATCCATTTGTTTAGTTTTTGTTACAGCAGATTAATGAAACCATTGTAAATGTGCACAAATACTGGAATATCAGATGAAACATTTGTGCACATGAAATTGTGCAGCAGAACATTCGACAATCCAGCTCAGTCTGTATTTGCAAATCCTTTTTTTTTGTTTTTTTTTTTGTTGAGAAAATAGCATTTTCTAGAGGCGTGGCTATGTTGTTCTATCCACACTGTCTGGCATGTCTGTTTCCCCTTTTAAATCTTGCTGGAAGATCTTAAAGCTGGCTCCTCCCACCCACCCAGGTGGTATAACCCTCGGCTTCGCCCCATGATGCCAGATCTTCCTTTCCGATGGAAGATTCAGGTTGCCTCCTTACCACTTACGTGCGTTGTAGGCCCTGGCTTCTCAAACTTCGGATTTTCTGAAGATTAAACTCGAGTTAGCGATTGCAATTTTGCCATCTCAACCGCAATGGAAGAGAAGTCTTCTCCCGAAGTCCGCTGCTGCCCGTGTGGACAGAAGATGTCACGCACAGACCCGCATGCCACGTGTGTATACTGTCTGGGTGCCGGCCATGACACCCGGGCCTGCGAGATGAGTCTTGCTTTCCACCCTAACGTCCTTCCCCGTGCCATCTGCCTGGATGGCCTGTAAGTACGCGGTACTCATTGGGTCCTTCTCACAGTTCACGGAACATCCGTCTGTGGAGGATCTGGTGACTGAATGTGTGTTCAGACGCGCAGGCAGCTCAGCAGACACAGACAGACCTCCAGACAAGGAATCCAAAACGTTGGACCACTCTGACAGGAAGGTCAATGCCACCTCTTTGCTAGGCCTCTGTCAGGCAAGCTTGGCCGCCGTCGTCATGGCGCATTTGGATGTGCTTCTCCGTCACCTCACTACGGACCTTCAAACAGGTCCGGGACCAGGGTTGGGCTGCTCCCAAACAGCAACTCCAGATGGCCATGGACCTCTGGGACTCGTGCGCCCACTCGGTAGCAGCTGCGGTTGCCATGCACCGCAGGGCTTGGCTCAGGCTCTCCACCTTTACGGCGGATACCAAGCATAAGCTTACTGATGTTCCTTTCCTGGGCACCGATCTCTTCAGCCCAGGTGTGGACAGTCATCTACAATGGATTGAGAAGTCCAGTGCCACCTTGGACTCTGCCACTTCTGCTCAGAGAGATGCTCAAGGCACCAAGAAGCAGAAGAAAAAGCCATTTCGGCACTTGCTCCTGCAGCCAACCAGACCCCCTTTTTGGGAGGCAGCAACAGCAGGCACAGGGTTGGTGCCCCTGGCCCAAGTCCGGGCCTCCAGCGGCCTGCAGACAAGGAGGTCAGGGTTCAGGTAGTTTCCAGTCTGGACCCGCTTCCTCCAAGCCTGCCCAGTGACAGGACAGGAGCTGCCACCCCTATTCCCGTCACGCCAGCTCTGGGTCCTCCCATGGGGGCCAGCTTCGCCACTTTCTTTCCACCTGGTCCGCTGTTATCACTGTTCAGGTGGGTCTTAGAAGTGATCAGCCAGGGTCTGCCTCTGGAATTTAAGCAGTACCCTCCCAGCCAAGCCCACCCCTCACAGGAAGAGATGGTGTCCATGCAGACTTGGTTGGCTCTCAGAGACCACGTACGCCCAACTGCTCCTCAAGGAGGTCGTGGTCAGAGTCATGCCTCCCCAACCCCTCGCTTTACCTAGGGTTCATTTCTACTTCCTGGTCCCAAAGCGGACAGGGGGTTGGCGCCCCATTCTAGATGTGCACAACCTGAACCAGTTTCTCAGGTCACATACCTTCAGGATGGTAACTCTGTCCCACATCATACCATCCCTGGAGCAGAACATGTGGTTCTGCTCCCTGGATCTCCAGGGCGCATTTTTTCACGTCCCAATCTGTCTGTCTCATCAGCAGTTCTTCCGCTTCTGAGCAGAGGGAACCTTTTACGAGTTACGAGCAATGCCATTCAGCCGGTCATCGGCCCCACAGGTCTTCACCAGATGCATTGCATTGGTGGCAGCCTACCTTTGGCATCGAGGGGTCAGAGTCTGTCCCTACCTCGACGATTGGCTCTTGCTGGGTTCCACCCAGCAAGAGATGGAGAGGTCCAGGGACCTGGCACTCCAAACCTGCACGCAGCTTGGCCTCCTTATCAACGAGGCCAGGTCGGGGCTTGTGCCTTCGCAGGTGATATGCTTCATCGGGACAGAGCTCGACTCCTGCCGAGCCAGGGCCCGGCTCCCAGTGGACAGGGTGGAGGTTCTCTTCTCCTTTGCCGAATCATTTCTGGTTGGGCATTTGCACCCTGCCTGGGACTTTCTGCACCTTCTAGGGTACATGGCAGCCTGCCCCACCGTGGTCCGATGGGCCTGGTGGCATATGTGCCCCCTTCAGTGGAAGCTTGGCCACCCAATGGACTCAGTGCCAAGGTCATTTCGACCAGCTGATAACTGTGACCCAGAAGATGTGGGACGCTCTCCAATGGTGGACCATCCTGGATCATCTGCAGGAAAGGATCCCGTTTGTCCGGCCCGAGCCGATGGTCATCGTCACGACCGATTCCTCTCTCACGGTCTGGGGAGCCCACATGGGGAACCACAGAGACCACAGGTTCTGGACCCCCTAGGAATCCCGATACCATATCAACCTGCTAGAGCTCAGAGTGGTCAGACTAGCACTGTCACCATTTGCTCAGCTCCTTCTGGGTAAAGTGATTCAAGTCCAGACGGACAAAATCACGACCATGTGCTACCTCAACAGACAGGAAGGAATGCACTCCAGACTGCTGTGCAGGGAAGCGCTCCACATCTGGATCCTTGTGAGCCGACTGGAGGCAGATCTCCTAGCCATCCATGTGGCCCATGGACCCCAGGCCTCTTCAAACAACATGAAGTCTTGCTGTATTCTGACACATTGCAGTGATCCCCAACCTTTAAACTGCCCCGAACAAAGAGTTAGCTTTCTATGCAGAGCATAGAATGCTGAGCTCGAGCTCGGCTGGAGTCTCTGTCTGGAGTGTTTCAAACTCAAGCTGTCAGATTCTTTACTCTGCCTCACTGAACGGTCGCTCCGGAGATTTCTCCTTCAGCTCAGTTCGAAAGTCAGTTAAAGTTTCAGTTTTCGTCGTTTTTTAAACCGAAAAAATTATCCGCATAGTCTGTTCTGTCTCAGTCTGTGGTGCCGTGAGTACTAAATAGGAATTGTTCTGTTTTTCAGTGTGGAACTTGTAAAAGTGCAGCTCGGTTCGCGGCTGAACCGGCCATTTGATAGTGAAATCTTGTGTTCTAGGAGCGTGGATATGTTGTTCATCCACACTGTCTGGCATTGTCCCTTTCCCCTTTAAATCTTGCCGGAAGTCTTCAAGCTGGCTCCTCCCACCCACCCGGGTGGTAAATACCTCGGCTCCGCCCATGACGCCAGATCTTCCTTTCCGCTGGAAGATTCAGGTTCCCTCGTGCTTCTGCAGTGTTGAGGCCCTGGATTCGTTTCGACGGTTTTCACCGCATCTTCTCGCTCTGAAACTCGTTAGAGTTTACGACTCTGATTCGGACATGGATGACAAGTCATCCCCCGGGTTTCGCCGGTGTCCTTGCGGACAGAAAATGTCACGCACCGATCCCCACCTCTCATGCGTTTACTGCCTCGGTTCGATTCACGATACCTCGCAGTGCTCCATTTGCGCTTCCTTCCAACCCAGCGTCCTGGAAGATCGTCAGGCGCGCCTGAAGCTGGGTAGACCGGAACTCCGCAACCCACTGGTAAAATCCAAGGAGGCCAGGTGGGCGGTTTCCGCGGCTGCGGGATCCGACGAGCAGCTCGAGCGCATGGCGGCTTTCGAGGAAGAAGCCGCTCAAGCCTCGGCTAGCCGAGGTTTCTTCGTGCCGCTCAACCTGGGCTCATCCTTCTCAGGATCCTTTCGGGATTTGTGCCAGTCTCTCCCTACCAAGGGTGAGGCGCCCTCGGGCTCGCACTCTTCCCGTTCGAGAAAGGATCCTAAATCATCTTCGAGTCGAAGAAGGCGCTCCTGGGATCGGGAGCGGTCCGAAGTTTCGACTTCGGTCGAAATTGCCTCCTCGGCCGCTGGGTTTTCAGACCTCCCGTCTGTACCGGGTGTAGAAGCCGAGGAGTCGGCTGATCCGGCCGAGATTATTCTCGACCCGATCGAGCCGTTATCACCGACTCCTGTCGATGATTCTTTGGAGAGAATGCCGATTCTCTCCTTCCCCGACGAGGAGACCTGCCTGCGCCTCCCGATCGAGGGAAAAGAACCGGAGCCTCGGTTTTCACCGAGCCCAGTCTCTCGATCGACAAAGCCGACACCGTCGTCTCAATCAGAAGTAAGTCCTCTTCGGATCGGCGACCTAAAAGGACACAAGCACTCCCAAGCGCCGCCATCGTTCATCTTCCTCCTCGGGCGAGGAGAACCTGACGAAAAATTACGTCGGCCTGCGAGGATCTTATGTGGCAGCAATTCCTGCTAGCAGGTCAAGCCGGCCCCTAAGGTCGGCTGTTTCCTGGCCTCAGCCTCTTCGGCCTCCTCAGACACCGATTGCTCCGGTGCCGGTCTCTTCGGGGGCTCCGGTGCGTCTTCCGCCGCAACCGGTTTCAGGTTCCCCACCTATTTTGGTGGAACCTCCACCTAAGTTGCCCCTCGGAGGGATTCCCTCCAAAGAGGCATGACAGTCTTCGGGTCTTCCCCACAGACTGTCAATTACGGTCACCCCTGATCGCCCTAGGCGCATCGAAGGGGACTTAGGTGGGCAGCCTTTATATCGGGACTCCTCCGATTCCGATAACACTGGCCTTCACTCTCTCGATGAGCTTTCGGCGTCAGGCTTGGAAGAAGAGCCCTCCTCCTTCCAGGGCATCCTCCGGCTCATTTCTGAATCGACGGGGATGGCCCTACAGCCTATCCAGAAAAAGGCAGAATATCCCCTTACGGATATCCTTAAGAGGGGGGATACCCCTACGGAGGCTTTTCCAGTCGCCGAAGCCATTATGGGTCCGGCCTTGGAACTCTGGCAGCGTCCAGCCTCCTGCCCAGCTCCATCTGCCCGCATGGCACGCAAGTACGCGGTGCCCACAGGGTCTTTGGCAGGGTTTACTGAGCACCCCTCGGCGGAAAGCCTTGTGACTGCCTCAGTATTCAGGCGGACGGGCAGCTCAGCCGATACTGACCGCCCTCCAGACAAAGAGTCCAAACTCATGGACCACTCGGCCCGAAAGGTCTATGCTGCATCATCTTTGGGCCTTCGTCAGGCAAGCTCAGCGGTGATTATGGCACACTTCTCTCACGCCCTCTTGGGGTCGCTGGACGAAGTTCCCCACCTCCCAGCTGACATGCAGACCACGGTCAAGCAGGTCAGGGACCAGGGCAGAGCTGTTGCTAAACAACAACTCCAGACTGCTCTGGACGTGGGTGATTCCTGTGCCCGTTCACTAGCTGCAGCGGTATCCACTCACCGCAGGGCTTGGCTGAGGTTATCCTCCTTTCCCGTGGATACTCAGCACAAGCTAGCTGATGTGCCCTTCCTTGGCACCGACCTCTTCGGGCCAGGAGTGGCAGGTCACCTGCAGCGTATCGAGCAATCTAATGCCACCTTAGATGCTACATCTGCTAAGGGTTCTTCAAGTAAGAACCAGCAGAAGCGCAGGAAGAAGCCTTTTCGTCAGTCTTCCCCTGCGGTCAGACAACCACCCTTCCAGGGGGGTCAACAACAGCAGCAGGCTCAGGCTTGGCGCCCTAGGCCCAAGCAAGGTCCCCAGCAGCCACGCAAAGGAGGCCGAGGCGCTGGTCCAGGTGCCTCCTCCTCCTCTAAGCCTGCCCAGTGACGGGCCGGGGGTGTCCTCCCCCGTACCCGTCACTTCAGCTCTGGGTCCTCCCGTGGGGGGCCGGCTCCACCACTTCGTTTCTGCCTGGTCCGGTATCACCACGGACAGATGGGTCCTAGAAGTGGTCGGGCAGGGTCTGCCCTTTAGAATTCGAGCAGTACCCGCCCAGCCGAGTCTGTGCCCCACGAGAGAAACGGATCTCAGTCGCCCAGTCTGTCCTCCGAGACGACATTGCGCTACTCCTCCTCAAAGAGGTGGTGGCCCGAGTGATGGATCCTCCTTCAGACCCAGGCTTTGTCTCCAGGTATTTCCTGGTGCCAAAACGGACGGGGGGTTGGCGCCCCATTCTAGATCTGCATGACCTGAATCGGTATCTCGGTCTCGCACCTTCGGATGGTAACTCTAAATCAGATCATACCATCCCTGGAGCGAGAACATGTGGTTCTGCACACTGGATCTTCAGGACGCTTTTTCCACGTCCCTATCCGTCCGTCTCATCAGCAGTTCCTCCTTCAGGAGTCAGAGGACCCTGTCACGAGTTCAAACCATGCCGTTGGCCTGTCCTTGACCCCAAGGGTTTCTCCAAATGCATTGCAGTGGTGGCAGCCCATCTTCGGCGTCAAGGGGTTTCAGATTACTCACCTGACGATTGGCTCCTGGCGGATCCTCCCTTCAGGAGGTGGAGAGGTCCAGGACCTGACCCTCGAACCTGCTCACACTTGGGCCTTCTGATCAGCAGGGGCCAAATCCAGACTCGTACCTTCCCAGGTGATGGGCTTCATCGGGGCAGAGCTCGACTCACGTCAAGCCAGAGCTCGGCTCCTGGCGGACAGGGCGGAGGTTCTCTCCTCCTTTGCCCAATCATTTTTGGTTGGGCACTCACGCCCTGCCCGGGTCTTCCTGCGCCTCCTGGGCTACATGGCGGCATGCACATCGGTGGTCCGCTGGGCCAGACTGCACATGCGCCCCCTCCAGTGGGAGCTCACCGCCCAGTGGTCCCAGCGTCAGGGTCTTTTCGACCAGCTGGTCACGGTCACCCAGAGGATGTGGGACGCTCTCCAATGGTGGACCGTCCCGAGTCATCTGCAGGAAGGGATCCCGTTCGTCCGCCCCGAGCCGACGGTCGTCCTTATGACCGATGCCTCTCTCATGGGCTGGGGAGCCCACATGGGGGACCACAGAGCTCATGGGCTCTGGACCCCAGAGGAGTCCCGATGCCACATCAACCTGTTGGAGCTCAGGGCAGTCAGACTGGCTCTGTCAGCTTTCGCTCCTCAGCTCCGGGGTCAAGTGGTTCAAGTCCAGACGGACAATACCACGACCATGTACTACCTCAACAAACAAGGCCGCACGCACTCCCGTCTGCTATGCAAGGAGGCGCTCCGGATCTGTACCCTCGTCAGCCGACTGGAGGCGGATCTCCTAGCCATCCATGTGGCAGGAGTTGCGAACCAACTGGCGGATGCTCTGAGCCGCTTAGGCCAGACATCCCACGAGTGGTCTCTCCATCCAGAGGTAGCTTACTATCTGTTCTTTCGTTGGGGCAAACTGTTGGTGGACCTGTTTGCCTCCAGGGAGAACACCAAGCTGAGGCTGTTCCATGCCCGCCCCCCTCAGCAGGGCTCGCTGCAGGGGGATGCCTTCTCGAGGCCGTGGACCCCAGGCCTCTTTTACGCCTTTCCTCCATTTCCCTTGATCCACAAGGTGTTACTCAAGGCGAGGAAGGACAAGGCGAAGGTGATCCTGGTAGCCCCAGATTGGCCACGCCAGTTCTGGTATCCAGATCTCCTCAGCCTCAGCTGCAGGAACCCGGAGCGGCTCAGTACACGCCCGGACCTGATTTTTCTGAACCAGGGGAAGGTCCTTCATCCGGACCTTCAATCCCTGCACCTCACAGCCTGGTTCCTAGCGGCTAGAGTTCCAGGCTTTGGGTCTTTCTGAGATGTCTACACGTGGTGGAGGCATCTTGAAAAAAATCGACCAGGAAATGTTATGCCTTTAAATGGAAGAGATTTTCCATTTGGTGTCAGGATAAAGGTCTGGACCCCTTATCCTGCTCGGTGGCTAACATTCTGGACTACCTTTGGTCTCTCTCCAAAGGGGGTCTTTGATCATCGACCCTTAGGGTGCACCTTGCAGCCATCTCTGCCTACCGGGCGCGGGCCGGTCAGCCGACGTTGGCTCAGGAGATGGTGATTGGCGCTTTTTCAAAGGCCTGGATCACATATCCCCTCCGGTGCGTGAACCTCCACCTCCGTGGGATCTTTTGCTGGTTTTGGCAAAGCTCACGGGCAAGCCATTCAAACCCATGCACAAGTGTGAGCTCTCGCACTTGTCGTGGAAGACTGCCTTCCTGGTGGCTATCACGTCAGCCAGAAGAACAGGGGAGCACCAGGCGCTTTCGGTGGACTCCTCTTATTTGGTCTTTCACAGGGACAAAGTTGTCCTGCGCCCCCACCCGAAATTCCTTCCGAAGGCGGTGTCAGAGTTTCACCTTAACCAGGTGTTGACCCTGCCGGTATATTACCCTAATTACACCTCGGACGCCGAGTATAGGCTCCATACTCTGGACCTCAGACGTGCTCTCTCCTATTATAAGGAGAGGACGGCGGAAATTCGGGGAGAGGTTCGCCAGCTGTTTGTCACCTATGCTGAAGCCGCTTCTGGCAGACCTGCAGCCAAGCGGACTATTGCGAGATGGATCACATCATGCATAGGTCTGTGCTATGAATTGGCGGGTAAGGAGCCTCCCTAAGGGCTCATTCTACCCGTCATACGGCTGCTTCGGTGGCTGCTTCCAGGGACATCCCTATCCAGGAAATCTGTCGGGCCGCTACCTGGAAGTCAGCGAGCACCTTTATTACCCATTACCACATTGACCTAGAGTCACGTCGGGATGCTGGTTTTGGGGCCTCGGTTCTCCAATCTCTATTCCCTAAGTAGGGGGTGTGCGCCTTGCCTCCCTCCTCCCGGAGAACTGCTTGGAGTCTGCCAGACAGTGTGGATGAACAACATATCACGCTCCTAGAAGAACAGTTACTCACCTGTAACAGTAGTTCTAGGAGTGGTATATATTGTTTATCCACTCACCCACCTGACCTCCCGGCTTTAGGCGCACAACCTGGCTTCCAGCGGCTAGATCTGGCGTCATGGGGCGGAGCTGAGGTATTTACCACCCGGGTGGGTGGAAGGAGCCAGCTTGAAGACTTCCGGCAAGATTTAAAGGGGAAAGGGACAATGCCAGACAGTGTGGATGAACAACATATACCACTCCTAGAACTACTGTTACAGGTGAGTAACCTGTTCTTTTTACTTAGAGTGTGGTTACCGGTCCTTATCGGTTCTAAAAAAAAAAAAAAACTTGTTTTAGTATGTTTTTTTCCAATACCCGTGACACGGTTAGGAACCGATAAGGGAGTCTAGCTTGGCGGGTGCCATAAAAAGGGTAAGTTGGTTAGGTTGGCCATGTCTGAGAAACCCAAGCAAAAAACTGGGCCCACTGGGTTTCAGCACTGCAGTGAGTGTGGGAAGGTGTTTGCTAAGGCCAATCCCCACACCACCTGTGTTTATTGTCTGGGGTTTGACCACCTCGATTCAGACTGCCAAATATGTAAAAACTTTCCCAAATCTACCCTTGAGAAGAGATTAGGTAGAGTGAGGGAAAAGGAGGCAGAGATGTCCGCTGACCCGGATGGCCAGCCCGGTTCGGTTCCGACCGAGCCAGAAGGAGTGCCCTCTGACCAGGGTGATACTTCCTCGGGCAAAAGGAGAGCAGATTCCGAGGGATTGGTTCCAACAAAAAGAAAACGCAAAGACAAATCATCCGGTTCGGATCCAGAGGTCCATGTTCCAACCGCCGAAGAGATAGCCAGAGCGATTCAAATTGTGGAATCGCTCCGCCCGGTTCCTACCGATCCAGCACCTTCTGGCAGGGGTTTGGTTCGGTTGGTTCCCCTTGTTCAAGATTATACCCTCGAAGATTTTTATGAACCGGAGTTTGAAGAGGAAGGGGAATTTGAGGATGATGATGGTGAAAGTGAGGGTGTGGATGTGCCTGTGGAACCGGACATCTTCCCAGACGGACCTCAGGGGTTTCCCCTTCTAGGCTTTCTGAGTCCCCTTCTCACTTTATGTTCTACGGAAAGGTGGCTGAAACCCTCCAGCTTCCTATGGAGGAGGCTATGGAAGATCAAGAGGAGTCTTGATTATGTAGAAATGGACATCCCAGAGTCCAGGAGACTGTCTATTCCCCTCCACAAATCCTTTGGGGAAACGGACACAAAAAATCCTAGAGTCTCCTAGCACTATACCTCCTGTGGATAGAAGAATGGACAAGAGGTATACACTTTCAGGCTCAGACACGGAGTTCTTATACAAGCAATGCAGCCATGTTGGGGTAGTGCAGGCTCCTGCCTGTGACAAGGCAAATATTCCCTTGGTTTCACACCACCCAGACAAGGACTCCAGGAAGATTGATGCCATGGCAAAGAAACAGCACATGGCATCTTCCTTGGGACTCAGGCAGGCGAATTGCATGGCCTGTACAGCCAGGTACCAGAAGTCCAGGTGGGACACTGTACTGGCACTTGCTAA
This sequence comes from Neoceratodus forsteri, assembly GCA_016271365.2. Classification (NCBI taxonomy): domain Eukaryota; kingdom Metazoa; phylum Chordata; order Ceratodontiformes; family Ceratodontidae; genus Neoceratodus; species Neoceratodus forsteri. Next base: position 71,878,209 of record CM057457.1, read on the forward strand.
ACAGGCCTCCCCCCAGCTAGCCAAGAAGCTGGAGGTGGTGGCTGCAGATGAAATTGAGGCATCTAAAGTTCAGTTTCATGCTGCTGTGGACTCTAATGATGTGTCATCAAGAGTCATGGCTATATCTGTGGCTCTTCGGAGGATGGCTTGACTCAGATGTACAGTACTAGCCTCTCGAAGGACACCCAGGATAAGGCCATGGATTTTCCTGTAGTGGGTACTTCTCTGTTTGTGGAGCAGACAGAGGATTACATGAAGAAAATGGATGAATACAGGACCACTTACAGGAGTGCTCAGGCCAAGGAGAGGCGGGCAACTCCTTAAAGGCAGCAGTCTAGGGGCAGGGGCAGGCCTTTTCAAAGGCCTTTGTACCAAGCACAGGCCTCTTCTTCCTTTTCTCAGAGGGGGTTCTTCAGAGGGAGAGGCAGAAGGGGGATGAGCTGGGCTGCATCCACTCCTCAGCCTAAAGCCCCTGCCAAGCAGACACCATGATGGGCCTGCCCGGGTCGACTCTCCTATTCTAGTAGGGGGCAGGCTGGCTTACTTTGTCCAGGACTGGATGTCTGTTACATTAGACAAGTGGGTCCTGGAAGTAGTAAGCCAGGGACTGGTTCTCAGCTTCAGAAAATTTCCAAAGATGAGAGCCAGATCTTTTCCACCTGCAAATCTCTCAGAAACCCTTGCCCTAGAGACAGAGGTTTCTTCTCTTCTAGCATTAAGAGCCGTAGAGAGAGTACCTACCCTACACTGGGGCAAAGGACTATACTCCAGGTTCTTCCTGACCCCAAAAAAGATGGGAGTGGCGACCCATCCTAGACATAAGATATCTAAACAAACATCTTTTAAAACCGAAGTTCAAGATGGTAACTCTGGGAATAATTCTTCCCTCTCTAAGGCCAGGGGACTGGCTAGCCTCCCGGGACCTCAAAGATACCTACTTTCACACTCCCATCAGGTGCTCCCACAGAAAGTACCTCAGGTTCGAGTTGCCCTCAGGTCACTATCAGTTCAGAGCAATGCCCTTTGGCCTAACCTCAGCCCCAAGGGTTTTCACAAAGTACCTGGCAGTAGTAGTTGCCTTTCTAAGAAGGCAAAAGATTTCCATTTTTCCACATCTGGACGATTGGCTAATAGTGGGTCAGTCTCTAGACCAAGTCAAGTCTCACCTGCAAGTGACCCAGTAAGTGCTCACTTCTCTATGATTTCTTCTCAGCCTTCCCAAGTCAGTTCTCGAACCAGTCCAGCTTCTTACGTTTATAGGGGCAGAACTGGACGCACTTAGAGCAAGAGCCTTTCTTCCTCTAGAAAGGGCAAGGGTTCTTATGGAACTAGCCTCTTCCTTCAGCCTTCGGGTATCTCGACCAGCAAGGCATTTCCTCCAGCTCTTGGGTCACATGGCATCTTCAACAGCAGTGGTCCAAGGGGCAAGATTCCAGATGAGGGATATTTAGTTCTACCTGTGGGCTTTTTGGTCTCAGAGGAAGGATTCCCTTACCAGACTGATCCCAGTGACTCTGACCTTGATCCAAGCCCTCCAATGGTGGCAGGGTCAGGACAATTTAAGACAAGGTGTTCCTTTTGCTACTCAGCCTTGTTCAGTGGTCCTTACCACGGAGGCTTCTCTTCTGGGCTGGGGAGCCCATCTGGGGTCCCTCACTGCCCAGGAGCTGTGGTCCCCCCAAGAATCCCTTCTCCATATCAATCTCCTAGAGCTCAGGGCAGTTTTTCTGGCCCTAAAAGCTTTCTCTGTCAGTACAGAACAAGGTGGTTCAGGTCAGAACAGACACCACCACCACCACCACCACGTGGTACATCAGCAAGCAGGGAGGCACTCGGTCCACGGCCTTGTGCACAGAAGCCATGAAGTTGTGGTCCCTGGCTTATTCCCTGCAAACCTCTCTGGTAGCAGTTCACCTTCCATGGAAGGACAATGCGCTAGCAGATGCACTGAGCAGGATCTCTGAGGGCCATCACGAATGGTCCCTGGACCCTCAGGTGTTGAACGTGATCTTTTCAAGGTAGTGCACTCCAGAGATAGACCTCTTTGCAGCCCCAGACAATCACCAGCTCCCTCTCTTTTGTTGCAGACCTCCAGTCTTGGGCTCAGTCCCCCTGATTCTGAATTGGGAAGGGAGGTTTCTGTATGCCTTCCCCCTCTTCCCACTCCTGTTCAAAGTTTTAGTCAAAATAAGGTCTCAACCTTGCAAAGTGATTCTGATTGCTCCAGATTGGGCCGGACAGCCCTGGTATCCCCTGTTGCTGTCCCTAGCAGTCCATCTTCCCCTGTCTCTTCCCAGGAATTACAACCTGTTAACATCCTCTCGGGAGGATTTGGTACCCCAATCTTCAGTCTCTCAGTCTCAAGGCTTGGCTCTTGAGGAGTTAGAGTTTGCAGATCTGCATCTTTCCCAAGGGGTTCTGGATATCCTCAAGGCTTCTCGAAAGCCCTTCACCAGAAAGGCTTATAACTCCAAATGGAAGAGATTCAGCATTTGGTGTTCTAAGAAGCATATTTCTCCAGATACTGCTGGATTACGTACGGTTCTGGATTATATGGTCCATCTTAATGGCCTAGACCTCAGACCAGCTATTCTCAAGGTACAGTTGTCAGCTGTTTCTGCGTTTTTGTCTGTGGGGAAGTCTTCCTCACTATCTTCTCATCCTGTGTTCTGTACATTTTTTAAAGGATTGCTTCACATCAATCCTCCTTTGAGACCCTGCCCATGCCTGGGATTTGAATGTTTGCATTGCTCAACTTATCCAACCCCCTTTTGAGCCTATGTCTTCAGCAGAGCTTAAGTACTTGACTTGGAAAACTGTGTTCTTGGTAGCCATTACCTCTGCCAGGCGTATCAGTGAATTGCAAGCCCTGTCAGTGGAACTTGATTTTATCTCATTTCACAGGGATAAAGTGGTCCTTAGACCCAATAGAAGGTTCTTGTCCAAAGTGGTTTCAAACTTCCATTTAAACCAGTCTGTCTCTTCCTGTTTTCTTCACTGATCATTCTTCCTCAGGAGAGAGGAGGCTACACAGTTTAGATGTTAAAAGAGCCCTTAAGATACTGCATAGAGCGTACCAATGGTCACAGGTTTGACTCCCTCCAGTTGTTCCTCACTTATGGAGAAGTGGGAAAGGGTAAACCTGCCACCAAGAGATCTATTGCCAGGTGGATTGTGTCTTGTATACAATTCTGCTATGAAAAACTGGGAAAAACTCCACCCTCAGGTCTGAGGGCTCATTCCATAAGAGGTACAGCTGCTTCCCTGGCTGCTGCCAGGGATATCCCTCTCAGAAATTTGTCAAGCAGCCACCTGGAAACAGTCCATACCTTTACCAAGCATTACTCTGGATATCCAGGCTAGGAGTGATGCTCGGTTTGGCACAGCAGTACTTCAGAGCTTGTTCCCAAAGTAGGTTCTGTCCATCCTCCATGGGGGTACTGCTTGGTAGTCTGCAATATGTCAGAATACAGCAAGACTTCATGTTGTTTGAAGAAAAAAATTACTCACCTTAGTAATTGTGTTTCTTCTAATGGAGTCTTGCTGTAGTCTGACCTCCCTTCCTGCCTCCCCTCTCAGAACCTGTTTTTGGGAAGTGGGTGGGCAGGTGCAGTGTTGCACCCCAGGGGTGCTTTTTGTTTACACCCTCCTCCTTTTTGTTTGGGTGCTGATTTATTACTGTTATTTGTACTGATTGGTTTTTGGGTTTCCAGACTTGAGTCTTCCTTGGGAATCCAAAACTTTTTTTCAGCCAGTTGCTAGTAGGAATTTTTACAATTTCCACATATAATTTTTAGTTAGGCTCGTAAGAATCTGACGGTTTGAGTTTGAAACAATACAGACAGAGACTCCAACCGAGCTCAAGCTCAGCATTCTATGCTCTGCATAGAAAGTTAACTCTTTGTTCTCCGGGGCAGTTTAGTTGGGGATCACTGCAATATGTCAGAATACAGCAAGACTCCATTGGAAGAAACACAATTACTAAGGTGAGTAATTTTTTCTTCTGTGCCTTCCCTCCGTTTCCCTGGATCCACAAGGTGCTTCTCAAGGTGAGGAGGGACAAGGCGCAGGTGATCCTGGTAGCTCCAGACTGGCCACGTCAGTTCTGGTGTCCAGATCTCCTCAGCCTCAGCAACAGGCTCCTGAGACGTCTTCCAGCACTCCCGGACCTGATATCAGTCAGGCAGGGGAAGGTATTCAATCCGGACCTTTAATGCCTACACCTGACAGCCTGGTTCCTGAGCAGCTGGAGTTCCAGGCTGTGGGTCTCTCTGAGGATGTACTCACAGTAGTGGAAGCATCCAGGAAGGAGTTGACCAGGAGGTGCTATGCCTTCAAATGGAAAAGGTTTTCCATTTGGTGTCAGGGTAAGGGCCTGGACCCTTTGTCCTGTCCAGTGGCTAGCATCTTTGACTACCTTTAGTCTCTGTCCAAAGGGAGTCTTCGGTCTACAGCCCTCAAGGTGCAGCTGGCCGCCATCTCTGTCTACTGGGCGTGGGCCGGTCAGCAGATGGTGGCGTAGGAGAAGGTGGTCTGGTGTTTCTTCAAAGGTCTCAATCACATATCCCCTCTGATGCGTGAACCTCCACCTCTATGGGATTTACTGCTGGTTTTTGGCAAAACTCATGGGCAAGCCATTCGAACCGATGCACAATTGTGAGATGTCACACTTGTCATGGAAGACCGTCTTCTAGGTTGCTATCACATCAGCCAGAAGGGCTGTAGAGCTCCAGGCGCTCTGGGTGGTCTCTCCTTACCTGGTCCTCCACAGGGACAAGGTTGTCCTGCGCCCCACCCAAAATTCCTCCTGAAGGTGGTGTCGGAGTTCCATCTCAACCAGGTGATGACTGCCCAAGTTCTACCCGAACTACACCTCGGACGCCGAGTACAGGCTGGTTCGCCTGCTGTTTGTCACCTATGCTGAAGCCGCATCTGGCAGACTTGCAGCAAAGTGGATGATTGGCAGATGATCACATCGTGCATCGATCGATCTCTGTTACAGGTTGGCGGGCAAGAAGCCTCCCAGAGGGTTAAGAGCTCATTCCACCCGCCATACCGCGGCATCGGTGGCTTTTTCCAGGGACATCCCTATCCAGGAAATCTGTCAGGCTGCTACATGGAAGACAGTAAACACCTTCAGTCTTACTTCGAGATACAGCTCTTGCAGCAGGTTACACCATTAGGACTGAAGCCGTCAGGCACCAGGACCCCAATTAAATTTTCTAGCTAGCTGTCTTCAGCGGGGACTGCCTCCGACGTCGGTCCCACCCTCGACGTCAGGCGTAGTACATAAGGAGGCAGTCCCCAGACCCAGGCATACCGGGAGAAGGAAGAATTTGCAGGTCCACAGCGGGCCTTGGACTCCTGAAGCTCCGGCTCGCGGTCAGACTGCTCTCCTTCCAGGGCTCAATCTCGGCCTCCCCCGGTTCAGGTCAGATCCTCCAGCGGCTCCTTCTCCCTGCAGCCTTTCAAGACTTCCAGGCCGTCGGCTTCATCCACTCCTTCTAAGGCCTTGTCCAAGTCTGGGGAGCGCCACAAATCTTCCTCCCGCCGTCGGGACTCCGACGCCAGGTCGGTGTCCTAGCCTCCATGTGGGTCGGACCTGGTCCCGCATAAGACTAAAGACCTGACGTCCCTAAAACGGACGCCTGACCTGATGTCGGCCAAGCATCACGGGCATTCCCAGGAGCCGCTGACAGCAAGACATCCGTCGCCGGCCAGGCGATCGCCTCCCAGGGCGTCGGCCAGGGGACCGACGTCAGCTTCCCCAGAGAGGAGGACCGCACTACCATCGCCGGCTGACGTCGGTCAGAAGGAATCATTGGAGGAGGACACCACTCAGCCGGAGGACCAGGCGAGCGACACCGGAGTTGTCGGGCTCCCACGGGAACCCTCCCCGGGCGGAAGACCCCCGGGGATCCGACGCCCGACCCCGGCGACAGGCCATCGGCGCCCGGCCTGTCATCGGGCCTGAATTTGGCAGAGGTAAAGGAGCTCTTTTCCTTCTGGTGGGACACCATCAGGAAAGATGTGGTCGCCACTCACCCTCCTCCTACTCCAGCTCTGCCTCCACCCACTCCTTCACCGCCTACGTCCCCTTCCCTGCCCAAGGGGCCTGTAGGACGGTCACCATCCCCCAAGGAGCCAACACCTCCTCCTAGGGGCAGATTCTCAGATAGAAGACCTCTCTCAAGATCCACTTCAGGGTCACCTAGCCCTAAGAGACCCAGACAATGCCGGTACACCATGTCTGCAGAGGACTCCAGATCTGACACCTCAGGTGTTCCAGATCTCCTTCTCCCATCAGCATTCCCTCCCCAGACCCACACGACCCACCCAGGTCTCCTCCGGATTATCCCTCTTTTGCGGAGATCATGAGGCACATTCAGTAGAATATGGGGTGGGCTGCTGAAGAGCTAGACCCCGAGAGAGACAGCGCCTTGCCCACTACCTTCAGCAGAAAGACCCAAAGCCTGTGGTAGTGCCACCCTTGGTGGACTCCTTTGCGGACATCACCAAGGCTGCATGGAAGCGTCCGCATTCAACTCCGGCAGTGCCGAAGAAGGCTGACCGCCTATACAAGGCCCAGAGGGATGACCAGTATCTGGCGAACCATCCTCTGGCCGATTCCCTAGTCATCACTGCCTCGCATGACCGGTCTCAGAGACCTCAGCACTTGAGCACACAGCCACCGGACCCAGAATCCAAGTAATTGGGTGTCCTGGGTAGGCGTACGTATGCGGCTGCGACTTGCGCCATCAGGTCTCTCAATTACCTCACCCACATGGTTCAATTCCAGAACGCACTGTGGGAACAGGAACAGGACCTGGTTGAAAAGATGCCCAACGGTGGTCAAAAGGAGGAGCTTTTAAACCTCCTCCGTACAGGTTCGGATGTGGGGACCCAGGTGCTCAGAGCCGCATACGACTCTACGGACTCTTCGGCCAGAGCTGCAGCCTCAGGCGTGTGTCTCCAGAGACACTCTTGGCTCCACGTCTCCGGTTTTACCCCAGACATCCAAAAGTACATCCTAGACGTCCCTTACAACGGGGAAGTCCTTTTTGGTGAAGCCTCTGAGAAGGTGATCACCAAACTTCAGGACGCAGGGAAGGCAGTTAGAGCTGTCCAGGCCATGTACAGATCCCGACCTAGTTCCTTTCGTAGGAACCAGAGTCGCTTTCGTGGCCGGACGCAAAGGCAACAACCACGTTCCGGCCAACAGCAGAGGGGCTCCTTTACCCGAAAAGCCCAGGCCAAATCATCCCCGGGCAGAGGCCAACAAGTCGCAAAGTCGGCCCAGCCTGCGGGATCTAACGCTGCCACAGCATGACTCCTTCCCGGCCCCCGCCTCTCCTCAGGATCAATGGGAAATGAAGGTCGGGGGTCACATCGCACGTCACCTGCCAGGGTGGCGGTCGATCACCACCGACAGGTGGGTGCTGCAATTGGTCGAAAAAGGCCACTATATAGAGTTTGTAGGCAGCGTATCTACAAGACCTCCCCTGCTTTCCCGCTGCTCGGGTCAGCACACCCTGCTTATACGGCAGGAAGTGCTCACGCTTCTGGAGAAAGAAGCCTTAGAGCATGTTCCAGAGAACCAGAGAGGGCTAGGGTATTATTCGCACTTCTTCTTGGTTCCATCTGCAGCAGTCAATTCGAATCACGAATGCCACAATTCGTCATTGAAAGTGGTGGCTACATCCGGAGAATCTCTCCGCAGGGGTCCCCTTCATAGGGCCGTCTCCGACTGTGACTCTCTCCACAGACGCTTCAGGTCTCGGGTGGGGAGCACACCTAGACGGTGTAGTCTCAGGGCATATGGACAGCCCAGGAATCTCATCTCCACATCAACAGTTTGGAGATGAGGGCAGTACTTTACGCGCTGCAGGCCTTCCAGTCGGAGATTCCACCGGGTACTCTCCTGTTACAAACAGACAATACCACGGTGATGTATTACCTCAACAAACAAGGAGGCACTCACTCCTACCCACTTTGCAGGGAGGCCATGAGAGTGTGGGAGTGGGTAGTGCAACACGGTGCAAACCTAATTGCAGTACACGTCCCGGGAGTGGACAACACCGTCGCAGACGGTCTGAGTTGCTATAAACATAGAAACATAGAATTTGATGGCAGATAAGGACTGCTTGGCCCACCTAGTCTGCCCATTTTCCTACCTAACAGATAAGCTGCAGATCCTAATTAACTAACAGCTTACTTCCTCCTGCCCCCCACTAGGACTGCCTTATGTCTGTCCCATGCATTCTTGAATTCCCCCACTGTTCTTGACTCCACGACCTCCTCAGGGAGGCTGTTCCATGCATCCACAACCCTCTCTGTGAAAAAATACTTCCTCACATTATCTCTGAGCCGTCCCCCCTCTACCTTCAAATTGTGACCCCTTGTTCTTGCAGATCTCTTTTTCTGAAAGATGCCACCCTCTTGGACTTTGTTGATTCCCTTGAGGTTCACATTAAGCTCCTTTAGTCTTTCTTCGCTCTCAGGCCAGAGTCCACGAGTGGGAACTTCTACAGGAGGTGGCAGAGGATCTGTTTCACAGATGGGGCACTCCAGAGTTAGACCTTTTCGCGTCCCCATCCAACGCTTAACTGCCCAATTTTTGCTCGCTAGATCCAGGGCCTGGTGTTTTCTGGCGAGACGCGTTGTCCCTCTCCTGGACGGACAGATTCCTCTATGCCTTCCCTCCTTTCCCATTGATCCAGAGAGTTCCCTTAAAACTTCGCAGGGAGCAGGCGACGCTCATTTTGATAACGCCTTTCTGGTCCAGACAAATTTGGTTCCCTCTTCTGCATCAGCTATCCCGGGAACCTCCACTTCCTTTGCCAATCAGCTCCCATCTGCTGTCTCAGGAAGAGGGTTCATTTGTCCATTCAGACTTACGTTCTTTGAACCTGCACGCTTGGCTCCTAGAGACATAGCCATATTGCGATCGGGGTCTACTTAAGAAGTGGCAGATGTACTCTCTGCCGCCAGAAAACCGGCAACCCAAGCAACGTACGCCATGAAATGGTGCAGATTTTGCTTGTAGTCTCAAGCGCGTGGCTTCTCGCCGTTAGAATGCCCCGAAAAGCTGGTTCTCCATTACCTGCTTTCCCTTTTTCATTCTAGACTGGCTTACTCCTCGATTAAGGTGCACCTTTGTGCAATTTCGGCTTACCATGCCCCCATAGGCCATCGGATGGTGGCCTAATTGGACACTACTCGTGCCTTTTTAAGGGGAGTCCTCCACCTTAGGACGCCTATCAAGGATCCGATTCCTCCTTGGGGCTTGCCCTTCGTCCTGGAGCAGCTTACACTGCCACCTTTTGAACCAGCTGCGGATTGCGAGCTATGTTTTCTGTCATGGAAAACGTTATTTTTAGTTGTGGTTACTTCGGCAAAAAGGATTTCCGAATTGCATGCACTAATGTGCAAAGAGCCTTAGTTAGTTTTCCATCAGGATAGGGTATCCCTGAGGACAAACCCAAAGTTTCTGCCTAAGGTGGTGTCAGCCCTCACCCTTAATCAGGATTTCGACTTACCAGTGTATTTCCCAAAGTACACCAACCGAGGAGAAGCCCTTCTGCACACCCTTGATGTACACAGGTGCCTCAGATATTATCTGACCAGAACCAAACAATTTCAAAGACGGATCAACTGTTTGTCTCCTTCGCTGTTAGAATGAAAGGAGCTCCTGTCTCTAAACAGTCTTTCTCAAGGTGGCTCATCTAGTGCATCACTTTCTGTTATGATAAGCGTAATAAACCCTTACCAGGTGCGGTTAAGGGTCATTCCACTAGAGGGGTGGCTACTTCCTTTGCAGCGTTAAGGAACGTCTCCACCTCAGCTGTTTGCGCTGCAGACACTTGTAGCTCTGTGCATACCTTTATCAGGCATTACAGCCTGGACATTGCTTCAAGGCGAAGAGCAGGGTTCGGCCTAGCCGTCCTTCAGGGACTTCTGTCCTAGCCTCAAGTTGCGTTGAGACTGCTACCTTTCCTCCTCCCTTTGGCGTAAGATTGCCACTATTGCTTGGAAATCAGTCCTAATGGTGTAACCTGCTGCAAGAGCTGTATCTCGAAGTAAGATAGTACAGTTACGTATGAACTTACCGTAGCAGTAGATCTTCGAGAACAGCTCTTGCAGCAGGTACCTTCCCACCCACCATCCCCCTTCTTGTGGAGGTAGGTCATAGCCAAACATCCATTTTACGAGATGGGACGTTCTGTTGTTTAGTCTTGGCCATCTGGTGGCGGATCCTCAGTCTCCTCTTCTGATGTCATCCAGCAGCCGGGAGTCTCCGGCGGGAGAACTGGGGATTGTGGGGGGACCGACGTCGGAGGCGGTCCCCGCTGAAGACTGCTAGCTAGAAAATTTCCGTGGGGTCCTGGCGCCTGACAGCTTCAGTCCTAATGGTGTAACCTGCTGCAAGAGCTGTTCTCAAAGATCTACTGTTACGGTAAGTTCTTACGTAACTGTACTTTACCCACTACCACACTGACCTAGAGTCACACCGGGATGCTGATTTTTGGGGCCTCAGTCCTCCAATCTCTTGTTTCCCAAGTAGGGGGTGTGCGCCCTTGCATCTTTCCTCCTGGAGAACTGCTTGGAGTTTGCCAAACAGTGTGGATAGAACAACATATCCACGTCCCTAGAAACACAGGTTACACACCTGTAACAGTAGATTTTCTATGGAATAGACTCTTGGAGTAGGTAATTACTTCTGAGAGGTTCCAGCAGAGGGCGCTGTCACATGGCAGCACTTGTAACAGTCTTTTGCCAGGGACCGCCCACCCGTGACATCATCTCCTTGCTTCCTATATAAACATGGGCAGTCCTTGGTAACCTCCGTTCATTTTCCTGTCTTCAGCTCGCACAGCAGCTAGCTCAACTTCTGTGTAACGGTCGACAAGATTTTGAGTAAGACGAATGTCCAAGAAAGTTTTTACAAGCAAGCAAGCCTTATTTCATTCCTGTACTTGTGGCAGGAAGATTTATTGATCTGACAACCATTTGTATTGTATTTGGTGTCTGGGACCCACACCCGACACCACCTCCTGTGCTTTCTGTCAGGGAATTCAACCTAGCAACTAGTCGATGAAGGTTGCTTGAAATACATCTTCACATGGAACAGAGAGTTTCTTTGTTAGAGACCCAGGGGCCTTGTTCCAAGGGCTCCCCCTCTTCAGGGTCTCTCTCCTGGCAGCCAGAAGTGAAGGAGAAACCCTTCTCATGCTCCCTGATGTGGCGCACATCGACAGTGTCTTCAGCCACATGTCCACCATCGACAGAGCGTTCATTTGTGCCTTCCTCATCAACGGGAGCTCCTCTCTCATTGATGGCACTTTCTCAGGCACTGAAAACTGTGCAAAACACTGTTATTCCATCGACTAAGGCTTCCATCTCTTCGTCGACGATCACTGTTTATCATGCAGCCAAGCAAACGGCTGCTCCATCGATGGGAGTCCTTTTCTTGTCGACTCCTCTTTCATGCCACAGTGACAATGCTTCCTCTGGCTTGTCATAGACGTCACGACTTCACAGGGGCAAACCCACTTCATTTGCCTTACTTAACTCCCCTCCACCTTCTCAGGTGCCTTCCTACATAGGTTCGGGAGATATGCAGAGAGACCCTGGTCTGTACTTTCCTGGGGCACGCCTGGCGACCTTCCACCTGCCAATCCCCTCTCTCACACCCATTATTTCCCAGCATCCATCTGTTGCTACTCAGGCGCCGGATGTTGAACAGATAGTGCACACAGTACTGCACTCTATGGGTTATAGCTAGACCTCTTCTCAGGCTCCTGTGCACTGGCCCCCCCCCCGCCTCAACGACTTCATTCTGACCAGGATGTACCACCCTGGTCTCCCCACCCCCCCGTTGGAGTACTATTTGTCGGATGAACCCAACCTGGTGGGGGTACTGCCTGATGATATAGATGAAGGGGATCTTCCAAATTTTGACTTCCCAGACTCTGATTCTCCCTACTCAGTGTTCTCTTCCGTGGACAAAGACTTGCCAGCCCCTCTGGCCGTCTCTCCTCCAGATGACCTTTCTTTCAACGAAATGAGGATTCAAATACAGAAAATCATGGGGTTTTCCACCACAGAACAGGATAAACAATGGAAAGACATGGTTGAATACCTTGAATTACCTGAGGAGCTTGTCATGGTAATACCTCCACTTATACCTACTTATCAGAATGCCATCTCCGATGCATGGCGTCAACCTTCAGCCATTCCTCGTAAGGCTGACCGGCTGTATCGGGCTCACCTAGACATTAACCTATTTGTCCTCAATTCCTAAGGCTGACTCGATGGTCATTACAGCCACTCATGATCGTACAAGAAAACCTACACACATGAGTTCTTTGCCTCCAGATAAAGAATCTAGGAGACTTGATTACCTGGGTAAAAAGGTCTTCACCTCTGGCACCATAAATGTAAGAATCTAAAACTATATGGGTCTCGTGGTTAAATACCTGCGGACCCTAGGTCCTCGGCCCTTGACCTCCTCACTAAGCTACCTCCTCCCCAGGAGAAGGAGCAATTGCTCCAAACCATGTCAGCCATTACTTCCATATCTCACCACCACCTCAGATCAGGCTATGATGTGGTTGGTGTCTCCACTCGTCTGTCTGCCACTGGCATCGCCTGACGTCCCCATGCCTGGCTTTGCGTCTCTGGCCTGGCACTAGATGTCCATCATAAAGTGGTCAGCGCCCCCTTTCATTGGTGACAGACTCTTTGGCCCTGGTACCCAGATCCTTTTGGATAACCTCCAGGCTTCTGGCCATGCCCTCCGCACAGTTCAAGGCATGTACTATACGCCACAGGTCCAATACTATTTTTATAATAAGAGAGGTAACCGTTATAAGACCTCTAATAGGGGTACTTTTCGAGGACATCAAAACACAAGAGGCATCTCAGCTGCCACGTGTCCTTCCCGTGCGTATCCCAAAGGTGGGACTGGCCAATCCAGTTCTCAGTGACTCCATGGGGCTTTCCCCTTGCCTTCTCGTCCAAGCCTCTGAGGTGGTAGGGGGTCATTTTGTCCTTCATTGGGAGGCTTGGCAACAAATAACGACAGATGGGACTCCAGATCATCCAAACTGGCCATACCCTGGAGTGGACTTCCTTACCCCTTCCACTTCCTCTCCGGAAGCTTCCCTATCCTCAGGAACACTTTCCTATACTCCAGGAGGAATTTACTGCCCTAATAACCAAATGGGCCATTGTTCCAGTCCTGTTGTAACAACAACAGGGCTTCTATTCCCATTTCTTCCTCGTACCCAAAAGAACTGGAACCCTCAGACCAATACTGGATTTGAGAAACCTAAATCAGTACATCCAGTACAAACATTTTTGCATGATTACCTTAACATCCATCATGCCCTTCCTGCAACAAGGGGAATTGGATGTGTGCTCTGGATATGAAAGACGCATATCTTCACATTCCCATCCATCCAGCCCATCAGAAATACCTGCGCTTCCACCTGCTCGGGCACAGTTACCAGTTTCGAGCCCTACCCTTCGGCCTCATGGGTCTTTACCAAATGCTTAGCGGTGGTAGTAGGGGTATTGAGAAAGAAGGGTCATTTCACCTGCCCTTATTTAGACGATTGGCTGATAAAAGCAGACACATGTGAACATCTGCTAAACTCCCTCTCGGAGACTCATCAGCTGTTCCACGATCTTGGGATTACGGTGAACTGGCCAAAGTCCAGCCCCCTTCCATCCCAATCGCTCCAGTACATAGGAGCCATACTGTACACGGTGGTCACCAAGGCCTACCTACCTCCTGCTCGTCAGGACATTCTGATCTGCCTGGCCTTACACATCCAGTCCCAAAAGATTGTCACTGCCAGACTCGTGTTACGCCTCTTAGGGCACATGGCAGTGACCATACCAACAGTGGAATTTGCACATCTTTAGATGTGTCCCATCCAATGGACCTTGCAAAATCAGTGGTGCCAAAAAACAGGACAATTCGAAGACAAAATCAGGGTGACCCCAGCCCTCAAGTCTGCTATAACCTGGTGGACAATCAGATCCGACCTCGTTCGGGGTATGCCATTCCACACCGCCCCTCCTCACCAAGTTCTAACAGATGTGCCTCTCAAAGGTTGGGGTGCCCATCTCGGTCCATACCGGACCCAGGGCGGCACGTGGCCCGCAGGTCACAGTCACCCTCATAGCAGTCTTCTGGAAATGCGGGTGGTCCTTCTGGCACTGCAAGCCTTCAGTCCTTACTTGGCTCCCGGCCGCCTACTGATCAAGTCAGACAACATGACAGTAGTATTTTACCTCAACAAACGAGGTACACATTCTCACTCCCTCTGTAGGGAGATGATCCAGGTTTGGCAGGAAGCAATCAAACATTTGATGTCAACAGCTGTCCATCTACCAGGATGTTACAACCAGTTGGTAGAGCTCTTGAGCCACCAGTCCTCCACCCATGAGTGGGCACTGCTCGACTCAGTCCTTCAAGACCTCTTCCATCTCTGGGGCACTCCACAGATGTATCTGTTTGCCTCCCCAGAGAATCACCGGCTCCCCAATTATTTCTCCTTTATCCCGCTCAACAAGGGAAGCTCTGTAGATTCCCTGTCCCAACCCTGGACAGGACTCTATTTATATGCCTTCCCCCACTCCCTGACCTTCCCCGCACGTTAATGAAACTACAGATGGAGCCAGCCACAATGCCTCTCATAGCCCCCATGTGGACTCGACAGTCATGATTTCCAATACTGCAACAGCTGTCGATAGTGGAACCTGCTCAGTTGCCATTCAGGCCGGACCTCTTGACGCATTGCCAAGGCTGTCTCCTGCGTCCCAGTCTAAAAACCCTACGTCTTCATGCCTGGCTCCTGAGGACGCATTCATAAATAGATTGCAAGTGCCCTCTCAGGTAGCTGATATTCTGCTTGCCGCTCAAAAACTGGCTACCAGAGATACCTTCAATTCTAAATGTAAACGTTTCTCTATTTGGTCAGCCTCTCAATCGCTTGACCCTTATTCCTGCCCTCTCATGACTACTTAGCCTCCTTATCAGTGGCTGGCCTTAGCTAGTCGTCTGTCAGAGTCCACTTGGCCACCATATCTGCTTTCCACGAACCATTGGATGGCAGATTACTGTATCAACATCTCCTAGCCAAGTTGTTTTTGAAAGGCATATTACATTTAAAGCCTCCTATTCACTGTCTCACTCCCCCACGGGACTTGAATTTTGTGATTGAAAAGTTAACTGTGGAGCCTTTTGAACCGGCTGCTGCTACATGCAACCTCAGTTTACTCTCATGGAAAACATTATTTCTAGTCGCCATCACCTCTGCTGGACGCATATCTGAACTCCATGCCCTTACGTGCAGAGAACCTTATCTCATCTTTCATAAGGACAGCGTGGTGCTTCGCACCAGCCTTCTTTCTACCTAAAGTAGTCTCAAAACAAACTTTGAATCAGTCCCTAGAGTTGCCAGACTTTTATCCTGATTACTCCAACCCTGATGAACATATTCTACATACTATGGATGTCCACCGCATCCTTCGTTATTGCACTAATCGGACGGACTAAGCCCCTTAGAAAAACCTCACAACTGTTTGTTACCTTTGCCCCAGGTCGTGAGGGCCTTCTGGTTGCAAAACGCAACCTCTCTTGCTGGCTAGCACATTGCATTACATTTTGTTACAAAAAATACGATAAGCCCCTGCCAGGCCATGTTCAAACCCATTCCACTAGGGCCATTGCGGCTTGTTTTAAAGGTGCTTCTATTACAGACATCTGCAGTACGGCGACCTGGTCTACCATCCACACCTTTACAAGGCATTACAATCTGGATGTTGCCTCCAGGCACAGGGTAGCCTTTGGCCATGCCGTCCTACAGGGCATCCTATCATAATTGTCCTCCCACATGGACATAACTACTGGGAAATCTCCCAGAAGTAATTGCCTACTGCAAGAGACCATTCCGTAGAAGATAGTGTGGTTATGTAAGAACTTAACCATAACAGTAGATCTTCAAGGAATGTCTCTTGCAGTAGGTCTGATCTCACCCTCCATCCCCCTGCCTTCTTTAACAGAGCAAATTCCGATCCAGGGACTTAAGAGTTGGGACTCACTGGTGCCTTGGTTTCCCTTGGTCCTCACTGTGCGAGCTGAATCCAGTGGGGAACTGAGGTTACCAGGGACCACCCACGTTTATATAGGAAGCAAGAAGATGATGTCATGGGTGGACGGTCCCTGGCAAAAGACTGCTAGAAGAGCTGCCATGTGACAGTGCCCTCTGCTGGAACTTCCCAGAAGTAATTACCTACTGCAAGAGACATTCCTCGAAAATCTACTGTTATGTTGAGTTCTTAGGTAACGGCACTTTCTAGGAATGGTATATATTGTTCATCCACACTAACCCACCTGACCTCCCCGGCTTCGACGCACAACCTTGCTTCCAGCGGACAAAGATCTGGCATCATGGGGCGGAGCCGAGGGTTATACCACCCAGGTGGGTGGGTGGGAGAAGCAAGCTTTAAGACCTTCCGGCAAGATTTAAAGGGGAACCGGACATGCTAAACTGTGTGGATGAGCAACATATACCACTCTTAGAACTACTGTTACAGGTGAGTAACCTGTGTTTTATTTCTTATGTTAACACCTTACAAGTAATGAAAATAATTATCTGAGTAACATAGCTATCTATCCAAAATAGTTTTGTTCAACTTATTTACATCTTTTGGGGAAACAGACCTGAAGGAAATGAGAAGATTCCCATCAAATAAGATTAACTTTTCTGTATTGTATTTAAAGGTGAATGACTGGGACCTAGAAAGAGCAGCAGAGAAATTCCCCTTCAACCCACCAAGGACAAAAGAGGGATACTATTACCGTCAGATCTTTGAAAAATATTACCCAGGCCGTGCTGACTGGCTGAGTCATTACTGGATGCCTAAGTGGATTGAGGCCACAGATCCTTCAGCACGTACATTATCACACTACAAGACCGAAAATGACAAGAAAGAAGCAAATGGAACTCACACAGGCTAATTTTAAGATTGTACCTTTAAATGCTGTATCACTGTGTCCCCCCTTTCTCTGGTAAAACAGCAGGGTTTGAAAATATTTTCTAGTCATTAGTACAGGAGTAAAACAAGCATTTGACAGTGCTGAATGTTTGCTTGTTGGTATTGGTAGTGCAGGAGTTGAGAGATGCATAATAGGAATGGCAGTGAAGTATTGAACTAATGTCATCCCCCACCCTGCAGAGACTGATAAGCATTGCGGTGTGCCTCTGGATCCTCTGCTATAACGCTCATGCTATTCCACCTCATGCCACCCTGCAGACACCGACAGGTGTCGTGGTGTGCCCTGGGATCTTCGGCCTTTGCACTCACCCCATTCCATAAGGAAATATGCTGAGATGGGTGCAGTATAGGAGAATGGGGTGAACATTGGGGCTTAAGACCCCAAGGCACACCTCAGTGGCTACAGGGTGGGGATGGAGTGGAATGGCATAGCATGGCATGAGCATTACAGCCAACGACCCCAAGTTACATCCCCGATGCTTGTCAGTCTCAACAGGGTGGGGCGTTACGGCTGAAAACCCTAATGCCCCAAGCATTTGTTGGTATTTTCGCTCCAGATTTTCAATATGGGCTTTTTGGAACTCCACCTCATGAACAGTGGCTCTGTCATTTTGTAACTCAATCCCGAAAGGTGATTTTGCACAGCAATTGTGCCATTCAGTGCCACAGGTGTGAAAATGCATTTTGAGCAGGATGTGAAAAATGACAGCTGTACTAGTCATGAGGAGGTGTGATAAAATGGCAGTGTTGAAAATCTGGAGTGAAAATATGAAAAATTGGCAAAGTTGAGAGCATGCGTAAAAACTGTGCAACACGGCCGTAATGCAGTGATGTTTTTGGAATGTTTTCACCAAATTTTTCAGCAAGGGCTATTTGAGACCCTACCTCATAGACAGTGACACTAACATTTTGGTACTCCATCCTGAAGGTTGATTTTGCACAGTGCCCGTGCCATTCTGCTCCACAGGTGCAAAAACACATGTCCGGCAGAATATGAAAAATAACAGCTGTACAGTTCATAAGGAAGTTTGAAAAAATTGCAATGCTGAAAATCTGGAGTGAAAATATTAAAAATTGACTAAGTTATGAGCGTGCGTATAAACTGCATAGCCTGCCTTTCATGTACAGTAATTTTTGAAATTTTCACCAAATTTGCAACATAGGCTTTTTGACTTATCATGAACAGTGGCACTGTCGTTTCGTTAATTGGTCCCGAAAGGAGAGTCCGCACAGTGACTGCAAAATCACCTTTCGGGACTGAGAAACAAAATGAGTGACCGTGTTCATGAGGTGGGGTCCCAAGAATCCCAAGTTGAAAACTTGGGGCCATAATTCCTAAAAATGCCTGAGATATCAATCTAAGTTGAACCCCCCCACCACCACCACTACAATTATATGGCTTACCATCATTTCCTCAGTTTGCCAGTTGCCTTTGAAGACTGCAGGCGTGTTCCCAGTGCAGAGAACATGATCGAGCAGGACCTCCTGAGGTAAGTGTAGGGTGAAGGTGGGGTGCCAGCAGAGGATGGAGCAGGAGGAGGGCCTGGGAGACCATGAGGGACTAATTTTTTTTTTTTTTTTTACAGCTAAACAAAAAATATAAATAGGATAAGTTTATTTTACAGGACAAAATAAAATACTTCTAGGCACACTGGAGTGGGCTCCCAGTGTGCCACAATCAGTGGGGTGGGGGTATGCTGAGATGGGGATTGGGCACCCCTGTGTTTGTTGGCAAACATTACAGTCGGCTTGGGGGGAAGGGTGCATCAGACACCACTCAGACACCGGAAGTGGGCATCTTGGTTTTGGAAACTGAATGATTTTGGCACACTGGGGTGGGCTCCCAGTGTGCCACGTTAATGGGGATGTTCGCCACACCTGCGCGCTGAGTAGTGCAGTGGCACTGTGCAAAAACTTGAGAGCTGCCGAACAACTGATCGCTGCTAGGTGATGAAACAACTATGCATGGAATGCAGCTGGTTCCGCACATGCGCAGTAGTGCCATGGCTTTTGCGCATGTGCAGAAGGGTACAGCGTGGGGACCAGCTCAGTAGAGATTGCCGCATTGGTAAATGAACAGTACGTGCATGCATTCCATAGAGTTCAATGGGTGCAATTTTTAAAACCTTTTTATACTTTCCAATGATTATTTTGTCAAAGAAAGGCAGTCGTGAAGATCAATGGCAACCATTTAACACATTGTTTATAAAAGCCTGAATTCAAATCTCTGTCATGAGTAGTATTTCCTGAAAATGCCATTCTTTTTGGTTTTGTGGTTTTCTTTAAGTCGGCATTTAACTTGTTCTGCACTTACTGGAAACGGGCTGTTTCTGGCCTTCTGACTGATCCTTGGAGGGTGATGACATCCTATTTGGGCTAAGCTACTGCTGCAGCAGTGCAAGTCCCTGCTTGACTGAAGACCTGTACACTTCCTACTTAGAGCAGTCTGTGGAATTAATTGTTTGCTGTCCAGGGTTTTTACTAACTCGGTCTCTGGTATCTGTTCAGATGAATTAGCTGAAAATCTATCAATTTGTTCTCCTGAAAAGCTGATCATTTGAGTTTCAGTGCTGAATTGAAGTGGTATGCATTTGAGAAATCAACTTGTCTGTATTACAGGCAGCTGCGAGTTCTGTCCCATCAAAACTTTGTGTTTTGCTTTCTAGCTTTATAACGCTGGTTGTTTATTTAATGGATATAAAATAAATCTAAAGTTTAATTCATATAAGAAGTTTGTCTCTGATGTAGCCTCAGTAAATAGGTCCATGTAAGAACAATTCTTTTCCTCTCAGATTGACAAATGGGTATCTGCCACACACTGCTATTTCAGGCACATTTATTATATGAACTCACAAATGTCAGTTCGTTGATGGTTTCTGTGATATATATATATATATATATATATATATATGTATATATATCTATATATATAACGTGTAACTAGAAACAGTGTATAGAGCATCCTGATGCCCACTGTCTCCTGCGCCATAGTTGAGGCAGCTGCAGTCTGCTGCCTCATCTCCTGCCCCACAAGCCCTCTGTCTCTTGCCCCACATTTGAGGCTGCTGCACCCTGCTGCCCATTGTCTTCTCGCACACAGTTGGGGTTGCTGACCCTGTTGCCTCCATTATCTGCCTGAACAGTCAGGGATGCTGTACCCTGATGCCCCCCGTGTCCTGCACCACCCTGTCCAGTCCCCTGCCACCAGAGCCTGGTCTGCTGCACCCAGCTCTTGCCTATGTAGGCATGGCTGCTATGCCCTAGAGCCCCTTACCTCCACAGTCAGAGCTGCTGCACCATGCTGCCACTTGCCACAAGAGTTACTACATTTACTGCACCATGTCCTCTGTCCCCGGTGTTGTCAGTTCCACCCAGGTGTGGCTGCTGCACCCTGTTCCACAGTTCCAGCTGCTGTCAGGGGAACAGATAAGGGGAGTAAAGGAGTATTTTACTACCATTTTTGCATGATTTACTCCCATTTTCTAATTTTAGGAATTTATTTCCCAAGCAGTACATTTTAAATATATTTGCTACATGTGCACAAAACTATCAGCACTATGCAATGTTAACATCAATGATACTATTCACTCACAGAGTGGAAACAGTAAGGATGGAGGCAGAAAGGAGTATCTTAATGAGTTGTGTACAGTGCAGGTGACAGTGTCAGAAGTTGCTAAGTGGTTGACCATGCAGGTTGTTGTAGTAAGTCACATCAGTATATACAGTAGCACCAGGAATGTACATCTAACTCCACAGCAGTATCAAGCAAAAAGCTGGTGACTTAAGGTGTTTGGTGTGTTTCAGACTTGGTGTAGAGGCGGAGGTCCAAGACTGGTCTACGGATGACATCACTTCCATATAGATGGAAATACTACTAGTCTGATAAAGCTAGCAGTAAATTCTTCCCAGTCCCAAAAATTATGTGGACCTCTGGCTGCCCTGTCTCCAGGCCGAACAGTCTGGACTTCTGCACCTTACTGCCATCTGTCCCTCACTCCCATAACACAAGATGAAAGTATTTTTCTGTTTTTTCTTTTGGGCAGTGCAGCAAAAAATCTGACTTTGGTGGCACGGGGCAGCATGGTGCAGCAGCGCTAACTGTGGAGGCATGAGGCTGTAGGGTAAAGCAGGGCACAGCAGCCCTGACTGTGTAGACAGGAACAGGGTGCAGCAGCTCTGGTTATGGTGGCAGGGGACAGACTGCAGCATGATGCAGAAGTCTTGATTGTGGGGCAGGACATGGGGGGGTGCATCACGGTGCAGCAACCCTGCCCATTTGGGAAAATGGAAGTAGGTAGCAGGGTGCAGTAAAAGGCCCACCTCCGGTGGCGTGGGCAGCATGGTGCAGCAACCCCAAATGTTGAAGCAGGGGACATGGGACTCTAAGGCATAGCAGAGCACAGTAGCCCAGACTGTGGTAACAGAAACAGGGGGCAACATGGTGCAGCAGCTCTGACTGGGGGTGGGGGGGGCAAAGTACAGCAGGGTGCAGCAACCACAACTGTTCAGGCAGGGGCAGCAAGGTGCAGTGGCCCTGATTGTTCTGACAGGAAATGGGGCAACGGGGTGCACCAGTCCTGACTCTGTGGGAGAAGAGTGGGCAGCAGCCTCAAATGTGGGCTAGGAGACCGGATGCTTGTGGGGCAGGTGATGGGGAAGCAGAGTGCAGCTGCTTCAACTGTAGACAAGAGACGGGGACATCAAGATGCCATATAGTGTTTCTAGTTATGCATGTACATGATGTATTTTCACACAAAAACCATAAAAAAGTGAAATTTGTGAGTTCATATAGTACATGTACCTGATATAGCAGAGTGTGGCGGGCATCTGTTTTTTCAATCTGAGAGGAAAACAGTTGTTATTATATGGACTGATTTATTGAGGCTACAGCACATCAATGACAAACTACTTGTATGAATTAACAAACATTAGATTTGTATTATATTTAATAAACAGCTAAGTGTTACATAGCTAGGAAAAAAAATTGTTGATGGGACAAAACTCACAGCTGTGATATACAACAAGCAGATTTCTTCTGCAATTCAGCACTGAAACTCGATCAGCTTTTTATAAGAACAGAATGATAGATTTTCAGCTAATTCATCTGAACACAAACCAGAGACTGAGTTAGTAAACCCTGGACAGCAGTTAACTCTACAGACTGCTCTAACTTGAAGGTTAGCAGCATTTTAGCTCTTCAGTCAAGCAGGGACTTGCACTGCCGCAGTAGTAGCTTAGTCCAGTATGATGTCATCACTCTCCAAGGCTCAATCAGAGGGACATAAACAGACTGTTTCCAGTTAGTACAGAACAAGTTAAATGCTGATTTAAAGAAAATTCAGGGACTTGAATTCATGCTTTTTTAACAATGTGTAAAATGGTTGCTATTGATCTTTAAGTGATTGCCTTCCTTTTGACAAATCTGTCACTGGAAAGTATAAAAAGAAGCTTTTAAAAGTTGCACCCATTAAACTATATGGAGCGTGTCCCCACGCTGTTCATTAACGAACGTGGCAAACGTTCAGCATTGTCAAATGCTTATTTTATTGATATTTTTCACCACAAAAGGCACACTGAGCAAACTGGTTGCTTGTAACTCCAGCCATGCGCATTTTACACAGCTATGCCATGAGTTTGGACATTCAGCTGAGTTTCCAAATGTTCTGCCGCACTTTTGGCTGTGACTGCCTGCCAACTGGAGCCAGATGAGGGAAGAGCTGCCGCTGCAGTGATGAAACTGTCCATGATTGCAGCAGCAGATTTCGTTCAACTCCTTAGGCTCTCTTTGAAACTGCTGTCATCGACAGCATACTCACTGATTGGTGGCTGCTGAACAAGCCCAAGAAAGCATCACCTGCATTGGCCACAACACTGACACACCTCTGAAATGTTCTACCCCAAGATGTTTCTTGTGCATGCGTGCAAGCAAACATAAAAATTTTGTAATTGAAGAAAATTAGAAGGCACGAGTTTAAGGAAATATTTATAGGTAAAATCAGATGCATTTAAAACAGAGCCCCAAACAAGGCAGTACTGACAGTGATCTGTGTTGACTCCTGGCACTGTTGTAGTCTAACTGGAGTATTTTTCTGTAAGGTAAAACCTGGTACACAGTGAAAGTACAGGCAGCAAACTGAGATTACTGTTAACAGTTCACCAGACAAAAGTTTTTTTTATTTTTTTTCCCTTTTAATTAAAACTGGGCGAACAACTATGGGCACTGTGAGAATAACTGTTGGTGACATATTGGCCAAATCAATGTTTTATTTCCTTTAATAAATATAAAAGCTAAAACTAAGCAGTCTGTGCCAGCTGATGGCACAGTAGCCAGGTGATCATTGGCGTTCTTTCCAAAAACAAACCAGTAAACATGGGTTATGAAGGTCATATGTGTTAAATAAAAAAAAAAAAAAATACGATTCCAGTTTGCTACCATGATATATAAATTCTCCCCACATTTACTTAAAATAAAATTCTAAGATGTAAAGATTGCTCTATCACTCACTTGTCCATCAGTGTTTGCAGTGCTAGTGTTATGCTGCTAGGATGGCCTGGGAACAATGACATTGCGATATAGGAATTGGCCTTAAGGAGCAACTGGATCTGAATGGCAGAGCAGTGTGTCACTGAAACACTGTTGTCCTCCATTTCCTCTGCTTCAACCCATAGTAAAAGTTTTGTGAGTTAAACTGACTAAAATTGAGCAAGTAGCTAAGAAATCTACTTTAGGTTCACACTTAAATGGGTGGCATATTCCCTGTAGTTTATAATTCAGCGTGGAAAGCCAACCACTTCCAGAGTTACAAAAATTGAACTTTTAAAAAGTGGCATTACTTTCTACCATGTTCCTTTCTGTGGGACCTTTCTTAATTTATTTAGTTATTTAATTATTTGAAAATTAGTGCCGGGACAGGCACAGTGAGCCAAGGCTAGTTTCCAGGCGTGACCTGGGAAATGACTGCATTCTTAGACTAATACGTACCGATTTACATATATCCCCTTCAATCTCAGCCTTAAGACAAAATTAATGTTACTATTTGCACTGTGTCCAGTAGTTTGTTATATAAGATTGCACTAAAAGTGTTGTGTGTATTTATCTTTTGCCAAAGTGTCCTTACTACCATATGTGGCTGTAATGTGTTACATTTATTTAGCCTGCTATTACAGACCAGTTTTACAGCTTTATGGGGTAGTCAGAAGTATCTTTAAATAAATACAAACAGGTTGCAAAAGTGGTGTATCTATACCTGCCCAGCTTCTTGAATGGCCTTGTTTGTGGTCTACAAAAAATATTTATTATAGTAGGTTCTATACATGACTCAAATAAGATGCAGTCTTAAAAAGTGTGCAATGGATATTGAATGTGTTGGATTCTGTAACACATGAAAGATTATCAGAAATATGTGGAATCTGCATTGCTGGCACCTTGCTTGTTAAACCCACTTAATAAAAAAAGAAAATTATCTACCGATTACAGATGCGCCCGATTTCTCTGTTGAAGTAAGCAGTTTGTTTTCTTAAGATGGTGTACACTGTTTGTGTCCCTGCTGTTCTAGATGTCATCGTAGTGGTACTTTCTAGGGGTGTGGATATAATTCACTTATCCACACTCTGGCAGTTCCCCTGGAATGTCTTAAGCCAAGCTCCTTCCACCACCTGGGCAGTACAGCCCCTGACTCCTCCCCGCAACATCAGATCTTTCATTCTGCTGGAAAAATAGGCAAAGTTCTGTGCGTTAACGCTTAGGAGTTTCTACACCATAGGCAAATCTCTTCTTTTTGAAAGTTTTTTAAGTCTTGCTTGTAGTTTTCTGGTTCTTTCGGCCCCTTCTCCGGACCAGTGATGGAACACAAGAAATCAGGATTCAAATATTGTGTTCAGTGCTGGCAGAAGATGTCTGTCTGATCCACACAACACATGTGTACTGCCTGGGCGGGCAACATGACATAGCCGAGTGTGACCTGTGCTTCTCTTTGCTTCCTGACTCCCTTGAGGGCAGGAATCTCCAGCTGTCACTGGATCAGCCTTTGGAAAGGGATACGAAGGGCTGCAAAAAGGCCTCGACTGTGGTTGGGTGTGCTGAGCAGCTTGTGGCCCTTAAGGCAGAAGTGGTATCTGCAGCAGTAGGCTCCTGCTCAGTCTCAGTGCTCTTCCTTTGGGCCACTTTTGGTGAGTCTTTCATGGGCAAGTTCCATGACATGGAATCCACAGGAAACTGTAAGAGCCGCCTGCAGGGGCCTGGTTCGGTACAACCAAAACTTTAGTCAGTCTGTGTGGGTGTCCTCTGTGTGAGGGGCTCAGCTGTATCCTCATGTAGAACCTGAATAAGCTGCCTGATTCTTATGGCACATTTCTGGTGTGGACAGCAGTTGAATTTTAGCTGGGTGAGTCCAGTGACCTTTTTTGTACCGGTTTCGTGACATCTGCTGTTCCTCCAGACCTTGAGAGAGAGCCCCGTCCTCCATGGTTCAAAATCCAAGCACTACCAGCGGCAGTTGTGGGATGGGGGGGAGAGATTGAGGTCCTTTTGGTCACTCGAGCTACCTTACTGTTTGACTGTCAAGCACCCATCAGCTGTTGGACAGGTCAAGGGCTATTCATCTCCACCGTTCAGCCAGTCGACGTTGGTTCCGGTCAACCAGGTCATCAAGATTTTACTTGAGCCGGTTGAACGGTTGTCAGACGAGGCCAAGGAGTCATCTAGCAGAACTCTGTGCTCTCAGTCCTCATTCAAGAGGACATGGACTGATCGTTCACCCTGGTGCATCCTTCCAGGGACAAGCCTCCACCTAGGATCGAGTCTTCGACACCTGCGTTGCCCAGCATTGGTAGATGTGTCATCTACAGCCAACCACAGGAAGACCATTCTTACTGTCAGCTGGCCAACGGTCAAGGTCATGGACGAGGTGTTCACACACTCGAACCCACTCTACCAGGAAGTACCGCTGTTGGTGTCTCTCTTTGAGGCTCTCCCATCCTTCCGCCTCCATGCACCTAGAGAGTCCGGGGTGTCTCGGGACATGCTGTCTGCCCTCAGGAAGGACATTGCTCAGCTCCTTGCAAAAGGGGCACTAGCCAGTGTCCTGGATGCCCTGGCCATTCAGGGTTACATGTCCAGGTATTTCCTGATCCTGAAATGAACGGGGGCTGGGGGGCTGGTGCTCCATACTGGATCTACACAGTCTCAACAAGTATGTGTGGAAGCACAAGTCTGAATGGCCGCTTTAAGCCAGGTTATACCATCTGTGGAGCAAAACATATAGTTTTGCTCCCTGGATCTCCGGGATATGTTCTTCTACATTCCCATCCTCTGGTCCCACTGCCAAAATCTCCTTTTCCATGTGGAAAGGGTCCTGTACCAGTTCCAGGTGATGCCCTTCACCTCCCTCTGTAGCCAGGGTCTTCACCAAATGCATGGCAATGGTGACAGCCCATCTGTGGTTCCTAGGGGTCTGAGTGTACCCCTACCTGGATGGCTAGCTGATAGCTGGTCCATCCAGAGAGGCAGTGAAGAGATCCACAGAACTAGCTCTCTGGACCTGCCAGGACTTGGGCCTGTTGGTCAACCTGTACAAGTCTGAACTGGTACTGAAGCAGGTGATCAAGTTCTTCAGGACAGAACTAAACTCCCTGCAAGCCAGGCCCCACCTCCCAGCAGACGGGGCACAGGATCTTGCCTCCTTTGGGATTAAAGCTCGTTCCACCAGACAGCAGACCGCTGCCTCAGTGGCTGCTTCCAGGAATGTCCCCATACAGAAGGTCTGTAGAGCTGCCACCTGAAAGTAGTCTCACACCTTCATTTCCCATTACCACATCTACCTTGAGTCGCATTGGAATGCGAGTTTTGGGACCTCTGTTAATCAACTAGGGGTGGCTGCCTTGCCCCCTTTTCCTGGAGAACTGCTAGGAGTCTGCCAGAGTGTGGATAAGTGAATCATAACCATGCCCTTAGAAGAACAGATTACCTGTGACTGCAGTTCAAGGAGTAGTGTATAGTTCCTGACCACACAACCCACCTGGCCTCTCCTGGCAAGTGGTACCTGATCCTGCTTCCAGCATGCGATATCTGATGTCAAGGGGTGGAGTTCGGGAGTATCTGTCCACACACAAAGTTTATTGTTAGGCTCAAATAGCTATCAACAAATACAATTTAAAAAAACATATCTCAATTACACCACATATTTAAAACATTTCTGTGATACTTAAAAGAAGAAATCAATATTATAAATATCCTATTTAACACATGTCCTAACTTTTACTCATTTCCTATATGATACGCGTGTTGTATTTCAAAATTCACCAGACTATTGCAGTTAATATTTAATAAATACATCAGTTAGTAGTACACCAATCAATTCTACATGAGTCTTTCATTTAACCTTTGTTTCTTTTTGCTAATTGCCTTAAAATAGTTTGCCATTCTTAATATGGGATATGGCAGTAATATATGGGAGGCAGTATAGCGCAGCAGTTTAAGGCTCTGAGCTGCAAATCTGGTGACATCCAGCAGACCAGACCTGGGTTTGAATCCCATAGCTTCCACTTACATACTGTGTGACCCTGAGCAAGTCACTTAACTTCCCTGTGCTCCCAGGATGCTCCTGTAAAAAAGCTTTCAGCTTAGTGTGCTACTCCTGGTTAAACAACTAAATATATATATATATATATATATATATATGAACCAACAATCCTCTGTCTGCAGTATAATAGAAGTCAGTGTTTCTAGATCTATCTCGTATCCATAAAAGGAGATAGCCAGAACTTCCGTTCTTTTAAATACCACGTACAGTGCCACATAACATGTACCAAGTCCTCAGACTCTTCCTTTGTACAGCTGCATTTTTCATCAGCTGTTTCCTTATATCTGCATCTCAACAGATTACCATCAAATTGCTCGAATTTGTATTTAACAAATATTTTCCTTAATTCCAGGTCACTAAAAGCATCCAAATAGTATTTATAACCAAATTTTTCGTTATTCTTGGCAAACCATATTGAGCACCTGGAGTTTTTAGTTTCTTTTAGATCTTGGTTTTGCCAGAAAACTTTGATTTTTGCGAACAAATATTTGTTATACTTATAGCTTATTTGAGTGTTCCTTTGTATATATTTTGTTAATGCCTGGAACTTATATTTGTTTACTAATAAGCATATTTTTGAATACCACAACTTCCAAGGCACACTGCCTTAAGGGTAGCTGGTCCATTCCACTGGGGTGTCAAACCGATGAGGCATACTGATGAGTCCTGGTAGGACGAAACATGTGTCTATGTCTTCTGTTAGCACCCTTTGCAAACTGTGTGAGAGGCCTTTCGGCACCATGCAATTCTGCTTAAAGTTGGACCAGCATAACATTCTGTGGTGATTTGCATATGCAGCCCATGATGCTTTGCATTGTGGGGGCATGTGTGATTTTGTATTTTCTTGAAACTTGGCTTCCCAGCCAAATGCCCTTTGGGGTAACCCTTGCCTCAGTGTTTGCGCACAGAGGTTCTTTGTCTTTTAAATAGTTTTTTATTTTAATGGGTTCACCACAATATATCCAAGGCACACTGCCTTAAGGGTAGCTGGTCCATTCCACTGGGGTGTCAAACAGATGAGGCATACTGATGAGTCCTGGTAGGATGAAACATGTGTCTATGTCTTCTGTTAGCACCCTTTGCAAACTGTGTGAGAGGCCTTTCGGCACCATGCAATTCTGCTTAAAGTTGGACCAGCATAACATTCTGTGGTGATTTGCATATGCAGCCCATGATGCTTTGCATTGTGGGGGCATGTGTGATTTTGTATTTTCTTGAAACTTGGCTTCCCAGCCAAATGCCCTTTGGGGTAACCCTTGCCTCAGTGTTTGCACACGGAGGTTCTTTGTCTTTTAAATAGTTATTTCTATATCCTAGTTTGTGCCAAAACTGTTTTTCCTGTAGGCACTGATAGGACATACGCGTTTGCGGGAGTCTAGTTAACCGTAGCCAGAAACCAATTTGTTTGCATTCAAATAATGCATTTATATTTGTAATCCCCATTTCAGACCTTACATATGTAGAGGGGCACAAAGGTCCAATCTCCATCAATTTTCTCAACATTTTAAATAATGGGATTACTAATTTCTCTCTATTTCACATCCCAAATTTCAGCTCCATAAAGGAGTTGAGGTTCTACTTTTGATTGTATTACATCAATTGGGGGTTTAATACATGCCCGACAAATCTGTAATTAAATCTTGCCAATGCCTGAACTTTTTTTTTTTTTTTTTGTAGTTTGAAGGGTTCTTTGGAACTGTATGTTCCAGTTTCTGTTTTCGTTAAATTCCACTCCAAGGTACACATAAGATTTAACTCTCTCTACTTTGCCTTCAGCAGTTCTCCACTTCCCACTCCTGTTGCATCCTTTGGCTCCAAAAACTACTACTTTAGTTTTGTTTAAATTGATTTTTAGCTGTAATTCCCTTGAGCCATTATCTAACTTATTGAGCATATTCTGTAAGCCTTTCCATGTTAAGGATAACAATGCCAAATCATCGGCATATGCCATTACAGCCCATCTATGCTCATTTATTTTTGGAAAATCAATCTCAGTCGTTCCAAGTACACTTAAAAGGCTGTCAATATACAAATAGAAAAAAGTAGGAGCGAGGACACAGCCTTGACATACACCTCTCTTCACTTCAAAATCATTAGTCATCTGTCCTTCTTTTCCCATCCTGACCATGGCCCAGGTATCCTGGTATAGGTTTGCTATAATCTTTACCATTGCCTCATCTATTCCTTTCCTTAACAAGATTTCCCACAGAATATTTCTTGATATAGTATCAAACGCTGTGGTGCAGTCCACAAAGGCTACATACAATCTTTGTCCTCTTATCACTACATATTTTTCTATTAGATGGTCCAAAATGAACACATTATCAAGTGTTGAATAATTCCTTCTAAAACTCACCTGATAAAGAGATAAGCCCCCTACTCTAGTTCTTCCATAAGTCTGCTCAATAAGATCCTAGAAAAAATTTTCAGGTTTATGTCCAATAGACTAATGGGGCAGTACATTGCTGGGAGTTGGGGAGTATACCAACCGAGTGGTGAGAGGAGCTTAGCTTAAAGATGTTACAACCAATAACTTTATTCCTGTGGAAGTGCCAGAGTGCAGATTATTCTTTTTGAGGACAGGAGTAAGCTCCCTTCGGTACTACCTCTAATGAAAAGCTTTGTGGACTGGCCAGCAGGGAGTATCGTTAGAATAACCTGTCAACTGTGTGCTGGGGACTGGGTGCACAGCATCTGTGGCCTGCCCAGCTTCTGCTGGCTGGGAGAACAAGAGACCCAAGTCTGATTTTATTTATTTTATTTTATTATAAGTCCACTGAGACAATTAAAGTCCCTTTTTGAGGGGCGACCCAAGAGGACAACAAGGAGCACCGCACAGTGCGAGTTACAGAGACATACATGTGTGATACTAAATACAGGCATAGTCATATCATAAACACTGTAATGAACAGGCTAGTATATTTGCAGATGGATTATCCAATAAATGATAACGGGGACACAGCAAGGTCCATGTAGTTGGGGGGAGAAGAGTATCATGCATCAACGGGAACAGGTAGCAGAGGCAGATAGAGTGGAGTGCAGGTTAGCTTGGAAAGTAGGAAGGGAGAGACAGGACAGAAGGAGGAAGGGAGTTCCAGTTAGATACTGTTGCAAAAAAAAATAAAAGAGAAGGTCTTCTGGGCAACAGCCAGACTGAGCTTAGGCTTTATGGGGAGGGGGAGGGAGAGGGAAGCCGACTTAAGGGCCCGGGGAGCTTGTCTTAACTGGATGATATCACTGAGGCATGGAGGGGTAGACTTATGGACCAACTTGTGTATGAAACTCAATGTGGAGTACCTTAGCTTAGCTTCATATGGTAGCCAGCTTAAGGAAGAAAGAACATCACAATGGTGGTGACAGGTATTGACCCCCAGTGCAATCCTACCCACCCTATGGTAGGCTTGTGTAAGGAGACACAGGGTGGTAGCATTTGTAGAGAGTAGCAAAGGAGCTCCATAGGTTAAGATTGGGAGAAGGGACGAGGAGGCAATCTTAAGGCATGAGGTAGAAGCGAGAAGGGGTTCTAAGCTGTGGTTTCTCATGTGGCAGTTCAGAGTAATGGTGGCTGGGTAACAGAGTCATTTCGGAACTGGAAAAGAAATGCTTAAAATGCTATTTACATTAGGATGGACTTCTGCATTGGTGGCGACCACAGAGGTTCGTAGTCTGGGCAGCGTCGTTGATGAGGGCTTGACACTAGAAAATCAGGTGTCTGCTGTCCAGAATGGTTTCTACCACCTAAGGAATGTTGCCTGGATTAAACTCCCATCTACTCTCCTCTTATCAGCCTTCCACCTTCCTTCTTGCCCTCTAGTCTTGTTCCTCTCCCCTCCCTACTTTCTGTTCTACCGCTATGGCTCTCCTCCTCTTTTCCCCTCTGATTTCTCCCCTCCACCCCTGCTGTCCTGTTCCCCCGTCCCTTCTCCTCTCCCTCCACTGTGTACCTTCTCCCTGTTTCCTTCCCTTTGTTCCCACCCCCTCTGTATCCCTGGCTTTCCCCATGCTCTCCCATCCTCCCACCCCCTCTCTGCCCATGATCATCCCTTTGCCCTCTCCCCATTTTCTTTTCTCTGCCTCTCCCATCTCCTCTTTTTTTTTGTTTACCATCTCCCACATTTTACTTTTTGTTCACCTCCCGTCCCACCCTGGTAAGTCACCCCCCCAACCTCAGTAGGCTTCAGGGTCTCTGCCTTGTCACTTCTCACCCTGGTAACATGGGCCTCCCTGCTGTCTGTTCTTATTAGCACTTCAGACAGTAAATTGATGCTTTAACATGTTCTGGCAACCTAGAGTAGTGTTTTCATAGCTTACCTAATTTTAGTTCTGACGTACATCATGTATCCAGAAACTTCCAATATTGCTAACTGCCTTATTTTCTTAACTGGGCCAAGTGACCTTGTCCTGGCATACTACTATGTGATACCCTCACCCAAAGCAACTGTCTATATCTGCAAAAGTGCATAACTTTACCAACTGAACCTGTTCTAGCATTTTCTGCTCAGTATGTTGTACTCCTCATTTGATACGTTTACTGGTTGTAACATTGCCCTACTGTAAACTGAACATTTGATGACTGTGTATATGTAACATCTGTATTTTGAATTTGCAGATATGTGATTGCTATGACATGGAACCTTTGTAAAAGCGCCTTTGGCTCACAGGTACTTTCCTAGATAATAAATAAACCCTTGATCCCGCTGGAGGACCTGCCATCATTGAAACAAGCTTTTGTTATGTCATGGCTCGATTACTGTAATGCTCTATACTTCGGGCTCAGTGGAGGTAACCTCTGCCAACTGCATCTGGTGCAGAATGCCGCAGCCAGGTTATTGACGGGCCTTTTGAGGACTCCGGTTTTGCAGGAACTGCACTAGTTTCCGGTGAGGTGGAGGATTGCCTTCAAGGTGGGTTTGCTCACCTGTAAGGCCCTATATAGCTTGAGTCCTGGCTACCTATTTCCTTTCTGGACACCTGTCTGCCCAGTGTGCTCACTCCAGTCTTCTGCGGAGGGCCTCCTTGTGGTCCCAAGGGTGTGGTTGAAGACCTCCGGGGACCCTTCTTTTAAAGTGGCAGGACCAGTACTGTGGAACACTTTACCAAGAGTTCTAAGGGAGACTTCTTCCGCAGAAGTGTTTAAGTGGGGTCTGAAAGCTCATCTATTTATACTGACTTTTGACATCCACTAGTTTAATTAATGATAATTAAGGTTTTTAAGAGTTAATATGGAATGTTTTAAATTGTTTTAGTTTGATTGATCGACACCGATATAATCTGATTAATTGTAAATGTTTCCTGTGTTTTCACCTCTATGTGAAGTGCCCAGAGCCTCCGGGATTAGGCGCTCAACAAATAAAGTTTGACTTGCGTGACTTTTTTTTTTTTTTACTTTCTGACAGGCATAGAGTTTTATTCTAATTTACAATTTGACCTCACTGTGATAGACCCATTTAGGAGCTTTACATACTTTACAAGGGGACCACCAGTGCCAACCGGCACCAGCTCTTGCATTACATACTTTACAAGGGGGCCACCAGGGCCAACAGGCAGCAGTACAAACACAAATGCAAGATACTGCTGTTTTGTTTGCATAACTACCTCTGCTTCCGTTTTTGTATATACTTCTGTTACAAATGGCATGACTGTGATCCACCTCCTCATTTGACCAAGTCAGCAAGGTGGTGAGCCCAGCATAGGGTATTATACATTTGGTGGAGCAACCGCAAATCATTTGGAGATGCTATAAGTTAACACCTATACAAATTGTTCCCAGAGTTGTCAACTATTAAAGGAATAATATGTATCCCCATTAGCAGATAATTATGGATGCAACTATACTTGCATTGGATGGTGACCTGGTATTAGATGTGGTAGTTGCCATATATAGTATACAAGCTAATGGATGGCAAATCGGTATATAATGATTTTGTTTGTGCTAAATGTGCACACAGTTTGGAACTGTGTAAAGAGTTTCATAGTTTTTGCACTAAACTAGAGATTTTTCAACAAAGCCAAAGGGAAATTACCACTAAACTTAGAATTCTGACTACTTTCAGTAAAGTACAAGATCTTCCTGGTACTCAAGATTCTGCAGATTATAGTGCTAAAAGGAAGCACACAAATGAAGGTGAGGAGCTAGAGGAAGGTGATTGGAATTCTGTTATTTCTGTTAAGTAGAAGAAAAGGGGTAGAAGCCCATTAAAACCAACGGAGTCTAATATGCAGGAAACGACAGATCTTCAGCATAATTATGGTGAAACGTCAAAGGAAGTGGAGAGTCATAATGTCCAGACTGATAAGGGCATTTGACCCATCATTCTCTGTGCTACTTAATAAGGAGGCGCCACCTATATTACTTACTAACAGATTCTCAACCCTCTCAGACATAGATGCTAATAATGGTAACCTCGACCCAGTGGACACTAGCACCACCCCACCAGAAGATGTGTCTTATTTATTTATTTAAAAGTTTTACCAGGAAAGACATACTGAGCAGACTACCACTCGATTCCAGATGTGTCCTGGGGGTAGAGGGAATGGGATATAACATACAAGTAACATAAAGAAATTATAGAACAGCAAAATTACATAGGTAACATACAGTATGTACAAGGTTTTATAATTACAGTGATCTGCCCCTAGCAATCCCCTAAACCCCAGACAAATCATCATATTAGGAAATTAATCATTAAGTATACTGATGATAAAGCTATCTGTAATGATAACAAGGACAACCCAATAGTGAGTTGTTTCCCTGGGGCTTGTGCCCATAATTTAACAGCAATAACAGATAATATCTTTAGGGGTGCAGGGGACAAGCCAATAACTGTAATACATGTGGGGGTAAATGATATAGGAAGGAAAACTCAGACAGCTGTTGAAGGAGACTTCTCAAAATTAGCCGACAAACGTACAAGTAAAGGGCATGAAATAGTGTTTTAAGAAATCTTGCCAGTTCCCAGGGCATCAGTTCAGAAACAAAGAAGGATTGCTCAGACAAACTCATGGTTACAAACTTGGACAAAGGATAACATTTCCATTTTATCAGGCACTGGGATAGCTTCTGGAATACAAAACTTGGTTTCAAAAATAATCAACTCGAACCCAAAGAATTCTGTATCTCATAAAGATAATTGTTTTATTTAACTTGGTCCAGTCTTCGCTTGTAAATTTCAGTCTGTCATAAAAAAGACTTGACAGTGTGTTTCTCGGATAGTATGTATTTTCAAATGGCTTAAAATGTTTTCAGTTTTAATGTTTCATAATTTAGTTCCTTCTTCAAACAAGAAGCCTTTTTATAATAAAGTATATTTCACCTTTTTCCAAGTTTCAAATAATAGTATCTATAAAGAACAGATATAACAATACTTCAGTATATGTTTCATGAAATATTCTTTCTCACTTTCAAAAAATGTAGTATGTATTTGAATACAGAAAATTTATATATACAGGGGGAACAAACCTGAAGAAATCGGTGAACAAAAGTAACGATCCTCAAAAGGAATAAAATATTTTCTTGCTGGCTACCACTGGTCTTTGGCCAATCACTCAGAGTATGGAATTACAACAAAGAAGATACGGGGGTTGGGAAGAGAGTCACAGAGATAAAACTTTATCTTCTACTTCAGCAGCACTTCTCTAGTTCAAAAAATAAAAGGATTTAATTAACTGAAGAATATATTTACTTTATTTCAAATAATAAGAGTTAAAATTAAATGACTCTCTTAGACTTTCTATTACCTTTTTTAATCAAAGCCTCAAAATAAATCTTTTACTTCAGTCAGTCAATCAGATCTTTGTTTATCCAGGCGAACATCGTTGAGCAAAGCTCATTTGCAAGATGGACCTAGTAAGGTCAAGGTTCAGTTACATAAAAAATATAGTACAGTTCAATGAACACAACACAATGAGGAAACAGATTATACAGGATATAATAGCATAGAGGATACCAACACATGGATATTTATAATTATGTAAAATCTATTGACACAAATTTACATGAAATAAGGAATAGGCAGAGCATGAATTTGGTCGTGGAGTGAGAATATGTGGCGATTGAGGTATAGAGTATAAAGTATAAGGGTTTGTCAGAGGTGTAAGAATGGACGGTGTGTGGTCTGTGCAGAGGAGGAGGAGGTGGTGGTGCTGAGGGGAGAGGTGAGGCAGAGGAATATTACAAAGAGGGCTGGGTGGCAAAAGAGAAGAGATGGTATTGATGGTCTTAGTAGTGACTGTTGGCAGGGCCGATAGAGAGGGGAGGGGTACAAGTAGGCAGTGAAGGAAGATGGAAGCCGGTGATGGGGAGTGGGGAATGTGTCGGGGGAATAATGCGGTACTATATGATGGCATAGTAAAAGATAAACTAAGAAGAAGGGTATGAATGCAGAATCTGGGAAGTAGCGGAGAGCATCGGAGGATGGGACAGACTAGGAGATGAAGAGGATTATTCTCTACTACTGTTGAAAACAGTTACATTTTTCTTTGATAAGCCTAGAGTAAAGGGATTTGAAGGATGTAATGGATATGGGTTTGCTCACTTTCAGTAGTTTCTGCATATTATTCCATAGGGAGGATAGCACAAAACTAATGGCAGATCTACCAAAGCGAGAACTGAATTTGGGCACTTTAAGCATGATGAAATTATAGCTTCTTAGGTCACATTTACTTGAAGTGACTTGCGTGAAGCAGTCTGAAACATATTTTGGTAAATTCTTGGATATGGCTCTGTAGATATATAGTGTAGCATTTCTGTCCCTTCTAAAGTGGAGCGAGGTCCATCCAACTGCAGCATAGAGGGAGCAGTGGTGGGTAGTGAAAGGGTGTTCTGTGATGTACCTCAGGGTCCTATGGTAGAGTGTATCCAGTTTTTCCAGGTATGAGATGGGGCAACGACTATATAAGAAATCAGCATAGTCAATTACCGAAAGAAATGTGGCCTGGACCAGCTTTTGCTTGTCAAAGTTTTTTTTTTTAGTAGTTCTTCCATATGTTCTGTGAAGGAGAGTCTGCTGTCTAGCCAGACACCCAGATATTTGAATTTTGTTACAAATTCGAGGTTTTCACCAAGGACAGTGGATATGTGGGGGAGAGTACTTGGGATAAAATATCCTGCATGCGTGTGGGGAGAGAAAAACATTGCCTTTGTTTACTTTGCATTGAGCAGGAGTTTTTTCCTTTTTTCAGTAGTTGGTGTTGGAGTGGGTTGAATTCTGCTTGTAGTTCTTTGCAGGCTGTCTCTGGAGAAGGGTGGCTGACATACAGCACCGTATCATCGGCAAATGGGTGTACAGTGGCCTTAGGTTATTGTCGATACTGTTGATATAAATGGCAGAGAGGACCGGACCGAGGATAGATCCTTGGGGTACTCCTCTTTGCAGTGGTTTAAGTGGGGACAGCTTCCCCTTCGGCCTTCACCTGCTGGGTCCTTCCCGTAAGGTAGTTGTTGAACCATCGTAAGGAGTTTGAATAGAGTCCTATGGATTTCAGGGAGGAAAGGAGCAGATCGTGGTTGACCGTGTCGAATGCCTTACTCAGGTCTAAAAACAGCGCAGACACAATTTTTTTTTTTCTTATCCAATTCAGGTTGCCAGCCGGTGGTTACTTTTGCAAGGGCTGTAATGGTACTACGTTTGGCTCTTAATCCAGATTGTGTTGAGTTTAAGAGGTTAGCTGATTCAAGGTAGCCTCTCAGTTGTGTGCTTACAATCTTTTCCAGCAGTTTGGGTAGCACAGGAAGGATGGAAATTGGTCTGTAGTTGTTGAGATCCGAGGGGTCCCCTGATTTCAATAGTGGAATGACGAGCGGTTTTCCAGATCGATGGGATAGTTCCTAGTTGTAATGAGAGGTTAAATAAGTGTGTTATTGGTACTGCTAATACTTGTATGGCAATCTTTAAGAAGTAGGGATCGAGGGAGTCTGCACATGCACTTTTCTTGATGTCCAGTTGGGATATTAAATCTTCCACTTCCTTCAAAGTGGCTGGTTTGAAGGAGAAGGTAGAGTTGGTTACCAGTGTTTTGGTACTTTGTATGCCTAATTGGGATCATATTAGGTTAGCAGGAGAGTTATCAAATGCTAGTCCTGCGGTCATAAAGTGATTGTTAAAGGACTCTAGGACTTCCAGTCTGTCATTGATGATGTTCGTCCCGGTGATTATCTTGGCTGGGAGTGAATTACTTGTGTCATGTCCTGCTATATCATTTATAGTGTTCCAGAACTTGGCGGGGTTATGGAAGGAGGAGTCTAGCTCAGCCCGATAATAAGCAGCCTTTGCATCTCTGACCTCCTGGTACATATGTTTCTGGCCTTTTTGATCTGCCACCTATCTGATGGTGTCTTAGTTTTTCGTGCCTTTTTCCATAGATTGTCTCTCTCTAGGAGGGTGGATTTAAGGTATGGTGTAAACCGACTGGTTTTGTGTTTGATATGCACTTTAGATACCGGTGCATATTTGTTAAGGGCTTCTGTGATAATATCATTAAGAACATCATATGCTGTCTCCACTGTATTTGCTAAGTAAAATTCTTGCCACCGTGTGGAGTACTTTATCTCTTCCAGATATGCATAGATGTTAAAATTCTGCTTTGATCTCCAAGCTGTGAACTTAGTCGGGGATGTAGGTTTATAGGTTGTTCTTATGCTAGCAATGAGACAGTGGTCGCTGATATCACTGAAAAGGACGCCAACGTGGGAGAATAGATGAGGCTTGCTCACCAGAATAACATCTAGAAGTGTGCTATTACTTGGTGCCTTACTGTTGATTCTGGTAGGCTCATTGATGAGTTGTGTGTGCCCATATGTGTCACAGAATGATATTAAGGGGGTAGCTGCCTTGGAGAGCCAGTTTAGATTTATGTCTCCAATAATAATAGATCTTACTTCGAGTGGGAGCTCTTGCAACAGGCTATAACACTTAGGACTATGCTGCAGGCACTAGGACTCTGCGGTAAAATCTTCAGCCAGCAGTACACAGCAGGGACTGCCCCCGATGCTGGCCCCAGTACAAAAGGGGGTGGACCCAGCTCCACCTCAGTTCTTTTCCCGCCGTGTCCTGCACGTGAACAGAGAACAGCAGCTTCAGCTTGCCAGGTCAGCAAGAACTTTGCTTTGGTGAGTGGACCCCAGGAACTTGGAGAAAGGGGTCAGCTTTCATCTGGAGCCACCAGGTCAGACTCTGACAACAGATGCATCGGACCTGGGATGGGGGTGCATCTGGGTGCTCATCGAACACAAGGGGTTTGGTCACCCGAGGAGCAGCCCCTCCACATCAGTGCACTGGAGATGCGAGCGGTTCTCTATGCCTTACAGGCCTTTCAGGAGGACCTGGTACCGGGCTCTCTTCTGGTTCAAACGGACAACATGGCAGTCGTCTTTTACATCAACAAGCAAGGGGGTGCTGACTCGTCCCCCCTTTGCAGGAAGGTGATGAGAGTCTGGTACTGGGCACTAGAGCGAGGCATTCTGCTGTCCGCAGTGCACGTTCCAGGCGTCAACGATCTAGCCGACAGCCTAAGCAGGTTGCGATCCAGAGTGCACGAGAGGGAGCTGCTACAGTCCGTAGCAGACCAGCTGTTCCACAGGTGGGGTCTTCCAGAGCTGGACCTCTTTGCGTCACCACGCAATGCCCAACTACCAGTGTTTTGCTCGTGAGAGCATGCGCCTGGAGTTTTCTGGCCAGACGCGTTATCCCTCTGCTAGGCAGGGAGGTTTCTCTATTCCTTCCCACCCTTTCCTCTCATTCAGAGAATCCTACTAAAGTTGCAGGCAGAAGGGGCCTGCATGATTCTCGTAGTCCCCAGATGGCCTCGGCAGATTTGGTTCCCACTCAAGCAGTGGTTATCCACGGAACCTCCAGTTCCGCTGCCCATATGCTCGCAGTTGCTGTCCCAGGATCAGGGCTCGCTGGTCCATCCGGACCTTCGGTACTTGCATCTACACGCTTGGCTCCTTCAGACGAAGCTCAAAACAGATACGGGGTCTCCCCAGAAGTGGCGGCAGTCCTAGTTTTGGTGAGAAAGACCCCCACCTGCTCCGTTTACGCTACGAAGTGGAGGCGTTTTTGCCTGTGGGCCTCGTCACAACATTTGGACCCCGTCAATTGCCCAGTGAACTCAGCGTTGCAGTTATCTCCTTTCCTCATATCAAACGGGCTTGAGTTACTCCTCTATCAAGGTGCATATGTGGGCTATCTCTGCCTATCGTACCCTCTTGGGAGATAAGGCATTGTCTCAATTGGATGTCGCCCGCACCTTTCTTAGAGGAATTCTGCATATGAGACCTCCCATTTGAGACCCTATCCCACCCTGGGACGTCCTTTTTGTGTTGGAGAAACTCACCCTTCTTCCTCCCTTTGAACCGGCAGCAGATTGTGAGCTGCGTTACCTTTCTTGGAAGGTTTGTTTTTTAGTTGCGGTTACCTTAGCTCAAAGGGTTTCAGAGCTTCAGGCTCTGATGTGTAAAAGAGCCATATTAGTTTTCCACAGGGAAAGGGTTTCCCTCAGAACAAATCCTAAGTTTCTTCTGAAAGTGGTCTCAGAGTTGACCCTCAACCAGTCGGTTGACCTTCCTGTTTATTTTCCTTCCCCTTCCAATAGAGGGGAGGCTCTCCTTCACACACTGGATGTCCACAGGACTTTGAGGTATTACCTCTAGAGGACTGCTACACACCGTCAATTGGAGCAACTTTTTGTGGCCTTTGCGCCACAATGCTTGGGTAGACCGGTGACCAAGCAGACTATCTCGAAGTGGATAGTTCACTGCATCTCCTTCTGTTATGAGAAACACAGTAAGCTCTCACTGGCCCGGGTCAGTCACCCACCAGAGGAGTGGTCTGCTTCATTCGCCGCCCTGAGAAATGTCTCTATAAGGGACATATGTGTGGCCGCCACCTGGAACTCGGTGCATACCTTTGTCAAGCATTACAGCTTGGATATCGTTTCCAGATGCCGAGCTGGCTTCGGCTTAGCTGTTTTGCAAGGGCTTCTGTCCTGAGGTCTCTGGAGTCAGTATATTCCACCTCCCAGGGTCGTCTTCCTCTTTGGCGTGGACTGCTTGGTATTCAGTCCTAAGTGTTATAGCCTGCTGCAAGAGTTCCCACTTGAAATAAGTACAGTTACGTAAGAACTTACCGTAACAGTAGATCTTCGAGAGGAGCTCTTGCAGCAGGCGTCACTTCCCACCCGCCTTCCCCCTCGAGGTGTGCAGATCCATCTTCATTTTCATCTTCTACAGTCGCTTCATCTCCTTCTTTGTCAGGGTCGCTATGGGCCTTGGCGGAGAACTGAGGTGGAGCTGGTCTGCCTCTTTGTACCAGGGGCCGACAAGCCGGGGCAGGGCCGGGTGTCGGGGTGGTCCTTGCTGTGTACTGCCGCCTGAAAATTTTACCAGAGGGTTCTAGGTGCCTGCGGCGTAGTCCTAAGTGTTATAGCCTGCTGCAAGAGCTCCTCTCGAAGATCTACTGTTACGGTAAGTTCTTACGTAACTGTACTTTTCTGCAGACCCCTTTTCGATTATCTCACCTAGGTGTGATAACAGTTTGAGACCAGCAGGAGGTGGCCTGTAGCAGCCTATTACCTGCAACGATGTGGTATGTGAAATAGCCACTTTAAGGGATAGGCATTCAAATTCTTGTGCCACGGAAGATGAGATGAGGCAGGTTGCAGTTAGGTTGCCCTTTACGTGTATAGCTACTCCCTCTCCTCTAGATTGTCGGTCAGCTCTGAAAAGTCAGTAGTTGGGTAAATTTACATCTTTGTCAGCTGTGGCAGGCCTAAGCCATGTCCCAGAGACCACCAATATATCTGGTATGCTGTGGTTAACCTAAGCTTGGATCATCATGATCTTTTTTAGTAGGCTGCACACATTAACATGGAGGAAGCGTAATCCTTTAATCTTGGCTAGGTCTGAGGGTGCAGCAATAACCTCTAGGGGCCCTGGATTAAGTTCCACATTTCCTGAGCATAATAGTAGTAAGAGCAGCAGTTTCATGATTGCAGCAAGAGATAGTTTGTATAGTCTTGCTTTTGCCCACTTTTTTGTGCTCTGGTTCAGCGTTCTGTGATATCCAGGTGAGAAGCTTTGCCCTCCTAGGAGAGCAGTGATTAATACTCTGACTGAAAGGAGCAGTGAAGATTTAACTGTATGGAGGGAGAGATATGTGTCGGACAACAATAAAACCGACTGCATCCCTCCATAGTAGGTTGATCATGGGTGATGTAGTAGGGGGAAGTTATATATGCATACATACCCAATTTGTTGATGCTGTTGAGGTATTGCGATAGAACAAGGGCAACATCCAATCCCCCTCTAGCATCCTGCGAATGGTTGCAGTGTCCGCAGGGATCAGGATATAGAAGGAGTACAGGGAGGATCCAGAGGTTCCTCCCATTATGAGCAATGTGGGGAGCGTAATGTACGATCTAAGGCTTTAGGCCTGTACTGTCAGGTGCACAGTAATGTGTTTATAAAATGTGTGTTAAGAATGACCACAATAAGTGTCCTATCTGGATAACGTCAAGGAGAATAGATCTTGAGACTTTGTGATGGCTGTACTTCTCCTCTACAATAGGAGGAAACACATAAAATCAGGCTAAGCATTTTAGATAGGAAACCAAGTCCCAAAAAATATTTGAAATGCCTATCTTATGTTTATGCTTACTGTTGCCTCTTGAACCAAAGCCCCAAATAATTGTGTTACTTTGTGATTGCTCTGTCCTCTAAATATGATGAAACAGATTTCAGTCAGGCTTTTAGCATTTAATCAAAACACCATGTCTAAGTTTAAACTTGTTTTTACATGGTTAAAATATAACTTGCGTTTTAGTTACCTGATGGCAAGGAGCTTCGTCTATTTGTATTCTGTATCTATGCAAGAGTGAACGCCAAAGACCAGAAACGCCTGCGGAGAGGCTGCCATGCAAGAGGATGCCAGGATAATATGCCTGTTACATACACCTTCTTACTAAAGGTAGAAGGGGCTAGGCCATCAGGTAAGCACGTGAAGCATGCTAACGACACTCCGAGACGAACCCCAAGTGGCCCAGTTCCTAAAATGAAAACCACTAAAGAGAGAACGTCCCTCTAAACCAGGTGGTCCCCTTCACAGTTTCAAATGTATATTGCTGAACAAAAGGGAAATGCAAACTGGCAAAAGAAAAGGGACAGTGGGTGATATATGGCATAACAACAAGCGCTCGCTAGATTAATGAGAAATTCTGTTCTGGGCTTGACAAAAGGGCAAATGCAAACTAGGAACAAAGGAAAGGGGGGGGGGGAGCTGATTACATATCACA
Source organism: Neoceratodus forsteri (assembly GCA_016271365.2). Classification (NCBI taxonomy): domain Eukaryota; kingdom Metazoa; phylum Chordata; order Ceratodontiformes; family Ceratodontidae; genus Neoceratodus; species Neoceratodus forsteri. Next base: position 71,921,150 of record CM057457.1, read on the forward strand.
CAGCATGCCAACAGAAAATTTGTACAAACCTATGTAAGAGGGGAGAGAGAGAGGGATAAAGGACACAATAGGGAGGGATTTAGAATAAAGCAAAATAGGACGCCTGTAAGTGGCAGAGGGAGCTAGATAAACATAGGGAAATATTAAAGTACTTCCAAAAAATTATCTGAACATAAAAAAAAAAAACTCTGCAAAATATCATTGCAAGTTGCAAGATAAACCAATTTATATCAGAATGGCAATACTGAAAAAAACAGTATATAGTCCACAGACTGCCCAGATATAACTGTCATTGAGCTTCGCTAGTATTCAGAAGTAGTCCAAACAAGATTCTCGTTTAGTCCATATCTCTTCTTATGGATTCTTAAGGTAAAAATCCACCATGCTTCTCTCCTTAAAAGGGGGGATTCTGTGTTGCCTCCTCTGTGGTAGAAATACTCTCTCCAGTCCAAAAAATCTGAGCCGAAACCTGATGATGTGCTTCCAAAAAATGTCTTGCCGTGGGGGGGATCGCTCATATCCCCTTCTGATAAAACTTCTGTGCTCTCTGAACCTTTGTTTAAGTGGTCATGTAGTTTCACCTGTATAATACAGAGAACATAGGTGTAAGATGCAGTATACAACAAAATCAGAATTGCATGTTATCAGACTCCTAATATCATAAATTTTATCATTCCATGTGCTTTTAATATTCTTGGTCTTAATGCCACTATTACAGTGTGTACAGTTACCACCCGTAAAGTAACCCTTAATGTCTCTATTGAGCCATGTTGGAATAAACCAGATCTGTACCATAGAGATGGGCTCCACTTAAGTTTTAAGGGCAGCAGGCAGCTGGGAATGTGCCTTAAGGAGATTGATGTTCATTTAAGCTGACCAGTGGGGAGGGTGAGGGAACCAGCCATAGAGCTGAAAAAAAAAGTTGTCCACCTACCAGTAACAAGAAGGTAGTCACAGGGGCCAGGTTAGTGTACCTGAATGCTAGGAACCTTAAAAAGGATAAATTAGCAGAACTGCAGTATCTCATCACCAAATAAGATATTATTGGTATAGCCGAATCATGGAATAAAGATGGTGACTGGAACAAAGAAGTCCCAGGTTATCAACTGTTTAGTAGGGACAGGGAGAAGTGCAAGGAAGGAGGTATTGCACTTTATGTCAAAAGTTGCATAGAATGTTCCAGTACTGACATTAACCTTGATTTTACTATGTTGAAATACTATGGATGGACTTGACAGAACTCGAAGGCAAGAAACTCTGGGTAGCCATATTTAATAGGCCACCGGATAGCCCAGTGAGAGAGAACAATTCATAGAACATATAACAGACATGGCTGATGATAATGCCATTCTGATTATGGGGAATTTGAACTTACCAGATATTAACTAGGCAGACAATAGAGTAATAGGTTCCACTGAAAAAATATACTTTGGGTTACTATCCTCCCGTTTAGATCACTGCATACTCAAACCAACCAGGGGGCAGAATATACTGGATGTACTCCTGACTCTCATCAGCTCTAATATATTAAACATCAGTGTTAACCCCCCCTCAACTGAGTAACTGTGATCATAACAGTATAAGTTTTAAAATCAACAAAGCCAAGATGTATGCCAGTGGGAAGATTGAATAAAAACTGTAATAGAGCACATTTTGCAGCTATGAAAGAATTGTCACAAATGGGCTAGGAAAGTGTGTCTGTAAATCTGGACACTGAAGGATCTTACTTCGAGAGGGTTCCTGCAGTTGGTCTTCACATATAGGACTGCACCCCCTGGCGTCAGTTTCAAACAGCAAACTTATGTGCTAGAGTCATCAGCGGGACCTCCTGACATCGCCAACTATAAAGGCGGTCCCAAGATTCGCCCCTCCAGTTCTTTCCAAGCGTCACTTCAGTTCGTTTGACAGATGTGGTAGAACAGCAATCATTCGCCCGCTTAGTATTCAACTATTTTTGTCTTATTCTTTATATTTTTCTCCAAATTGTTCGAAACGATTGTATGTCGTCTCGTCTTAAGAAGAAGTGCTCCAAGTGCAGCGCCCAAATCCCACATGGGGACGACCACTCCCGCTGCCTCCTCTGCCTGGGACCTAAGCACAGCTCGGCTGAGTGTGCTAGTTGCCAAGGGTTCGACTAGGCCACACGGACCCGATGCAAGCGGATCCTTGAGGCCCATCTTCTGACCCAGCAAGTGGCTTCTGTGGTAAAGGAGCTCCAGGAGCTTAGGGGAGAGGTAGTCGTCTCCAGCCCCAGAAAAAAGGAAAAGGACAAGGACAAACACCGGGAGAGAAGCTCATTGCCATAAGGAAGACCCTTCACTTCCAGAACTGTGAGTATCACTATTACGGGCACTCCATCCACTTCTGCAGGCCGGACGCCTTCTCCCCTTCCTGTTGAGGTCTGTGGGCAGCAGGGGATTCCCTCTCTCAAGGTAGCTATCGGTTCTCCCACTCGTAGCACCGCCGATAAGTCGCCCTGCCGCCGGGCACCTGGCCCAGACCGATGAGCCTAACCACGGTCCTTCTTCCGCAGCCAGCCCGGTTGCGACTGATAAGCTGGACGACGGATCCTCTGTCAACCAATCTACTCTCCTGTCGGGCTCCCTTGAGGACCCTGACACCAGGATGAGTGTGCTCGTGGGGAACACTTAATCCCTGCCGGTCTCTACCCCAGGGATTCGCCACCTGTTCCCGACCTTTCCCTTCCATCAGGATCGCTCCCAGACCTGTCGTTGGGGTCTCTTCCAGAGCTTCCCCCTTCGCCTGGTTCTTTTCCAGCTCCGGATGCCCCTCCTCCTAGGGGTCCGTTGCTGGACCAGGATCTTTTAGGTATGGAGCCCCCGGCCCTATTCCTGATCCCTGTGCTGCCCAGCAGCCCTTCGGCACCTCGCCAAGGCCTTCAGCCCTCCCCTTGAGACTCTGGCGTGCTCGGGCCCGACCCCATGTTTCGCCACCAGGCAGCCCTCCGCCAGACCCTTCTCCGACGCTGGGCCTGGTGCCTCAGATGCCAGGATATCCACCATTAGGTTATCCCTCAGGGTTTGCAGGGTGCCAGTACCCTTACTGGCATCATCCTGCTTACCAGCCCTTGGCCGGATATCTGGGGTACCAGCCTCCTCCTCCTCCACCGCCTGATCGCGAATCTGTTCGGCATGGTGGCAGGATGCTAGGACACTACTCTTACAGAACCTAGGCAGTCCCAGCCACTCTGAGGAATTCTACCCAGAGCAACACCTCCTCCTCCAGTTCCTTTGGGATGTGCTGTGGGATGGATCCTTCCTTTCCCAGTGGTTCGGAGCCCTTGGGTTCGGATTCCAGTATTGACCTCTCTGAACCTCGTTCACCGATCGAACTTCATCCAAAAGAATCCCCAAAATCCCACCAGAAGGACCCTTCTTTTGGGGATCTCTTGAGAACTGTTCAAACAGCAGGGGGCTAGCCATCCAAGGAGATAGTTCTCAGCAAAAAAGGCTGGCTGAACATTTGGACTTGTCCACCACAGACCTTCTACCCATCCCCCCTTGGATGGGTCCGCACAAGGATCTAGTTACTACAATATGGCAACAGCCCTCTTCCATCCCGGCTGTTTCCAGGAAGGCTGACATAACCTAATTCCCCCCGACAGGGATTTCTCATCTGACTTGGCACCCAAAAGCCGACTCTGTGGTCATCACGGCTGCGCATAACCGCTTGGCTCAATCTAAACATTTGAGTTCCTCCCCACCAGACAAGGGCTCAAGACAACTTGACCAGTTCAGTAGGAAGAGCTACTTGTCCACTTCCTGTGCCATCCAGTTGCTGAACTACGTATCCCACATGGTGGCTTTTCAGAAGTCCTCTCTCACAGAACTGGAGCGGGACCTTCAGGACATCCCTGATTAAAAAAAAAAAAAAAAAAAAAGGGCTAAACTGCTGGACAAGGTTCGCATGAATAAATCTTCCTGCCGTCACGCTCCGGGTGCTTCCAGCAGTTCTGTGGCTGCGGGCTGTGTCATAGGAATCTGCCTTCGGTGCCTAGCATAGCTGCGCCTCGCAGGTTTGGCACAGGATGTTCAGTCATCCCTTTAGGGCGCACCTTTCCGGGGTTCTGTCCTCCTTGGCGGTGACGCGAAAGACATTATAGGGCTGCAAGAGAGCGGGTAGGTCTCTTGGAGATGTAAGCTCCATGTATTGGATGGGTCAAAAGAACAGCTCTTTTGTTGCCAGAGAAGATGGAACAAGAACCAGAACAAGCATCAAGGTAAAAGACGTGCCACTGGCTCTGGAGCCCAAGCTCCTCAGGCTAAGTTTGCCAAAGTAGCCTTGGGGAACCAAAGCTCTACTCCCTTCGGCATCCTGACTTGCTTCCCCTCCTCCTGCTCCCTCCGTCCCCCTCGGAGGAACTGGTAGGAGGGAGGTTCAGTCTCCACCTGGAGGGGTGGAAGTCCATCACCACAGATGTATGGGTTCTTCAGCTCATGCAAAGAGGTCACTCTATCGAGTTCCTGGAAATTTCACCTTCAACCCCTCCGGGAAGGTCTTTTTACCCATCTGGTCAGATCCCCATCATCCACCAAGAGATCCAGGCCCTGCTGCAAAAAGCAGCCATAGAACCCATCCCTCCAAATCAACTAGGAAAGGGATTCTACTCCCATTTCTTCCTAGTCCCAAAAAAGACGAGGGATCTGCGACCTATCCTGGATCTCAGCATGCTCAACCTCTTTGTGGAGTACAAGAAATTCATCATGCTGACTCTTCGGGGACTCCTGCCCCTGCTCCCTTCAAACACATGGCTGTGCTCCCTGGATATGCAGGATGCTTACCTTCATATCTCTATCCTCCCGGCCCACCGCCGCTCCCTTCAATTCGAACCATTTCCAATTCAAGGCACTTCACTTTGGCCTGTCCTCAGCGCCCCAGGTTTTCACCAAGTGCCTAGCAGTGGTAGCGGCGTTTCTTCGCCCAAGGGGCATATATGTGTTCCCATACCTGAATGACTGGCTCTTTTCAGCCCCATCCCCAGACAGCCTGAAAGAGTCTCTCTTCTTCACTCTGAATCTGTTTGCCTAGCTGGGCATCTCGTCCACTCTCCCCAAGTCTCAGCTAATACTCTTTCAGCGCCTCCAATTTATTGGAACAGTACTGGATACAGTCCAGAGCAAGACCTTCTTACCATTGGATGGAGCCGAGACCTTGGTTTCTCAGGCCACTTTGGTGGCTAAAGCTCAGTGGACCCCGGCACACTCGGTGCTCTGTCTTTTGGGTCTTATGGCAGCAGCCATTCCTACCACCCCCTGCCCAGACTGCACATGAAGGTTACCCAGTGGTCTCTTCGAGTCCAGTGGGATCAACGATCGGACAACATGAACCAATTTGTCATGATCTCCAGCAACCTTCAGAAAGACCTCCCCTGGTGGCAGGACCTCACCAACTTGTTGGGAGCCCCCTTCCACTCTCTGGCTCCCTCCCAGACCCTCACCTCAGATGCCTTCGATATGGGTTGGGGAGCCCATTTGGGGGATCACAGAAGTCAAGGTTCGTGGTCTCCTCAGGAGCAACATCATCACATCAACATCCTGGAGACCAGAGCAGTCCTCTATGCTCTCCAGGCCTTCCAGTCGTTACTCCTCCCAGGAACACTTCTGGTCCAGACAGACAACATGGTGACTGTCTGGTACCTCAACAAACAGGAAGGTACCCAGTCTGTCCTCTTTGCAGGGAAGCAATGAGAGTATGGTATTGGGCTATTCAGCACAGCCTGTTTCTGACAGCAGTCCATGTACCAGGCGTGCACAACGTCCTGGTGGACAGCCTCAGCCGATCAGTAGACAGGGCTCACAAGTGGGTTCTAAAGCAGGAAGTAGTTGAAGACCTGTTTCTTCAGTGGGCTCAGCCAGACCTAGATCTGTTCACCTCCCCATGCAGTGCAAAACTACCCAATTTTTGCTCAGTCGTTCCCGGGCATGGTGCTTTTTGGCGAGACGCAGTCTCTCTCTTGGACAGGGAGGTTTCTGTACACATTTCCTCCCTTTCCTCTCATTCAGAAGGTTCTGTTGAAACTCCAGCCAGAAGGGGCCCACTTGATTTTGATTGCCCCTCTGTGGCCCCGGCAAATTTGGTTCCCACTGTTACAACTAGTTCTAGAACTGCCGGTCCTTCTGCCACTGTTTCATGTCCTTCTGTTTCAGGAGCAGGGCATCCAAGTCTTCAGTCTCTCCAACTTCATGCATGGCACCTGAGGACATAGCAGTTTCTCTCTATGGAGTTTTCTCTCAGGTTGCTCAGGTCCTGGTGGAAGCCAGAAAACCCTCTATCAGATCGACCTATGCCATGAAGTGGAAGAGATTTTCTATCTGGGCCGCAGCCAAATGCTTGGACCCTTTTTCTTGCTCAGCTTCCCACGTGTTAGAGTACCTCTTACATCTTTCTGAGTTGGGACTTAGTTACTCCTTTATTAAGGTCCATCGGCCTACCACCTTCCGGTGGAAGGCAAAGCCCTAGCACAACTAGAGGTTTCCAAAACTGTCTTGAAGGGTATCCTTCACATCAAACTTCCAAACCAAACCCCTGCCCTCCCTGGGAACTTAATTTTATGTTGGAGAAACTTACTTTGCCCCCTTTTGAACTGGCAGCAAGTTGTGATATGCGCTTCCTGTCCTGGAAGACACTTTGTGGTTGCAGTTACTGCAGCTTGGGTCTCAGAGCTTCAGGCCTTTGTTTGCAGAGAGGCTTATTTGATTTTCCACAAGGACCGCATGGTCCTGAGGACTAATCCTTACTTTCTTCTGAAAGTGGTTTCGGAGATGAGACTCAAGCAGAGTGTTGAAGTGCCGGTCTGTTTTCCTCAGCATTCCTACAGGGGCCAATATCTTTTGCACACTTTGGATGTGCATCAGATTTTGAGGTACTATACCTCCCGGACTAAGGTTTGAAAGTCAAGCCAACTCTTTGTGGCCTTTGCCTCCCAGTGCCAGGGCAAGGCCATGTCTAAACAGACTATTTCTAGGTGGCTGGCTAACTGTAGTCACTACACTTACCAGAAATATGGAAAAACCCTTCCGGGGATGGTTAAAGTCCAATCTAACAGAAGCGTGGCCACTTCTACCGCTTTTTTCAGGAATGTGTCCACTGTGGAGATCTGTGCAGCGGCCACTTGGTCTTCCGTCCACACCTTCACTAAGCTCTATGGTTTGAGTCTGGAAATTGCCTCAAGGCGTCTGGTTTCGGCCTTGCAGTTTTGCAGGGTCTTCTGTCTTAAGGCAGATGTGTTCCTCCTCCCGGAAACTCATGTCCGACTCCTCCTTTTTGTTAGACTGCTTGGTATTCAGTCCTATATGTGAAGACCTACTGCAGGAACCCTCTTGAAGTAAGATATAGCAGTTACGTAAGACCTTACCGTAACAGTAGATCTTCGAGAGAGGTTCCTGCAGTAGGTCTAGTTTCCCACCCACCTTCCCCCAGCTCCTGGAAATTTTCCTCTTTTTTTTCTGTCTAGTCCCCGGGCCTAGCCAGGGCACAGGGTCCCCGGAGTCGTTCCTCCTTTCTTTCTGCTATCCCCTCTCTAGGTCTCCTGTAGAAAAGAACCGGAGGGCGGGCACGGGTCCGCCCCTTTTATAGTCGAGCTGACATCATGTCACCTGACATTGTGGGCGGTCCCTACTGATTGCTAGCTACAAGTTTGCCGTTCGAACCTGACTCCAGGGGGTGCAGTCCTATATGTGAAGACCTACTGCAGGAACCTCTCTCGAAGATCTGCTATTACGGTAAGTTCTTACGTAACTGCTATATCTTAGGATTTATTTACTAATATGACAGTGCTACAGGCCAAGTATGTCCCAGCCAGGCAGGTGTATAATAGGGGCAAGAACCCCTTATGGTTCAACACTAGGATCAGTAAATTGATTTAAAAAAAAAAAAAAAAGGCACAGGTATGTTCCGTGGTTTAACCCCCCAGAGAATAGTTACTCTCACTCTCAAACTCTATCGGGTTTAAACATCAGCAGAATAATTACAAAAGAGAAGGGTTACAAGAAGTTGACAGAACTCATTGTCAATAAATCTGCAGGGCCAGGTGGACTCCATCCAAAACTTCTGAGAGAACTGGCTGATGTTTTGGCACCGATTAATATGGACATAGAGGCTTCTAGTAAGGATCTATTACCTATCCCACATGACTGGAAGAGTAGTGATTGCTATGTGCAAAAAAAAAAAAAAGCAGTAAAGCAAATCCTGTAAACTATAGGCCTATTAGTCTGATGTCCACTGTTGGAAGATTATTGAAAGCACTGTAAAGGATGAAGTAAGGAAGTACTTCGTGATAAAGGCCAAGTTGATTCCACTCAGCATGGCTGTACTAAAAACAGTGCATGCACTACCAATTTGATTAGTTTTTATGACTAGGTTGGCCACAGTTTGGACCAGGGTAAAGAGGTGGATGTTATATGTCTCAATTTTAGGAAGGCATTTGATACCGTCGCACAACATTCTTGGTGTCCACGCTTCTTCCCTTGGGCTTGGACATTCTATTAGTAAAATGGATTTAGAATTGTTTGGTTGATAGAAGGCAGGCAGTAAGAATTAATGGATATTTGTCACCTGAGGGCGGAGTTACTAGTGGAGTGCCGCAGTGTGCTGTCCTTGGACCCTTATTCAATATTTTTATTGGTGATCTCTATTTATTCTGGGAACAAAGTGATAAAATTTGCTGATGATGCTAAGTTGGGGGGCACTGTAAATACAAAGTTAAATATAAAGAGTGTGAAGGATGATCTTGAGGACATAGTGAAATGGGTTGACGACAAGATGCAGTTTAATCTTGATAAATGTGTTGTCATACACTTTGGCAGGAACAATGGGATGCATGAATATTTTATCCATGGAACAAAACTGAGTGATGTAAATAGAGAAAGGGACCTTGGTATTCTAGTTAGCAATGATCTTATAAATAGTGCCCACTGTAGCCAAGTGGCCAATAAAACTGGGTACCTAATTAAATGCATGCAAAGGTCTTTTTTTTTCTGTCTAGATCTCAATTGGTACTATATATATACACACTTACATTAGGCCACATGTAGATTATTGCTCACAACAGTGGAATTCATATTTAAAAAAGAAAAATAGAGAACACAAAAGATGTTTACCAAGCTTATTCTGAGGTGTAAGAGCAAGCCTTATGAGGATAGGCTGATAGACTTAGGCCTACGGCCCCTGGCCTTGAGAAGGATCAGTAGCGACATGCTGCCTTTTTATAGAATTTTGGATGATCCCATGTTAAAAAGTGAATTGTCTAGTCTATAAGGATTTTAAATATGAGTTAAGAGGGCACAAATGACAAGTAACAGATACAGTATTAAAAATTGACCAGTGGAAAATACTCCTATATACTAAAGGCTATAAAACTCTGGAATCAGTTACCTGGGGACATTGTCCAAGCGCCTGGCCTACCTATATTTTAAGATAAAACTGGACAATTACTTTAATGAAGGTAACATTGATTACCACTACTGAGCAGTAGGGACACCATTTATGGGCTATGACCTTCTGCTCTCCTATTACCAAAGTATTGGAGTCTACATTTAAACCCAGTTATTGAAGGTGAAAGTTATGGAGCAAGTAATATGCAATTACTTTAATATGTAAATGGATGGCAACACTAATCACATCTGCTTCTTTCTGGAAGCATTGTTAGAATTCAGTTTTTCCTCTTCTACAATACTTATATCACAACTCCACACATTTGTGTCATCACATATGCGATACATCTGGTAAGCTACTCTTTGAGTGCTGTACAGGGCAAAAACCAAAAAGACTGGACCAAGTAATATTTTAAAATCTTTTTGCAAATCAGTAAAATATATTTTAGAAGTCCAACTTTGAGCTCTCCAACTGCCCTGATAAAGAATGTGTAACTCCCAAAAGCGAGCCTCTTTATTTTACTGCTAGTCTAATAATAGTTTTTCTCTTGCATACTAATGAAATAACATGTTTCTCACATTTCTGAGTGTTTTTAAAAAATGTAATACAGTAATCATTTAATGTAAAATGACACTGGGCACTTAAAGTAGATTATAGAGATGTTTACTCTTACCTCAATGCACACCGTGCAGAGTTGATGAGCCAATGCCCATCAGTTAAATACGGACAGATCTGGAGCGGGCATCACATAGCCCTTCTTTTGTGGGTGTTGCCAGTCATGGTGATGGTAAGAGTAGAAACACTGCAGGTGTTGGAAGACCTGGTGTGGGCATTTTCCACCACTGGCAGTGCTGCAGTCTGCACCACTCTCATGAGCTCTTGCAGGTCTACAGGAAATTCTCGCATTCCAATTCCACCTTTTTGTTACACGTCACCAGCATTTCACCACCTTTTTGTTACGCATCACTAGCATTCCACCTTCTTTTTGTTACATGTCACTAGGCCTCACCCAGCATTGCTTTAAACACTGATACCAGTCGGCACCACCACAGGAGGCCATGATGTAGACGTGCACTGAAATGCAGTCTCCATGTGGAGTACTGTGCAAGATTCAGGAGCCCACATGTGTGTAAGGACTGTGATATGGCAGAGGCAGTACAGAGAAAGGATGCCAAAATGGTCCAGGGGTTTGGGGAGAAGGCATTCATGGAATGGTTGAATGATCTTAACATGTAAACCCTGGAGACGAGTAGTGAGGAGGGGATGTCATAAAAATGTTGAAATATCTCAATCGAATTAGCAGGGGGAGCTGTAACAAACTGTTTACCGTAGGGTGTAAACAGAAGCATAAGAGGGATCTGCTGCGGCTGATGGAGGGTAGGTTCAGGAGAGACATCTGCAAGTACGTTTCTTAGGAAGAGTAATGAACTGGAGGAACAGACTACCAGAAGAGGTAGTCTGCCAAAACTGAATGGATTCAAACATTGGTGGGACCTGATAAAAGCAAGAGATGGTGAAACTGGAGGTGCAAAAAGGGGTGGATAGTAGGGCTGAGGCAGAATAGGTAGGGTTGTACAGACTGTATGCTAGTGGGCTTTGAAACCCAGGAAATCTTACTGTATTCTGACATAAGCAATATGATCTCACCATAAGACTGCCCTGGAGCCAAAATGGTTAACAGAACCTATGCTAATAATGGAATGCTAGGCTCGAGCTCTGTTTTCAAACCACTGCCCCTGGAATACATCCTGCAATCGTCCGATTCTTTACTCCACTTGCCTAGTACAGATGTCTCGGAGAGCCCTCCTTTATCTTTCTTGAAGATTTAATTTTCTGTTTTTTGGAGTACTTTTCATTTCTATTCGGTTTTAAAGCACTGTCCTTTGTTTTTCAGGTAGATTAGTGTTGATTTACTGTTGTTCCGGTTAAGTTTTTAGGTTTTCTGTCTGTTCGTTTAACCAGGAGGAAACCGAACATTTACATTTTTTAAAAAGTAAATTTATATTTAAAACTGTTCCCTGGGCTGGTTGTTCAAATTTGGGTATTTTAGAGAGAAACCGGAGTAACTCTTGGTTCTTTTATTGGTTACTGAACCGACTGCCTTAAAACAAAATCTGTGTTTATCTGTGTGGGATTCTGACTCACAGAAAACCCACTTTTTAGGGTTTTCTCCTAGTATGTCACTACCCCAAAAAAGAACCGGCCCAACAGGTTTTCAGCATTGTATAGAGTGCGGTGAACCATTTGCTAAAGCAGGTCATCACTTGATTTGTGTTTTTTTGCCTAGGGTTGACCACCTGAATGCAGATTGTGAAATTTGTAAGAATTCTCTTCAGTCAGCATTTGAAGGGTGTTTGAATTTACTGAAGGAAAAAATGGCTGAGAAGGCTACAATATCATGCGTACAATAGCATTTTGGAATCGATTACCAAGTACTGTGGTTGGTATATCCGAACCAAATAAGTTTAAAAAAACTCTCAACAAATTTTTGGGTTATTAAAAGTTGTGCCCCACTAGAGTGGGGGGACGTAGACGATGGACTCATGTCTAATTGCGTCCCAAACTTACAAAGTACAAAAAAGGCTGCCTACCCAGCTTCAGATAAACTTTCCTCTTCTCAGAACGAAAAACCCAGGAAATGGTTGAACAACCCTCTGACCATGGTGATAGTTCCTCAGATAAAAAGAGAACCGCAGACACTGCTTCTGAACCGGCAAGTTCTGCCAAGAAGAAAAGAAAAGAAAAACACTCAGTTAAGGAACCACAACTGACGAGTTTGTTGCTTCCTACCACAGAAGAAATAGCTAACACTATTAAGATTATTCAGGTGCTACAAACTGGTACCACACTTCAGCGTCCCAGTTGACAGACCTTGGTTCAGGATCTGGGTTCTTTCTCGGTTCCCGGTTCCTTTAAACAGTTTGTTGAGGGTGAAGATGAGGATGGTGAGGACGATGCTGATGACTTTGAGGAGCCTCCTGAACCAGATGTGTCCTCTGACTCCCTTGATAAGGGAGCTGAGGATTCTTCTACCTCCTTTGCTTTTATGAAGCAAGTGGCACAAACTCTGGACTTCACCCATGAATCCATAGAGGAGCCAGAGTTCATGGAGCAGGAAAAAGGTTGTTGCCCATCCACAAATCCCTAAAGAGGCCTCTAGAATCTTGCAGACCCCCACTTCTATTCCCCCAGTGGACAAGAGGATGGATAGGAAGTACTGGGTTAACAAGTCTGGAGCAGAGTTCCTCTTCGGACACACCAGCCATGACGGGGTGGTGCAGGCTGCTGCATGTGACAAAGCAGCTATTCCCCTGGCATCACACTCGCCTGATAAGGATTCTAGAAAGATGGACTCTGGCCAAGAAATCCTGTCTGGGTGCCTCTTTGGCCAATAGACAGGCAACTTATATGGCTTATGTGTCCAGATATCAAAAGAATCTTTGGAACATAGTTTCAGAGATTGGCAAGGTGTGCCCTAGACCTATGGCATCAGACCTGTCTGAAGCTGCAAAAAGGGGCACAGAGGCTTCAAAATGCCAGTTTCAGGTGGCAGTAGATGACAATGACATTGCAGCCAGGCAAATGGCAACCTCAGTGTCCCGGAGGAGATTTGCTTGGCTGAGGGCCACAAATCTGTCCCAGGACACCCAGACAAAAGCACTGGATTTTCCTTGTGAATCTGCATCTCTGTTTGGTGAGCAAACAGGCTTACACGAAGAAGATGGATGAGTACAAGGTGGCCTGTAAGAGTGCTGCTGCTAATGACAAAGCAGCTATACCTCAGTAGTACCAGAGCAAAGGGCGTAGGGGTAGAACCCATTACAGACCTTTCTTCCAGGCTCAGCCATTGCCAGCCTACAGCCTCAGAGAGGTAGTTCAGGGGAAGCAAGCGTGCTGGCCCCAGCATTCAGCCAAGTGCACAAACAAAACAGACCTACTGAGGGGTCGGCCAGGGTCACCTTCCCACTTCCAGTAGGAGGCAGGCTGGCTTGCTGTCTTTGGGCTTAGGAATCTAGTACCACAGACAAGTGGATCCTGGAGGTAGTGAGCCAGGGAGCTTGCCCTCAGTTTCAAGGTTCTATCCAAACTGAAAGCAAGAGTTCTAGGGACACGGATATGTTGTTCATCCACACAGTCTGACAGGTTCCTTGCCGCTTCAAATCTTGCCAGAAGGTCTTCAAGCTGGCTCCTCCCACCTACACAGGTGGTAAAACTCTCGGGCCCCATGACACCAGATCTTCCTTACCGCTTGGAAGCTCAGGTTCCCTCCTTAGCGCTCTGCGTCTAGACTGGATCCAAACTCTTCGGTTCACCCGAAAATTATTTTAAAGTTTTCTAGACTTCGGTCTACTTCTTCCTTCGTGGCTGTGATGGACAAATAGACTCCCAGTTTTCGGCAGTGCCCATGTTGGCAGAAGATGTCTAGGACCAATCGGCACTCCACATGCTTCTACTGCCTTGGGCTTGACCACGACCCGCAGGCCTGCGAGTTGTGCAGGTCTTTTTTGGCAAACGTCCTTGAAGACCGTGCTGCCCGGCTCCAACTTGGGCTCCCCGAGAAACGTTATCCGCCGGTGAAGTCCAAGAAGGCCCATTGGGCGGTTTCTGCGGTGGCTGGCTCGGTTGATCAACTCGAGCAGATGATCACCCTCGCGGAGGAGGTGGCCCAGGCCGCATCTTCATCTTTCTCGATCGCGGCATTTATCCCGCTCTCCTTGGGATCCTCCTACACAGCTTCTTTTAAGGAGCTTTGCCAATCCCTCTCCACGAAAGGTGAGGGGCCATCGAGACACTCTTCTCGGTCAAAAAAGAAGGACTTGAAAGGTAAGTCCCACCGTCGACGTTCGTGGGAGCGGGAGAGGTCCCCTTCCCTGGACAGTCGACACTTCACTTCGGTCGAGGTTGCGGCTAAGGCCGCTGACTTCATGGTGTCCCCGTCAGGTCAGCCGAAGCAGACAACCCTTCATCACTGGTTTCCCCGGTGGAAACTGAGGACTTGCCTGCGCCTTCTGTGCCGGAGTCCCCAGTCAAGGCTCCCGAGCCGAGGGAGGAGCGGGTTTCCCCCGCTCCCTCCCAGACCCACCCTCGGAAACACCAATGGTCTCAGTCTCGGACCTCGTCTCTGTCCAGCCGATCCTGCCGGCATTGGTGGTCTCGGTCTCTGCACCAAGGAAAGTGGCGGCGCGGCTTGTCCTAGTCTTCCTCGGAGGAGAGGCTTCGGCGCAAATTGTGTCGACGCTACGAGGACTTAATGTGGCAGCAGCTCCTTCTGACTGGGAACAAGCTGACGCCGTCGCCTTCCCCGGCCATTAAGTGGCTGTCACCCAACAGGCCGAAACAGCCCCTTGCGGTAGAAAAGGTGCAAAACCTGGGCTGGTTGTTAGGCGAAACCAGCTAACCCCACGGTGTGGTGGAACCTCCGCCTCCACAACCGGAATTGGCTCCGACCAAGGATTCTTGGTCGGGTCAGGGACTGCCCCACCAGTTGTCAGTCACCCTCACTCCCAACCGTCCTCGGCAGGTGGAGGGTGGCTCAGGCCCTAGGCAGCTCTTCGCAAACTCCTCGGAGTCTGACGATGACTCCTCCCTGTTTTCCAGGCCCCTTGACCTGGAGTCTGATGGAGGGCAGTCGATGGACGAGAGCCCATCATCATTCATGGGTCTGCTTTGGCTCATCTCGGAGTCCACCAGGATGCAGCTCGAGCCCGTATCCAAGCGGGCCAAGTATCCCCTCACAGAGATACTGGACAGAGAGGATTCTTCCACGGAGGTCTTTCCAGTGGCTGAAGCCATTGTTGGCCCAGCCTTGGAGCTGTGGCAGCGGCCGGCGTCCTGTCCTGCTGCTTCGGCCAGGATGGCCAGCAAGTATGCGGTCCTTGCCGGATTTTTGTCTGCTTTCTCGGAACACCCTTCTGCGGAGGGGTTGGTTACCGACAGCGTTTTCCGGCGTTCTGGGAATGCTAGAGATGTGGACAAGCCCCCCAACAGAGTCCAACAAGATGGACTATGCTGGGCACAAAGTATACGCTGCGTCCTCCCTCGGCCTCTGTCAGGCCAGTTTGGCCGTACTGATGGCGCACTTCTCCCACGCCCTAATGGGCTCCCTGGATGAGGTGATTCCTCATCTCCCAGCTGATCTGCAGACTACGGTCAAGCAGGTGTGGGATCAGGGAAGGGCAGTGGCGAAACAGCAGCTCCAAACGGCTCTCGATATTGGAGACTCCTGTGCCCGGTCAGTAGTGGCCGCAGCGGCCAAGCGCCGCAGAGCTTGGCTGAGGATAACCACCTTTATGGCGGATACCCAGCACAAGTTGGCAGATGTCCCCTTCCTGGGTACCGACTTGTTCGGACCTGGAGTGGAAGGCCACCTCCAGAGAATTGAAAAGTCCAATGCCACCTTGGACTCTGTCACGTCTGCTCAGAAGGACAAAGGCCGTCGACAGCAACATAAGTCCTTTCACCCTTCTGCCCCTGCGGCACGTCCGGCCCAGCAACATCAGCATCAGGGTCAGCAGGCTCGCACTTGGTACCCTAAAGCCAAGCCTGCAGCTTCCTCTAACAGGAGGCCGGGAGGAAAAGGCCCAGGAGGTCCCTCGGACGGTCCTTCCTCCAAGCCTGCCCAGTGACTGGTTGAGGGGTGTCACCCCCAACCTCGTTGCTTCCCCCTGGGTTCCCCCGTGGGGGGACGGCTCCACCACTTTCTTTCTGCCTGGTCCACTATCACCACGGAGCGCTGGGTGTTGGAGGTGGTAGGAAAGGGTCTGCCTCTGGAGTTCAAGCAGGCCCCGGCCTTCCAAGCCATCGCCCCGCGAGGGGTTACGGGGTCCGCAGCCTCTCTGTCGGCCCGCCGATCCCATTGCCCTGCTCCTCCAAAAGAAGGTGATCAGGAAGGTGGCGGATCCTCCACCAGACCCAAGGTTTGTGTCCAGGTACTTCCTGGTCCCGAAACGGATGGGGGGCTGGCACCCCATTCTAGACCTGCACAACTGAACAGGTTCCTAAGGTCTTGAACCTTCAGGATGGTCACTTGGCTCAGATAATCCCATCCTTGGAACGAGGCATGTGGTTCTGTTCTCTGGACCTCCAGGACGCGTTCTTTCATGTCCCAATCTGTCCATCCCACCAGCGATTCCTCCACTTCAGAGCAGAGGGGTCCCTCTGCGAGTTCTGGGCCATGCCCTTTGGCCTTTCTCTAGCTCCCAGGATCTTCACCAAATGTTTGGCAGTGGTGACAGCATTCCTGCGGCGCCAAAGGGTCTGGGTGTACCCCTACCTGGATGACTAACTGATTGCGGCCTCCTCCAGAATGAAGGTGGAGCGGTCCAGGGATCTGGCCCTCCAGGTTTGCTCTCAAGTTGGCCTCCTTATCAATGAGGCCAAGTCGGAACTCGTGCCAAAGCAGATGATCCAATTCATCGGGGCAGAGCTCGACTCTGTGAGCCAGAGCACGGCTCCTGGCGGACAGGGCCGAGGTTCTTTCTTCTTTTGCCCAATCATTTCAGGTTGGGCAGTTGCGACCTGCCCGGGACTTCCTGGGCCTCATGGTGGCCTGCACCAGCGTGGTCCATTGGCACATGCGTCCCCTACAGTGGGGACTGGCCAGCCAATGGTCACAGCACTCCGGTCCTTTGGATCAGCCAGTGACAGTGACCCGGGAGATGTGGAACACTCTCCAGTGGTGGATTGTTCCAGCTCATCTGCAGGAGGGTATCCTGTTTGTCCGCCCGAGCCAACGGTCTCTATCGACCGACGCCTCTCTGATGGGTTGGGGTGCCCATCTGGGGGAGCACAGAGCGCATGGCCTCTGGTCCCTTCAGGAGTCCCGATGCCACATCAATCTGCTGGAGCTTTGAGCGGTTTGTCTAGCCCTCACCACCTTCGCTCCATTTGTACGGGGTCAAGTGGTCCAGGTCCAGATGGAAAATACCACGATCATGTACTACCTAAACCACCAGGGCAGGACACACTCCATGTCCCTGTGCAGGGAAGCTCTCCGCATTTGGTCCCTCATGCGCAGCCTGGAGGTGGATCTCCTTGCCATCCATGTGGCAGGAGCCTCCAACATTCTGGCCGATGCCCTAAGCCGGATAGGAGCTGCATCCCACAAGTGGTCTCTCCTGCCGGAGGTAGTACAAGATCTCTTCTCCCACTGGGGCATGCCTCAGGTGGACCTGTTTGCCTCCAGGGAGAATGCGAAGCTGAGGCTGTTCCATGCCCATCCCCCTCAGCAGGGCTTACTGCATGAAGATGCCTTCTCGAGGCCATGGACCCCGGGCCTCTTCCTTCCTCCATTTCCCTTGATCCACAAGGTGCTTCTCAAGGCAAGGAGGGACAAGGCGCAGGTGATTCTGGTAGCCCCAGAGTGGCCTTGTCAGTTCTGGTATCCAGATCTCCTCAGCCTCAGCTCCAGGCTCCCGAGGTGGCTCCCAGCCTGCCCAGACCTGATCTCAGTCAATCAGGGGAAGGTATTCCATCTGGACCTTCAATCCCTGCACCTGACGGCCTGGTTCCTGAGTGGCTAGAGTTCCAGACCTTGGGTCTTTTCGACAAGGTCCTCAACGTTGTTAAGGCTTCCCGTAAAGAGTCGACCAGGAAATGCTGTGCCTTTAAATGGAAGAGATTCTCCCTTTGGTGTCAGGGCAAGGGCCTGGACCCTTCCTCCTGTTCCTTGGCAAGCATTCTGGACTATCTGTGGTCCCTTTCTCAGCTAGGGCTTCGGTCAACGACTCCTAAGATGCACCTGGCAGTCATCTCTGCTTACGGGGTACGGGCTGGGAAGCAGTCGGTGGCGCAGGAGAAGGTGGTCGGGCGCTTTTTCAAAGGCCTTGATCACATATGCCCTCTGGTGCGAGACTCTCCACCTCCATGGGATCTACTGCTGGTATTGGCTAAGCTCATGGGCAAGCCATTCGAACCGATGCACAGGTGTGACATCTCTCACCTGTCGTGGAAGACCGCCTTCTCGGTGGCTATCACGTCAGCCAGAAGGATGGGAGAGCTCCAGGCGCTTTCCATCGAGTCTCCTTATCTGGTCTTCCACAGGGACAATGTTGTCCTGTGCCCCCAACCGAAATTCCTTCCGAAAGTGGTGTCAGAGTTTCACCTTAATCAGGTGTTGACTCTGCCAGTGTTCTACCCCAATCACACCTCGGAGGCCGAATATAGGCTCCATACTCTGGACCCTAGAAGGGCACTTCGCTTATTATAAGGAGCGGATGGCTGAAGTTCGGAGAGGTTCACCAGCTGTTTGTCACCTACACTGAAGCCGCACCTGGCAGACCTGCAGCCAAGTGGACGATAGGCAGGTGGGTCACCTCCTGCATAGATCTCTGCTATAGGTTGGCAGGCATGGAGCCTCCCAGAGGGATAAGAGCTCATTCTACCTGCCATACCGCTGCATCGGTGGCTGCTTCCAGGGATGTCCCTATCCAAGAAATGTGCAGGACTGCTACCTGGAAATCAGCACACACCTTCATTACCCATTACTACATCGACCTTGAGTCACGCCGGGATGCTGGTTTTGGGGCTTCGGTTCTCCAGTCATTCCCTAAGTAGGGAGTGTGCACCTTGCCTCCCTCCTCCTGGAGAACTGCTAGGAGTCTGCCAGACAGTGTGGATGAACAACATATCCATGTCCCTAGAAATACAGGTTACTTACCTGTAACAGGAGTTCTAGGAATGGTATATGTTGTTCATCCACACGACCCACCCGGCCTCCCCGGCTTCGACGCACAAACTGGCTTCCAGCGGGCTAGATCTGACGTTGTGTGGCGGAGCCGAGAGTTTTACCACCCGGGTGGGTGGGAGGAACCAGCTTGAAGACCTTCCGGCAAGATTTAAAGCGGCAAGGAACCTGCCAGATAGTATGGATGAACAACATATACCATTCCTAGAACTCCTGTTACAGGTGAGTAACCTGTATTTTTCAGACCTGCCACCCTATCAGAAGCCTCTCTTTTGGAGGAGGAAGTAGCAAAACTCCTTCAGAACAAGGCAGTTGAGCCTGTTCCCTTGGCCCAAAGGGGAAAGGGTCTGTACTCAAGATACTTCCTCGCCCTAAAGAAAACAGGAGACTGGCAACCCATACTGGATCTCAAACATTTAAACAGGCATTTGACAAAGCCAAAGTTCAAAATGGTCACTCTAGCTTCCATTCTCCCCACACTCAAAAGCAGAGATTGACTGGCATCTCGGGACTTAAAAGATGCCTACTTCCACTTCCACATTCACATCAGGCAGTCTCACAGAAAGTACTTCAGGTTCAGATTGCCATCAGGCCATTACCAGTTCAGAGCCATGCCTTTCTGCCTGACTTCTGCTCCAAGGGTGTTTACCAAGTGCCTAGCAGTAGTGGTAGGCCAGTCCCCTCAGCAAGTCAAAGAAACACTGACCATCACTCAGGATACCCTGTGTAGTCTGGGCTTCCTGGTAAACCAGAAAAAGTCAGTGCTAACACCAGTTCAACTCCTGGAGTTTATAGTAGCAGAATGAGACACACTGAGAGGAAGAGCCTTCCTCCCTCAGGGAAGGGTGAACAGCCTGGTGCAGCTGGCAAACTTTTTCCAACTGCATGCCCCCAGAGTAGCAATGCACTTTCTTCAGCTGTTAGGACACATGACTGCATCAACAGCAACAGTGTCAGGTTCCAGATTCCAGATGAGGGACATTCAGTTCCACCTCAGGACCAACGGGTCTCAGAAAAAGAGATTCCTTTTGTCAAAAATTGTACCAGTCACAGGAACCATTCTCCAAGCACTACAGTGGTAGCAGGAAAGACAACCTCAGGGAAGGTGTGCCTTTCCTCCAGCTGCCACCATCAACAGTCTTAACTGATGCCTCCCTCCTAGGGTGGGGTGGCCACCTAGGGGAGCACACTGCACATGGTACCTGACTCCAGCAGGAGTCTACTCCACATAAAACTGCTGGAACTCAGGGCAGTTTATCTGGGCATTCAGTCCTTCGCTTTAATGCTGCAGTGCAAGGTGGTTCAAGTCAGAACAGACAATACAACCACAATGTACTACATAAGCAAGGGGCACAATGTCTCTCCCCTCCCCCTCCTTGCACAGAGGACATGAAGGTGTGGAATCTGCTTTACTCTTTGGGGACCTCCCTGTCAGCAGTTCACCTCCCAGGGAAGGACAGCATCCTCGCAGATACTCTCAGCAGGATCAACATGAAGTACTATGAGTGGTCACTGAACTAGCAGATCCTGCAAGTGGTGTTCAGAAGATGGGGCACCCTAGAGGTGGACCTCTTTGCAGCCCCAGACAATCATCAGCTGCCAGAATTCTGTTGCAGGCCCCCTGCAGTGGGCACAGTTACTCTGGATGCACTGCTGTTGGATTGGACAGGGAGATTCCTGTATGCCTTTCCTCTGTTTCTCCTGTTGCTTAGAGTACTGAATAAGCTTACAGCTCAGCCAGTGACAATGATCCTCGCTACTCCAGATTGGGTCAGGCAGCCCTGGTATTCCCTGTTACTGACCATGTCAATATCCAACCAGTCTCCCTACCCAGGAGGAACAACCTATTGACTTCCTCTCAGGGCAGGGTATTTTACCCCAATTTCCAGTCCATCAGACTTGGGGCTTGGCTCTTGAGGACTAGAGTATGCTGACCTTCACCTCTGAAGGGGTGCTAGAGGTCTTTAGGGTTTCTAGAAAGCTCTCTACCAGAAAAACTTATGCCTCTAAATGGAAGAGGTTTTCCATTTGGTGCCAACAGAAAGACCGTCGCCAGGCTGGTTTACCAGTAGTTTTGGACCATATGACACCTGCATTCCCTTGGCCTTAGGCCTTCCACCCTTAAGGTACACCTAGCAGCTGTTTTTGCATACCTCTCAGCTGGAAAAAGGGCATCTCTGGCTGCCAACCAGGTATTCAGAAAGTTCTTCAAAGGCATACTGCACTTGCATGCCCCTCACAGGGAACCCACTCCTGCATAGGACCTCAACATATGCATTGGCCAGCTAATGCAACCACCATTTGAACCCATGTCCTCAGCAGAGCTTAAGTATGTAGCATGGAAAACTGTGTTTCTGGTACCCATCACCTCAGCCAGGAAGATTAGTGAGCTCCAGGCCTTGTCCACAGAGCCAGAATACATAGTTCATAGGGACAAGGTGGTCCTTGGGACTAACAGGAAGCTCCTATCTAAGGTGGTCTCGGACTTTCACTTTAATCAGTCCATCACTTTACCAATCTTTTTCACTGACCACGCCAGTTCATGGGAACGTAGACTGCATAGCCTTGATGTCAAGAGAGCTATAAGCTACTACTTGGATCACACAAAGGGCCACAGGCAGACTAGAACTCCGCTCTTCCTAACCTATGGAGAAGTGGGGGAAGAACAAACTTGCCACAAAGAGGTCCATTGACCACTGGATTGTTGCCTATATTCAATTCTGCTATAGCAAAGTGGGTAAAGAGCCTCCTATAGGCCTTGGGGCTCGCCCTACAAGGAGTGCAACTGATTCAATAGCAGCTGTGAGAGATATCCCTTTGTTGGAAACCTGTAAAGCAACTACCTGGAAAACAGTTCACACCTGGCTTTACCAAACACTACAAAGTGATGCCAGGTCTGGCACAGCAGTACTGCAGATCCTGTTTCTTAAATAGGTTCTGTACCCTCCTCCAAAGGTAATGCTTGGGTAGTCTGCATATGCCAGAATACAGTAAGATTTCCTGGGGTTAGAAGAAAAATTACCATAGTGATGCTTTTGTAAAGGTAATCTTACTGTATTCTGGGCTCTCACCGTACCTCTCCTACTAGAACCTATGGGCACTGCAACACAGCTCTCCATGCTGTTTGAAATCTGTGAGTGTTTATTGGGCTTAGTGACTTGAGTCTTAGTGATGCCCACATTTTTAAATAAAGGGGATTGTTTTTGGGTGTTGTTAATTATTTATTAGTATGTAATAAAATCTTTATTTTTAGTCTGGTACAGATGCCATTTCACACCATTAGGACAAGTCCTGTTTACAAGGTGCTCCTGAATCAACACAAAGTTGCACATACAATCACGTACAAAATTACACATACATTTCATGTTAAATCATTAACATAATCATCCTACGAACAAATATACTATATACAATTAAATATACCATATATCTAGTGTCGCAATAGGAATCTTAGCTTGTTATACGTGCTCCATAGGAATCTGATGGTTACAGGACATATTCCAGGTACAGTGGCTTGAAACCTGAGTATTCCATCATTAGCATAGGTGTCATTAACCATTTTGGCTCCGGGGCAGTATTATGGGAAGACCATACTGGATTTGTCAGAATACAGTAAAATTCCCGTGGAAGAAACAAGATTGCTATGGTAATTTTTTATTTTCTGCTCTCACATTCTATGTATCTGTGTGCAAATGTGTTCTTGAACCAGGTTGTGTTGAAGCTGAGGGATGCTACTCTATACTTCTCACAGGTTTTTCCAGACTCCATAGCTGATGGAATACATCTGAACACTGGAGCAGGGAGTTCTCTTCTGCAATGTCTTTCATCTACACAATCACCTCCCCACCCCTGAAACTTGTCAACAAGCAACATTATCAGTGACCTGCATGCCACATGATCTTGGTTGAGCTGCTGGACAGTTGGGTACACCCATTGTTACTACTGTAGAAATCGGCTTTATCTCTAGTGATAATAGACAAAATGTGGTTAAAGTGACAGATGATGGAGGGTTCTACAGAGTTTCATGCATGGAACAAAGAACTAACCTGGTAGTGCAGGGATTTCTCAGTTAATAGGCATCAAAGGGCTTACAAACAAAGAATTCCAGCAGATAACAGCCCTGATGGTCTAGTCTGCTGGAGTGTGCAGCTAGCAGTCTGTTACACTGCAGCTGCTCCGCCCTCTCCTACCCGCATATCCAATTTCATGCCTGTACTAGTTATTACCTCCCCCCCAAAGTGCCTCCTTGGTGACCTTCCCCCTGACTTTGTTCCATCTCCTCTTAAAATTGTTCACTGTCTTCAAGAATATTGCCTCTTCAGGCAGTGCATTCCACCCTGTCACCTCTCTCTCTATGTGAAATAGTGCCTTCTCATTTCCCTTTTGAATCAACCACCCTCCAGCTTTAGATTGTGCCCCCTGGTGTCCCTCGCTCTCCTTAATCTTAAAATTCCCTCTCTACCATCTTTATTTATGCCTTTCCTATATTTGAATGTTTCTATCATGTCCCTTCTATCCCTCTGTTCCTCCAGGGAGTACATGTTGAGCTCCCTCACTCTCCTCATAGGGTTTGTCCTCCATACTGAGGATCATCCCGATTGCTCTGCGTTGACCCCCTCCAGCAATTTCTCATCTTTCTTTAAGTAGAGGTGCCAGAACTGCACGCAGTACTCCAGGTGCAGCCTGACCAATTACCTGTACAGTCAGCTTGTGTGTGTGTGTTGTCAGTTATGTGGACATTTAGTCCACTCATCAGAGGCAAGACGGAATTTGTTAGAGCTAAAAATTAAAAAAATAATCTGCTTCAACAGTGCATGAAGCAAAAGGTGGTCTTGTAGTGAAATGCCACTCCATGTGCTCAAGTATGTTTGAACAGCATAAGCTGCTATTGGACTGTATGCTGATTCATACCACCTGTGATGCCCCCTTTGCTTTCATGTGCTTAACAG
Source organism: Neoceratodus forsteri (assembly GCA_016271365.2). Lineage (NCBI taxonomy): Eukaryota > Metazoa > Chordata > Ceratodontiformes > Ceratodontidae > Neoceratodus > Neoceratodus forsteri. Next base: position 71,945,177 of record CM057457.1, read on the forward strand.
CAGAGCACTGGCATCTTGTGGATGGTCTGGTTTATATTGGACAGCCTTTTGAACAGTATCAGTACAACATCCTGACACCCCAAATTCTGACACTAAACTCCCAACAGCCATAATTCCATCACCACAGCTCAATTCCTGATAGTGTTCCACAGGGGAACATTTCCCCAGTATGCCACAACCTGAGATGTAGTGGAGCTCCAGAATACTATTGGGAATTGTGTTGGGTCGGGATTGTGGCTTCAGGATTTTGGTGTCGGTATTTTGGTTGTCGGCATTTTGTACTGTATCCCTTTTGAACATGGCACCCAGTCACTCAGTATCCATAAGCCAAGCAGTTCAACTTCTGTATATGTGTGTGGAGGTAAGGCATTGTGCAGTGTGCACCAGCAATTGGAAGTCACTAATGATCTCACTTTGAGGGGGAGCTCCTGCAGCAGGTTACACCACAAGAACTGAATCCAGCAGGTGCCAGGACACCATGGAAAACTTCTAGGTAGCAGTCTATAGCGGGGGATTTCCCCGACATCTGCCCACCCCCAGCATCAGCCAGTAGTATAAAAGGGGCAGTCCCCCAGCCCCACCTCAGTTCTTTTCCTGCCGTTGACCTGTTCATATCAGCTCCACGGATGCATTCTGCTCTAGTCGACTGCCTTTTCTATTGTGTTTGCAGCACTTTTTTATTTTCAAACGTTACTTCAAAATTGCCTTTTTTTCTTCATGTCTTCTTTTCCGTCTTCCTACGTTGAGCGGTGCCAGCCCAAGTGTGCCTGTGGCAAGCAAATTCCATTGAAAGGCAGCCATTCAGCCTACCTCTTCTGTCTAGTCCCAGACCACAACACCGAGGCCTGCCAGCACTCCTTGAAGTTCAACTGCAGGACCAGGATTCGCTGCTGCAAAGCCTTCAAATCCTTCTTGCTAGAAAAACAACTTGCTGCTATGCAGAAGATGATCCAGAGAAAGAGTTCTTCATCTTCCCCTGTTTCAGGAGCTTCAACTTTTTCTGGCCACCGTAAGGACAAGACATCATCAGGGATAAATCACCAGAAGGAGATGCACAAGGACAAGTCCTCCATGGACTCCTGGTCCCTGCACAAGTCTGGCACCAGGCCTGGGTCGTCTGCCTGTGCGAGATCAGACTCTGCTTCCCAGGTAGCCCGCACTTCCTCCAGGTTGCCTGTGTTTAGGCCTTCTGCCCTTGTACTGACGTTGGGCGGAAGCTCTTCTGGGTCTGGGGCTCCGTCCATGGCCCAGCAGCCAGCTGGCCCGTCACCTAGCCAGCCAAGGCATCCTTCAAGTCAGCCACAGTCTCCAGTACTGACTCCCTGGACTGATGCCGGAGGCATGAGCTCTTCTCCCCTGGGAGAGTGACTCCTTTGTCGTCCTTGGGCCCTAGTTCACTTTGGGCCCCCCCAAGCTAATACCAGCAGCTACACCCGACCAGCACCAGCACACACCCAGTCCCTTCAACACCGGCATCCCCAGCACCTGTTCCAGTGACTTCTCAACCAGCTTCGCTGGACTCCCGTATGTCACCAGCCAACGACCATGTAGAGTACAGGCCGACACCTACACAGACACTGGAAGACTGCACTTTCAAAAACCTGATGCTGGCTACTCCTCCTCCTCCACAAGGGATGCTCCCCCTGAGGCTAGAATCCTACTGTCAGATGTAAAAGAGCTCTTTTCATCCTGGTGTAACACTATTAAGGCTAAAGCCTTCCTTGATACCTGTTAAGGAGCCTACACCTCCTGAGGATCCTCCTAAATGGCCTTCTCCTAAACCCAAGGATTTTTATTGCAAAAATATCTGAAAACTTACAATGCTGTGCAGTTGAAGTGCAAAATGAAGATAACACGTTACCAGCAAGGAAACAGACCCAACCTGGTTTCGCCACACAGGGCTTTTGGAGCCAGCTCACTGCACAGTGTTTTCGGTCAGACCATTTCTGTTTTGTGGAGCTTGCTGTTTTCAGTCTTTCATGTACTTACTAGTGTTCATGCAGTAGTGCAGCATCGCTTTAGTAGCCAATATGATTTTTAGCGCTGTTTTTTTTTTTTGGTAAACTAATTTATAATATAGTGTTTACTGTCAATTCCCTGTAAGAGCATGTGGTTATACATGTCTGCGTCTCCTCACTAACCCAGAAGTGCAGTGCTCTTATTGGCGACTCGGGGAATTTATCTTTTTTTCTGTTTTGTGGAGTCTGTTTGAGGATGTTGAATTAAGAGCAAGCCAGACTGCAGCTGGGAGAAGGAAAAGGCTTAAAAGGTTGGATTTTTGAAGAAAGGGGTGAATTGGCATTATTTATGGAGACTGAGGTATTGCTAAGCAGTGACACAAGTGAATGAAGAAATGGGACATACAAGAGAGGTATCAAATACTGACGTGGCCTTTTTTTAATTAGAAAAAGTTGCCTTTAAGGCCAGTCATCACTTCTGGTGTAAAACATATTTGGAAGCAAGTTTAAAGGTAGGAAGAATTCCAAAAGGACTCAGAGTTACAAAAAAACTGGGTTATGGACAAGATAAGGAACCTTATGTCAAGGACTGGGAAGCAGCTTTGCAGATTGGGTCTGAGGCATTAACCAGATGTGCCATTAGAGACTGTAACAATCAGCAGCCTGATATTGTGGAGGATTTAAAGATGAAAGGAGGAGTAGTGGCACAGTTTAAAGAATTTAAATTGTTTCCATTCCTAGAAAAGAAACTTAAGGACAAAATTGAGAAACAAGATGCAAAACTCAAAACCTAGAAGTTAAGTTTGAGAGGGATAGAAATGATTATGCAAAGGGCATAGCCTTCACTTGGAATAAAAACTCCCAACACCAAAACAAGCATGGTACTAAATCAAGGGCACAACAAAAACCTACTCCTAACAACAATAATCTACAAAACAAACAGGGAAACCTAAATCTACTCTTCAAAGAGGAGATACCTCTCCCTCGTATACATCAACCAGCGCTTCTGATAGCGACCCCTCTGACTATTTCTTAGAAGAGGAGGAGGAACAGGCAATAGGCCTAAGGAAGAGCCCCAGAACTGTGAGTTTCAAATCAGTGCCACCTACAGAAAGGCCAGACGAGGTGGCAAAATCTTGAATACTCAAACAGGGAGGGACAGAGGGAAGAGGAACCTGTAGCCACAATAAATGTTATAAATCTTTGCACAAGAATTTTGGCAGGTGATGAGTTAAAATTATTACAGAAAGGGCTTTTGCTTATACCAGTTGTGACTCTAACAGATTTGAACTTTATTTAGATCTGAGAAGATTAACTAGAAACTTTAATCTAAAGGCATTCTGGAACAGACATAGGAACAAGGCAGAACCTTCAAGCAGCATGGGGTATGAGGATGTTACTTTTTCATCATCACCAGAGGAGATTTTTGGATCTCTCCCGACTTTATCGGACAGCACCACATGTGAAACTTTATCAGGAGAAGAAGTGTCTACTATGGAAGAATTATTGGATATATCCATTAATTCTTTGGAAATGGAATCTGTCGGAAGTCCATCGAGCGATATGGGTGTGGAAGGAGAAGAAATCTTGGTAAATTATTAGGATGTTAAGACTATTTTCAGACCTCAGTCCACCTTTAATCGCCCATACAACAGTAGTGTGGCAGTGTTCAAAAGGGTCTGTGAGTATGAATTAATTAGCAGTGTCAGTGGCTGAGTAGGTAGCACACTGTCCTCTGAGGCCAGGAGATCAGAGGGCTGTGGGTTCAGTTCCCACATCTGGCACTTGGGTTAATATCCCAGTACTGACATGGTAGTGCAGCATGAGAGGGGTGCTGCACTTCTGAGATGCCGTCTTTCGGATGAGATGTTAAACCGAGGTTCCATCTGCCTGGATTGGTGGTAGTTTCGGTGGATGTTAAAGATACCATGGCACTTATCGAAAAGAATAGGGGAATTTCCCCGGTGTCCTGGCCAAATGTCCCCCATTCACTAAAAAAATACCACCAACAGCTTAATCTGGTTCAAGGTCAGTTGGCATTCATCTGTATCCCCCTTCCCCGGGTCATGCCTGAAAATAGGCAGGATTTGTCTAGTGCACTTACCCGGTCAATAAAAACGAAATAAATAAAACACATAAAATAAACCAATTTTTTCTCAATAAATGTAATTTCAATAGTAATATGTCCGTTGATGAAAGGACTGCGTTGAGGAACTTACAGCAAGACATGTCCATCACTATTAAAAAGGCAGACAAAGGAAGGTGCCATTGTTATCCAGGACACTGAACAATATATTATGGAATGTGAAAGAATTGAGTAATCCACAACAATATGGGGTTTTGAAGTCTGATTTGTCTTTAGTGTTTAAACAAAGAGTTGATGAATTCTTGGATGGTGCTTTAAATAGGGGGATAATTAATCATGACACCTTTAATTTCCTGACTGTTTCATATCCTGTTAGGGTGTATTTTTATACAATCCTTAAGGTGCATAGAAGTTTAGAGGCACTGCCTGCTAGGCCCATTGTGTCAGGGATTGGGAGTTTGTTGGAACCCCTATCACAGTTTATTGATGCACATATTAAAGATGTAGTTTTCAAATTACCATCTTATTTAAGACACCACCCAGGTTTTATGTTTATTGGATGATTTACAGTTGGAAATGATTGGTACTTCGTGTCTTTGGATATTAAAGAACTATATACTAACATACCTCATCAGAAGGGGGTTCATGCCATGCTTTTTCGGTTAGAGTCCTACACTGACTTTGAGACGGGCCAAATTGATTTTCTGTTTGATGAGGCCAGGCTGGTCCTGGAATGTAACACCTTTCTGTTTCAGGACACATTATTTGCAGGTTAAAGGTATGGCTATGGGGGCAACTTTTGCCCCAATTACACAAATTTGTATTTGGGGTATTGGGAGAAAACAAAGGTCTGTTGCTCAGAGGTCAATCCTTTTTACCATAAGACTGACCTCTGGAGGCTCTTTATTGATAAAATACTTTTGTTGTATATGGGGGGGGGGGTGGCAGAGCTGAGGTATTCAAACATTGGATGGAAAGCACCAATCAGAACCCGAGGTTCACAGTTCATGCAAATCAGCATGAGGTACATCTTCTTGACTTGGTTATTACTAAGCAAGAGGATGGTATAATAAAAAACTGATCTCTATAGAAAGGAAAGAAACAGGAATACCATTCTCCATACTAAAAGTTGCCACCCCAGACACCTGATCAGTTACATTCTAAAATTCCAATATATGCATATTAAAAGAAACTGCAATGTGGCAGAGGATTATGAAACTAGAAAAGGTGAGATGAATGCCAGGTTCCAGCTTAGATGTTATGGCTCAGACGTTTTGGACCAGGCTGAGAGGGAGATGGAGACTATGACAAGAAGTGGTCTTTCAATTTCAAAAGATAGGAGCATTAATAATATGGGTTAGACCCACAATTTTGTTACTATTTACATGGCATGGTCAGCTAGTGTTAGACAAATCATTACAAAGAACTGGGGGATTACCTGTTCCAACCATATCCTTAGGAATTACTGTCCAAACCCACCTAGATTCAGTTATAGAAGGACACAAAGATTAGGGGATTTTCTAAGACACAGCTACCAACCCAGAATGGAGGTGAGGACTAGAACCTGGTTACCAGCATTATAGCAGGGTACATTTAAATGTGGGTGTTGCAAATATTGTGAAGTGGAGAAAACCACTTTTTGAAATAAGCAGCACCACCAGGGTGTTCACAATTCACAGCTTCATTAACTGTGATGAAATGTAGCTGTTCAGTGCTCTATATTAGTAAAATCACTAGGGCCCTGAGAGCAAACGTGTGCCATAGAATGTGGGGATATAAGAAATGCACAAGCCACAAATAGAAAGGAACATAGTTTCAAATTTTGTGGCTTGGAGAAAGTCACCTTGAGGGAAAAAGGATGGTGATGTAAAAAGCCTGATTCTGGAGAGAGAGGCCTGTGGACCTTCCAACTGGGTGGCACATTCCTCCGGGTCTCAATGGAAGACTAGAAGTTATACCCCTAATCAACAAAAGGAGATGTAATAAGCCAGGATTGGTGCATGAATGGAACTGAATTTGTCTACCAAGTTTTTTTTATTGCTTCTGCTGTTTATTATTAGATTTCACTTCTAATTATTGATATACTGTTCTTTTCTGCAATGTATTTTTCTAGGTTCTAGATTATACAACCAACACTGGATGTATTTGTAGCCATGCATCATACTACAAACAAAAATTTGGGGTGGAGAAGAGTGGCTTGCCAGAGGGGGGCAACACCTCCCTAACTATAGAGAAAAAATTAAGCAACATTCTACCTAACTTTTGCACTAAGTTCAGCCTATTTAATGTATTTGTTAAATATGTGCTATTTCTTCTAAGTGTTTATATACTGCTATGTCACATTTATTTGTTTTTATTACTATAGTGAGATACATATTGCAGCTGTTAATGATGTTATAGCTAGGGATTCAGCGATCCTTGGCTCAAATGTTTCTAAACAAATATCTGAATGACACCAGCAATTCTTATTTATTAGAGTTTACTAAGAAATGCAGTAAGCTTTTTAATTCTTGTATGCATTCAGTATTTTACTAGTAGAGTGCACAAAGGTAGCACTTTACAAAGGCATTACGCCTTTAAATCACTTATTACTTTGCACCATGTGACTTGTCCACAGTACTATTTGAGCATACTGGTTAGCACTGACCCCTTAGTCCCTTGAGAAAGCCCTGCATGACGAAACCAGGTTGGGTCTGTTCCCTTGCCGGTAGCATGTTATCTTCATTTTGCACTTCAACTGCACAGCTCTGTAAGTTTTCTGATATTTTTGCAATAAAAATTCCACTCTGCTACTGGTGCTGTATGCCTTGCTACTTTATTTCTGATTTGGTATGGCACAGTGTTGCAGTGGAGCAGCTGCTCATATGTTTTAGCCTAAACCCAAGGAACCTAACTCCCCAGCCAAGAGAATCGACCCCACAGCCTGAGGGCTCAGATGGAGGTTATTCTGGCCATAGAGGCAGGAGACATCACTCTTCCTCCAGACCTTCTGATCAGCACAGACACTGATCCCGGTGTTCCTCCTCCAGATCTGCTCCCTTGGAGGATTCGAGCAGCAGCTCCTCTTCCAGGTCATCCCTCTTAGAGGGTGCTCTCCCCCCCCCAGATAATAAGGACTCCCCTAAGTCCTCGCCTGATGGTCCATCTTTCATGGAAATTATGCGGCATATCCAGGCCAACATGGGATGGGACACACAAGACCTGGATCCTGAAAGATGCCATCTGGCCATATATCTCCTTCACAAGGACACTAATCCCATAGTGGTGCCACCCTTGGATGACACCTTTCAGGATGTCACTAGGGTTGCCTGGAAGCACCCTTCCTCCTCCTTGGAAATTCCTAAGAAGTCAGACCATCCCTACAGGGCTCCCAGGGATGAACCCTTTCTGGGAGAACAACCCCTGGCAGATTCCATAGTGATCACAGCTGCCCACGACAGGTCCAAATGGCCCAGGCACCCAAACATCCAGCCTTCCAACAGGGAATCAAAACAATTGGACCAACTAGGCAAAAATGTGTATGCCTCTGCCACTTGTACCATTCGTTCTCTGAATTTCCTTACTCATAAGGTCCAATATCAGAACACCTTCTGGGAGTAGGGCATGGAGCTGTTTCAGGCCCTACCTGACATCCCCCAGAAAGCGGACCTTCTTAATCTCAAAGTCTTGGTCAGTCGTTGGCACTCACGTTCTACATTCTTATGATTCAGCAGACACAGCAGCTTGGGCTACAGTCACAGGTGTCTGCATAAGAAGGCATTCCTGGCTCTGGGTTTTGGGGTTCTCCCCTGATGTCCAGGCCAGAATTATGGACACCCCTTTTAAGGGCCTGGTCCTTTTTGGAGCAGAGTCCAAGAAAATTATCACTTGTCTTCAGGACTCGGGCAAGGCCATGTGGTCCATGCACACAATGTACCGGTCTAACCAAAAGCCTTTCAAGCCCTTTCATTACTCCTCCAGTGAGCAATCTCAAGGACAGCAGCAGTGAGGAGCCTTCAAAAGAAAGGTCACCTCTCAGAATCCAGGAGGTGCTGCTCCCAGAGCCGCCAAGTCCTCCCGGGCTGCTCTGCCTACCCCTAGCACCTTAGCCTGACTCCTTGCCAGACCCCCCTCCCCCCCAGCCAAGTTCTGGGGGAGGCAGTGGTGGGGGGTGTGACATGAACTGCCAGCTCTGAGTGCTGTATCATTTTTTTTAATATAAAAAAAAAGTATTACTGCTTGTCATGAAAGATGCTGAAATCTGGAGCTCTGGGAGTGACCTCCCCCTTCCCTCAGGTTTCAGCTGAAAGATGAAAGCCATGAAAAAATGCTGAAACAGCATGTGAGATCACACACACACACACCAGTTTTAGATACCAGGTGTTACGTGGAAAGCCTGAAGCTAATTACAGGGTGAAAGAAGCTTGAGTTGAGCATATCCATTTTATGACGCTTCCAGAGGAAGAAAAGCAGATTGTGATGTATTAGTGTGAAATCATAAAGATGGTTTCATGTCCTGGAAGGGGGAAGCTTATCATGAGATCCAAAGAGATGTCATTTGAAGAACATATGAATAATGCTGATGATTGCAGAATTTAATTCTTGAAAAAGTCATCCTGTTTTTTTTTAAATATATATTTTTTTTATATATTCTGACAGAGGAGGAGCTAGGTGACCTCATACAAAAAGGGGTTGGCAAATACAGTTTGCTTTAAGGAATATTCTATTTCACACACACTTTTATCTAGACTCTAACAACGAAACATCTGTGAGCACTTTAAAACAGGCATTTAGAAAGATAGACAAAAAATCTAAATATTGTCGTAGGAAATTTGCACTGTTTAAACCTTGTTCTTTTGAAAGATTTGTATGTCTTGTGATATGAGTTCTGTATTTTGTGTTTTACATATTTTTATCTATTTTAGTAAAACTCTTTTTAGAGCATATTTGGTCTGTCTTTAATTTATTTTCCTTTGTAAGAAAAGTATATATGGTTATAGCAGGCACTAGGCATAAGCTTGAATAGTGATACCAAACTGGAAAAAGAAGTGTTTTAAATCTGAAGTCTTTATTAAAGTTTTTATGGGTTCATCTCTGTATCCTGGTTAGGTGCCCAAAGGCAAAGATATCTGGCCTCCCCAGAGACAGAAATATCTGAGCCTGTGCATTGGGTATGCTAGCAAGAGGTTCACAGTTTGAATCCCTTGAAGACTTGAGACCAAAGGTTGATCCGAACTTACAAAACAGACAAGAGGGTTACCGTGTTCTGTTAAACTGTTCACAAGACTGCGCTCAGAAGTTGGCACTTTGGGAGTAGAGGGCCTGACCGTCTGAGTGGGTTTGTGACAGATTGGTTGGCAGCGGTGGCATAATTTTGGTATCACAAGCTTTTATTGTTCTGTGTCAGGTGAGACGGTAAGCTCTCTTGCAAAGAAAGAAAAATATGTTTTATTTTAAAAAGGAAACAGAACTATATATCACTTGGTGTACAGTCAAGTTCTTACCCGTTTTATTTATTTTTTTCTAAAGTGCAAGTCAGAGTAGCCATAGTCAGGGAAGAAGATGGCTTCTGACTACAGCAGGTACACTGTAGATTACTTGAAGCAGTTGTGCAGGGACAGAGGAGTCCCGTTCAAGGTGACAGCCAAAAATCAGAACCTCATAGAGGCCCTGATGGTAGCAGATAGCCAGAGCAGCAAGTCACAGACCATGACTGAAAGGGACCAGACCTTGAGTGTGGCAGGACTAGCGACCAGTGCTGTGTCCAGATCCGGTGAGGAGGACAGCAGGGCCACTGTCAGTGAAGGGCAAAAGCAGCAGGGAAAGGTCACTGGTATCCTGAATCCAGAAGTACTCAGGCTGCAAATTGAGTTGCACAGGATGGATCTGGAGTTCCAGGAGAAGAGAGAGCGAGAACACCAAGAGGCAGAGCGAGAGAAGCAAGAGGCAGACCATAAGGCAGAGCAAGACCACAGAGAGGGAATAGTGAGAGGCAGAGTGACAACAGAGGGAGGCAGACCATGAGGAGCATGAGTGCCAGTGAGCTGCAGAGGAGAAGAGAGAGGAGCACCAGAGGCAACATGAACTGGAGAAGCTACGACTCTGACCAGTGACACCAGAGCAGGTAAGTGGCTTGGGTTTAACTGGGACTGCAGGACTGGGTTACAAATTGAATTCCAAATTGATAGCCGAATTTAAGGAAGGGGAGGATATGGATGCCTTTTTAAACTCTTTTGAAAAAGTTTGTATTCAGGCTAAAATTTCTAGAGAGTCCTGGAGCTTCCGGCTATCCCTGCTACTTACCGGGAAAGCTCAGGATCCATTGAGTCAAATAGACAATGAGGACAGTAATAATTACAGCAAACTAAAAGCTGCACTGTTAAAAAAGTTTGAATTAACTGCTCACTCATACAGAGCTAAATTCCATAAGCTCAGGAGAAGCCCTGATATGAGCTATGAGGAGCTAGCCACAAAACGACGTCAGTTTTTAAAATGGTGGGAAGGAATTGAGACAAACTGTTGATAAAATTGAAAATGTGATTTTATTAGAACAGTTTTATTGGACTTGCCCAGCAGAGCTAAAAACCTGGTTAGAGGACCGAGATCCCAAAATGGTGCAAGAGGCTGCCGAACTCTCGGACTGCTATGCCAAGAGCAGACCTGCTCTGAGAGCGAATGGGGGGGCATGGCAGCACAGAAATGGAAAAGTGCGCCTTCAGGGCGGCTAAAACCCTCACTGCCTCAACCGAAACCAGTTAGCCCCAGGTTTCAGAGAAAAGATTTCTCTGAGAGAAAAAATGAGTGTTGGTTATGTAAAGAAACTGGGCATATTGCCAGACAGTGTCCCAAAAAGGCAAGCAATAACACACAACAGGGTGCTAGAAAGGAAGTAGGTTGTTTGTGTGTCCCTGGAAGCATGCCAGTGAACATGAGGGAACACATGCACCCAGTCATGGTAAATGGTGTACAGACGCAAGGGTTAAGGGACACAGGGGCATCCTTGACCTTGGTAAAGGGGGATCTGGTAGAGTCTGGTCAGTTTATACCCAATAAATACATCACTGTACAGGACTTCACTGGTGAGATGAAAACATTGCCCTCGCTAGTGTTTTCTTAGACTTGGGTGAAACAGGGGGAACTGTGCAACAGGTGGCTGTAGCCAAAACATTAGTAGTGGATGTGATCCTGGGTAACAATCTCCAGCAGGGGATGGTATGTGCAGTTACCCATAGCCAAGCGGCAAGGGACAATTGTAGTTCCCTAAACCCCACAGAAGCCATTGTGGAAACCACTGAGAGGCTGGTTCCCCAGCCTGTGTCTCCTGATATGGAGATTAATGAAGAGGGGGTAGAAATTTCCCCGGTAGCAAGTGACCACACAGCTACGGAAGTTTACTCCAAAGAGGGAGGGGTGACCCATTGTCAGAGGGCTGGGACTGACAGTGATCCTGAATGCTCTGACACTAGTGCTAGGGACCCTAGTTTAGCGACTGAAGGGGACCTGTCCCATGCCTTGGGAATGTGTGAGGGGTTTGCAGCTGCTCAGAGGAGTGACCCTAGTTTAAAGAAGCTGAGGGCTTGGGCAGACTCTGACGGTGCACAGGGAGGTGACTGCTGACATAAAGTTTATTGGGAAAATGGACCTATGTATACTCAGGCAGTACAGACAAAAGGAGGGGTGCTAGGCAGGCAGCTTGTCGTTCCCCAGTGGTATCGTGAGCAGTTGCTCAAAATTTCACATGATATTGCCTTGTCTGGTCATCTGTGAATCGCTCACACTACGCAGCGGTTAGCCCAGAATTTCTACTGGCCTAACTTCACCCTGCAGGTGAAGCAGTATTGCAGATCTTGTCACCGGTGCCAAGAAATAGGGAAGGCAGGCAAGAAAACCCAAGCAGCCCTGATCCCCTTGCCCATAGTGGAGGAGCCATTCCAGAGGGTGGGAATGGATATTGTGGGGCCTTTTAATACCCCCAGCTCCTCAGAGAAGAGATTCATCCTGACTGTGGTGGATTATGCCACCCGGTACCCAGAGGTAGTCGCCCTATCCTCACCGAGGACAGACAAAGTGGCAGATGCCTTACTTGGGATTTTCTCCCGTGTTGGGTTTCCACAGGAGGTTATTACCGATCGAGGGGGGTTCCTTCATGTCAGACCTGATGAAATGTTTGAGAGAAGTGTGGGGTGGTGCAGAGATGCATGACACCGTATCACTCACAAGCCAATGAACTTGTGGAATGATTCAATGGTACCGTAAAGTCAATGCTCCGGGTGTTTGCTGAACAGCATGGGAGGGACTGGGAGAAATACCTTCCCCACCTGTTGTTTGCATACAGGAAAGTGCCCCAAGAGTCGACAGGATTTTACCCCTTCGAACTCTTATATGGACGCTGGGTACGTGGGCCCCTAGACTTGATCTGGGAGGACTGGAAAGGCAAGCATGCCACCCAGGGAACTCCCATTGTGGATTATATTCTTAGGTTTAGGGAAAGGCTGAAGGAGCTTATGGGGACAGCCCAGACCAACCTAGAAGCTGCCAAACAGAAACAAAAAGTGTGGTATGACCACAGAGCCAGAACTCGCTCGTACATGGTGGGTCAGGAAGTCATGGTCCTTATTCCGGTCCAGAAAGATAAGCTGCAAACTGAGTGGGCTTGACCATACAAAGTGGTTAGGAAGGTAAATGACGTGAACTAAGTAAGCTGTTGGTTAACTAGGATCTGCAGCTTATCTGTTAGGAAAATGGGCAGACTAGGTGGGCCAAGCGGTCCTTATCTGCCGTCAAAGTCTATGTTTCTATGTAACTACATTGTGGAGTTACCTGACAGAAGACAGACAGAAAGGATGTACCATGTTAACATGAAGCCATATGCAAATAGGGCTGACATGGTGTTTGCAGTGTGTAGTCATGGGAAGGGGATGGACGAAGGAGACCCCCTTCTAGATTTGCTGGAAGAAAGTAAGTGGGAGTCCTCTGTGGAGGCAGTAAAATTGTCTCCCCAGCTGGCCCCGGACCAGATCCAGAAAGTAAGGGAGGTTTTAGCAGACTTTGCCCCATTGTTTAGCACTAAGCCCCTTAACGACACACGATGGGGAGACAGGGACACAGACATCCATATGGTGGACAGCATATCTGGTGTCAGAGGCTGTCCAAAAGGACATTAGTAGGGAAGTGGAGGAGATGCTGGATTTAGGGGTAATCCAGAGATCCCACAGCCCCTGGGCCTCACCCATAGTTCTTGTGCTCAAGCCAGATGGCTCAACTCGTTTCTATGTGGACTATCACGGACTGAATGCAGTCTTGAAGTCAGATGCTCACCCGATGCCCCAGATGGATGAACTGCTGGACAAATTGGGAGGGGCGACCCACCATATGATTATTGACCTGACAAAGGGGTATTGGCAGGTAGAGCTGACAGACAGAGCTAGGGAGAGGTTGGCCTTCATCACTCCGATAGGCTTATTTGAGTTTAAAGTAATGCTTTTCAGAATGAAGAATGTCCTGGCCACTTTCCAAAGGTTGGTGAACCAGGTGTTAAATGGTGCTGAGGAGTATGACGTGGCATACCTGGATGACATTGCCATCTTTAGTACCAGCTGGGAGGAACACCTATCCCAACTTAGGGAAGTGCTGGACAGGATACAGAGGGCCAGGCTCACTGTCAAAGCTGGGAAGTGCCAGGTGGCCATGGGAGAAGTGGCATACCTCGGGCATGTGATAGGCCAGGGACAGCTCCATCCTAGCCAAATAAAGATAGAGGTGATCTAGGCATGGCCCAGACCAGAAACCCAGAAGCAGGTCAGGAGCTTTCTAGGGACAGCAGGGTACTGCAGGAAATTTGTACCCAATTACAGTGCCCTGGCTGCTCTCCTATCTGACCTGATAAAGAAAAGGATGCCAAAGAAAATTACCTGGGGCCCAGCCTGTGAGGAAGCCTTTACCAAACTAAAGGAGGCACTGTGCAGTGCTCCTGTTTTGACAAGTCCTGACTATAGCAAGACCGTTAAAGTTCAGACTGATGCCTCAGACATGGGTATTGGGGCAGTACTAAGTCAGACATCTAGCCAAGGGACAGATCACCTAGTAGTGTACCTGAGTAGGAAGTTACTTCCCAGGGAACAAGTGTACTCCCTGGTGGAAAAGGAGTGTCTTGCCATAGTGTGGGCCCTAAAGAAATTAGAGCCATACTTGTATGGGCAGCATTTTGTGGTGCAGACTGACCACAACCCCCTGGTTTGGCTGACCCAGATGGAGAAAAACAATGGCAGACTGCTAAGATGAAGTCTTGCTTTGCAAGGTTATGATCTGACAATCGTACATAGGGCTGGAGCCAAAAACCAGAACTCAGATGGGCTATCTAGGGTCTATGAGGAGCGAACTGATTTGGGAAGCTTATCCCATGTAGAGAATAGAACCCCCAAATTCAGTCTAGGTGGGGAGGAATTGTGACGTGGACAGTCAGTTCAGAGTGCTGTATCATTTTTTTAATATAAAAAGAATGTATTACTGTTTGTCATGAGAGATGCCGAAATCTGGTGCTCTAGGAGTACCCCCCCTTCCAGGTTTCAGCTGAAAGATGAAAGCCATGAGAAAATGCTGAAACAGTATGTGAGATCACACACACTCATAGGTTTTAGATACCAGGTGTTATGTGGAAGACCTGAAGCTAATTACAGGGTGAAAGAAGCTTGAGTTGAGCATATCCATTTTATGAAGCTTCCAGAGGAAGAAAAGCAGATTGTGATGTATTAGTGTGAAATCATAAAGATGATTTCATGTCCTGGAAGGGGGGGAGCTTATCATGAGATCCAAAGAGATGTCATTTGAAGAACATATGAGTAATGCTGAGGATTGCAGAATTTAATTCTTGAAAAAGACATCCTGGGTTTTTGTTTTAAATATATATTTTTTATATATATTCTGACAGAGGAGGAGCTAGGTGACCTCACACAAGAAGGGGTTGGCAAATACAGTTTGCTTTAAGGAATATTCTGTTTTACTTCACACACACTTTTATCTAGACTCTGACAATGAAACATCTGTGAGCACTTTAAAACAGGTACTTAGAAAGACAGACAAAAAAATCTAAATATTGTAGGAAATTTGCACTGTTCAAACCTTGTTCTTTTAAAAGATTTGTAGGTCTTGTGATATAAGAGCTCTGTATTTTGTGTTTTACGTGTTTTTATCTATTTTAGTAAAACTCTTTTTAGAGCATATTTGGTCTGTCTTTAATTTATTTTCCTTTGTAAGAAAAGTATATATGGTTATAGTAGGCACGAGGCATAAGCTGGAATGGTGATACCAAACTGGAAAGAGAAGTGTTTTAAATCTGAGGTCTTTATTAAAGTTTTTAAGGGTTCATCTCTGTATACCTGGTTAGGTGCCCGAAGACAAAGATACTTGGCCCCCCAAAGACAGAAATATCTGAGCCTGTGCATTGGGTACGCTAGCAAGAGGTTCACAGTTTGAATCCCTCCAAGACTTGAGACCAAAGGTTGATCCAAACTCACAAAACAGACAAGAGGGTTACCATATTCTGTTAAACTGTTCACAAGACTGCGCTCAGAGGTTGGCACTTTGGGAGTAGAGGGCCTGACCTGCTGAGTGGGTTTGTGACAGGGGGTGTCACTTCTCCCTTTATCTAGAGGGTTGGAGCAGGATCACATCAGATTGATGGGTCCTACAACTGATAGAGAAAGGACACACGATAGTTTCTAGAGGTGTCAACAGACAGTTCCACTCTGCCCTTTTGCTATTCCCCATCCCATGCTGCCCTCATCCAAGAGGAAATCCAAGCACTTCTTGGCAAGCGGGCCATAGAACCAGTTCCAGTTGCCCAAAGGGGAAAGGGATACTATTCTCACTTTTTCTTGTTTCCCAAGAAAACTGGGGATCTGCGCCCCATCCTGGGTCTCGGCAATCTGAAAAGTATGTGGAATACAAGCAGTTCAGAACAGTAACCCTTGCAGGCATGATTCCTCTCCTCCATCAAGGAGATTGGCTTTGCTTGTTGGACTTGCAGGATGGGTGCCTCCACATCCTGATCGCCCAGCCCCACTGAAGGTTTCTGCAGTTCCTTTTCTAGGGGCACCACTACCAGTTTTGAACTTTGCCGTTCGATCTCTGTTCGACTCATCGGGTCTTTACAAAGTGCTTCGCTGTAGTGGCAGTGGCCTTACAGAGGAAAGCAAATCTCAAACGATCCAGCACCACCCACCACAAAAGAGCCAACAAGTGTGATAAAATTTATTAAAGGCAAAAGACAAAATATGTTACAAGGCATATAAAGGAGTACAAACCTCACAAAAGTGCTAATGCACCAGAGCTTGATAGTATAGGCAGAGCCTTCACAGAACACTCCAACCGGTTTCACCCAAAGGGCTTCCTTAGGAAGTGACAAACACCCTCTCACACTTATATATGTATCAGTCTTAAAGGGACAGTGCCCAATTTCTAATTAAACTATTAAAAAAATAAAACACAAGATTAAATATCATATAGAACATAAATATATAACCCTATATACATGTATAATGTGAGAAAAACCAAAATAAACATAAAAATAAAAATCAGTTCGGCAACGAATTAATAAAATCATGCTGGAGTTTCACATCTTCATTATAAAATGAGTGTGGACACCCAACTACATATTGCGAAAACACTTAACTTAAACAATTATTAGAGAGGTGAAAGCTCAGTTCTATCCACCCAACAACATGGAATGATGCAAAAGAATATATTTTTATGTGTGTATATATATATATATATATATATATATACATATACACACACATATATATTCATGGAAAAACTCTGTTTAATGCATCAGCTAGGGTTGTTCCACAGCGATAAAAGTGAGGAAATTCAATGTTGGGTTCCTGCCATCCCACCCGCCCCCACCAACAGGCATCGGTTTGTGTGCGTTGGGGTCATCAGAGTGAACTCCTCCCATCCCATCTGTAAACAAGCTGAGGTGATGCAGATTAGGAGAATGGGGTGAGAGTTAGGACAGATGACCCCAACGCAAATCTCGGTGCCTGTTGGTGGGGGTGGGAACCCTAACATCAAATTTCCTCGCTTTTGTTGCTGTGGAACAACCCTAACTGATGCATTACATGGATTTTTTTGCCATGAATTTCCCTTCTTTTTGAGAATGTGCAGTATAGTGAATGGAATGTGGTGGTGTGAGTGCAGGGCCCTTCGTTAATGGTAACGCAGTTGGAAACAGAAATGGTTACGGTAACAGCAAGGAGGACGTCAAAGGGAACAGTAACAGAAATGGAAGCGGAAACGCAAGCGCGCAAGCAAACGCAAATCGTTACACGCATGGTCACGGTAACACAATTGAAAACACAAACGCTTACGGTAACAGCAATGATGATGCCAAAGGAAATAGAAATGCAAACAGCAATGCACACGGTGATGCAAAAGGAAACACAAAGGAAAAAAAAACAGTAATGGAAACACAAATAGTAACAGTAACGCACACGGCAACGTAAACAGAGACGCAAGCGAAAATACTAACCTTAACAGTAACGCAAATGCACCCACTTTTTGTCCCCAAAAAGTGCAATCAGAAGCACAGTGAATACAAAAATGAACACTTGGGATACTGAATTGCTTTAATCTCAGGAACCATACGATGTAGAAAAAAAATTAAATTTTCATATTATTTATTACTTTCCTGGCTAGTTTTGTACTTAGTCCCCTGTTGGAGGACTAAGTGCTTTTCCAATGAAAAGTCCATATCTCGAAGTGTTTTCGAGATACGGGCCCCGAAAGGCGTGGCGGACACCATCATTTTTATTTATTTTTATTTAGTTTTTGTTTACCAGGTAGGTGCACTAGCCATGGTCATGACTATTTTCAGGCATGACCTGGGAGGATACAGTACAAAAAACAATAAGGTATGACAATGTTTACAGGAACATCTTTTAGGAAGTAAGTATCAAACAGAACATCAAACATTACAGCAGTAAACCTTAACAATAGTTAATGCCGTGAAGAGTGTAGATAGATTCAGAGAGAGAAAAGGAATTGGAGAAAAGAGCTGAGTGTAAGTGAAGGACAGTGCTGGTATTGAGGAGGGGCTAAGGGGGTTTGAAGCAGGAGCAAACATTTGTTGAGACTAGATACTTGCGGAGCTCACTCTTAAAGGCCTTGTGAGAGGGAGCAAGGTGCACAGCTAGGGGGATGGAGTTCCAATATTGTGGAGCTAGAATGGCAAAAGCACTTGGAGGAACTGTACCTAGGGATACAGACAAGGGATTTGTCCACCGAGTGCAATCCATAGTGGGAGGGCATCTGACAAAGTACCTAGCAAGTGACACAGGAGCTTGTGAAGATATGATCCTATTTATGGTAGTGCTGAGAGAGTAGAGCCTATTCTCCTTTGGAGGTAGCCAGCCCAGGTCCGAGTAGAGGAGACAGTGGTGTTTCAGTTGGTAGGCAGAGGAGGCATAGCGACAGATGCTGTTGTAGGTGACGTCCCACTTGTATAGACTAGATTTGGCTGCAGCAGTATAGGTGGCAACACCATAGGTAAGCGAGGGGAGTAAAATACCTCATGCTATTGCTAGCCTGGCGGAGGGGGTTAACACATATCTGGTGCGGTAGGCAATGCCCAGTTTTGTGTTAACTGTCTTGCAAGCATCTTGTATATGGAGATCAAAGCTTAGTGATTGGTCGAGGGTAGCACCAAGGTATTTAAAAGGAGACATGGATCCTATGGTGGAGCCATTCAAGGCCGTGACTCTGAGATTACTTTGGGAGTGCTTGATTTTAGGGTTTGTTCCAAAAAAGCATAACTTTGGTCTTTGAGTCATTTGACAGCAGCCTGTGGTTTGCCAACCATGACTGTGTACTTTGAAAGTCGGTCGAGAGTCACTGATTTATGACATGTATGTCTTTGGCACTGGTATAGAGCACTCTATCATCAGCATACAGAAGGGAGGAAGTCTCCGATAGGGTAGATGTGATGCCATTGATAAAGATGGAGAAAAGGAGTGGGCCGAGGATGGAGCCTTGGGGCACCCCAATATTTAGTCCAGTCTTGCATGAGAAGGTGGAGTTGTATTTGACCATTTAGTCCTGTTTGATAGGTAGCTGTCAAACCAATTTACAACATTAGGTGCAAAGTTTAGTGAATTCTGGGTAGCGAGGAAGATAGGGTGGTCAACCAGGTCGAAGGCCTTTATCATGTCAGTGAAGATTGCCTCTGTGAGAAGAACAGCATCCATAGCAGATAGGGTGTCAGACGTGAGTTTGAGGAGGACAGTAGTTGTGCTATGACCTTTGCAGAATCCATGCTGTGCCACAGTTAGAAGCTCATATTTCTGTAAGAATTCAATAGTTTGGGTTGCTACAAGCTTTTCGAGAATCATTCCAAGTACAGGTAGGATAGCAATGGGTCTATAGTTTTCAGGGCCTTGGGATCTCCTTTTTTGAAAACAGGGGTGACCCTTGCAGACTTCCACATATCAGGTACTTGACTTTGACTAAGGAAGAGAGTGAAGATCCTTGCAAGTGGTGCAGCTACAAAAGGTGCCGCCAGTTTTAATAGTCTGGGTTCCACGGTGTCTGAGCCAGTAGCCGTAGTCTCTGAGACATTCCGTAGGTGGGTAGAGACTTCTTTACATGTAATTGACCTGAAATAGAAGAAGGGGACTAACCTTTCAGGAGGAATATTAGGAAGTTGCAACACTGGGAGGGAGGAAGTAAGAGGTGAGAGGCCAGAGAATTTGCGATTAAAAAAGTTTGCAATGGTCTCGGTTGTTACAATTTATGCCTTCAAGAATCATGACACTAGGTGACGAGAGCTGGTGAGAACCCAGAAAAGACTTGATATGGGACCAGAATTTTCTGGAGACACCATAAGAGTTTGTTAGCAATTCTTTGGAGTAAGAGCTTTTTGCATGCTTGATGTCTTTTTTACAGGCATTCCTCTGAGCTCTGTAGAGGTCATAGTCACTTTTCAGGCCGGAGGTTTTGAACCGGTGCGAGCTCTTATCCCTCCTCTTTAACTTGGTAAGGAGATCGGTCTTCAACCATCGGGTTTTCCTCAGCTTGACTCGACGTGTAACCAGATGACAATGGTGGTCCTGTTTGGCTAGAAAGTTGTTTAGGAAGATATTTAGGGCAGACTGAACATCAGTAGCCTTATACAAATCAGTCCAGTCGATGCATGAGACATACTGTAGAAAGGGTTGGAGCGCAAGGCCTGCATAATCACGGAAGGTGATGCGATGGGGCTTAGTCAGAGGTGGGACAGCTTTGCCCCATATGCAGAAAGTTAGGGAGTGGTCAGTAATAGCATCAGCTAAGGTGTCAGAGTTGAGAATGTTTTTCAGATGATTTGTCAAAATCCAATCCAGCAGGGTACTACCATTTGAGTTTGGGGCTAACATAGTAGGTTCAGTGATCAACTGGTGTAGGTTGTAGCTTTGGATCTTTGTGAGTGACATAGCGTGGGTATTGCCAAGCCAGTTAATATTTAGTTCCCCAAGTATAAGCACTTCATTTCTACCAGCTAATAGTGATGTTTGATCAAGGAGTTCATCCAGACCCTTTATGCCGTTTTTCGGTGGGTTATACACACAGACGATATGCAATTTCTTTGCCCCCAGTGAGAGATTGCATGTTACACCTCACAATGGTCTTGGGATGAGGAGTGTGTAGCAGAAAGGTTTAAGTGGTTTTTGAAATAAATAGCTGTGCCTCCACCTCTTTTACTTATATCTCTGTCGTTCCTCAATAGATTATAGGAGGGTATTTGGAGGCGAGAATCCTGGACAATGGGTTTGAGCCAAGTTTCGGTTAAGCAAATGTACTGTTAGCCTATGGTAAAAATAGTCAACTTTGGAGTGCCGTGACTTTGCAACCCTCTAATATTTTGTCACCAAACCAGCAAAAGGCACATATGTGGGATGTTGGCCTTCTTCCCTCCAAATTTTAGCCCAAAAGACCAAACCGTTGTTTTGCAGCAGGGTGGCAAAGAATTCCTGTTATTTTGAGTGTAGTTTCGCAAAGTAGTGTCGTGATTTGCGACACTTTCACAAAAAAAATTATGAAAGTGTCGCAAGTGCAACACTACTTTGCGACACTACAGTTTACACAAATTTTAAAAACATATTTCTGGGGTGTTTAACCCCCCCCCCAAAGACATGGCTAGCATCCTCAGGGCTCAACTAGGTGAACACAAAAAAGAATTGTGTCCCTAGAGGGTCCCAAATATAAATGCCAAACATTACTGTGACCAGTAACAAAACAAAATGGCGGATTTGCGACACTAATGGGGTCATTTGTGACACTGTCGAACTTTTTGTCAACTTTTCCCATTGACTATAATGGGAAACTTGTTTTTTGAATAACTTCTGAACCGTTTAATATTTTTTCTCGAAATCTTTGAAAGGCACATCAGGGACCCTGGCTGCGTGTTCCCTGAAGTTTACGGACCAGTCACAGAAACCGTGTGACCTGTAGGCACAAGCAAAGAATGCACAAAAAAGCATAACTATGACTTTCTACAATGCTATATAGCTCCACAACCGTATATCTGACCGTTACTAAACTTGGCAGATCCAGAGTTATATGGTACCGCTCTGTGCATGCCAAATTTGCAGGCAAATCTGTCATACGGTGGCAAAGTTATTAACCAGCAAAATTTCACACTTTAACCTTAAATGGGTACTCAACCCTAACTATAGTGACACTACCGTGCCACTATAATATAGACACATTATATATATATATATATATATATATATATATATATATATATATATATATACAATGTAGTAAAATATACATATTATGAATACCAGCAAATGTCAGCCTATCCATACAAATACAAGTGCAGATATACTTGATTCACTACAACTAAAATAATTAGAAAAGTACATCAGACCAAGAAGTGATCATAATTAAAGCATTGGAACATTAAGGAAGTTCAGTATTATTTTATAACTCCATAGGACACTTTAAATGACACTTTAAATACTAATGCACTATCTGGATCACTGCTGCATACATATACAGTATACAAATATACATGTATCTCTATTTGTGTAAGTGAATGGAGAGGTCAATCTCATCATTAAGGCCAGGCAATTTTAGGGCACCCAATGTGTATATCCAGAAAGTTTCCTTCTCTGCCAAGATCTGCTTGACATTGCCCCCTCGAGGGCCAACAAAAGTGTGGTCAATTCCACAAAAGGTAAACTTGTGCATCTTAGTGTCTCTCTGTGAGAAAACATGGGAGCACAATGCACTCTTTTCATCTTTGAGTCTAACAGAGCTGAAATGCTCACACACCCTGGTCCTGAGGGGGCATGTGGTCATATCCACATAGAAAGCTCTACAAGAGCATGTTGCTGAGTAAATGACATAACTGGTGCTGCAATAAATAAAATGCCTGATCTCAAATGATTTAGGATTATTACTTGTAGTGAAGGTTTTAGTTTTAACCATCACTGAACACTGTGTACATCTACCACAGCAGAAACTCCCCTTAGGTTTATTAGGAAGCCAGTTATTATTCTTTAGAACTGGCAAATAAGTATGAACAAGTAGATCTCTCAGATTAGTGCTCTGCTTATACACAATTTTTGGTGGTATAGATGCCACAGATTTAAGTGTTGTTTCTGTGCTCAAAATGTACCAATATTTATCAATAGTATGGTTAACCAACTGACTATCCCTTCCTTATCTAGTAATAAACAGAACCTCACCAGGACCATCTTTACTCTTAGTCCTATATTGTAATAACTGATCCCCTGGTGTGTCTGCCACTTGTGCTTATGTGGTCTTAAGTAGAACTTTGGAATATCCCCTGTCCCTAACTTGCTGAAATAACTCCATACTTCTAACTTCACTTGTTTGGGGGTCTAAACAATTTCATTTCACCCTTAGAAACTGGGATTTTGGGATATTGTTGATGGTGTGGCGGGGGTGGCAGCTGCTGGACTGTAATAAAGCATTCCTATCGGTGGTTTTATGAAAAATATCAGTGGTAATGGTGCCATCTTCCCCCTTCAAGATTGTCAAATCCAAAAAATGATTGCTGTATGATGAGTAATGTACACTAAATCATAAATTCGGATTTGATTCTTCCAGGAATGCTATAAAAGCATACAGTTGCACAAGGTCACCCCGACACACCATCAACAAATCCATCAATAAATCTGTGCCACAAATCAATATAATCATAGTATGGATTATTTTCTCTGTCATAAATACATCTGAGCTCCCATAGTCCTAGATATAAATTGGCATATGTGGGGGCAAATGTAGCCCCCATAGCCGTACCTCTGACTTGGAGAAAATGTTGTCCCTGAAAGATAAAGTGATTCATGGTAAGCACAAAAGTGGCTAAATCACATAAAAAAACAATAAATGCCATGGTGTACTCTAACATAGAAACAAAGAATTTGACAGCAGATAAGGACCGCTTGGCCCACCTAGTCTGCCCTTTCCCTACCTGATGGATAAGCAGCATATTCTAGTTAATCAACAGCTTACTTCCTCCTACCCCCCACGAGAATTGCCTTATGTCTGTCCCATGCATTCTTGAATTCTCCCACTGTTTCTGACTCCACAACCTCCTCAGAAAGGCTGTTCCAAGCATCCACAACCCTCTCTGTGAAAAAATACTTTCTAACATTACCTCTGAGCCATTCCTCTCTATCTTCAAATTGTGCCCCCTTGTTCTTGCACATCTTTTTTTCTGAAAGATGCTACCCTCTTGTACCCTTGAGATACTTGAAAGTTTCTATCATGTCCCCCCTCTCCCTCCTTTCCTCAGGAGTATACATGTTAAGCTGCTTTAGTCTCTCCCCATATGTCTTCTGATGCAGACCCTTCACCATTTTGGTTGCCCTCCTCTGAACAGCCTCCACTCTGTCTATGTCTTTGCAGAGATGGGGTCTCCATAATTGCACACAGTACTCCAGATGGGTCTTACCAACTGTCTGTACAGAGGGATAACAACTTCCTGTTCTCTACTGTTGATGCCTCTCCCTATGCATCTCAGTATCCCCCCAGCCCTCCTTACTGCCTTCTCACATTGCTTGCCCACCTTTAGGTCATCTGATATAATTACTCCTAGGTCTCTTTCGATTGTTATTAACTCAACCCCCATTGTGTACTCTTCCCCTGGGTTTTTGTTTCCCAGATGCATTACCTTGCACTTCTTTGCATTGAATCTGAGCTGCCATATATTTGACCATTCCTCCAGCCTTGCCAAGTCCCTTTTCATCCTTTCCACCCCACCTTGTGTATCAACCCTCTTGCATATCTTTGTGTCATCTGCAATGAGACATACTTTTCCTTCCAGGTGCTCTCCAATGTCACTTATAAAGACATTAAAGAGGACTTGTCCCAGTACCGACCCCTGCGGTACCCCGCTAGTTACCCTCCTTTCTTCTCTGTGGACTCCGTTTACTATTACCCTTTATGTCCTATTGTCCAGCCAGTTTTTTATCCAGGCTATCACCTTGGGACCCACTTCAAGGCTGGCTAACTTGTATAATAATCTTTTGTGTGAGACTGTGTCAAATGCCTTGCTAAAATCTAGGTAGGCCATATCCACAGCCCCTCCCTGGTCTACCACTTTGGTCACCCAGTCAAAGAAATCTATTAGGTTCATCTGACATAACCTTCCTGCTGTGAAGCCATGCTGTCTTGGGTCCTGTACCCCACTGGCCACTAGGTACTCAACAATTCTTTCCTTCAGAAGTGATTCCATCATTTTCCTGACCACTGAGGTCAAACTAACTGGTCTGTAGACTCCTGTCTCTGCCCTGCTCCCACTTTTGTGAAGTGGAATCACATTTGCCCTCCTCCAGTCCTCAGGTACCACCCCATCCTCCCATGATTTGTTAAAGAGAGTAGTCAGTGGCGTTACTAGTTCTACCCTTAGTTCTTTTAGAATTCTTGGGTGAATCCCATCCAGTCCCATTACTTTGTCCACCCTCAGTTTCGAGAGTTCTTTCAAAACCCTTTCTTCTGTGAATGGACTGGTATGAACCCCCCTATTCAGAGTGTTTCTCTTGTTTGTTTTAGGTACCTCCCCCTCCTCTTCCCTTGTGAACACTGAGCAGAAATATTCATTCAGTATTCCTGCCTTTTCACTGTCACCCTCTGCCCCCATTCCCTCCCCTTTATTACATCTCTATATCCCTCCCTTGGTCTTTCTTCACTTCCTAATGTACCTATAAAAGGTTTTATCCCCCTTCTTAACAGAGTAGGCTATCTTTTCCTCAGTTTGTGCCTTTGCTATTCTGACTGCCTTCCCTGCCTCCTTCTGCTTTAACTGATAAAGTTCTCTGCCCTGCTCCTTCTGTGTTTCCTTGTAGTTCCTGAATGCTACCCTTTTCTCCTTAACCTTCCCTTCCACCTCTTTTGAGAACCATAGTGTTTTTTTCCTTCATTTTGTTTTGTTGATTTGCTTCACACAAAGGCTTGTTGCCTCTATGATGGCTGTTTTGATTATTCCCCATTGTTCCTCCACCCCTCCTTCTTGCCCGTTTGCTAGTGGTTTTCTGAGGCACTCTCTCATTTTCCCAAAGCCAGCCTTCCTAAAGTCCAATACTCTTGTTTTCGTATGACTTGATTCTATGGCTGTGTTTATTGTGAACCACACTGTTTGGTGGTCACTTGTTCCCAGATGGCTACCCACTTCTAAATCTGAGAGCCTTTCTCCTTCTCCATTTGAGAGTACCAGGTCTAAGATTGCTCCCTCCTGAGTGGGTTCCAACACTAGCTGTCTGAGGCATGCCCCCTGTAGGGCATCAAGAATGACCCTGCTCTTGGATGTGCCTGCAGCAAAGGTACTTCAGTTAACATCTGGAATATTCATGTCCCCCATCAACAATATCTCCCCTTTTTCTGCCATTTTAAGGATGCCTTCCATCATTTTCTTGTCCATTTCCTCCCCCTGAAATGAGGGTCTGTACGCAACCCCCATATGGATTGTGGTGCCATTTTCTGTTTCCTTGGTGACCCACAGTGACTTATCAACTTCCTGTTTACTCTTTAGTTCTGTTGCTTTGATCCCTTCCCTTATATAGAGAGCTGCTACTCCTCCTTTTTTACCCACCCTGTCCCTCCTGTAGATTGTGTATCCTGGTATGTTGGCATCCCAGTCATGGTTCTCTGTGTACCATGTTTCAGTGACTGGCACAATATCCAGGCATCCCTCTTCCATCAAGGCCACTAGTTCAGGGAGCTTGTTACAAAGACTGTGGGCATTGGCACTCATCACCTTCCATTTTGCTTTTATGGCCTTACCCCTTTTAGCCCCATCCCTGTTCTTACTGCCTTTTTCTGCATTTACCCCTGTCCTACTCCCTACTTACTTCTCTACCTTGGAGTTTTCCTCACTAACTTCTGTGTTTTGTGGGGGGAGGCTGGGATTTCCTGCCCTTTCACTGCCTCCCTTGGCTAGTTTTAAATGCTTTGCCAATGAAGCCCTTAACCTATCACCTAGGATCCAGGTTCCACCCCTGGACAGATGCAGACCATCACACCAGTATAGGCCTGCATTCCTCCAGGTGGCTCCCCAGTTCCCAATGAAGCCAAAACCCTGAGCTCCTCACCAGTTTTTCAACTGTTCATTGAATCCCATGGTGCAGAATACCCTAGCATCATCCTTACCATAGACAGGCACCACCTCTGAGAAGGTTACCATACACGTTACTTCTCTAAGGCCCCTCCACAACTGTACAAACTCCTCTTGCACCACTCTGATCCCATTCACAGCCAGGTCATTTGTCCCTAGGTGGACTGTCCCCATTTCCAACCAATATCGTAGGGCAGAAACACCCCCATTGTGTGGGATGTCAGAATAGAGAGACTCCATGTCCAAGGTAACCACATACCAATGTGATTCTAGTTGCACATCCCCCAGGATGCCCAATATGTGGGTGGTGTCTCTCACATCTGACCGCAATAAAGGAACCAGATGTTTACAATGTGAATCAACAAATTTGGATAATGGTTTAGTGAGGGGCCCAGTACCTGATACTATTGGGTGTCCTGGGGGATCAATCAAAGACTTATGCACTTTTGGAAGAACATAAGTTGTCTGACGAACAGGGAACATAACGGTCAGGTTGGACCTGAGGGCCTCAGAAATCGCACCTCCAGCACAGGCAGTATCCAAATAAGCATCAATCTGCATTTCAATTGCAGAGTTGGATCTATTTTTAAACCAACATAAAAATTATTATCCGCCAACTATCTAAATATCTCTTGCCTGCACTGGTGCAAATCCATGAGGATGACAGATCCGCCCCTGTCCGCAGGCTTAACAATCACATCCTGATTATTTCTAAGTTCCATTAAAGAGAATCAAAGGCTGCTTTCTTTTACTTGAAATTCAACTCTGCTGCCAAGAGCTCAGCTAAATTCTGGAAAACTATTAAGGATCTGTCCGGCCACTCTCCTGGTAACCCTCTTCCAACTAAGATTAACTCTGCGAATTCAACTATCAGTGATAGGTTGGAGATGTTAGATTCCTTTAATAATCATTTTGCCACCGCAGGACTAGCATTTGACAATTCCCCAGCGTGCTCCCTATGTACCCAGGTTGGCACCCATTATCCTGAGTCGCCTGCTGCAGCCTCGACATTCTCATTCCAACCCACTTCATTAAAAGGGGTGGAGGATCTCCTGTTGCAGCTGGACACCAGGAAAAGCACTGGGGCTGACTCCTTAGATCCATACTTTATAAAGATTGCCTATCATGTACTAGCCATGCCTATTACTCACCTATTTAACACCTATCTCTGACTCAGGGTATTCTGCCACATATATGGAAGACAGCATATGTCATTCCTATTTTTAAATCAGGGGACTGCTGTGATCTCAATAACTATAGGCCAATCTCCCTCCTTCCTGTATTGTCTAAACTACTGGAGAAAATCGTGAATACACAGCTGCGGTCCTATCTCGAAACTATGAATCTACTAAACACGATGCAGTCTGGCTTCAGAGTTAATCACAGCACTATCACGGCCCTTGAAAAAGTGACTTATGATTGGCAGAGGGAGTTAGACAACAGGAACTATATCTGTGCTGTATTTCTGGATTTAAGCAAGGCTTTTGATACTGTCGATCACAGCCTGCTCCTTTTATCCCTGCAAACTATAGGCATGGACTCTCCATTCTTGTGATGGTTCACTGACTATCTAACAGAATGCCTTCAGCAAGTTAAAGTCGAAGGCGAACTGTCACCTCTTAAACCTCTCCAACGAGGTGTGCCCCAGGGATCTATACTAGGTCCCTTACTGTTTGCGATATACATTAACAATATCGACAGCTGTATAAATAAGGCCAATATTCATCTGTTTGCAGATGATACTGTCCTTTACTTAAGCTGCCCAATGCCTGAAGCTGCATGTGAAGACCTTCAATCTGAATTAAATTTACTGCAGAGCCAACTGCTTCACAAAAAGCTCCTCCTCAGCGCCAAAAAAATTAAAGCGATGCTCTTCTCTCCATTTATCCACTCAGTTAATCCTGCAACTATTGGATCATTTCCCCAGATTACCACCTTGTTAGGAGAAAAATTGGAATTCGTCACAAAATCAAGTACCTGGGAGTGTGGCTAGACCACAGACTTTCCTTTACTGAACACATTGAGGATCTACTAAAAAGACTAAGGCAAAGGCTGGGATTTTTCTTTAGAATTAGTCAATTTCTCACCAGAGATGCTAAGTTGCAGCTGGTCCAATCAGTGGTTCTATTGTTGGTAGACTACGCGGACTTCCTATACAGCCAGTGTCCTATCTCTTGTTTGTTAAAATTGGACACACTTTACCACAGAGCTCTGAGGTTCATAACGGGACTTCCCTTTGGCACGCATCACTGCTCCCTGTACGTGGCTGTAGGATGGACTTCCCTTAAGTCCAGGCAAGATAGAAATGCTGCACTTTGGACTTTCAGAGCTATATCAAAAAAATTGCCACACTATATTTCCAGCTGCCTTCCACTAAGTGTAATAGGTAATTATGTATTAAGAAGTTGCTCATTTATCTCATTCAAGGTACTTAAGGCTAAATCTCACTTTGGCAGAGCGGCCATAAGCTTTGTGCTACCTTCTGTATAGAAAAAACTGAAAAAAACTCTTAAATTGGGCATCCCTGTCTGCTTGTCTCCTTTAAGACACTATATTCCCACTTAATCAAAGAAGTATGCAACTGTTTTTCCCTCCCAAGATCTACATCGGTGTCTGCCATGGTACCTCACCCCCACCTGGAACAGTACACAGAACTCAAGTACTCCTAGTACAGTCCACCGCCCTCTTAAGCCCTAGCTGTTCCATCATCTCCATTCCCACCTCTCCCTCATTTGTTTTCCCCATCTTATCTTCAGTACATGTCTCCCATCTACAGGGTAGGAATTGCTAGTACCTTCTGGTTGAGACCATCTCTTTGCCCCTTCCCCTGTGACTCTTTTACTTTCCAAATGGTTCCTCACCACTACCCCTCGCACACACCCCTCTCCTACCCCACCTGTTTCTCCCCCTGTACCTCTACTTATCTCCTCTTTCCCCACTCCCCTCTATTCTGACTTCCTGCTGCCTAAGCTATTATTCAGCCTATTATATTACTCTAATCATGCTTCTTTTTTTTTTTTTTGTCTTTTCTATTATTTTGCCCAGGTTGAATATATGTACATGCTCCTTTATTTTGTACTATTGCCTCAAACTGTTACAGGCTTGTATGTGCTGTTTCTTGTTGACCTGTTTTCAATATTTGACCTTCTTGATCTGACTGTATTTAAATGCACTACTTTGTATTGTTGTGTTTACTATGTTCCACCCAGGCCCATCTTGCAAATGAGCATTGCTCAACGATGTTCGCCTGGATAAATAAAGATTCTGATCTGATTACATTCAATATTCAACAAGTTGTTAAACCACGCCCCCTGAATCTCATGTAAACCCTGTTCCAAGTCTGACAGCACTGCCTTCTCAAATGTTAGCACTGCTAGTGAATACGCTAGAATGAATCTAGAAGGTTTCCAAAAGAGCTGTAAATCCAGACAATGGGTGGGTAAATCCATCAAGTGAGTCAATATCTTGTGACGATCCTTCTAGCTGTGTTCCATTATTAGTAACCACATTAGTCCCATGTTTAGAGAAAAAACACTTTTAAGTCTAACTTTCTAGTAAACTTTTTTATATCCACAAACAGATCAAAGGCATGATTCAAAAATGTAGGAACAAAGTTTAAACCCCAGGACAGTACCTTGAGATGTTCCACTTTGAAATCCAAAGATGAAAGATTGATCACATTCACGTCCTCCGATGGTATGTTCTGATGTTCTGGGTTGCCTGCTTATTCTGTGGATTCCCCTCCATGCATTTGTTTTGTGTCTGTCGTTGATTTCCTACCCCTGCATTTCCATTGTTTCTTGTCACCTCATCTGGTCTTTTTGGTTCCTGCTGATTCAACCGGAAGTGAACTGTCCTTGGACTGCTCCATGAAATCAACATTGCTGGATGTAAATTGTGTGCCGGTTCCTTGTTCAGTCCCTTGTCCTCTAAAAAAGTCATCTGAGGTTTCTGATTCTGAGTTCAAGGTAAAATGGTTGAAGGAAAGGTCACTACATCTTCTCAAACCTGGATGATTGGCTTCTCACAGGCCCTTCCAGGAAAAAGCTGTTACATACCATGGAAGACACCTTTACTCTGTTCCATGACCTTGGAATCACATTGAACCTTCCAAACACTTCCCCATGGCCAAGCCAGTGGCTGCAGTTCATCTGGGCTCTTCTGGACACTGTCCAAGGCAAAGCATTCCTACCTTCAGACAAGGCAGATCGCCTCCCAGCTCATACTTGGGAGGTCTCATCCTCTTGCCTGGTCCCTACCAGAGTGGCCCTCAGGCTTTTGGGCCACATGGCAGTGCTCATTGCAACCATTCCACTGGCATGACTGCACATGAGAGTGACCCAATGGAACTTGAGAGTTCAGTGGGATCAACACTTGGGTGACTTGGACCAGCTCATGAGAGTCTCTGAGCCAGTTTGCAAGACTCTCCAGTGGTGGTTAATGACCTCTAACCTCTCCAGGGTAATGCCTTTCTGAAGGTCACCTCCTCTACAATCTCTGACCATGGATGCATCCGGCCTGGGCTGGGGTGCCCACCTTGCAGGCCACTGCATCCAAGGAACATGGTCAGTTTTGGAGAAGACACTCCACATCAGCGTGCTGCAAATGAGGGTGATCCTCTATGCCATGCAGGCTTTCCAGACTGATCTAGCCCCGGGTCACCTTCTCATCCAGATGGAAAACATGTCAGTGGTCTTTTACATAAACCATCAGGGGGGAACTCATTCATATCCCCTCTGCAAGGAAGCCATGAGAGTATGGTACTGGGCCATTGAGCATCAGCTGGAACTCTCAGCCATTCATGTTCCAGGAGTCCAAAACTCCTTGGCTGACAACCTAAGCTGTTCTTGGTCCAAAGCTCACAAGTGGGAACTTCTGAAATCAGTAGCAGAAGATCTGCTTG
Source organism: Neoceratodus forsteri (assembly GCA_016271365.2). Classification (NCBI taxonomy): domain Eukaryota; kingdom Metazoa; phylum Chordata; order Ceratodontiformes; family Ceratodontidae; genus Neoceratodus; species Neoceratodus forsteri. The sequence goes on from CM057457.1 coordinate 71,976,724, forward strand.
ACAGGTGGGATTGACCTGGGTTCTACCTCTTCACATCCCTGCTCAGTGCCAAACTGTCTAGTTTCTGCTCACTAGATCAAGAGCCTGGTGTTTTCTGGTGAGACGCATTGTCCTTTAGCTGGAGGACAGTCCTTTACGCTTTCCCTCCCTATCCACTAATTCAGAGGGTCCTTCTCAAATTGCAATCAGAGGGAGTGGACAGGATCCTCATCACTTCCTACTGGCCTCCTCAGATTTAGTTCCTTCTACTTCAGCAACTGGCAGTGGACCCTCCACTTCCTCTGCCTCTGAGCTCGCACTTGCTCTTTCAGAAGAGAGCGCATCTAGTCCATGCAGACCTCAAGTCACTATACCTGCATGTATGGCTCCTGCAGACTTAGCAGTTTCCCAGTTTGGTGTTCCCCTAGAGTAGCGGATGTCCTCGTAGCTGCCAGAATGCCCTCTACTAGGGCCACCAATGCTGTGAAGTAGAAGTGGTTTTGCATCTGGGCCTCAGCTTGCAATCTTGATCCCTTTACTTGTCTGGTAAACAATGTTCTCGAGTACCTCCTTTCTCTGTCGGACTCTGGCCTGAGCTATTCCTCCATTAAGGTGCATCTGTCAGCTATTTCTGCATTTCATGCACCAGTACAGGGGAAGACTGTTGCTCAACTGGATTTACCCTGCACTTTCTTGCAAAGTACCCTACATCTGAAACCTCCCATTAGGAATCCTGTCCCACCATGGGACTTTTTGTTTATTTTGGAGAAATTTACTTTGCCTCCCTTTGAGCCAGCTGTGGATTGTGAGCTGCACTTTCTGTCATGGAAAGCGTTGTTTTTAGTTGCCAATACTTCCACTCGGAGGATTTCTGAGCTCTAGGCTCTGATGTGCAAAGAGCCCTATTGAGTTTTTCACAGGGACAGTGTGTCCTCGCGAACCAATCCTAAGTTTCTGCCTAAGGTGATGTCCAAATTTACCCTCAGTCAGGACATCCATCTTCCTGTCTACTATCCAGAGCATTCTAATCAAGGGGAGACTCTAATTCATACTGTGGATGTTCACCGGGTTCTTCATTACTACTTGACTCATGTGGGTGACTTCTCTATCTAAGAGCAGGAAGATGGTATAGCACTAAAGAAACATGAACGCAGACAAAGTGGTCCAATTTCTATAATTTCTTCTCTTTATTGTTTAAAAGTGGCAATGAACTCAACGTTTCACCTAAAAAATAGGCTTTTTCAAGAGTTGCCTTTAAAGTATAATTTTTCAGATGCACATAGAATTTTGTATCAACAACTTGACTCTCTATGACGAAATTTCCGTTCAAATCCTGTATCATGTAGATATAGACAAGTCTCGATCTCTTGGCAGCCTTCAATATAATTTACTTATTTCAACCAGTCTGTTGTCCCTCAGGCTCATTGCCTTTCCTTGGAGTTTTCAATAGTGTGTAGGACGCTAGCTCAGACCGCTCGTGAACATGCAACTCTTGAAAAAGCCTATTTTTTAGGTAAAACGTTGAGTTCATTGCCACTTTTATACAATAAAGAGAAGAAATTATAGAAATTAGACCACTTTGTCTGCATTCATGTTTCTTCAGCGCCATACCATCTTCCTGCTCTGAGATAGAGAAGTCGCCCATACCTTTCGATACATCGGTATAGGCTGCTTGGATAAAGCATTAAACAAGCATCTTACAAGAACAGTTCATTACCTGTGGAATTCCCTTACCTTGTCATCTTCCCTTTTTCCTTTAATCACTATCTTACTTGACTCATACCCAGGATTTAAAAAAAAAACATCAGTTGTTCATTTCATTTACCCTGAGGACCTTAGGGGTGCCAATAATTAAGCAGACTTTGTCTAAGTGGTTGGTTCACTGCATTGTTTATTGCTACAAGAAGAAGTATGACAATCCTTTACCAAGCTCAGTGAAAGTCCATTCTACCAGGGGAGTCGCTGCTTCCTTTGCATCTTTCTGAAATGTGTTAACGGTAGGATATCTGTGCAGCTGTCATCTGGAGTTCTGTCCACACCTTCATTAAGCACTATAGTTTGGATATGGCCTTCCTGTTCTACAGGGCCTACTTTCATGAGGATAACAGTTTTTGTTGTTTTTTTTTCCTCCATCCTGTCTGCCAAAGTTTGTCCTTGTACTGCTTGAGGCTCAGTCCTTATGGTGTAACCTGCTGCAACAGCTCCCCCTCTAAGTGAGATAGTACAGTTATGTAAGAACTTACCATAACAGTAGATCTTTGAGAGGAGCTCTTGCAGTAGGTGCTGCTTTCCCTCCCTCCTTCCTGCTGGTATCTACGCCTACATGTTCAGCAAATTTATTTTTCTCCTCAGTTTGAGGAACCTCCTTGGTTCTCCAGTCTTTACCTGTGCTGAGGTCTCCAGCTGGAGAACTGAGGTGGTGCTGGGGGACTGCCCCTTTTATACTATTGGCTTACGTTGGGGGTGAGTGGACATCAAGTGGCAGTCCCCGGCTATAGACTGCTAGCTAGAAGTTTTCCATGGGATCCTGGCACCTGCCGGCTCCAGTCCTTATGATGTAACCTGCTGCAAGAGCTCCAGAAAGTAAGGGATCGCTTAACTGAAAAGATGAAAGCACAGCAACTGAAAACAAAGAAATAAAAAATCACACATACCCCAATAATGCAATGCATTACGAGATGTCTATACAAATAACCACAATAATTTAGACTGGTTCTGCTTTAATCAGGCATGCAGGGTGCCAAATGGTCACTCGCATACCCTGAAAAGGTTGAAAACTAAAGACACAGATGAGTGTTTCATCCTTCTCAGGACTTATCAGTGTATCTTAACCCAGGGAATAATGAACTAGAAGAAAAAAAAAAGATAACCAAACTATGTAAAGCTCAGGATCCAAACTCCAGGCATCATGATTCTCTAAATTGTACCTAGTCCTGACTCTGACAAGCCATTGAAAACATTGGACACCAGCACCACCACCTCTAAAGATTACACTACTGCAGTATAATGCCTCTGTGGGCAGTATTATCACAGGTGGGTATTGAGGGCTTGGAGGATGAGGACATTAGTCACACATCTTCAGAATATATGGTGGAGACATACATACTGTAACTGACTCAAAGAACCTGAACATTGATGAGGAGCTATGTTGTACTGGGCATCAAATGTTTAGGAGTGGTCAACGTCTTCTGTGGGTTGAGCTGCCCACCATCCTGTTTGACTTGGAAAGAGTGTGCAGTTCATTGGTGACCAACTGAACCTGTCACCCAGGCATGTTGAGAGTCTTACATTCTTAAACATGAAAAACCACCCAATCCCACTCAACACTGCATAATGCTATATAAAAGCTTGAACTACAAGTCCTGACTCAGTTCCTACCTGGTTCAGATTTAGACACTGAAGACTGAGAGGGAAGATTCCAATATGAAGACAATAAAAGATATAAGGAAAAGACCATTGGTCCATCCAGTCTGCCCAGTTTTACCCTACTGTAACCCGGGACCTGTTGTCTAAACACGTTTTGCCCTTGCCTCTCCCCTTGCTCCCTGCTACCTCTCCTGGATAATTATTAGGCCCAGTACTGTGCCCCAGCCATTCTTGAACCCATTAATGGTTTTTGCACCCATCACTCTGCTGGTAAGCTTTTCCACGGTTCAACCACTCTCTTCATAAAGTAAAACTTTCTTGATGAGGATGGCAATGATGAATCCATTAGTCTGACCCTCTAAAAATAACATTTATGAGCATTGCAAGACCTTCCTCAGGGAAATACTCAAGTGGGCATATTTCAGTCACCACAAGCCTCCTGTTAAAGTGTCTATCCAGCTTGCCTAGCTTCAATCATTGCAAGTCTCCTCCAATGTGCCTGCAGTAGCTTCAGTCACTCCAGCCATCCCCCTCCTTACATGTCAGATGGGCACAATGTTATAAAACACAGGCAGCCTACCCCAGGGCTGTTATACCTTTTCAACACCTCACAAAGCCAGCAATAAATATGCTTCTTAGTGTCTTTTACACATCAGGCAGGCACAGTGTTTTGAAACTCAGATGGATGGCTTGCCCTGTGTGCTGTTGTACCTGCCATTCTGCTAGCAAAAGTACAATGCTTTTACATGCCAGACAGGCATAATTTTCTTTTTAAAATAGTGACAGACTACCCCTGTTTGATGCTATATGTGCCTAAATTATTCTGACAGAAAAATTATGAGCCCCTTCTGACTTCAGCTGACTTCTGTTTCAAACCCAGCTATGAACAATTAGCAAGCAGTCAGTACTTGTAAAACATATCTATGCTAAACCCCTATTTTTGAAACAGCTCACTTCCAAACACAGCTCAAAGCATTGAAAGAAAGCACAGTATAACTACAACTGTTTGTAATTAATAACTTTTTTAGGGGCATGGATACAATTCACTCTCCACATTCTGGCAGTTCCACTGGAACAGATTTTCTGTGTGATATTTTTAAGTTAAGCTCTACCCACCACTCAGGAGATCTATACCCCAACTCCACCCCATGATGTCAGATCTTTCTTTCCACTGGAAGAAGACATAACTTCCTTAGTAGCTCCTTCTTTGGTTGTTACACATTTCACAATCAAAGTTTTTCAAAGTGCTTTTCAGTTTATTTCTCGGTTCCCACATCTCTCCTCAATGGATCATGGAGCCACGTAAACTGGGATTCAAATTTGGTGTTTGGTGTTGCCAGAAGATGCTGGTCACTGACCTGCAAGACTTATTCCTGTATTGCCTGGGCAGGTAGCATGACTTAGCTGGGTGCAGCTTGTGTCTGTCCATGTTTCCGGAATCCATCAAAGATCAGAAGCACTGGCTTACCTGCGGCTGGCCTTTGGAGTGGGATCTGAAGAACCAGTTCAAAAGCCACAAGCAGACTTCAGTGGCTGCCTGATCAGCTGCTCAGCTCATGGCCGTAGAAGAAGCATTGGCTGCTGTGTGGCACTACCTCTGCACTTCTTCTGGTTGTGTCCTTTGTCATTCACAAGGACACTGTTTTTCTGTATTCACAAAAAAACTGAAAAAATGTGAATTACTGATTGGTCAGTGGAATTTCAAACTCCTGCTGGTGCCAATTGGAAATTGCACTTGTTCAGAGTCTCTGTGATCTGCTTCCTTATCAGTACAGGGCCCACAGTTCTAAAACCGTGAAGTGACATAGTCAAAACCCCAAAGTATTGGTTCCATGAAAGGAACTGCACAGAGTGTTGTCCATACAAAGAAAACAATACAAAACACAGCTGACAGTTTCAGCTTTTATTCGGACATAGTTGAATAGAGATCCTTTAGAGGTATGAATATAATTTATGTAAAAAGAGACATTTCAAACAGTTGCACATACTGTAGGTAATCAATTCCTGTCCCCTTTAAAGGAACAATGTAGCATGCTGCTGACAGAAACTGTGCTTTTACCGTTTACACACTACAGAGGACCTGCAAGTTACCGCTCTCCATTCTTTAAGCAGGCCTTTCATAAACTAACCTGTATTCTTCTGTTGTATAGTCCTCCCATCTCCTTAATGTTTTGCAGTCCTTAATCCCAGAAAAAGTTTACCAAAATTGTTTTATTTTTGTAGAAACCATGCCGCTAACCTGGAAGTGTGCAATCTGTTTCAGAATTGTGTGATGTCGCATGGAGCTATACCCGCGACGTGTGGTCCTGAGCTGTCTCTCTTAGGCGCACCTAGGAAATACAGTACTGCCTGTTGTAGTGTATGTGTGAGTGTAATAAAAATGTATTTTTGTGAGTCATAGCAGTGCATAAATAACAGTTTTGAGCATTCCATTAAGTTGTTTGTGTCACATTAAACAGGACAGACCAATTTTTATAGAAATAAAGATTTGTGGGTTTTGAAAATTGAAGCAAATTGTGTGTTGTGGTAAACCCCCCATGTCACAGTCAATGGTGTCTCAGTAGCCGTCAAATTAATTTATCACAGTCTTCTTTGTGTGAACATCTCTAGAAGCCATTTCATGGATCTTGAAGCATAAATCTGTATATAGTGTAATACCAGATTCTGATCACAAAGCATGGTTTGTAATGCTGGCAGTATCGTGATCTATGGATTCTGTTCTTCACGTTGTGACAGTATGAAAGCTGCATTACTGCAAGTGCTTTCCTCGCTTACTTAGGTTACATAGGTTTTTACCAAGGTCCACTGTAGCTCGCTACTGGATTCAAAAATACCCCAAAATATTTTTAACAACAAGGTGAGTGTCTAGACGAGTCTTGAACTCGTTCATAGTCTTACTGGCCACTACTTCAATTGGAAGCTCGTTCCATACCTTAACCACTCTTACAGTAAACCACTGCTTTCTTTTGTTTGTATTGAATCTTTCCCCACCTAGCTGTAATGGGTGAGCTCTAGTACTGTATCTCTGATCCCTTACTATAAGGCCCAGTTGTTCCCACAGTTGCGCATCAGTTAGGGCCTTTGCTACCAAAACATAATGACTTGGGCTGAGCATATCTATGCTCATACTCCTCCTGCTCTCATAGCATCTATGAAAATGGACCTTTCAAGCCCACCAGCTAACAAGGGGAGCACTAGAACTGTGCACTTCTTTCTCTCGTACTTGCCCACTCTATTCCTGCTATGACTCCCCCTTATTCCAACTGCTAACCTCACAACTTACTGCCTGGAGCATTGAACTCACACTGCACTTCTTCCTACTGACTGCAATGTTGAAATACTGTACTGTAATCCCTGTCTATAGTGTTGTTGTCTTACAGTGTCACTCTGTTCTGATTACTTTATATTAACTCTTCACTACTATTTGCCTGATAAAATCTGATGCTTGTAAAGTCTCAGATGTGCTGACTCTGTGTAATGTAAACCTCCATGTCTACTTGCCTCATGTTCATGTATGTACCAAGTTTTGTACCTTGTAATCTCCTGGGTCGCACCTGAAAATAGGCACTTGGCTGTCTAGTGTGCTTACCGGTTAACCAAAGCAAATCAATAAATTATAGATCAGGCACATATCTTCCCTCAGTCTGCAAAATTCCAGGGAGTACAGTCCTAATGTTTCAAGTCTTTTTTCGTAATCTATTCCCCTGACCTCCATTATTCTGCGTGCAGCCCTTCTTGTCATCCTTTCAAGGCTTTTATTTCTCTTTTGCCCTCAGGTGCCCAGAACTGGCCACAATACTCGACATGGGGGTGCACCAGTGAGGTGTAGAGTGGGAGTAAAACCTCCTTATTCCTGCTATTAATATGCTTGTTTATGCAATGCAGTATACCACTGGCTTTTTTAATTACCTGGTTGCAGTGCATCTTGCAACTGAGGTCATTACTAATTGTGATGCCCAGATCTCTCTCATTGTGCACTTCCTTTAATACCAACCCACATAGTGTATACTTTAGCTGCATATTGTTTTTCCAGAAATGCATCACAGTGCATTTATCAGTGTTGACGGTTAACTTATTTACTTTGGCCCAATGTTCTAATTCCCCTAGTGCTGTTTGTAAGGTATCTGCATCCTTGTGATTGTTTACAATATGCCCAATACACATATCATCTGCAAATTTAGAAGCCCAAACTGCTGTCTTGGTGCTCATTGAGGAGATGTAGATATTAAAAAGACAAGGGCCCAGCATGGATCTCTGGGGCACCCCACTGGTCACTTCTGCCCATTCGGAGTATGACCCTTTTATGTGTACCTTCTGTTTTCTTTCAGAAAGCCATGCATCAATCCAACAGGATATTTTCCCATGAACCCCGTGCTTAATTAAAGTATCAACAAGTTCCCCATGTGGGACTTTGTCGAAAGCCTTCGAGAAGTTCAGAAAGATGACATCTACTGAATTTCTGTTGTCTAGTGCTTTACTGGCTTTTATGTAGAATTCCAAGAGATTGGTCTGGCACAATCTGTCCTTAGTGAACCCATGTCGTGTACAGTCCACATCCTCAGTCAGGAGTAGGAATTCAGTAATATGGTCCATTATGATGCCTTCCAGGATTTTCCCCAATACTGCTGTCAGGCTGATTGGTCTATAATTCCCAACTTCTTGCTTTGTTTCCTTTTTATGAATGGGTACCACCACTGCCTGCCTCCAGACCTCCAGGACCTCACCCTCATTAATGGATTTCTGAAATATAGATGTTACTGGTCATGCTAATGCCTCTGCCAACTCCTTAATTACTCTGGGGTGTAGACGGTCAGGGCCCTGTGCTTTGTTCTGATCAATCTTCTGGAGTCTTAGTTTTACGTCAGTTATATCTAATAATAGGCCATATTCTAATGAGTGGTCAAGATGGTTTTTAGTTGCTTGTGTTATCTTATTGAAAACAGGACATATAGTAGTTATACTGCTCAGCCATTCTGTGGTCATCGGTAATTAAAATCCCATCGGAACCTTTCAGTGGGCTGATTGTTTTGCTGCCTCCCTTCCTATTATTAATGTGTGAATAGAAGGCTTTATAGTTATCCTGAACTTTGCAGGCCAGTATAAGCTTATGTTTCTTTTTGGCCTGCTCTAGCTCTTTTTAGATTGCTAGTAGTATAGGGGGATATAACTTGTCCAGTGTTAAATTTCAGCCAATCACTGCATGCTACATCATTTGACAGGTGGTTATTATGGCAACGCCCTGCCCCTTTTACAACCGGAAGTCCCACCTTCTGCACGACATGGCAATGCCCCAACCCCTTCCTGCCACTGGAAGTGATGTGCATTTTCATCTTTGAACCCAGAAGTCCTCCCCTTTTCTATGCCATACATCCCTCCTCCTCCTTCTCCCCTTTCACATCTGTGCTACAGATTCACACCCGAGTCCCTCTTCCTCCTTCTCCTCCCTTCTCATTGGGTTGCTAGCAGCTCCTTGAACCCCTCCTCTCAGACCCCCCAGTTTGGCATCCTAGCTTGCACCCATGTCCCTCTCCCTCACATCGCAATGCAGCCGCACCATCCTAGTTCACACCAGAGTCCCTCCTCCTTTTCCCCACCACACCCCTGCAGCAGTGTCCTAGCTCAAACTCTACTCCCTCCTCCTCCAGCCCCACCCTTGTACCCAAGTCCCTCTTCCTCCACACCACCCTGCTCCCTCCTCCACCCCTGCTGTAGTGTCCAAGCTCAAACCTCGAGTTCCCCTCCACCATTTCCTTCCCCTCGAACCCCTGCTCCCCTCCTTCTCCTCCCTCATCACACTCGAGTCCTAGCACCTCCATCCCCTATTCACTCAATATTCATTCACCCCCCTGTCAGTTCGAGGATATAAGGACAGGACGTGTGTAAATGCTTTGTGACTTGTATTTTTTCTTGTAATTCTGTATAAGGAATGCATCATCATGCAGATGCAATGACCACAGATGACTATTTAGTCACATTTGTTTTAAGACAAGGTACATATTTTAAAGGGTTATAAAAAAGTATTAATGTAATCTATGAATGCCCTACCAAGAACTCCTCGTAAAATGTTCAACGGCATCTCAGACTAACAAGGCAGCATTCATCATTAGTCTGCAAAACAGTGTGTGTGTGTGTGTGTGTGTGTGTGTGTGCATCAGCCAACTTTTAAGGAAAAAAATCTCTACAAGGCTTTGGACCAAAAAAATTACTTTAAAAATCTTGCCTTGTTTGTAGTAAAAAATATATATACACTACCGGTCAAAAGTTTTAGAACACCCCCATTTTTCCAGTTTTAATTGAAATTTAAGCAATTCAAGTCCAGTGAATAACCTGAAATGGTACAAAGGTAAGTGGTAAACTGCTAGATGTTAAAAAAAAAGTTTAGGTTAGCAAAAACTGATGTAGAGAAATTGCAAAGAAAGCCAAGGTGTCAGTGAGTACAGTTTCCTACACCATCAAAAGGCACTTGAAAACTGGAGGAAACTCTGACAGGAAGAGGTCTAGCAGACCCAAAGCCACAACAGAATCAGAAGACAAGTTTCTGAGAGTCAACAGCTTGCGTGATAGGCGGCTCACAGGACAACAGCACAGAGTGAACCAAAAGGGCTATCACAGCATTTTGCAGCGCCATGCAATACCCTCTGGTCTACTCCTAGTTGGTCAGGGGTTCATCCTACAGCAAGATAATAACCCAAAACATACCTCCAGGCTATGTCAGAACTACCTTCGAGGAAAAGAAGACGGTAGGCTTCAAATCATGGAATGGCCAGCACAGTCTCCAGACTTAAACCCCATCGAGCTGGTTTGGGATGAACTGGACAGAAGGGTGAAAGCAAAGCAACCTACAAGTGCAACACATTTGTGAACTTCTGCAACAGTGTTGGGAAGAACTTCCCAAACAATATTTGATGTCCATTGTAGGAAGAATGCCACGAGTGTGTTCAGTGGTTACAGTATATCTGCAAAAGGTGGCTACTTTGATGAGTCAAAAATGTAGAATAAATTTTGTTAAACAAAATGATTCTATGATTTATTTTTTATCTCCAATTGTTTATTTGTTCTATGCTTTAATTTCAGAGTACATTGAGACATTAACCTGCGTAAATTTCGATGAAAACTAGAAAAATGGGGGTGTTCTAAAACTTTTGACCGGTAGTGTATATGTCACCCAAGTTTCCTAAGAACGTTGCTAAAAATATAATTCCTATAAGGCTGATGATTTAAGAAACAAATAACATTTTTAACACCGCATGAGAAATACGTAAAGTCCACAAAATAGGATTCAGAACAGTGTACAATATCTACTAAGTAAGTGTGTACAGTGTATGTTACAGAATGAAGTCTGAAGCCTTTACAACTGTAAATCTATTTTTGACAGTCTACTGAAATATAATTTAGGCAGGGGCTCCTATGTGACAGTCACAGAAGGTTGTTTCGAATACTGATGAGTTAGCAGATGAGCGCATCTTTTAAGAATAGAATGAGACACTGTTTTACATGTGAAAGGATACTTCTGTGATAGAAAGCCTATAGTTGTCTATTAAACTATTAAAAGTCTGATAATTTCTCGCAACCAAAGGAATATACAATATGGATACCTATGTTATTTCAAATTATAATGAACAGTGCGGCTCTGTGATAAGGAATATCAAGATGCTTTCTCAAATATGCATAGGTATTTAAACAGCAGATCTTCTCTGGCCTCTGTAATGAAATTCTGCATGTTAAGTAGCTTTTGTTAGTGAGCTGGGGATCCCCACCGATGACCTTTGCTTTCTATAGAATGTCACATTTATATTTGAAAGGACATGCTGCTAGAATCTGAGAAAAAGTTTACATCTAAAAGGAATCACACTAAAGTTTATCTTGCATTCATACACAGCTAAAAAATAACTATTTTAGAAAAGCCTATAGTTGTCTATTAAACTATTAAATGTCTGGCAATTTCTCACATATACCAAATGCATATACACTATGGACACCTATGTTATTTCAAATTATATTAAGCAGTGGGGCTCTCTGAGAAAGAATATCAAGAAACTTTCTCAAAGATGTATAGTTATTTAAATAGCAGACCTTCTCTGACCTCTGTAATGAAATTCTGCATGGCTCTGATGTGAGTTCAGCATATTAATTAGCTTTTAGGAAGTGTCTTGAAGAATCATAATTGTATGTTATTTACTATGTAGCTGTTATTTATGAATGTATCTGAGAGAAATACTATTTTTCATAAATGGAACCTATCTGGAATATGTTAGATTATGATGTCTATGATAGGTTGTATAAATAGAACTGCCTTGTGTGTTTGTGAAGTCATACACAAGGATCTTTTGTGAGTGATCTGAGAATGCAGAGTTACATTATTCACACATGGGAGAAAGGCTCTGTTGAGAGTGTGGGAGATAAAGGCAGATGGGGTAAAATAGTATATCATTGGATACACAATAGAACAGTACACACATTTACATAGTAGGTGTCTGGGAAAGATCTGGGAAGTAGTATTCACACATGGGAGAATGGCTCTGTTGAGAGTGTGGGAGATTAAGGCAGATGGGTATAAATCAGTATGATATGGGCTGCACAATAGAATGGTACATACGTTTACATAGTAGGCATCTGGGAAACATTGAGAAAGATCTGGGAAGTAGTATTCACACATGGGAGAATGGCTCTGTTGAGAGGGTGGGAGATTAAGGCAGATGTGTATAAATCAGTATGCATGGAACAGTCATAAGATAATTCTAGGGGTGGGGGTAGGAAGAAGTAGGCTGCTGGTTAACTAGGATCTGCAGCTTATCCATTAGGTAGGGAAATGGGCAGACTGGGTGGGCCAAGCGGTCCTTATCTGCCGTCAAATTCTATGTTTCTGTTTTATGATATCGGCTGCACAATATAATGGTACATACATTTACACAGTAGGCATCTGGGAAACATTTGGAAAGATCTGGAAAATAGTCTAAAAGAAAACATTGTATTGTTTTAATTTTTCATGCAAAAAAATGGGAGAGTTGCTATTTATTGTTAGCTACATTATATAAGTGTTAGACATTATCAGTGTGACACAGTCACAGCTGAAAACTGAAGAGACACTGCTAAAGTTTTGAGAATTGCAAAATGGATTATCTCTTAAATGGTGCTGTTGTGGATATAAGTGAGGATGAAATGCCGGCTACTGGTGCTGAACAGATGGAGACCACCAAAAACAACCCACAGGGTATTTGTACATATTTTTGCTGCCTTAGAATGGTATCATTAGTGAATATAAGATGCTTTAAGTGACAATAAGATATATGTTACTGTTTTTTGTTAGTTTAGAATTGTAGCATTAGTGAATAAAAGATGCTTTAAGTAAAAACAGGATATGTGATACTGGGTGTATATATGCTAGCTTAGAACTGTATCATTAGGGGATAGAAGATGCCTTTGTGTGAAGCAAATAAACAAATCAAAACAAAATAAAAAGCCACTATGGTTCTCAAAAGAGGTGGTGGTGAAGGTTAGGGAGAAAAAGATAGCATTTAGGAAGTATAAGGAAACACAGAAGGAGCAGGACAGATAACTGCACCAGTTAAGGCAGAAGGAAGCAGGGAGGATAGTCAGAATAGCAAAGGCCCAAACTGAGAAAAAGATAGCCAACTCGGTTAAGAAGGGGGATAAAACATTTTATAGGTCTATCAGGGAGCATAGAAAGACAAAGGGAGGGACAGTGAGGCTGAATAGAATGGACAGTGGGTGGGCAGAGAGGGATAATGAAAAAGCAGGGATACTGAATGAATACTTCTGTTCAGTATTCACAAAAGAGGAGGTAGGGGAGGTGCCTAATCCAATTAACAGAAGCACTCTGGATAGGGGGGTTGATCCCAGTCCTTTCACAGAAGAAAGGGTTCTGAAAGAACTCCCAAAACTGAAGGTGGACAAAGCAATGGGGCCAGATGGAATTCACCCCAGAATTCTAAAAGAATTAAGCAGAGAAACATAGAAACATAGACTTTGATGGCAAATAAGGACCGCTTGGCCCATCTAGTCTGCCCATTTCCCTACCTACAGGATAGGCCGCAGATCCTAGTTAACCAACAGCCTATTTCTTCCTACCCCCCACAAGAATTGCCTTATGTCTGTCCCATGCATTCTTGAATTCTTCCACAGTTTTAGACCCCACAACCTCCTCAGAAAGGCTGTTCCATGCATCCACTACCCTCTCTGTGAAATAATACTTCCTCTTATTGCCCCTGAACCGCCCCCCCATCTTTAAATTGTGTCCCCTTGTTCTTGCACGTCTCTTTTTCTTAAAGATGCTACCCTCTTGGACTTTGTTGATTCCACTGAGGTACTTAAAAGTTTCTATCATGTCCCCCCTCCTTCTTTCCTCAAGGGTATACATATTAAGCTCCTTTAGTCTCTCCTAATATGGCTTCTCTTGCAGACCCTTCACCATTTTAGTTGCCTTCCTCTGGACTGCCTCTATCCTGTCTATGTCCTTGCGGAGATGGGGTCTCCAGAACTGGACACAGTACTCCAGATGGGGTCTCACCAACTGTCTGTACAGAGGGATGACAACTTCCTGTTTTCTGCTGGTGATGCCTCTCCCTGTGCATCCCAGTATATCCCCAGCCCTCCCTACTGCCTTCTCACATTGCTTGCTAACCTTAAGGTCATCTGATATGATTACCCCCAGGTCCCTTTCCTTTTTTGTTGTTGTTACTACCTCCCCCTATTGTGTATTCTTCTCCTGGGTTCTTGTTTCCCAGGTGCATTATTTTGCACTTCTTTGCATTGAATCCTAGCTGCCATACTTCTGACCATTCCTCCAACCTTGCCAAGTCCCTTCTCATCCTTTCCACACCTCCTTGTGTATCAACCCTGTTGCAGATCTTTGTGTCATCTGCAGAGGCATACTTTTCCTTCCAGTCCCTCTGCAATGTCACTTAAGAAGACATTAAGAAGGACTGGACCCAATACTGAACCCTGCGGTACCCCACTAGTAACCCTTCTTTCTTCTGAGTGGACTCCATTTACAATTACCTTCTGTGTCCTGTTGTCCAGCCAATGTTTTACCCAGGCTACCACCCTGGGAACCACTCCCAGGCTGGTTAATTTGACTATTAATCTTTTGTGTGGGACTGTGTCAAATGTCTTGCTAAAGTCTAGGTAGGCCATGTCCACAGCCCCCCCCCCCGGTCTACTACTTTGGTCACCCAGTCAAAGAAATCTATTAAATTCATCTGACATGACCTTCCGCTGTGAACCCACACTGCCTTGGGTCCTGTGCCCCACTGGCCTCTAGGTACTTGACTATTCTTTCCTTCAAGTGACTCCATCCTTTCCCTACCACAGAGGTCAAACTGACAGGTCTGTAGTTTCCTGCCTCTGTCTTGGTCCTACTTTTGTGAAGGGGGATCACATCCACCTTCCTCCAGTCCTCGGGTACCACACCATCCTCCCATGATTTATTAAAAAGAGTAGCCAGTGGTTTTACTAGTTTCCCCCTTAATTCTTTTAGAATTCTGGGGTGAATTCCTTCAGGCCCCATTGCTTTGTCCACCTTCTGTTTTAGGAGTTCTTGCAGAACCCTTTCTTCTGTGAAAGGACTGGGATCGACCCCCCTATCAAGAGTGTTTCTGTTAATTGGATTAGGTACTTCCCCCTCCTCTTTTGTGAATACTGAGCTGAAATATTTGTTCAGTATCCCTGCTTTTTCACAGTCCCCCTCTGCCCACCCACCGTTCATTCTATTCAGCCTCACTATCCCTCCCTTTGTCTTTCTATGCTCGCTGATGTACCTATGAAAGGTTTTATCCCCCTTCTTAACCGAGTTGGCTATCTTTTCCTCAGTTTGGGCCTTTGCTATTCTGACTTCCCTCCCTGCTTCCTTCTGCCTTAACTGGTACAGCTGTCTGTCCTGCTCCTTCTGTGTTTCCTTATACTTCCAGAATGCTATCTTTTTCTTCCTGACTTTCACAGCCACCTCTTTTGAGAACCATAGTGGCTTTTTCTTTCATTTTGATTTGTTTATTTGCTTCACACAAAGGCTTGTTGCCTCTGTGATGGCAGTTTTGATGATTCCCCATTGTTGCTCCACACCTCCTTCTAGCCTGTTTGCTAGTGCTTTTCTGAGGCACTCTCCCATCTTGCCAAAGTCAGCCCTCCTGAAGTCCAGTACCCTCACTTTTGTATGGCTTGACTCTGTAGCTGAGTTTAATGTGAACCACACTGTTTGATGGTCACTTGTTCCCAGATGGCAACCCACTTCTAGATCTGAGATCCTCTCACTGCCCCTGTTTGAGAGTACGAGGTCTAAGATTGCTCCCTCATGAGTGGGTTCCGAAACTAGCTGTCTGAGGTCTGCCACCTGTAGGGCATCAAAAATGGCGCTGCTCTTAGATGTGGCTGCAGCAAATATGCTCCAGTTAACATCTGGCATATTCAGCTCTCCAATCAACAGTATCTCCCCTTTCTCTGCCATTCTAAGAATGCCTTCTATCATATCCTTGTCCATTCCCTTCCCCTGACATGGGGGTCTGTACACAACCCCTGTATGGATTCTAGTGCCCTTTCCAGTCTCCAAGGTGACCCACAGTGCCTCCTCTCCTACCTGTTTACTCTTTTGTTCGGTTGCTTTTATCCCTTCCTTTACACAGGCGCTTCTCCTCCCCTCTTCTCCCTGCCTGTCTCTCCTGTAGGTTATGTACCCTGGTATGTTAACATCCCAGTCATGTTCTCTGTGTACCATGTTTCTGTGACTGCACGATATCCAGGCATCCCTCTTCCATCAAGGCCCCCAGCTCAGGGAGCTTGTTGCCCAGACTATGGGCATTGGTACTCATTACCCTCTATTTCCTGATGGCCTTACTCCTTTTTGGCCCATCCCTGTCCTTCTTGCCTTTGTCACTTTCTCCATTTACCCCTGCCCTTCTCCCTATCGACACCTCTATGTTGGTGTTTACCGCACTTACTACCGTGATTTCCCTACTCCTTTCCAGTGCCTCCCCCCTTGGCTAGTTTAAATGCTTGCCAATGAAGCATTTAAACCTATCACCTAGGATCCTGGTTCCCCTCCGGGACAGATGCAGCCCATCATGCCAGTATAGGCTTGCATCACTCCGGGTGGACCCTCAGTCACCAATGAAGCCAAATCCCTGAGCTCCACACCGGTTTTTCAACCACTGATTGAATCCCATGGTGTAGAACACCCTAGCCTCTCCTACGCCATAGATGAGCAGCACCTCTGAGAAAGTTACCGTGCGTGCTACTTGTCTAAGGCCCCTCCCCAATTCCACAAACTCTTCCTGCACTTCTCTAAGCCCTTTCTTAGCCAGGTCATTTGTCCCTAGGTGGACAATGACATCCAGCTCCCTCCCCTGTGCAGCTGCTCCGGCAATCCTGAGGATTCGCTCCCTGTCCCTCCAAGCCATGGTGCCAGGCAGGCACCTTACCTCCTTCTCCCCTTCCTCCCCCAGTTCTACCTTCCTAACAATGGAGTCCCCCACCAGGAGTTGTTTTCTTCCTCTGCAGGGTCCCCTGCCACCCTCCTGTGGGTCTCCTTTGTGGAGGTTCCCAGCATCCTCCTTGGTCTCCACTGCAGGTGCCTCCATAGAGGAACCACACTTTGCCAGAATGGCATAAGAATTGTGGAGAGGTACAACTGGAGGGATGCACCTCTGTTCCACCACCCTCACCCTCCCTGAGCCCACTGTGGTCCAACCGCTCCTCTTTCTTGGCAACCTCTGAGGCAACGGCAGTGGCACTGGTGGTCCCTGGATGGCTAGGGAGAACTAGTGACACCACTGACTACCCTTTTTAACAAATCATGGGAGGATGGTGTGGTATCTGAGGACTGGAGGAAGGCAGATGTGATTCCCCTTCACAAAAGTGGGACCAAGACAGAGGCAGGAAACTACAGACCTGTCAGTTTGACCTCTGTGGTAGCGAAAGTGATGGAACCACTTCTGAAGGAAAGAATTGTTGAGTACCTAGAGACCAGTGGGGCACAGGACCCAAGGCAGCATGGGTTCACACAGGAAGGTCATGTCAGATTAATTTAATTGATTTCTTTGACTGGGTGACTAAAGCAGTAGACCAGGGAGGGGCTGTGGATATGGCCTACCTAGACTTTAGCAAGACATTTGACACAGTCCCACACAAAAGATTAATAGTCAAATTAACCAGCCTGGGAGTGGATCCCAGGATAGTAGCCTTTGTAAGACATTGGCTGGACAACAGGACACATAAAGTAATTGTAAATGGAGTCCACTCTGAAGAAAGAGGGTTTACTAATGGAGTACCGCAGGGTTCATTACTGGGTCCAGTCCTTTTTAATGTCTTTATAAGTGACATTGCAGAGGAACTGGAAAGAAAAGTATGTCTCTTTGCAGATGACACAAAGATCTGCAACAGGGTTGATACACAAGGAGGTGTGGAAAGGATGAGAAGGGACTTGGCAAGGTTGGAGGAATGGTCAGAAGTATGGCAGTGTGGATTCAATGCAAAGAAGTACAAAATAATGCGCCTGGGAAACAAAAACCCAGGGAAAGATTACACAATGGGGGGGGGTAGTAACAACAACAAAAATGGAAAAGGACCTGGGGGTAATCATATCAGTTGACCTTAAGGTTGGCAAGCAATGTGAGAAGGTGGTAGGGAGGGCTGGGGGGATACTGGGATGTATAGGGAGAGGCATCACCAGCAGAAAACAGGAAGTTGTTATCCCTCTGTACAGACAGTTGGTGAGACCCCATCTGGAGTATTGCATCCAGTTCTGGAGACCCCATCTCCACAAGGACATAGACAGAATGGAGGCAGTTCAGAGGAGGGCAACTAAAATGGTGCAGGGTCTGCAAGAGAAGCCATACGAGGAGAGACTAAAGGAGCTTAATATGTATACCCTTGAGGAAAGGAGGGACATGATAGAAATGTTTAAGTACCTCAGTGGAATCAACAAAGTCCAAGAGGGTAGCATCTTTCAGAAAAAGAGATGTGCAAGAACAAGGGGACACAATCTGAAGATAGAGGGGGGATGGCTCAGGGGCAATGTGAGGAAGTATTTTTTCACAGAGAGGGTAGTGGATGCATGGAACAGCCTTTCTGAGGAGGTTGTGGGGTCTAAAACTGTGGGAGAATTCAAGAATGCATGGGACAGACATAAGGCAATTTTTGTGGGGGGGGGTAGGAAGAAATAGGCTGTTGGTTAAATAGGATCTGCAGCTTATCCTGTAGGTAGGGAAATGGGCAGACTAGGTGGGCCAAGTGGTCCTTATCTGCCGTCAAAGTCTATGTTTCTATGGTGCTTTAAGAAAAAATAGGATATATGTTATTTTTGTTAGCTCAGAATTGTATCATTGCGGGATAGAAGATGCCAGGACTCCCATATCTACTGGGATTTGAAGGCATCTACAGGAAAACTCTTCCAATAGACTAGCATTGGTTATATAGGAAAAATAGGGCAATTTAGCTTCCACAGGAAATAATGTAATCTACAGGAAAATACAGGACTAATTGCATCATTAGTGAATACAAGATGCTTTAAGTAAAAACAGGATATATGATACTGTGTGTCTATATGCTAGCTTAGAACTGTATCATTAGTGGATAGAAGATGCTTTAAGAAAAATAGGATATATGTTACTGTTTTTGTTAGCTCAGAATTGTATCATTGGTGGATAAAAGATACTTTAATTAAAAATAGGGTTTGTTTTACTGTTTTTTTTTTTTGCTAAGTTAGATAATTACACCTGTAATGCTTGAAATATGATTATTATAATTTAAACTTTTATTATAAGTTTAACCCCCTCACACCTGAATTTTTTTCATTTAGAATATTAATAAATTGTGCATGTTGCATAAATAAATAATTTGCTCTGCAATGCCACAAGATAGAGACTCAAGGTTTTCTATATTCAACACAGTGTGACCTGGCCTACTAAAACACATACTGCATGGACTGATCTGAAACCCCAAAGTCACACTGCATGTGCACAAACAACACAACTTTGATCATAACATTGCGTCAAAATCAAGTTGTGGTGCCCCCTGTTGGCCTGTCACATACCAAATGTAGGTATATGTACTTCAGGCACATATTGAGACCACAATCCCACACCATACTGCATGAAAAGTATGATCTGGGTTGGCAACACATAGTTTGTGACACATTTTTGTGTGTTTTTTTTAATCTAGACCTCTCAACACAAATTCAGAGAAACTGCAAAATTCAGGCCTTGCTATACCTAACACTCATTTTGTTAGCAATGCCGCATGGTAGAGGCATAAGGTTTTCTGTTTTGGATGCCAGATTGACTGGGACATTACAGGAGGCCATGTATTGACCAATATCATACTCTAACGTTACACTACAGGTGCACAAACAACACAACTTTGATCATAAAATGGTGTCAAAAATCTAGTTCTGGTGCCCCCTGTTGGTTGGTAAAATACCAAATGTAGGTATGTGTACCTCAGGCACATGTTGAGACAACAATCCCATGCCATACTGCAAGAAAAAGTATGATCTGGGTTGGCAACACATAGTTTGTGACACATTTTCATGTGTTTTTGTTAGTGTAGACCCGTCAGCACAACTTAGAGAACTCTCAAAATTCAGGCCTTGCTATACCTAATACTCATTTTCTCAGCAATGCCACATGGTAGAGGCATAAGGTTTTCTGTTTTGGATGCCAGATTGACTGGGGCATTACAGCAGGCCATGTATTGACTGATATGAGACTCTCTATAGTCACACCACATGTGCACAAACAACACAACTTTGATCAGAAAATTGTGTCAAAATCAAAGTCTGGTGCCCACTGTTGGTCTGTAAAATACCAAATGTAGGTCTGTGTATTTCAGACATACGTTGAGACAACAATCCCATGCCATACCGCATGAAAAAGTATGATCTGGGTTGGCAACAGATTGTTTGTGACACAGTTCCTTGTGTTTTTGTTACTCTAGACCCATCAACACAAGTTAGAGAAATTGCAAAAAAACTGTCCTGTGGTGACCCTCTTGCATGCCAGGGAATGCAACCCTGAGTGAAAATTAAAGGGACACAACAAACGTGAATAAAAATTTTTTAACATGATATTATAGTTCTAATTTTGTATAACATGAAACAATAACATTAATACTGTACAACTATAACTGGATATGGACATGGACACAAAGTATTTTGATATGTTGTTATTCTTTTACAGCTTAAATGTTTTTATCAACATTCTCTGGTGATGCATCAGCCCGTGCAAACTATGTATGGATGAACACGTTCCTTCATCAGGATTGAAGTTTGATGAAGATGGACTGTTCTTTGACATTATGCTTCTATGGGGAATACGGATTGATAGACTGTAAAAGAATTGAAAAGAAGTACAATTAGAAAAACATATGAAACATATTCAGCTGAGAAATTCACATCAATAAACGTGTGAATCTGTGCTGAAGGGGATAGGAAGGGGCTGAACACTTACTGAAAAAAATGTTTAAAAAAATGGAATATCTACTTGCATTGTCATTGCCAGTAGTTTATCACAGTGTGGTATTTCTGAAAGCAGTTTCGTTCTGCTGAAAGACACAGATATACACCACATTGTTTACAGACAACACGGGACCTGTGTCTTCCCTCATGATGGTCCTTTCCCTCTCTTTTCCGTGCCTCATTGCAGACAAAACACTGCTTGTCTGTCTCACTGATTACTGGCATATGAGTTGCATTCATCATACGATCCAGATGTGGTGTAACTGATGGTCTTCCGGGCATTTTTCTGGAACTGAACACTCCAATTAGTTCTCATGCCACAGCTAGTCTAAACGACAAATAGTCTCTGCTTCTGGATGATGTATTGGGTGCCATTGCATCTGTGTCCATATTACTTTCTCTGCAATGTGACTTATAAATGATATAAGCATTGAGAAGGCAGCATTTAATAATGTAACCGAACAGTCACTTCCACCATTTCTTTGCCTGGTGGTAGATATTGTATAATAAGATTATTTAATCTCCTCTATCAACTCGCCTCATATGTGTCATATAATCCACAGGTGGTGCAGGACAAGGTAGAGCTACAGTAATACCGTCTTTCTGCAGCCGGTCTACAATTGGCAATGGCTCTCTGCCATCATGTGGATTGTGGATCGATGATGAGCAGTATACTGCCCTCTTATCATACCACCATGTAGCCAGCAATGGTCCGTTAGTTCTCCAATCCATTTCCTCATGTTCCATTTTGTTAACTTCTTGTTTGAATGCTACAATGTCCTTCGGGAAATCTTTCCTGTTTGAACAAATAGTGCCACATCCATAGAGTCCCTTCGTCAAAAGCATACTCAGTAGCTCCGGACTTGTATAATAATTGTCCAAGTACAGGTGGTGATATGTATTAGTTTTTCTGTCAGCGTTAAGACAACTCTTGTAGGTATCGTTGTGTCTGTTGCTTCTGTATTTTCAATCACATGTTTCCCGGTGTACACTTGTAAGTTTGAAATGTACCCAGATTTGGCCTCAGAAAGTACCCATGCTTTCAATCCCCATTTCTGGGGCTTGGCTTTCATATACTGCACAAATGAAAGGTGTCCTTTGTATGGAAGCATTGCCTCATCAATAGTTCCTTGTCACATGCATACTCAGTCGAAAACTTGTTTACTATCGTGTCAAGGAAATTCCTTACTTTCCTAAGTTTGTCATTTGGAACTGAGCCACCAATACCTACATCACTGATGTCCTGTTCTACACGCAGGTATCTTCCAAGCATACAGAAGCGGTCTCTTGTCATGATGTGACTGACATCTGGTTGTTTAATAAAGTTCTCAGAGCACCGATACATCAATAATCTTGGCAGGTGTACAATGCCCATGATTATGCATAATCCAATGTATGCTTTCATTTCTTCTGCATTTGTTGGCTCCCAAGGCATTTTATGTTTCTCAGGTTTTGTACTTCTCACAGCAGCAGCATACAAATTTGTTCGCTGCACAATTTTCTCATATATGTCTTAAGAAAAAAATCTTGGCATGCATGCAGCTTCAGTAAATTCACCTGTAAAGCAGTGAACCACACCGACAGGAAGACAGAATGGAATGACACATGTATCTGTCAATGTGCATAACCATTCAGTTTTTGAAGAGTCACTAAAACCATTTTTTGGTGGTGCTGTTTTGGTTTTTCTGTTACTGCTTCCTTTTTGGGCAACATGTTTGCTTTGTTTTGCTGATGGACTATAATTTTCATCACTCAGATTACATTTTTCTTGCTCATGTGTTGCTTGTAAGTTAGTATGAGCCTGCATTTTTTGCTCTTATTCTGCCTTAAAAGGTTGACATTTGTTTTACTCTGATTTTTCTGATTGGTATTATTTTTTTGTGTTTCATCAATTTTCTCAATACTAGCACTTCCTCCACAATTATTTTTTCTTCTTCTGTGTGTTATGACATTACTGCTACACAAAGGTGTTGCCACAGACAGTAAAGGTGGTGTACATTTGGATGGCATTTTACTATTTCCCATCCTTATATGTATAGCACGAGGAACATGATCATCAGTTGGCACTGAAGAAACCACCAAACACTTTTTTCCTGTCATTGTTTCCTGTGTCCTGTATGTTCATATTGCTGAGTGATGTTCACATTACCTCAGTATCTGAATCCGAACTACTGCTGCTGTCACTTGATGCTGGATCATCAATGTCATTTAACATATCTTCCAATGCCTCATTAACCATCTTTAGTGAATTTCTTGTTGTCATTTTTGTATTTTCACAAAAAAATATTCAAAATCTCCCTGAGGTGCTAGTGTCTGAGAGACTACAGATTGTTTACCAAATACTGTAAATCAATAGACAAATGAAACTGTTTCCTGGGGTTACATTGAATGTCACTGAAATGTAGGTATGAAAAAAATATATACCACATAAAACCATTGTCATTCTCATAATTATTATGAAAATTGCTTAACAAACAAACCATTTATCTGTGTTGCATCACAGTCAAACCAGCAGAGAGAGAGAGAGAAAGTCAGACAGAGACAGACAGAGAGTAGATGAGTTTAGGGGGAGGGGGATAATCAGGAAGTAATGCTAGAAGCTTGCTGGAAAACAGTGTACAGCAATTCAGATGGCTAAATGATGGGGAAGCAAGAAGAAAAGTTAATCACTGTGCATTTTATAAAGCTGGAAAGTACTGAGGTATGGACCATTTATCACAGCTAATATGTATTTGTACAAGTACAAAACAGTTGATGAGAAAATGAGCATTTGCTATGGCAAGTCACAAGCTGGTGATTTTACAGAAGTGTATTGTAAGGAACAGAATGACAGATAACACTGCAGTGGCTATATGTTGTGGTATGGCAGAGAACATGGGTGACTGTGCATAGATTTTGTGTTTCTGCAAGTCTGTGGGGGTAATTGGGTATGAATTTCAGGCCATTTTTGCATCACATTTGTGATGCTTGTGTACCTCTGGTGTGACTTTGGGGTCTCAATTCGGTCCATACAGGGTCAGTGGTAGTAGTCCAGGTCCCACTGCATCCAAAACAGAAAACCCTATGTCTCCTTGTAGTGAAATGGCTGAGAAAATGGGTTTTAGGTAAAATAAGGCCTCAATTCAGTGTTTCTCCTGAATTGTGTTTAGAGGTATGGACCAACAAAAAACACAACAATGCCCTACTAGCAATGTGATATCAACCCATATCAGACTTTTTTTTATACAGCCCGGTGCCAGTGCATTGTCACATGTCATGCATGGCTTACAAAAACCTAGATTTTGTGTTTCTGCAAATCTGGGGGGGTGATCAGGCATGGATTTCAGGCCATTTTTACATCACAGTTGTGACACTTGTATACCTCCGGTGTGACTTTGGGGTCTCAATTCAGTTCATACAGGGTCATTGGTAGTAGCTCAGGTCCCACTGCATCCAAAACAGAAAACCTTATGTCTGTATCTTGTGGCGTGGCTGAGAAAATGGGTTTTAGGGAAACTAAGGCCTCAATTCAGTGTTTCTCCTGAATTGTGTTTAGAGGTATGGACCAACACAAAACACAACAGTGCCCCACTAGCAATGTGATACCAACCCAGATCTGACATTTTTATGTTGCATTTTGCTGGGGCATTGTCACATGACATGCCTGAGGTACACAGTACTATTATTTTGCATTTTTTTAGGTCGACATGGGTTTACCTTAGGTGTACTTTAGGGAGTTTGTTTTGATCTGTGCGGATCTGGGGTAATTTCTCTGGTCCCACTTCATCAATATGAAAAAACTTATGTCTCTACGTTGTGTTATGGCTGCAAAAATGATTTTTAGAGAAGTTCACACCATTTTATAGTCACGTATGTGTGGCTGAGGTGTGCCTGTGGGGTTTGGTTTCGGTCCATACTGGATCTGATAC
This sequence comes from Neoceratodus forsteri, assembly GCA_016271365.2. Lineage (NCBI taxonomy): Eukaryota > Metazoa > Chordata > Ceratodontiformes > Ceratodontidae > Neoceratodus > Neoceratodus forsteri. The sequence goes on from CM057457.1 coordinate 72,001,441, forward strand.
AGTATTTAAAGTCCTACTTCCCCCAATACAGAAAACCTGTTGTCTATATGTCGAGGTATGGCAAACCTTCTGCAATATCCTCAGTTTTTTTAATGTTGATGTACTGTACTGATCAACATAACCTTGCGACATGTGCAACAAACTAATTACTACAATATAACGTGCTTAGCTAGGTCTCATACACCAATTGCAGTGGACTTACCTGCCACAGGATGCTGGGTCGTGGTCCGAATGAGTGTTACCAAGGTGCCTGTAAAAGAAAAAAAAATAGAACAGAGGTCACAAATGATCCACAGCTCTTATGAGGTCCAAAGTGGCACAAGGAACATGATAAAATACAATATATTTACCTGAAATGTAGGAGCCCTCCTCTGATCAGACCTGTAAAAATAAAAGAGACAGACATTTAGATGTAATACTGTTTTGGGGTGTTGTCACATTACTGCTTGAGTGTACGCATCATATTTGTTTTTACATATAATGACTTTCCAGTAGTGTAGATAAGAATTTCTGTAGAGCTGGTTATTGTTTTCTAGTAACTGGGGCTTGATAAACCTGATTATAAGCTTTTGAAAATCCCCCCCACCCAAAAAAAAAACTGAAAACAAAAATCCCCAATTGCTCAGCTTTTCATTAAAAGTTGCTTTTGTGACACAGCTCCAACAATGAGACCAGCAATAGATAAAAGCAGGAGCTATACTGCCCAAAATTGTGTCCCAAATTACCGAATGCATAGAGTAATCATTTTTGGCAGTGAAACATTACTATTTGTGTGCAAGCTACAATCCACCTCTAGGACACTAAAACCCTACTTATTTTTTTCCATGCCATACGTAACAGCACAGATGGAGGTGCTGTAACATTTTTTAGAAGATTGCAATAACATTTTGCAGCACTGAAAACATATTGCCACAGAAACCACATCTATTCGTGAATGCAAGTCACAGGCAGCAGTTTCTAGAGTTCGCCTGTGTATTATGACGTGCTGTATGCCAGGATTCACTATGCAAGTACAACAACTGTTATTTTTTTGTATTTTTACCGATCGAAGCCTGAGAACTCTAAGCTGCTGAAGATACACGGTAAACAGATTTGGCACAACATCTCATTATGCACGGCGTCTATTCAGGCAAATACATGGTTGTCTAGCTCCATGACAGAGAGAGCAGCTCCCAGTCTCATCATACTAAGAGGGTTAGCGTTTCCTTCATTTTGAGCTGTAATTTACTTTTTTCTAATAAAAATGAGTGTTTCTTACATAGGATCTTTCTCAAATTTGAGACAGCTAAACAATATGTAGGATAGCATAAAAAAATAACCATTCCAGACCACAATCAGTTGGCACTTCCCGTTTCAGGATTTCTTATAAAACTTAATTTACTACTCCAAAAAAGTATTTTCTGCATGAAAATCATATCAGAAACACTAATTTTATTAGTGTGACACTAGCACTTTCATGTTTTCTTCATAAGGGGACACAAAAAAATGAGTGCTTATACCTCTTTAAAAACAGCTGATATCAATATAAATAGTGTCAAAACATGCCACAAAAGTGTTGCATCGGCATGAAGGGGTTAAACATAAGTGAACAGCAATACACACATTATAAATCTTTGGTTCAAAATCAGATATGCAAATGTTATGGTGATCTAAGACAGCAAATTAATTAAATGTATCTATGATTTATAAAAGGCCATGTTTGAAATATGTGATGGTCTGCTCTTCTGTTGATAGCTACAAAAAAGGCAACTCATCTCAGAAAAACAAAGAAAAGAAGGAATCAGTACAGAACACACGAGAGACAGCTGCCAGTATTGTGAATAATGTCGATAATGGAGACACCAGATGCTTTAGAATCTATAAATAATAACTGCACAATTTTGCTTCAAGGGTCACAAAACTCCAACAGTTCCAAGAATCCTGATGCAACTCCCCAAGCACCCACACATTTAGTGATTAAACCTGATGGTAATTCTACAAGGTGCCTTGCTTTATATCATGAGCCACAGCTATCTGCCAGTTTGGGGGCTACAGACGAGAACCCTGTCTCACCTCCCCAGGCCTCCACCAGTTTGAGGTGTACAGACAAAAGGAAAACGGTTTCACCTCCCCAGTTTGGGAAAAGGGATTATGAGCCAACGAGGTTAATGATACAGCTTGTTGAAAAGTTGTTTAAATTGCTTGACAACATTGAAAGATTAAGTGGTAAGGAGAAGGAAACCGTTTATGCTTTACAAAAAAACCTACTAAAGTATCATAATGTGAATGCTGCATTTATGTTATGTTTAGGTAGGAAGGGGTCTGCGTTAGAGCTGAGGCGTGATATAGAGATGGTAGATCAGCTTAATTGTGTATCAGAAATGTTTGCATCTATAAAACAGTGACTGAATAGAATGAATAAAAAGGAGGGCAATACTAAAAATAAGACCAAACGCAATAGACTGGTGAAAAGAAAGGTACGGGAAAAAAAATTAAAAAATCAGAGAAAATTTGAAAAGTAAAGCATGCCAGGAAACTATTACAACATAAGGCATCATGGCATCTTGTGGAGAATCATGATTCTCCACAAGATGCTGTGTTAGAAAACCACCCATACCCTCCTGTAGTTTTTTTTTTTTTTGGAAGAATTCAAAGTTACACAAGAGAGAGAAATCATTCCAAAGCCCAGAACATTATGAACGGTTTCATTTTGCCAATCTTGACAGGCTTCATTCCCTTACAGACGCCATTAGGGCAATACACCAAGCTATCCAAGAGCTGTTAGATAGGGTGATACCTGAACTGGGTCTCAATGATTTTATGCAATTGCGTTTTGATGCTGACTCTTTAAATCACCCACTATTGTCAAGGAGAGGGGCCCCTGGAAAGCTTAACCTGTTTTTAGACTAGCTAGCTGATATGCTTCAGAGCAATTCTGAGGTGATCACTGATGGGTCTTTGCACCTCATGTTAACCACTACTAGAAATAGGGAAGGGAGGGGGTGGGGAGAAGACATACACTAAGTTTGGTTTTACACAACAGAATCATTGAGAAAAAAATGCTATCTGATTGATTTAAACAACAGAGATAATGATCTGTGTTTTACCGCCTGTACGGTTGCATTACTAAACCCCCACAGATCTACTGATGCACAATTGATTAATAAGGGTAGAATTTTGCACACTGAACTGGGTTTGTCAGAACAGACGCCTGTCCCTTTTAGTGATGTGTCATGATTTGAGCAATTTTTAGGAGTCAGAATTAAGATTTTGTACCACAATCGGGGAGCTTGGCAAACATTTTCAACAGGACCAGAAAGACTTCCTAAAACACTGTTTGTATTACTGCATGACGGTCATTACTATGGTGTCACGGATGTAAAGAAATTCATAGGTGCCAAATACCTGTGTGAATATTGCCATACACCTTTTAGTCACAAAAGTAATCATTCCTGTGCATTGTTTTGTAATGTGTGTTGTGAGCCAAACTGTGCAGAACAGAAAACTGATGCAACATCATGCCCAAAGTGTAAAAAGATTAGTCACAAAAGTAGTCATTCCTGTGCATTGTTTTGTAATGCGTGTTGTGAGCCAAACTGTGCAGAACAGAAAACTGATGCAACATCATGCCCAAAGTGTAAAAAGATTTGTAGGTCCTCAGCTTGCCTAGAAAGGCATTTGGACAGAGCGGCTTTGGGCAGGGTCTCTTGTGAATTGATGAAATTGTGTGAAGAATGTTTAATTTTTTACAAGAGGGCTCATGCATGCAAACACATTCAGTGTTCTAGATGTGGCTCTCTGATGACCACAGACAAACATATCTGTTACATGACCCCACTCACACAAGTAAAAAACTCTGAAAGATACATAGTGTTTGATTTTGAGGCCAGACAAGAAACAGGAGTACACACCCCAAATGTTATATTTGCTAAGCAATCAGATGGGAAGAGATCCTGGGAATATGAAGGGGATGAATGTGTAAAAGAGATTGTCAGACATTTTATAGATACACCGTTCAAACACTACCCATTTATAGCCCACAATGCCAAAGGCTATGACAGCTATTTTATCGTTAGCCAACTGGTCAAGGAAAAAATAGATATGAAGTTGCTCACTCAGGGGGGGAAATTGCTGTGTGTGACTGTATCTGCCCTACACATCAGATTTATTGATTCATTATCCTTTATGCTCATGAAATTAAGCAAAATTCCAGGGGCATTTGGGTTTGAGAACGAGATGGCTAAAGGATACTTTCCACATTTTTTTTTAACACCAAGGCCAATGAAAATTATGCAGGTCCCCTGCCCGATGCAAAATTTTATGGGATGGACTATATGATGCCTTGTGAAAAATCAGAGTTCATGTAGTGGTACACAGCGAACTGACATACAGACTTTGACCTGAAAAGAGAGCTTCGCTACTATTGTCAGTTAGATGTTGAAATTCTTCGAAAAGCCTGTGGCAGATTTAGGCAGGAAGTGATGAACATGACAACCACACATGTTTTAAAACAGTCAGACTGTGGCACAGCAGAGTACAAAATAGACTCTTTAGATCCCTTCCAATACACGACTGTAGCCTCCGTTTGTGGGGACAACCTACAGATATTTGTTTTTGAGTGAGAACACACTCGCTGTTCTCCCCCCAGATAACTACCATGGTCAGCAAAAGAGGTACTCCACACCTGCCATTCAGTGGTCAATGTACATAGCTGAGAAAGAAAACATTTCTATTCAACATGCTCTAAGGGGTGGAGAATTTAAAGTAGGTCCCTATTTTTTGGACGGGTATGCGATAATTGAAGGGGTACCCACAGCCTTTGAATTCAAAGGTTGTTTTTTTCATGGTTTCAACATCTGTTACTGTGAGAACAGAAACAGCATGATAGGCACTAGTTTTGGACAGTTATTTAATTGGACCATGCGCAAATTCCATTTTTTAAAAAGCAAGGGGTTTGCCGTTAGAGTACTGTGGGAACACGAGTGAAAAGAAATGTTGGCTACAGATGAGGGGTTGAATAATTTCTTGAGAAACAGGTAGCTACCGCAACCCCTCAATCCTAGGGAGTCACTGTTTGGGGGAGGATGAATGCCATCTGTCTGTACTACAAAGCACAGTTGGATGAAAAGATTTGCTATTATGATTTTACTAGCCTATACCCTTTTGTCAACAAAACAAAATGGTACCCCATGGGGCAACCTACCATTATCTATGAGAACTTTGCAGATCTCAGCCAATACTTTGGTTTGGAAAAAGTAAAGGTTTTGCCCCCTAGAGGTCTTTTTTTTCCAGTGCTGCCATCCAGGATTGGAAAAAAACTTGTATTTGCATTATGTTGTGCGTGCACTGAAGAAAGACTTCAGACAACATCATGCACACACAGCAATGAGGAGAGGGCCCTGACTGGTACCTACTGTACCGTGGAGCTAAATCTGGCAGTAGAAAAGGGGTACTGAATCACTGATGTTTATGAAGTGTGGAATTTCAGGGAGTCATCGACATAGCTGTTTGCTGACTACATCAAACTGCACCTGAAAGGGAAGCAAGAGGCATCTGGTTTCCCTTCATGGGTAAAAAATGAAGCAGATAAAGCCAGGTACATACAGCAGTATTTTGAAAGAGAAAATGTACATTTTAACCCCACTGACATCACTGTTAACCCCGTGAGGAGACACCTGTCTAAACTGTTTTTAAATTCTCTTTGGGGTAAATTTGGACAGAGATCTAATTTACCGACCACGAGCATAGTAACAGAACCCAATGAACTCTTTCAGTACATATTTGCCCTCTACTACGATGTGGCCTCATGATGTTTCACTGATGATGAGACAGCATGTTTAAGTTGGAAGTACACCAAAGACCACTATCTGAATTCTAACAACATCAACATATTCATAGCGAGTTTCACCACCGCCTACACCACAGGAGAACTGTACAATCTGCCAGATAAGTTACAGGACAGGTGCTTGTATCATGACACAGACTCTGTCATTTTTGTGTCTAGACCGGGTGACTGGAACTCTCCTCTAGATGACTATTTAGGGGATCTGACCAGCAAGCTTCTGGCAGACGAACACATTACCGAGTTTGTGTCCACAGGTCCCAAAACTTATCGCTACCAGCTGTCCAGAGGATAGACAGTCCTCAAAGTGAAAGGATTTACCCTTAATGTAGCCAACAGTGAACACATTAATTTTGAAAGCTTAAAAGATCTGGTGTTTGATTGCACCGGGTCACAGATGTCTGAAGAAATCACAGTGAGGCAACCCAGCATAGTAAGAAATAAAAAAACGGTGGTCCCTCAAAACAAGAATGCTATCCAAAACACAGAGAGTAGTGTATGACAAACAAGTTTTACAAGACAAATTTAAAACCCTTCCTTACAGGTACTGATTGAAAACAAATGGACATTAGGTTGCAACATCCCTTTTCATGTCTGATAGCCGGACCATCCAATTCTGGTAAAAGCTTTTTCATAAAAAATGTATTGGAACATTCTGACAACACTTTTTCGCACAAATCTGAAAATATTGTCTGGTTTTACAGCTGCTGGCAATCTTTGTGTACTGAGCTGATGTTAAATTTGCACAGATTAAATTTGTGGAGGGGCTGCCTGCATCATTAGCCGATGATGATCTGCTGCCTCCTGACAAGATTAATCTGATTGTCATTGATATGATGGAATCTGCCTGTCAAAATGATGAGATAGAATGTGTGTTTACCAAGTACAGCCATCATCATAGTCTGTCAGCCTTTTATCTTGTACAGAATGTGTTTTGTCAAGGCAAGAAAAGCTGGACCATCGCATTAAATGCCAAATACATGGTTTTGTTTAAAAACCCATGGGACAAACTGTAGATCATGACTGATTCTATTTAGAAGCTTTTGAAGATGCCACTAGATGACCTTATGGTTAGTTATTGGTTAATTTAAGAGCTGGTACCCCAGATGAATATAGGCTGCGCAGTGGATTGTTTCCCCCTGACTGGCTGGTGGCATACGTCTTGAAAAAGTCACATTCTGGTCCTAGAAATACATGATGCTGTATTGCCATTTTGTCTAAAAGGCTGCAGAGAATCTTGTCTGTTCTAAAGTTACTAGTGAGAGGACCTCCCCATTTAAGAAAAGCTATTTTGTGCTCAGCCTCTGATGACTTGATATCCACCATAGCAGAGGTTGCTTTAAACACTCTACCCAACAACAGTATGTTTCCCTTTAAACAACTAGCTTTTCTGAAAAAAAAGGGAAGAGTCTTAAAAAATTTAAGCAACAGGAAGGTTTCTTTAAAACGAAAAAAACAGACTGTGAACCAGACAGTCGGGTTCATAGGAACGTTGTTGGGGATCGCTATTCCATTGATTACAGGACTGCTGGCTAACAGATAATGGATTTTACTCACAAAATGTATCTGGTACCACAACAGCAACTGGACCATATGAGAACAAAGTATCCAAATGAGGACATGAGAAAAGTAACAACTTACAGCTTGGATACTGAAATGAGATCTATACTTTGCCAGAATGATTTGTCAGATCACGACAAAGCCAAGCTGTACTCCACTGTTTTACATCGTTACCTCACTCTGGTACGTCAAGGAGAAAAGGCTAAAACCAGTTTGACTTTATCAATGCCAGACTCCGAGGCTGTTTCTGAGCAACTCCCTGCTGAGACACTTTCTGTCATGAGTTCAATGGAAACAGACATCTTAAACAGCGTTTCTCAAATGTCTAAAAACATGCTGAACTTTTATTAAATCAGATATCAAAGAACAAGGATATTCTTTTTCAGAATGATAAGGGTGAATTGTATAAAGGTAATGTTATTTCTGGGTCTCACATGGTCGATTTGGTAAGGGCAGCAAAGGCCACACACACTATCCCTGACCACAAAAAAAACAAAGGGTTGGAATGTTTTTCTGAGAGCCACCACTGAGGCTAACATACCCACATCCATTGTTGGTCATTCAGCAAATGGGAGATATGTTGAAAGTAGAAAGATAGCCGATGAAAAACCACTGAGCCCTCTCCAGTCAGCAACTGGTCAGTGACACCCAAAAGACAAAAGACATTAAAAAACCAGCCTGGCTCTCTGTATAAATGTAAATATTATATACCTTTGGTCAATGTGTACAACCTATATTAATGTGTTTTTACAAGAAGTTGTTTGATGTATGTTAGCCTACCTCATATTGAATATACTAGCATTTTTTACAAAAGGTGCTTATATTTCTGTATGTTAGCCTACCTCTGATGTATGATGCATTTATGTGTATTTTTAACAAGAGATGTCTTTACTGTTTTTTTGTACTAATAATCCTACCTTTGATGTGTATCACATTTTATGGACTTTTTTTTTACAGTAAACACCTTTATATTTTATACACTGTCATGATGGAAGAAAGACGCAAATCAAAAAATAGGTTCATATATGCTTTTATAGATGACCTTTTTGAGTTACAAGGAATTGCATATTTTAAACTCATTACAAGTTGAAAGATGGCAGGGGCAAGCCCTGACATTTTTAAATGTCTGAAAGGGCAATGTATAAAACTAGTCACCAGGGCATTTTTTAAGTAAATCAGAGTACATTTTTAGAACTTGATCTTAAGAAAATCCTTTACATCTGTGGTGTAAGAAAAAGATGCAATGAAATCCACAGGCTGTAGAGAAGGTATCTTGCAACTTTGTGTTTTGGTACAGGATACTCTTTGCATTTCTGTTTAAAAAAAAATAATTTGTGTGTAATTATCAGGATGAAAATGGTAGCTGTCGAAGAACTCCCCAGACCCATCTTCTGAGATGTATGCAGCTAACCAGTGCTGTCCAAGGAGGTCATGGGGTCAGTATTGATGACCAGTGCTGTGGGGAGATTTCTCAGTCTCTCCTTAGGTAGCAGATCACAGGGAAACATACCCAGAAAACAGTCACGGATGTGGTGGTCATGGGTTAAAAATTTTTACAGCTGCTTGGTGTTCATTTTTACGGTTTATCACATATAACCAAAAATGACATTTCTTCTCTGATTTATCACAATGACATTATCAAAAACAGCATAGACAATGAGATTAACTGTATGAGGAAGGGCATCTGCAAATCTGATTTGTGCTCTGAGGTTCCCAGTTCTAATCAGGGAGTAATGGTCGGCACATTCTTGGTCCGGAGTCAGATCAAAGTCAAAAACAGCATGTACCCTTGGGTGAATTCCTGGTGGTTGACAATGAGGGGGCAGTCCTTTATGTGCTTTCCAGTCACCTGCACTAGATTAAAATATTCTCTCACAGCATTTCCATTTCTAAAATCGGGCTGGAGAGACCTAGCAGGGATTAGTTCACCATCCAGATACAGAGCCACAAAATTAATGTTGTAATGTTTAAAGTTGAAGGTTTTTTAGTGTAGAAACTGCTAAAAGCATCATTGTCAACAAACCCTATGACCATCATTTTTTGGTAACTGTCCCAAAAACAGATTATCCTGGTTGCAGACCCTGCAGAAATGCTGAACACTTTCACACCCACTCTGTCTATGGGGTATTTAGTGTTGGAGGACAGCAGGCCTTCTGAGTGTCCCAGATGAACACCGGGAGTCACTTTTACCTTTTGACAAACAGAGAGGCAGACATGATTTTTAGCTTATAAAGATTGGCATCTCCACTCATCAAACAAAAGCTGTCACTGTTACGCGTCAGTTTAATTTTAATATCCACACCATTCAGCATCAGTTTCTCTTGGAAAAACAAGTCTGTGTGCAGGTGGCCCAGAAGCTCCACCCCTCTGCTGAGATGCGTGAAAGAGCTTCTTTTACTGAATCCCACATTGTCACCGGCTCTGTCTGTGATTTTGTGTTTCCCTGGGGTGTTTTTGTAAAATAACCCTGCAGTGAATTGGGTAGAAAGGGTCTCTTCACTGAAGTTCAGTACTGATTCTATGATAACCCTGTAGGGGTAACAGTTATTGCTCTGGCTGATGAGCTGATCCCCAATGGTCTCATCCAGCTGGCTGAAAATGGTGGCCACTGGGTAGTTGATGAGGCCCACCTTGGCTGCTGCTGGTATATCTGAGCCGTGCATTTCAGTGATTTTACAAACCAAGTAAAGAAGCATGTTGTTTAGATCCAAATAGTCTTCGCCATTCCCCGCTATATAAAATTTGATTGGTGAGGTTTCTGAAAGGGCGGCCAGAGGGGGTATCTCTGCATAAATGCTTTTTTCAATGCTCAACTGTGTGGGAGTGACAGTAAACAAGTCCAGTTCCGATTTTGTGCATTCTTCCGATCCGCAGTGCATGAAGGCCATGTTTTGTTTTTAGAAGAGATCTCTAGTTGTTTTTTTTTATGTCCCCTTGAATGTCCTTTGGACTTTGACCTCTTTCTTTTATGTGCAGCTTTGCACTTTGAAGCGTGCCTTTTAAAGTAGTGGGTCAGTCCGATGATAAGCGAAGGGGGGTACTCTGCGCTTTCTCTTTCTCCCTCTCTTGAAAACCATCAGCCCCGAACCACGTTGAATGGTCTTATCTCCTCCTGTCATCCTTTGGGAGATTGTGCTAGTCACATGCCCTACAACATCCTTTGTAACATTTTTAGCGGCTGTTTGTCGATGCGGCTTGGCAATTTCTAACCCCCTTTGCAAAAATGGTACTGCTTATCTAAACAGACTATGGAATATCCCCCTATACCAGACTCGTACGTAGTAAGAAGTCCATGAAAGCCCAGAAGACCATATCCGGCCTGTGCCCTGTAATAACTTCTGTACAATGCAGGGTCCCCATAATGTCAAACAATCACCATCATAGCTTAAGTTTTAAAGTACTCTCTGTGGGGGTGGAAGTGCAACTTCACGATCACCTTTCCAAACCAAAATGGCACAGGTTCATTTCAAACATTCTTTATTTCAATAGTGATAGCATCGATCTAAAGCTTACTGTTTGGTAGTGGGGTTTATCATAGGTCACGGTCACTATCTCATTGTCTTGCCCCCTCACAGGTACGCATCTCAGCAAAGGCACTAGACTGTCGCCCACTATTTCAGCAAAAGTGTCAGTGTAGATATATAATGTGTAAAAGCCACCATTAATATCTGTACGGTTCTTTGCTATATTCTTTCCTACACCTACCTCGAGTCTGCTAAAACCCAAAAGGTGCTGCAAATGCCCATGCATGAACAGAATTCATTTGATGTCACTGTCAACACTTATTTCTCTCCCAGAGGCTTGTTGTTCCAAAACCACAGGCAGTTCATTTACTTCAAATATACTTTATTGACTTGGCTGATAACACTCGCTATGTTACGATAATAGCCCGATGGGAATTTAAATGCCGCTGACTCAGTATAGGGGCTGATCGGCGTTGTTTTGCTGTGGGCTACTTTTAGAGGTTGATAGAGCATAGTGAACCTGTTTTTGTGTACAGGTACATTGTCCCAGGTATGGGGGTACTGAATTTCTGCTAGCCCCACTTCCCATTCACCTGGTAGTTCAAGCGTTTGTGGTAACTTTACTGTAAAAGTGGATATAATATTATTGGGGAAAAAGTTGTGCGCGGCGTTGCTCGGCAAGATGATATAAAAACCATTTTTGAACATGTTGAATCTTATGGGCTTCTAATGTCCTGAACTTGTGTTACTTCAACCAAGCTGACTTTATCAGGCCACCCCTGCCACTTTAGCAGATACCAGGTTTTTCTTCCATGCTTTTTCTCTCTCAGGATTTTCTGTACCCTATACAACCTGTCTTCATCCGGTTCAATTTTCTGCAACTCCTCTGCATTGAAAGTACCTTTGATGTCTTCCTCCGATTGTCTTTTAGCTTATAGGTAGGTCTCTGTCGTGTCAAGACCTCCATCACAATAAATATCTCATCTGTGTATGTCTGTTCATATCCCTTTTCAAATACCACTTTCAGCTTAGATATTCTCACGTGATCACCTTTCTGAAAGGTACCCTTTTGTTTTTTCCCCAAGAACAGTATTGCCGAGAGGTTCTTCCATACACCCAGGGCATTGGAAGGGTTAACATCCACCGGCCTGCGTTTAATACTTCTGTGATAAGTATAATTATAGCTGTGCACCAGGTCGGGCAACACATCTATATATTTCCACGTGTTCTGGGCCATAAAGTAATGCCACATGTGTGACTTTAAACTCCTATTGAAACACTCTACAGTGCTAACCTTAACTTCATTATTTGTCACAAAATGGTGTACTTTTTTTTGTTTTAATAATGTCTTTAAGGAAGCATTCAGAAATTCTTTACCCTGATCTGTCTGCAGCTTCTGAGGCATGGTCTGCTTTTAAAAAATAGTTTTGAAGGCTTGTGTCACAGCCTTGCCTGATTTGTCTTTTAAAGTCACTACCCAAGCATACTTCAACAGCACATCAGTATATATTTAAAACCTTTATTGTACTTTGTGTATTGACTCATATCCCGTAAATCGGCCTGCCATTGTCTGTCTACATCAGAACAATGACAGGATTTCTTTTGAATCTGACTCTCACAGGTTTGTATAAAGTGTAAGAATCTTGCCTTGAAAGCCATTCTGCAACACCTTTCCTAATGACACCTTTATCGATTCTTTTTGCAGCCTTATACAGCTGAGTCACACCGGTGAAACTTCCCACTTTTTTTGCATTAAAATATATAGTTTGGAGCAGATGATCAGTCATCTTCTTTCATCAGCACCCCTAAAAATGCCCATTAGCTTGCCAACCTCTCATCACCAGTAAAATAATGAGTGTGTGCTTTTATTCCTTAAACATTTTATCACAATCACAAACAGCAATATGTAGCTATATGTTATTTATATCCTACAAAAGTCATAATAGTATTTTATATGAACTGTGATACACACAGCAATCATGTTAATACAAAATATAAAACATGCAAATGATTACAACACTATCATGTTTCTACGCTAGCTGTCGATGCTTAACTATATTGTATACGTATCCTACAAAAGTCATATTAGTAGTATTTTATAGGCCCTGTAATATACATCAGCTATGTTACTACAGACTATAATCCATACAAAGGAGTACAACATTAGCAGTTTATGGTACATGCAACATGAGTCCTTATACATTCCACTTTAAAGATGCCCAGAAACAGTAGCAACTGGGCAGCGTGTTTCACACAGGCATGGGTTTCGTCCACTTTCCTCCTGGTGATAAGGTGTGTACAAAGCATACACACATTGGCCATATACCACTCATGAGGTTCGTGCTCTTTAAGGGCTTTTTTTGTAGCAGAAAAGATGCAGTTCACAGTAGATATGGGATTGCTTTTTTGTGTGTTCATTGCATTTAGATACACATGGCAAAAATATGGTGACATACTTTTAATCAGAGACATTGTCCCTTCTGTCAATGGTTTAAATGCGGCTCCAGAGGATACATTGAATGCAGTTTTCTTTACAACATATACAGGGTCCTTTAGAATGTCCTTTATCACATGGTACACTCCAAGATTGACAGGAATACCGGGATCAATTCTCTATCACGTATCATCTGAAAGTATATCATAATACACGTTATACAGATTACTGTGTCACTTTTTTATATTGAGGAAAAGCGAGTGCTAAATCACTTTTATTAAACACAAGATAAGCGACAGCTTCTGCGTAAATGTATGATGATAGCTTCACCCCCCCCCTTCTGCAGACTAAACACTAAGAGATCAACAGCGGTACAGAGAAAACCAAAAAAGTTTTCAAGATTGTAAGGACTATGCATAAACTCCATAATAATATCTTCCATTGCTTGCTGAAGAGTAGCACCTTCTTGCTTAAAATAGTCTGTGGTTATTTTCAAGGGTATTTCTGGGATGCTGTCAAAAAATTCTTGACCTATCTCTACAAGTACACACAGTGCTTGTCCTCCAGGTAGGCTTAAAACAGATTGTTTTGATCTGTAATTTACTAGTTCGTAAATAAGTGACTGTACGCACTGGCAGGGGGATTTCCATTTTTCTATGCTCTGAAAAAACATACAGTGTGATGTTTGGTGACTTTTCAGACTATGGAGCAGTTTGACAAGCTGAGAAGCCACTTTCACAATTTTAGGTTATCACATTGTTTTTTCTGTTTCAAATCAGACTCACACATGGCTATGATGATCATTAAACAAGGTGACAAAGACATTTGGGCTCCCTCAGAAACATAACAGCAAACAGTATAGCATTTTCTAAAAGTGACAACTCAGATTGTTTCATAAATTCATCTATATCCTCACATATGGCTGTGGGGCAAGACACATCATTTCAGTGGCAGCAACTAGGTCACAACCGCATGTTTCAAACTTGGGCAAATTCAACATTGAGGGCTCACAGTAATGTCTCAGGGTCAGATACATAAGTCCTTGGATGCACTTTTTGCTTGCCTTTTTCATGACTCTCTGTAAAATAAAATACTGTGCTTTTGGTACTGAAAGGTACACACATATAAAAAAAATGCTACAGAGCAGGGTAAATTATTTTTAAATTAACATGGTCCCTGATCTTCTTTTTAGAACTGTTTTAAAGGAGCCTTTGCTGACCAGATGACATGCATCTTTTTTAATTTCACCGTCTGTCTGCTGTAACATTTGTATAACTAACAACATGGGGTCATCGGATTTTCTCACATCATTTAAAATGTGACTTATAGTTTCCAGGGTACAATTTGTCATATTTAACCCCTGATGCTTCATAGTGATTGCCAAGATCACTGGCATGAGCTGCCCTATATGTATGGCTTCAGAAACATTTCTGTATGCTTCTTTAGACATCAAGTCATCAAGGATACATGAATGGTTTTTCTGACTTGGATCATCTATCTCACACCCGGGACACGAATCGACCAATTCACAATGCATCACCCTCTGTATCACTGAGGCAATCATGCCATGAATGGTATGGTACATAACATACTTACAATGCATGTAGTCAGTTTTAGGTGGCTTAACACTGACATCTGTTATTTCACTTGAGGGACCCTGTCTAATCTCTGTTGAACAAGATGGCTCTGGTTGTGTAGTGATTACAGTATTTTCTATCTTCTTTTGACACATTCTGTCACTCTCTATCTTTTTAACATACTGGCTCTCACACTACTCAATAATAACTACATCTGTATCTTTAAAACAGCACACACAGTCACACAGTAGGTTTGTGGAGACTTGAGCATCCATGGTGTCTGAATATGACTGCTGCTCCATCACAAATTCATTGCTTTATTAAAATAAAAAAAAAAACAGCATTGGTTCTTGTTCAACCTCTAACTCATCTGTTCAGTTACACTATGCACACATGTCTGTGTCACCCCTACATGTTTTCATTAATGTTTAAAAACATACAAGAATTTACCTCTGCTGGACAAGGCTTTTTTGTATCCTTTTCTTCTTCTTCTTCCTTAGCCTGGGACTTGCTGGTGGTAGGAATTTCACCATCATCTGACTCTTGTTTGGATGCAGCTTCTGGCTTTGTATCGGTATAACTCTGCGGCTCTTCCTCCAGGTCACTTTCTCTTTCAGTCTCCATTTTCACGGTATCAGATTCACTCTCTAGATGCTCTGCAAGGTCTGGCAGTGGTGGCTCTTGGTCAGGAGTATCCGATTTGACTTTTTCAGACTCACCAAACTGTGTAGCCAGCTTCCTTTTCATATCACCAATCCTTCCACTCAACAAGGTCTGAGTGGGGCATTCCTTGTCACACCGTGTATAATACACAAATGCAGGCTTGGGTGCCCCAATAGACATCTTCTCTTCTCTCTTCTAATTTGGTGGTGTGATGGTCTGTTCTGCAGGAATATCAGCTTGAGATGCACTGTTCTGGGCCATCTTCTTGAACGTTTCGGATAATCTGTACAAATTCTATAAAAGAGATTCCCCGAGTCTCTGGAAATTGTGCTATCAAGCCCCAAACACAGGGTTTATATAAGACTGTGAGATCAGCTTTCAAATGGCAAGCCCCTCCTGGTATCATTGTGCTTTCAATTGTAAGATACTGAATGCCTGTTCCCAGATGCCTACTATGTAAATGTATGTACTGTTCTACTGTGTAACCGATGATATCATACTGATTTATCCCCATCTGTCTTAATCTCCCACACTCTCAAGAGAGTGCTCTCCTGTGTGTGAATAATGTAACTGTGCATTCCCAGCTCACTCACAAAAGATCCTTGTGTATGATTTCCCAAAAGTATCTTTTCACATGCAAAACGGTGTCTTATTCTATTCTTAAAAGATGAGCTCATCAGAGTCTCCTAGCTCGCTAACAAAACACCCCCGTGTACAATTTAACAAAACTACCTTTTCACATGTAAATGTATGTCCATGATCTCATCCCTTTTCCAGAGCTAATTTATGAAGAATTCACGACAAGCTTATCAGTATTCAAAGTGTTTCACATGGACGCTAGCAATAGGATGAGAATCTATTTGGAAACAAAGATTTCACATCTAGTCACTAACTCCTAGTAAAGCGATGACTTACAGATGGATTTAACAATGTTACAGGACTTTATGTACTTCTCATTCTGTATTAAAAGGATAATTTGTTTTCCTGACTCACTGAACTTTTAATGGGAAATATACCTTTGCAAACTTGACAAAAGTTGGGAAAGCGATGACTACAGATGGATTTAACACTGTTAGACATTTTATGAATACATTCAGTGGACTTTATATACTGCTCATTCTGTGTTAAAAATGTCATTTGTTTCTTATATCATCAGCCTTATAGGAATTATATTTTTAGCAATGTTCACAGGAAACTTGGGACATATATATATATATATATATGTTTTACTACAAACAAGGTAAGATTTACATCATTTTTTTTGTCCAAAGCCTTGTAGAGATTTTTTCTTTTCCTAAAAGTTGGCTGATACACACACACACACACTCTGTTTTGCAGACTGATGATGAATGCTGCCTTGCCAGTCTGAGACGCCGTTGAACATTTTACAAGGAGTTCATGGTAGGGCATTCATAGATTACATTAATACTTTTTTTCTAACCCTTTAAAATATGTACCTTGTCTCAAAACAAGTGTGACTAAATAGTCCTATGTGGTCACTGCATCTGCATGATGATGCATTCCTTATACAGAATTCCAAGAAAAAAATCTAAGTCACAAACCATTTACACACATCCTGCCCTTATATCCCTGAACTGACGGGGGGGGCCAATTAATATTGAGTGAATAGGGGATGGAGGTGCTAGGACTCAGGTGCAATGGGGAGGGGGAGGAGGAGTTTGAGCGGAAGGAAATGGAGGAGGGGACTCAAGGTTTGAGCTAGGACACTGCGGCAGGGGTGGAGGAGGAAGCAGGGTGGTGTGGAGGAAGAGGGACCCAGGTGCAATAGTGGGGTTGGAGGAGGAGGAGGGAGTCGAGTTCAAGCTAGAACACTGTGGCAGGGGTGCGGTGGGAAAAAGGAGGAGGAACTCTGGTGTGAACTAGGATGGTGCGGCTGCGTTGCGATGTGAGGGGGAGGGACCCAGGTGCAAGCTTGGATGCTGAACTGAGGGTCCAAGAGGAGGGGTTTGAGGAGCTGCTAGCACTTCGATGTGAGGGAGGAGGAGGAGGGACTTTGGTGTGAGTCTGCGGCACGGATGCAAGAGGAGGGGAAGGAGGAGGAGGGACATACGGCATAGAAAAGAGGAGGACTTCTCGTTCGAGGATGAAAATGCATGGCACTTCCTGTGGCAGGAAGGGGGTGGGGTATTGACATGCCACATAGAAGGCAGAACTTCCGGTTGCAAAAGGTGCAGGGTGTTGCCATGGTAACCACCTGTCAAATGATGTGGCATGCGCTGATTGGCTGAAATTTAACATTGGACAAGTTATATCCCCCAATACTACTATTGCTTTAAGCATTTTTTGTATCCATCCCAGCATGCTTTATTTCCACTCTTTTTGGCATTTTTATGTGCTTTGTTCTTCTTTTTGATGGGTTTCCTGACTGAAGGAGTCATCCATTACTGTCATTTTACCCACCGTTTACAGAGGATGAATGTGTGTTATCATTTATGGTGATCACATCTATGAATTTGTATGGTGGCAGTGATTTTCATGTGACTGTATTATCACATGTTCTGTCTGTCAATATTAATAGCATCTTCTATACTTTGTCCCCTGCATCAGTTGCCACCAACATTGTGAAGTAGCCTATCAATACATGTAATCCCTGGTTGATTTATCTATATGTGGAGTGGCTTGATTTATGGTAGAGGCCCCCCTCACCCAAAAATACCCCACTTAGATAGCATGAAGTGCCATCCTGAATGTAATGCTCAGTACTGCAACACTCCAAAGTTGGCATGATTTGTTTTATTAATGATAACTGATGTGTGATAAATAACACACTATCCAGTTTTGTAATCAGGTTCCCCATTCCCAGAATTTTCATAACATGTTATGTGATGCAATTATTCCTGTATTCCATTCATTTACTTTATTGTTTAGCCATAGACATGGTAACACATCAAGTTGGTGTGGTGAGTGGATTAGTGGGCACATGCATAGTCATTCTGTGGTCTTCCATGTAAAATTGTAGGCTGCATTGTACAATTATGAATAAATGACATAATTGTGCCATTCCTGTTTACTGACCTATTGACATTTCGATATGACTGCAGGGAATGGTATACCTGTTTTTAGATGAAACCCTGTTATGACACATAGGCCCCTATATTCGGAGGTGCACCTGTCAATGGCACAAGTGGTTGCGCAGCATAACTGTGTTGTGCTGAGGTAACTCAGGGATATATTCAGAGGAGATAAGCAATGGTGCATCACCTCTGAATATATCAGGGAATGTGCACTGTGCAACCATGATGCACTGCTGCACCCCCCCAGACAGGGCTGAATACCTGGAATGGGAACTGCACCAGTGCAACAGAGTTATGCTGTGTTCAAATTTCTGATATTCAGCCAGCAGTATGCAAATGGGACATAATGTATGCAAGGTGCAAATGGGGCCATTTACATGTCATTATGACTACATTTACATGTGTTGTGCAGGGCAGGCAGCGACTTGCACCTGGCACCCTGCACAGCATGCGTTGCCCCCAGAAGATGTCATGTGGTAACCCCCCCACCCTGTAGCCATGATTGCTAGACATAACAGTTTAAAGTAACTCTGGTAGTCTAGAGGCACCCCCATGGCCCCATAGCCTGATCATTGAAATAAAAATGTGAAGATATCTCTGGTGGTCCAGTGGTACCCCCCAACCCTCCCAATGCTCTGATCCCTGTCAATGTACCACACTGTAATTCTCTGGTGGTGTAAATGTCCCCCCACCCCTTCCGTAATGTCACTTGCTGATCCTACATTCAGATCCCCTACTTGGTGTTCCAGTGGCACTTCCCACCCACACAGGCCCCCTCGGTCCACCCAGCTCCTCCCCATCAGCAGCAAGCAGCAGCATACCCACCTACATACCTCCGTGGCTGTCCACTGACTGACAGCTACAGTATGGTCTGCATTCCCATGGGCCCATAGTGTGGACCAATGGGATTGCATACTATCATCAAGCAGGGGGTTGAGCTGTTTCTTCCATGCTGAACCTCAGGCATTAGTATGTGGTGCATCCCGGGGCTGTGCGGGTATATATGCCATACATCCCGGGCTCAATATCTGGATGTGCCGCATATACACGGGCACACCCCCTAGAGATGCACCACATACAGTATCTTTGTACCCCAGCGTATCAGGACTTGCGCTGCACAATTCCCTCTGTTAAATATTACACTGTGGCACATTTCTGGTGTTGCACTGGTGCAACTCCTTTGAATATCTGAACTATAGTGTTCCACTCCTGTTCATAGTCTTTATTAGACACATTGCAGAGGTGCTGTAATGAAATGTCTGCTTGTTTTCATCCGACAATAAGAACTATAACAGGGTGGATATTCCAGAATGTGTGTAGGAAATTATAAAGGACATAGGGAGGCTTAAAAGATTTGTTTCATTGAGTGTCAAAGGAAGTTGATGGTGGGGGTGACAGAGGATGTGGACATTCCCTGGTTCATCAAGGCCTTCCACACCATTCCACATAAGAGGCTTGTTAACAAAAGGGGTAGTCTGGCAATGGGACACAAGGTTGTGACCTTTGTTAAGAAATGGCCGACAGAAAAAAGAGGGTGGTGTTACATCATGTTAATGTTGGTATATGGGGTTACCAGCATGGTATGATACTCCAGATGGAGTTTAGTGGCCAAGAAGTGACCTTGAAAACTTTGAAAAATGCTTTGAATTGTGTCAAGCAACATTCAGTGGCAAGAATTGCAAATGAATGCATGTTTTAAATTTGTAAAACCTGGGGAGTGATACAGGAAGGGGGTCCAGTTACTGACTGTTACAAATGAAGAAAGGGTCCTGGTCCTTGTCATTTCTGAAGACCTAAAGGTGTGTATGCATACTACAAAGTTTGCAGGGTGGTTCATTTTCCCTGCTGGCATGCTTAGGTGGAGGAATCACAAGCAGAAGGTTGTAGGTAATTATCCAGTCACAACAGATTTTACTGCTGTCCCACCTAGTGTTCTGTGAGCAGGTCCAGAGGATGAATATTACAGAAGGACATTGACAGGGGGTATCAAATGTAGACATGGGCGAATGAGAAGGTGCAAGGATTGCATCACAAAACATAGGATAGAGTAAAGAATATCTGTATGTACTCACTGCATGAGATGAGGGATTGGGTGTACATGATAGAAACATGCAAATACCTTCAGGGCATAAACAAGGTTCAGTAGCCGTCCAGGTGGTGCCGAGTGTTGAGGCACTTACATGTCATGCCACCATACCTCTCGGCCACCCCTTCTAATTGTCAAATTGTACTATGTTACAGGCATATGTATAACATAACTGACAAATGCTTTTTCTGTATTATCTACTGTTTTGCATGTCTAGAATTAGCAGATTTGCACCATGAGTAGCAGTGATAGTAATACTTCAAGTGCCATCAGCAGTGAACATGACAGCTTACTGTCACATGATACTGAACCTGAAATAGATGACCTAAGTTTGGAAAACCCACACATGTTTGACCCAGTGTACAGCTCTGTTGATTCTGCTTCAGATGATAATACACGTGAAAACAGTGCCGGAAGCAGCCGCATGACAAACACTGATTGGTGAGTTTGTAGGGAAAGTAATCATCCCTTCTTGGAAATGACAATGCATTTCAAAAAATCCCTATCAATATCAATGGAAGTGTGATCAGACTATGCATTCCTACAGACCTGACCATACCAATGCTGAGGGCACATAAGGGCCTCACTGTAACCTAGCCTTGCCTAGTTATGCATTTATGTATGCTTCTTCAAGTTAACATGGAATTGTGTTTTCCTCTGCCAGCGTGTAAGATAACATTCTTTCAAAACTTGTATGAAAAAGAGTTTGCCAATTTAACCATAATATTTCTGAAACCCAAAGCAGATCCAAATATAATTATGTTTGTGTCATGCATTTAGATGGCAGATGAGGACCGCAAGGCCCATCCAGTATGACTATGTTTTCTGCCTTATGAATATGACATGGGCCTGCAGTCTGTCAATGGCCTATCTATTTGTACTCATCTGTATTGCTCCCTCATGCCTATCCCATGCCTGTTTGAAGCCCTTCACTGTATTCATATCCACCACTTCCTGAGGTAGGCCGTTCAATGCATCCACCACCCTTTCTGTAAAAAAGAACTTCCTCACATTGTCCCTTAATCAGCCTCCCTGTAATGTCATGCTGTGTCCTCTTGTCATGCTATTTATCTTATATTGAAACATGATGGACTGTTTCAGCTTGTTAATGCCCTTAAGATGTTTGAATGTTTAGAGCATTTCACCTCTCTCCGTCCTTTGCTCTAGGATATACATATTGAGCTCCGTTAATCTGTCCTCATATGTTTTGTGATGCAGTCCCTGCACCATTTTGGTTGCCCTTCTCTGGACTGCCTCCATTTTGTTAATGTCCTTGTGAAGGTGCGGCCTACAGTACTGTATGCAGCAGTCCAGATGGTGCCTAACCAGTGTCTTGTAAAGAGGGATTATTACCTCTGTCTTACAACTTGTGATACCCCTACTAATACACCCCAACATGACAATAGCACTACCTACCACTTTAGTGGTCTGCTTGGATGATTTCAGGTTATCTGTCATGATGATGCCAAAGTCTCTTTCTTCCCTTGTGATTGCCAGCAACTTCCATCCCAACCTATAGGTGGCTTCATGGTTTCTCTTACCTGTGCATAATCATGCACTTGTTTGCGTTAAACCCCAGTTGCCACTCTTCCAACCATTTTGCCAGTTTATCCATACCTCTTCTCATTCTGCCCACCCCATCTGGATCTTCTGTTCTGTTGCAGATGTTGCTGTCATCTGCAAACAGACAAACCTTACTCTCCAGTCCATCTTCAATGTAACTGATGAAGATATTGAAGAGGACTGGCCCCAGGATTCATCCCTGAGGTACACCACTAGTGACTTGCATCTCTTCTGACGGTATACCATTTACCACCACTCTCTGTTTTCTGCTCACCAACCAGTTTGCTACCCAGTTGACCAACTTCTGAACCACCCTGAGCCTACCCGGCTTATTAATCAATCTTCTATGGGGAACAGTATGGAAAGGTTTGATGAAGTCAAGGTAGGCAACATCAAATCCAACCCCCCCCCGTCCACCACTCTGATTACCCAGTCAAAGAAATCTATGACGTTAGTTTGACAGGACTTTCCTGTTGTAAACCCATTCTGTCTTGGATCGTGTGCTCTTTTGGATTCCTGATGTTGCACTATCCTCACAGATGAAATTCACAAAAGTGCAAATGGGCCTGTGGGTTAGCATTTGGAATTATAAAAAGTGTATCAGAAATGCTGCAATCTTATTGGCTGTTAGGATCCCAACAGGCATACATTAATTACTGTAACACTGCCATGTACATCCTGATAACCATGGCACATGGAGTCTTTATGTCAGCATTCCAGCCTGTAACACTTGTGAATGAATAGATCAATAATCTGTGATTCTGAACCACCATTCTTAAACTGTTGTTGTAACAACTATTTGAGTAGAAATATCCCTCCACATGAGGAAGCATTCTACAAGTATTATTTTAAGAGTCGTGTTTTTGTAACAGTTTTTTAATACTAGCAATAAGTAATTCCCATGAGTTAGATTAACAGTCAGTTAATCGCACAGTAGGTGCAATGTGGCACTTTGCTGCACATTGAGCCACATTGTACCTATATGTGTGAGAAATACACTGTTAATCTAACCCTTGTCATGCATTACTGCTTAATTCAATTAGGGAAGGAGTGGACGGTGGTAGGTGTGTCATGATACAAACTGTGAAACACAACTATGGCCTGCCAAGTTGTAGGACTAAGAGTCTTAGGGTGCACTATCCATAGATTCACACCACCAGCAAACAGTGGCGAGTGATGGATGCAGAATGTACTGGCTATGCGATACTTCTATGAGGACACTTTTTTGGTTGCTATTTTGCTATATGGTTTTTGTAGACACACACAGGTTCTTACTGCAGAATGTGCCATGAGGACATGCAATAATATGAACCATTTCCATCTAGGTGCAGATGTGGCATCTGTGCACAAATGCCCACTGAGGTCGAATGTAGATGCTGCCAGGAAATAATGAGGGTGGTAGATAAAATGAATGACACATCCAGTGTTGAGCCAGATGCAGAAGTACCCACATGTATTACTGAGCATCAAGGGATCCCTCAGGTCTGCTTAAGCATATGGGTCCTTGAAACAGTTCAGGCAACTTATCAGCAATACCACAATAATGAGGGATTGCCACTGCATGAATAAGTTCATGTTAAAGCCACGCAGAAAGTATTCAGCTTCATTATGTACATACAGTATTTCATTGTGTTCATACCATTCACAAATTACTGGTCTGTAAATTAACTTTTATTTTAAAAAAACACAGTTTATTATTTTATTGAGTACAGTCACAGTCCACTTCAAACAACAACTTACTATTGAAACAAAGATTGCCAGGAGTCGTCCAAGCAGCGAGTGCTTTAAACTTGTGAGTGTGGAATGTTTGGGCTTCAGGCAGACCATAGCATGCAAATCCATGATGGCCATGGCCTTCTCCGCCAAGCAAGGAAGAGGGAGTGTGGACCAGAAGCACCAGATTGCACTTGAGTGGGCTGTTGCAGGCAGCTGCCTGTGATCTCTCATGGAGATGGCCGGGGAGGAGTGTACGTGTTGGAGGGTTGTTCTGATTAACACCAGGTCCATTAGGAACAAGATGCCCAAGCTTCACGTACTGCTATTAGAGGGTGAAGTGGATGATGTGTCTGTCAGTGAAACTTTAGACACTCCAGGGTTTGACTGGGACATACATCGAATATGGTACACCACGTTCATAAAGGACAGAGCTGTGTGTAGGGTAGGGTGATTAGCATTTCTCAGTGAGAATGGCATAGGGATAGGCAGGGTTAAGGAAGTGGAGGGGCACGTGGAGGCTTTCTGGGTCATCCTGCAGGCTCCATGGGTCAAGCGGGTGAAGGTGGAGATGGTATATAGGCTGCACGTGCAGATGGAAGACCTTGAAGAAGGCCTGTTGGCAAATATGAAGGACCATTGTGATTGGGTACAGGGCAGATCAGTGGTTCTTGGAGTCCTAAATATGTGTGGAACTGACTGGGAACTATGGCCTCCACATTGGCCAGGGAGCAGCATCTGCTGGATGTATTCTGGGATGTGTTTCTTTCCCAGGTGGCAACTGACCCAGTGAGGTTCGGTCACATGTTGTATGTGGTCCTGTCAGACTGTGATCGCATCATAGATGTAGTAGTAGTGGACCCATTGGTGGTAAGTGATTGTGCCACAGTGTGATTCACCCTGTCCCGAGGGTGGGGTTTGATTGCACTGAAATGACTGTAGTTGACTATAGGGGTGATAGCTTCAAGGTTATGGAGTGTATCCTTACAGGCTACCTAGATGGGATGCATCTGGGAATGTACACAGAGAGCAGGTGGAAAATTATTAAAAAGGAGCTCCTGGAAGATACCAAGGCCTGCACAAAGTAGCGGCACAATTTTGGTAGAGCCAGTAAGGCAATATGGTGTGCAAGGGTGGTACAGGATGTGGCAATGGAAGAAAAGGTTGCTTATAGCTGATATATGCCACATGTACATGCATTCATTCAGAGTTATAGACAAGGGTGAGTGTGAATCAATGCATTGCTGTGCCCCCCGCCTTCACATGGAGACAGCACGCATTGTGTCATCTTCCCCTCCCCCCAAGAGAAAGAAGCTGAGCAGTCGTCGGACGCTCAAACCTTCTCTCCCCTGCTGGACCTAGAGCTTCCTAAGTACATTCCCAAACCAGTGTCGTCTGTATCTCAAGGTGCAAATCAAACCTCTGCACAGACATGCCAACACAAAACATGTTCTGTATACAGAGTGTTGCTTTACAAAACAAGGAGGCGCACAACTTCACTGTTCATTATTTTTATCCATGCTGCCCTCCATAGACACCAGTTTTGCTTACAGTAACCTTTATTAAATATTACATTTCCAGCTGTACATATCACAGTCGTTGATACCACAGGCACACACAAACATGGTGGTATAGTGATTGTCTTAAAAAATCCCTAAAAAAATCTTAGATCACCATAGACTGATCGACAACTCCATCCACATCCTGCTATCTTCACAGCAAACCGCAGATGTGTATGGATAGACTGAGGGCACCAAGGATATCAATTTCTGGGACATGTTTTGTGGCATGTGCAATGTATTTGTTTTTTCATTGCCGGTGCCAAATTTTTTAACTACCAGTGTGATGGACAGTACTGTGGAGAATTGATACACAGTATGTTATTGTCTTTAGATTCATATAAATAGTGCATTCCACCACAAGCTGTAACATTTTCCATATTTATTTCAGTATGTAGATATTTATCTACATACATACAGTGAAGTTCGCTACAATGAAAGACAATTCTGCATGACTTTGCAGTATGGTGCAGCAGAGTTACCATGGAAAACAATTAAGCGTTATAAGTCTAATTAATTATTCATGAGTATTGCTTCTCTTCTGATTGGCTGCTGCGCCAGTCTGAAACCTCTTAGAAGTGACCGACACGGCACCCACTGTCAAGTTCGCGCTGATAGTAAACCTGCTTACATATTCGAGGTACTGCGGTTGACAAGAAATTCTCGGTTAACAGCAACAAAAAAAAAGCAGATGAAAAGAAACTGTTCCTTTTATGAATAAGATGCTGTTTAGAGCTGCAGAACATCATGCTGCAGAAATGCTCACCTAGCCATGCGCTCCAACTGAAAAGACTGAAACGCTTACGACCAGCACCAAAAAAGTAAGGAAAAAAGGGAACCATTATTGCAATTAGACTTATATTGCAATAATGGCCTCGGAGTCGGTCACTTCCTCGAGATGAATGATCAACTGGGTAGGGTAGCCCTTGGCGTGCCTCGGGCCACCCTTCTTCCCCCAGCTGGTCATTAATCTCTGGGAAATGACCAGCTCCGAGGTCATTATTGCTTAAATAATGACCAAAGAGCTGGTCATTTCCTAGAGATGAATGACAGGGGGGAGTGTGGTCTGAGGTGCAGCTGAGGACACTACTACCCAGCCGGTCTTTAATCACGAGCAAATGACCAGCTCTGAGGACATTATTGCGATTAGAAGTTTAATTGCAATAATGATGTATTTTTAAAGACATTTACTTAACATTTTCTGTGGCAACAGTGGGAATTGCAGAGTGGGTGCTGCGCCAGTCACTTCTTAGAGATTTCATACCGGTGCAGTAACCAATCACAGATGGCGCTGCTGTCATGAATAATTAATTAAACTTATAATGTAATGTAAACTTCCATTACTCCTTTTTGTCATACAGAAGACTATGCCATTGACTACACCAGGGCATGGTCACAGTTTCCAGCATGACAAAAGTTATTAGTTCACAATGAAATTGCATTGTTTACTGCATATACTGTAAGTCTGCTGCACCATAATGCAGAATGCCTTCAAACTGGGTTTACTCGGGGTGATCTTCACTGTATATTATGTTGCAGAAACCAAAATAAATATTTACATGTTTATATTATATTGTAACAATGCCCTAAACTTAGCAATAATGGTTACAATGCAGTTCAGTATGACAGTAAAGTTGGTATTTGCACATTTTGTTTCTCTCTTGCAGTTGTCACCATTTTCTATAGTACAGAAGCTTTGTGCAGTGGTATTGGGGATGGTTGAGAAGGCGAGCACGAGTTGTTCTGCCTGCCTGTGTTGTCAATCACATCAGGGAGCACTGGCCATCGGATCACTATGTTGTTTTTTCCCCCCACCATGAACCATTGTCCATCATCCATCATCATTAAATCTCTTTTGCTTCAGCCAGTTGTCAATTGCATTTCTCTTCTGAATTGGTGGAAACTTTGAAGTTAGTGGTGGAGGGACCTCTCTGTAGTCAATCCGGTTTTGGTTTGCCCATTGGAACAGTAGATTCCAATGTTGTAAGAAGGTCATCAACAAATTCTGTTGTTGATGAATAAAATGTTTGATGTAATGAAAAGACAAGTAATAGCATTGTGACATTGTCAGATGTCATTGTCAGCTTTGATGCTGTACAAAGTATGTTAAATGACTGTTTTGACTGAAAGTAAATAAAAAATATACTGCTTTTCACAAGGTTCCATATCTCATAAATGTTATATAATGTTCATGAACAGACAACATAATGAAGGTAAAAACACACATTTCTTTGTATTTTCCAAAAAGTACAGTGGATTAGGCTAAGACATATACAGCATATATAAACATAGATACAGCTGTATGATAGCTATATGAGATGTTAACAGAAGGTATCGAACTCACCGCATTGTGCATGGATAACTACCATCCACAGAGACAGAACTAGAAACATTTGCCTACTGCAGCTTACATCGCAAATAATACAAACGCTTAAAGGACTGGTGATGTAGGTTAACAAACAGAAATAACGTTTCACCAGGTTGTGGTATGTCACAGCTTTTTCATTACAGTGCCGGGTGAAATGTCATTCTCTTTATTCACCTCAACACAAGGTATGTATTAACAGCACATGCTAATGATTACAACGCAGTTGAGTATGACAGTAAAGTTGGTATTTACACATTTTGTTTCTCTCTTACAGCTGTCACCATTTTTTACAGTACAGGAGCTTTGTGCAGTGGTGTTGGGGATGCTGTGAAACAAAGTAGTTTGACATGGTTCTATGTAGAGTTCTTCGTTCTGAATACTGGTTCAATTACCATGAATAATGCATTAAATGCCCTGTTACCAAGCACCAGTAAAAAAGTGCCATTATGTTTCTGCACACTAGGGACTTAGTTGTAGTCCGTCATGGTGGCACTGAGGGCTGAGGCATTCACCTCACATATTCATGGAGATCACGGTATGCCCTTCATGTACCAGAGTCTGTTCACACACGTGTGACACCTGCATCACGAGTGGTGTTTGTACTGCTGGATCATTGAAACAACATAACCTGTTTATGCATTTCTTCCTTCAGTGTTGAGTACCACACCCTCCCTATCCCCGTTGTACAGAGGTACCATCCCTATCACCTTCCATATGTCTTTTCCAAGGTGTCTGCTGTCATCTACCTTACTTCCACTATTCATTTGACATCTATCCACTTTTAAGTCCAACTGTACTGAACAGACAACCACGCACCATTTCACAAATGTAATGGTTTACTCACTGTATGATGTGGGTGTTTTCTTTGGACAACCCACTCCCTGTCCATTCTTGTACTTCAGAAGGTCAATGGCATGTCTTGGCATTCCATCCTTAGTAACAGCCTGCTGTCTCTTGGATCACCAGGATCACTCTGAGAAATATAAAGTCTTTCATTACTGTAGAAATAATATCAATTATAAAATGCAGAGGAAATGTCAGGGGGCAGTTCTTCACAGAGAGGGTGATGGAGACCTGGAACAGGCTTCCAGAGGAGGTGGTGGGTTCAGAATCGGTGAGCGGTTTCAAGCGAGCATGGGACAGACATATGGGGTTGGGAGGAGGTGAGAAGGTCCAGAGTACTGTAGGTAAAAAGGAGGGGGGCATGAGGGTGTAAAGGGCAGACTAGATGGGCCGGTGTGGTCCTTTTTTGCAATCACAAATCACTGTAATCAGTGTAAAAAAATGCTGCAATCTGATTGGCTCTTAGGAGTCCAACAGCCTTACATTTTATTTATTTAGTTTTTGTTTACCGGGTAGGTGAACTAACTATAGCAATGACTATTTTCAGGCACGACCCTGGAGGGTACACAGCAACAACAAGAAACAAATTACAGTACACAGTAGACAATAGCAGAGCATATGAACAATGTCAGCAGGTGAAAAACAACAAGACAAGGTAAATACATAACAGTGTGAAGCTACAGCAAAAATACTAGTAGCTATACACTAAATCAAAACAAGCAGTATATTACAGAAAATATGGGAGGATAATACAATGATGACTATAATCTATATAATAGCCAATACAGGGTAGGTGTAGTAGAAAATATAGGGCATGGAGGGAAGAGTGTGGGATAGGGTAGAAACTGGGACAAGATAAAAGGGAAGAATAAATTGGAGAAGGGGTAGTAAGATCAGGTAGGAAGCAAGTGCAGAGCGTTAAGCAGGGTGATTAGAAATGGCCAGGGGAGTTAGGTTAGGAAGAGATACGTAAGCTAAGGTGGTTTGAAACAGGAGCATATGCTGGAAGTGGTGAGATGATTACGTAGCGCCTTCTTGAAAGTGGCATGGGAAGAGGCTCAGTGTAAATTTAGTGGGAGGGCATTCCAGTACTGGGGGGCAAGACAGACAAATGCACTTGCACCTTTGGAGGTATTGTGTCTGGGGATGTGGACAAGGGCATTGTCCATCGATCGCAAGCCATAGCAGGAAGTCTGATTTTGGAAGAGAGTTGCCAGGGGCTTGGGTATCTGTGATCTGATAATGTTGTCAATGATGGAGCCATATGCATAGTACCATGATGCTCATGGAGGAAGCCTCCCCAGATCAGAGTAAAGGAGGCAGTGATGTTTCAGCTGGTGAGAGGAAGGTGCATATCGACAGATGTTGTAGGTAACATCCCATTTCCTACAGCTTGATTTACCCACAGAGGCATATGTTGCAACAGCATAATTGAGGGTTGGTAGGAGTAAGCCTCATGCTATGGCAAGTCTTGCTGAGGGGGTGAGCACATAGCTGGTTCGGTAGGCAATACCGAGTTTCATGCTGACCAGCTTGCAGGTCAGTTGTATATGGAGATCGAAGTTACGTAATGGGTCAAGTGTTATACCTAGATATTTAAATGCATCTACCACCCCAACTGATGTACCATTTGAGGAGGAGACTATGAATTTTGGTTGGAAGTTTTTGAGTTTCATAATGGATCCAAATAGCATGGCTTGAGTCTTAGATTCATTTAGGACAAGTTTATGTCTCAACAGCCACTGTTGTATTAGTTGGAAATCTTGGGAGAGACTTTGGTTGATCTCTTCAACAGTTTTCGCACTCCTGTACAGGACAATGTCATCTGCGTATAACAGGGAGGTGGTCTTCAGGAGGTTAGAGGTGATACTGTTGATAAATATGGTGAAAAGCAGAGGTCCTAAAATAGACCCTTGCGGCACACCAACATTTATGGTTGCTTTATCTGAGAGGGTGGAGTTAAATTTAACAATTTGTGACCTATCTGATAGGTAGCTGCCAAACCACTTGACTACATTGAGCGAAAAGCCTAGAGATGTGAGGGTGGCTAAGAGGATGGAGTGGTCAACTAGGTCAAATGCCTTAGTCATGTCAATAAACATGGCTGCTGTGAGAAAATCGGAGTCCATGGCTGCTAGAGCATCCAACGTAAATTTGAGGACAGTTGTGGTACTGTGGCCCTTGCGGAAGCCATGCTGTGCAGATGTTAGAAGGTCATATTTATGGAGGAATTTGATAGTTTGGGTGGCTACAAGCTTTTCAAGGATTTTGCTGAGAACTGACAAAATTGCTATGGGTCTGTAGTTTGAGGGATCTTTGAGGTCTCCCTTTTTAAAAATGGGTAATTCTAGCAATCTTCCAGATGTCAGGGACATAACCCTGGCATAGGGAGAGGGTAAAAATCCTAGCTAAAGAAGCAGCAATGTAAGGAGCAGCCAGTTTCAACAGTTTAGGTTCTAGATTGTCGGACCCAACTGCAGTGAAATCGGAGATGTTGTTTAGCATTCTTAGTACCTCATGGTTAGAGATCAATTTGAAGAATTGAAGTCCTGTATAGCCAGGCAGGGTGCTAGTGTAAGGTTGGGTGGTGAAAGAGGAAGTGTACTTGGTTAGGTCTGAACATTGGGTGTTGAAAAAGTTTGTAATAGTTAGGGGATTGATGCAGTGGACCCCATTTAGCAACATGTCATTTGGGGCTGGAGCTGGATTTGAACCCAGGAGGAACTTTATGTGGGACCAGAATTTTTTGGAGTCACCATAGGAGATAGTTAGTAGTTCTTTGCAGTAATCGCTTTTGGCCCATTTGACTTCCTTTTTACAGGAATTTCACAGTGCCCTATAGGTATTTAGGTCAGGTATTTGTCCAGAGCTTTTGTACTGGAGCCAACTTTTGTCTCTCTGCCTGAGTTTGGAGAGAAGGTCAGATTTTAGCCAGCGGGTATGCCTGTTTTTTACCCAACAGGTAATAAGATGGCAGCATTTATCCTGAAGTGCAAGAAATTGGGTCAGGAAGAGATTTTGAAAAGGGGGGACCAATCGATAGGGCACCAACGATAGCACCAACGGCAAGAAGAAAGGCCTGTGAGTCGAAGTGTGCATAGTTACGGAAAGTGATAAAACGTGGCTTTGACAGAGATGGCCTACTTTTCCCCAGATACAGAAAGTAGGGGAGTGGTCGGTGATGGCATTGGCTAGTACCCCTGAGGTGATTATGTGTTCAGGGTGGTTAGTCATTATCCAGTCCAGCAAAGTACTCGTGTACGAATGCAGGGCAGTTATGGTGGGTTCACAGATCAGCTGGTGCAGGTTGTAGTTTTGCAGCCTGGACAGGGATGTGCATTGTAAGTTACCCAGCCAGTTAATATTTAGGTCCACAAGTATAAGTACCTCGTTTCTCCCAGAAAGGAGTGAGGTTTGATCCAGCAGCTCATCTAATCCCTTTAAGCTGCTAGCAGGGTGGCTGAAGGCACAAACAATGTGTAATTATTTGGTGCTGAGAGTGAGAAGGACATGTAGCACTTCACAGTGGGTTAGTGGGGACGAGGTGATGGAGGTGAGTTGAAGGTGATCTTTGAAGCAGACAGCTGTACCCCCCCTTTTGGGTGCTGGTCTATCACATCTCAGGATATTGTAAGATGGGATGGAGCAAAGTGAGTCAGGGGTGGAGGGTTTGAGCCAGGTTTCAGTTAAGCATATTATATCAGGCTTGTAGAGTGAGGTCCAGGATTCCAGTTCAGCAAAGTCATGCTCAAGGCTCCTTATATTGTGGTGAGCCACAATTAGACCTTTGGCATTTGCAAAAAGGACTGGGTATAGTATTTACTGGACCAGGGTTAAAGTGAACATCACCTGAAAGCAATATGGCCAGTAGGAGGAGATACCATAATTTGTGGCGCAGGAAGGGGCATGGAGTATTTATATGCAGGTGATATTTTTTTAGGGCGTATGCAACAATGTTTATCCAAGCCCTATTTAATAGTAATGGAGTGGAGTCATATCGGATAGTGGACATCAGAAGAAGGTTCGAGTAGAGGTAATCATGGGTGGGAAATATGGGTTAGCTGAGGCAGCACACGATACAGTGGGCATAGATAGGTGGAATAGAGGTAGCGAGAACGCAAGAAATGACAGTAGTAAGTATTGGTTCATTGTAAAATATCCTAAGGGCAGATAAATTTGCCAGAGAAGAATCAGGAGCCTCCTGGAGGATTAAGGAAGAGAGGTAGGACTGCAACTGGACTGGTTCTACTACCCTTATAATGGTTGATAGGGTGAGAGTACTTAAATAGGTTCCTAGAATAGGCTTACACTCAAAGCCCAAAGAGCTATAGTTGACTGGGTAAGTTCAAAGGAGACTAGCTGGTTAAAACTGGGCAGGTTTAAAGGAGACAGGCTGGTGAAAACAGGGTAGTTTGAATGAAGAAACAACTGGTAGGGTGGAGAAATATGCAGGGCAATTTGCAGGGTGGGTCAGAAATAGAAAAAGAAGTATAGGTAATTTAAACAGGCTTGTGGCTCACAGGTTCTGCTTCTTCTTCAGAGTGGATTGGAGATGAGTAGGATAAGGTGAACCAGTAGGATGGGAGATCACCAACATGTGCAGCACAACAGCGTATTTAAAGGAGGCCTGGGAGGGGGTGGGGGCTGGGAGAAAAAGGGTCCAGAGTAAAACGAAGTAGAAATAATCGGCAATCAATAGTGCAGAGGTACTTCTGTTTGTCAATGGAAAAAGGCACAGCAATCGGCTTAGCCTAGGGAGGCAGGCAGACCAATCAGAATCCGCCTGCAGAACGCCGCACCAATGGGAGACCGCCGAGGCGTGTTGGCTCCTGGAGTAGAATCAGTGGTACTACCTGAGGGTCTGGATCCAGTTCCAGGGACTGTGAGGGCAGCAGGAGTTCCAGGCTTCAGTTGGGCGGTGGCCAGTAAGATGGCCAAGTGAACTGCCCCAATGAGAGAAGGCGCCGCTTTGGTGCGGGTCCCTGAGGAGTAAAAGGAGACAGGCAATTAAATATACAGTCTAGCAGTGAGGGGCGGGAGGCTGGTGGCAGACTGTCAGCAGGCGGTTGGGGGTAATTAACTCTAAAACAAAAGGTAACACTCAGAAGAGTATAAGTAGGGTAGTCAACATACAATAGGTAGAGGGAGGGCCAGGGATAGAGAGGTGAAAGCGAGGAGAGAATGGGGGTAGGGTTTTCAGATTAGCGAGGGGGAGGGAAGGGTTTTTTGAGGAGAATTGATTGCAGCAGAGACACCACAGAGAATGAGCAGGGCAGAGCAGGCAAAAAGTTAGAAAGTCAGGAAGAGACAGTAAAATGTAAAAATAAGCACAATCTGGCTCAACAAAGCTAGAGTCTAGGTCATACACTGCAGGACTACAACATTAGGCTACATTTAGCATTTTAGGGCTAACAGTGCAAGGCTAGAAAATAGTGAGTGAATATCCACAAGAGCAGGCTAACACTAACAGTTTAAATTTATCATTTTAACAGTAGAAATAAGGTTTATACAAAAAAGGGTCCAGAGTAAAATGAAGCAGAAGTAAGCGGCAATCAATAGCGCATAGGTACTGCTGTTTGAGTCAATAGAAAAAAGGCGCACCAATCGGCTTAGCCGAGGGAGGCAAGCGGACCAATCAGAATCTGCCTGCAGAACGCTGCACCAATGGGAGACCACTGAGGCATGTTGGCTCCTGGAGTAGAATCAGCGGTACTACCTGAGGGGCTGGATCCGGTTCCAGGGACCGTGAGGGTGGCAGGAGTTTCAGGCTTCAGTCAGGTGGTGGCCAGTAAGATGGCCAAGCGAACCGCCCTGATGAGAGAAGGTGCCGCTCTGGCGCGAGTCCCTCAGGGGCTGGATTTGGTTCCAGGGACCGTGAGGGCGGCAGGAGTTTCAGGCTTCAGTCGGGCAGCGGCCAGTAAGATGGGCAAGTGAACTGCCCCAATGAGAGAAGGTGCCACTCTGGCACGAGTCCCTGAGGGGCTGGATCTGGTTCCAGGGACCATGAGGGCGGCAGGAGTTTCAGGCTTCAGTCGGGCGGCGGCCAGTAAGATGGCCAAGCAAACTGCCCCGATGAGAGAAGGCGCCACTCTGGCGTGAGTCCCTGAGGGGCTGGATCCGGTTCCAGAGACCTTGAGGGTGGCAGAAGTTTCAGGCTTCAGTCAGGCAGTGGCCAGTAAGATGGCCACACGAACTGCCCCGATGAGAGAAGGCACTGCTCTGGCATGAGTCCCTGAGGGCTGGATCCTGTTCCAGAGACCGTGACGGTGGCAGGAGTTTCAGGCTTCAGTCGGGAGGTGGCCATTAAGATGGCCAAGCGAACCACCCCGATGAGAGAAGATGCCGCTTTGGCACGAGTCCCTGAGGGACAGGATCCAGTTCCAGGGACCATGAGGGTGGCAGGAGTTTCAGGCTTCAGTCAGGTGGTGGCCAGTAAGATGGCCAAGCGAACCGCCCCGATGAGAGAAGGCACTGCTCTGGCATGAGTCCCTCAGCCTGATCACCATCGCACATGTATTGTTCTTGCCACCATTCCATCCACTACCACTACTGAATGTGTGAAATGATGCATTCTGATTCTGAACCACCATTCTTAAATTGTTGGTGGTAGAACTATTTTATTAAAACTCACCATGTAAATGAGTAAAACATTCAGAAAGTATACTTTTAACACTTTTTGGGTGGAATACGTTTTATAATAGCGATTATGCATTCTCAGGAGTTAGATTCACAGTCAGTCACACTCTAGGGCCAATATGATGCGCCTCGTGCCACACTACACCCCTATGGGGTGAGTAACAGACTGTTACTCTAACCCCGGGTCATGACTTCTTGCTTAAATGCTCAAGAAAATAACAGTTTTGACATCAGACACCAAAAAAAAAAAAAGTCATGTAATCCCAGATCCACAACAACTATTTTACGTAGCTGTAATTGCAGGCATAACAGAATTAACATAATAACATGCTATGAAGCAAGCAGAGTAGGAATTATGGTCATTTGAGTCTGCTCTGGGATCAGTGCCCATGCCAAGCATCTTTACCATTTCCCAAGATCCTCCCACTTGGTCCTCCACCCTCATCATCTGACAGAGTCCTGAGATGTACCCTACTGCTATACATGTCCCAGCCTCACTCTAACCCATCCACAGTTGTTACTGCCAACAGTTCTGCAGGAAAAGCATTCCAGGTGTCCACCACCCTCTCAGTTAAGTAGTATCTCCTAATCTCCCCCCTGAGTCTCCCACCTACCAACCTCAATGGGTGCCTCCTGACTTTCCCCTCCTCTCGCAGCAGGAACACTCTGTCCCGACACACCCATATGGAACACCTTGAGATATCTGAACACCTCAATCATATCACATCTATCCGTCCTCTCCTACACAGAGTACATGTTAAGCTCCTTGAGCACTACCACATACAGCATCTCCCCAAGCCTCTGTATCATTTTTGTGTCACTCCTCTGAACCATGTCAAGGTGGGCAATATCCCTTTTTAAGGATGAATGCCGTAACTGTACACAGTATTACAGGTGCGGTATAACCAGACAGTTATATAGTGGTAGGAGCACCTCCAGAGTCATCGAGGTTATCTTACTGGCAATGCACTCCATCATGTTATTTTCCTTTGCTGCAGCCTCAAAAACACAACATAACCAAAGAGGATTTAACAACGTCTCACCTGGTGTGAATCTCCATGTATGTAACTGCCATGCTTTTCGGTGCATACTGTATGACTAAGCTGTGAAAGCTATCCAGTGACGAGGTCTGACAGTACGGTAACAGTTTCTAAACATCTCATTTAACAAGGTTTGATCAAAGTATGAGGTCTACGTTCTCAAAGGCCTTCTCATCTGCAGCAGAAAGAGAAGATGACATGTTTGTGTGTCCATAATGTTTATAATGGATTAAGAGCACAGTTTTCCTAACCACCGGTCCTTATATGATGATCAGAGCAGTTGAATGAACAACAGGGTACCAGGTAGAGGTGATGTTCATAACAATGAGGAATCAGATAGCACAAAAGCAGCACCCATTGAAGAGAGACATCTGTCAAGACTAGAGATACAGCAAATTTTAAATCTGCCGGCAAAGTGGATGCGAAGTCACCACTTCGCGTTGGCAGAGCACAACGTGAAGTGACCACCATAAAGTGCTCACTTTGCCTACTCATTATGACTTTGCGTTGTCATCCTGCCTTAACAAGAAGTAAGGCGAAGTGACAACAAAATAGGCAGCCCCCCACACATCACATTGTTTACAGTACTTTAAGTCACATGCTTTAGCCAGGCAGGAAGGAAGTGAGTCAGAAAAGCAGTTACTTTCACTTTCTCATTTGCAGGTGTAGAGGGAGGAGGCTTTTTTGGGGAGAGAGGACAGCAGTTTGTTTCCCAGTGATTTTGTGCAGAAAAAAACAGCTTTTTTAAAAGCTACATCTTTATTTAGTTTTTGTATTGTGTTTGTGATTGTTTTCTTGGTACTGAATTTTTTTTTATAAATTTTGTTTTGTTTTGTTTTGTGTGTGTGCATGTCAGAGTGTGAGACTGAGTGCGGGTGAAGGTTAGGTGTCGGGACTCGTTGATAGTTGGGGCCTTGTGTGCGATGGACCCGGGACAAGGAGATTCTGTGGCCAGCGGGCGCAGGCAGAGGAGAGGAGAGGAGAGGTGTGCGCACACGTGGTGGAGGGGTCGGGTGTTACTGGACCACTCCCGACTCTTGGGTGTTGCTTCCCCCCTGTGGAAGCAGCAGCAGCAGCACCAGTGCCACCGGTGGCTACTGCGCATCCACCTGCTCTGCCACTACCACCACCACCAGTAGCAGCTGCAGGGGCTCCAGCAGCACCCCCTGCACCGCCTCCACAGCCGCAGGTGGAGCCCTAGGCAAATGTGGTGGTCCAGGCAGTGTATCTAGTCCCCCCACAGCACCCCAGGGTGGCAGTTTTTTAACTGTGTGGAGGGAGACAGCACAATCGTGGTTTGCTGACTGTGTGATGTGCTGGTGCACCGTGGCCCCCAGAGGACACATTTGGGGACCGGTGGCCGGTGCACACACATGGCAAACTACCACAAGGAGGAGTGGTAGGCTGCCACTGAAGGAGCCAGGCATCCACCTGCTGGCACTTTTGTGGCAGTAGCAGAGGATGCTGGGGGTGAAGTTGTGCCTCGCCACCGCAGCAGGAGGAGGGCAACTGCAGCAGCTGCTCTGCCACCACCACCACAGCCACCAGCACCACCCTCTCCACCACCACCACTACCTGGGTTTCCAGATGCAGTGGACCCCTCCACAGTACCTGCAACATAGGCCAACATTGCATTGGTGTGGGTGGCCCTCGAGGAGAACAATGAGAGGGTGGGTGCTGTGCAGCAGCAGGTTGATCAAATCCAGCAAAGGCAGCTGCAAATAGTGACAATGCTGCACCTGCTGCTCGAACACCATGGCATCCCCCATTAAGGGATTTTTTTCTGGACCCCCCCTCACTACTGTGCTGTACTGTCTTTGTGAGTTTTTTTTGTTGTTGTTTAATAATAGACATTTTCCTTTCTGTTGTTGCAGTGCCTCAGTAATGTTGACTTTTTGTTTTGGAGTGCTTGTGGACAAGCTGTTGTAAGCAGTGCAAGTATGATGTGTAAAATTGCATGTGTGCAGTCAGTGTTGTTTCATATGTGTGTGTGTGTGTGTGTGTGTGTGTGACATCAGACATTGTGCAGCATGTTGCAAACATATATTGCTGTTGCTGACTTGTTGCAGTGTTTATGCTATAAAGAATAGCAAGCAGAATAAGGTATATGTTAATGTCACCATCATCATCAGTGGACTAAGTGATACAATACTTTTCCAGAGGTGTCTGGCCAGAGTGCACCTTAGTCACATTATATACTATACTGCACACATAACTTTTAGGAGAGCATTTTTTTTGTGCTATGATTGCTGCAAAGTCATGTGTGCACTGTGAGTGACTGAGGTGCGCAGTGACCCGATACCTCTGAAAAAATATCATATCACTTAGTCCGCTGGTGCTGATGGTACCAAGAAAATATACATCAGGTATTCTTTGTTATCTTTATTCTTGATACTGGAACAAGTCTTACCATATATATGTTTGCATGAAACTGGACAATGTAAGCACACACAGGAAAGAAGAGTGACGGCACACATGCAGTTTAGCACAACATACTCGCATTGCTCAGTCTTCATGCTGTTTGCAAAACACTTAAAATCCAATTCATGAGTCCCGACACAAATTAAACATTACTGAGGCTCTATAACTATTTTGTTTCTGAAATAGACATGAAAGAGATTCACCAACTTACAGCATTGCACCTGATATATGGGTGCCTTACTTCCAGAGGAATCTTTCTTGCTCCGCATGTCCTTACATAGTGCAGTACATTTCTGTGAAAACCGCCCATAATTTTATTATAGTGTGTCATGTCATGGAGGAATTCCCATTCATAAAAGCCACCCAAATTCTGCCCCCCTTTCTCAGCAACATTAGGACATGATGCCAGGGAGAGCGCGAGTGCATGCTCCATTATAGTGAATGTCCGACTGTCCGGCAGCTTTCTGAATGTTTCTTTAAGTTACAATGGTCAGTTTGTGGTGAAACATGTGGGCATGTTCCCAGTAACAAGAACCTTGTTAGTGGAAACGTGCCCACATTTCCTACAAGTATTTCTCTCGCTATAAAGAAACGTGGATAACTACTGAACGTCACTATAGTGTTAAGCACCTCTTAACTCCTCTGGCCTCTGTTGCTGAAAGGGCAGAGTGAACAGTTCTGAGCGAGATTCACTCCGTGGCCGTGACACACTATAATGAGTATGGGCGAACCCTCTGAAATGTATTACACTATCTTAAGGACTATGAAATGGTAGAAAAATTCCCCTGGAAGTTTGGCGCCCACATATTAGGTTAGAGGCAACACCATAACTATGTGACGTGGTGAATCTCTGTAAAGCAGCAGTGCAACAATCTGTTGAGAACTCTGACCTATATTTTTTTAATGCTATGTTACAACTTCCTTTACTTACATCCTGACTCATATGTTATAATTTCCAGTATCTGAGTCTGCTGTACTATCTTTTTTCATATGTGAAACAATGAAAGGAGCATTCCATTTAATATGGTGCTGACCAGGTCTTTGTCAGTATTTTCTGCTGCTTTTCTCCATCACATCAGTTAGTTGTTATATATCACTTCTGTTGTAAATTAACAGTTATACAGCAGGCAGTGTTTAATGACCCCACAGAACAATATTTATTGAAAAGCAGCTGCAAATAAATACAAACCTGGTCATAACTATATTGAAAGGTGTGTTCATTTTTTTTTCATACATGACAAAAAGTAGTCAACTAAGTAAAGCAGACAGAAATTGTGAAAAGAAGTGCATCATTCAAGTCATGACTCGGAGACAACTAGTAGCTGGCAATGTAAAATAGCATAAAAAAGTACAGTTCAAAATTGTCATCACATTCTTGCAATATTGCTTCAATTGATAATGTCAGTATGACATCATGAGCCCACAATCACACAACACACAAAATGTATCCACCTTGTGTCCAGAAAATTGACAAGTGGTAACAAAGTGAAATGGGATCATTTCAGCACATACAAAGTCCCCCAAAATTAATGGTGCACTCAGTCATGTGCACAGTGGTGGCACAGAGTCCCCAGATTGTTTCTGCATGCCCAAAATGCATCTGCCTTGTGTCCAGAAAATTGACAAGTGGTAACAAAGTGAAATGGGAGTGTTTCAACACATACAGAGTCCCCCAGAATTAATGGCGCACTCAGTCATGCACGCAGTGGTGGCACAGAGTCCCCAGATTTTTTCTGCATGCCCAAAATGCATCTGCCTTGTGTCCAGAAAATTGATAAGTGGTAACAAAGTGAAATGGGAGCATTTAAGCACATACAAAGTCCCCCAGAATAAAATGGATGACCGGAGCAAACCGTTAAGGTCCTATGTGTACCGCGATTCAAGCAATGCAATGTGATCATCTCAACTGGATGGAAGAGTGCCTTTGTCTGTACACTAATAGTAGCCTTGGTGAGATGATATATATAGATACATATTTGTGTATTTTGTAGGTGAGTGGGGTTGACATGGACATGTACTCATGGTATTGTTCTGTATCACAGGTCACAGATACTGTTGGTATGCACATTTCAGTGCTCAATGAGAACTTTTTGTGTAGAAATCTGATATGGATAACTCTCAAGCACATGAAGGTATGTATTTTTTTATGGGGGGGCAGGGGAAGCATATTTGCAGGTTTGTCTGTAGTGGTTTCTTATTTTGTTACTTCTTTACAGATTTCATCTGTATCCTTCTCAAGTCTGGTCGTTAATGATGGTCATGGTCATCTAATGAAATGACTTCTGCATGTTGCATGTGTGCCCCAGCCTGGGGCGGGGGGCCTAATGTTGAAGAACTTGTTTGGATAAGGCCACTTTGACAGAACAACAAAGCATCTGGAAGTTTTCTAAAAAAAAAGAAATGAATGACTTCTTACAACTTAATTGTAATTTGTCCCTGGTTCTCAATCTCAAGTCAAGTTACATTTTAAAACCACATCTTGTCAAGTAACACAACCTGTGTGCAACTTTTTCAACACTGTCATGGTCAGGGATGCACAGCTGCAAGTTCAGAATACAGTGCCTGAATGATATCTTACAGAAATAGTTCTGGTGATGTACACATGTCACCTAGTTTATGAATCGTACTAGGTCGCATTTTCTGCAGTCTTTCCAAAACAATGAAATGGATGAAATAAAATCTTCATACTTACCAGAATGGATTTCAAATGGATATTCCATAGGTTCCTCTGTATGGTACAGCTGCAGTACCATTCCTACTGAGCTTCAGCGAAGGAGAGTTTTTTTGTTAACCTGTAAAAAAACAAACAAAATAAGTGTACTGTATGTGTTTGACCATTGCGGCTCTGAAAAGCTACAGAAAACAAAACATACAACAAAAGGAAGTTAAATAGCATAACAAACATTAGTACACATACTCACTTTATGGTTTAAATATTAAGAAGCTTTGTGCCTGTGGCTGATGGATGTGGTCTCCTGTTTGGGTCCCTCTGCCTTGGCATGGTAAATGTAAATGTAGTGGGGAAATATTGTCTGAATGACACTGGGGATGGGTGCTGGTGGTGATAGCTGTGGCACATGATGACATTCTCTGTTATATCTTTCTACATCTGGTGGTGGTGGCAGTGGCTAGCATCAGTCCTGGTGGTGGTGGTGGTCTGGGGGTAAACAGACTCATGCTCAGTGGTGGCAGTGGCTAACATCAGTCCCGGTGGTGGTGGTGGTCTGGGGGCAGACAGACTCATGCTCAGTGGT
Source organism: Neoceratodus forsteri (assembly GCA_016271365.2). Taxonomy (NCBI): domain Eukaryota; kingdom Metazoa; phylum Chordata; order Ceratodontiformes; family Ceratodontidae; genus Neoceratodus; species Neoceratodus forsteri. Next base: position 72,043,478 of record CM057457.1, read on the forward strand.
GGCAGTGGCTAACATCAGTCCCGGTGGTGGTTGTCCGGGGCGGACAGACTCATGCTCAGTGGTGGCAGTGGCTAACATCAGTCCCAGTGGTGGTGGTGGTCTGGGGGGCACACCAACTTTTAACAACTTCAGTTAAAACCTGCCAACATTAACCACATCATCATCCTCATAAAGAAAGCTACCCTCACGGTCATCTAAATCTGAAGTCTGACCACTGGGAAATTCTTTCTCCATTGTGTCATCATCGACATTAGTGGTGGGCTGTTTCAGGCAGCCACTGCCAGTGCCACCAGGATGGTCCATTTCCACATCACCAAAACCACCATGACTAGGCCGGGCTATGAATACCGAGGTTGCAGTCTGTGCTGGTATGTGCCTCTCATTCATTTTAATGAATGTTAGCAAACTAACATTTGCAGGAGACAGCTTTGTCTGATGATCCCTGACTATTGCACCTGATGAACTGAATATCCTCTCAACACTTACACTGGAGGGTGGGCATGTGAGGTACTTCAGTGCCACTGCAGTCAGCTCTGGCCATTCACTGACCTTTCCACTCAACTACAAAAGAGGATTATCAGTTGTTGTCAGATGCCTGTTTTCAGACAAATACGACTCAACCAATCTCTGTGCCGCACTAAGTCCAGTGGTTGATGCATTATCCTGTTCTCCCGAATCATTTATTTCACAAATCCCCACTTCGGACAAAGCCTCCCAAAGAGGGTTGACGCCAGCCACTTTGCATGACAGACCACCTGGAGCTGCAGTCCCCTTTCCCTTGCAGGATAAGCTTGATGGTCCTCCAGGTACACCTTCAGCTGGATTATGCTGCTGAGGTTTGCTAACCTTGGCATGTGACTTCTGTGCCCCATGAACCAAGCGCACCAGTTGACCACTGATATTTTTTACCTGTTCAGGCCCTCCCTCCAGTACTCATGCAATTCCACGTTTGTATCGTGGATCCAGCATTGTTGCTATGGTAAAGTTGTCACTATGCTGAATGCTCACAATGTGATGATTCTGGTCGAATACTGTCAGCATGTGTTGCAGCAACATACTGCTACCACTGTCTCCGGCAACATCAAGGCCATGCTGTACATTCACCAAAGTCTGCCACAGCACCTGCAGCAGTGGAATTGATTGGCTAATGGAGGCATACTCAACACTCACTGCCTATATGGCATGTTCAAAAGGCCACAAAATTGTTATTACAGAGTCCATGAGGTGCCAGTGTTCAGTCGTCATAGACATGGAGGCCCCGGAACTATCACGGCTAGTGTGCATCACAAGATATTCTGAGATGGCTTTTTATTGTTCATACAACCTCTCTGCCATGTATAAAGTGGAGTTCCATCGGGTGACAACTTTCAGGTTCAAGCGGTGCTGAGGCAGGCTGTTTTGTATCTGCAACTGCCGCAGTTGGTCACGGGCCTTTCCAGATCGTGAAAAGTGAGAGCAGATACATTGTGCAACAGTCAGCATTTCCTTTACATCAGGGTGCTGCAGAAACTACTGCACCACAAGATTTAAACAATGGGCCATGCATGAAACATGAAGAAAAACACCATCTGTGATGTATTTCACCACATTTGACCCACTGTCACTTGCTATGAACCTAGCTGTCAGGGACAGGGGGTTTAGCCACTTGTCAATTTCAGTCAGTACCATGTCCAACATGTTCTCACCAGTGAGTGAACAGGTCACATTGCACATAGCAATCATTGCATGCTGCCAAATTCCTGGAAGATTGCTACCGCAACAATCCACCTTACTGCACTGATTATTTACAATATCAACATCACAAACAACCCCCGGCACCTGCGCCCAGTGTGCAGTTGTACACAAATATGAACTCCCCGCTGTTTTGCCACTTGTCCACATATCCATACTTAAATGGATGACTGGAGAGGAGGAATGTTGAAGGGCATGTCTTACTGAGTCGGACACAGTACGGAACAACTCAGAGACAGCACGGGTAGAAATGTATGTCCTGGACGGGACTTTCCATTTTGGACAGGCACGTGCAACAAACTGCTGGAACCCAGAATTCTCCACAAAGGAGAAGGGCAAAAGATCAATTGCCAGCATTTCAGCTACAGCAGCATTAAGTTCATATGACACTGTATGATTGAGGGGGTACTTCAGCTTATGCGCAAAAACACTCTGTAACGGGGTGAGATCACAAATGGTTGTGTTCTGTGATGAATGGAATTGGCAGGGGGTGGAGTGTAGATGTTTGATGAAGATGGTTGCACAGGTGATGATGACAGATTTGCCAACTGAGGTTGATGTACCACTTGCACTACACATACTGCATTCACCACCACCACCACTAAAACTGTTACTCTCACCAGCACTGAACAACATTTCAAAGTTATTATGTTCCTCCACTTCATCATGCCTGTAGTAATCCTCTGCTCTTATTACCTCACTACTGCACATGTTTAATTTACTACTGGACTTAACAGTCATGGAAGGGGATAACATGCTCGTTATGGTTGCTGACAAGGGTGAATGCCCCACTGTGGTATTAGCTGCCATCTTGTGCTGGGTTCACTGTGCCATGTGCCTATTCTTAAGATGTGTATGCTGTCCTCCTGTGCCCATATGGCTCCCCTTTGTATCTCGACTCACACGTACATGGCAAACCTGGCATATTTCAGCTGACTAATCATTTGTATCTTTTGACAAAAAAATCCAAAACAAGGGATTGTGATGCTCTACTTTTAACATGTCCATGATGCTGCTTATTTAACTCCATTCTTTTAAGCACTGAAGTGGGGGGGCACATTGTGTTTCGGGCACTGCACACCTGGACTGCAACTGACCACCACGACTACCTTTCATTATTACTGGGTCATCATCATCAACTGAAACTGGTAAATCATAAGTTTTTATTGGGGGAAGGGGATTACTGCAAACAGACTCAGACACAGTCACCTTGAATTTCTTTTTCTCCGGTTCCCAACTGGGGTCAATTACATCATCATCATATTCATCAACGTCCCACACATCCACATCTTCTGCTTGGATTCTGGCATGTGGACTGCATGTTGCAACAACAGCAACATTATCATCATCATCACATTCATCATCATCATCTACACCACTGTCACCTGATATTTTTTCACCACACTGTGAATCACTGCATGGAAAATGCGTGACATTAACCCCCACGGTGGATGGAATATCACATTGTATGCTGTCGTTGACATGATCATCAGAATCCTCAGGTTCAGTTACTGGGATTACTGGGAAGTATGACATCATCTACACTGCCACTCACTTGCACTGCTTCACATTCCACTATATTTTTGGATACAGTACACTGGTCAGAATTCGAACTTGAGGCATCAATACTAATACTACAACCACCATTAACACTAACACCACCGGCTGGAAAAACATCATCTCCTCCAACTATGAGTGAAGCTACTGATTGGGCTGTAAAAAAACATTGCAGGAGAAATACCTTTCCTCACATCAGCAATGCACTTCTGCATACTACCATGCTCATAGACTATCTTACTGGCAGCAGTGCCATGGCAAGAACCAGCTTTGCTTGCACATCTCTTTGCGGGCATTTTGGGGGGTCAACAACAATATTATAAACAGATTTAGATTTTGTTATGTTCACTCTCTGATTGGGGGGATGCTGGATGTGAAGCCAAAAAAACAACTGTGGCTTCAGCAACAGATAGAGACTGTCATGCACTGAAAACAACTTCAGTAATCAGTGATGCTGATGAGGTCACAAACAATCCAATCTGGTAAAAAAATCCTTTTGCCAGTGGGGGTGGGGGGGAGCACTGGCTGCAGATTTTTAGGGCAGTACAAGCAGCAAAACAAAGAACAGATACTGCGATCGCAGTACAAAATCAGGCAGCTGCAGTGGATAGCAGGGTCACACTGTTGCGCCTGCAATTACACTAGACTGTGGCACAATAAAAGGTGCATTATTTGATGTCACGCAACACTGCACGCACACACAGACACACACACCAGTTTGTCTACAATGGTGAACGGGTAATGCATAGCAAATTGAAAAGTTTAGTAATATGCCACGTATTGTAATGTAAACAACCGGAAATTATGAACTGCTGTACCAGATTAACACAACACACAATCAGCAAGAACATTTCAACAATTGCTGACAATATTACTGTGTGTACATTAACACAGTCAGTTATATAACAAAAATATAACCAAAAAACAAAGAAATCACTATTTCTCCAATTTTATTCTACCTACACCACAGATACGCCCCTCTCCCAAAGCACACTTTCACTGTCTTTCACTACACACACTCAATGTTGTACATTAACATTCAAAATCCACACAAAAGCAAAAACGCTCGATGATATGACCACAGGAGGGTTTCCTACAATCGATGAACTAAAGTTTGAGCCCCCCCAAAAAACACAAAAACGTTTTTTTAACAGCTTTTAGAAGGTTTCAATCACAGACAGCTCTCAGAGCACATTGTCTCCTACTGCTGCCTACACACACTACCCTGAACTGAGGCTGTGCAGATCAATATTGAGCCCATGTGACCTGAAATCCCATGAATCACTGCAAAATTCGCCTTCAGGTCTCAAAAACAAGGCAAAGTGAGGTGAAATGCGTTGTTCTCAATGCACTTAGCCTTAAGATTTTGGTGGAGTAGTGGTCTGGGAAGGTGGAGTAACACAAAGTCATTGTTTTCAATGGACTTTGCATTACTCATTATAACATGAAGTACTCTGCTTCATGTTGCGGAGCACTCCGCGAATCCACCTTTACTCTGCAAATCACTTCACGGAGCGGATTGAGCCCACTTCGCCCACCACTAGTCAAGACACAGTATATAAACACAAACTGGTCTTTTATTCCATAGCGGTGCAAAAATAGACTGCAGCAGCCATGGTTACTACTTAGACACAGCAGTAACGTTTCTCCTGGCCCCTGCTAGGCTTCATCACAGTGACCTACCACAACATGCAAAGTGCTCATTATTGATGTTGGAGTGCAACTGCAGCCTAATACCTGCAGAGTGAAAAATGACAATTTAAAAATAACAGTTATGTGGACAACTCACATGGCTTTGACCACTTCTGTCTTCTGACACTGTCATCCAATGGCCCACGCACACACTCGGGAGGGGGAGGAGGGTCATCATGGATGTGTATGTTCTGAACATGATTAGTTATTGAATGAAGGTTTGTCAACATAACTTGACCATTTCCATCAGGGCTAGATCTAGGTATCCAATTGAGGCAGTATAGCGCAGTGGTCTAAGGCTCTGAGCTGCAAATTTGGTGACATCCAGCAGACCAGACCTGGGTTTGAATCCCACAGCTTCCACTTGCATACTGTGTGACCCTGAGCAAGTCACTTAACCTCCTTGTGCTCCCAGGTCGCTCCTGTAAAAAAGCTTTCAGCTTAGTGTGCTACACCTGGTTAAACAACAAAATAAAAATAAATAAATATAACATTTTACGGACACTGTGTATCCATTCTGCAATAATTTAACACTCTTTTTGACCAGCAGCTGCTTCCAGTTTCTTGGTTACACCTTTAAATGCAGAAAGACATCATCAAGACCAGTTCATAGACTATTAACACATAATCATCTGGCAACATTTATAGATACCTTGACAAAGTTTTATAATAATGCCATGACCCACTGTTGATTGTACATGATCAGCTGGGTTTGGGAACGGACTCTGGTTGCTGGAGGACCAGCCGGGGCAGAAGGCTTCAGTGGATGATGACTGTTTGCCTTCTCCAGGGGGGAGGGTGGTGATGTGATCTGGCACATGCTGACCCCTGTGGACACCAGGGCTATAACAGTGGGCTGTACAACAAACTAGGGGGCATTGCAAACATTGGTGTATGCCTTGACGTCATGGCACACTGCGCCCCTTGGGGAAAAAAAGGGTAAAGTTATCATCCGCTCAAACAGATGACAGCCATCCAACCCCTCTTCTGCCATGACTGCAATGGTCAGGCTTCAGAGACCACCTCAGCATCACACAAATTGACAAGTCATGTGCTGGGTGGCCAACACGGGCGCCTTTGTCCTCGGAGGAGGAAGAGAAGCCATCCGGTGATGGGTTACACCGCACTACCCCAAGGGTGGCTGCCATATGAGGTGGAAGATGGTGGCAATGGGCAGGAGTGTGAGCAAGCGGTAAGGGAACAAGACCATGAAGGAGAGGCCAATGGGGAAGATGTGGGGAGGATAAATAAATAACAGAAAAAAAAACTTGCCTACTTGCCAGAAAGATCTGTTGTAGGCTCTCCACACCCAGGACTATTGGCCCTCTTGCAACTGACACCAGTGCTAAAACCAGACACAGCTCCTCTAAATCCCCCTTCTTGATTCCTTGGTGCAGAACTTCCCAATGCCAGAGAACCTTCAATTACAGAGCCTCACTCTGGTAGAACACACTTCCCAGTGCCTTAGCTGCTGAAAGTAGGTTAGGCTGTGTCAAGTCCCTCATCAGGGACCATCTGGAATCCACAAGTGCTTGTGACTGCTTCTAGCCCCCAGGGCAGCCTGCCCCCCATGCCAGTCAAGGAGTTTGCACACTCTGCCACACCTCTCCCCCCATCACCCTTCATCCTCAACAAAGGATTGTCATGCTGACAACTTTCTACCTTGAACATGCCTCACTCAGTGTATAGAAGTTGCCTGTAACCCACTATGTACACCAACATATTGTTTTCTGCCTATTTGTTTGTAAGTGACATGTAGCATTTCTAATGGAGTCTCTGACTCAAAGGTTGTAATTCCGAAATGTGCAAAAAAAAAAAAAATTGAATACAGTAAACAGAGCAACGTTCTGATATGAATTATTTACATACTTTTCACAAAATGTCAGACATTGTACTAGTGTGTGATGTCACACTCATTCTCTCTCAAATACTTTTGTATCTGAGGGTGTTGGTCAGTTATGATGCAGGTCAGTTTCAGACCATCCTCTTTTACAAGCTGCAATCCCCTCTTCAGACCCTCATGTGATAAGAACTTTTCACCTCGTTACTCTAGAAAGATATACGGAAATGTGTGTATGTCATACAGCATAAAAACAATGAAGTGTGTGTTAACATCATAAATAATGAGAATGTACTCATTACGTGAATGAATTTAGTATATCACAATCAGGATGAGAAGATTACCTGTACTAAGCTGACTAAAATTATTTTATGGTGCTTCATCTCCATAAGGGTGTATGTTAAAAATATTGCAGAGTGACCAGGGCTGTCACATCGCCCGTACCCAGCCAGCATGACATTGGGGTTATCCTGTTTTACTGATGTCACTACTCTGTCTTTCTCTTTTTCCCCACACGTTTTGAATCGCTGGCTGTAAATACAGTCTTGAATGTCGATAAAATGTATCATCAGAGATGCACTGGATGCTTTTATGCCTTAGTACTCGTAAAGTCGTCTGTGGAGACACTCCAGAAAAACCAGTGCTGGCTGAGAGTAGGATGTTTCCAGCTGGATAATCACCCAGATTAGGCTGGGTGCACCAGGTACATTTATAGCCACATTCTGAGCACTTCTGCTCCACTAATGCAAGTTTTCCCTTAACTTTAGTCACAATTGCCTTTGCTGATGCCATGCAATGCATACACTGCCCAAACAACTGCAGGAGACAGTCTTTAAAGACTATAAATTTACGTGCTTGCCATAGACATTGACCAGTGTTGCTTGCACCGTTTGTACATTCCTCCCTGTGGAATAGAGATCAAGTGTCATTTTTAAACATTTACCTATCCAAACTTAAAATACTTATGCCCTGTGTTAGGACTGATATGGTTAATACTTCACCTGACTATCTCCTCCGTTATAGACACTTGACTGTTATCATCAGAGACAGTGGGAGCATAAGTTTCATCTTTAGGATCATCCACAAATGGTACATCAGACTGTGTGTCAGAGGTCCAAACAGGCGAAGAGAAGAACAAGTGATGCACCATGGGCTCTGTTTGGGTGCTAGCATCTTGCATTTTTGGTGATGTCTGTGTCCATGTCAATAAAAATTTTCTTCTTTACTTCAACAAGTACAACATGTGTTGTAAATTCTGTGAGCAACAATGAGCCATGCTCAAAGTGCTGCTATTTCAAGAAGTTCTATATTGAAGACAGGATTTTCAAACTCCATGGTAGTCTACTGGCCCCCCACCTGATCATATATTACAAAAACAATCAACCATTCCATGACATACAGTGTAACATCCTATCTACGATCATATTATAAATGCAAACAATACATCCACAGTACTGAACTGCCTTCACCCACACATCCATCACTGACCCTCGTCCACATAGTAAATACTACACACCAGTCCCTCGTACTTAGTGGTACCCTATCCCAGCAAACATCAAAGCATACAACACTAACCAATAGTGCCAAGGTAGTATAGTGGACCACCACACACACTTAGACACCCACACCCCACCCAAGTCACTTGTACCAGGATGGCAATGTCCCAAATTTGTGAATGAATACTTACAGTACTCACTGCAAGCATGTTGGTCCATGACATCGATCAATGATAGTGCAGTGCTTTCTGTAAGCTGTCATGTAGTGCCAGCACAGTTGGAGGGCAGACATGGAGGTGTGCTGGTGGGGTTTGATGGCCCCTGGCTGTCATTTAAATTCTGGGAGTGGAGTGAGTGTGGGTGCCTCAGTGGGGGGGGTCCACAGGAACACCTGTGCAGTATCTTGTTCAAGTATTTGCTATGGCTGTGGCCAAAAAGAGGGTACCACTAGACAACAGGGATATGTTTTTTTCACGTTGTCCCACATGACATTGAATAATTGTTGCAAAAAACAAGTTGACATTCACAGGAGTTACAGTAACAGGTATGCAGTAAACACCAAGGGGCAATGTTAAACTGTGCCTCTCCTTGTGACTTAGTGCACTGATAAAAGGGTTAAGTACCAGACTGTTCCTGTAACACCACGCCATGCCACACTGTGGTTTGTCAACTTGCAATCACCAATCCATTTTCAATACAAGGCACACCTTGAATTGGCTGTGATAATATTGTACCCAAAAATGCTAAGATCAGTATTACTAAAGTAGTCGAATAACCCATGGCCACTGTCATGTCTTTGTATGCGACAATCAATAACAAAATATATCAAGCAACAATTGATGTTGTCACGACAATTGTGATACGGTCTGCGTACCACTGTGAAAGTAAAACACAACATTGTGCCACATTCTAATAGTATGGTCTACCTAGACTTTAGCAAGGCATTTGACACAGTCCCACACAAAAGATTAATATACTGTACAAGTTAGCCAGCCTGGGAGTGGGTCCCAAGATGATAGCCTGGGTAAAGAATTGGCTGGAGAATAGGACACAGAGGGTAATAGTAAATGGGAGTCCACTTTGAAGAAAGGGGGTTACTAGTGGGGTACCGCAGGGTTCAGTGTTAGGACCGGTTCTCTTCAATGTCTTTATAAGCGACATTGCAAAGGGACTGGAAGGAAAAGTATGTCTCTTTGCAGATGACACAAAGATCTGCAACAGAGTTGATGTACAAGGTGGGGTGGAAAGGATGAGAAGGGACTTGGCAAGGATAGAGGAATAGTCAAATGTATGGCAGCTTAGATTCAATGCTAAGAAGTGCAAGGTAATGCACCTGGGAAACAAAAACCCAGGGGAAGAGTACACAATGGGGGGTGAGATACTAACAACAGCAAAAATGGAAAGGGACCTGGGAGTAGTCATATCAGATGATTTAAAGATGGGCAAGCAATGTGAGAGGGCAGTAAGGAGGGCTGGGGGGATACCGGGATGCATAGGGAGAGGCATCATCAGTAGAAAACAGGAAGTTGTTATCCCTCTGTACAGACAGCTGGTGAGACCCCATCTGGAGTACTGTGTGCAGTTCTGAGACCCAATCTCCGCAAGGACATAGACAGGATGGAAGCTGTCCAGAAGAGGCAACTAAAATGGTGCAGGGTCTGCACGGAAGACATATGAAGAGAGACTTAAGGAGCTTAATATGTATAGCCTCGAGGAAAGGAGGGAGAGGGTGTACATGATAGAAACTTTCAAGTACCTCAAGGGAATCAACAAAGTCCAAGAGGGTAGCATCTTTCAAAAAAAGAGGTGTGCAAGAACAAGGAGGCACAATTTGAAGATGGGGGGGGCCGCTCAGAGGTGATGTGAGGAAGTATTTTTTCACGGAGAGGGTTGTGGATGCATAGAACGGCCTTTCCGGAGGAGGTTGTGGAGTCAAAAACAGTGGTTGAATTCCAGCATGCATGGGACAGTCATGAGGCAATTCTAGGGGGTGGGGGTAGAAAGAAGTAGGCTGCTGGTTAACTAGGATCTTCAGGTTATCCATTTGGTAGGGAAATGGGCAGACTGGGTGGGCCAAGCGGTCCTTATCTGCCATCAAATTCTATGTTTCTATGTTTATGAAGGACATTGTAGCACTATACATGTCCTACCTGGAAAAATGTATGCATGTGGTGAGTGTGTGTTTCACTATATAGGTGTGTGTGAGTGTGGGGGGGGGGGGCGCCTGGTGGCCTGGGTAGGGGACATGTGTCTGGGTATTGATGAGTATGTATATGTGTAAGTATACAGGAAAATAACAGCAATTGAAGCACAACCCACACTAACCTGTGCTTTTATGTGGAGGTCTTTGTAAAGATTTCTGCATACCACATGTGACGACATGGACACCAGTGCCTCCTTGGTCACCAATGTTTACTGGAACAGTATCAGTGGTCGGATCCTTACATGAATTGTGTGAAACTGAGTCTATGCTACCAGAGTCCTGACATTCCATTGAGCTTGAGGTTTCTTCATGGCTTGTTACCATATACTGGCTAATAATCTGAGAAGGAAATTTGAGAATCAAGATTAAAACACTAAGAGTCACATTTGTGTCGTCATACACATGCATTTGACATACAATGCTGGTACAACTGATCAAATGATGATATGTACTTGGAATACGTTTTGCATGCAGCATGTATCGACATTGTGCTGCATGTCAATTCTTAACAAAGTCCATGCATTACATTATGCAGTACTCACCTTGAAATTAAGGCTGGATATGTAGGTCACCACAGACAACATAGTCACAAGAAAGATAAAGTACTTCATGGAAAGTTGTTGTCATGTAACAATGTGATGTTGAACTGAAGATTTTGAATGATGATGACAAAAACATGGCATGTGTCTCGTGATGATGTGGTCCAATAACAGGCGATGAAGACGTGCACCCATGAAGAGGAACATCATTTTTTAGGTTATCTTTCCCAACTAACACCATGTGAGACCGCAGTTTGAGAGCCTCATGGGCCATCAACACCAAAACCCTCAACAAAAACACCATCTCTCAACCCTGACTCACAAACTACTATTGTAAACTGATGTTAACCATACATTGTGAGGATCACAATCCCTCGAGGAGTAACCATCGGCTGGCGCAGCTAAGTATGCAGTGAGTCTGTTACCATGTCACACCATTCTGTTTGTGACTTTGTTGTGTTGCAGGATGACAGATCACCAGGTTGCTGAGGTAACAATTACAACTCTTGGTACGCCAGCCACACAGAGTAGCAAGTGAACAGATGATGCCATGAGGTGGGGGGGAGTTGAGGATTCACACACCCTCCTAAGCTCAACACAAATCAATGACGGGTAACTCAGGCTTGCAACACCCACCGGGAGTGAAGCATGCAATGGACGCTTGGTAATACACACCTGTAATACTTCACTGCTGTTACCCAGTCACAGTGCATTACACAGGTCCAGTGTCATGCACATTAACCACAATTGCATGGTTGCATGAAGACATTGCACATGACAATTTGATATGATTTTCATTGACACAGTGCAGAAACTTTAAAGGCAGATGTCTGTAATTGTGAACCTGTACACAAATGATAAATAGTGTTGGTTGATCAGGTATGACATTACCCTTTACAAGGAAAGTGAATGGCATCCATCAAGAAATGAGTAACATGTCTGAAGTAAAGGGTTAACATTTTGTCAATCAGGAACACGTGTGAGACTGAGAGATAGGTGAGTAAAGGAATGATGGTTCAAGTAATTTGTTGGTGTCCACGGATTGTAGGGTTTAACATATGAGGATGCACCACAGGGCATTGAACATGTAGTCACTGGAGAAGACGAGTGACAGTGGGGGTCATGAACAAGACCTTAAACTACATGAAAGGTATACAAAGGATGGGTACAGAAGGATTATTCAAAGAACAGGAATGGAGGGATAACACATGTCATGATCGAAGACTGAATGGGGTAGGTTCAGAAGGGAGATGACAAGACACTGTTTCATTGACATGGCAGTGCCATGCTGGCACAATCTGACAGCAGAGTCGATGTACTGCAGAACAGTTATCTGCTTAAAAATGGAATGGGTAACATGGAGGATGAAAGGATGAGGGTGGGAATGGACAGAGGGAGGGACAGCTGCTATTGAGGGTGGCTCTCAGCATAAGTAAGCAGACTTGATAGAGTGAATGACCTTTATCTGCTGCCAGTTTCTGTATCTTCGTATCTCCGTAGCAAATAAATCAATCACACTATAGAGTTACACAGACACACATGTACTCAGAGACACACAGATACACAGACACAGACACACACTGCCAAGATACATCAATATGGCATCCGTGCTGTGTAGCTAAATGCCAGTTGTCAGAGAATGCACTGAAAAAAAGAAATGCACAGACACACGCACATAGGCATAAGAAAATAAAATTCATGATGCACAGAAGGTGAAAAGTGTTTCACAACTCTGAATAGCACATTACAGTGTCCATAAGGACATAATACAGTGGCAAGCAGAAGTAGAGCACTCTGTCTCCATGGTCTGTTTGACATAATATTTATTGATTCCGGTCTTCAGTTTACATCTGTGTCTACATCCAAACCTTAGGGTCGGGGAGAGGGGTTTGTTATTTCAGACAGAGTCATTAGACCGAGTGGTGTCCTTCTGCATGGCACTGTTGTTTGTTCTTATGGATGCTGTAATGTGCCTTCCAGCTATGTAAACCACTTTTCTCATTCTGTGCATCATGGTTTCTGTTTACATCACTGAACAGCAATAGAAGATGAGCAGTGGGGAAAGGGAAACACAGATTTTGTGAAACTGGAGCCTACAGTGGTCGAAGTGGTAATAGCATTGTATGTGGAGAAATGAACCTGCACAGTAAGGATACATGAAAAAAGGTAGTAAGATAAGTTGATAAAGGGATAGCAGGGCAAATGCAGTACAGTCATGCATGGCACCGCAAGGCTAGATAATTCCCTTTTGTGGGCCACCCCTACCAAAACAGTGACAAGGATGCCAGACAGGAATTACAGACAAGTCCCTCTGTAAGCGATGGTGGGCCATGCACAGGGAAGGGGGGCAGCATTACTCAAGCAATGGGGTGGGGGATTGGCACTGCATCGCAGTAACAGTGATCGCACTGGGGCACCGCAAGGATTTCCGGGGATCGGGGGTCAGATGGGGGACTCCTGTAATGAAAGGGGGGGGGATTCCACTGCCTTCTGCCTGGTCGGGGCTGTGTTTGGGGCATCAAGTTATGGGCATGCCAGCAGGCAGAGTATGGGTATGTCCAATCACAGCTGGTCTTACTGTACTTTACCAGATGTCATTCTCGGAACATTTGTCCATACCAATTTCATGGTAAAGGCAGACGCTCTTTCAGAATAGGGCACAGAATCCAAGACAGCATGGATTTACTACAGGAAGGTCCTGTCAAACTAATCTCATAGATTTCTTTGACTGGGTAACCAGAGTGGTGGACCAAGGAGGAGCAGCTGATGTCACCTACCTTGACTTCAGCAAAGCTTTCGATACTGTTCCACAAAGAAGATTGATTAATAAGCTGGGTAGGCTTGGGTGGGTCAGAAGTTGGTCAACTGGGTGGAAAACTGGTTGACGGGCAGAAAACAGAGAGTGGTGGTAAATGGTATAGAAACATAGACTTTGACGGCAGATAAGGACCGCTTGGCCCATCTAGTCTGCCCATTTCCCTACCTACAGGATGAGGCATAGACCCTAGTTAACAACAGCCTATTTCTTCCTACCCCCCACAAGAATTGCCTTATGTCTGTCCCATGCATTCTTGAATTCTCCCACAGTTTTAGACCCCACAACCTCCTCAGGAAGGCTGTTCCATGCATCCACCCACTACCCTCTCTGTGAAATAATAATTCCTCACATTGCCCCTGAACTGCCCCCCTCTATCTTTAAATTGTGTCCCCTTGTTCTTGCATACTGACATGTATACAGTCAGAAGAGATACAAGTCACAAGTGGGGGTACCTCTGGGATCAGTCCTGGGGCCAGTCCTCTTCAACATCTTCATCAGTGACATTGCAGATGGACTGGAGGGTAAGGTTTGTCTGTTTGCAGATGACACCAAGATCTGTAACACAGTAGATGGTCCAGATGGGGTGGGCAGAATGAGAAGAAATCCAGATAAACTGACAAAATGGTCAGAAGAGTGGCAGCTGGGGTGTAACACAAAGAAGTGCAAGATCATGCACATAGGGAAGAGAAACCCTGAAACCACCTATAGGCTGGGAGGGGAGTTGCTGGCAGTCACAAGGGAAGAAAGAGACTTGGGCATCATCATCACAGATGACCTGAAATCATTCAACAGACCACTAAAGCAGCAGGTAAGACTAGGGGGATGTTGGGATGTATTAGCAGGGGTATTAAAAGTCATAAGAAGGAGGTAACTAACCTTCTTTACAAGACACTGGTTAGGCCCCATCTGAAGTACTGCATGCAGTACTGGAGGCCACACCTTCACAAGGACATTAAACAAATTGAGGCAGTCCAGAGAGCGGCAACCAAAATGGTGCAGCGACTGCATCAGAAAACGTATGAGGACAGATTAAGGGAGCTCAATATGTATACCCTAGAGCAAAGGAGGGAGAGAGGTGATATGATCGAAACATTCAAACACCTTAAGGGCATTAACAAGGTGAAAAGTCTAACATGTTTCAATATAAGAAAAATAGCAGGACAAGAGGACACAGCATGAGATTAGAGGAGGCTGATTAAGGGGTAATGTGAGGAAGTTCTTTTTCACAGAAAGGGTGGTGGATGCATGGAACGGCCTACCTCAGGAAGTGGTGGATATGAATACAGTGCAGGGCTTTAAACAGACATGGGATAGGCATAAGGGAGCAATACAGATGAGTATGAATAGAAAGGCCATTGACAGAGCAAATGCCGATGGCACATTCATAAGGCAGAAAAAGAAATGGGCAGACTGGATGGGCCTTGAGGTCCTTATTTGCCATCAGCTTCTATGATTCTATGTTTCTATATGCTGCCATAACCCCACCTTCCAACATGCTGCTGGGCAACCACGTGGCGTAAGTCCACCTGGACGCAGGTAATCTGCGACATGTCAAAGGCTGCTTTTTGTAATAACAAATGACAGAACTCATGATGCAAAGTGCTACTTGCATGATTTGTTTTGCTGCAAGACACTTCGTGACGTGAATATCCACTCTGGAATAGGGCACAATGTGTCTTGATATCAGAAAGGTCTTTCACTATGTGCACCAGATCATGTTGTTCTGACACTTGCTGAATCTTGCAGTGGGGGATAAGGGGTTTGCGATCGGTCGTCAAAACAAATGTTGTCAACCTACTGTACAGCAAAACCGTTATGACAATCGAATTTGCAGTTGGCATAAGGTTTATCACTGCCTACCATGCTTTCTTCAGCGTGCTTTGCCCCACATTAAATATAATCATCTCCAAGTCACAGCTGAGTAGGTGAGG
The DNA here is from genome assembly GCA_016271365.2 of Neoceratodus forsteri. Lineage (NCBI taxonomy): Eukaryota > Metazoa > Chordata > Ceratodontiformes > Ceratodontidae > Neoceratodus > Neoceratodus forsteri. The sequence goes on from CM057457.1 coordinate 72,059,285, forward strand.
GGATGCAGGACACACAGAATACAGTACCGGGTGCAGCGCAGACACTACAGCAACATGGCGCTGTACTCGCTGTACTGTCGGTTGATGTCAGAGAGGTATTCAGGAAATAACATGGCAATATGGGTTGAAAAGGGACAGATGGACAGAACACAGAGCGTGATTGAGGGTGTGGACTTATGGGGCATCAGAGTGGTAACCAGTTCAGACCTGCATAGCTCTGTTATTGGTCCACTTTTGAGAAGTGTTTACAGAAAGAAGGCTTTGCAAAGTAAATTGGATACAGGACATAGAAAAACAATCAAATGACATAGTATTCTTACCTCTGCTAATTCACACTTTCTAAATGCGCTACCACTTTTCTTGCATTTCACAGTCGGCTCAAAGGATGATTCCTTGCTGCTCAATGGACTGAGACAAGACAGACATGCACTGACAGTAGAGACACAAACATGACTACTAGCAGAGTTAGTAGGCTCTGGAGCATGTATAGTGGGAACTGCATCCGGCTTTAACCTTAGACATTTGACAAACTTCATTTTATACTGCATTAAAATAGATGGATCAGCGCCAGCCCGTCGGCACAGCGGTTGGATTTCTGCATGCGACGCCAGCGACCCGGGTTCGGGAACGGACCTGGGGGCACTGGAGGGTTGGCCGGGGGAGATGGATAGAGCGTCCCATGGACTGCTCTCCTTCTCCGGGGGGAGGGTGGGGAAAGTGCCCGGAGCATTGGTGACCCCTGGTGGAGGCCGCGAAGTCGCGCAGCTGCCAGCGCTGGCATGTTCAGGAGGCGGGGCAGATGCTGGGCATCATTGCACGACCCCACCTCCCCAGAAAACGGAAAAAGAAGACAGCTGCCTGCCGCCTTCCATGAAGCCCGGCACGGCTTCAATTAGCTCCTCAGGCCAGCCCTCCGACCTATCCCGATGTCTGCAGCATGCAAAGGGGGAGTGCCGCAGCCCCGCCGTTGAGGGCAAGCCCACCCAAGGGTCTCGGAGGGCTCATGGGTGAGGAAGTGGAAGCTGCGTGGTCCGTGACTGGGCAGATAGTACCGGGTGGCAGGCAGCTTGGGAGGAAAATAAAAGAATAAAAAAAAAAAAATAGATGGATCAAATGTAGACTCCTCAAAATGATAGGAGCACAACACACTATATTTACTGGGACCACACTAATCAGAATGTTTAGTTTTTACAAACTGATTCCACAGCCTAAGGATATGATTGTCCTTTGGAAATGTGAACAGGGAAAACCCTGTTTTATGTGTGTTCCCACAATTCCCAGTCACACACCGAGAAGGCATTATGAAAATGTTTTATGAATGTACAGCATGTGAACAAATGAACACTTCAATTACAATGGGCAGTTCAGTGGACAGTTTAGCACAGCATTATATCTGAAATGAAGCGACTGAACTGTAGGGGCCAAATAATGAAATCCAGTCATAATATCATGTGCTACACATACACAATATAACTATTCTGTGCAGAACAGTACATGACAAATAAAAGACACCTGTGTGCTTACATATGGTACAGTAGACAAAAATGGCTAACAGTTTTGACAATACACATAAATTCAATATAAACAAATCACACTGAAACTATCTGTAACTGCTTCAACTGGTATCATAAATCACTATGCTAATGAAAACATGAGTGCCACACAAGAAACATTGCAAGTCTGTGGTGCTCAACTGGTTAACTGGACAATATTATGACAGCAGCAAATCAAATGACCATAGGATTATGAGGTACAGCACACTGTCCTTGTCAGTTAACTGTACAACATATATTGTCACGGGAAAAGACTATCTGAGTAATGGACAATAACTAGTGAAAAAACACCGACAAAATGCAAAAGATCCACACACTACCACGTCGATTCAAAAGGGCCACAAAGTGAATAACACAGAATATCACCCAAACACCATCAACACGAACATGTCTGCAAATGGCACTAAAGTACAGATCATTACAATAAGAACCACCTTTATGCCGACAGGTAGTGTCACAGAAAGAAAATACTACTGGTGTTACTGACATACTAGCCAACGCAGGTTAAATTAAAGAACTTTAATGCAGGACTGCCTGTCATACTTCAAACTGAACAAGAGGATCGCCGCAACATATACTGGAGTTCCAGCTATTAAGACAAGTGGCACACACGATTAAACCATTGGCAGCTCAGGAGCAAACATCAATTCTGGTTCGCCATGGTAAACAGTGCGTGCTGTGATGTCTGCTCATAATCTGCATTGAAAAACTAGTGTGGGGCGAAGGTTATTTGCTGCCTTCAGGAAGCGTACAACGTCTTGGTGGGAGCCCGGCGTTGTGCCCTGTATCTGTCCCCGTGCTGCACCGATGGCTGCAACTTGCACCCTGAGCGATGAGGGGGAGAGTCCTAGTTGTAGGCCCTCCTGTAGAAATAAGAGGATATGTGGAATGATGCATTTTGAAGTGTTTATTTTGTGGTGTCGACACCATGTGTTGAAAGTGTTCCAGTATCTTAGGTAAGTGTTAATCGTGGAAGGTTGACGTGAGGATGCCATGGTCTGAATGACAGAAGGGTGGTATCCGCTTTCCTGATCTCTTCCTTTAAGGACCATGCCGTCAGTTGCAATTGTCGTAGGTTTGGATGTGTAATTGGGCCTTGTGTGAGAAGGTCTGGTTGTAGTGGGAGTTGCCAGGGGTCTGTCAGTGCCATGGAAACAATTGTAGCGAACCATGCTCTTCTCGGCCAGTGAGGTGCAATTAGAATGACTCTTGCTCTGGATAAGCGGATCTTTCATAGTACTTGAGAAATGAGTGGAATGGGGGGAAAGACATAGGCCACTTGAAAAGTCCAGTTTGGCGAGAGTGCGTTTACTCCTAATGCCCTGTGGTCCTTGAACCGTGACCAGTATTTTGGGCATTGGTGATTCTTGTGTGATGCCATGAGGTCTATCTCTATTGGTCCCCATCTGTGGTCGATTCATTGGAATACTTGTGGTTGAAGTTTCCATTCTCCTGGGTGTATCATCTGCCGACTTAGCCAGTCCGCGGTGCGTTGAGTTTGCCCGCCAGGTGGATTGCTGATATTGATTTCAAGTTTGTTTGAGCCCAGTTTAGCAGTTTGGATGTTAGCGACATCATTGCCCTGCTTTTTGTGCTGCCCTGCTTGTTTATGTAAGCTACCGTGGTCTGATTGTCTGACCTTATTTGTACATGTTTGTGTAGGACGAGCTTGGAGAAGTGCAGTAGTGCCTTGAATACTGCCTTCAATTCTAGCACATTCATCATGAGTTTTGTGTCGTATGTGGACCATTTTCCTTGTGCAGTATGATGTCCGAGCACTGCTCCCCAGCTGGAGAGGCTTGCGTCCATTTCTATTGTGATGTCTGGTGTTATGTCTAGCGGAATACCTAGTATCAGTTTGTGTCTGTTTGTCCACCATTTGATGCTTGACTTTACTCTGGGTGGGAGAGTGACACATCTTGTTAGGTCAAGATCGTCTGCCTGTCCTTGAGTTAAAAGGAACAGCATGAGAGGTCTTGCATTCCATCTTGCCCATGGAACTGTGTCTATAGTGGAGGACATGAGCCTTAGCATTTGAGAAATGTCCCAGAGTGTCGGGTGCTTTGCAGACCGTAGTCTGTGTGCTGTTGATAGTATTGTGTTGACTTTGGAATGAGAAGGAGTAACTATTCCTCTTTCTGTGTCTATGAGAGTGCCTAGGTGTTCTATTTTGTGACTGGGAACCAGTTGACTTTTCTTGTCGTTGAGTATCCAGCCATGAGTCTCCAGGCAGTGCACCACCTTTTGCGTCTCCCTTAATGATTGCAGTAGCGATCTTGTCCTGATGAGCCAGTCATCCGTATGGTATCGTTGGATTCCCTGTTGTCGTAGATGTGCAGCGAGGACCACGGAAACCTTGTGAACACTACTTGGTCTGGGATGCTAAGCGAATGGCAGGACCTTGTACTGATAGTGTTGGCCTAGAATGCAGAAGCGTAGGAATCTGTAGTGCGTGGGTCTCATTGGAATATGAAGGTAAGCGTCTTTTAAGTCTATGGAAGTGAGAAAGTCTCCTGGCGTGGAATGAGTGTGGACCTGGTCGTCTCCATCTTGAAAGGGATGTAGCGTGACTGACTTGTTGGCGTGTTGAGATCCAGTACCGGTCGGAATCCCCCTGTCTTTTTTGGCACCATGAAGAATAGGGAGTAGATGCCAGTACCTTCTTCGTGCCTTGGGACTGGTGCAATGGCATTGTTGTCTCTTAATTCTTGAATAGCTGTAGTAATCTGTGCTGTTGTGTATTTGTGTTTTGAAGAGGGAGATTGGAGCATTCTGTGACCTCTTGGTATGGTTGTGAACTGTATTGCATAACCCAGTCGTATTATCTCTAGTACCCATTTGTCCGTGGTGGTGTTTAGCCATTGATCTAAGAACAGTGACAGTCTTGCTCCCACTGGAATGTGTTCTAGTTGTTGAGTTGCGTAGTCATGCCCTGAAATTGTTGCTGCGGTGGTAGTTTCCTCTGCCTCTTTGTGTAGGCCCCCTGCCTCTATATCTGTTGTATTGGTAGGGAGTGGAGTAGTTTTGTCAGAAGGTAGTGCCGAGGAATATATAGGTACCTTGTCTCTTGTCGCGAAAGGACTGGTTTCTGCCTCTTGGACGTGAGGGAAGATAGGTGTATCTTGTTTGTTCTCTGGCTAGTAATCTGCCATCCTCTTTGCCCTTGAGATACTTCTCTAGGGCCTGGCCGAATATCATGTTGCCTGTAAAGGGAAGTCTGTGTAGCGTAGCTTTTGATTCCTTGTCGGCATCCCATAGTTTCATCCAGAGGGATCTGCGGGCTCTATTAGTGATAGCTGCTGATCTAGCATTTATTTTCAGTGAGTCAACGGCCATGTCCGCCAGGTATTTAGTTGAAAGTATGGCATTGTCTAAAAGGTTGGACTCATGTGACTTAGCGGGAATGGTCTTCTGTATTTCCTGGAGCCAGGTGAGCTGTGCCCTAGTGGCGTAGATAGCTGTAGCTGCTGCCCTGCTTCCCAAGCCTGCTAATTTGGCGGTCTTCTTTAGGTTTTCCTCTAGTTTTCTGTCAATCGGGTCTCTTAAACCTGATGCGGACTCAGTGGGGAGTACCGTCTTTCTGTTTAGTGTCGCGATTTGAGGGTCCATGGCAGGAAGTGTGCACCATAGTGCCAGCTTGTCCTACTGCAGTAGGTACATTCTGTCCCAGGATTTCCTTTCGGGAATTCTGGCTGATTCAGAGGAAGACCATTCTTTGAGAACGATCTCGTCTATTGCTTCGCAGACGGGGAATGCATCTGCAAGTTTCGCTGTAGGTTACAGGGATGGTAGTAGCTTGGATGTGGGGGTCGGTGTCACCGTGTCGAACCCCACTGTTTCCATTATGTGGCGGACCAGAGCTGGGATTTGGTCTGGGAAGCACCACTTCGCTGTGAGAGTTTGTGGGTCTTGGTCTATACTGCCGTCTTCCGCATTGGAGGAGTCACTGGAGTCTACCTGAGGGTCTGGGAGGGAGTGTTCATTGTCGTCTGCATGTCTGTGTGTCATCTTAGTAGGATGTGATTGTATTTGTTGGTGTTTAGAGAGTTCTGTTAGCTTTTGTAGCATCACTGTTAAGACCTCCTGTTGTGCTTGCATAAGTTGGTTATTTTGCAGGAATGCTTTAGTGGTGTCAGACTGTTGTATGTTGGCCTGGCTAGTGGAAGGTGGTGAGCATTCCTTGTCTGTGTCTTGTGCCTCGGTGTGTGTAGTGGACTCTTCAATGCAGGATGCACAAAGTCTGCCTGAGTGTTGATGTGGAATTGGCACATTGCACTGCTTGCAGCGTTTTGGTCTAGGCATGTTCACCTGATAAGTAGACAGAAATGAAAGGCTTAGTGGGATGGCACACCTTGTGTTTATATATAAGTAGTATTAAATGTGTTAAGGCACTGTGCTGACAGTAGTAGTAATGTGAACTAATGAACAGCAATGTTTAAAAAACTTGTAGCAACCAATCAGTTCGTTGCTTAGTATGTTTGCCTCAGTGTGATGCACTGTATGCACTGCACCTTTAAATGATTTTGCCTCAGTGTAATGCACTGTATGCACTGCACCTTTAAATGATTTAAATCTGTAAGGGGTGCCTGCTGCAAGCAGAAGCCCTGTGCTGCTGATAATGACAGCGTGGTATCGGTACAGAGTGTAAGGAGTCCGCTCTGTACAACTAGATGTGGAACTGTGATATGGGGAAGTCAAAGCAAGTGAAATGCTGTGGCAGGCAAGCGTAAAGAATGTGTGTGCCAGCTTGCATGAACGAACGTGAAGCAGAGGATGTGCGGTGGTAGTCGCGAGACTTGCTTGGAAGTCTCACGAGCGTTGCCTGTGCAATGGGAATGCGCGCTGTACAGTAAGTAGCGTGAGGAAGCAGGAAGTTGTGAAACTGGAAGGCAAGGGCGCGGGCCATTCTGGGTGCCATAAAATAACAGTATGGCAGCTCCATGTTGAAGTGCCTGCAGATTCTGTGTGAATATCTGAGTAGCCCTTTGATCGCGTAGAGGGGATGTAGTTGAAGTCGGGCACACTGAAACGGTCGCAGGAAGGTGGCGACGTGCAGGTAGGGGCTGCTACTGAGGCGTGGAGCAGGATGAAAATTGTTTTCATTGGTTTGTGAGAATAGTGTCTGAGACCGCTACGTGAGGGGTAACCAGAGCACTGTGGTCTTCCTGCTATTCGAGTGAGATGTAGTAGCGCCAAAAATGACATGCAGTGCTAGTGCCGTTTGGACAGCATAGTCGTACGGCAGCAGTGATTGTATCAGCGTCTGGAACCGCTAGTTAGGGGTGTCCAGAGCACTACGGGGCACTGTAAATTGTAGAAATGCTGAAGTTTGGGATGGGAGACTGTGCCATGCCATGTTGTGAGTTGGAGCAACGTAGTGTGTGTTTGTTGCAGTGTGAGTGTAATGTATTGTGTTGCCCTTACAGAAGAAGTTTGTGTCATTTGAGAGAATGCCTTGTACATAATATCCTTGGCTATCTAACTGGTAATGTGCAGGAAGTCTGGTAGTTGCACCGACGGACCAAATAGTCGCAGAACAAGCTGTGCTATCTGTATAAATGCTAAATTCAGTAGGTACAGTAATGAGTAAGGAAGCTGTCCTCCTACCTTAGAACGAGTTGTTTAGATCTTGTGTGGTCTGGAGCTCTGGAGTAGTGCGACAACCTGTGTGAGATGCACAATTTGAACTGACTACAAGTGACCAGAGATGCTCAGAGGGGACGTTCTCAAATCTAGTCACATGTGCATCAAGACAACCTATCAGGTGTACACAACCCATGATGTCAGGTAGGTGGAGTGCCTCAGAGACCATCCCCCACAATGACTGAGAACACACAAATCTACTACAGGGTGAGTGGAAATTTGCCATTTAAAACCATGACAGCCCCGCTTTAAACTGTTTCGGTAAGTCGTCTGCCATTATTTTTTCAACTGAGCAAGGTAACTTTGTTTTTTTTTTATTTCAGTGACTTCTTCAGCTCTTTGCCATAAATTAAATTGCTACTACAGAAGACAGAAAACTCCATAGTTGTTAACTATTCCTGCATATAATGTTTACATTCTTTATTCAAAATGCTGAGACATAAATCATTGTTCTGAATTTACTACTGTTTATGCTGTGTGTTCTGGCGTTAGCACCAGTCCTCTAGGGAACTTATTAAAAGGTTGCTGTGGTGAAGGATTATTAACAACCAAATCAAAAAAACATTCTGCATTAGTTACTGGTAGTATTATGAAGGAGAATTATTTTCTTAACACTTAAGAAAGCCTTGTTGTTGTACGGGATTATTAAGAAACAAATTGTCAGTGTCAGTGGCTCAGTAGGTAGCACACTCGCCTCTGAGGCTGGGAGATCAGAGGGCTGTGGGTTCAGTTCCCACATCTGGCACTTGGGTTAATATCCCAGTACTGACACTGTAGTGCAGCATAAGAGGGGTGCTGCACTTCTGAGGTGCCGTCTTTTGGATGAGACGTTAAACCGAGGCGAGGTCCCATCTGCCTGGATTGGTGGTAGTTCAGGTAGATGTTAAAGATCCCATGGCACTTATCGAAAATAGTAGGGGAATTTCCCTGGTGTCCTGGCCAAATTTCCCTCATTCACTAAAAATACCACCAACAGCTTAATCTGGTTCAAGGTCGGTTGGCATTCATCTGTATCCCCCTCCTCTGGGTCGTGCCTAAAAATAGGCAGGATTTGTCTAGTGCACTTACCCGGTCAACAAAAAAACTAAATAAAATTGGAAAACCATTAGCCTGGTGCTGGTGTTTTTTGTTTTCCTCTCATTCTGTTGTGACCAGGCATGGGCAGGTAGCATGGAGCAGTGTTCTTGCTGTCTGTTTGAATGAGAAATTGGGCACTCTCTGAAAGTTAAATGCACCGAATGTGTATTGTGGCAAGAAACAAGTCAACCCACAAGGTAGAATGCTGGTACAGCAACTTAATGTGATACTTTCACTTTAGCAAAATAAATTGCTATACCAGCATTCTACCATGCAGTTTGAATTTTATCTTTCTTCAGCCTCCACCTGTGCGTTTTATGGAAGACGTTTTAGTTTAGTTATTGGTACTGCTCACATCCATAACTTTTTGTTTATCCCTGCATTAGTGCCGGTCCCCAGACAAATGTATTCATAAGAGGCTGCTATGATTCGGTCGTAACAACAAACAGACCAGAAAATGGTTCCAAAAGTAGTTACTGGAACTGCTCACAGCCTGCAGTTTATTCCGGTAAGTTGAAATTAATTCAAGTTTTGCTGCTTAGCACGCTACCAAAACATTTGGGTACTTTTAACTGCTGACCACACTTCATGTTCTGTTTTATCTCTGATCGTGAAACTGAATTAAAACTGCTGACACATTTCTGTCGCTTTCTGTTGGGGTTACCTGGTGGCTATTGTGAGAGTCAAAGAAAATCTTCATAATTCATTTTTTACACTGTAACAGATGTGTGCAGTAGGGGGAAGAAATCATTTTTAAATTCTGGGATGTCATGGCTGGAGGTGGGGGCAGTTGACTATGTGTGGACCATACATGTGTGTGGGAGCTCACCATTTTAATGGTGGGGCAACCTGTGTTCTTTTGTCTGTGGTGGGTGGAAGGGCCGTGTACAGTATTCCAGTTCTTTTTTTTTTTATTTCATTTGTTAGGGAAAGACATTAAGCTAAATCTCATTCCAATGTCTATAGTAAGTACTGATGTGGGCAGTGGGGAGCTGACTGTGTGTGTTTTTTTTTTTTTTGGTGGGGTGACTGGCCATACTGGTAGAATGGTTGATCTATTCATGCTGGTGCGGTGGGGGAGCTGGCTGTGTTTGCTTGGGTGTGATGGGTGGAAAGGCCCTTTTGGTGCAAGGGGCTGGGGGAGCTGGCTGTGTTCTTTTAGAAGTGGTGTTGAGGGAGCTTGCAGTGTTAGTGCCAGGGCTGAAGCAAAACTATCTAGGGTTGCTTGGTTGGTGTGGGCTGGCAGTGTTGGTTCCAAGGCTGGCTGTTTGCTTGGATGGGGTGGAGTGACCTGCTGTGTTGGCGCAGGGTCCATCCATGTTTGCTTGGGTTTGGTGGGGGTGCTGACAATGTTAGTTCAAGGGTTGGCTGTACTCACTTGAGTGGGGGGTTGGCAGTGTTGGGGGCTTGACATACATGTGGGGAGCTGACCTTGTTGGTGGTGGGATAGGTTGGCACATGCATGAGGAGCTGGCCATGTTGATGTGGAGGGCAGGCCTATGGCAGGAGCTGGCCATGGGTTTGTGGGGGGAAGGGTGCGAGGTGTGGGGACCTGGCCATGCTGGTGACTCAAACTGGGCTTACAAAATGTTACCAAAGCATATCACATCTGGCTCCACTTAGGCAAGTATTTTTTTTTATGTGGGCAATAGACTGAAGGCTGCTGAATGGATGGTGTGTCTATTGGGCAGCTTGTGATCTTGGGTGGATCCGCATACTGTTCTGTATTGCACAGGGCATGGGTGTGTGTGTGGGGGGATGCTGGAACGGACTGTTTTGGTGAGTTGGCTATGTGGAATTGGGGAGCTGGCTGTGCTTATTTGGAGCCATGCTATTGTGTGGCTGGCCATGTTGGTGAGATGGTAGAGCCAACCAGTTACTTGGGCCATAGTGATGTGGAGCTGTCCATTTTAGTATGTTTAGGGGACTGACAATGAGGGACTGGAAGTGGAATAACTGTTAGTGCGTGGTTGGGGGAGCTGGCTGTGTTCACTTGGCTGGGGTGGAGAGGCCGGCAATGTTGGTGGGGTGCAGGGACTGTTTGTGCTAACCTGGGTGGCATGGGCAGACTGTGTTTCTGCACCAGCCGCTGTGTTGGGGTTGGAGGTAGGGGAACTGGCTCCTTGCTTTGGTGGGGTGGGGGACTTTCCATGTTTCTGCAGTGGCCCTCTTTGGGGCCGGGTAGCAGAACTCACTGTGTTTGCTTTGTTGCGGTGGGGGGGGGCAATCATTTTTCCTACAGTGGCCAATGGTGTTGGGGTCACAGGTACGGGAACAGGGTGTGTTTGCTTGGGTAAGGTAGGGGGACTGACATATGAACATATGAAAATGCCAGCAGATACAGACCATAAGGTCTATCAAGTGTGCAGCTGTCAGTTTATTACTCTGCAGCTGCCCCCACCTGTAGAGTAGTGACCTTCCCTCTGACCCTGTCCCACCCCCTCTTAAAGCTGCCCATGGACTTTAAGGATACCACCTCCTCCTCTGGTAGTGCATTCCACCCTGCCACCACCCTTTCCATGAAGTAGTGCCTTCTCATTTCCCTCCTGAACCTTCCCCTCTCCAATTTCAGACTAAGCTCCCTAGTGTTTCTCACTGTCTTTAATCTAAAAATCCTCTCTGTACTAACCCTATTTGTGCCCCTCATATATTTGAAGGTTTCGATCATATTCCCTCTAGCCTCCAGGGAGTACATATTGAGCTCCCTCAATCTCTTCCTCATAGGGTTTGCCATCCATTCCTATGATCATCTTCGTTGCTCTGCACTGGACCCCCTCCAGTAGAGTGGCATCTTTCTTTAAGTAGGAATGCCAGAATTGTATGCAGTACTGCAGGTTAGGTCTTATCAGCAGCCTGTACAGTGGCAGAATAATCTCCCTCCTCCAGGAGGTGATTCCCCTGGCAGTACACCCCATCTTATTTGCTTTAGCTGCTGCCTTCCTGCACTGTGCTGAATTGTTTATTTGCCCCATGATTAGCTCCCCAAGATCCTTCTCCTCCGTTGTCTTGGATAACTGTAACCCCTTCCAGACTGTAGCAAAACCTTTGGTTTCTGGCTGCCAAGTGCATGGCTTTGCACTTCTTCACCTTGAAACCCAGCTGCCATGTGTCCAACTAGTGCTGAAGTTTAGCTGGATCTTCCTGTAGTCCTTACCACCCTCTGTTGTCCACCACTACACCAATCTTGTGTCTCTGTAGGGGTTGTCTGGATTGGCACAGGGACTTTGGTGTTGGAGCTGTGGCAAGGGGAGCTGGCTGGAATCACTTGGATGGGGTGTTGGGACTGGCAGTGTTACAAGGGTGTAGGGACTGTCCATGCTTGCTTGGGTGGGTGAGATCTACTGGCAGTTTTGGTGGGGTGTGGGGACAGGCAATGTTAGTACATGGGCTTTCAATGTTAGGGCTGGGTGGGTAGGGACAGGACTGTATTGGTGCATTGGGGAAGCTGCCTGGATTTGTTTGGATGCGGTGGGGTGATTGGCTGTGTTTGTTCAGGGCTGTCTGTTGGCGCTGGGGGGAGCCAACTTGTGTTCCCTTTTTTGGTGAGGGGACTGGTTGTATTTGTGCAATGGCTGTCTGTAGCACAAAAACAACAAGTCAAAGCACACCCTGATCCCCCCCCCCAAAAAAAAAAGGAGTGAATGTAACAATAAGCATATTTTTTTAGCCTGAACTGGCAACTTACTGATCTGATTTCAAAAGGAGTGGGGGTCTCTTGGTATTTACCTCAGGGCCCAGCTGTGAAGACACCCAGCTACCAACATTGAGGTAGACCTCCCATCAGCTGGGTCTCTACTCTAAACTGCATCTGCCTCAAATGGCTTACCTTTATAGGGTGCATCAGCCTAAAATTTGCTTAATTAAGGTGTGGTCCCCAGCCAATGTGCAGGTAACTGGTGGGGAGCTAGCTAAATGAGAAAGCCATATTTCTCCATTTACAAACTTTATCTAGTGTTAACTACTCACCCTTGCTCATTCACAAACTATAAATGGGATTCTAAATGAGGAGTGCCACTGTATATGGCATACATCAACAAAAAGAAGTCAGAGCACACCCTGACCCCCCCCCCCCATAAAAGGGGTGAAAGTAGCATCTGTTTGTGGCATCTGGGGGGTTGGTGTAGTGGGAAGGGGGCTGGCCATGTTGGTGTGTGGGAGCCAGCTGTGTTTGTCAGGGTGTGGCCATGTTGGTGCATGGCTGTCTGTGTTGGTGCCAGGGGGTGATGGCTGTGTTAGTCTTTGGGGAGGGGGCTGGCTGTTCTGATACAGGTGCTGTCTTGACACAGGTATCAGGCAGTGCTGGAGATTGCCAGTGCCAGTAAATAGTGTATAAATAGTGGTATTGTTGGTTTGTGGTTGGAACACTCTAGACTAGGGAACCTTGAGATCACTTGCTGGTTCAAACCCCACTCAAGTAAAATAATCACATTGTGTAACTTATGTCTCTTAACGTTCCAGTGTTTCAGTCAGTCAGGCTGCAGAAATGAGTAGAATCAAGACCCACTGAAAATGAAATGTATGGTGCATTTCAGCTGATCTATCCTGAGTAAACAGTACAAAAAGAAAAGTAAATAGACACACTCAGATTAAAAAAAATATATATTTATTAAACCACATCAAACTGAATCAGCCATCTTTCTTCTGTGTCCTTCAGAACTGCTCTTCAGTGTTTTTTTTCTTTTTTTAATATATCACATTGTGAAAAGTAGCCCAGGAAATTACCATCTTGGCAATTATTTCTTGCCCTGGATGGTGACTGGCTGTGTTGTGGTGTAAGCTGACCAACAGCACCCAAGATATACAGGACACTCAGTCCACACTGGGGGCTTGGGCAGCTGATGGGACAGGATGGAGAGGCTGGGACACAAAAAATACAGAACAATAAGAAGCACACAGAAGCAAGGGCCCAGGCACTGAATGTTGTCAGTGGGCTGAATGGGGCTTAATTCATATTGGAGCTCTGACATTTAAACTCAGAAACTCCTTGCCATGGAGGCAGTGGCAAAGTAAGAAAACAGCCAAATGTATATTTGGATTTGTTTAATGTTTGGGACATGTGTGACTCTCCATTAGCACATTAGTCAGTTAAAAGCTAGATAGGACTGAACGGAGGGGGGTGCATCTTGGTGTTTGGTGGCTCTGCTTAATTCATGCCTGAGTTCTGACAAACTCAGGCCAAGAAATGTGCAACTTGGGCATATGGGGCATGGGCACTGCAGGATGGGGGCTGTAATGTCACCATCACACCTAAGGGATGGGGCAGTAATGCTGATGCTATCACTCCTGAAGCATGAGGGCTGAAGTAATGCCATCACACCTGAGGAATCAGGGCCATGATGCTGCTGCCATCACACCCGAGAGATGAGGGTCATGGTGCTGCTGCCCATCACACCTGAGGGATGTTGGCTGTGGTGCTGCTGACGACACACTCGAGGGATAGGGGCCGTGGTGCTGCTGTCACATCCAAGAGATGGGGTCTGTGGTACTGCTGCTGTCACACCCGAGAGATAGGGTCTGTGGTACTGCTGCCGTCACACCCGAGAGATGAGGGTCATGGTGCTACTGCCCATCACACCCGAGGGATGGGGGCTGTGGTGCTGCTGACGACACACTCGAGGGATAGGGGTCATGGTGCTGCTGTCACACCTGAGGGATGGGGTCCGTGGTACTGCTGTTGTCACACCCAAGGAATGGGGGCCAGGGTGCTGCTGCCATCACACCTGAGGGATAGCAGCTGTGGTGCTGCTGCCATCACACCCAAGGGATGGGGGCTGTGGTGCTGCTGATGATACACCCGAGGGATAGGTGCCGTGGTGCTGCTGTCACACCCGAGAAATGGGGTCTGTGGTACTGCTGCTGTCACACCCGAGAGATGGGGTCTGTGGTACTGCTGCCATCATACCCGAGAGATGAGGGTCATGGTGCTGCTGCCCTCACACCCGAGGGATGGGGGCTGTGGTGCTGCTGATGACACACATGAGGGATAGGGGCCGTGGTGCTGCTGTCACACCCGAGGGATGGGGTCTGTGGTACTGCTGCTGTCACACCCAAGGAATGGGGGCCGAGGTGCTGCTGCCATCACACCTGAGGGATAGCGGCTGTGGTGCTGCTGCCAACACACCCAAGGGATGGGGGCTGTAGTGCTGCTGCTGTGACACCAGAGGCATGGCGGCCATGGTACTACCGCTGTGACACCCGAGGGATGGTGGTTGTGCATATATAACTCAAATAGTGATACATGTTGAACTCATCATAGGTCATACTATAAATTATTTTTAATAGGTACAAGGATAGCTTCACAGTAGTCAAGGGCAAAATTGCTAAAACGCACGTTAGCAGAGAAAAAACTTGTTAAATACTGCTCACAAAACAAAACACTCATAAAAACGGAATTTGGCTTTGCAGACACCAGTGACAATATGGTTTTTCCATTCTGCAAAATGGAATTTGCCATTTCTCAATCACGGTAAACCAGTGTCCCCAATTTACATATTGTACACCACGATATCCTTCTGTGGTCCAAGGTGGTTTAGCAAACTTCCTAAGGACATGCTTGAAACTAGTAAGACTAGCCAATTCAAACCAGGCATAGGAGCCCACATGGCCCAGGAAAATGTTTGTAAATGCCTTATGTTACCATAACTGTCTCCTGTACGTACCTCAACACTGTTCACTGGCTCCTATATTACCCCCCTTATTCGTTCACCAGTCTTACCTGCTTCTCTTCCCCCCTTCTTCCAGCCTCTTACGTCTCATGCAACCCTCCCACACTCCTCAGGACCATTCTCCCTTCCACCTATCTCTGTCGTAGGGAGCGGGTGACTTTGTGGACTGAACAAACTGCACAGTAGTGTGACACAGTTTGCAGGTAAAAAATTAACAAATTTATTTTTACTTCAACATCTTTCTTCTTTTTAGCAGGACATATTTAAACAGTGAACTGGTATGATATAAATATAAAACATAAATGGCAACCAAAAATCGCTTGGAATACATGGCCAGAAAAGACTAGCCATCTCAGGTGTTCTGCTTTAATACCTGGGAGCAATGCTCAGAGCTCTCTGTTGGAGTCTGTCTCCAGATCTAACACCTAGCTGAAGTAGCTTGCAGTAACAGCCCTTATATGCTTGCTTACAAACCCATGTGACTCTGAGCCCACCCCATCTAGTATTTCAAACTTTTATTTACACAATACAAACTGTTTTTACTTCTATCTTCATTTAACAGTATTACTCTAACATTTGTATCACATAACACCGTAAATAAATACTACTGAATTCACATTTCAAAAGGAAAAACAAAAGGCTTCATATATAATTAAAGAGCTCCACCTCCATTCAAACAGTCCTGCCTTGAACTGCATAAAAATAGTGACTGCAGGCCAGGAAGCTCCTAAACGAGTCCTGAATTTACACAGGGAAGAACAGACCAGTGAGAGTGGTAAGTGGAGTTCCTTTCCCTTAGGACCCTTGTTTCACCTAACTGTAAACGTTTGAACAAGTAGTAACAAAACTCACTTGCTTCAGTTTCTTTGGGCAGTTTCTATGTCAGCATTTTAAAGCCCTTCAAGTAAATTACACACAGGTGAAGTGGAAACAGGAAACAATCCTCCCCACAGCATTCTAACCAAGCCCCATCCAGAAAACTGACAGTAAGTGCAAATACAACAATTTTATTCCCAATACCTTTTATTTTCTGTGCTGAGAAAAGAAATGTAAAAGATACATCCTTGAACAATTTTTCAGTCTAACTTTAACACTACTATGCCTTGTGACCCTTTTACAGCATAGTTAAATTGCAGTGTCCACGAAGGGCGAGGAAGGGCAGCTCCCAACCTGAGAAATCATATTTGCTAGCAACACCTTCTACAAGAAATAATTACCTAGGAAGTGCAAACCAACCCTCCAGTAACATTATCCCCAACAGCACAAATGTGCCTAAAGTCATGGAGGTCCACCACACCCAGCATGGAAGCGAAGGGAACTAGTCAGGAATCAGAACACACAACACACCAAGCTGCACCGCCACGAAGCAACAGCACCATGTCCGTGAAGCTTCCTGGGCGGCAGCTTTGCTTCTCCCAACTCCGCACTCTTTTCCTTTCAACAAGCAAGATACTAAATTAAAACAAACTACCTGAGCAAATGCCCAAGAAACTGGAAAGGAACAATGGGTTTTAAAAGACTTTTCACCACCTTCATTCTGATGGGGGCGGGGAAAATGTAACAACCCGATCTCCCATTAAAGTATTTATCCCTCATAATGCACAACTGTGCACTTTTTACAGAGCACAGTTCTTTAGAGTCGTATACTGTCAATCTCCCTGGACTGCAACTAAACCCATAATTAATAAGGTACTACCAGACTCACAGTACTGTGCTTAACCCCAGCACCAAAATGGTGATAAACGCAGTCTGCA
The DNA here is from genome assembly GCA_016271365.2 of Neoceratodus forsteri. Taxonomy (NCBI): domain Eukaryota; kingdom Metazoa; phylum Chordata; order Ceratodontiformes; family Ceratodontidae; genus Neoceratodus; species Neoceratodus forsteri. Next base: position 72,075,977 of record CM057457.1, read on the forward strand.
TGAATTAGGAATTAGTGAAGCTGAATCACCACGAGGAAACAACTCCTTCCCAACACCTATGTTACCTCGAGTGGCAGCTTCCACTACATTCCTTTAACTTTCATTAATATTTCCCTCATTCCTCTAACATAAGGCAGCATAGAACGTGCACTAGTATATTAGAGTACTTCTGCTAAATAGCAAAGCACTACGCATTGCAGAGTACATTTCAGTACTCATTATTTTATTCTTTATAGAACACCAAAGGTTCTTCTAAGTCTCTGCTTGCTAGCATCTGCTACCATTCAAATAAACTCAGGAGCAGCAGGGAATTCTAACTCGGGAGTTTGCTATTCCATAGTGCCCTAGAGCACCTGAAATTCCTATTAGGAAAACAAATCCCCAAAAGAACCTCAAACAAATATTTCCCAGCCCCCTTTCATTATAGAGCTGTATCCACACCTGTACTATCACCTAAGCATTTTATATCCTTTGTGGGGGGGGGGGATTAACCTTTTCCTAAAACCCCCACTCATCAAAGGTCACCCTGTGACAATCTCCTTTTTTATACCTCATTCCTTCCCCCTGGTCTTGCTCAGGCTCCCCACCCCACCCCACCCCAGTTCTCCTGTACCTTAGCTGACAAAGCCTGTCTCTGCTTATGCTACTTCCCTGCTTGTTACTGCTGCAGTACTCTGCACTTACCCTTGTAAGGTCATACATTCCTATCCACTGAATTGTATATTACACTCTCTCTTATGCATTAATGTCAATACAAGTTTTGTTGTGTCCTGAGTTCCTAGGATTAACTGACTGACCACTGCAACATTTTGTACTAATGTTGACAAATTGGAAGCTGCTACGTATATTACCATGTAATCTGTGAAACTCTTTGTAACCATGTGTTGTCTGTCTTTGTTTTATGTACTTGAATTGACATGGAAACTTCGTAAACGAGTCTCTGACTCAAAGGTATTAAGCCCAGTCTGAAATAAATAAATAAATAAAATTATTATGGTTTTACTTAGTGATGAAGAAAAATACATAAAGTTGCTACCAAATCCTACACAAGCCTTTAAGAGAGAGCTACATCAGTTACTACAGGCAGCTACCTTGAGGGGGGTATTATCAGAAAATGAATTTGATTACATTTGGAATCAATTTTAAATTACACTGGGCTTTTACATACTGCCAAAGATTCACAAAAATGCTACTGCCCCCCCAACCCCCATAGACCCACTGTATCTGGTGTTAACTCATTACTGAAAAACTGGGTACATTTATTGACTAGTTTTTGCAAAAACATGTGATACGGTTAAAATCATATCTGAAAGATATAACTGACCTGTTGTGGAAACTAACTGATGTGGCTGGGGATGACAGCTTGATCTGGTTGGGAACTGATGTAGAGGCATTGTGTATCTCCATCAGGCATCAGCAAGGTACAGATGCATGTAACTATTTCTTAGAAAAAGATAAGATAAATGATACCATACCAAAAAGCTTTATTCTATCTGCTCCGGAATTCATCTTAACACAATTATTTTGAATTTAATGAAAAGCACTGTTTACAAACGTGGTACTGCTGTGGGGGCATCCATGGTGCCATCATACGTAAACCTGTTTTTAGGTATCTGGGAGGAGACATGCATGCTTAACTCTGGGGAAAAAAACCCTACTTGAGTAAAATAAAAACATGGTACCACTTTATAGATTACATAGTTTGCATTTGGTAAGGGAACATGGCAGAAAAAACTGAATTTATGGGTTAATGACATAAAAATCCTTTAAATTTGAGATTTATATATGTGGCCAACAAAGATGTACGTCATTTCCTAGATTTCACCATATACAGCATGAAATCTGGGCTAACCAATACAAACCTGACATCCTTGTTATCTCGGAAAATTGGCTGAAACCTAATGTGCTGATGTATGAAGTTGAGCTCCTTAGCTACTTTGTCTTCAGGAAAGGCAGGGAGGGGAAAAAAAGAGGAGGTGGTGTCACAATATACACCAAAGACACACTCTGTGTCGCTGCAGCCACTCTCCCCCCACTAGACTGCACTGATTGTGAAGTACTGTTTGTAAAGCTAACACTAGGGAATGCAAAGGACCTCACCATTGGCTGCTTTACAGTCCTCCTCGTGTAGCTGCCCATGCACTTGAGACACTTACAAAACTTCTGGCTGAGCACTCACCCTCTGAGGTAACCATATTTGTTTGTTTATTGTTTTTAACTGAAAGGCCAGTGAACATAAATGCCCTTTTTCATTGGTGTCCAGTCCCAACATAAGAACATTTACAGATACAGCAACATATAAAACATACAATCAAATAAAACAATCAGTTAAAACATTTACATTCTGTTTTTAACAATAAAAACTTCTGTAGAGAAGCTTTAAATGCGGATATGCCAGGGCTACAAATAACAGAAACATAGAAGTTGATGGCAGATAAGGACCGCATGGCCCATTCAGTCTGCCCATTTTTTCTACCTTATGAATGTGCCATAAACCTTTACTCTATCAATGGCCTATCTATTCATACTCATCTGTATTGCTCCCTTATGCCTATCCCATACCTGTTTTAAGCCCTGCACTGTATTCATATCCACCACTTCCTGAGGTAGGCCGTTCCATGCATCCACCACACTTTCTGTGAAAAAGAACTTCCTCAGATTACCCCTTAATTGGCCTCCCTCTAATCTCATGCTGCGTCCTCTTGTCCTGCTATTTTTCTGATATTGAAACATATTAGACTCTTTTAACTTGTTAATGCCCTTAAGGTGTTTGAATGTTTCGATCATATCACCTCTCTCCCTCCTTTGCTCTAGGGTACACATATTGAGCTCTGTTAATCGGGTCATGCCTGAAAATAGGCAGGATTTGTCTAGTGCACTTACCAAGTCAACAAAAAATAAATAAATAAATAAAACATCTGTCCTCATATGTTTTCTGATGCAGTCCCTGCACCATTTTGGTTGCCCTTCTCTGGACTGCCTTCATTTTGTTAATGTCCTTGTGCAGGTGTGGCCTCCAGTACTGCACAGAGTACTCCAGATGGGGCCTAACCAGTGTCATGTAAAGAGGGATTATTACCTCCCTCTTATGAATTGTGATACCTCTGCTAATACACCCCAACATCCCTCTAGCCTTACCTACTGCTTTAGTGGTCTGCTTGGATGGTTTCAGGTCAGAGCCTGATGGGATTCACCCTAGAATCCTAAAAGAGCTAAGGGAGGACCTAGTGACACCACTAACCACACTTTTTAACAAATCATGGGAAGATGGGATGGTACCTGAGGACTGGAGGAGGGCAGATGTGATTCCCCTTCACAAAAGTGGGAGCAAGGCAGAAGCAGGAAACTACAGACCTGTTAGTTTGACCTCAGTGGTAGGGAAAATGATGGAATCACTTCTGAAAGAAAGAATTGTTCAGTACCTAGAGGCCAGCGGGGCACAGGACCCAAAGCAGCATGGATTCACAGCAGGAAGGTCATGTCAGATGAATCTAATCGATTTCTTTGACTGGGTGACCAAAGTAATAGACCAGGGAGAGGCTGTGGATATGGCCTACCTAGACTTTAGCAAGGCATTTGACACAGTCCTGCACAAATGATTAATAATCAAGTTAGCCAGCCTGGGAGTGGGTCCCAGGTTGGTAGCCTGAGTAGCAAACTGACTGCACAACAGGATACAGAAGGTAATAGTGAATGGAACACATTCTGAAGAAAGGGGGGTTACTAGTGGAGTACCTCAGGGCTCAGTACTGTGTCCAGTCCTCTTTAACATCTTTATAGGTGACATTGCAGAGGGTCTGAAAGGAAAGGTACACCTCTTTGCAGATGACACAAAGATCTGTAACAGAGTTGATACACAAGGGAGGGTAGAAAGGATGAGAAGGGACTTGGCAATGTTGGAGGAATGGTCAGACATATGGCAACTTAGATTCAATGCAAAGAAGTGCAAAGTAATGCACCTGGGAAATACAAATCCAGGAGAAGAGTACACAATAGCAGGGGAGGTACTAACAACAATAATGGAAAGAGATCTGGGTGTAGTCATATCAGATGACCTAAAGGTGGGTAAGCAATGTGAGAAGTCAGTAAGGAGAGCCAGGGGGATACTGGGATGCATAGGGAGGGGCATCACAAGTAGAAAAAGGGAAGTGGTTATCTCTCTGCACAGACAGTTGGTGAGACCCCATCTGGAGTACTACGTGCAGTTTTGGAGACCTCATCTACGCAAGGACATAGACAGAATGGAAGCAGTCCAGAGGAGGGCAACTAAAATGGTGCAGGATCTACATCAGAAACCATATGAAGAGAGACTGAGAGAGCTTAATATGTATACCCTTGATGAAAGGAGGGACAGGGGGACATGATAGAAACTTTTAAGTACCTTAGGGGAATCAACACAGTCCATGAGGGTAGCATCTTTCAGAAAAAGAGATGTGTAAGAACAAGTGGGCACAATTTAAAGTTAGAGGGGGGGGGAAGGCTCAGGGGTAATGTGAGGAAATTTTTTTTCATGGAGAGAGTGGTGGACGCATGGAACCGCTTTCCTGGAGAGGTTGTGGGGTCTAAAACAGTGGAGGAATTCAAACATGCATGGGACAGACATAAGGCAATTATAGTGGGGGGTTGCAGGAAGTAGGCTGTTGGTTAACTAGAATCTGCAGCTTATCCAACAGGTAGGGAAATGGGCAGACTGGGTGGGCCAAGTGGTCCTTATCTGCTGTCAAAGTCTATGTTTCTATGTAGAGTCAGAATGAGGAAGTGCATTATAATGTTTTGTGGTGTTAAATTGTAAAGAGTTTTGTGAATTCACTATGCAAAAGAAGGGAACCTTAAAAAAATACCCAGCTTTGTGATCTGGTGGTAGAAGTTTAATTCTCTATGGGAAATAAACTGACTATAGAATCTGGAAGAGACCCCAGATGGTTTTTATGCAAAAACATCAGTGACTTATACTGGATATCATCAAAAAATGATAGGTAACCAGAAATTCTATAGAAATCACAATGATGGGCAATAATCTAAGAATGTTGTGATATGTGGATTTAAGTTTGTGTAACATTTTTACTATAGAAAAGGAGTAAATTATAGATCCATAATCAAAGAGAGAGAAAAGAAAAGTATGAACCAACATGAGACTTATTTCCGGTGTGAAATATCTATTCAGGCAAAATAGCATGCCCAAACGCTGATGTAGAGTATTGATTAATTTAACTATATGCGATTCAAAGATAAATGATAATCAGTAATTAAGCCCAAAAACTTAAATTCTGAAACCTTTTTTGTTAGATTGCCGTTGTTATCTTTTAACAAAATAACCGTGACTTCTGGTTTCCTGGGGTTTGAGAATACCATTAGTTTGGTTTCAGCTGAATTAAGTACCAATTTATGTTGATCAAACCATGAGTGCACCCGGCTGAAATCCATCTGAAGGTCTTTTTCAATATTGGTGAGAACATGACCATAACAAGATATAACCGCATCATCGGCATATAACAACAGTTCAGTGTTATTGCATATGTTGGTGAGTGCATTAATAAAAAAAGAAAACTGCAGGGGGTCAAGAATGGATCCCATGGTACTCCACAGCCTATTGTACAGATTCTGGAAGGAGATCCATTTATTACTGTCACTTGAGTTCTGTCTTCCAAGTAATTACTGAACTAAAGAATGACTTTTATTTTATTCTTTGGTAACCGAGTAAGGCCCACTAGGCACAAGTGCCTATTTTCAGAGGTGACCTGGGAGCACTGGGTGGTTAAGTGATTTGCTCAGAGTCTCACAGTATGCAAGTGGAGATTGCGAGAATCAAACCCAGGTCTAGTCTGCTGAATGTACCAAGCTCGTTCACAGTTCATTACTCTAACCTCTAGGCTATACTGCCAGCCTTCTTCTTCTGAGAAATTCACTTTCCAAAACAGCTTTTTTAATTCACCACGATCAGCCAAGTTAAATGCCTTGGTGAGGTCTACAAAAGCCGAAGCCACATATTTGCCTTCATCGAGGGCTTTGTGGGTTTGGCTTATGAACCTCATCAAGGCAGTCTCCGTATTATGACAGGGTCTGAAACTATGTTGGGAGGGGGACCAAGGACCATACTTTCCCATAGGCTCAGAAATCTGACCAGAAATGATTATTTTCTAATACTTTGGACAGAGGTGCCAACAGTGAGAATGGCCAATAGTTATTTAGGCTTGTATTTTTAGTCCTGATTTGGAAATGGGTATTACAGTTGCACATTTCCATTTTGTTGGAAAAACTCGATAACACAGGGAGTAGTTAAACAATTTGGTTAACTAAGTTGAGAGCATATAACTGACTTTTTCAGAATACGATAATCAATGTTGTCATTACCAATAACAGGCCTAGGATTCATTTTGATGATATAATTATAAACTTCCTTAGAGGAAAGAAAACAGAAATAAAATTTAGGTATGTCAGAGCTTAGTGTATTAGCTTGGTACATGTCTCCCTCCTCAAAATCGTCTCCCATCAAATCAGTTGATCAAATATTGTTTCTAACTCCATATAGTGTTTTCTACAGTAAAGTTGCTCTGTACCGTGCACCGCGCGTCATTGCGCAGTAGTGGTATACATGTTATTCAGTGGGTACCGCAATTGCGCATCGCTCGGTACACTGTGCTACCACGCAACTTTACTGTTTACAAAATGGGAATTAAAGATACTGGGGATCATTCATCAAGATTCATTCATAATTAACTGGAATACTTTCTGTTTTACTAGATTTGCCTAGCAGAGCATTTAATGTGGACCAAGTTGATTTGGGATTCCCTTTCTCAGTAATAAGTTTCTTTTTAAAGAAATTTGTTTTAGCCTTACATACTGCTGTCTTACACTTATTCCATAGTGTTTTATATGACTGTAAATTAAACTGGGCTCTAGACTTTCTATATATTGCCCAGGCTTTGTTCCTTTCCCTAATTAATCTTGTTAGCTCAGTCGAAAACCATTGTTTAATATCCCCTCTAACCCTAACTTTTTTAAGAGCAAGTGTCTGTCACAAATTGCAATAAAGTGCCTGCAAAATGTGTTGTGGGCTTCATTAATGTCACCTGTTTCATCTAAAAATGTCCAATCAATCATATTACTCTCATAAAAAAATTGTAGCAAATCCAAATCTTGTGACCGACGGAAAGTTATTGTCTTGGAGACTGTTTTGCCAAATTTAGCCGACCAGCCACTGTAAACATCGCTGTGGTTGCCCAGACAGTCTAAGAATACCCTAGGTGAGACCAAGTGCGTAGGACTGTTTGTAATCACTCAATCTAAAATTGATTCATAACCTGTACTATAGTTGAACCTGGTGGTTTCATTAATTAACTGATGTAGGCCCATATCTGAAATAAGGTTTTTAAAATCCAATGCTTGAGCTGAGGGCCAATTACAATTAAAATCACCCATAATTATCAGTTCCCTTAACTGTGGTAACTGCAGACTATGGAAAAAAGCTTAATTCCAAGTTTGCATTGCTGGGGGGAACATACATATTACAAACCATGAGATTTTTACCACCCAAAACAATGTTAATAGAAAGAGACTCATAAAATGGGTTCTCCATACTGGTTTGAAGTTCAGTAGCCAAAAGCTTGTCTGTGACATAAAATAGACAACCTCCTCCCCTCCTATTTTGTCTGTCTTTCCTGAATATTGCGAACCCATCGAGATGGAGTTCATCATTAGATATGTTATCAGAAAGTCATGTTTCTGTAAGAGCCAAAACATCAAACTTGTTTTCTAGCATCCAACACTCCACTCAATCCTTTTTGGCTAATAGGCTTTGTACATTTACGTGACTTATCAATATGGAGGGAGAAGCGTCCTTAGGGGTCAATATTGTTGTCTGCTATCCCTGAAAAAGGTCCTGGGTTAGGGTGTATTGAACCAGATAAAAGCAAGAGTAACAAAAGTATTCATCTATGACTAGAACCATTGAAGCAACCTTTCCTAATATGATTAGAAATTTTCACTTTGCAATTAAAGACAGATATCCATTTTAAATATAAGTAACAATCAAGTATATAACATGAACTGATAACCACCTCACACTTATTAGTCTGTCCAATCCAAGCATACCCACTGTTTAAATCAGTTTGATGGCGTGAACTAACTAAATAATCACTGTGTTCACTAAGAGATGTCCCTGTAGATGCATGATAATAGGTTGCAGGGTAGTGAAATCCACCCAAGTGATCATCACACTTAGGAAAAGCATGTGGAATAGCATGAGTGGTTAAGTAAGAAAGCCAAATTAATATGGTGACCAGCATTTTAAAAATCAGCATTTCAAACCTACACTAGCAAACACAAATTTGCAAAGCAGCCTCCCTGCAGCCTTGGTGACTTCAACCTAAGCTGGTCTCATGACATTGAGCAAGTGCTGCTCAAGGCATGTCTTGATGCAAAATTAACCCAGATCATCTCTGAGCCTACTCGGCACATTGCCAAGTCTGGTAACCACTCCTTACTTCACTGGGTTTTGGTATCCAACCCTAACAGCATCAGGGCCTCAGGGATTTTCTCAGATGCTCTTAGCAACCACTCTCCCATCTTTTGTGTTTGGAAGAATGGTCCCTTCAGAGTTCCCCCTAGAGTCTTCATAGCCAGAGACTACTGCTGCTTCCCAGCAGAGTCCTTCCAGGCCTCACTGGCAGATCTGGACTGAAGATAGAAACATAGAATTTGACAGCAGATAAGGACCACTTGGCCCACCTAGTCTGCCCATTTCCCTACCTAATGGATAAGCTGCAGATCCTAGTTAACCAACAGCCTACTTCCTCCTACCCCCCACTAGAATTGCCTTATGTCTATCCCATGCATTCTTGAATTCTCCCACTGTTTTTGACTTTACCACCTCCTTAGGAAGGTCATTCCATGTATCCACAACCCTCTCCATGAAAAAATATTTCCTCACATTACCTCTGAGCCATCCCTCCTCTATCTTCAAATTGTGCCCCCTTGTTCCTGCACATCTCTTTTCCCAAAAAGATGCTACCCTCTTGGACTTTGTTGATTCCACTGAGGTACTTGAAAGTTTCTATCATGTCCCCCCTCTTCTCGAGGGTATACATATCAAGCTCCTTTAATCTCTCTTCGTGTGTCTTCTGGTGCAGACCCTGCACCATTTTAGTTGCCCTCCTCTGGACAGCCTCTATCCTGTCGATGTCCTTGTGGAGATGGGGTCTCCAGAACTGCACGCAGTACTCCAGATGGGGTCTCACCAACTGTCTGTACAGAGGGATAACAACTTCCTGTTTTCTACTGGTGATGCTTCTCACTATGTATCCCAATATCCCGCCAGCCCTTCTTACTGCCTTCTCACATTGCTTGCCCACCTTTAGGTCAGCCGATATGACTACCCCCAGGTCCCTTTCCATTTTTTTTGTTGTTGCTAGTATCTCACCCCCCACTGTGTACTCTTCCCCTGGGTTTTTGTTTCCTAGGTGCACTACTTTGCACTTCTTTGCATTGAATCTAAGCTGCCATACATTTCACCATTCCTCCAACCTTGCCAAGTCCCTTTTCATCCTTTCCACCCCACCTTCTGTATTGACCCTGTTGGCAGATCTTTGTGCCATCTGCAAAGAGACATACTTTTCCTTCCAGTTTCTCTGCAATGTCATGTGTAAAGACATTAAAGAGGATCAGTCCCAGTACTGAACCCTGCACTACCCTGCTAGTAACCCCCCTTTCTTCAGAGTGGACTGCATTTACTATTACCTTGAAGCCCTTTCATCTCACTGCCTAGCATTGATGATGCTCTGAAATGTTTTGTGAACAGCTTTACATCTGCTGCCAACAAGTTTGCTCCTCTCAGAAAGCTCAGGGTCAAGGGCAAATGCTACAAATGGATTACCCCTGAGCTAAAAGCTCAGATGAAGCAGCATGACAGAGCCTGGGCTCAATTTAAGAAGACCAGACTTACCCAAAATTGGGTCAAATATAGAGAGTTTTTCAACCTGTGCAAAAAACTTTCCAAGAAAGCAAAGCAAGAGTATATCCGGGGACTTCAGCGCAATAACCTATCTGACTCAAGACAGTTCTGGGCCCAGGTTAACAGCCTGCTTAAAGGCAGAGCTAGTGACTCTTATGGTCCAACAGTGGTCAATAATCAGACCATAAATGACCCTCAGTATGTGGCTATGGCTTTCAATCACCAGTTTACTGACCTGGACAAATATAAGAATGCAATCCCTACCCCATCCCCAACCCTCAATAACCTCTCACTACCTGCTCTCTCACACACCCTGAATTTTACCTTCAACCAGTGTCCCGTAATGAGGTGTTAGCCCTCCTCAAGAAAATTAAACCAGGCAGCTCTGCAGGACTGGATACACTAGAATCCAGGCTCTTGAGAGCAGCAGCCTCATTTATGGTGGCCCTGCTAACCCTGTTGCTAAACAGGTAATTCCGCAAAGGAGTGATCTTTTCCAAATGGAAGGAAGCAACAGCTGTCCTGGTCCACAAGGGCAGTCTCAAGGAAAATATAGGCAATTATAGACTGATCTCCCTACTCTGTGCCCTGTCCAAAATTCAAGAGAGGGTGGTCCACAACCAACTGCAGGACTATCTTGACCTCCACCACCCACCTAGTATTACCTCAGCAACATGGATTCAGGTGCAATCATGGGACTGACACTGCCTTAAATAAATTCACCACAGATGTTCTGCAGGCACTGGACAATGGTATCTCAACAGCAGCTATTTTCATAGACCTCATGAAAGCTTTCGACTTGATCAATCATAAATTGCTCCTTGGAAAACTAAAACACATCAGTCTCAACTCTTACGTGATCAACTGGTTCTCTAACTACCTAACCTCCTGTACCTGGATGGTCAAATAGCATGGTGCCATGTTGAGTCAGCTGCCTGTTACTGACAGCATATCCCAGGGATCTATATTAGGTCCTTTACTATTTTCCCTGTTCATCAATGACCTGGGCAACCATAGTGGAGATAGTCATCTCATCCTACAGTGCCTTCAGAAAGTATTCACCCCCTTGGATTTTGTCACATTTTGTGATGTTGCAAACTCAAATTAAAATACATTTATATGGGATTTTTTTGTCACGTATCTACACAAATTACTCTATAATGTCAAAGTGGAATGAAACTTCTGGAATATTTTGTACATGTAATTTAAAATAAAAACCTGAAATGTCTTGATTTGATAAGTATTCACCCCCTTTGCTATGACACTCCAAGTTGAGCTCAGGTGCATCTAATTTCCTTGTGAGATCACTCTAAAACTTGAATGGAGCCCACCTGTGGTCAGTTCAAATGGTTGACATGATTTCAGAGGAAATATACCTGTCTATGTAAGGTCCCACTGTTGACAGTGCATGTCAGAGCAGAAACTCTACCATGAAGACCAAGGAGCTGTCCGTAGAACTCCGTGATAGAATTGTGAGGAGGCATAGATCTGGGGAGGGGTATAAAAACATTTCTAGGGTGTTGAAGGTTCCCAGGAGCACAGTCAAGTCCTTCATTAGGAAATGGAAAGATTACGGAACCACCCAGACTCTTTCTAGAGCAGGCCGTCCTCCCAAACTGAGCAACCGAGCAAGAAGGACCTTGGTCAGGGAAGTGACCAAGAACCCAATGACCACCCTGTCAGAACTACAGAGTTCCATGGCTGAGATGGGAGAACCTGTCCAGAGGACAACAATCTCTGTAGCACTTCACAGATGTAGCCTCTATGGGAGAGTAGCTAGACGGAAGCCACTCCTGAGAAAAGACCACATAATAGCATGCCTGGAGTTTGCAAGAAGGCATGTGGCAGACTCTGAGACCATGTGGCAAAAGATTCTCTGGTCTGATGAAACATAAATTGAACTCTTTGGCCTGAATGCAAAGTGCTATGCCTGGCACAAACCAAACACAGCTCATCACCCATGTAACATCATCCCTACCATGAAGCAAGGTGGTGGCAGCATCATGTTATGGGGATGCTTTTCAGTGGCAGGGACTGGGGCACTTGTCAGGATAGAGGGAACAATGAATGGAGCCAAATACAGGCACATCCTTGAGGAGAACCTGCATCAGTCTGCAGTAAACCTTGGACTGGGCGAAGATTTATGTTCCAACAGGACAACGACCCAAACGCCCAGCCAAAGCAACACTGGAGTGGCTTCAGAACAAGAAGGTGAATGTCCTTGAGTGGCCCAGCCAAAGCCCAGACTTGAATCCCATTGAGAATCTGTGGAAAGACTTAAAGATTGCGGTTCACCGATGCTCCCCATCCAACTTGACAGAGCTTGAGCAAATCTGCAAGGAAGAATGGGTGAAAATCCCCCAAATCCAGATGTGCAAAGCTGATACAGACATACCCAAGAAGACTCGAAGCTGTAATTGCTGCCAAAGGTGCTTCTACAAAGTATTGACTCAGGGGGGTGAATACTTAAGTAAACAAGATATTTCAGTTTTTAATGTTTCATAAATTTTTGTTACACAATATAAATATTTTTGCCCCTTTAAATTGTTGAGTATGCTGTGTGAATCAAGGGGGAAAAAATCATTTCAATGCATTAAAAAATTCTGGTAGTAACACAACAAAATGTGACAAAATCCAAGTGGGGTGAATACTTTCTGAAGGCACTGTATATGCAGATAATGCCATTCTGTACATATGCTCCAGGGATGCTAATGCCCTCAGCTCTTAACTACAGATAAACTTCACTGCTTTTTGAGAAGTGGACCCTAGAGAACCACTTGATGTTGAATGCCAAGAAAACAAAGGCTGCTTTGTTTGGCCCAAGAAGATTAGGTCCAGATTGATCTGCTCTACTTCCTCTTGTAACTTCAGCTGGCTCTCCTATTGAAGTTGTAGCCTCCCTCAAATACCTTGGTGTGATGCTTGATCAAGCCATTACCGTTAAATCACATGTGGATCAGGTTACATGTACAATACACCAGAAACTGGGATTATTGTATAGGTTAAATAATTACCTCCTTCAGGAGTTTAGAATCACCATAGCAAATAATGTGTTAATACCCAAACTTATATATGTGGTTCCTGCACTGCAGTCAGTAGGCAAATCAGGGAGTAATGGGTTGGAATTGCTCTGCAACAGAATGGGACACTTTGCTGCAATGATCTATGTTAGGAAGCACCATTGTGAGATACTGACCTCCCTAAACTGGACGCCCTTAGCACATAGGCAACAGTTGCCTGCACTGTGTACTGCATGCAAACTTATTTCCTCTCAACAACCTCCTGGTCTGGCAGGTCTTCTTGTCCCTAGGTGATCAAACAGACTGCTATGAACGTCCAACAAAAAAATGCTTGATGTGCCAAGGGTCAAAACCTCACCTGGGACCAACTCATTTACCTATTCTGCTACTAAACTATGGAATGCCATCCTCGAACCCCTGTGTACGATTAATTCCTTAGACACCTTCAAAAAGGGATTAAAAGTGTACTACTTAGAAAAATGTCTGTGCTCCTGCCATCGCTGACAGTATACTGTCACTCAATATAATGCATCTTTGCGATTGCCTGATGTAGTGTATCAGAGCTAGTTTCATACTCCTTTGCTGTATTAAGGCATTTAATGTGTTGTACCAGTGTTATGGCCTTTTTTTTTGTTTAACTGTGCCACTGCCTACTCGTCAGCTGTGACTAATCCAAGTCAATTGTCTTCACTTTTAAGTATTTAATCTCTTCTGTGTAAAATGCTCCCTGTGACTGCCTGTTGAATAATTGTATAACTGTCATTAATTCCGGGTCACCCCTGAAAAAGGGAACTTTGGTCCCAGCAGGTTAACCCGGTAACCAAAATGAAATAAATTAAATAAATGAGACCAAACATGCAAACTAAATGCTATAGAAAGGCAAATGCAAGTAATTCAGTACTGCATGGAGACCGTGCATACCCTGTGGCCTTAAAAACGTGATCCCATATAATCAGTTTTTACGCCTTAGGAGAAGCTGCAGTGATGTTGAGTTTTTCAAGCACAAGCAAAAGAGTCAGAATCCAGATTTACTGCAAGGAGCTGTGATAGAAATCTGTTAGCCAAATCAAAAGAAAGAGCCCTGGGGAGTGATACAGATAAACTCCTAAAACAGAAAGTGTCTAATATGAACTCATATTCTGACCCCATCACTTTTGGGACTGAGTATAATGATTGGGCGGGCAAGACTGGTCATATTATTTTTCAAAATTGGCCTAGCCTAATGGAGATCAGATGGTTAGCAAATCTGTAAGACCCAAACCTCATGTGACTCTTACTGGTACATCTAACCTCATGGACAAACTAGTCATCATGCACCACAAATCCATGGGAGCATCGGAACTGGTTACCACAGAAACCTAAAGGAAAGTTTAAATGTCACAGATGTAACATCTGTAGATATTCTGAACAGGGCAAGGTTTTTACTCACCTGAGTGATTCTAATAAAAAAGTGGACATCAAGGAGTGTTTCACTTGTGATAAAACTTTTGTGGTCTCTGTTTTATGGTGCCCTTGTGGCAAAATTTATGTGGGACTGACATTGTGCAGCCTTAAAACCAGAATTCAAGAACAAGAAAGAAATATTGAGAATAAAACATTGGACACACCAGTAGGGGCACACTTTTATGGGGTACATGAATTCAAATCAGAAGGTTTAAAATTCATGAATTTGTCACATTACCTAGACATGGGGGTAATAGACAGAACTTGCTATTGAGAAGTGAGAGAGAAGGAACTATTACATTTATAAGTTAGGGAGTATTAAATCAGATGGTCTAAATGAACAATGAGATCTCAAACCCTTCTTGCTGCAATTGTAATTTTGGTAACTGACATTCTATTCTCTTTATCATACAGGTATTTGGCTTTCTTCCTTTCCTTGCTACGGTCTGCTGGAAGTACCCACGTGGATTCCCTCAATCAACTTGATCTTACAAATGATTGGGTGTTCATGTGAGATTTTATAGACCTTTTCATTCTGTTTCTTACAGGGACTTTAACATAAATACAGTCCAACCTAAGTGCAGTCTGATATCTGTAAACAATGAGTTTGAAAATATGGCCTGTCTAAGTGGACAACTCTTTTGAAGCCAGCAATTGTTGGAATGTAATGTTATGGATTCTTTTGACTTTGATAAAAATATGCAGTAGTTAAGCAAATGTACATGTTTCTAAGCTATTTTCTATTAATGTGAAGTGTATGTTTTGGTTTGGGGCTTTTTTATACTTTTAAACTATATGATGTGTGACGTCACTGTGTGAACTGGCTACATAAGGGGCTTAGGTATTCTCTCCTGCCACACCCCCTGAGGAAGGCTGCAATAGTTGAAGTACACGGGCAGGCAGCCGTAGCTCAGGCTGAGCATTTTAAAGCACTATACTGTGAGGACTTGCTATTTACATACATTAAAGCATTTCAGATTTAAAAGTATTAGTGATCCTCTGAGTGATTTTTTACTACATCTTGAAGGTCTGGAGTGCTACACCTTGCTGGATTCCTTTCTTAAGGTGGAAGGGATGAGAACTGTTAAACCTTAAAAGGATATTACCTGCTACTGGCTTTCTGCACTACTCTGTAGCTATCTCACCATTGTCCATACCCTAAAATTTAAGAAAATGCCCTCACGATGATTAAAAGAATGTTTGAATTTTAAATTCATTATCATCCAATAACTGTACAAAGGCCTCTGGCTTCTGCTTCAGTATCCTCCCAGATGCCAACAATTTAATCTATAAAAGGACCCCAATATCAAATCATGTCAATAAATGGATTGCTACAGGGCCACAGATGGCCACCTCCTCCCACCAACCCATGAAAAGTTTGGCATAGAAGGGTGCCATTGATGACCCCATAGCTGTAACACATATATGCATGTAGAACATCTTGTTAAACGTGAAGTAGTTTCTTAACAGGATCAGATCAAGTGCCTTAAGAACAAACTCAGGATTAATAATTGCGCCTGTATGGAACTTGCCTATAAAGTAGCGGACACTGCTCAACTCCAAATGATGTTTGATAGTAGTATAAAAGGACATCACATCAATAGTTAGCCAGTTGTAACTAGTATCCCATTTCTGTGAGTCAAGGGCATCCAGGACCGCCATGGTATCTCTTATGGATTAAGGTATTTGTACCATAAGGTCCTGTAAACAGGAATCTATAAATTTCACCAGGTTTTTAGTGAGTGAAGCTACACTCAAAATGATAGGTCTACAGGATGGTTTCTGGAGGTCCATGTGTACCTTTTACAATGTGTAAAACATAAGGAACATTCCCGACTTGTGCACTGGTGTGATTCTGGTAGGGGGCCAATGTGCCAGTGCATCCACAACGTGCTGCATACTGCCCATAATGATATGCTGCGCATCTGGAGGGGCTGTGAAGGGGGCGTGACCATGCATATGGTGTGTAGCCCCATTCAAAGCTTGTCCTAGAGGTGCATCCCTGAGCAAGTCTGGAGATGCACCTCCCAAAGATAAGTCTACTTCAAGTAGACTTAAGTGGCGATCACCCACAGGCAGGCTGCCATACTGCAGACATCAGCATGGCAGTCTGCCACCCTAACAGTCCAGTGTCCCCCGCCTGGATCCCTGGTAGCATGCGGCTCACTGCGGCAGTAATGCTGGAATAACAGCCCCCTCCCTACTCGAATCCCTGGTATCATGCCGCTCACTGCCGGTGGTAAAAATGGAATGACAGTCCCCCCCCATCCTGACCTGATCGCAACAGCGGTGAATCCCGATGACTCCCTGGTGGTCCAGCAGACCCCCTAGCCCCCACCTACTCAGAACCCCCACCATGCTCCCCCCTGTCCCAGAATGGTCCTAACTTCAGCGGGCAGCTCAACCCCACCCACATGCCACCACGGCTGCCCGCTGACAGAGCTGTCTGTGAATGACAGCTACTGTATACCTGGAAGTAGATTGGTGTACCCTGCTGACCAATGGGCTTGCAGTGTGTACCTGTACTCTGTCATTCACAAAGTTGTGGTCGGGGCCAGGAGGAGGTTGCCAGCTTCTCCCCCCCCCCCCGAGACCCAATCCAGAATCCAGTGACTGCTCCCGGGAGTGGCAGACCATCATCGAGCCCCACCAGGCTCAATTTTCCTCCATTTTTGCCCGTCACCCCTTCCTTCTGATGCAGAGATGTCAGATCAAGCCTCCTGACCCATACTGCCTTCCAGCCACTGCCAGAGGGCAATCAGCAAGCAGGACAACTAGGCTCCCTCTCCCTGAGAGAGGAGAGCAGTCCTCCGGATGCTCAATCCTCTATCCCCCCCCTGCTGATCCCCAGCAGCCCGGGCTCACTTCCAAACCCAGGTTGCTGGCATGGCACAAGGTGTAGCGACCAGCACCTCAACCTTCAGCACCACCGGGCCAGCATCACTGCTTATCTTTATAAACTTGGTGGTGTTTTTCACTGATTTAGCAGCCTTGTCCTTCTTGTTTTTCTTTGACGAATCTACAGGTGGCACTGTCGATAGTGAGGAGTGGTGGATCCACAGCAAGCTGTGAGGAGAAAAAGCTGGTGATGATGACAAAGCAGCCTGTGACACACTCTGTTTGCCCTCCATAGTCTTAAGTTTTAAATGAACCTCTAAGGCTTTCTTGCAATGTCTCTGTGTAGCCCTGGTTAAAATCCTGTCAGTTACTTCGGGTCTTCATGTAGTGAAAAAAGTCTGGGCAGCGAAAACACACATCCTGAGCCTCGTCTTTATAAATTTTGACTTGACTACAATGGCAGTAGAGGAACAGTGGTTCCATATCTTTCATCAGTGGCTTAAATGAAGATGTTAAAACAAAAAAGTAAAAGAGGGGGTGCTAATGAGTAGTAGACAGCAAGCTGTGATTCTGTGGAACTCTTTCTAACCAGATTACAAAACATTAAAATTCCACATTAAAACTGCTACAGTTGTAGCCCACTTTTGAATATCTGATATATGAAAAACTATAGAGGAGTGTTTTCTCAGTTCGACCGGGAAGCCACTGCATAATTCAGCCAAATCCACCAAAAAGGAATGGCAGTTATGAGGGTCATAGATCAGTATCTCTCTGGGCTGTCAAAATGGGCACCCGCAGGAGAACAGTCAATGAGCAGGTTTCGGAGGCACTAAATCCAAAGCTTGATAAACTCAAGGGCAAGTTAGAGGAAATAGCTTCCCAATATGGAGCACACTCCACGAAGTCGGAAGAAGTGGAGCAGCATGTTTCCGACTTGGAAGACAGCACAAGATCTCTGCCAGAAAAGGTTGTTCAGTTTGATTGGGAATTGGAGGACTTGCAGGAGCTCCTGGACTACTAGGAATATTATAACAGGCAAAGCAATTTTCAGCTACGTGGGCTGCCTGAAGGTAAAGAAGGGGCCAGCATGGTGGAATTTTGCACTGTTACTCTTCCCAAGCTGCTCAGAATGTCTCCAAAGGTGGTTAGAGTGAAGACTGAGAGGTTGCATAGAGCCCAGGCCCTGCAGCCCCCAGCAGACCTGCCACCCAGGCAGATCATTTTCCACCTGCATCACTTTGGGGACTGGCACGTGATGATGGTGACATATTGCAACATGAAGGAGCCCAACTCTGAGGGCAGTAAACTGTGCTTGCATCAGGATTTCTCACCCCAGTTACAGAACTCCATCCCCATCTTGGATATAATGAGAGCAGCAGATAGACTTTACATTTTCCTGTCCAGCTGTTCTTGAGGTCTGACACAAAGTAGCTACATACACCTTCTGTGACACAGAGCAGGCTGAGGCCTTCATGAATGAGTGGGGCAAAAAGAGGTGGTGAACTGTTTCTGTGGACTTGGCTCATCCTATTTTGTTGTAGCTGCCTTGGTTTGTTAATCCCCTTCCCCTGCATGGGGTCACTGAACTGAACATTGCAGTCCCTAGGAGACCATGCTGTCCAGTCAGTTGGATTCCACTGGCTTTGATTTGCATGGAGGAGACACAGCAATGGATGAATGTGACACAGAAGGATGGGGGAGGGGGATCCCAGCCATCAGATTAAGACATACCCTATCCTCCACTCCAGATAGTCAACAGAACTCTTTGCTGCAAGAACATATGGCCCTATGGAATTGTGAAGAGGGGGCCAGATTCAATCTGTATGTGGACCTCTGTATGGGCCACATGGCAGTGTCTGGTCTGTGAAAACCCACCATGTATGTTCAAATCTGGAAACTGCCCATCTAGAGAATCATATGTGCAGGTAAGGGGGTGGTGAAAAGGTGAGATGCCTTGAATGGTGAGATTTGAATGGTGTAGTTTTATTCCCACATCCCCTCCTGGGCTCCCACTGAATGAGATAGTGTGGTGCTGATGTCAGCTAGCTCTGCTTTGCATAACGGCAGTTCCTACTCAGATTACCAGACTCTCTGGCAAATGGAGAACTGTGAAAAGTGGTAAGAATCTGTCTCAGGGTGGTCGGGGGGGTGGAACTGCATCCTGTGAAGGTTCACTGATGACTGGCATAGATGGTCCCTGGAAGGGTAGGCATGTAGTTATTTTTTGCCACACTTTGGAACCATTATTTGGCACGGGGGGGACAGAGGGGTGGCTACATTGCTGGTATAGGGGGAGATTCCATTTTTGTAGGGCATGACCGCAGTGTGGATCATTCCTAGTCAGTTGGGGGGAAGGGGCTGGTATAAGAGGGGAGTTCCTGTTGCAGAGTGTTCCAATTTGAACCAGTCCATACCTGTGGCTGTGCATGCTCCCTTTATATAGGGGGTCTGTGCTTCTAGTTGGACAGCCTGCAGAAGTCATGAAGGGTTTGTTGTCCTGGTGGAAATGCTTTGCTCTGCTCCAGCAGTATTTCCTCTGCCATAGCTATAATATCCCTTGTCACAAATGCACTCTGCAGGTCAGGCCCTCTGCTCCCACAGTTCCAAACCTCAAAGCGCAATAGTGTGAACAGGAGACAAACAGGGTAACCCTCCTGTCTGTTTTGTGTCCAAATCACCTACTAGCCTCAAGTCCTGGGGGTCAATTGTGAACCTTTTCGTTAGCACACCCAGTTAACAGGCTCAGGTATTTATTCTCTTCAGGGGATGCAATACAATCCTTCACCCAGTGGCACCCAGTCAGGTTCCCAAATGTACCCTTACGACTCAATATGAGACCTAGGTATATTCTTACCATGTCAAGTCATATTTTATTTGTTCTTCCAATACATGATAGTTTTGGACATTAAAAAAACATAATAAATTAATATAACAAATACGTGCATACAATTTGTAAAATACAAGCAAAATATTAAAAACATCAAAGACCAAAATGCTTCCACTGACTAATTTATACAGCAAATTTCTATCAGATTTTATGCTTCTGCTAGTTATAACCTTTTCTGTTAGAGCTAATTACAGATGCAATAAATTTAGTAATCATATCAGCCTCTTCTACTGTCATAGGATGCATTAATATAAATGCAGGGTCATAGTTTGTATCGGCATATCTGATTAAAAATGGTTTTAAGAAACAATCTGTACGATAGTTGTATAAAGGACATTGAACTATGATATGTTCCAAAGTCTCGATGAAACCTCTATTGCATAAACATTTAGTTTCTTGAGAGCTGTCATATGGTACTATGTGATTAAAATAGATGGGTCTGGAAATAATAATACCAAACCTTGCCCACGTAACCATTTTACAAATTCTAGGGGCAACTGGAAGTAGTAAATAATTTAATAGCAGAATTGGTTTTGTATTGGCTAAACCAGAAAACCTGTTTTTGGCTTCTAACCTGTTCCATCTGTTTCTTCTGTGCTAATGCAAATATTTTCCCCTTTATTTTGGTGCTATACAGTTCAGATATTATTATTCCCGATTGATAATCATTCCATAAGTGGATAGAATCAATGTTTTTGAGAGTTGCAATCAACATTTTTAACCAGGGAGAAGAAAATCCATTGATGAGCCATGATCTTTTCTCAGATAGACAAATAAATGGGATATCATTTTTTCCATTATTAATAATTTTTAGCTAGTATGAGACCAATCGTAGGCGCATTATAAATGCTGCCGGAATTCTTCCCAACTCTGAACGAGCAACAGAGTTTGACATAGAGAGAGGAACCTATAAAACAGCTTTGTAACAGTATGTTAATGGAAGTTCTAGGTTGGGTATTTCCTTAGCTCCCCAGACTTCAGCTCCATAAAGGAGGAGAGGGGTAATTTTAGCTTCACCGGCCTTAATTGCAGGCAACACTGAATAACCACCAAATTTAGCATTAAATCATTGTAACACCTTTACTACATGTTTAGCTTTAATAACTTGGTTTTTAACATGTGGGTTCCATAAGCCCATTCTGCAATATTTAATATCCAAATAAGTATAGGATGATACGACTTCAATGAGTTGTTTATTTAAAAGTACATTTTGCTTCCACAATTGATTTCCAAATACTATAATTTTAGTTTTGTTTAAGTTGATCCCTAGTTGAAGTTTGTCACATTTTATTTTAAGCTGATCCAATTTCTGCTGTAACCCTATAGTGGAGAGGGCAAGCAATACCAAGTCGTCCACGTAAGCCAATACACGTATATATGCTTTATTAATTTGGGTGGAATCTGAAGGCAAAGTTACATCAAAGTAAAGTAAATGGTCTACAGTATATAAATGTTAAATAATAATGGGGCTAATAAACACCCCTGTTTCACCCCTTTGTTGGTGGGGAAGTATTCCAAGATATTACCATTATTGTCAAAGCTCACAGAGAGGGTTGTGGATGCACGGAACAGCCTCCCTGAGGAGGTTGTGGAGTCAAGAACAGTGGGGGAATTCAAGAATGCATGGGACAGACATAAGGCAGTCCTAGTGGGGGGTAGGAGGAAGTAGGCTGTTGGTTAACTAGGATCTGCAGCTTATCTGTTAGGTAGGAAAATGGGCAGACTAGGTGGGCCAAGCGGTCCTTATCTGCCATCACATTCTATGTTTCTGTGTTTCAGTATATGTATTGGAGTGCAAGAGGAAAACAGGGACAAGAATGCCTAACGGGAGACCTCTGTTATACAGTATGTTCCACAGAGTTTCTCTAACTACAGAATCAAATGCAGCCATGAACTCTATAAACAATGTGTATATTTTCATTTTTCTATCAGATGAGCCAAAGTGAATATATTGTCTAAAGTGGAAAAACCATGCCGAAAGCCTGCCTGAAATTTGAAGAGAGGACTATAATTATCTACCCACATTTGAAGTTTTTCTAGAAGTTTTTCCAAGAATAGTTTACAACTTATATCTAGTAAACTTATGGGTCGGTAATTTGATGGGATTTGAAATTATCCTTTTTTATGTATGGGAACAATTATGTTTTTAGTCCATGAATGAGGAATAAATCTCTCGTTAAGGCATACATT
Organism: Neoceratodus forsteri; assembly: GCA_016271365.2. Lineage (NCBI taxonomy): Eukaryota > Metazoa > Chordata > Ceratodontiformes > Ceratodontidae > Neoceratodus > Neoceratodus forsteri. Next base: position 72,098,304 of record CM057457.1, read on the forward strand.
AAAAAAATGTACAAAGGAGGGAACCCAATAGTTTTTATGTTCTTTATATATTTCCCCTGGAATAGTATCTGGGCCAGGTGCTTTGTTGTTAGCTAGTTTTGAAATTATGAACTCCACATCACTAACCGTAATAATTAAAGGTTTATATTTTCAGGTTGCATCCAGACTGGAATAAATTGAAAATTTACTGATAGATTATCTTTGGAAAATCATTTTTTAAAGTAAGAGACCCAAGTTTGTTTAGGAACATACACTGCCAAGGAAGAGTGACCTAGTCTCACCCCTCTTGACAACATTTGCCAAAAAGCTTTCGTGTCATTGGCAACAATGGTTTCCTGCATAGCAGCCCATTGTTTTAGTGTATATTCAAGCTTTTTAATTTGAGAAATTTCTTACATATTTTCCTAGCTCTATTTAAATATATGATATTTTCTTTTGTAGGATTCTTGTTAGTAACCCTAATTAATTTTCCTAATTTATGCTTTTCCCTACTACACTGGCTGTCAAACCAGGTGAGAGGAGCAGAAGGTTGATCCTTATAGTTATATATTTTAGAGCTAATAATAGAAAGACATTTCTCACATTCTTTACAAATATTTTGGGCTGAAGTTGAACTTTGTACTAGAGAAAATAGTGAAACCATTTATGAAGAATAAATTGTATCTAGAACCCTGTTCCTGTTAAATGACTTGAGAGATACTTTATATCTACCACTTATTTCCAAGGGGATTGGGTGACAGCCTTTCACTTCGATCATCCAGTGTATCAAATTTCACCACTAAGGTAGCATGATTGCTTTCAGGTCTCATCATTATAGTAAGTTTTTGAAAATACAGGTAGCTCTCTGGAGAAATCAAAAGATAATCAATAACACTATTACCCACTGAAGAAAAATAAGTAGAGGTACCTTCCTGATCTCCATTCACTGTACCATTTAGAATCAGAAGGTTATTGTTAGTGACAAATTCAATGATTTTTTTACCAGTGCTATTAATGGCAGTATCAGTTGACTTTCTTACTCCTAGATCTCCCCAAATATGTTGTTGATTGCAACATAGGTAAGTTATCAAATTTGGCAATACGGGCATTAACCCCCCAAAAAAATACTATATCTATCTGATGTTTAATCAAAAGTATTTCTATTTCTGAGGTTAATTTAGCCCATATATCATACTGTGAGAAAGACTGAAAATTTGGAGAAATATAAACATTTACCGCTAAGAATATAAAACTATCCCACTTAATAACATGTAGTAACAATTCTTTAGTTTGATGAAAAATTATCAATAACCTGCAGACCTTTCCATATTTTTATGAACATTGGCAGACCCCTTTTGGTCTACTATAATATTTCTCTTTTTCAGTTGGTACAAAATAAGATTCATACCCATTTAGAAAAACCTGTTATGTGGCCCAAGTTTCTTGGAATAATAATATTTCAAATTTCTGGGAAAATTCCCTCCAATTGGGATCTGCTAGATTTAGTGCCAATCCCTCAGTTTTCCAGGTTAATAAATTGGCTTCTTCTAACAATACAGATGTCTCTGCCTTGTCTGTTTCATCCAAAGATGAATTAAACAGAGTAAGTTCTGTTGGTTTAGCCAGTCACCAACCATCCTTAACATCTCTTTTCAGGTTAGAAGAGTTTTCAAATTCCAGGAAATCCACAATGTGGACTTGGGCTGTATCTAACTTAAACAGATTTTGCTTTATGGCAGCATATAATTCAGCAGAATTTATTAGAATATTAATTTGGGTCCTTATATCACCAGTATATACTCTATTCACCGATTCCAAATCAGAGGAGTTGATGTCAATGTTTAAACAAGAGGCCAACAGAGTACAAATATAAGATGCCAACATCTGGCAGTTTTCCCCCTCAAAATGATCTATACCAAAGGTGGACAAGCATTTTATGTTATTCTCCTTTTCAAAATTCCAATTTAAAAGAGTCAGTGTTGTACCAATAATTCCAGGAGTAAATAAAGTGGGCATTTTGTTCAGACCATATGCATATTTCTAAATAGTAGTCCAATGTACAGGTGATGATATTAATATTCCCAATTTATCCAAATATTGTTGTTTTGCCCATATCTTTTTAGCAATGTCCATAATTGATAAGGCATATGCAGGATTGTTGGCAGCAGATCTATCTCTGTAAACAAACTTGACAACAACAGCAACCTCTGATAGTTTAAGTTCAACTTGAAATAAATGTTTAATAAGATCCAACAGGGTATTATCTGTTTCATATGATTTAATGAAAATATTGTCAAATTTGTAAACTACTTCTTTTCCTGTGATTATTTCTTTGCTAATTTGGATATTAGATTGCTCCTTAGTACTTATTAAATATGTGCTGTCTTGTTTATCTGTCGGCTTTGCCAAATCCTTAGATGTATTCTCCATCTGAACAAGAGCAGTATCAGACTGTGGGTCCGCTCCAGGTCTGCAATTTCCTTCTAAACTAGCAGCAGTAGATAATGAGTTTTGAAAATCGTACACCTCAGAAGTAGAACCTAAATGATCCTTTACTGATGGATTATCAGTTGGTAGATTCTACAGCATAGGGGTAGATGACTTTTCCCCTTTTTTATTATCTGCTGGATAAATGGTATTTATAGTATGCCCCCCCTTTTTTAACATTTCTTGTTTGCTTTTCTAGATTTTTTACCCTTCTTTTTCCCATGTCTCTTTGGAGAGGTAGGAATATGTATGGAGGGGAATGAAAGATTTCTGTCTCTTCCTTTTAAATTTGCTGCTTCCAGTTCATCTATTCTCTGTAGAAGTTCAGCAAATCTATCTAAAAAAAAGGCCTGTCAGTCCTTTTGTGAGATGTTTAAGTTCATTGTATGCTTCTAACAATACAATGTTGGGCATTATTGGATGTGCTAAGGCCTTAATTGTATATTGAGAGATGGTATCTGGACATTGTGCTAAGAACTCAGGGCTATACTTATTTTTTCCACTTCTTCATCTAATCTTTTAAAAACATCGTTTGGAGAACCAGCCAAAAATGACTGGTCTTCAGACAGAGAAGGAGGGATATCATTACTAAAATTACTAGTATTAATATCCAGCGGGCTAAAAAGGTTCAACCTAGTTGGTTGAAAAGAGATCTTTACCTCCTCTGACAAATTCCCTTTTTCCTCCCTTGTTTCAAAAAGCGGGTCTTCACTATTGTTCTTTTTTTCTATGGATGCAGATGACTTGTTTTTATCAGACTTAAGGGTCCTATTTCTACAGGGGGAAAGAAGTCAGTAATCTTACCTTGTAAACATTGTCTGGATTTAAGAACATTAGGAGCCTGCATGGAACAAAAATGGATGAATTGCAAGTATTACTGAATAAAGAGAACATCGATATAGCTGCAATAACAGAAACTTGGTGGGATGATTCCTCCAACTGGAATACCAATATACCAAGGTATACAACCTATTATAAGAACAGAATAGGAAAAAAGGTGGGGTGTTAGCCCTATTTATCAAAAATGGTATTATATTTAAACCAATAGAAGAAACAGAAAAGACAACTTGTGAAATTATCTGGATGGAGTTAATCAGGAATAAACAACCTAAGCTACTCATTGGCTTATGTTTCAGGCCCCCTGACACTAACCAACTTGTACATCAGGACATCCTAAATAGTACAAATAATAAATCTAATTATAAAGAAACAATATTATTGGGAGGTCTAAATCTCCTGGGTATAAACTGGGATGAGGCCACAGGCAGTAATAATCATGAAAATTCACTCCTGGATGTATGTTCCACAAATTGGCTCTACCAATTAATTAAAAAAACAACCAGGAACAACAATAGTCTAGATCTACTCCTGACTGATGTTCCCGACAAAATTAGTAATATACAAATTAGAGAGCCAATTTCAAGCAGTGATCACATGACTATAACTTTTGACATTGATATACATATAAAACCTGAATTAGGGAAAACTGTGTTTAAAAACTATAATAAAGCACATTTTGACCAATTAAAAAATTATCTCTGGGATTGGAACTGGGATAATGGGTCTAACTCCCCAACCGAGCTCTGGATAAGAGTTAAGAATAAAATTCTAGAACTCGAGGCTAAATATGTCCCAAATAAGGTTACCTACAATAAAAAAGGGTAAAATCCCTTTGTGGATTACCCCCAGCATAACCAAATTAATCAGGCAAAAAAGAGGGTATATAAAATCATGAAAAAGGACAACAGTGATTATAATGAATGGAGATAAAAGACACTCTTAAAGAATTGTAAAAACAAGATTAAACTAGAAAAAAAAAGGTTTGAATTTAGATTAGCCTATAGGAATGATGGAGGTAAAAGTTTTTACTCTTACATTAATAGCAAAAAAAAAAACCACCCAAGACTATAGGACCCCTGACTATAAATTCAAAGGAAGTCACTGCTCCCCAGGCTATTGCTAAAGAATTTAATGAATACTTTAGTTCAGTCTTTAACACAAAAAATACAGTCAATAATATACCTCCTGGAAACAAGGCTGATAACCTTTTGGAGATGTCCAAAACTGAAATCTTGGACAAACTGAATTGCATTAATAAAAATAAATCCCCTGGACCTGATAAATTGCACCCAAGATTACTTAGGGAAATCAGGAATTGGATGGTGGATCCACTCCATAAAATATTCAATATGTCCTTAATGTCTCATGAGATAACAAGTGACTGGAAGATGTTACTGTTACCCCAGTCTTTAAAAAGGGTAATCATGGGGACATCTCAAACTACAGACCCATTAGTCTGACTAGTATTCTGGGAAAGATCTTTGAATCTTTACTTAAAACTGAATTGGAAGATGAGTTAAAAAAGGGATTAGTAGAGCATACACAATACAGTTTTAAGAACAATAGGTCCTGCTTATCTGGGAACTTAATTTTCTATGAGTACATTAGTAAAGCTCTTGAGAGCAATATGCCAGTGGATGTTGTCAACTTTGATTTCTGTAAAGCCTTTGATAAAGTGCCACAAGACACTTTAATAACTAAAATGAGGACACTGGGAATAAATAACACAATTATCAACTGGGTGAAAGAATGGTTGAATCACTGCACCCAGAGAGTATGCATTCGGGGGTACATGTCTGACTTATGCCCTGTTACCAGCAGAGTGCCCAGTAGTCAGTATTGGGCCCAACACTCTTCTCCATTTTTATATCTGACCTGACCACTAATATAAATAGTTTTGCCATCAAGTTTGCAGATGATACTAAGCTAGCCGCTCAAGTTAAAACTGAGGATGATATTCTGAATCTTGTAAACGACTTAAAAATATTAGAGGACTGGGCTCATAACAATCATATGACATTTAATATTAGTAAATGTGTCATTATGCATATGGGAACTACAAATAAGTGAAATCAGTATACACTAAACGGTCCTGTATCATCTCCTGTTGCACAGCAAACTGACCTTGCAGTAATAATCACCTCTGATCTATCCTTCAGCAGTCATTGTAATCATGTCATAAATCATACAAATAGACTCATAGTAAGTATTAAAAGGAGTGTTACTTCAAGAAACTGGGTTTGCATTTTGCCACTGTACAATACCTATGTAAGACCATATCTCGATGATTGCTGTCCCCTGTGAAGCCCATATCTGAGAAGGGATATTAATAGTTGGAGGGGGTGCAGAGGAGAGTTACAAAACTCATTACTAATATGCATGATAAAGGGTACATTGTAAGGCTGGACTAATTAAATCTGTACTCCCTAGAGCAGCGAAGAATGAGAGGGGATCTCTTATTAATGTACAAAATATCAACTGACAGAGATCTAATATCTGAAATATGTATGTCTTTTAACCAACATGACTGTGATCTTAGAAGTCACAAGCAGCAGTTAGCAATCACGTACCCAAGAACTAATAAAAGGCGTTCTTATTACACCCAAAAAATTATCCCCCTATGGAATTCATTACCTAGTTTAATAATAGAATCTAATAACTTAAACAACTTCAAACAAAATTTAGATTGCTATCTATTATAGCTCTGGGTGGTTGTACCAGCTTGGCTGGAGATATACATATATGGGCTAAGGCCTTCTGTATGTCTGCCTTTCCTAGTATGACTCCTAGTAAATTATTATGTAATGGTTTACTTTTATTAAAAGAAGTTATGGGGGATGATACGTGGGAAACGTAGGAATATTTTGAGTCCTGCATCTCATTTCCCCTAACAAATTCAGTGATACTGGAATATGGTTTAAAGGGGCGCTCACCATCTCACTGTTTCCCTACTGATACTGCTGTAGAGAAATAGTTGTGCAAGAAGTAGGGGGTGATCTTAAGGATAAGGTGCTTGCCTAATAATCAAGTGTCACCTCCTCCTTAATACAGTTTAAAGAGCGAGGTGATCCCACCAAACCCTTGGGGATTAAAGACGATAGGGTCAATTCCTGTGAATAAACCCAGCAGTTTTTCCTTTTTTCTTTTTCCTTTTGCTGTAGATTTCTAGTGTTTTTTTTAACCAATTCTTTTCTACTCTAGTATACATAATTGAGAAAAAGAATATATATATATATATATATATATATATATATATATATATATATATATATAATAAACAAATTTCAGTTAAAATAGTAAAAACCAGTACTTGAACATATATATTATGACAGCAGCACGAGAAAAAAATTCTCTTTCAGAGCCCTAGATACTTTTAAATTGCAAATGACACACAAATTATATGAAAAGATGACAACATATAAAAAGTTATTGAAGCATTTAAATCTTAACCCTTAAAATCTGAATTTGCAGAGCTTTTACAAGTGTCTTATTGATGTGCTTACAGTAATTTGCTAACTGCTTGTAATTAAATTTCACTTCAGCAGAAAGCCGACCATCCACCATCCGTCACGCATCCAAAATTCAAAAGGGATCAAGAGAAGATTGTGAAGGGAACAGAATAAAGTCTGGCTTTTCAGTCCTGCAGTCTTTTCCTTGTTCCCATGTGCAAGTTATAATCCAGCAATCAATTTGACTATCCATGTGGCCCGGTGGAATGCCTGGAGAGGTAAGCACTGGGACGTCCTCCCTTTCGCTCTGTAGAACAACACTAAAGGGTATGTGACAAAAAGAAAAAGAAAGAAATAACTAGAACACTAACTGGGAGCACTACAATATTATATTCAATTTTATCATCAGTGTTTAATAATTCCTGGCACACTAGAAATTCAACAATAAATCCAAAAAAAAAAAGAAACCTTTAAAAAGAAAAACTTTAAGAGTTTTGGAAGCTTAAAAACAAATTACATTTATAAAAACATAAATTAGGGTGCAAGTAGGTCAGATATAAAGTGCTTCTGCAATCTGATAAAATATTAAAGCAAAACTTACATTTTGGACATGTTTTTATTTAAGAGACGATACTCCATAAACGCTCCAAAAAATAGGGAAATTTGTTCAAAGTTTTCCCACTAAAATGGTCCACCATATCACTGTTCCACAATAATTAGTGTGAAAACTGGGTATTCGAGCAATGAGAAAAACAAAAAGAAAAGCAGCTTTTTTTAATTCCGATTAGTGGTACTGAGCTTCCTTATCTAAGGAATAAAAAAGCAAAGTGAAAAGAAAGCTCTTTTCAGCAATCTTTTTCAGCAGTATTAAATAACAAACCCTCTTACCTTGGTCAAAAATTCAAACCAGGGTTGGCTATGGTACATGAGTTCTTTTCTCTTGTCACAAGCGTAGCACTAAACCTCCTAGCTCACCACAACATAGAGGAATACTAAATTAACTCAGCACCTGCATTTATTTCCTGCCATATACTCGTGACGTCGCTCTCAATGAAATAAGGTACAGGTTACACTAGGTGTTACTAGATGGTAATTTAACCCCCTAGGGTTTCCTTTTCCAGTTAGATCTGAACTGGCTAATAATTAGCCAATAAGGATATTAATTTGCAGAGTATGCAAAAAATATGCGCTTCTAAACTCCTCTGATTTTTTCTTTACTGTTTTGTTGCTGTTTTTTTTTTTTTTTGCCCACAGCTGTTTCTTTCTTTCTTTTTTCCTTCTATTTTACTCCACCAGGATATATCTTAAATCAATTTACAACTGAGATCATTCATCTGGCTCTCTGGCTCTCCGCATGTCTGTTTTTTTTTTTTTTTTAGAAGAAACAGAGCCAGCTCCAAACGCGAATACATGAGTGCAGAAATCAAATAATCGGATATATTCAGAATTAGAGGTTTGTTAACCCACTCATGACCTGGTATCCTGTATAGAGTGACCCTGGTATGGATCTATACTGGTAATTATTAAAAAACCTTGTTTTAACAAAACTGCTTACTCAAAAAACAAACAAACAACAACAAAAAAAACCCGCAAAGTATACCAACATGCACAAATAAATATTACGCACAATACCATATACAATACTATATAGATCCAAAGTTATAAAAATAAAATTAAAAATCAGTATATCAACAAACAACTTGGGCAGCAGCCCTTCTAAACTCTTCGCGAGCGACCCAAAATTTCACCTCTACAAATTCTAATCTTCGAAGGAGGAATTAAGCACTAAATCCCACGTATATTTAACTTTGGAAAGCAAAGGAGGCCAAATGGATAGTACCCAATAAAAACAACATGTTTAGGGGAAGTGAGAGTTGAAAAGAAAAAAAACTAATAGGGCTATTATAACCTCACGGCAGTCTCCTGACTGACAGCTCTCCATGGAGCCCTCCTTGCTTGCTTGTGGAGACCTGTCCCACCACTACTGGCAATGGGGACCTAGCCCACAGTCCCCTCACAGGCGTTTGGAAGACAGGACACAGAACTGGAATAAAATAGTTGGTCAAGTCGTCCTTGAAAGAACCGATACATTTGCCTTCAGGTATTGTGATGCAACAGTGGCATACATGTTATAAGGCAAAAAAAAACCTTATAAGGTTCCTGCTTCCACAGCTGTCAGCATGTGTAGCGTGCAGTGACTCTCCACTATCCGCTTTTGTAACCTCCCCTCAATGGGGCATCCTTCCTGTATCAAGGAAGTACTTCTTACTTTTAGCAAGATAGTAACACACCCTTTTTGAGTAGTAAACTGTTTCAGAATGTCGCAGTACAGTTCCAGCCTCCACATGAGAAGGAAAAACTCCAACAGGATTTAAGAGAACCAAATAAAAGGTTTACTAAGATTAAACAATAGATAAAATACAAACCATACATAGAACAGATATCCTGTACTTACAGTCCTAAAATAATTTGGAGTTACAGAACAAAACACCTGTGTACTTAAAGTTCTATCTGTATACCTATGTTTTACAAAAGTGCCTTGTTTTCAGTCCACCAAAGGAAGTGTGTCCTTGAATTTCAGAAAGGACTTCTGCACTATTCTCTCAGATCTGGCAATAATTAAAGTTAGTCTCTCTCTGCCTCCTTGGGAGGTCACAGCACCCATGAGGTCACTGTTAGCTCTGTGACCACTCTGTAATCTGAGTATGAATATTCAAAAAGGATATTATTTTTCTGCTGGCTGGAAATCAGCAGTTACCAATAAAAAATATATATGACAATCTCTTTACAAGCAGGTTCCTTTGATGGCTCATAAACCTACATCCTGTCACCAGTTCACAGAGGGATCAGCCCTTCAAGGGCCATAAAATGCATACATTGGACCCAACTTCAAAAGGAATATTTTTACGATGTCATCACCTGGCATTTTGGAAGGAAGTCTTTAATTAGAGCTTCCACTGGCCAATGTTATGACAGCCTGCTGACTCAGTCACACTGACACCTTTGAGTCAAAAAGGTCACTATTACTACTGCAAGGCTGTTTTCTTTTCTGAGCATTTGCATACCATATATTTTGCATCACAATTTATAAATATAATAATAAGCAGGTGGCAGAGCGTCACACCCCTCCCCTCCTAGACTGAATTTGAGGGCTCTATCCCTGCAATGGGATGAGTTCCCCAAAGTCAGTTCATAGCTCAAATTGACATGAAAGTCCATCTGCATTTTCATTTTCTGCCCCTGCCCTGTGTGAGACAGTCATACCATACCCTTGCAAGGCAAGGCTCCATCTTAACAGCCTACCATTTGTTTTACCCATTTGTGCCAGCCAAACCAGGGGGTTGTGGTCAATTTGTACCTCAAAATGCTGTCTGTATAGGCATGGCTCTAACTTCTTTATGTCCACACCATGGCAAGACACTCTTTTTCCACTGTAGAGTAAGCCTGCTCCCTGGGAAGCAACTTCTTACTGAGGTACACTACGGGATGATCTTTCCCTTGGTTGGATGTCTGACTCAGCACTGCCCCTATACCAACATCTGAGGTGTCAGTCTGGACTACAAAAGGTCTACTATAGTCTGGACTTGCCAATACAGGAGCACTGTACAGTGCCTCCTTCAGTCTTGTAAAGGCTTGTTCACAGGCTGGTTCCCAGGTAACTTTCTTATGCATCCCTTTCTTTAACAGGTCAGATAGGGGAGTGGCCAGGGCACTGTAATTTGGTACAAATTTCCTATAGTACCCTGCTGTCCCTAGAAAACTCTGAACCTGTTTCTGTGTTTCAGGTCTGGGCCATGCCTTGATTGCCTCTATTTTTGCTTGGTTAGGATGGAGCTGTCCCCGGCCTACAATGTGCCTGAGGTATACCACCTCAGCCATGGCCACCTGGCACTTCTCAGCTTTTACAGTGAGTCTGGCTCTCTGTATCCTGCCCAGCACTTCCCTAAGGTGGGACAGGTGTTCCTCCCAGCTGGCACTAAAGATAGTAATGTCATCAAGGTACGCCACCATGTACTCCTCAGCACCATTTAACACCTGGTTCACCAACCTTTGGAAAGTGGCAGGGGCGTTCTTCATTCCAAAAGGCATTACTTTAAATTCAAATAACCCTATCGGAGTGATGAAGGCTGTCCTCTCCCTAGCTCTGGCAGTTAACTCTATCTACCAATACCCCTTTGTCAGGTCAATAGTTGTAAGGTATGTCGCCCCTCCCAACTTATCCAGGAGTTCGTCCATCCATGGCATTGGGTGGGCATCTGACTTCATGACTGTACTGAGTCCACAACAGTCCACAAAAAATGAGTAGAGCTATCTAGCTTGGGGACCAGGACTATGGGTGAGGCCCATGGGCTGTGGGATTTCTGGATTACCCCTAAAGTCAGCATTTCCTCCACCTCCCTCCTAATGTCCTTTTGGACAGCCTCAGACACCCGATATGCCATCTGCCGTATGAGCACTTGCGTCCCTGTCTCCACATCACGTATCACTAAGGGGGTTAGTCCAGGTTTGGCGCTAAACAGTGGGGCAAAGTCTGCTAACACCTCCCTTACTTCCTGGATCTGTTCTGGAGTCAACTGGGGTGACATTTTAATTGTCTTCACAGAGGACTCCTGCTTGCTTTTTTCTAGCAAGTCCAGAAGAGGGTCTCCTTCATCCATCCCCTCCCCAGGACTACACACTGCAAACACCATTTCAGCCCTATTAGCATATGGCTTCATCATGTTGACATAGTACATTCTTTGTGTATGTCACCTGTCAGGTAGCTCTGTAATGTAGTTTACTTAATTTACCTGTCTGACTACTTTGCACAGTCCTGCCCATTCAGCCTGCAGCTTGTCTTTCTGGACTGGGATTAAGACCATGACTTCCTGACTCACAGTGTACGAGCAAGCAATGGCTCTGCGGTCGTACCACACCTTTTGTTTTTTTGGGGCAGCTGCCAGGTTGCTCTGGGCTGTCCCCATAAGCCCCTTCAGCCTTTCCCTAAACCCAAGGATATAATCCACTATGGGAGTTCCCTGGGTGGCATGCTTGCCTTCATAGTCCTCCCAGATCAAGTCTAGGGGCCCACATACCAGGCATCCATATAAGAGCTCGAATAGGGAAAACCCTGTCGACTCTTGTGGCACCTCCCTGTATGTGAACATCAGGTGGGGAAGGTATTTCTTCCAGTTCCTCCCATGCTGTTCAGCAAACACTTGAAGCATTGACTTAAGGGTACCATTGAATCTTTCCACAAGCCCATTGGCTTGCGGGTGATAAGGTGTTGTGTGTTTCTGCACCACCCCACACTTCTCCCACAAACATTTCATCACGTCCAACATTGAAGGAACCCTCTTGATCAGTGATAACCTCCTGCAGAAACCAAACATGGGAGAAAATCCCTAGCTGGGCATCTGCCACTTTGTCTGTCCTCGGTGAGGATAGGGTGACTGCCTCTGGGTACCAGGTTGCACAATCCACCACAGTTAGGATAAACCTCTTCCTGGAGGAGCTAAGGGTATTGAAAGGCCCCACAATATCCATTCCCACCTTCTAGGATGGCTCCTCCAATATGGCCAAAGGAAGTAGGGCGGCTTGGGTTCTCTTACCTGCCTTCCCTATTTCTTGACATCGGTGACAAGACCTGCAATACTCCTTCATCTGCTGTGTGAAGTTGGGCCAATAGAAATTCTGGGCCAACCGCTGCATAGTACATGCAATTCCCAGATGACCAGACATGGGAATATCATGTGCAATCTTGAGCAACTGTTCATGGTACCTCTGGGGAATGACAAACTGCCTACCACCCATCGCCCCTCCTTCTGTCTTTACATCCTGCGTGTACAGCCGTCCGTTGTCCCAGAAACCTTTATGTTTCCCGTCACCTCCCTGTGCTCCATCAGAGTCTGCCCAAGCCCTCAGCTTCTCTAAGCTAGGGTCACTTTTCTCAGCAGTTGCAAACTCCTTACACATTCCCAAGGCATGGGAAATGTCCCCTCCAGTTCCAACACTAGGGTTCCTAGTTCTAGCAACAGGGCATTCAGGGTCACTGCCATCCCTAACCCTCTGACTATGGGTCACACCTCCCTCCTTTGCATAACCCTCTGTAGCTGTCCTGTTAACTACTACCTGGGGAACATCTACCCCCTTTCATTATTTTCCATATCAGGAGACACAGGCTGGGGAACCAACCTCCCAGTGGTTTCCACAGGGGTGTCTATGGGGTCCAGTGAAGTACAATTGACCTTAGCTGCTTGACTGTGGGTAACTGCACACACCATCCCCTGTTGGAGATTTTTCCCAATAATTACATCTACAGCCAAATGTTCTGCCTACGGCAACCTTTTGCACAGTCCCCTCATCTCACCCCAGTCCAGGAGAACACTAGCAAGTGGAAGGGTTGTCTCCTCCCCAGTGAATCCTCATACAGTCACAAACTGATTGGGTATAAGCTGTTCAGGCCCTACCAAATCCCTTTTTATCAAAGTCAGGGACACACCCCCGTGTTCCTCAACCCATGTGCCTGTACCCTATTCACAGTGACTGGGTGTATGTGTTCCCTCATGTTTACTGGCATGCTTTCAGGGACACACAAACAACCCACTTCTTTCCTAGCACTACTCTGTGCACTCTCTGCCCTTCCTGAACACTGCCTGGCAAGGTGGCCAGGTTCTTGGCAGACCCAACATTCATTTCTTTTCTTAGGCAAATCTTTTCTTTGTAACCTGGGGCTACCAGGTTTTGGTGGTGGCAGTGAGGGTTTTAGCTGCCCTGAAGGCACGCTTTTCCCCTTCTGCACTGCCACGCCCACCCCATTCCCTCTCAGAGCAGATCTGTTCCTGGCTTAGTGGTCTGAGAGTTCAGCAGCCTCCTGCACTGTTTTTGGATCTCCGTCTTCCAGCTCTGCTGGGCATGTCCACAAAAACTGCTCTAAAAGTACATTTTCAATTTTCTTTAGAGCCTGCTTCAATACCTTCCCACCAATGTTTTAAAAACTGACGTTGTTTCATGGCTAGCTCCTTGTAGCTCATGCCAGGGCTTCTCCTGAGCTTATGGAACATAACTCTGTAGACCTCTGCTGTTAGTTCATATTTTTTGAGCAGGGCAGCTTTAAGTTTACTGTAATCATTACTGTCCTCATTATCTATTTGACTCAGCGCATCCCGAGCTTTCCCGGTAAGTAGCGGGGATAGCTGAAAGCTCCAGGATCCTCTAGGAATATTTGCCTAAATACATACTTTTTCAAAGGAATTTAAAAAGGCATCCATATCTTCCCACTCTTTAAATTTAGCTATCAATTTAGAATTTAATTTGTAACCCAGTCCTGGAGTCCCAGTTAACCCCAGGCCACTTACCTGCTCTGGTGCTGGTGTTTGGTGTCATAGCTTCTCCAGTTCATGTTGCCTCTGACACTCATGCTCTTCTGGCTCAGTCTCTCACTGAAGCTGTCACTCTCTTTCCTCTGGGTCTCACTGCTCTCACCTCTCTTCTCTATCAAAACCCAGCTCCATTCTCCACAACTCCATCTGCAGCCTGAGCTCTTCTGGCTTCAGAATGTTGGTGACCTTCCCCTGCTGATGTGGCCCTTCACTTGCACTGGTCCTGCTGTCCTCCTCACCAGATCTGGACACTGCACTGAACCCTGTCCCCTCCATGCTCAAGATTTGGTCCTTTCCAGTCATAGACTGTGAATCGAGGTCTTGTGCATCAGCTGCCACAAGAGCCTCCATGAGATGCTTTTTGACTCTGCCTTCGTGCTGGACTCCTCTCTCAGCACAACTGCCTCGGGTAGTCTGCAGTGTACTCACTGTAGTTGGAAGTCATCTTCTTCCATATCTATGGCTACACTACCTTGCACCTGAAAAAAATAAAACAGGTAGGGAACTTGGACTGTATACACAATTATATAGTTCTATTTACTTTTTAAAAATCACTGCCTTATTTTGCGTGTGAGCTGTACAGTATTAATCTGACACACAGGACTCTTAAAGCTCGTGTTACCAAATACTTTGAAATCACACCACTGCCAACCAAATCAGTCACAAACGTGCTCCGCAGGTCAGGCCCTCTGCTCCCACAGTGCCAAACCTCAAAGTGCAATAGTGTGAACAGGAGACAAACAGGGTAACCCGCCTATCTGTTTTGGGTCTGAATCACCTATTAGCCTCGAGTCCTGGGGCTCAAATGTGAACCTTTTTGCTAGCACACCCAGTTAACAGGCTCAAATATGTATTCTCTTCAGAGAATGCAATACAATCCTTTACCCAGTGGCACCCAGCCAGGTTCCCAAATGTACCCTTATGACTCAATATGAGACCTAGGTATAGTCTTACCTTTAGCAAGATAGTAACACACCCTTTTCACACACATTTTCAGAACATTTCAATACAGTTCCATCCTGCACATGCAAAAAAAAAAAAGACTCCAACAGGATTTAAGAGAACCAAAAAAAAAGGTTTACTAAGATCAAGGCCGCTGGAATTCTGAGATTCTGCGGTTGTGGAATTTTCCACAGAATTTGCATCATGCCACAGAATTCATTGTTTTTGGTGAATTTTCATTCAAATATACAGTTTTTCCACAGTGCCAGGTTTCCATACCCATCTTGCTTATCCTGAAGCCCCTCCTCTATGCTTGGCAGGTGATGTCATCTATGACATCATGTCATATTTTAGCCAATGGTAGGACTGCATTCTGCCACAAAAATGAATAAATCATGCTGCAGAAACCAGAAAATGCTGCCACAGAAGCCTAGGAGCCCTGCTGCAGAAATCAGAAAATTCTGCCGCAGAGCACTAGGGGCCCTGACTAAGATTAAACAATAGATAAAGTACAAAACATACATAGAACAGATATCTTGTACTTACAGTCCTAAAATAATTTGGAGTTACAGAACAAAACACCTGTTTACTTAAAGTTCTAGCTGTATACCTATGTTTTACAAAAGTGCCTTGTATTCAATCCACCAAAGAAAGTGTGTCCTTGAATTTCAGAGAGGGCTTCTGCACTATCCTCTTAGATCTGGCAATAATTAAAGTTAGTCTCTCTCCGCCTCCTTGGGAGGTCACAGCACCCATGAGGTCACTGTCAGCCCAGTAACCACTCTGTAATCTGAGTATGAATATTCAAAAAGGATATTATTTTTCTGCTGGCTGGAAATCAGCAGTTACCATTAAAAAAATATATATGACAGTGTATTTGCAAGCAGGTTCCTTTGATGGCTCATAAACCCACATCCTGTCATCAGTTCCCTTCTAGGTATGAAAACCAAGTGGGATCAGCCCTTCAAGGATCATAAAATGCATAAACTGGACCCAGCTTCAAAAGGAATATTTTATGATGTCGTATCACCTGGCATTTTGGAAGGAAGTCTTTATTTAGTATTTCCACTGGCCAGTTTTATGACAGCCTGCTGACTCAGTCACACTGACACCTTTGGGTCACAAAGGTCACTGTTACCACTGCAAGGCTGTTTTCTTTTCTAAATAGACATTCACATACCATACATTTATATCACAATTTATAAATATAATAATAAGCAGGTGGCAGAGCATCACATCCCTCAGAGTGAGGGGAAGGGCAGTATCCTTTATTGCTAGAGTAGTCACTAAGGTTGTTTCTTGAGAATAATGGCATTTGCTTCAGTTGCACATATTGGGGGTGGAGGGAAGGAGTCAGGGCATGATGGGAGGGAGCTGTTCATTATTAGCAGTCATACAGGAGGAGGAGGAGGAGGAGGTTTTGTATGGTGTCTGTGTATAGTAGTGATTCACCAGTTATACCTGGGGATTTACTATTGGTTACAAGATTGTGTGAGTTTATCCATTTTGTGCATACCTAGACATGAACCTTGTTGTGCTGTTATGTTTGTTGTTCTATGCTAAATGTTATTCCCACTCTATATATTGCTATCTTAACACAATGTACCATGGATTGAAATTGGTTACATGCCACATTAGGGGGCTACGTGAGTGTGACAAAAGGGAGAAATGCTCACAATGGGGATCGAAGTCTACATAACAATGGTTTCCTGGAATGTGTGAGGGTTCTTGTCCCCTATCAAATAACAAAAAGTATTGACTGCCCTTAAACGCCAGCACACATGTGTATCTTCTGCAAGAAACACACCTCAAGATGTCTGAGCATGCTAAACTAGTAAGTGATGGGTGGGGGCCTGTTTTGCAGCCACTTATTCATCTCATAAAAGAAAGGGATTGCCATCCTGATAAATAAACATTTGACATTGCAAATATAAAAAACAGTCATTGAGCCTGTGGAGGGTAGATATATATTTATTGAAGGGGAATTATATGGAGAAGGGGTAACCTTTGGGAGCATATATGCCCAGTTTTTTGATGCAGGCCTCCAATACAGGCTGTTGGATACCCTCAGTCAGGAACAGTTTCCAAGTCTTATTTTGGGGGGATTTTAACTGCTTTATGATCTCAAAGTAGGACCACTTGGGGGGGGGGGAGAGCAACATAAAAGGTGCTATGGCTATGTGGCAAGTCTGTATGAGAGGCTTAAACATGATTGATGGATGGAGAACAGCTAACCCAAGTGCAAGGGAATACACTTTCTATTCAGATACTCACAGGTCCTGGTCAAAGTTAGATTATATCTTTATACCCAGAGTGCCACACCACAGAAAGGGGACAGAGGCCCATAGCCTGACACACATGTTGGATCATGCTATGGTTATCATGACCTTGTCAGCAATAGGATAATGAGAGGGGGGTCCCACCTCATGGTTTCCAACTTATATGCTGGTGAAGGAGGAGTTTAAAGCCATTCTTAAGGAAAAGTGGGAGGTCTACAAGGCCACGAACCAGGCAACAGCCTCAACAAAACAGATGCAATCGGAGGCAGGGTAAGCCTACATTCATGGGGCAATTATTGGATATGCTGCAAGGCTTAAGAAGGTGAGATGGGAGAAGAGAAGGGGATTGGAAGATAAACTAAAGACACTGGAGAAGAAAATAGTTGCAGATAGACACTGCAAGAATTGACAGTGGCGAGGGGGGGCTCTACACTTAGTCCTTATGGGTAAGGATAGAAGTAACTTGTTGTTTGTTAGGCAAAGAATGTTTCAATGGGGCAACAGACCTGGCTCAATGCTGATGAGACTGGCAAGGGGAAGGGGAGGATCTACCCATATCCCAGTTATTAGGGAGAGATGTGGGAACCTGGTGTGTAAAGGGTCTCAGCGCAGGAGGACCTTCTGATAGTTTTATGAAGAGTTGTGCAAGGGTGAGTGTAGTATCAGGTTGGTGCAGGTGTGTACTTTCCCAGATGGCATTATGCTCCCTATTATATCAGAGGAGCACAGAGAAAGGCTGGGAGCAAAGATCTCGAAGGAGTAATTACTGCATGCCATAAGGGGTCTGAAATGGGGAAACAGGGGGGACGAGATGGGGTTGTAGCTTAATATTATAAGGAATTGTGTATACTCTAGTGGAGCCTCTACAAGACATGGATGAGGAGGTCCGGGAGGAGGGGGGCTGCCAAGACTTGTTCGGCCTACATTTGTGTGTTGCTGAAGCTGGGAAAATAGGACCCTCAAGAATCTGCACTGTACCACCTCATCTCCCTCTTAAACTGTGATCTTAAAAATTATAGTTAAGATTATGGCCTGGTGCCTCAAGCAGGTGCTTCCTGTTTTGGTACTTCCAGATCAAACAGTTTTTGTTCAGAGCTGTCTGTCATACCACAATATGCATCAATTACTAAATGTGGTGCATTGGGGTTCTCGGCATCCTGGACAAGCCCGGGTGCTGTCCATGTATGCTGAGAAGTCCTTTGGTCAAACAGAATGGGACCTCTTGTTTGAGACCATGGGGTGGTGCGGTTTAGGAGAGGAGTTTGTGGGTCTGGGCACTTGCTGTATAGAGCCCCTGTGGCATGGATCTTGGTGAATGGGGTCCCTTTGGATGAGTCTTGGTTTTATAGATGTATGCGACAGAGGTGCCCCCACCGCCATTCATATTGGCTACAGAGCACCTGGACATTATAATATGGGAAACATCAGATATTCGGGGGGGGTGACACATCAGTCAGGGGGCCAACATAAGATTACATTGGGCTGGATATTCAAACTGCACCCAAAAAGTGCGCAATAGCAGGAGCAAGCACAAGTCCATTGCACCCATGCGCAATAGACGCAATATTCAAAAAAGGAGCAAGCCAAATTGCGCAAACAGCCAACGTCTGAATATCGCACAACTTGCGCCATAGCACAACTAGGAAGGGGAAGCTGAGCAGATATGATGCGCCATAGCACAACAGGGGCAGCTCAGCTGAGCAGCCCAGAGGCACCACAGCGCAAGCAGGGAGCCCCCCAGCAGCAGAGCAATAGAACTGCACAACCAGGGAGGTAGGTAGGGGCCCACCACCCATGCCACAGATGGGCACAGGAACACACTGCAGAACTGACAATGCACCCCCACACCCCAAGCACAGCACAACTGGGGGAGGGATGGAATATCCACCGGCCCATGGGGACAACCAAACAAAGCACAGCTGGGCTATGGTGCCCCAGCACACCCACTGGCAAGCTGAGACTGCCACACAAGGAGAGCGGACCACCCCATGGCACAGCAGCCCCCCCTGCACAGCACACCCTGCACCGCGTGACTCCAAGACACCCCATGAGCAGTGACCATCACTGCAGAAATCCCCATGCATACCTCCCCCACTGTCACACTGCAACCTCGTGTACCACAGAACCATACAAGCCAGAGCCACCATGAGCACCCAGCAGTGGATGGCAGCACACGGCAATGCAACAATGGCAGACACAGTGCCAACATGCACAATCCCCCTGAGGCACAGCTGAGAGACCGAACATGTGTCGCCACAAGAGGTACCCCACACGGGAAAGGGCGTGCCCCTGACACCACTGCTATTGATACAGCACCCTGCACAGTAGACAAGTGTCACAGCACGACCCACCACGAGCCACAGCAGCCAGCACAGACACCCACAGTGCTGTGTGGAAGCATGCAGCACACCGGATGCAACACAGTGCAGGGGCAAACACACATCCATACCCTCGGGGACACCAACACATGGACGCAGTAGTGTGGCAACCAAGGCCCCAGTGTGGGCCCATGTAAACTGTGCACACACAGCCTGCAGTCCACCATGGCACAGGGATGACACCCACCCTGTGCATGAACTGTGGCCCTGTACGCCACCAGCATATGCCTGGATCACAAGTCACAGACAGTAGTGCACAGCCCCTGCAACACACACAAGCCACAGCAAGGAGGTGGGACAGCAACTGTGGAGGCCACAGTGTCATCCGAGGCAAACATGCACCTCACCAGTGACAGGAGGCAACCCAGCATTGTGACGGTCACAGTGGATGACCTGCAGGGACAGCCACCACTGACAAGGCAGCAGACCTCGCAGGCCACAGACATGCAAGGGTGTCAGCTGCACAGGCCAAGGACAGTTTGACAGGGGCACAATGGACACAGAGCAGGCACCATGGACCACTGCACACAGCAATGCAATGCACAGAGAACAACACACACCACAGATACCGACTGATAGCCACTCCCACACCAGAGACACTTCCCCATGCACACACACACATACCCATGACTGAACCACCCCAGATGCCATGCACACCACTGCAACTGAGCACCTATAGCCAGCTGCAAATCAGAGACCATCATAGTATTCATATCAAAATCTGTATTATAAAATATATAACAACAACAACAACATCTATATACATATATGGGGTGGAGGTACAGGAACAAGGTGGGGGTGGGTAAGGGGCAGGGGTGAACAACTGGGAGAGGGAAGGCGGGGTGTGAGGGTCAGTCAAAGGGGAGAGGTAATGCACGATCAGTGGCATCCAGCCTGCTCCTCCGCTGCCTGGGGCAGTGCCTGGGGTTGCCTTCTTCTCCTCACCCCATGCTGATGGAGGTCCTGCAGTATGGCCAGGGATTTGGCCGCCACACGAACCAGATCCTGGATGGAACGCTCTATGCAAAGGAGTATCCGCACACCTAGGACGAGGGA
This sequence comes from Neoceratodus forsteri, assembly GCA_016271365.2. Taxonomy (NCBI): domain Eukaryota; kingdom Metazoa; phylum Chordata; order Ceratodontiformes; family Ceratodontidae; genus Neoceratodus; species Neoceratodus forsteri. Next base: position 72,119,075 of record CM057457.1, read on the forward strand.
TCAGAGTCAATGGGTGTGACTGTCCATCCCCCTGCAGCCCACCCATCATGCATGGCATACAGCCATGTGCCCCACTCCTGTGATGGTGTGCACCCACCCACAGTGACCGTGTGCACAAGACATGCCCAACCAGGCAGCAACAGCCATGTGTACCACTGCACACACACACCGCCCATGTCCAGCACAGCACAACCAAGGCCGTACAGTAACGTGGCTATGCGGTGGGCAGGCAGTGCCACAGCCATGTGCCCAGTGCATGCATGGACCACCATTGATGCACTCCCAGACATGCAGTGCCACTGGACAGTGCTGACTGTCACATGTCGCGTGCATGGCAGTGGTGTCCATGGATGGTGGCCATGCCCTGCTCCCCACCCTGTCACACAGCATGCAATAGCAATCATGGTGTCATGGCACTCACCCTCATCGGGCTGTCTCTGGCATTGGGGTTGTTCCCCGACACGCTCCCGTTCTGCTTCCACCACCCTCCGCTGCTGCTCCGTGGCCCTCCTCCACTCTGCCACGCCTGTGGGAGACAAAAGGAGAGCAACACATCAATACAAACCCAAAGCATATTTCCCCTGCCCCAATGTGTGTGCCCACCCACCCAGCCAGACCCATCCATCACATATCTTGTAAACACTGCCACAGCCAACCTGAGGCCATCCCTCCCCTATGTGCTGGACACAAAAGACAGTGTTACCCATATGGACCATACAGGTGCATAGACGGATCACCCACCTGAACGAGGCACATGCCCCTCCTGGCACGCGACCGCAGATGTGCCAGTAGCTCCGTTCCCTCCTTCTCAGGTCTCCATAGTGGTGCCTGCATTGCTCTGCTCCTGTGGCCATGGGTCCTGGCCCTGTCCAGTGTCCTTGACCATACAGTGGGCCAAGGTGTGGTTCCGTACAATGGCCACAAGGTTGGCCAGCTCAAGGGCACTCCACTGAGGGCTCTCCGCCATCTCAAGTGCTATAGTAGGCAATATGGCACCGCAGCGCAGCAAATCCCACGCAGTGCTGTGCAGTACATCGCCGCCAGTCCCTATCGCACTGTCAGTACAGCACTGTTATTCCTATCGCGCTGTCACTGAACAGCGACAGAGCTGCAGCCATGCCAGACGATATGCTAGGGGGCAAGGTCGGGCACAGGGTCATGGGTCTCATGGCGCACGCACCGACAGTGCCATCGGACATCTCTGTGTCTAGTGCCATCGGGTTGCCTGTGTGCCATCGCCACAGCGAACTATACGCAGTTGGAGCCACAGCCATGTAGTGACCCTCGCCCGTAGCACCACTGGCACAATGGTGGCCATGCCCTGAATTGCCTACCATGCACAGCACGTCATCAGCGTGGCAGATGCCTGCGTAAGCTACCTGGGCATGCGCAGTGTGGTACGACGCAGCCACAGAACTGCGCCATTGGCTCAGCACGCTCAACACACTGCGCAGTGCAACAGCGCGATATTCAGCCGTTATATGCAAATCATCCGATCAGCCATTCAATGGTGCAGCAGCGCGATTTGCATCTCATTAAAGTTGCTCCACACCTAATTTGCATGGATTGCGCTATAAAAATGCGACACTGTTCTGCAGTGGCCATATTTGGTTACTGCAGTTGATAGGTGAGTTGAATGCTGTGTGCTGTTCTGGACAATGGTCTCAGGGAATTGCTGTGTACTGCACAGTCACAGCTGACCACTCTCACCCATACAGGCTGAGAAATAACCAAGCGAGGACTGGGTGAGGAGGATGATGATGGGCGGAAGAGGAGGCCAAATTTTACTAAGGCTGAGACGGAGGCACTCTTCAAGGCCTACCTGGATGAGGAGCCACTGCTCAGTGGACGGCGGAGCACCCCTCAGGCCGTGCTGCTGCATGGGAGGGTGTGGCACGTGCCGTCAACCTGCACGGCAGCCACCAGCACTCTGTGCAGGAGTGTAAAAAGAAGATGGGTACCGACAGGAGGAGGGTGAAGGAGAAGGTGGCTGCCATCAGGGCGGGACGTGCTGCAACAGGCGGGGGCCAGCCGGAGGTGGTGCAGCTGACTCCGGCAGAGGACAGACTCACTGCAAACATGCAGCGCAGTGCCATTGAGGGCGTTCCTGGAGGTGGCTTCGAGACAGGTGGTAGCCCATCACTGCATGGTACGTCATGGTGTGTGGGGAGGGAGGGTACATCCCATGCACTAACGTGTCCTTACTTTCTGTTACAGATCCTGTGCGTCTGCAGGGATCAGCGGTGGAGGGCCTGTCCACTGCAGACAGCCATCAGGAGTTGGAGAAGGGACCATCCACCTCCGCAGGTAGCCGGCGTGCATTGCAACAGTGTGCACGCCTGGCTGCCAACACTGATGTTGTTGAGACAGGTGTGGGGGGTGCCCTTCCTGTGTCTCAGCGGTCTGGCGTCCAAGCATGCCAGCATGCTGTGGCTGTGGCACAGACCTGCACCATTGATGATGCAATGACCATTATGGGCATTGACATGTGTGTGTCACGGAATGGACACACAGCAGGACAGCTCACGCCCATGGACCTGGCTGGTTCCGACGTGTGTGCCAGCACATCAGCACAGTCCCAGGCAGCACCGGTGGCTGTTCAGGTCAGTGGCACTGTTGTGGCCACAGCGGTGGAACAACTGATCCCTTGGGCACAGCAGGCAGAGGGGTAGCAGCAGCAGTTACCCACCAGGACTGGGGGTACAGGGTTCAGCGGTGGCATATGTGCACCACCTGTGGACTTGCCTATACCTGGTTCTGGTGAGCAGCACCCACCCTCAAGGGGTGCTGAACATCAGGCCCTTCCATACCCTGAGGGACAGGTTGCCGATGTGGCAGACGACCTCTTTGACGAGCACACCCGCCTGCTGCAGGCATCAGTACAGCAGCAGATGTGGCTTGCAACATCTGTGGAGGCACTGTGTGTGGCTCTGGAGCAGGTCGAGGAGTGACACAGCAGGGACACCGAGAGGATTCTGTCATGGATTGACCATTTGTGGTTGGATGTGATCACCGCCATTGACAGGTAGACACAGGTGTTGGTCGCTGTCGTGGCCACATTGGGCATACAGTCAGGTGCCCCTGTGCCACTCACACCACGCAGTTCGCTATCCACTCCCCATTCCCGGCGTCCTGCGACACCCACCCTGTTGATGCCAGGTTCAGCTGTAGGCATCCCGAGCACTTCTGGTGCAGGTATGTTTGGTGTGCTGCAGACACCTGTGCGGGCATGGTCGTGTTCGCGCAGTGGAACTCCTGGTGGACCATCGGTGCCACCCCATGAGTCCCGTGCTCAGCCTGCCAGTGCTGCTGGGTCTCGGCGGGGCCGCCCATGCATCCGAGGTGGCCGTGGCACTGTGCCGCAAGACTGAGCTGTCTCCCAGTGCGGGCCCTGTCTGATGCTGCCCTGTGTGCAATGTGTGTTTTGGTGGGCAGTGCACCGGTGGGTGCCCAGCCCTACACGCAGACACATGGACCACCTGCACACCCTCCCGACTGCTGTCCACAGGTGCGTGTGCATGATGATGCCTGCATTGTGCTGTACACCAAAGTGCGATGGTGCCCAGCATCTGACACGTGCACATGGACAGTCAGTGGACGTGGTGGCCTGTGGACATCTGTGTTTTTAGTGTCTGTGTTCTGACTCTGTTTTGCACCTGACCCCTGTGCACTTTGTGCCTATTGTGTGTGTGTGTGTGTCCATCCATGTGGCTTGTTACTGTTCACTCCTCCCTGGTTGTATGTGTGTGCTTCTGTGCCCTGCCACTTCCCTTGCCGTCATGCACTGCTGGTGTGTTTCCCTGTGTGTATGTGGGTTGTGCCCTAGCCACTGTTGGTTGCACATGGCCCCATGACTTACCTGTGTTGGGTGAAGTGCTCCTCTGTGATGGTGTCCCGGTGCAGCTGGGCCAGTCGGATCAGTCAGGGGTCCTGTCATCCAAGGGGGGGGCTGCCCATCCCCATCGTCACTGGCATCACCGTCGTCCCCATCGCTGTCCCCCTCTTCAACCTGTATGGCTATGCCACAGTCTTTGGCCATGTTGTGCAGGATACAACAGGCCAGGAATATCCCACAGGCCTTTGAGGGGCTATACTGTAGGGCACCGCCAGAGGTGTCCAGGCAACGGAAACGCGCCTTCAGCATCCCAAACACCCGCTCAATGATGTTGCGTGTGCTGGCATGTGCCTCATTGAAGCATTGCTGCGATGGGGTCGTGGGCCGCCGGTAGGGTGTGAGCAGCCAGGGACGGAGTGGGTATCCACTGTCACCTGTGTAGAGATAGTGTAGGTTAGTGTCTTGTTCAGGCTCAGACTGCCCCAAACCCTGTGTGCCACACCCATGGCACCTGTGGCTTACCCCCCCTTGCCCACGATTTGTCACTTCTACATGCATACTCACCCACTAGATGTCCTGTGGGGATGTTCCCACTCTTGAATCAATGGCACAGTGCCGACTGGTATCATATGAATGAATCATGTGCTCCCCCAGGGTGCGTGGCACAGACATTGATGATAGCCACTGGCATCACACACCACCTGGCAGTTGACACTGGCATATCCCTTCCGGTTCATATAGGTGGCCCCATCGGGCCAGGTGGACGTCGACGATTGCCACATGGGTGCAGTCTATCACCCCAGTCACGCCAGGCATATGCTACCCTTGGGAACTCTGTATGTTTGCTGTGCACTCCACTGGTGCTGGGGAAATGGATGTACTCCGCAGCATGTTGCAGCAGTGCGCTGAGGAATTGGGTGAGGATGCGGACGTGGCCAACTGTGTTATGCCTGTGGTGTCCCCTGTTGGTCTCTGGAAGGTACCTGGTGGAGCAAGCACATGCAGGCTGTTACCTTTGTCTCCACTGACAGAGCATGACTCCGTCGTGTGGGTGCCTGCATCACATCACTGCACAGCTCACAGAGCCGCCTCAGTATTGCCCTGTTCAGGTGGTACCGGCCCACAATCTCGACATCTGAGTACAGCTCAAAGCTGGTGCGGGCTCGGTACTGCCTGTTGGGGGTGTACCGCCGACGGGCCCTTCCACGGCCATGTCCCCCTGCAGAATGCCTTCTCACCCCCCTCATTACAGCTTCCATGTGGAAGGTGGCACTGTCCATGTCCCTGGCTTGTGTTCCCCCCCCCGGCTGTTGTTGCTGTGTTCCCCCCGCTGTCCTGACTGCTACCTCCACTGCACCGGTACACCTACTGGCCTCTGCTCACTGTGGCCCCACACACCTTCCCTTGCCCCTATTCTGTCCTCGTTTCCCTGGCCTGCCCTCTTTGTCCCTCTTGCCCTGTCTCTCTCCCTGCCTCATGTGGCTTCCCTGTAGCGTTCTTGCGCCTCTTCCTTGCTCCTTTTTATTTTGGCTCATTTCTGCTATGGCGCAACTTCTGCCTGATCCACTGTTACGCATTGCGCAAGTCTTTGAACATCACACTGCGCACTTTATGCATGGTTCCACCCCCTTCGGTTGCGCATGCCTTCATTATCATTATGCTGTTGCTCAGCATGTTTTCAGTGGTGCAACTGCCTCCTGATGAATATCGCAGAATGGCGCATTATCTGACTTGCGCTGGTGCAACCCTATTGCACATTGCGCAACCCTTTTGAATATCCAGCCCATTGTATGCTGATGATTTTGTATTTTTTTATTAGAACCACAGCAATCGATGCCTGCTGTGCTGCAGATAGTAGCAGACTTTGCATCCTTCTCTGGTTATAAACTCCACCTCCACACATCAGAGATGCTTAGTTTGGGAAAGCCTGGGAGTGCACAATCAGGGGTGGCATGGGGATTCAAAGTGGTCCAGGGGTCTCATACCTACTTGGGGATAAAAGTGTGTATGTGGGGGGAATCTGGGCAACCTCTACCAACTGAATTGCAAGCCTTTGTATGAATGGTGACTTAGAGATGGTGGGTACATCTCATTTCTTGGATGTGGTGTATTAATTTGACAAAAATTAGTATCCTGTCAAGATTATCATACATGATGCAAATGTTACCAATGATGCTCACAAGCAGATATTAAACAATTACAGCAGGTCTTCTCTACTTTTATTTGGCAAGGGAAATGCCCTAGAATGAGTTTGCACAGACTTAAAACTGAAGGGGGCTGGGGTGGTCTGCCCTTCCCCCTACCCCCCCCAACTCCTTCCTACCCATTACCATTGGACTACTCAATACAAAGTTATATAATAGGGTGGATGCTGCGGGGGGGGGGGAGGTTGTGGAGAGGATGAGGCAGGATCTAGCCAGGCTGGAGGAGTGGGCAGAACAGTGGCAGCTGCAGTTTAACGCAGAAAAGTGCAAAATAATGCATATAGGATGAAATAACCCAAGAGATACTTACTACCTAAGGGGGTATCACTGCAGGCCATAGAGCAGGAAAAGGACCTAGGGATCTGGGTCATGGGCACATTAAAGGCTAGGAGGCAGTATGAGCTTGCAGCTTGGAAAGCAGCAGGAATACTGGCATGCATAAGGAGGGGCTGCACTAGTAGGAGGAAGGAGGTGATCATGCCATTATATAAAACACTGGTTAGATCACAGCTGGAGTATGGAGTTCAGTTCTGGAAGCTCCACTTGCAGTGGGACAGGCTGGAGAGGGTACAGAGAAGAATGACCAAGATGATTCAGGGGATGCAGGGAAGAACATATGGGGAAAGGTTGGAAGAACTCGGTCTAGGTCTACTGTATATGCTGGAAATGAGACGGGAGAGGGGGGACATGGTGGAAACCTTCAAGTATATGAAGGGAATAAACAAGGTTAAGAGGGAGAACATCTTCAGGCTGAATGAGAATAAAACCACCAGAGGACATGCTTATAAGCTGGAGGGGGGGGGAATTGAAGGGGGATGTGAGGGGGCATTATTTCTCAGAGAGGGTTGTACAACCACAGAATATGTTGCTGGAGAGGGTGGAGGAGGTGGACATGGTGGAAAAATTCAGAAGATCATGGGAGAACCGTATGGGACTAGGGAGGGGAGAGAGGGCGTGGGGGTAAAAGGGAGTGGGGGTCTATATCGGGTAGACTAGATGGGCCATACGGTTTTTTTCTGTTGGCAAAATTCTATGATACTCTTCTTGTCTCTTCTTTTTGCCAGAGCCTTGAGGAACAGTGTATATACATTGTTCTCTGTATTTTCTTGCTAACCCTGTACCTGTGTAATTTGTATATTTGCATACTCTGTGTATTTGTGTACTTTGTAAACTGTACCCTGGTTGTATTCAGATTGAGTTTTACTTTATGCTACCATTTGGCATGGAGCCTTTGTAAATGAGTTCCTGACTCAAAGATGTGTAATTCTGATACTCAATAAATAAATAAATAAAAATACCATTTGGCATCTAGCATTGCTATATGCAAGACTAGGTAAATTGTGGCCCAGTATAGTGGTTTAATTGTACAGTGGTAAATTGTGGCCAGTTGGTTTAATTTGGAAGAAAAGGGGTGCCCTTGGTGCTTGTCTGCACATTTGGCAAATGGGGGTAGGGGCATACAGACATACAGTCGCGAGTTCATTTGGCCATGGTCACAACAGTGCAGTCATATGCAGAAAAGACTTGCCATCGCCAGGAAAGTGGTTGCGTGCAAAAAGGAGCTACAGAGACCATTTAGTGATGATGACATCAGTGGAAAGACGGCGTCGTTTATGACACTGTATGAAATTTAGACAATGCCTAGAAATAAAAACCTGATATGAGTACTTAAATTCAAATGAGTCCCTAATAGTTTAAATAAGTAAAAGATGGAGACAGTGGAATATTTCAAGTTAGTTTTAATGTGTAGGGATAAAGTGCAAGGAAAGGAATTAAGTGCGTGTTGGTCTGAACGAGTGAGCAGGATTAAGTCGGGTGGGCAAAAAAGGAAGGGCCACTCACGCTCCTCTGAATGGGGCTGAATTACAAATCAAACTGTGCAGTCAGAAAAAAACAGTCCTCACATAGGTCTAAAGGAGCAATCCATGAACTGTTTCACTTGGCTGCCTCAAAGGTGTGTGGGGACTCTCTATTAGGAGGTTGGATCAAAGCAGTAATGCTGTCTCCCAGGAAAACTCTGCCTATCTACCATAGCTCCAGCTTGGGAGAAGCAGCTCTTCTAGATTCATCTTTGCTGATTTACCCGATCTTCCCCTCTCCGTCGAGTTGTCTCCTCTCCGGACTGTGCTGGTGAGAAAAACTGGTCTGATGGAAGTGTTTAAAAGAGAGTTACCGAGTTTAAACACTGTTTGACTGGCGACTATTTGGCCGCTCCAATTTGCGACGTGCTCCATTTTAACTAGCGACAAGCAACATCAGCGACCAACTCGGTAACTATTTTGTTCCCATGACATAATGTCTGCTACTAATTAAACTAATTAATCGCAACATCATGTCTGGGGACCAATTGTCCATACATGGGGGCAGGAGGTATTAGATTCAGACATCTGCAAGATCATGTTAAGTATGTCTGCTCAGGAAAATGTTACAAGCATCTTTTTTTATTAAATCTACTGGAAGATTAAGATTTTCTGACATCTCTCACACAAACTACAATACTATGATCAGTGATGTCACTAGAGGACTGCGGTATACTAACAGGTGAAACAGAGGAGAAGTCAGGATATTTTGTTGGACTGGACCTTGTAGACCTTTGAATAAACTGAATTAGGCCACAAATCCTATGAACTAATTATCACAGAGGCAGGTCCAGCTGTGATTTCATCCCAGTGCAATATCATTGTCTGAAACCAAGCTAAAGGAAAAAATCTACATAATTGTGTTTTTTTTAAAGTTCTATTGGAATTTTTTTTTCCATCACAATAAGACACTCCAGGGCATGTGCTATGTGAACTGATGAATATGCCAGCAGACCTATCATGTCTGCCTGATGTGGAGCTCATGCATCTTTCATTACATGGTGCTCCACCCTCCCCTTGACTTTATCCCACCCCCTTAAATCCCTGGCCATTTTCAGGTTTACTATGTCTTTGGTAGCCAGTCCCACCTGCTACCATTCTCTCCATGAAGAAGTGCATCCTGGCCTTCTTCCGGAACCTTCCACCTAACAGTTTGTAGCTGTGTCTCCTTATGTTCTTGTTCTTGCTGATCCTGAAAAGTTCACTGGGATTGACCTTGTCTACAACTTTGAGGTACTTGAAGGTAGCTATCAAGTCCCAACATTTCCTTCTTTCCTTGAGCGACTACATATTAATGTAGATTCTCTAGCCTCTGCTTGTATGAGAACCCCTGCTGGCCCAGAATAATTTTTATGGCCCTTCTCTGTACCACCTCCAGCAGGCTGATGTCCATTTTGTGGCAGGGGCTCCAGTACAGCACACAGTGCTCCAGGTGTAGCTGTGCTATCAACCTACACAGCAGTAGTATGGCCGCTTTCCTTCTGCTGAGAACCCCCTACCTATGCAACCCAGCAACCTGTTTGCCCTCCCTGCTGCTTTGCTGCATTGCGTGGAGGGTTTCAGTTTGCTTGTGATTGCAATACCTATTTCCTTCTCTTATTTGGACACTGTGACTGCCACAGTCTCTAGCCTGTACTTGGTTCAGGGGTTCTTACTACCTATGTGCATAACACTGCTTTTCGTACTGAACCCTAGTTGCCAGATTTTGGACCATCTTCCCAGCTTCATTAGGTTCTCTATCAGGTCCCTGTCCCCTGCAGTGTGTCCAACCTCCTAAAGAGCTTGGTATCCACAAAGAGGCAGATGTTGCCCTTTATGCTTGTCCCTAATGTCACTTATGAACACACTGAATAGCACCTGCCCAAGCACTGAGCCTCCAGGAACCCTGCTGACAACCGCCCTCATCCCTGAGTACTCTCCCCAACCACCACCCTTTGGGTTCCCCCCTAGCCAGTCTGTCACCTCTCTAGGCATCTTGTCCCAGACCCCTAAGTCCTCCAACTTCGTGATCAATTTCTTATGTGTGGCTGAGTCCAATGCCTTGCTGAAGTACTGGTACAGTATGTCCACTGTCTACTGCCATTGTAAGCCAGTCAAGTAATTGATTCGGTTCACTTGGCATGACCTCCCTTCCATAAACCCATGTTGCCAGTCATCCTAGAGCCTGTTTGCCTCAAGGAACTCCACCAATCTTTCCTTAATAATGGCTTCCATCAGCTTGCCAACTATTGATGTTAGGCTGACTGCTTACAGTTGACTCGTCCCTTGACACGCTCAACTTCAGGGCTGCATTAGTGGTCCCCCTACTCTTGTGCTACCACACCCGTGTCAAGGGAGCTATTAAGCAGGTGTCAGACAGACCCTAGGGTGCATGTCATCTCATCTAGAAGATTCACTCAGTTTTAGGGCCTTGAGGAACCTGTCTTCCATTATCACCTTCCCACACATCCTCACCCCTCCTTCCCTATTCCTATCTTTCCCTGTGGAACTGGTTCATCTTTTCCTTCAGGAACACGGAGAAGAAATATTCATTAAATACTTCTGTCTTTCCTCCACTATCCTCTATCCACTAAGGTCATTTTCTCAGCTTGAAAATGCCTTCCTTTATTGTTCTTTTTCTGGATGCACCGAGAAAAGGTCTTGTCACTTTCCATGACCCTTTTCACTATCCTCAACTTTGACTCTGCTTTTCTTACCACTCTGCTAGTTATTTTTATATTTTCCAGATAGTCCACCATGTCCTCCTTCTGATGGGTCTTCCTATATTTCTTAAAGGAAGTCCCTTTCTCCTTCACTGCACTGCTGACCTCTCCTGTGAACCAAAGTAGTTTTCTGTGCTTATTCTTTTTACCTTTTTGTTTGAGACAGGTGTTTGTGACTTCTTGGAATACATCACGAATTATGAAACATTTTTTTTCCACTTGCCACTGATACCCTGAGCTTAGTCAAGTACCCTCCCAGACCTTCCCCCCATTTTGGTGAAGTCCGCCTTTTTGCTTATGCTGGTTAACCTCTCTTTTCAGGTGGCTGAAGGCAACTGGCCACACATTGTGCTTCATGGCTTAAATACACTGACAGAAAAGAAAACTATAACATGCAAGCTTTGTAACCTTTCACATAGACAGTGGAAAATGTGTCATTTCTTTAAAGCAAGAACACTTATTTTGCTACCACAATAATTGTATCTGTCCTGAGCTAAGTAAATGCAGAAATACTCCACCATCTGAAGAGATGCTCAACATGTGTTTCAAAGAAACATGAGCACTCCATTAACAGACTTCCATGAAACAGGAAATTGAGAACTGCATCCAGGCATAAGCACCGAGCCAGGGATATACATTAGATCTGCAAAGCAGCAACACTTCCTATAACTGGGTGTAGGTGGCCCAATCAAAATGACTAACACACTGATTACTGACAAGAGTGGGTGAGTTGTATGGTGTCAGACATAAGACACAAGGCATAGCAAGAGCAAAATGGCAAAAAGTGTGGACCCATCACAGTTCACTAACAAACATAACAAGGAATAGTTACTCACCATAACACTAGATCTTCAAGAGAAGCACCTCCATTGGCCACACCTATGGGACTGTAAGCCATTCATGTGAGAAACATTCAGAAAATATTGCTAGCTGGGGGCCGCCCACAATGACATGCAACAGTGACTACATAATTGTGGGCGGCCCCACTGCTCCTCAGTTTCTTGCCAGAGATAAGCTCGGAGGGCCTCTTATCATGAGGAAGAAGATCAGTACCAAACAAACAAGGAGAAGCATGGAACTGGAAACATAGTAGACATAAGGCAATAATGGACACCTCCAAGCAAAGCAGTGGACAGACTTCTAGTGACGTCACCATAGCGGATGGCTAGCTAATCGACAAGCTCTGTCCCGGACCTGTGATTTAGCCTCCATTTCTACCCTTTTAAACTATTTTATTAGTGGAAAAGCATCCAGGAGGCTTCTTTTTTTCATGGGCAGAAGTTGGAAGTTAAAACCTGGTGAAACCTCACAATCGCCTTTCCCGCTTCCCACCTCAGTACTGTGTCGGTGAGATGGCAGCTAGCACCCCTATGGAACTGCTGCAACCTTCTAACACCACCCTTCTGGAAGAATTAAAGGAGTTTAGAGTTTTGTACTGTCTCTACTGAACTTAAATCCAGGGTCACGGCTTTGGAAGGGAAAGTTGCTGATTTGGAACGGCAGGTATCTGACGATGATACCTGACTGGATACATTGGAGTGGGCTGTACTTAAACTTCTGAAAGACCACCTGCAACTGAGTGAGCACTGTGATGATCTGGAAAACCACTCATGTCAAAACAATCTCTGTCTTTATGGGCTCCCAGATGGGTAGGAAAGGAGTGGTGATCTCATTCTTTTCTTACAAAGCTTCCTCGCTTCTGTTTTGGATATTGCTAATTTGTGCCTTTTGAACAGGCACATCATGCCTTACCCAAACCCTTTGGCCCTGCTCAGTGTCCACGCTCCATCATCTTCTGCATGTATAACTTTATGGTTAAACAAGACTGGTTATCACATGCCTGACACAAGGGGGCAATTACATACACAGGGCACCGTATTTATTTTGATAATGATTATTCCCCCACTGTGCTAAATAAAAGACAGGCATATGCACCCCTCTTATGTTTCTTGAAGGAACGGCAGTTAAAATTTGCCACTGCCTACCCTGTCTAGCTTCGCATTTGTTTTCCAGTGGGACCTACAGCTTTCGAGGATCTAGAGATGATGCTTCAAAAATTACGGACTCAGAATTATGAGATCTCGGATGAACGGTTCTGCGTGATAACAATGATCTTCAAAGGGTAATCGCTATTACAGCGAATGTACATTGCCAAAAATAAGAACGGTGATGTACATTTGCAGCAAGAAAACTACACTTAAGTGTTTGTGAGAGAGGGCTTCATGCCCCCCCGCACCCTCCCTTACTAAAATAAACTCCAGAGAGGGGTGCATGTCGGGGAATGGGGAGAACCAGGACATTAAAAAACCAAAACACACGGGTGCAGAAAAGCACAAAATATTGTGCTCCACCCCAGCACCCTCCCCACCAGAGCCAGCCACCCTAACCACCGTGCCATTAGGCCAGCTCAGTGGCTTCCACTCTCACCACCCCCACATACCTTATGGATACCTTCCGGTAGCCTGTCGCTATTCCTCTAGCCCTGCACTTTCCAGTTGTTACTCTTTCAGGGTTGCTCTCCTTTCAGGTGCTGAGATTGAGTCGCTCAAATCTGAGTCACTTAATCTCAGTCGCCCTTTTAATGTATACCTGGATGAACAGATGGAAGTGGCAGACATCTGAGAGAAATATGCCCTCCATGGGACTCTTGGACTGAGGTGTCTCCTCACTGAAAGAAATGGTGGTCAGAGCAAGCCCTCGGGGAGGTCAAAACCTTGCTGCAGTCTTTTCAGAGGGAAGCCCAGATATAGCTTTATACATCTGCCTGTGACGTGAGGAGTCGCTGACTCTTTCTTCCCTCTTTACAACTGGGACAAAGTTTGCTTGGACAAATCAGTGAATCCTTATTAGAGTTGCTGAGAATGGGGCTTTTAGCTTAATTGCAGTTACTGGGAGGCCATGGTTTGTGATCGAGGATCTCATTCAAGACTTTTATATATAACCCTATGCCAAAATAGGGGTTTACGAGCGTGATGCCCAGTCAGTATCGGGGAGGTGCGCGCGCATGCTGGGCACTGCCCAGGTGGCACATGCGCAATTGTTTGAAAAGCACCAACTGGCACAGGGATCAAGAGTCAGTCGGCGGTTAGAGAGAGTTCGAGGAAGAGTGGAGCATCTGCCTGCAGACCCATAGGGGAGGCCTACAGTCGGGGCCGGAGGCCCAGGGCTAGGGTGGGGAAGCTTGCCCCTGATCCTAAAAGATCCCGAGGGAACCCCATGAGCATCGGGTGGGGCAACAACAACAGAAAAGTACAGCAAAATGCAAAGGGTCAGAAAGAGCCTGCTTGACTCTTAAATCAGAAAGAGAGAGTGGCTGCCATGGAAAGCCCGTCGACGACTGAGGTGGCAGTGATGTCTTCAGTAGGGTAGGTGGCAGAGCTACCCCTTAGCTTGAAGTGTCCACTCGAGGTAAAGTGCTGCTGGGTTGTAGGACTGTTTGGAAAGTGTTGGCTCTGCCCATGAGAACCCTGCCAGAGGATCTACAGGTGCAGAGGCCACTAGAGGAAAGGACTGGAAGTGCCTGTGTAATTTCAACACTGTACACCTCTCCCTCCCTCCCTAGAGAGGAAAGCTTGCCTGAAGTAAAGAAATTGTGCCTCCGCTCCCCTAGGTGGGGTGTCAAGGGAAAAGTAGTTAAAAAGGACAGAAAAATGGTCATGAAGAGAATCTGAGCCCATATGGCTCAAAATGGGAAACTGAGAAGTGCATAGGGCCCAGGTTCAAACCCTGAGCCTCCAAATGTGTCCCGAGGCCGAATGCCACAAGAACTGTGGTAGAAATTAAATGAGGATCTTCACGACTGTTGTGCTTACAGCATGAGCATTTTGGAGAAGAAAAATAAATAATGCCAGACTGCATTGAAATCTTGTTTGGGACTGAATCATTTTAAAGCTTTGAAAAATGTGTTGCTCTGCTGCCTGCCTAACCAAATGTTTTACAGTCAAGCCTTGGAGTCTGTGACCACTCGTGGTGCGGGGAGGAGAGTACAATCCAGTCAGCGCTTAGGCAGAGATCATGCCATCACCAAGAATAACCCGAATCTGCATTTCTAAAGGTACTGTGTTTTGTGCCCTCCTATGTGCTTATTGTCGAGATGGTACCCCTGCCCTTATCAAAAGACTGTATTTTAATCTAAAATCCCTAGATAGGGAGGGGAGGGGGGTAATTTCTGGAGATATGACCTGTGCCTGGACTGAAGCTGCTGCCTGCTCGAGTGATGCCCCAAAAGTGCTCGAGCAGGAGCGAGTAAAATATAAATATTTAAACTTCTGAGGAAATGTGAAGGGAGGAGGGGGTTACAAAAATAGGGGTCATCATCCAGGATTCGAATAAAGAAGCACAATCACCTACCTGGCACAAGGGAGGGTGTTGGCAAGGATAGAATGTTGGTGGGCCACAGCCTTTCGTAGAAGTTTAAGCCACTGTTTTAATTGCATCGTGAGGAGACAAAAATGGCGCCTACTCACATGAAGAAAAAATGTGATGACTGTAAATGAGACAAGGAAGCAAACTGATTACCTGCAGACAATAATGACAGAGGCTAAACTGGACATAGTAGTAATTAGCGAGACGTGGTTAACCAGTAATCACACTTGGGAGACTTCACTACTTGGCTATGTACTGTTCAAGAGACCGAGGTGCAAAAGGGGGCGGTGGAGTGGCCCTGTATATTAATGAAAATATCAAAGCTACAGAAATTCAGAATACACATAGGGAGCCAGAAGAACTGTGGGTCACCCTAGAAACAGGAAATGGGACGGCCATATGAACTGGGGTTGTCTACAGGCCCACAGACCAGGGAGAGGACATAGACACATTACTGTTAGAAGATATACAAAACATGACAGCTAAAGAGGAGGTTCTGATAATGGGAGACTTCAACATGCCAGATACACAGACTTTGACGGCAGATAAGGACCACTTGGCCCACCCAGTCTGCCCATTTCCCTACCTATTGGATAAGCTGCAGATTCTAGTTAACCAACAGCCTACTTCCTGCAACCCCCCACTATAATTGCCTTATGTCTGTCCCATGCATGTTTGAATTCCCCACTGTTTTAGACCCCACAACCTCTCCAGGAAGGTGGTTCCATGTGTCCACCACTCTTTCCGTGAAAAATAATTTCCTCACATTACCCCTGAGCCATCCCCCCTCTAACTTTAAATTGTGCCCCCTTGTTCTTACACATCTCTTTTTCTGAAAGATGCTACCCTCCTGGACTTTATTGATTCCCTTGAGGTACTTAAAAGTTTCTATCATGTCCCCCGTCCCCCTTTCATCAAGGGTATACATATTAAGCTCTCTCAGTCTCTCTTCATATGGTTTCTGATGTAGACCCTGCACCATTTTAGTTGCCCTCCTGGACTGCTTCCATCCTGTCTGTGTCCTGCATAGATGAGGTCTCCAAAACTGCACGCAGTACTCCAGATGGGGCCTCATCAACTGTCTGTACAGAGGGATAACCACTTCCCTTTTTCTACTTGTGATGCCCCTCCCTATGCATCCCAGTATCCCCCTGGCTCTCCTTACTGACTTCTCACATTGATTACCCACCTTTAGGTCATCTGATATAACTACACCCAGATCCCTTTCCCTTATTGTGGTTGTTAGTACCTCCCCTGCTATTGTGTACTCTTCTCATGGATTTTTATTTCCCAGGTGCATTACTTTGCACTTCTTTGCATTGAATCTAAGTTGCCATATGTCTGACCATTCCTCCAACCTTGCCAAGTCCCTTCTCATCCTTTCTACCCCACTTGTGTATCAACTCTGTTACAGATCTTTGTGTCATCTGCAAAGAGGCATACCTTTCCTTCCAGACTCTCTGCAATGTCACCTATAAAGATGTTAAAGAGGACTGGACCCAGTACTGAGCCCTGAGGTACTCCACTAGTAACCCCCCTTTCTTCAGAATGTGTTCCATTCACTATTACCGCCTGTGTCTTGTTGTGCAGCCAGTTTGTTACCAGGCTACCACCCTGGGACTCACTCCCAGGCTGGCTAGCTTGATTATTAATCTTTGGAAGGGACTGTGTCAAATGCCTTGCAAGTCTAGGTAGGCCATATCCACAGCCCCTCCTTGGTCTATTACTTTGGTCACCCAGTCAAAGAAATCAATTAGATTCATCTGACATGACCTTCCTGCTGTGAATCCATGCTGCTTTGGGTCCTGTGCCCCTCTGACCTCTAGGTACTGAACAATTCTTTCTTTCAGAAGTGATTCCATCATTTTCCCCACCACTGAGGTAAAACTAACAGGTCTGTAGTTTCCTACTTCTGCCTTGCTTCCACTTTTGTGAAGGAGAATCACATCTGCCCTCCTCCAGTCTTCAGGTACCACCCCATCTTCCCATGATTTGTTAAAAAGTGTGGTTGGTGGTGTCACTAGGTCCTCCCTTAGCTCTTTTAGGATTCTAGGGTGAATCCTGTCAGGCCCCATTGCTTTGTCCACCTTGAGCTTTAGGAGTTCTTTCAGGACTCTTTCTTCTGTAAATGGACTGGTGTCAACCCCACTACCCAGAGTGCTTCTATTGTTTGGTTTAGGTAACTCCTCCTCTTCTTCTTTTGTGAATACTGAGCAAAAGTATTCATTCAGTATCTCTGCCTTTTCACTGTCTCCCTCTGCCCACCTCCCCTCTCCTTTATTAATCTTCACTATCCCTCCCTTAACCTTTCTATGCTCCCTAATGTACCTATAAAAGGTTTTATCCCCCTTCTTAACTGAGTTGGCTGTTTTTCCTCGGTTTGGGCCTTTGCTTTTCTGACTGCCTTCCCCACTTCTTTCTGCTTTAATTGATACAGTTCCCCGTCGTGCTCCTTCTGTGATTCCTTATACTTTTTGAATGCAGCCTTGTTCTCCTTAACCTTCCCTGGCACCTCTTTTGAGAGCCATAGTGGTTTTTTATTCCGCTTTGTTTTCTTTATTTGTTTCACACAAAGGCTTGTTGCCTCCCCGATAGCAGTTTTGATTTTTCTCCATTGTTCTTCCACCCCTTCTTTCTAGCCATTTGCTAATGCATTCCTCAGGTATTCACCCATTATGCCAAAGTCAGCCCTTCTAAAGTCCAGTATCCTTGTCTTTGTATGGCTTGTCTCCATGGTTGTGTTTATTGTAAAGCACATTGTGCAGTGGTCACTTGTTCCCCGATGTCTACTGACTTCTAAATTTGTGATCCTCTCTCCATTTGAGAGTACCGGGTCTAATATTGCTCCCTCCCGAGTGGGTTCCACCACTAGCTGTCTAAGGCATGCCCCGTGTAGGGCATCGAGAATGACCCTGCTCTTGGATGTGGCTGCAGTTCATGTCATCCAGTTAACATCTGGCATATTCAGGTCCCCATCAACAGTATCTCCCTTTTCAACCATTTTGAGAATGCCCTCTATCATTTTCTTGTCCATTTCCTCCCCTTGAGACGGGGGTCTGTATACAACCCCTGTGCGGATTGTGATGCCATTCCCTGTCTCCAAGGTGATCCAGAGTGCCTCTTGTCCTCCCCCTTTACTTTTTAGTTCTGTAGCTTTGATCCCTTCCCTTATGTAGAGAGCTACTCCACCTCCTCTTTTACCCTCCCTGTCCCTTCTGTAGATTGTGTACCCTGGTATGTTGACATCCCAGTCATGGTTCTCCATGTACCATGTTTCTGTGACTGCCACAATATCCAAGTGTTTCTCTTCCATCAGGGCTATTAGCTCTGGAAGTTTGTTTCCCAGACTATGGGCATTGGTACTCATTGCCCTCCATTTAATGTTGACTTTATCCTTTTTTACCTCATCCCTGTTCTTATTGCCCTTGTCTATTTTTCCATTAACCCCTGTCCTGCCCTCTGTCAAGCTCTGTACCTCAGTGTTTACCCTACTACCTGCCATGTTTTGTGGGGGGAGGCTTGAACTTTCCTGTTTCCTATCAGCACCTCCCCCCTTGGCTAGTTTAAAAGCTTGCCAAGGAAGCCTTTAAACCTATCACCTATGAGCTTGTTTCCCTTCCTGGACAGATGCAGACCATCATGCCAGTATATACCTTCATCTCTCCAGGTGGACCCCAGTCCCCAATGAAGCAAAGCCCTGTGCTCTGCACCAGTTTTGCAACTATTCATTAAACTGCATGGTGTGCAGCACCCTAGCCTCACCCCTGCCATAGACTGGCAGCACCTCTGAGAAGGTTACTATGCTTGCTACCTGTCTGAGGCCCCTCCCCAACTCCACAAATTCATCCTGCACTGCACTGATCTCATGCCTAGCTAGTCATTTGTCCCAAGTTGGACAATGACATCTAGTTCCCTCTCCTGTGATGCTGCTTCTGCAATCCTGAGGATTTGCTTCCTGTCCCTCCAAGCCATGGCACCAGGCAGGCAGCTTACTTCCCTCTCCTCTCCCTTCCCCAGGTTTACACCCCTAACAATTGAATCCCCTATCAGAAGCTGTTTCTTTCCCCTGTGGTGTCCCTTGCCACTCTTTTGTGGGTCTCCCTTGTGGATATCCCCAGCATTCTTCTTGGTCTCCACTGAGGGTGTCATCGTAGAGGAACCTTGATTTTATTTATTTATTTATTTATTTAAACAGCAGTTTAGAAAACCTTTGAGCCATAGGCTCATTTACAAAGGTACCTTGTCACAGTAAGACAAACAAAAATACACAGTATAACAGTACAACACAGTATAACAGATTTACCAGACTGACATGTGATTTGTGTAGAGGTACAACCCGGAGGCTACACCTCTGTTCCACCACCCTCACCCTCCCAGAACCTACTGTGGTTCATCTTCTCTTCACACATGGCAACCTCTGAGGCAGTGGTTGTGGAACTGGTGCTCTTTGGGTGGGGGAGGCCTCCTTAGTCTTTGCCAGTTCAGCCTGGAGGTGGGCAACCTCCTCCCTCAGAGCTGACAGTTGCCTGCAAATATGGCAGCAACACAGGTTCCAGAATGTCTCCCAGAAAACTGCTGCCCCACAGCCAGTGCATTGCACCACTCCCCACATGTCCCTCTTCCTTATAATATACAATGAGTAATATATAAAATATTTTTTTTGGTTTTTTCAGTGTGTACTTACCCTTTAGGCACTGTGCTGGGTTATTAAGAATATGACAGTTCTGCCCCAAGACCTGTTGAGGAAGTGATGTCAGAACCTTGGCTATAAAGGAAATGCCACACCTGGGGTGGGCGGGGTCAGGAGAAGGGTGGGTGGGTAGGCCACAACCACTGGTGACTGTTAGAAACAATTAAATACACCACTGCTCCACCACCCTGGTGAGTACTGCCCTTTATAGTAAGTCAACCAACACCACAATTTACTAGACCATTGCTCCTACACAGTCCAGGGATAAAATGAACTCACTGCTCAGCCAGCAGGACACTTCTAAAATGTTGCACAAATATTCTTCCAAATCCTAGGTCTCTAGCACAGGAATCAAGCAACTTCAGTTGTATTTCACCCCCTCTGGTTATAAAATCACTACACTTTAATGGAATCCTGCAATTCGCTTAATGCCAATAAGAAAAAATGAACCTTTCTGTAGAAAGCGTAGCTCACCTTCCTAACAAGTCCCCAACAATATTATGTTTTACGGGGTCCCCAGGTCCTCAAATGCGTTCTAGTTTGTTCTCCGCAGTATAGTACATTTCTCAGCTTCCAACAAAAGCAGGCAAGTCTTTTCTGACTGGCTTCTCACTGTGTAGTTTGCCTAAGACAGCTCAGTGATAAAAGCCCCACCCAGAATCAATTGATTGACTAGTAACACCTGTGATGTAAGCAGGCCTTTCAGTGAAGACACTTTGCTATGTATGCTTCTAATACAGAAACCCTTATCTGAAACCAAGGATAAACTCACTGCTCAGCCAGCAGGACACTTCTAAAATGTTGCACAAATATCCTTCCAAATCCTAGGTCTCTAGCACAGGACTCAAGCAACTTCAGTTGTATTTCACCCCCTCTGGTTATAAAATTACTACATTTTAATGGAATCCTGAAATTCTCTTCTTAATGCCATTAAGAAAAAATGAAACTTTCTGTAGAAAGCGTAGCTTACCTTCCTAACAAGTCCTCAACAATATTATGTTTTACCAGGTTCCCAGTTCCTCAAATGCATTCTAGTTTGTTCTCTGCAGTATAGCAAGTTTCTCAGCTTCCAACAGAAGCAGGCAAGTCTTTTCAGATTGGTCAATACCAGCAGGAACATCTGCCAGAAGTAGACACATGGTGGATAGAAAATACAAAGTCACACATGCCCCCACAATGCAAAGCATCATGGGCTGCATATGCAAATCACCACAGAATGTTATGCTGGTCCAACTTTAAGCAGAATTGCATGGTGCCGAAAGGCCTCTCACATTTACATGGTGGATTCCCTGCAAGGGGAGTGCCTCAAACAACTGGTACAACAACCCGTAAGAGACAGGGCTATCCTAGATCTAGTACTGACTAACAGGGAAAGGATCACAGATCTCCAGGTAGAAGGTCACCTGGGGGCTAGTGACCATCACATGGTATGGTTCAATTTGGCCACTAGAACTAAATCATCCCATTCCAGGGCAAAAATATGGGACTTCAGAGGAGCTGACATTGATAAGATGGCCAACAGAGTTAAGCTAGCCCTGGGAAAAAGAAATACAGGTGAGGGGGTACAGGCAAAGTGGGCAAGCATTAAGGATGCAATACTTGAAGCAACATCCCATTGTGTTAGAGAGAAAAGGAAGTGCAAAAGAAGAAGGAAACCACTTTGGTTCTCAAAAACAGTAGCAGAAAAGGTCAGAGTCAAAAGGCTGGCTTTCAGGAAATATAAGGGAATGTAGGGGGATGAAGATAGGGAGGCATACCAAACTTCCCTAAGGGAAGCAGGGAATGCAGTAAGATAGGCAAAGTCCCAAACCGAGGAAACACTAGCACAAACAGTAAAAGAAGGTGACAAGACTTTCTATAGATACATTAGTGAAAGGAGAAAGTCCAGAGGGGGTATTGCTAAGATCAAAGGGGATAAGGGTGTGTGTGAGGAGAGGACCACATAAAAGCATCTATCCTAAATAGATACTTCTGCTCAGTATTTACTGAACAGAAGGTAGGACAGGGCCCACAGCACAGCACCATGATCACAGCGGGGAGGGAGGTGTGCACTAGTCCCTTCACAAAAGAAAGGGTCCTACAAGAGCTCGATAAGCTCAGGGTGGACAAGGCAATGGGACCTGATGGCATATATGCCAGGGTACTAAAAGAGCTAAGGGTGGAACTATCAGAGCCATTATCAGAACTGCTTAGTGAGTCTCTGAGCACAGGAGAGGTCCCAGAAGACTGGAGAAGGGCTCATGTGATCCCGCTCAACAAGAGTGATAGCAGGGAGGAGGCAGGGAACTACAGACCAGTTAGTCCTACCTTGGTGGTGGGCAAGATTATGGAGGCACTCCTTAAGGACAGGATCATGCAACACCTGGAATCCATAGGAACATAGGATCCAAGACAGCATGGGTTTACAAAAGCAAGGTTCTGTCAAACTAATCTCATAGATTTCTTTGACTGGGTAACCAGAGTGGTGGACCAAGGGGGAGCAGCTGATGTCGCCTACTTTGACTTCAGTAAAGCTTTCGATACTGTTCCACATAGAAGATTGATTAATAAGCTGGGTAGGCTTGGGGTGGGTCAGAAGTTGGACAACCGGGTGGCAAACTGGTTGACGGGCAGAAAACAGAGAGTGGTGGTAAATGGTATACAGTCAGAAGAGATGCAAGTAACAAGTGGGTACCTCAGGGATCAGTCCTGGGGTCAGTCCTCTTCAATATCTTCATTAGTGACATTGCAGATGGACTGGAGGGTAAGGTTTGTCTGTTTGCAGATGACACCAAGATCTGCAACAGAGTAGATGATCCAGATGGGGTGGACAGAATGAGAAGAGATCTAGATAAACTAGCAAAATGGTCAGAAGAGTGGCAACTGGGGTTTAATGCAAAGAAGTGCAAGATCATGCACATAGGGAACAGAAACCCTGAAGCCACCTATAGGCTGGGAGGGGGGTTGCTGGCAATCACAAGGGAAGAAAGAGACTTGGGCATCATCATCACCGAAGACCTGAAATCATCTAAGCAGACCACTAAAGCAGTAGGTCAGGCTAGGGGGATGTTGGAGCGTATTAGTAGGGGTATCACAAGTCAGAAGAGGGAGGTAATAATCCCTCTTTACAAGACACTGGTTAGGCCCCATCTGGAGTACTGCATGCAGTACTGGAGGCCACACCTTCACAAGGACATTAACCAAATTGAGACAGTCCAGAGAAGGGCAACCAAAATGGTGCAGGGACTGCATCAGAAAACATATGAAGACAGATTAACGAAGCTCAATATGTATACCCTAGAGCAAAGGAGGGAGAGAGGTGATATGATCGAAACATTCAAACACCTTAAGGACATTAACTAGGTGAAAGAGTCTAACAGGTTTCGATATAAGAAAAATAGCAGGACAAGAGGACACAGCATGAGATTAGAGGGAGACATATTAAGGGGTAATGTGAGGAAGTTCTTTTTCACAGAAAGGGTGGTGGATGCATGGAACGGCCTACCTCAGGAAGTGGTGGATATGAATACAGTTCAGGGCTTCAAACAGGCATGGGATAGGCA
This sequence comes from Neoceratodus forsteri, assembly GCA_016271365.2. Lineage (NCBI taxonomy): Eukaryota > Metazoa > Chordata > Ceratodontiformes > Ceratodontidae > Neoceratodus > Neoceratodus forsteri. The sequence goes on from CM057457.1 coordinate 72,142,272, forward strand.
TAAGGGAGCAATACAGATGAGTATGAATAGATAGACCATTGACAGAGCAAAGGCTGATGGCACATTTATAAGGTAGAAAAAGAAATGGGCAGACTGGATGGGTCTTGAGGTCCTTACCTGCCGTCAACTTCTATGTTTCTATGTTTCTGTGAACTTAATGAGATGCAGCACGAGAAAAGGGAGGTCAGGTGGTCTGAACAATAGATTGCTAGAAACCCTCGAGGAGAAAGGAGTGTGATCAGAGTTAAATAATTTTAGTATCCACCACCCAATGGTGGAGAGTTTTTGAGCTAAAAGTGAAAAGTTCTGCTGACTGGGAAAGAATTACACTCAAATCTTTACAGTTGGAGAGACTTGTGGAGGAAACTATTGTGAATTAATCTGCAGCACTGAACTTTTGGAGAGCAAGCATGGCTTATGCCCCTGGATTCGGAGGTCAGATCATCAATGTTCCAGAGGGACTGGTCAACTGGCTGTGGAGCGTAGTGGAAAGGAGCAGTTCAGGTGAGTCCTGCATCTTTTGTGGACAATGTGAGAGAGGGGTTATGAGGAAGCCTGTATGTGTATTGTGCATTTGTGGGAATGTTCCCAGGGTGGTGAGGCCTGCAGATGTGCAGCAGTAAGAAGGACAATATGTGGTGCCTGAGCCACCAACTCCTGCACCCTGGCAATGGCCACAATCAGCCGGAAGATTGTCCCCCTGTGACTAGTATGGCCACAACTGAGGAGCTATCTGAGCAGTGAGAGGAGGTCATGGTTATCGAGAAAGAAGCAGAGCCAGAGGTGGTACCAGGATCTAGCCTTCTGCCCAGTCCTGTACTGCTGCCGAGTTCCCCAGAACTTCCCAGTGGCAGAGGGAGGGGCCGACGGTGGGTCTCATACATTAGAAGCACTACTGCAGGGTACATGAGGGATGTAACTGAGCAGTCAGGACCACCTGAGGTTGTGGTATAAGGCGAACAGGAAACCAAGAAAAGTTCACCAAGTGCCAAACCCACCCAGGAACCCATGGTGAGGGCAAAAACCTTGCCCAAGAAATTAGAAGAAGCTAAGCCTTTAACATTGAGTTCCCCACTCCCCAACGTGCAGGAAGAAATCACTGACCCTGACAATCCAGAGGTGGTTATTGAAGCAGTGGAGGAAGATGAAGGGTCAGATGAGAAAAGTGTTGCCAGATCTGTGGAAGCCATTTCTATTTATGACCAGCCAGATGAAGTATCACCCAAATGTTTGAGGACATGGTGATAGAAAGAGATATTCCCAAGCCTTTTGCAATGCCAATTGTAGGAATTCTGGAACTCACCCCATTGCTCCCAGAGATTTGTAAGAGACATTTAATAGACATGCATGCAAGACATCAACTGGACCTTACGGTAATAAATTACAGGGAAGGAATATGGTTGCCTCGAGGAGTGGCCCCATGGCCCAGCATTAGGTCTTTGCCCAACTGGAGCCAGGCAGAGAGATGAGTGAGGCGTTACCTCAAAGTAGAGAACCCTGGAACAAATAACCCTTACATCAGTGAGAAACTTTGGAACTTGATCGAATGCTGGAGATCAGATTGGGTATCCCAGGGAGCCGTGGAAAAGGTACATCTTAGGCACAAAGTGGACATCAGAGATGTGCCCTATGATAGAAACAAGGTAACTAGACTAGCTAGATCAATGTGAAATTCCTCAGCTTGGGAGGGACTCACTTTGTTCAAAACTTTTGCACCGGTGCAGGACAGAGTTGGACACAGGGTAAAGTATTTTGTAGTGAACCATGATTGCAGAGGGGAAGAGTGCACCAAACCAGACCCTTGGCACCAGAGGACCCTGCAACTAAATACTGTACCCCCCAGAAACCCAAAGCACCTTAGATACCAAAATGCCCCATGGCACTGTAGAAACTGTGTCTAAGGGACTACTGCCACTCCTAGACTGCTTGCATTGAAATTGAAAAAAATGGAACATTGCCTTTAGCATGGACAGCAGCCTGATCAGTTTGTGCTGGGTAAAGAAAAATTCTACAAGACTTTTTTAGATAGTGCTTTGAATTTTTTTTCCAGTTTTACAACATTTTAGCATTTTTTACTCTTATGTACCATTTCATTGAAACATGTACGATGTGGTCTAAGTAGGTAACTTAGGAATTTTTAGGAAATGCTTAGTAGGGAGCCCATGGTAATTAAGCACACTTACCAACTGGTGCTGAAAATCGGATTACTTGTACTTTTAAACTACAAAGACTGTTTTCCAGAGACTTTAAAGTGCACCTGAGCAGTTTGCAAAGGACAGTAAAAGGGTAAAAGTGTGCTCCCCCTTCCCACTGTTAAGTAGGTTAGAATATAGAAATGTAGCAGTAAGGTAGATTTAGTGAGAGTTGTAGTTAGACTTTTCTGTGGGGGGAACATGTCCAGTATCTAAAATGTGTAGTCAGATTATAGATAGCCACCTGTATTTTGCAGTTAGTAATAAATGTAGAGGTTAGCCTGCCACCCCCTGATGGTGTAGTTTAACCTACTAGCAGTCAGCCTGGTGGAGCCTGGATGTGATGGCCTGTGAGAGAGTGCATATTATCCCACGGTGTACAGCAGCCATGGTTAGCAGGGTGGAGATGGCTTCCCCAAGAGGTGAAGCATTTTTGTGAGGGGGAAAGTGTAACCGTGTGTCAAATTCGGAGTTACGAGCATGATGCACCATTGGCATCGGGGAGGTGCACACATGCTGGGCACTGCCCAACCGGCACACATGTGTTTGTTTGAAAAGTGCCAACCAACATGGGGATCAAAAGTCAGCTGGCGATCAGAGAGAGTTTGAGGAGGAGCGGAGCACCTGCTTGCAGGCCCATAAGGGAGGCCTACAGTTGGGCCGGAGAGGCCTGGGGCTGGGGTGGGGAGATTGCCCCCTGGTCCCAAAAGATCCTGAGGGACCCCCACAAACATTGGATGGGGCAACAACAGAAAAGTGCAGCAAAATGCAGAGGGTTGAAAAGAGCCTGCTTGGCTCTTAAATTATAAGGAGAGAGTGGCTGCCATGGAAAGCCCGTCGAAGAGTGAGGTGGCAGTGATGTCTCCAGTGGGGTAGGTGGCAGAGCTACCCCTGAGCTTGAAGTGTCCACTCAAGGTAAAGTGTTGCTAGGTTATGGGACTGTTTGGGAAGTGTTGACTCTGCCCGTGAGAACCCTGCCAGAGGATCTACAGGTGCAGAGGCCACTACAGAAAAGGACTGTAAGTGCCTGTGTAATTTCAACATTGTACCCCCATCCCTCCCTAGAAAGGAAGGCTGCCTGCAGTAAAGATATTGTGCCTCTGCTCCCACAGGCAGGGTGTCAAGGGAAAAGTAGTTAAAAAGGACAGCGAGATGGTCCTGAAGGGAATCTGAGCCCATATGGCTCAAAATGGGAAATTGAGAAGTACATAGGGCCCAGGTGTTCAAACCCTGACCCCCCCCCCCCAGTATGTGTTGTGGCAGAGTGCCACAGAAACTGTGGAAACTGTGCTAGAAATTAAACGAGGATCCTCATGATTGTTGTGTCTGCAGCTTAAGCATTTCGGAGAAGAAAAATCAATAATGCCTGATTGCACTGAAATCTTATTTGGGACTTCCGGTGATGTCAGCATACTAATGGTGGTTTAACCCCTGTAGCTCCATAGCCCGAATCCAAAATCTAATGGCATCCACCCAAAATTCAGCATGCAAGCTCCGGTGAAAGCTACTAGATTAAAAGCTATTGCACCGAAGAACAACCAGACCCTGGTACAAAAACTGCAGTTAATGCTACAACAGGATAAACCTGCTGCTTCGACCGGGACATCAGAGGGGGGAGCCAGCATGGCGCTCTCAGATGGAGCAGAGGATAGCTGCTCGCAACTGGTGGCTTCAATATTACAAACCGCCAAAACGGTCACCAAGACTGAAGCAGGACTAGCAGAACTAAGAGCGGACATCCACAAAATAGAACACCAGATGGACAAACTAGAGGTGGGCCTGACCAACACAATGGAGCAATCCGACAGGCGTGACCGCCTTCTATTGTATTTAATGGCCAGGGAGAGAGAACTAACTACAAAGCTGGACGATATAGAAGGGCGCAGTCGGCACCAAAACATACGAGTATATGGGATCCTGGAGGGGGCCAAGTAGGGGTCTGCTAACACAATCACTTTTTTGCAGCGGGTGCTCCAGGACTCCCTGAAACCTCCAGCGGACTTCGATCTCAATATGGACCGAGTGCACCGCTCCCTGGTACAGCGGTCCACTACTCCAAATGCTTGGCCAAGATCATTTGTAGCCAAGCTGACCTCTTACCTGTCAAAGGAGGAGATAATCAGTAGGGCATGGAGAGCACGCTCAATCTCTTTCGGGGCACACCGCATCACAATAGATAATGATTACACAATGGGGGTTCAGGAGAGTAGGCGAGCCATGTGGCCAATTTTAAAGCAGCTCAGAGCAAAAAATGTGAAGGCCCAAGTAATGCACCAGGCTAGATTAAAAGTTGAGAATGCCCAGGGAATGAAGATCTTCGAGGACCTTGTGGCCACCTCCCACTTCCTGGAGGATCAGGGTATCGCAGTGCCAACACTGATGAAAGAATGCCTAGAGAAGGAGGTATTGCACTTGGCGTGGTCAATGGCAAGAAAAGACACCATGATTACTCAGCAAAACAAGCCGCTGCAACAAACCACCTTGACAGCCGATGTCTGCTCTATGCTGAAGAAATATATATCCTCGGTGCAGCTGGAAGGAATCATCACCTGGGACAAGTGCTCCAGGAAGAACCAATGACGAGCGCACAGCAGCGAGGAATCTGAAAAACTGGCAGAGAATCTTGCTCATGGATTTTAAATTTGTGCGTTGACTCCCCTGCGTTTCACCCCCACATGAAAGGTACTGAATGGGAAATGGGACTCTTATAGTGAGGGGGTGGAGGGGCAGCAATGATCTGGAGGGCCTGTGACCGGGGATCCTGTATGGGCGGTTTCAAACATTGGGGGGAAATGCGAGGGGGAGCACACTCCTAATACTCAGGCTGCTGTTGACCCTGCTTCGACCAGACCTTGGAGGATTCCACACATCGGTGGGGGAATGCTTAGATCTGAGGGAAGGGGAAGATGTGACTGAGCAAAAGGTTGGGATGAGAAGGGAGAAAGGGGGCCAGATGAGCTGCTACACAGCCTGTTATTACCAGCCATGGATCAAAACAGAAGACTGCATAGAACACTCACAACAAGTGAAGATATGAACTCCTAAAATGAGCTGGTTAATACTACAAGGAACTGCCAAGCGGGGGTGGATGCCTTTTCATTGTAATGAGGGGCAGGAGCTGAAGGAGGGTCCCCTCACCCTCTAACCATGGTTTGGGCAGAGAAGTGAGGAGGGGGGATTTAAACAGAAATGACCTGTTTACTAAAATTGGTACTGCTGATGTTGGTTTTGCCGGGGGGGGGGCTGAACCCCAAAAATCACCCTCTTCATAGGCTAGGTCCATACCATCAAAAAGGACCACGTGTCCCGAAGGAGGCACAAACTAGCCTCTCTAAATACAGGAGGGCTGACCTAGGAAGTACACACACCCGGAGGCAACTCCACAAGAAAAATGGTACGTTAATTAAGAGGAAGGATGAGGCGTAGGTAAAGTGGACCGTTGAAAGGTTCACTTGGACCAATGGTCAGGGGACGAGTTCTCCACCACGGACTTGGAGAAGCCCTGGGTGGAACTTGCCCCAGACGTTTTCATTTTCTAACACACACAAGTTAAATGGAATGTTTGAGACCTGTTGCTTTAAAAACAGGTGTGAGGTTACAGACATGGTTATACTCCCACCTAGTGGAATAAGTTTGAATTACTTTAATGGCTTTAGCTTGTTTATTTCCCACTGTTGGGATAAAAAAATATTTTGACTATTTGGTAAGCAATTGGAGGCACTAAACTGAAATGGAAATGGGGAGGGTCATCTATGGAGAGAGGTATGAGGAAGGGGGGAAGGTAAGAGGGCAGACTGCTGGGGGTAGAGGAATCAAAGGGGGGTACTCCCCTTTATAAAAAAGAGGGACAACAGATCATTTATGGCAACAGATAAACATGAGGATTGCTCAGGTCAAGACTAAATTGTCCTAAAATATAAATGGGATAAAGCACCCTGTCAAAAGAAAGCAACTACAAAAATTCCTCTGGAACCAGAAGTGCGATATTAACTTCATACAGGAGACCCATTTGACTCCTGTAGAGGCACTGAAACTGAAAAGCAGGAGATTTCTGGATCTCAATCATGCATCCCTACCAGGAGGCAGGAAGAGAGGAGTGGCAATCCTTCTATCGGTCTCCCTCCCCTTTGGGGAGGAGGTGGTGGTGGATGATGAGGTCCGCAATGTGATGGTGGTGGGTAAGATCCAGGATGCTCGGTTGACCCTAATAAATGTTTATGCTCCTCCGGGGTCCACTATCACCTTCTATTCGGGCTTATTTAGGAAAATAGCTGAGAAAGCAAGGGGGGGGTTGGAATGTCCTTCTAGACAGGGGGCTTGACACCACTTCCAACATTCAGGTTCCTAGCAGTAAGACAGCCAAATTACTAGTCAGGTTAATGAAGGAACTGGGGATGGTGTATGTCTAGAGGGAGAAATACCCAAATGCTAGAGATTACAGTTATAACTCTCCCAGATATAAAATATACTTGAAGATAGACATGTTCTTCACCTACACCAGGGACCTATTGACTTTTGACTCAGCGTGGGTAGAGACAGCAACTTTCTCGGACCACCAAAGCCTCTCTTGGCAGCCCTAGACTTGCAGATGCCCAGAAAGCCAACACAATGGTGACTAAACACCAACTTGCTAAAAGATGAGGAGGTAAGGGAGGCAGATAAACAAGTGATAGAACAAACTATCCAAGAGAACTGGAAATCACCCCACAGATATTGTGGAATACTGTAAAAACAATGGTTAGAGGAAAACTGATTTCCGTAGCAACACACAAAATAAAAGAGAGAAGGAAACAGCTAGACATTCTAACGGAACAACCCAGGACCTTAGAGGGACGTCAAAAAGAAAAATTATGTAAAATTCAGGGAATAGAGATAAGAGATCAAAAAGAAAATTAAAGATATAAATAAGATAGAGATAGAAAAGGCACTTTATTACTTAAAGCAAACCTTCTACGAGGGCGGTCCTAGGGCAACCAGGTGACTGGCCCTCCTTTGCTTAGGGTAACAAAATGTCAGAGCCAATATCACAGGACTGAGACACCCGGATACTGGACAGATCTCACACAGGTGGGAAAAGATAGTGGATTCCTTGGTTGCCTATTATAAAAAGTTATATAAACCTCAGGTAGAATCCCACTTCAGAGAAGCCATGGACTTCCTCAGAAGTCTAAAACTGCCCAAGCTTACCGACACGCAGAGACAGATCTTGATAGCCCCGGTTTCCCGAGCAGAGATAATGCTTACCATACAGAACTTAAAGGTAGGCAAATGCCCAGGCCCAGATGGGTTCGGCAGCGAATTTTACAAAACCTTTGCCCATGAGACCGCACCCTTACTGAATGATATCTACAATCAGATTTGGTTAGAGGGAGAGGAGGTTCCCCCACCCTGGAATTACACCACGATTTCAGTTATACCAAAAGAAGGCAAGACTGTGGGTCATATAGATCCATATCCCTTCTAAATTCGGACTATAACATTTTTACGGCCATAGTGACAGCTAGACTCAACCCCATCTTGCCAGAATTAATACATCCCAATCAAACTGGTTTCACAGAAGGGAGACAAGCCCTGGAAGGAGTTAGACATACTATAAATAAAGTCCACATCATTAATAAACATCATATACCCACATGCATAATGAGCCTGGACACCGAAAAGGCATTTGACAGGGTCACTTGGGACTTCCTTTTCGCAGTCCTGGGCAGAATGGGTTTCCCTCCAACATTTATGGATGCTATTAAGGCCCTCTGTGCATCTCCACAGGCCTGTGTGAGGGTCAATGGAGGCATCTCACACAGATTTGACTTGGGGAGAGGCACCCGGCAGGGGTGCCCACTCACACCCCTGTTTTTTGCAATATATGTTGAACCACTGGCACAGGCTATTAGGGAAGACCAGAGCATCGGGGGAATTAGGACTGGGGGGGGGGCATAAAATATCCCTGTACACAGATGATGTCCTTCTGTGTTTGTCCACTCAGGACAAATCTATTCCGAGGGTGTGGGAAATATTAGATAAATGTGGACAATACTCTGGGTACGACCTTAATAAGTTAAAGACAGAAGTTCTTAAATTCACTTATACTCCCTCCCAGACCATGCAATAACTAGTCCCACTGAATTGGAATAGTCAAAAGATAAAATACCTGGGCACTCAAATCCCCAGGAATCTCACCTCTCTGTTCTCCTTCAACTTTGAGCCCCTAATGCACCAATTAAAAGCGGACATTAAGGGATAGGGACTTTTGAATTTGCCGCTATACTCCAGGATTCAATCAGTAACCATAAATATACTCCCCAGATACCTTTATCTATTCCAGTGCTTACCACTGAAGATACACCATAACGAATTCCAAATCTGGCAAAGAAGTATTTTAAAATTTATATGGAACAATAAAAGACCCAGAATTAGGATAATATAATAATGTCAGTGGATAAAAGACGGGGAGGAGGAATGTTCCCAACCTTGAAGACTACTATTTTGCAGCCCAACTTAGATGGGCTCTACTATGGTCAGTGGGTAAATATAAGGCCCACTAGTTGGTGAGTTCAGAGGGTGCACCTCTTGGAGCAAGGGCAGCTAATCTGGAAATGCAACAGGAGGACACCAACACCTTGACACTCACAGTAAGGAATACACTTCAGGTCCTAAGAAGACTGTGGCATAGATATCACCTTGCAAAGGAATTGTGGCCACTCAGGTGGCTGGCGTGGGACACATCATTCTTGCCCTCTGGACAAGACCTCACTTTCCGTAAGCGAAGAAGACTGGGTCTAACCACACTGCAAAAGTTTATGGTTGGACCTCATTATACAGGAGTTTGGGCAAATTAGGGAGAAGTTTCAATTGAGACAGGGGGATCACTATCGATTTCTGCAGGTCAGATCACATATACAGACTTTGCAATGAAGCTTTGGTAGGGACATCACTCCCGGGAAGCTGGGACAGGTGACAGAGGAAATATTAAGCCTACAGAGAAAGAAAGGCCACATATCCACAATATATGAGGCTCTCAAGGATAGGAGTAGTGAGCACACTAAACCTCTCAGGGAAAGGTGGGAAGCAGAACTTGGAGAACAGATACAGGACAAGGATTGGATCATAATTTGGGCTCAGACGAACAGGATCACTTATTCCCCAATTTGGAGAGAATTCGAATAGAAGGTTAGGGAAAGATTTTTCATAACCCCAGCAATTAAGAATAAATGGGACAAAAAAGGGTTGGTCACCTGCTGGAGGGGATGTCAAGGTACACAAGCAAATCATCCTCATATGTTCTGGCAATGCCCCAAGCTGACTCAGTTTTGGAAAGACATAACACAGAATCTGAAAGACATTTTTGCCACGTCAGACCCACTAAGTGCTAGGCACATGGTGTTGGCATTGATACAAGAGGAAATAAAGGGGAGAGAGAAAATATATCTGTGGAACATTCTAGTGACGGCTGCACATAAAGCTATCACTAGAAAACGGTTGTCCCCCGAGTCTCCTACCCAACAGCAATGGATCTCCATAGTTCAGGAGATGGAGGAGCTGACCTGTAAAAAAAACTAAAAAAAAAAAAAACTTTAAAGGGCAGAATTTTGTGTTCAGATGGACACTCTGGGTGCTATGGAAGGAGACCAGGCAGATAGACTGAAGACTGGGGAAGGGAGGGATGACCTGAGTGTCAATTAAAAGGTGCATGTGAAACAGCGGTTAAAGGGGTAGGCTCTGGAAAATGGATCAGGGGATGAGAGGAAGAGATAAAGACAACTCTTATTTGTATGATAAGATTGTATGGTAATGCTCCACTTGATTAACTCTGCATGGAATTACTTTCTTAGTCTGTATAAAGATATTTCACTGTTGTAATGGTGCCTGATTATGCAATAAACTTGAATTAAAAAAAAAAATCTTGTTTGGGACTGAATCCTTTTAAAGCTTTGGAAAATGTGTTGCTGTGCTGCCTGCCTAACCAAATGTTTTACAGCCAAGCCTTGGAGCCTGTGACCACCCGTGGTGCTGGGAAGAGAGTACCATCCAGTCAGCGCTAAGGCGGAGATCTTTCCGTCACCAAGAGGAACCCGAATCTGCATTGCAAAAGGTAGTGTTTTGTGCCCTCCTATGTGCTTACAGTCAAGATGGTACCCCTCCACTTTCCCAGAGACTGTATGTATTTCCATCTAAAATCCCTAGACAGAAAGGGGAGGGGGGTAGTTTCTGGAGATATGACCTGAGCTTGGACTGGTGCTGCTGCCTGCTCGAGTGAAGCCCCAAAAGTGCTCAAGCAGGAGCGAGTAAAATATAAATATTTAATCTTCGGAGGAAATTTAAAGTGCCAACTGTAAAGTGAAGGGACAAGGGGGATATTTATTTATTTATTTAGTTAGTGAGTGGTTCGGAAAAGACCTTTGAGTGCAAGCTCTTTTACAAAGGTTCTGCATTATAGATTGCAAAAAAAAAGTACAATAGGAGAAAGCAAAGGTACATCACAATGAATGATACGGCTTGGATTCAGAACTTACAGAATAACTCAAAACATAGGTACAAGTTAAAATAACAAGAAAAACACTTTATGAGGGTGGGGGGAAATAAGCAGCCACAAAGTACCTTATCAGTAGTTCAGAGGGACGGTGATAGCGGGCAGTGGAGTGAAGAAATGAGGCACGTGAGAGAGGTAGGTACTGCAGTGGAGGTGAAGGGTGGGGGAAGAAGGGCGATAAGGTATAGGGAGAAATAAGGGGGTGAGGGGAGGCTGAGCAGAGAAGATGTACTAGAGTAAATGGTGGGGTGGGAGGGGACATGGTCAGACAGCTTGCATTAGTAGTGACTGTTAGGGAAACTCATGAGACCGAGAGTTGGGGGGGGAGGTGGGGTGGCGGGTGCCAAAGGAGCATGATGCAAACCGATTGCCGAGGCAAGTCATGAGAAGGGACGGGGGAGTATCTGAGGCCTGCCTAGTGCTTGCTGGGAGGCAGAGAGAGTGGGTGTGGCTGGATTTAGGGGCAGGTGCACTTAGAGAGTCTGATTAGGTGCTGTCTGAAGTCAGTTTTGAATTGGGCCAGGCAGTTGGTGCCCAGGGTGTTCATTCATCCACAGGGGGGCCTGGTAGGCAAATGCACGTTGCCCAAGCGAGGTGCAACAGAAGGGGATAGCCAAGGCCCCCCTAGTCTCTAGTCTCTCTCTCTCTCTCTCTCTTATATATATATATATATATATATATGTGTGTGTGTGTGTTTGTGTATATATATATATATATATACACATATACGTATCTATATACACATATACATATACACACACATTCGCGGCATTCCTGAGGGGGCTTTGATCCAGGTTTTTTTCCCCAAAAACTGTAAATTAATTTGGTCTGCAGATTTTTGGCCAACCTACCGGTATTCCGGATCCCTTAGGATTGAGCCTCATTGGGCGCTGTTGTGGTAGCAGTTTCTGTCCTCAGTTTTTTGGGGGGTTTGTCTACATGGAGCTCTGGTTTGACTATTTATTGTCACTTTTTTCGCGGGATTCTGGACCCTTGACAGGTGCCGATTAATTTGACACTCGCTTGTCTTTCAATTTCAGAAGTAATATCTTCCGTCTTAAAGGGGACTTCAATGCGGCAGCCACATGTACTGAGTTATGGGCTTGTGGAGTAATCACTGTGGTTCCCATCCTTTTTTTTTTCTTTCTCTTTGTTGGATTCTTTTCCAGGGCTTGTTTAAACTCAGAGTCTAAGGGTATGCTGTGATGGGATTGGGGGGGCAGGAGACGGAGGGTGGTTATGCTTTAGGAAATAGGAGTGGACTATATGGGGTATTTTGATTTCTGGAGTTGGGTTTCTTTTTCTTGGTTCTGTATGGTATTTAACCTATGGCTGCCATTCTGTTTATTTCAAATGTCAAGGTGTCTCCCGGAACCTACTCAGAGGTTTTTTTTGTTTTTTTTTAATCTTTGGAGCAAGGTGTCACTGTATTTATTTATTGGGTAACATTACTAGTTATTTACACCTTCCTGTGGTTTTAAAGGGGTGATTTTATTAAAAGTTTTGTACAGTATGTTTGGTCTGTACAGTGGGTGGAATGCTTATTTTACATTTACTGGGTACCCTCTTTGTTTTTCATTTGGCATTTGTATCATTTGGGGCACTCTCACTCCCCAGCTCCTGCGGTCACCTTGGCATTTAGTGTGTGCTAGGGGGAACATGAGGGGGATTAGTTGGGGATTATTTTCTGCTTTTTTTGTCCTTTCTGTCTGGTGTAGCCTGTTGGTCTTCGGGATGGGGATGGGGATGTGGCCTTGGCCTCATGAGCCCAGGAGTTCTCACTTGGAGGAGGGTGAGAGAGGTGATGATCTCCTCAGAGCGGGGATACTCCACCCCCAACAAGTGCTCTCCATTGGGATTCAACTTTCCTCTGTGGGGACCATGATTGTCCCTGTAGATAAACATCAGATGCTTACTAGTGTACCGGCCCCTATGTGGTCTTGAGGTGTGTCGTTTCATCTTATTTTGTCATACTTGTTCAGATGTTGGGGATAGGGTTTTGGGGATTGTTCTTGTCTTGTTTGGGGATGTATTTGACAAAAATTACCAGGGGGTGGTTTGAAATTTATGAGGGGGCCCTTTATGGCTTGTATTATACAATATCATATTTCTTGGGGTTTCTTACTGTATGTTCTTTTAATGTTAAAGGTATTAATGGAGTTGTGACAAGGGCCAAGTTGCAGGAACTCCACCGGCATTGTTGCGATGTTAACTTTTTGCAAGAGACTAGATTTTCGGACTTGGAGCATCGCAAGCTACAACGATCTTGGCTGGGATAAGTGTATGGGGATGCCCACCCTTCTGGCAAAAAGGCAGAGGTTGCTATTCTACTTTGGAGGGGGCTGCCCTTTCATTTGACGAAACTGCAGGCTTACAATACTGGGCATTATGTGATGACCTCAGCAGTTCTTCAGGGTAGGACGATGACTTTTACTTTGTTTATTGTCCAACCCTCAGGATTTTTTTTGCAACATAGGCACAACTGCTGGCAGGACAGCTTACTTGTGCTGTAGATTGGAATTGTGTTGAAAACATGGTGTTGGATAGAAAACCAGTCCCTAGGAGGGGGGGATAAGGCCTGTTCTAGGTTGTTAAAAACGTTGGTCTTGGAAGGGGGTCAGACAGACTCATGGTGTTGATATAATCCCACTGTGAAGGATTATACTTATTACTCCCTGGCCTCCAATTGTTGCTCTTGGTTGGATAGGTTTTACACACAGAATAACTGGGTATTTACTTTTGCTGATATCCGCAGTCATGCCATCTCAGTTTCTGCTCATGCTTTGCTTTCAAGGAGGATTAAGTTGGGCCTCTTGAAAGGGGCAGCCTTTGGAGACTGAATGTGGGGTTGCTGCATGATGACACCTTAGCACCATTTGGGAGGTTATTTGGGACTATTCGGCCACTAATCTGGAGGGCAAAACTCCTTTAAAGTACATTTGGGATGGCCTTAAAGCAGTACTGAGGGGGCATATGATATACTTTTTTTTTTTTTATTTAGTTGTTTAACCTGGTATAGCACACTAAGCTGAAGGCTTTTTTACAGGAGCAACCTGGGAGCACAAGGAGGTTAAGTGACTTGCTCAGGGTCACACAGTATGCAAGTAGAAGCTGTGGGATTCAAACCCAGGTCTGGTCTGCTGGATGTCACCAGATTTGCAGCTCAGAGCCTTAGACCACTGCGCTATACTGCCTCCAAACAAATCAAATCAAATCAAATCAAACAGGGTTTATCCCAGGGTGGCATATTCAGGATAATGTACGGTGGCTGTTGAACACCCTCATGGTCTCTCAGTCTTTACCTTCCAATATTTCTAGAGCAGTGGTGTTGATTGATACCAAGAAGGCATTCGATCACCTGAATTAAATGTTTCTGGATGCCACATTAAATAAGTTTCAGTTTGGGGCAAAGCTTTGTGGTTGGGTTTGGAATCTCTATGAAAACCCCTCACGCACGTGTCCGGGTTAATGGACTTTTGTCTTCTAGATTCACCATTGAGTAGAGGACTAGACAGAGTTGTCCACTCTCCCCTCTTCTTTTTGCTCTTAACCTGGAAACGCTGGCAGTTTCACTGCTGCAGTCTGGGGCTTACCAGGGTATTCAGATTCATGGGAAGGACCTCTGAGTATCCATGTAAGTGGAAGATACTTTGCTATATCTTTCTGATCCAGCCCAGACCCTTCCAGAGGTGTTGGAGCTGCTCTGCTGCACTGGATCAGTGTTGGGGTTCAAAATCAATTAATCTAAATCTAAATATCTGGGGTCCCAGGACATTTGCAATCTGAAATTGATTACTTCAGGTTTTCGATATCTTGGTATCTGGGTTCCCAGGGACACTGCGCAGTTATTCCAGACCAATTATTTATTTATTTTTTTTCCAACTTTGTTTCTCACCTCCAGTTCTGAACTCTCTCAGGCTTCCCATCTCATCAGCTGCTCTACCACCCACCGTGATCTTGCCCTCCTCATAGTATTACTACCCGCTCCCGGCGAACCCATGCCGGGCAATCCCCCCCAACTCTGAGCCCCCCGTGGCAGAGCCACCGTCCACTACTGGTGCTCTGTCTAGAATCCAGAGAGCCAGACTCGGGACGCTGAAGGGATTGAAGGGGCGAAGGCAGGGATCCGGTATTGGGCGTGTGGTGGCCTGACACTGTGGGAGTTGTCACCAATCAGAACCTGGAAGGGTGTTTCCTCTTGTTTTTCTCCCCACCCACCCACCTTCCACGGAGCTCGGTCATGCAATGATGGCCCACGTTCGCGGAGCTCTGCCCCCAGTGCCATATGATGGCAATGCAATTTCCTGGCCACCCTTGACTGCTGTCAGAGGTCGCTCAGGAGCGACGTGAAGGTTTCACCCTCCCCTGGGAAGGGGAGAGCTGCTCGATCAGACGCCTCAATCCTCCCACCCCTGCCGACCCGGCCTGCCCTGGAACCTGGGTCACCAGCTGCAGTATGAGGTGAGGCACTAGTGCCTTAACCCTCAGCACCACTGGGCCGGCTTCATTACAGACCAATTATGGTAGACCTATTTGAGTGGTCCAGGCTGACTGCATAGGATGGAGGGAGTTACCATTATTGCTTTGGGGAACGATTGAATCGGTGCTTATGAACATCATCCTGAGATTCCTTTTCTTATTTTCATCTTTACCAATGCTGGTTCCTAATTCTTTTTGGGTTGAATTACGTCAGACTGTCCCAATTTATTTGAGGTGGGAGGAAACCCGGTCTTAAATGGTCTATTCTCACAGCGGTGAAATGAAAAGGTAGATTGCGAGTCCCTGATTTCTGAGCATATTATTGGGCTACCCAGTTGCAGTTTTCATCTGTGATGGACACTCCTTGTTGGGTAGCCTTAGAACAGTTCTTATTAATGTCCGTTAAATTGGCAGATATTAGTTTTATGGACAGGGATAATTTACATGTCCTTGTCGTTTCTAATCCGTGGGAGGGGCTGATGGTTAGAGTCTGGTAGAATGTCTGTTCTACTTATAAATTGCTTGGGGACCCGAGTATATTTACACCAATCTGGGCTTGTTTAGATTTTGACCCTCTCTGGTTGGACCTGGGTTTCCAGAGATGGGAACGATAAGGACTTGGGCAGTTCTTAGAGAATGGACATATCAAATTCTTCTCTCAGTTACATCAGCAAATTTGACCTCTGGCCCCAGGATTTTTTTCTGTTACATGCTGCTCTGTCATTACATACAGGATCGGCATTGCTTCATGGCACCCCAAGAAATGTTAATCCTTTACGTTTGCTTTTGGCGACCATGGCCGCACAGGCCCAGGACATAAAAAAAAATGTCTACTATAGTTTGCTCCGTAACCTGGAACCAGACCAGTTAACTGATGTTACACGCAAAGGGTAATTAGAGCTTGGTTGTCCTATTCAGGAGCAGGAGTGGGTTGCTGTGTGGAGCGGGCTTCATACCACCACCTCTTCACCCTCTTGGCAAGAATTTCGCTGGCAGATGGTTTTGCGATATATTCACACTCCTGTAATCTGTGATCATTTGGATTTATCTTTGACAGATTTATGCTGGAGAGGGTGTGGAGGGAGGGGGACTCACACACATCTTTTAGGACTTTCCTCTTATTAGGGATGATTGGGAGGCAGCTATTATGGGTTAAATTTTGGGGGTTCATCTCCCTTTGCAATTTCAAATTTGGAATTTATGGGCCCCACCCCTGGGTACACTGGACAGAGGGAAAAAATATTTGTTTTATATCCTGGTGGCAGCAGCTACTAAAGTCCTCTGTGGAACTGTGGCTCGACAACTGCCGTAGAATCCAGGTAATGGAAGCAGTGACAGCCGAACTGAGGCTACAGCAGGATCAGTTCAAAAGTTGTTGGCTCCTCTTTTTTGATTTTCTAGCAGAGAAAGAAGGCCAGAATGTTCTGGATATCATGACTCAGTGATTTACTTGCATCAGTTGATGGCCATTTTATAAGCTTCATGTTTTTCTTCTAGGTCATGTATTTATCGCACCCCCCCTCCCTTGACATTTTGTGGTGTTCCATGTTTTGTATTATGGCTTTACAATTTCCACACCCTCTGTTGAACAGGGCTATCTCTTATTTTTTGTATTACAGTAGTTATAACCATTTGTGGCCCTTTTTACATGTCTGTATTTGTCCCTTTTATCCAGGGCATACTGAGTTTTTGAGACAGTTGGTTTAATGTTTTTGTTATTGTAATCTGTTGGTGTGCTTTTGTTGTGGTCTGCAAAGTTTTAAGAAACTTTCATTACCACAAAAAAAAAAAACAAAACACAATAGACAAACCTGCCAGCTTATACCTCAGTAAAGAGGAAGAAGGGTGTGTACAACAAGGGAGGTGGATCAGCGGGGGCAGTGGATGTGGCCTACCTGGACTTCAGCAACGTCTTTGACACTATGCCACACAGAAGGCTGTTAAACAAGATAGGGAACATGGGAGTGGGAAGATGGTGGTAAAGTGGGTGGAGAATTGGTTGGATAACAGGGCACTGAGGGTGGTGGTAAACGGTAGTCACTCAGGAGAGGGAAAAGTGACCAGTGGGGTACCATAGGCATCAGTGCTGGGTACAGTCCTCTTCAATATCTTGATCAGTGACATTACAGAGGACCTAGAAGGGAAAATCTGCCTGTTCGTTGATGACTCAAAGCTCTGCGACAGGATGGACATGTCAGAAGGCCATTGATAGAATGAGGAGAGATCTGCAGAAACTTGAGAATTGGTCAGAGGATTGGTAGTTGAGATTTAACACAAAGAAGTATAAGATTATGCACATGGGGCACAAAACCCCAGGAAGAGCATATCAGCTTGGGGGATACAGAATGCTCCAAGCAGGAAAGGTACCTAGAGGTTATCATCTCTGATGACCTCAAGGTAGGAAGTCAGTGCCACAAGGCAGCAGAAAAAGCCAACAGGATGCTGGGATGCATAGGCAGGGGTATCACCAGCAGAGAAGGGAGCTCATAATTCCACTATACAGGACATTAGTGATGCCACACCTCAAATACAGTGTCCAGTTCTGGAGGCCTTACCTACCTAAGGACAGATAGAGTGGAGGCAGTTCAGAGGGAGGACAGGCAAGATAGTGCAAAGATTGCATCACAAACCCTATGAGGATAGGCTGAAGGACTTGAATATGTACTCCCTGGAGGAGAGAAGGGAGAGGGGGGGGGATACGTTTGAGACATTTAAGTGCCTTATGGGGAAGAACAAGGTGCAGGAAAATACAATTTTTTAAAGAAAAAAATGCTCCCGGACAAGGGGACATAAGATGAAACTGGAGAGAGGGAGTTTGAGGAACGTCAGGATGTACTTCTTCACAGAGAGGGTGGACGACAAGTGGAACAGCCTCCCAGAAGAGGTGGTGAGGGCAAAAAGGATTGCAGGATGTAAGAATGCATGGGGTAGGCATAGGGGATCCTGGTAGTCAGGGGGAAGGGGACAACTTAGTTCCACGGAAGCTTGAAGAAGCACAGTTACTAGCATTCATGGACAGACTAGGTAGGCTGGGTACCAGGTCAATACAGCGCACCAGAAAGAGCACTGAATACCTTGTAGACTAGAGGGATAGAGTTGCCGTGTACTAGGGTGTTGGTCGAGCCACTCCTGTAGTTGAGTGGCTAGGGTACAAGCACACAGCAAAGCAGGAGACCTGGGACCATGGTTCGGTTCCCGCCAGGTCTCCTCCTGTTGCAACCTTTTTTTTTTAGTAATATCTCACCTCCCAATTTTCTCCCCATCCTTAGTTCACAACCCCCGGATTTGATTATTTTAAGTCTGGGGGTATGGGGTTAGTTTCATAGTTGGGTTGCTGTTGTACCCGATGTGAGGCTGCGGCTGTTGTTTCCTTGTGGCACTTACTGCTGCATGTTTTTTATTTGTGGCAGCAAGACCCCGTGCCATGGGCTGAAGGCCCTATCTACTAACATTTATATATGACAGGACTCTCTTGGTCAGAAAATATGAGGCTCTATCTGCAGTCATAACTGCTGCCCCTAAGCTTTGTAGAGAGCTGTGCAGGGAGAAAGATTTTAGGGAGAGGTGTAATTTTATGTAGTTTGAGTAACAGACGATACATAGGTGAGCTTGATAAAAAAAGACAGGATTGGGGATTCAGAGCAAGGATGAAGGTAAGAAAATCATGAAATACTGGAATTCATGCCATGTTTTTGCAGACTGCCTTTTGCAACAATTAAATTTTCCTGGCAAGTGGACTGAGGATGGCTCTACCCATAAAAAAAAAAAATAAATAAATAAAAAGGGCAGCCAGGAACAGATGATTTGCCTTTGGGTACATGCTGGTTCACAAAAATGTGCCCTGAATTGAGAGGCAGAATCTTTTACAGCACTTTTCCCTTGCTTTGCCATCGAAGGCTATATTTTCTGGTGAGAACATTTATGTCCAACAAAAAGTGTGCCCAAGAATACAAGACTTTTTCTTTAATTGTTTTATTAATTAAAGAAAAAAGAGATAATTAGCACGTTTGTCAAATTATAAGCAATATTTTTTTGTACTGCTTTCACAGAGTCCCAAGCATCTTTTGTGGGCAGTGCAACCTGTGAACAAAAAAACAAAAAGTTAGATTCTGCTTTTAATCAATGTGAAGAATTTTAGGATGATCGTAATTGGTTACTGTCATGAAATCCAATTCTTCACTCTGCTTCTGTCGAAAGGAACTCCTTCCACCCCAATAAATAAAATCAGTTGGTCAACCTGTGTTCTTACAGATAGTGCTTCGGGCACCTCTTTCCCGACTCCTACTTTGATTCTACCTGCAAGGACAGCAAAAAAAAGTTATGTAGTCAGTTTCTCATTAGAAACTAATTGCATATCCAGTGCACAACTCACCTTGAACAGAAGTCTACCTCAGAGGTCTAAAATCTGGAGGAAAAATAAGACTCAGTCTGGTGTGGTGTGGAAATTGAGTGCTAGTATCCCCAACTCACCCTGAAATTTGTTGCATCCTCCTCTGCCTTGCCCAGCTGTATGTGGCCTGGTTGTGGTAAACCTGACAAAAGAAATCAGACTGCATCCACCATGTGGTGGTTTTGGAATGAAGTAAAGAACCCTAAAACCACAGCAGCAGAAAAGAAGGCTCTCAGAAAAAAGCAGAGAGATGCGGCTTACGGCAAAAATAAAAGGCTGCATAATTTTCAAGAACACTGGGTTGCAAAGTACAGTTTGGTTAAGCTCAACTCTGAAAAAAATGTAATGCTATGTAAATCGTGTAGAAGCTTCCCAGAAATGGACGATACTGCATCCACATATTATGAATGGGGCTGTGATAATTTCACTTGAGTAGTCTCTGCAAAAGTACCCCAAGTCTAAGAAGCATGTCCTTGCTGATGCCCGATTTATAGCTGAATCCCAACAGGCATCTGCTGCTGAAAAAGTGACAAATGCTCAGTTCCAAAGTGGCACGCCATGTGCAGCGGTTACTTAGAAATGCACATGCCTTGGCCAAACATGCCAGGCCATATATACAGACTTCCCTTGGATGTGTGAACTTGACAAATGTAAAGGGCTAGATATGAGGGAAACCTGTCAGAATGACAAATCATGCAGAATATTCATAAGTAATATTGCTGAAGTTGAACGTCTAAAGCTTGTTGATGTGGTAAAGAACGCAGAATTAATTTCAGTAATGACTCATGGAGCAACAGATTCCAGTGAAAAAGAATAGGAAATGATTACATAACAAAGGGGAGCCATGTGTGTATGTGTGTGTGTACGTGCGTTTTTTGGTTTTTTTGTGTGTCCCTGGAAAATCCACATAAAGCAGATGCAACATCAATTACAGCAGCTATCAATCAGGCCATGCTATCACAGACAGGGTCAGTTGACAGGAAAAACAAACTGGTGGGGCTTACCACAGATGGGGTTGCAGTGATGACCAGTAAAAGAGGGGGAAGGCTGCTCTAGTGAAAAAGGATCAACCTCATCTTGTCACAATACACTGCAATGCACATAGTGTAGGGTGGATTATCCCTGAAGGATGTTTAAAAAAAAAAAAAAAAAAAACACATACCCCATCACTAAAGAAACTACCAACTACTGCTAGGGATATATTTGTTTTATCATTTTCACCACTAAATCGCAAAACCTGAGCGAGTCCTGTCAGGCTGTGGGAGTCAGATGCCCAATTCCAACAACAGTAGGAAGACCCAGCTCGGCACAACACACCTTAACAGCTCTTAAAGTTTTAATCGTGGACTACCCCGGGATCCTGCTGCACTTCCAACAGGTAAATGTTTTTTCACAGATTTTAAGCCACACATGCTGGTACAGTTGAACTGCAATTAAAGTGTCTATTTCTATACTCGCGGATGCAACAAGATGGATCCTAAGGTGATAAAGCAACAAAGTCCAAAGGCTTCCTTAAGACCATGCAGACCTGGAGATGCCTACACTACATACATCTCCTGGTGGACAACCTGGAGAAGTTTACCAAAGTCAGCCTGTTCTGCAAGGAAAGGATACTTCAGTTGGAGAGGTGTTTCAGTCTCTTCCGGACTTGAAGGACTGCCTTTTTTTCTTCTTTTTTTTTTCCATATATACTTTATTCACTTATCTCCCCTCCCCCCTGAGGCCATGGCATACACATGCATGTGTGCACGTGGAAGCACACACAAACACCAGGATTCGGTGGCCCCTTCTGCTCCTCCCGTGACTTGTGTCACCACTTTGTGCTGCCTATGTGCCCACCGGACCGCCACCCAGTGGGAGTGGGACTACAGACAAGCAGGCAGCCACCCCTTTGGAGAGGACAGCCATGCTCAATCCTCCCCCCAAGCCAGCTCCCTGGCGACCCAAGGTTGTTCCGAACCTGGGTCGCAAGCATAGCATGAGGTAAAGCGCCAGTGCCTCAGCCCTCTGTGCCACCGGGCCGGTGGAAGGATTGCTTTTTAAAGCTGAAAACAAGGATCATTTTTTGGGGGGGAAAGACTCATGCTTCCCTTCATTCAGGTTACATCTGTCACCATTGATCTGACTTGGATCATTCTTGACAGATTAGCATCTGTACAAAGAAGGTCAGAGTTAAGAGTTTTTTTCCTGCATGTTTTTCTATTTTAGACTTGGAAAGCACTTTGAAATCTTGATGCTTTGGATGGGAAATAATTCCATAGACACCCAATCTGAAAATGATCTGGACTAGTTCGCACATGACAGAGAAACACTTTTGACAGCCATGATCATAAATGTCACCAACAGATCTGAAGACATGCACCAGCCAGACTCCATTATGGTGGCCATGAACCACATTCTGAACTTTAAACAGTGGCCAACAAGCCATATGGATCTAACAGATGTGTTAGGATGGGTGGGGAAAAAGCAGTAAATCAAGGAAGGTAAGACAGCATTTTTTTCCCCAATTTGTTTCAGATTATGAGGAAGATGCATTAGCTGCTGTTGTAGATAGGTTCAGAACAGTCCTGACAGAGTAGAAAATCCAGATGTGTGTGTAGGGAAATGGCCCAAACTAAACAAGCATTTGTCAATGCTGAATGTTCATCGTGTGCACTGGTGTCATGGGAGGGGGAAGGGATGTTTGAAAATTGCTTCAGTGAAGATGTTCATGAGGTGGGGTCCCAGAAAACATGTTGAAAATTTTGGGCACAATTATTTACAAATGGCCAAATTATGCCACTAAGTTGAAACCCCAATTGAAATACATTGACGCTGAAAACACCACTGAAGTACATTGAACTGCTTACCTCCATTCACGGTTGGGCTTTGAAGGGCGAAGATGTGCCTGAAGTCCAAGGAAGATTACGGC
This sequence comes from Neoceratodus forsteri, assembly GCA_016271365.2. Taxonomy (NCBI): domain Eukaryota; kingdom Metazoa; phylum Chordata; order Ceratodontiformes; family Ceratodontidae; genus Neoceratodus; species Neoceratodus forsteri. The sequence continues at coordinate 72,164,771 of CM057457.1, forward strand.
GACTGACCTCCGGTGGGTGGGTCGAGTGGGAGGTTGAGTAACGGTGCAGTGGACAACGGTGGACAGTTTTCTGTTTTCACAGGGGGGAAAAAAGATGAGGGACTTTTTTTTAGGTAGTTTGCTGAACAGATGAGGACACTGGGGAATTGGGCAACCCCAGTGTCTGTATACTGTTTAGGGGAGGAGGGGTTATACAGTGGACAATAATGGATGTTTTTCCTTTTTTCAGGATAAAAAACAAGAATTTTTCAATGCTGAATGTTTGATGCATTGAAAGATGTCCACTTCTGCACCTTGTTTATGCCCTTGAGGTACCTGAATGTATCATGTTCTCCCGTTCCTTCCTTTCCTCCAATTCGTACATATTGAGGTCCTTTTAATCTCTCCTGATATGTTCTGTGTTGCAAGTCATGTGCCATCTTGGTTGCCTTTTTGTGGACTGCCTCCACCCCGTCAATGTCCTTTCACATTTGCAGCATCCAGAATTGCACACAGTACTGTAGGTGAGGCCTCACTAGTGCATTGTACAGTGGCATCACCACCTGATGCCTTCTGCTAGTGATACATCTACCTATGCCACTGCCCATTCTTGCAACATTTGTGCTCTGCTTGGACACCTTCATGTCATCAGAACCAATAACTCCTAGGTCCATTTCTTCCTTGGTGATCATCAGCACCTCTTCCTCTCCCCAGGTGCATTATTTGTGCTTCTTTGCATTGAACCTCAGTTGCCACTCCTCAGACCATTTTTCAAGCCTCTCCATGTCGCTACTCATTTCGCCACCCCTTCTGGAGTAATCACTCTATTACAGATGTTGGTGTCATCTGCAAAAAGGCAGAAAGACTTTTCCTTCTAGCCCTTCCCCAGTGTCTGTAATGATAACATTGAACGGGACTGGTCCCAGGACTGATCCCTGAGGTACCCCGCACGTCACCCCCCCTCCCCAGATTGGATCCCAATACCACCACCCTCTGCCTCCTGTCTGTCAACCAGTTTATCAGCTTGTGCCCAGTGGCCAGACTACCCATCTTGTCAATCAGCTTCTATGTTGGACGTTGTCGAAGACTTTGCTGAAATCAAGGTAAGTGACATCAACTGTCCCTCCCTGATTTACTTCCTTAATGAGGCATTAGGATTTCCAGCCCTAATATCCCACCTCCACCCTACAGAGACAGACAGGCATTGGGGGGTGTCCCTTTGGGTCATTGGCCATAATGCTCACGCCATTCTATCTCCACTCTTCAGACACAGACAGGCATCGTGGTGTGCCTTGGAGTCTTCAGCCCTAACGCTCCATAATGAAATAAGCAGAGATGGGTGCAGTATAGGAGAATGGGGTGAACGTTAGAGCCAAAGACTCCAAGGCACACCCCTATGCCTGTCACTGGCTGCAGGGTTGGGGTGGCATTACAGCCAACAAGCCCGATGCCTGTGAGTCTACAGGGTGGGGTGGGGGAGTTATGGATGGAAACCCTAATGCCCCAGGTGTTTGTTTGGTATTTTCACTAAAAATTTTCTACATGGGCGTTTTGGAACCACACCTCATGAACAGTGGCATTATCATTTCGTTACTCAATCCCATTCTGTGCCACAGGTGCGAAAACACATTTTGGGCAGGATGTGAAAAATGACAGCTGTACTGTTCATGAGGAGGTGTGAAAAAATGGTAATGCTAAAGATCTGGAGTTCAAATCCAAAAAATTGGCCAAGTTATGAGCGTGCATAGAAACTGCTCAACACACACATGTAACACGGTCATTTTTGGAGTTTTTTCACTAAATTTTCAACATGGCCACTTTGGAACCTCCCTCATGAACAGTGGCACTGTGATTTTGTTATTCTGACCTGAAAGTTAATTAAGCAAAGCAACCGTGCCATTCTGCGACACAGGTACAAAAACACATTTTGGGCAGAATGTGAAAAATGACAGCTGTACTGTTTGTAAGGAAGTGTGAAAAAATGATAATGTTGAAAATGTGGAGTAAAAATAAGACAAACTGGCAAAGTTATGAGCATGCATAAAAACTGCACAATGCACGCTCCTAACAAAGTCATTTTTTGGAATTTTTTTCACCAGATTTGCAACATGGGTTTTGGGGACCCCATCTCATGAACAGTGGCACTGTCATATCGTTGATCTGTCCCAAAAGGTGATTCCACACAATAATCGCAAAATCACTTTTTGGGACCAAGAAACGAAATGACAGTGTCAGTGTTCAGGAGGTGGGGTCCCAAGAATCCCATGTTGAAAATTTGGTGCCACAATTCCTAAAACTGGCCGAGATATCGACCTAAGATGAAAGCCCTCCATCGACTCCAATTATACGGCTTACCTTTGAGTCTTCAGTTTGCCATTTGGCTTTGAAGAGTGCAGATGTGTGTCCCAGTCCGGAGGAGATGACAGCGGCAACCTCTGGAGGCAAGTATGGGGTAAGGAAGGGTGTGGGGAGGTGGGTGCGCAGAGGGAGGGTCGGGATGGGGCTGGGAGAAGACAATGAACCATTTTCTTTTTTATAGATCTAAAAAAAAAATGGCGGGGATGGTTTTCTTTATTTTAGGGGGGAAAATATTTTAATTCATTTAGGCACTTTGGGCTGGGCTCCCAGTGTGCCACAAAAGTGGTGGTGGGGGGGACATGCCAACATGGGGATTGGGCACCCCCATGTCGGCAAAGGAAATAGACTGGTTTCAGGCATGGGGGGGGGCGCATCCAATACCGGGAGTGGGCATCTCAGTGTCAGAAACATAAAAAAAAAAAATTTTGACACACTGGGGTGGGCTCCCAGTAAGCCACGATAGTGGTGGTGATGGGGACATGCGGACACGGGGATTGAGCACCCCGATGGGGCATGGGAATGAATACCAGACGGTGCGGGGTTGACAGCACACTGTGGGAAGGAGAGGAGGATCTTTTTGTTGCCAGGGGCTGGGATGGGAGTGGGGAGTACAGCATGCAGTGGCTGGGAGGACTTTCCGTTTGCCCGACTAATCAGTCTGCCTGTACTTCCAAGGACAGAGCCACACTGCTACTGCGTTGGTGCTGTCATTTGAAAATCTTGCTGAGACCAGCCCCCTCACAAAACCAGTGTCATCAGGACACTGCCTGCTGATTCACCTGCCTCAGACCAGCCCCTACAGCACCACTCTCCATTGGGCTGGCACCCCTTTCATATCAACATGTTCGTCTGTGCTTGCGTGTATGACGAACATAAAAATCCCATAAAGAGAAGGTGAATTGTACCACAAGTAAAATCTGTCTTTAATTATCAACGTACTGTGAGGCAGGAGGTAGTCTTTTTTTTTTTTTCTAAAACAGGTACGCCAATGCTGTAGAAGGGAAGTGGCCAGATATTCATCAGGCATGCTAAGAAAAATGCCACATTTTGGGACTAGTAACTTTAATTTGGACTCTCCCAGCAAATACAGCTGTTTGTGAACATGGCTTTAGCCTAATGAAAATAATAAAATCTGATTGGCGAAGTTCATTAGGAAAGGAGAGTCTGATTGACTTAATCTTTATTTAACCAGGTGAAACACCACTGAGACTCATTTACAAAGCTGGCCTGGCCAGCGCTACAACTCTGAGCTATGTCAACTAAGATAATACAAGGACAAAGCAAAATCAACAGTGCAAGAATACAAAACTTTTTACAATATTTACAGAATATACAGTTTTCATACAGGTCTATGGCAGCTGTGCCCTTAATGTAGTAAGGGGTGGGAGCAGTTAGTAACAGTGAAGGATTGACAGCACACCAGCATATTGTAATAGGGGATCACGGAAAGGGATGGGAGGAGAATAGAAAGCAGGAGGTAGAGATACTAGTAGTAATACAGGGAATTTGGTTGTGTTAGCAGAAGTGTAGGCAGGAGGGGAAGTAGGCAGCATATCAGCTGAAGGACTAAACGTAATCACCTGACAGGCTAAGTGGGGAGTTAGGAGCAACAGTTGCAAGTCTCTCTGATATGTTGTCTTAGCAAGGGCAGACAATTTCAGGACTTTCTGGAGGTTCTTCCACAGGGCTGGCAGAGCATAGCTTAAGGATGAAAGCCCAAAGTGAGATCTACATCTAGGGATGACAAGTGAGAGGTAAAAATGTTTTCTGAGAGTAACATCCGGGGTACTAGTTGGTAGGCTTGAAATGTACTGCCGGAGTTTTCAGATTAAGGCTCTATAAGTCCATGCAGCTGCATTTATGGTTTACCTAGTTTTTAGAGACTGCCAGCCTAGCATGGCATGAAGAGAGCAGTGATGTGTCCTGAACGGGCACGGTAATAAATCTTAATGCCCTACTGTATCGGGTGTCGAGCTTGACCAGTGCCATACTTGGACCATGACAATACAGAAAGTTGGCATAGTCCAGAAGGGGGAGAAATGTGGATTGCACTAGCCTCTGTTTGGATTTAAGGGTTAGGAGGTGTTTAATCCTGAAGAACAATCCTAATTGTTTTAGTTTTTTTTGCCAGTTCGTCTGTATGCACCTTATAGGGGAGAGTGTGACTGATCCAGAACCCTAAGTATTTAAACTTGTCTACAGTTTCGATAGGCTCCTCCAGGAGGGACATTATTTTATGAGGTATGCTTAGGGGTGGAGGGTTGCTGGGTTGGATTTGTGAGAGAAACATGGCTTTTGTTTTCTTGGCATTTAGCAACAATTTAAGGCTCAAAAGATTTTGCTGTAGACGACTGAATTCACGTTGCAACGTGCTGCAGGCAAGTTCGAGGGTGGGTTCAGCGACAGTGAATGGTGTCATTCGCGAACAGATTAGCACTTGCTTGACTGATACCTTCATTGATGTATATCATGCTAACGGTTCCAATATTAAGCCCTGTGGCAGCCCTCTAAGAAGCTTTTTCAGTGTCGACAGGTCCCCCTAGGCCTTAAGTTCTTGTTGTCTTCCAGTGAGGTAGCAGGTAAACCAGTTGGTGGCAGTGTCATCAAGCCCAAGGCTTTGTAGTATGGTCAACAGAAGATCATAGTCCACTGTATAGAAGGCTTTACTTGGGTTGAGGAATAAGACGCTCACATGAAGTCTGGAATCGAGGGCCAGGTGCCAGTCATTCGTTACCTTGGCTAATCAGTGATTTTTCCTGAAGTCAGATTGAATGGGATTTGGGAACTGAAGTGAGTCCAAATAGTTTCTGATCTGTATGTTTACTAGTTTCTCTAGAAGTTTGGACAAGATTGGCAGGAGGGATATGGACTTGTAGTTGTGGAGGTCACTCGGGTCGCCAGACTTAAAAAGTGGGACTACATGTGCCACTTTCTATATGGAGGGAAGTTCACAGTGTGCCAGAGATGGATTAAAAATGTGTGTGACAAGAGCAGTCAATATATGATGCCCCAATTTCAAGAAGTAGGGTTCCAGTTTATCTGCACCTGCACTTTTCTGGTGTCTAGGCCCAAAAGTAAGTACTCTACTTCCTTGCACGTGACAGGGCTGAAGGAAAATTTCACCTCCTGTGCTGCAGCCTTTGTGAGGGGACAACTCACAGTGGTGTTATTTAACTGGTGGCTGAATTTGCTAGCTGTAGATGTATCAAAGGTGAGACCAGCTATAGCAAAATGATTCTTTAATAGGTCGAATATGCGTTGCCTATCAGTAGCACTGGTGGCGCCAGAGCTGATTTTGATAGGGAGCGTGTTGGCTGAGTGATGCCCTTCTATTTCCCTTAAAGAGCAGGTTACTACCTATGGATGCTCTCTCGCTCCCCCTTAACTGATTAAGTAGCTTACCCTCTGGTTTAGCGATCCTTCTGAAGGTGTAATTTTCTCAGCAGTATATTTTTTGCATTTAGACTTGTAAAAATGGAGACCTGGACCTGCAGCCAAAATGCCCAGACTTCCTATACAAGGACATTGTTAGTTGAGCAGTGGCTTTTTTTTTTTTTTATTAACACTAGCAGTCAGAAGTATTTAAAGATGCCTGTAAAAACTGGCCCCATTACAGTCTATGGAGCGTGCCCCAGCGCAATTCCAGTACTGACATCATGAACCGTGCCAGCGTGGGGCGTGACTCCAGTATAGGAAGTCAGAGCATTTTGGCTGCAGGTCCGGGTCTCCGTTTTTATGAGTCTAAATGCAAAAAAATATACTGCTGAGAAAATTACACCCTCAGAAGGATCGCTAAGTCAGAAGGTAAGCTAAAGAAACCTGCTCTTTAACATTTTCCAGAACTTGGCAGAGTCATTGGTAGAGGCGGCCAACCTAGAATGGTAATAGTTTGCTTTGGTAGCCCTAATTAAAGCAATAGTGCAACGAAAGAAGTTTTTCTAAAAAGCTAAAAATATTGGCAAAACTGTTAATTTGGGGGTTTTGGATGTTTCCTATGCTGTGTACGGTACATTTTCATTTTTGTCTGGATCCTTATCCGCCTAGAGTCCTCAATATTATTTCAATGCAAAAATGAGGCAGCCATCTTTTTTCTTGAAAAATATTTTTAAAATGTTCATAAAATTCTTAAAATGATAACAGAAACTGAAATTTTCACCACCAAAATAATCTGGAAGACATCTAATATCGATTAGAAAGAAAAAAGCTGTGGTCAAATTGTAGTCCATTTTCATTGCACTGCTGCTTTAACTTAGTGCACTGGTTTCTTGATCTCCTGAAGGCAGTCATCTTCTGGGTCAGAATCTTATTACACACACCATGTAAACAGGAATTTGATCCAGCGCCAGTCGTTCTGTATTGGTTAAAAAGTGGTAGACATAAAAAAAAAAAAGGCCTTCTTTGGAGCCACATGGTCCATGGAACAAAAACCAAAGCACTGATGAAGGAGAGAGAGAGATGGCTGTTTAGATTCAAAAGTAGAACTTGACGAATCTTTAACAATATCTGAAACACATTCTGAAAAATTCTCTGATGTTGATGAATCTCATGTTACGTAAGATGAAAAAGAACGGATGCAGCCATGAATTTGTTTACTATAGGTGTTGTGCTCATCGGGTAACAGACTGTAACCTCAGGGGTAGGGTTTGCAACAAGAAGTCTCATTGTCCTGACTCTGACACTTGGACAGCTGGTTTTGATCGCTTTATGATTTTGTAGACTAAGAATGTGTTATTGAGTCTCTCTCATGAGATATTCTGTACTCCTGGGATGACTCCCGGTTTCAGTTCAAAGGACAGGATATGTTATACAGCAGATCTCTGTAATGTGATTAACTTCCAAGAACTCACATTTTATAGCCTTGTTTAGGATCTATGTTGCTTGAAGCCAGGAACTAAAATATCCATGTTATGATGTCCTTAGGAAGGGCAGTTAATTTCAACTGGTGCTGAAAAACTATGTTGCAGCTAGGTGAGAAAACTGCAGAGCTGTAACAAGTTCTGTGATGTCTTTTGAAAAAAGTAGGAAAGACTCAAGACCAAAGGGTCATATAGGGAAACTAGTTTTTGCTGATGTCACCTTATTTAATATACTCCGAGTGATGGGACATCCTGTGTGTGTGTATTCATTTTTATATTTTACAGGGAGGAGCTAGGTGACATCATGGAAGGGGCAGGTTTAGAGACAGTTTAACTGTATTCTGTATTTCCACTTAGAGACATTCCTGTTTGGACTCTCTTGAAACAATAGCTAACTAAAGCACTGTTAGATAACTGTATTGTGGTAGGAGTTTGCATTTTACCTTGTTCTTTTAAGTGATTGTATGTTTTGTGACATATTGTTCTGTGGTTACATTTTACTTATTTTATTCATTTTAAGTAAAACCTCTTATTTTAAAGAGACTGCCTGTGTCTTCCAAGTCCTTCCTTTTTGCCTGTGATGTATGGATGGTTAAGATTTTGACAACACTGCTCATAAGCTTAATGGTATACCAAACTGGGAAAAGGTAAGAATTTATCTAAGGTCTTTCATAGAGTTTTTAAGGGTTCATGTTGTATACCTGGTTAGGTGCCGTAGGTGAAAGATATCTAGCATTCCCCGAAGAGCAGAATTATTTGAGCCTGTACAGTTGGGTACGCTAGCAAGAGGTTCACAGTTTGAATCCCTCCAGGACTTGAGACCAAAGGTGATTCAGACCCACAAAATAGACAGGAGAATTACCCTGTTCACAATACTGCACTCAGAGGTTGGCACTGTGGGAGCAGAGGGCCTGACCTGATGAGTGGGGCTGTGACAGATTGGTTGGCAGCGGTGTGCATAATTTTGGTAATACAAGCTTTCATTGTTCAGTGTGTCTGCTTAATACTGTCAGCTCACTTGCAAAAAAAAGGCAGTATTTTTTTTTTTTTAAAGGAAACAGAACTATATTACTTGGCTTATAGTCAAGTTCCTACCCGTTTCATTTTTTTTTCTAAAGTACAAGTTAGAGTAGCCATAGTTAGGGAAGAAGATGGCGTCCAACTACAGCGGGCACACTATAGACTACTTAAAGTAGTTGTGCAGGGACAGAGGAGTCCTGTACGAGGTGAAAGCCACCAAGCAGAACCTCGTGGATGCCCTGATGGTAGCAGATACCTAGAGCAACGAGTCACAGACAGTGACTGTAAGGGACCGAACCTTGAGTGTGGAAGGGCTAGCGGCCAGTGCAGAGGAAGGTCACCAGTATTCTAGAGCCAGAAGTACTCAGGCTGCAGATTGAGTTGCGCAGAATGGAACTGGAGTTCCAGAGGGAGGCAGAGCAAGAATGCCAAAAAGCAGAGCATGAACAGCGAGAGGCGCAATGAGAAAGACGAGAGGCAGAGCGGGAACAGTGTGAGGAGTGTGAGCACCAGCGAGCTGCAGGGGAGAAGAGGGAGCAAGAACAGCGAGAGGCGGACTGTGAACAGCGAGAAGCGGACCGTGAGGAGCATAAGCACCAGAGGCGACATGAACTGGAGAAGCTATGACTCCAACAACCAGTACCAGAGCAGGTAAGTGGCTTGGGTTTAACTGGAACTACAGGACTGGGTTACAAATTGAATTCCACATTGGTAGCCAAATTTAAAGAGGAGGAGAATATGGATGCCTTTTTAAATTCTTTTGAAAAAGTCTGTATTCAGGCTAAAAGTTCTAGGGAGTCCTGGAGCTTTCAGCTATCCCTGCTACTTACTGGGAAAGCTCAGGATGCACTGGGTCAAATGGACAGTAATGATTACAGCAAACTTAAAGCTGTACTGTTACAAAAATTTAAATTAACTGCTGAATCCTACAGAGCTAAATTCCGTAACCTCAGGAGAAGCCCTGGCATGAGCTATGAGGAACTAGCCACGAAACGACATCAGTTTTTAAAACATTGGTGGGAATGAATTGAAGCAAACCCTGTAGATAAAATTGAAAATGTGATTCTGTTAGAACAGTTTTTCTGGGCATGCCCAGCAAAGCTGAAAACCTGGCTGGAGGACAGAGATCCCAAAACAGTGCAAGAGGCTGCTGAACTCTCGGACCGCTAAGCCAAGAGCAGACCTGCTCTGAGAGCGAATGGGGTGGGTGTGGCATCTCAAAAAGGGAAAAGCGTGCCTTCAGAGCAGCTAAAGCCCTCACTGCCTCCACCAAAACCAGTTAGCCCCAGGTTTCAGAGAAAAGATTTCTCTGAGAAAAGAAATGAATGTTGGTTGTGTAAAGAAACCAGGCATATTGCCAGACAGTGTCCCAAAAGGGCGAGCAATACACAACCAGGGGCTAGGAAAGAAGTGGGTTGTTTGTGTGTCCCTGGAAGCAAGCCTGTGAACATGAGGGAACACATGCACCAAGTCATGGTGAATGGTATACAGATGCAAAGGTCAAGGGACACAGGGGCATCCCTGACATCGGAAAAGGGGATCTGGTACAGCCTAGTTAGCTTATACCCAATAAATATGTCACTGTACAAGACCCGACTGGTGGGGAGAAAACACTGCCCCTCGCTAGTGTTCTTCTAGACTGGGGTGAAACAGGGGGAACTGTGCAACAGGTGGCCATAGCCAAAATCTTAGCAGTGGATGTCATCCTTGGCAACAATCTCAAACAGCGGATGGTGTGTGCAGTTACCCGTAGCTAAGTGGCAAGGGAAAATTGTAGTTCCCTGAATCCCACAGAAGCCATTGTGGAAACCACTTGGAGGCTGGTTCCCCAGCCTGTGTCTCCTGATATGGAGACTAATGAAATGAGGGTAGACATTTCCCCAGTAGCAGTTATCCACACAGCTACAGAGGGTTATTCTGAAGAGAGAGGGATGACCCATTGTCAGAGGGTTAGGGATGACAGTGATCCTGAGTGCCCTGATGCTACTGCTAGGAACCCTAGTTTAGAGAGTGAAGGGGACCTGTCCCATGCCTTGGGAATGTGTAAGGAGTTTGCAGCTGCTCAGAAAAGTGACACTAGTCTAGAGAGGCTGAGGGCTTCGGCAGACTGATGGAGCACAAGGAGGTGACAGTAAACATAAGGTTTATTGGGAAAATGGACTGATGCATACTTAAGCTGTGCAGACAGAGGGAGGGGTGGTAGGCAGGCAGCTTGTTTCCCAGGAGTATCGTGAGCAGTTGCTCAAGATCGCACATGATATTCCCTAGTCTGGTCATCTGGGAATTGCACACACTATGCAGCGGTTGGCCCAGAATTTCTATTGGCCCAACTTCACCCAGCAGGTGAAAGAGGATTGCAGGTCTTGTCACCTGTACCAAGAAATAGGGAAGGTGGGCAAGAAAACCCAAGCCACCATAATTCCATTGCACAGAGTGGAGGAGCCATTCCAGAGGGTGGGAATGGATATTTTGGGTCCTTTAAATACTCCTAGCTCCTCAAGGAAGAGATTCATCCTGACTGTAGTGGATTATGCCACCCAGTACCCAGACGCAGTCACCCTATCCTCACAGAGGACAGACAAAGTGGCAGATGCCTTACTTGGGATTTTCTCCCATGTTGGGTTTCTGCAGGAGGTTATCCCTGATCGAGGGGGTTCCTTCATGTCAGACCTGATGAAATGTTTGTGGGAGAAGTGTGGGGTAGTGCAGAGATGCACGACACCGTTTCACCCACAAGCCAATGGGCTTGTGGAAAGATTTAATGGTACCCTGAATTCAATGCTCCAGGCATTTGCTGAATAGCATGGGGGGGGGACTGGGAGAAATACCTTCCCCACCTGTTTGTACACAGGGAGGTGCCCCAAGAGTCGACAGGTTTTTTACCCTTCGAACTCTTATATGGACACCGGGTATATGGGCCCCTAGACTTGATTTGGGAGGACTGGGAAGGCAAGCATGCCACCCAGGGAATTCCCATAGTGGATTACGTCCTTAGGTTTAGGGAAATGCTAAAGGAGCTTATGGGGACAGCCCAGAGCAACCTGGCAGCTGCCCAACAGAAACAAAAAGAGTGGTACGACTGCAGAGCCAGAGTTCACTCGTACATGGTGGGTCAGGAAGTCATGGTCCTTATTCTGGTCCAGAAAGACAAGCTGCAGGCTGATTGGGCAGGACTGTTCAAAGTAGTTGGGAAGGTAAATGACGTAAACTATATTAGAGAGTTACCTGATAGAAGACAGACAGAAAGGATGCACCATGTCAACATGATGAAGCCATATGCTAATAGGGCTGACATGGTGTTTCCAGTGTGTAGTCCTGGGAAGGAGACAGACAAAGGAGACCCCCTTATGGACTTGCTGGAAGAAAGCAAGTGGAAGGCAACTGTGGAGGCAGTTAAATTGTCTCCCCAGCTGGCCCCAGACAAGATCCAGGAAGTAAGGGAGGTTTTAGCAGACTTTACCCCCCCCTGTTAATGGGCGTCAGCATGGCACAGTTGGTAGCACATCTGCCTCTGGACCAGAAGGTTGTGGGTTCTCGTCCCACACCGGGATCGGACTTGCACATAAAAATCGCTGGCATCTGAGTGCAGTACTGGGGAGTGCTGCACTGTTAGGGTGTGCCTTACTTCAGATGAGACATTAAACAGAGGTACTTTCTGCCCATCCTGGTGGGTGTCCAGGTGGAAGTAAAAGAACCCAGTGCACTCTTCGCAAAGAGCAGGGAACATTCCTGGTGTCCTGGCCAACATTCCCCTTCCCATAAACCAGTTCATGCAATTATCCAGGCTGTGTGTGGGTGATGATGTGCGATATGGCTGCCACCACACATTCAGTCACGTCACTACCAGTCTAGCATTGCTTGTAAAGCGCTTTGGGATACTGTGTATGAAAAGCACTTTATAAATACTGATTCTTATTCTTCTTCAGCACCAAGCCTGGACTAACCTCCTCAGCGACGCACGATGTGGAGACAGGGACACAGACACCCATACAGCAGACAGCATATCGGGTGTCAGAGGCTGTCCAAAAGGACATTAGGAGGTAAGTGGAGGCTATGCTGGATTTAGGAGTAATCCAGAGATCCCACAGCCCCTGGGCCTCACCCGTAATCCTTGTGCCCAAGCCAGATGACTCTACTCATTTCTGTGTTGACTATCATGGACTGAATGCAGTCACGAAGTCAGATGCCCACCTGATGCCCTGGATGTACAAACTCCTGGACAAGTTGGGAGGGGCAACCTATCTTACGACTATTGACCTGACCAAGGGGTATTGGCAGGTAGAGTTAACAGACAGTGCCAGTGAGAGGTCGGCCTTCATCACTCCGGTAGGCTTATTTCAATTTAAAGTAATGCCTTTCAGAATGAAGAATGCCCATGCCACTTTCCAAAGGTTGGTGAACCAGGTGTTAAATGGTGCTGAGGAGTATGCCGTGGTGAACCTGGATGACATTACCATCTTTAGTGCCAGCTGGGAGGAACACCTGTCTCCCCTTAGGGAAGTGCTGGGCAGGATACAGAGGGTCGGGCTCACTGTCAAAGCTGAGAACAGCCAGATGGCCATGGGAGAAGTGGCATACTTCGGGAATGTGGTAGGCTGAGGACAGCTCCGTCCTAACCAAATAAAAATAGAGGTGAATCAGGCATGGCCCAGACCAGAAACACAGCAGCAGGTCAGGAGTTTTCTAGGGACAGCAAGGCACTATAGGAAATGTGTACCCAATTACAGTGCCCTGGCTGCTCCCCTATCTCACCTGGTAAAGAAAAGGATGGCAAAGAAAATTATCTGGGGACCAGCCTGTGATGAAGCCTTTATCAGACTGAAGAAGGCATTGTGCAGTGCTCGGGATTGACAAGTCCTGACTATATCAAACCCTTTATAGTTCAGACTGATACCTCAGACATGGGTATTGGGGCAGTACTGAGTCAGACATCCAACCAAGGGAAAGATCACCCGGTAGTGTAGCCGAGTAAAAGGTTACTTCCCAGGGTGCAGGCATACTCTACTGTGGAAAAGGAGTGTCTTGCTATAGTGTGGGCCCTAAAGAAGCTAGAGCCATACTTATATGGGCAGCATTTTGTGGTACAAACTGACCACAACCCCCCTGGTTTGGCTGATGCAAATAGGAAAAACTAACAGTAGATTGTTAAGATGGATTCTTGCTTTGCAAGGGTATGATGTGACAATCTTACATAGAGCTGGAGCGACCAATCAGAACTCAGATGGCTTGTCTTGTGTCTATAAGGAGTGAACTGATTTGGGAAGCTCATCCCATGCAGGGGATAGAGCCCCCAAATTCAGTCTAGGTGGGGAGGATTGTGACACTTGGACAGCTCTTTCTGATTGCTCTATGATTTTGTAAAATAAAAATGTGTTATTGAGCATCTCTCATGAGACATCCTGTGCTCCTGGAATGCCCCCCCCCCCCAGATTTCAGTTCAAAGGACATGCTATGTTAAAACAGGAGATCTCTGTAATGTGAGTAACTTCCAAGAACTTGCATTTTATAGCCTTGTTTAGGATCTGTGTTGCTTGAAGTCAGGAACTAAAATATCCATTTTATGACGTCCTCAGGAAGGGCAGTTAATTTCAACTGGTGCTGAAAACTATGTTGCAGCAAGGTGCGAAAACTGCAGAGTTGTAAAAAGTTCTGTGATGTCTCTGAACAAAAACAGGAAAGACTCAAGATCAAAGGGTCATATAGGGAAACACGTCTTTGCTGATGTCACCTTATTTAGTATACCCCCTGAGTGATGGGACATACTGTGTGTTTTACTTTTTATATTTTACAGGGAGGAGCTAGGTGACATCATGGAATGGGCAGGTTTAGAGACAGTTTAACTGTAGTCTGTATTTCCACTTAGAGACATTCCTGTTTAGTCTCTTGAAACAACAGCTAACTAAAGCAGTGTAAGAAGGTATACATTAAACAGACAAGTCTAAGTGTATTGTGGTAGGAGTTTATGTTTGTATTTACCTTGTTCTTAAGTGATTGTATGTTTTGTGATACATTGTTCTGTGGTTACATTTTAAATATTTTTAGGTGCCCATAGGCAAAAGATATCTGGTATTCCCTGAAGAGCAGAATTATCTGAGCCTGTACAGCTGGGTATGCCAGCAAGAGGTTCACAGTTTGAATCCCTCCAGAACTTGAGACCAAAGGTGATTCAGACCCACAAAACAGACAGGAGGGTTACCCTGCTCACAATACTGTGCTCGGAGGTTGGCACTGTTGGAGCAGAGGGCCTGACCTGCTGAGTGGGGTTGTGACACTAACCTGTCAATTTTGTCCCACCTTAATATCAAGTTGGGTTTAATCTTTTAAAATTTGGTCTTTGTCATCATGCCTTTTTTTAAACCAGTTAAACCTGTTATCTGCCCAGTCAAAAGTCCAACTTTGACTACTTTACTTAATTCTAAAAAGATCATCTTCACATTTTTCCTTTGGCATTACTAGCCCATTTTTTTTTTTTTTTTTTTGCAGTTTCCAGTTTTCATCCACATTTTTCACTGAACCACAGTACATTTTGTGGTGTAACTGATCTCCAGGTATTAAGGAGGCAAAAAAAAAAAAAAGACTCAGTGTCTGCCCGGATCTTCTAATAATTTTTGGTCTCATCATCACGGAGTTGATTGTTTTAGCGTTACCTCATGTAAATTACAGGCAGACTTCATCTGTTAAGAATCTGTAAGCTTAGGTTCTAATTTCAATGCTTTGTTATGTGACAGTGACATGATCACTTTCTGCTTGAGCAGAAATGTTTCATCTAACATTCCAGCAGTGTTAGCACCCATACAAACCTGCATGCAGTCAGTGAGACGAAAAATGCACCCAAGTACTGTTTTATTTTTTTATTTTACATCACTGCAATGTGCTTGGAAATATGACTAGGAGGTAGCACCAAAATAAGTCCAGAAGCTGGGTGTGTGGATTTTATGTTCAAATAACTTGATTTGTATAATAATTTTCTGTCTTCATATTACTTCCCCACCAAACTTAGCTCATCAGTAGAAGAAGAATCAGCATTTCAATTAATCAAATCTTTATTTATTCAGGCGATCATCATTGAGCAAGGCTCATTTACAAGATGGACCTGATAAGGTCAAGGTTCGAGTAGGTGCACAGCAATCACGTCACATACTTATGAGACAGTTATACATACAGAAAAAAGAAAATGTTATTTATAACACAATAATATACAGAGAATTCCCATGTTAAAGCTTGGCAAGAGAAAGTTAAACTAACATCTACAATATGTACAGTACATATATATCACAATGAGGGCCATGACAGTCACTCACATAATGAGTACAAGGATGGTGAAGGAATATTGGATGCCATATACTGGCGGTGTCTGGCTGGAAGGAATATGCCATATGTGATTGGAATATGGTTTGTGGGATGACTATTCTATCTCTAGCGGTAGCAACTGCATTTCTCTGTAAGAAGGCTGTACAGTGCTGCTTGAAGGATGTAAATGGAATGATAATGGACAGTTTTAGGGATTTTGTAGGTGTTCCATGCTATTGCTAGAGAATAGCTGATTGCTGCCCTCCCTATTTTGGTGCTGACTTTGGGCAATTTGAGCAGGATGATATTGTTGCTTCTTAGGGCATAGGAGCTGGGAGTGGTCAGGTTAAAAATCAGCATTTATACAGCGCTTTTCATACACAGTGTATCCCAAAGTGCTTTACAAGCAATGCTAGACTGGTAGTGAAGTGACTGAATGTGTGGTGGTGGCCACATCGCACATCATCGCCCACACACAGCCTGGATAATTGCATGAACCAGTTTATGGAAGGGAATGTTAGCCAGGACACCAGGAATGTTCCCTACTCTTGCTAAGAATGCCCTGGGTTCTTTTACTTCCACCTGGACAACACCAGGATGGGCAGAAGGGACCTCATTTTAACGTCTCTTCTGAAGGACGTTACACCCCAGCAGTACAGCACCCCCCAATACTGCACTCGGATGCCAGCGATTTTTAGGTGCAAGTCCAATCCCGATGTGGGACGAGAACCCATAACCTTCTGGCCCAGAGGCAGATGTGCTACCAACTGAGTCAAGCTGACATCCCTGCCCACCACTACTGCAGTGGCAAAGCACTTATGAGATATTATGTTTGAACAATAAACAATCAGCACTAGGAGAGACCACTACATGGCAGTGGCACAGAAACTTGACTTTGTTATTAACTAACTGGTAATGCCAGTGGCAAGGCACTTAACCCATATTCTTCATGGACACGTTGTACAAATCTGGCTAAATTAGATCACTATCTCAAATTATTTTTAAAAATATACAGTATCATGATTTCAAATTTGTCACAGGTGAACATGAGGGTTCCTTTGTACGAATCTGGCCAAACTGGATTGCAGTTTCAACTGTTTAGTTTCTTTCTAGCCTGTCACAGTTAGTAAGTTGAGACATAAAAAAAAAAAAAAAAGACTTTGCCGTGGTTAAAGCTGTACTGCTCTATTATTTTAATACTCTGAACTGCATTTGGTCTAAAGCCTAGCACTGCCAAGATTTTTGTGTCATGCATTGTTTTGAAACACTGCTGCACTGCAGCTGCTTTATGATCACGAACACACCTGAAATTTACTGCATGGTTTTAGGAAAGTCTTGGACTGCCTTCACTGCTTGTGTCATAAAGTCTGGTTATACAGTGTGCATTTGCTGCTGTAAGGGATCAATTACCTCAACATGTATAAGCTTACTGTGCATCTCGTGTGCATTCATTTTTTTTCTGTACATGCACAGAAGAGCTTACAGATTGTGGTAAAAAGAAAAAAAGGAAGAAAATACCTTGAAGGACAATTTTAGTTGTACTTTGCCTTTTATTACTGAAGCAGTGATGTACATCATGGTTCTGCCAATTTAATAGCAGTATACCAAATAAAACGAGGGTTGTATACCAGTTTTCAAGACGGAATACCAAATCTTGTGAAATGGCATTCCGTGTGGAACACCATTTTTTAAAAACAAATTTCTAGCCCTGTAGTTGTTACCATTGGAGCAGACAAGGACAACCTCCTTCAGTGGAGACCTCAACCTCACAGGCGAAACAAGAGGTTTTTCTTTATGCTTGTTATGATGGCTGGAAGAGGAGAACTTCAACAACTTTTCCTTGTCTTTGTCCTTGGCTCTTCGTGACCGCTGCAGTGTCAGCAGTTCTGAGTGCAGTGAATTACCATCCCTAAAGTGGTCATGCAACAGGGAGAAGCCAGCTTGGAACCCACGGGCTTGGCTTGAGTTTTCATGGCCTTTATGGCAATGAAGGTCTTTAGAGCCTTCTTCCAGCATCTCCTTTAAGCCTTGTTGAATCTCTGGCAGATCCTGCAGACCATGGCTTTTTGGGACAGGTACAAACAGCAAACAAACCGTGTGACTGTCATGCCTGAAAAATGTGCTGTGAACCGAGCAGGGCAGCATATATGTACCTATTTGGCATTTTCCAATTATCTTACCATACTCTGCAAGGATTACTGAATCTAACCTACTCATTATTCAAGATCTTTATGGGGTGTAATCCTTTCCAAATAATCCTTATTTTTAACACAATTGTTGAGAAGTTGAATCTATTAAAACATTTTTCAGTTCCGATGTACAACATTAAGTGCTACAGACAAATCTGCATATTTTTTTCTAATAGAAGGAAGAACCTTTTCTTACATGTCAGTTATGTAACTAGAGGGAATATCAAACAGAAAATGCAAACACAAGCAAATTAAATATTTGATATGTACATTTATTTTCTTGATATTGAAAATTTTACAAAAAGTTTTGCATTCATCAATTTGAAAAAATTAAGATTTTACAACATTTATCAAACAACTGAACACGTAAAAATGTGTAATACAATCAAATAAGTATCATCGTACAACACTATGATTTATTCTTTTCATCAATCATAAATTTTTAAATGCAGACCGGATCTACTTTTGATAGTATCCTAACAATGACAGTTGTCACAGATAGTAGCATACATATAGCACATTACTCAGGGTTCATTCTTTTCATCAATCATGATTTTTAAATGTGAGTCAGATATATTTCTGATGTTACCCTTACAATGACAGTTGTCGCAGATAGTAGCATGCTTTGGCATATTACTCAGTTAGCCTTCCATGCTTTATTTTTACATGGGGTGGGGGTGGCATTTAAATTCTAAAGGTGATAAGAAACAAAGACTGGTCAAATGTCATCACACAATTGTGCCTTATTCCACTATAGCTCAGAGCCTCAATATAAGTTTTATAATTAAGAGATCCGTTTAATAATCACTGAAAAAACACACTTGGTTGGCATAACTGTGGGATGATGGTACTTTCTAGGTGCATCAGGCTGCTGTTATCCTACAGTAATGGACTAAATCGATGTCTTATTGCTCAACACTGCAATACCACTAAATAGTGCTGTTGATTCATGGATTTCAGTATTTCTAAAACAGGCTGATGAGATCAGACAGATGCAGATGCAGTTACCCATTTATCATAAACTAATGATTCAAAAACTGTTATTCACAGAAATACACTACATATCCCACACGTGTTCTTCCCCGGACTGTGCGGTTCATTAAATGTAAGGAGTCATTACAGGTACTGTATGTGTTTTAAGAAAAGGAATACAAAGTAGGTGAAGGGGGGCCAGTTGATTAATCAGTTACTTACTGTCCCAAAAACTTATTAAGATGAGAATCAAATGCATTAGTTATATTCAACAGCTTGGTTCAAATATGCAATTTATTTACAAGTGTTGGGGGGGGGAACAATACCTCATGAGTGGCAGAGCCCAAGTGAGTTGTAAAAGTCCCACTCCCACACAAGTGATAAAATGCACATTTTGAGCAAGACCACTGTGTATTCGAGTGACACTATCAGTTTACTAGTTATAACTTTTAAATTTGTTTGAAGATGTATCCATTTTTCTTTCATTTTAAATGCTGGCTTCAGTGTCGATTTAGGCAATTGTGAGGTCATCAGAATTGTGAAAAGACTGACTCAGTACTCCATAATGATTATACTAACCTTTAAGTTAGCAACTGTGACAGCTCACTGACAAGATATCATGATATCTTGAGGTCAGCTACAAAGATATCACTTAGTATCTTATCCCCACTAGTGCTGTATGGTAATACAAGATTACAGATGCATTTCATTTAAATATTAAAAGCAAAACAAAATGTGCCTCTTGGAAACTATTTTAAATGGTGGATTCCCCAAGTGTAGTAATCTCTTGTCGTCCCTGTGTTTTTCAATGTCCATGAATGTTAAGAAGTCTACTGCACTAATCTCTAAAAACTTGACCCAGTCACACTATGGAACTTACTAGCCAGGCACACAGAGTGTAAACCTTTAGGCTGCTAGTAGATTTAGAGCATACTGAAATTCACAGGAACATGGAAAATGGCAGCAGAAAAAAGATTAATGGTTCATTCAGTACTTGTAAAGTATAAACATCCACAGCACTGATGTGCAAGGACAAATGCCAGCATGTGTGTGTCCTTTCCTTTTTTATTCAAAGTTAAGCAAATAGTATTGTAACTTGGTACTCTGCTGGCGTCTCCTTAATCACCCAACATGTCCTGGTGATCCAATACGTCACTGAACTGCAGAATAAATGGTTGACTAGAGGCAACGTGTCTGATGAATAATCAGACTACCAAACAGGAGTGCTCCTTACTTTATTAAAAAAAAAATACAAAAAAACAACAGATAAACTGAACTTACAGAAAAGTAAAACAAAAAACAGGTAAGCATAAATTAACAGCCATCAAAGACAGTCATGGAAGATGAAGTTAAAAATCCTAGAAAATACATTTCATCAAAAGATTGTCTAGCCAAATATATTGTAAGAGTCAGTAAGATTAAGAAAATTAAAATGCCAGAGAAAGATATGGGCGCACTACATAGGCATGATGATGATCATCATCCAGTAAGACAAGAATACCACAGAGGTGATCTGGAATATGAATAACGATGCCCTAGGAAATTAAATGGCCAGACACTGAATACTGATTTTTAATTACACAGATTTCAGATTTATATGTTTGCCGCCTAAAGTCCAAGCATAATAATTCCCTAACAATCTTAACTTCTCAGACCCAGTTCTGTATAGCTCTTTTGTGTTACAAAACCAAGTGCTTATAGAAAGCACAAAAGCCATTTACTGTTCTAAAACCCTACTCCGATAGAGGTGGCATACACTCATATCTTGTCAATGGATACCCCTTTTCCTGTAGCTGCTGAGGATATATGCATTTCGGTTTCGTTTGTTTTCTCCATTCACACCAGTCCCTGTAACTAGCCTGGGGGGATCTCTATTTTCTGGTTGCTGAAATCTCACTGTCCCCGAGAACTGCATTAGCATATGAGAACATGATGCCACAGCATCTATTATACCACGGATCTCTAAGCTGAAAGTACACATAACCTGAAAAAATTTCTAGAAACACACAGACTGAATGCAGTTTAGAGCAAAAAAGAGAAGCTAATGGCCACATAGTGGCATGCAAATGGACTCTTATTTATTTATCTACAAGTTTTACCAGGAAGGCATACTGAGCAACAATGCTCGATTCCAGATGCGACCTGGGGGTCTGGGCCCAATACAAACAAATCACAGTGTCAGAGACTGAGACAGTTCAATAGTGAGAGGTATGGCTAACTGCCTTACAGACAAACTGCAGAATAGCTACATGTAGAACAGTTAGATACAGCAGGGGAAATGAAAGCGAAATACATGATGCAACTTAGAAGAAACGTCATTATAGCATAAACAGTATGGTACATTGGAGTTAGAAACAGGTGCAGCTGGAGGAGAAATGCGTGCTGAGTAGCTGGTTGCGATGACTAGGATTTGGTGTGTGTCTTATGTTTGGTGGTAGGGCATTCCAAATCTGAGGAATCCGGTAGGAAAAAGTGGCCTGACCTTTAGTTGTGTGCATGAAGGGGACGTGGAGTAGCCTTGGGTCTGTGCGTCTAAGGGCGTAGGCCGGGGGGCGTTGTTGGGCAAGGGTAGATGCCAGGTAAGGTGGAAGGGAGAGGGACCAGAATTTGGCAGCGAACCTGGCGCAATGTATTAGTCTGCAATCTTGGAGGGATGGCAGAGCTAGGGAGCTGTAAAGTGAGCAGTGGTGGGTGGATTGTGGGCAGTTGAGGATGAAGCAACAGAATGAGTGGAATAGGGTGTCGAGGCTGGCCAGAGTGGAAGAGGGAGCGATGGAGTACACTATGTCACCGTAATAGAGTACAGGTAGAATCATCTTTTGGACTATAGCCTGCCTAGTAGGAGAGGGGAGGCAGCTTTTGTTTCAGTATAATGCTCCAAGTTTGGGGAGAAGCTTCTTATGCAGGGAGTCGCTATGAATGGCAAAGTCAAGGTGCTGGTCAAGCCAGACTCCTAGGTATCTAAAGCTGGAGCAATTGTCCAGAGGGGTCCCGTCCAAGGTTTTACAAGGGGGGCAGGAGGCTTGTTGCGAGAGTCTTTGATGGGAACCGAAAGTTAATGACACAGTTTTCTTGGGGTTTAGAAATAACTGGTTGGACCGAAACCATTCCTGGATGGCGTTGAAATCCTCCTGAAGGAGAGTAGCCACGTTGCTTTTAGTTGGGCCGGAAGCATACAGGACAGTGTCATCTGCATACATCTGGATGGAGGAGTGGCGGCAAGCTGATGGGAGGTCGTTTAGAAATATGGAGAAAAGCAATGGGCCCAGGACTGACCCTTGGGGGATGCCGGTGGATACGGGCAGTGGGTCTGAGGTATGCGAGGAGATTTTTTACAGATTGGAGTCTGCCTACTAGGTAGTCATGGAACCAGGCAGTGGCTGGTATGAAAAGCCCGGCGTCAGTGAGTTTGGCAAGGAGCAGGGAGTGGGAGACGGTGTCGAAGGCTTTGACTAGGTCAATAAAGATAGCAGAGGTGATGTGTCCGTTGTCCATGCCGGAGAGTATGTCGCCAGTGACTCATAGAAGGGAGGGGATGGTAGAGTGGGATTTGTGAAATCCAGATTGGAAAGGTGTAAAAAATGAGGTGGTGTCCAGGTGGGGGGTGAGTTGGGAGAGGACAAGGCGTCCTGTAGTTTGGCCAGAATAGGGAGTAGGGAGATGGGGCAATAGTTGGCAGAGGAGGAGGGGTCACCCCCTTTAGGAAGGGGTATGACAATGGCCATTTTCCAATCTGAGGGTAACTTACCCAGGGTGAATGAGAGGTTGAAAAGTGAGGCACGAGGGGCTGCAATGGCTGGGGCGGACAAGAAAAGCATCTTGGCATCCAAGGACGTGGGGCATTTGCCTTTGTTGGGGTTTAGGGCTCTTAGGGATCTGAAAACTGCTTGGGTTACAGGTCGAAAGGAGAACTGTGTGGCTGGTGGGTGTGCGCTGGATTTCTGGGGGGGCAGTTTGGCCGGGCACAGGAGGGACGATAGGAGCACGTCGGCACAGCTGGCGAAGTGGGTGTTGAAAGCCTCAGCAACCCTGCAGGGGTCAGTGATGAGGGTACCTTGGACTGTTAGTGTCGGGAGTGGGGGTTGGGGGGGGAGCAGGGATTTGAGCGATTTCCAGAAGTCTGTGGGGTTGTTTATGTTTGCACTAAATGCCGATAAAAAATAATTCTTCTTTGCCTGGCAAATAATGTGTGTACATGAATTACGAAGGGTTCAATAGGTAAGCAGGGAAGCCAGGGAGCCCTGTTTCTTATAGGCTTTCTAGGCATGGTCCCTTGAGTGACAGGTCCTGATTATGTCAGCTGTGATCCAAGGAAGGTGCGTCCATCTGACTCGTTTGGTTCGCAGTGGGGCGTGTTTATCCCAGACCTGAAAGAAATCGGTCTTGAAACCATCAAACGCGGCATCAATGGTTGAGGCCAAGGAGATGAAGGACCAGATTATGCATCCTAGGTCCGATAAAAGGGATGCTAAGTCCAGGGAGTTGTATGACCTGGTGTGCAGCGTCTTGGGGGCTGTGAGCCTGTGCACCTTTCTGATCAGAAAAATCATGTGGTGGTCGCTAGGAGTCAGGGAGCAGGCCTTCGCAGAGAACCCTGTGTGGGTGGGTGGTGAGAGCCCAGTCCAGCAGTGTGTGGTTTTGGGTCTTGTGATTTAGCCTGGTGGGGTTGGCTATGAGTTGACCGAGGTTCAGGGCCTTGATTTTAGTCTTGAGGTGAGCTTTGTCTCTGGCTAGCCAATTTGTGTTAAAATCACCGGTGGCGTGGAGCTCACCTCCTGCAGCTAGGGACTGTAGGGTGACCAGGTGGGTAAGGATGTCCGTAGGGGGTGTGTTGGGAGGGCAGTAGGTGACGGCCACAAAAATAGGGGTGGAGCATGGGAGAGAAAGTTTAATTACTAGGGAGTCAATGTGGGCTGGGAGTGAGGGGATGTGCACTATTGAGAACTGTCGCGTGTTGGCGATATACATAGCAGTTCCACCCCCTCTCTTTTTACCTGGGCGGTTGTGTCTGATGGAAGCCTCAGGTATATGGATACTTCGCATCGTGTCTGGGGTTTTAGCCAGGTTTCTGAATTACCAGGATATCAGGGCACTGTGTTAGGGCAATAGGCTGTAGCAGAGATATTTTGGATAGTAGGCTGCAGGTGTTAAGGTGCAGGATCCTTAGTCCTTTGGGGAAAGAGAATGGGTTATTAGTGAATGAGGAGTTTGGACCAGGATTTGCCTCTATGTCCCCGGATTTATGCAGCAGTAGGCAAATAAGGTATTTTATTCTTGGCCAGGTGTTTTTTGGGCAGGTGGAAGGGGTGTGGGCAACTGCCTAAGGTTGGCGTCTGACTGGAGTGTGCAGAATGGATAGTCCTGGGCAGAAAGAAGGAGGCAGGATGGTGGCACTAATGTGCCAGTAGTGGATGTGTTCCTGGGCATGGGCAGTAAGGGGGTGATAGGTGGCATGGAGGGGCTCTGATGTGAATCGTGGTGGCAGGTGGGTGGGGGAGGTTCCTGCTCGGAAAGTCAGCAGGGGGCAGGGATGACAGCGTGGCCATTGTGAAGAGGAGCAGGAGTGTGAGAGGCAGCATTTCTGCTAGTGAGAGGGAGGAGAGTAGCTAACAGGTCGTGCGCCCTCTGGTGGAGGCAGCTGATAAGCTGCAAATGGAAAAGTAGGCTGATAGGTTATTGCAGCCACGTGACACAGCCTATAAAAGTAGGAGTTCACTAAGGGCGGCGGTGGGGAGCCGGCACGCAGCGTCGGAGGGGGTGAAAACAGCTAAGGAGTTACACAGGCAGACTGCTTTGTTCAGGCACTGTTTGAAAATGGCGCCAAAAACCGTGCTCTGCTGGTTGAGGAGGAGCAGACGTCATACCTGGGAGCTTCGGGGGGTGGGGGTCCTTGCGGCGGTGTCTCCTGGGGAGGGCTGGGCTTCAGAGAGGGTGCCCTCGCGACCCGATCCCAGTAGCTGTGGAAAGAGGGAGAGAATTTATAACAGCACTGGGAGGAGCAAACTCTTCTTTCAAGTAAGTGTGTCCGCTTATTGGACCGGGAATCAACTGTAAGCTTAGGGGTTTTACTCTTTCTATTTATTTATTTATTTTTTGTGCTGCGAGAGGATTAATTAATTATATGGCAGAATTCCAAGATTTGCTGCAAATGGGGTCGGGGGGGCAGTTTCCAGCTCAGTTTGCCTGTAAAATGGCGATGCCTAGAGTATTTCAGATGCAATGGGGGCGGGGAGGCAGTTTCCAGCAGGGTTTGTCCTGAAAGGGAGATTGCCTAGGGGGAAAATAGAAGGGCAGTCAGGGATGGAGCACCATGCATGATTTATGTGGTCATCATCATACTGTGTTTGTATATGGCAGCCAGGAGCAATTTGTGCTAACCTGTTCGCAACTTGTTAGCACCCTTTAACTCCTGAGTGCCTACTGCCAGTAGAAGGCTGTGGTGCATTGCACATCCGCACTTCATGCGGTGCTACCATAGCCCAATATTCGTACATGCAGTGCATGCCAGACATGGGAGCTATGCCTGTATGAATACACCCCGTAGGGATGCCAGCATACTAATTATCCCACTGTGCTATCCTCTGCGTGGGTATACTGGCCACAGCTGAATATGGGGGGCCTTGGAGTACTGAGTGCAGGTGTGACTCACTGTCATATACAGTTTACACTGTTACTCATAGTTTGTGCTCTGTGTTGAACAGATGTGATATCAAATCTGCAACGGTCTCACCTGGTTAACAGTGTGTGAACTGTGAACCACAATAATTCTCACTTCACTGAGATCTGCAGATAACAGAAAACAAGCATACATAATAGTCTGACTCAGAATATGCCATTTATCTTCTGAAGTGCAGGGGCAAGACTAACTCATAACTGGCAGAGCCACACATGAGTTATGAAAGTCCTGCCCCTTACAAGTAATAAGTGTCATTCAGAGCAAGACTATTGTCTATTCAGTTTATACAGTGTATTGTAAATTCTAGAA
Source organism: Neoceratodus forsteri (assembly GCA_016271365.2). Classification (NCBI taxonomy): domain Eukaryota; kingdom Metazoa; phylum Chordata; order Ceratodontiformes; family Ceratodontidae; genus Neoceratodus; species Neoceratodus forsteri. Next base: position 72,190,420 of record CM057457.1, read on the forward strand.
AGTTCAGATTAGTCTTTTTAATAAAGATTTAACTGTTTGATTTCACTGCTCCTGTTTTTAGTGCAGCAGACGTCACTGACATCATAAGGCATTATTCAAGCTGATCTCCCACTGGTTAACAGCTGTTTTGTGACCAATCTAAATGAAGGATAAATGACAACTTCAGGAATGATGATAAATGATTTATCATCCGTTTAGATCCTTAGGCCACAGAACTAAATCATTTATCTGTAAGATTTCATTCTCACCTTTATTATATAAAAAAGTATTATTTTACTGTATGACCATAAGGCATTAAATATCTACCACAATGCACCACATTTTATATTTTTGTTTTTATTTTTATTCATTCTTGGAATTTATAAACAAGGCACTTGACTACTGGGGATGTTGTGTTTTTTTATTAGTATTGTTATGTCACTTACCTAGGGAGCTCTAGTTCAGCAAGCATTATTATTATTATTTTTTTTTTTTTATTTCCAGCCCAACTAGTGCGAATCCAAGATGTGGATTAAGGTCTGTGAAGGCAGTAAATAAATTCCACTGGCTGGCTAACATAAGCCAAAGGGGAACAGGACTCTGATGTAGCCCCTGCTTTATATACTACAAGATACATATTTATTATATCCCAACAGGTTCAACTATGGCACCTGCCAGTTCACTGGCATACCTTACGTTTTTGTACTTGGTCATATGAACAGACAAAGAAGCCAGCAGAAGGAGGCCATTTGGTCTATCTAGTCTGCTCGTATGGCAGGGTACACAGCTTGAGCTACTGTCTCTGCCCTCCCTCCTCACACCTCTCATCCTCCCTATCCATAAAATGTACCTTTCCCCATGCCTATTCCAGCCTCTCTCAAAGCTGCCCACGGTCTTCAACGAGATCACATCTTCTGGCAAAGCATTCCAAGTGTCCACCACCCTCTCTGTGAAGAAGTGCTTCCTGACCTCCCTCCTAAACCTCCCACCCTCCAGCTTAAGATGGTGCCCCTTCAGCTTAAAGAGACTCTCCTTATTCACCTTTTTTATCCCTTTCAAGCACTTGAAGGTCCAATCACGTCTCCTCTCTCTCGCCTGTCTTCCAGGGAGTACATGTTCAGTGCCCTCAACCTCTCCTCATACATCTTACCCTGCTGACCGGCTAGCATCTTTGCAGCCCTCCTCTGAACCTTTTCCAGCAGGTTAATGTCCTTTTTGAAGTGTGGGCACCAGTACTGAACCCCATACTCTAGATGAGGCCTTACCAGGGACCTGTACACGGGCAGTATAATCTCCTCTCTCTCTTACTACTAATCCTTCTAGATATGCATCCCAGCATCTTGTTTGCCTTTGTTGCTGTTTTGTTGCACTTCGTGGAGTGGTCATGAACTTGTCTAGCACCAACCCACTGGGCCATGGAATCTGATAAATTATATCATTGCATTATTAATCCCAAAGAAAAGTTTTTGTTTCTTATTTTTTAAAGTTAACAGATCTAAACATCTGACTGTGCCCCCCCCCCCCGTGAACTTATCCGAGAATTGTTGGGACTATAACAGAATATCATACTAATAAGCAACTGATGCCAGCCATGCGATATCTAGAGTAGAAACAAATTACCCCCTTCATCCACAAATGCCACAACCCACTTCTGTGGCATTACTATTTTTCTTTCCTAGAAAGATCATGCAAAACAATGATTTAAAATTCAAATCAATTTATTAACTACAATGACCAAATTCCTCTTGTAAATGTTTAGCAGTATAAAAGCAAGAAAAGCAATGACACATTTAAGGAAAACCCTCAACAATACAGGCTCTTGCCCCCCCCCCCCGCAAGGCTTACCCTCCAGTTAAGCCTTTAAGTATGTTGCAGCATTTTTGTCGCACCGCAATATACTTTATTTTAATAAAGAAAAGTCTGTGACTGGAAGTATAGGACTTACATTATGACAGGTGCGGCACTCATACTGCTTGCTTCAATGCATAATGTATTGAAGCGAGCAGTGCGGTGCCGCACCATTCCAGATAATGGAGCCCACCTAACATCTGCTATACTTCTGGGTTGCGGACTTTTCTTTATTAAAATAAAGTATGTTGCAGTGCAAGAAAAATGCCACAACATACTTAAAAGGCTTAATCGGAGGGTAAGCCTTGCAGGGGGCAGGAGCCTGTACTGATGAGGGTTTTCCTTTAACATGATTAGATCACAACCATGAATTAGCGCATTAAATTTAACCCCACAAAAAGATAGTTTTTTCCCAGGAAATTCGAGATCACACCAGTGATTACACTATGGCACTGGCAATATAGAAAAGTCTTTAGGGAAAGTATTAAAACAAAAAATCTAGGACTAACTATGAAGTCCTCGCCTTTACTGCACAGATTCGCTTTGAATCTTCTGTGCATAAAGGACAAGAAATTGGAGATGGTGACCATATCCAGTACAACTAATAGGGATTTGAAGCTCCATAAAACATCAGGTTATGAAGGACTGAACGTTATATAATGTACGTGAATTAACACTGCAAGGCCATAATAGTCAAGTAGTAATGTACTGGGTAGCCACATGAATGTGGAGGATTAAATTCCAGCTGTATGCTGGATAAGTACACGAACATGCAGGTACACATACAAACTGCATTACTGAAACAAGGGACTAAATTAAATCACTTTACTATGTATCATTATCACATAGTTCAGTGTATACATTCATTATTATTAATGCACTTTAACCTTTCCTAAGGCACTTCAAAAATTTCAGCTGCAAAATTATTTCACTCACATTTCTACACATTTACCTGTCGCAAAAACGCAGGACGTCCTAACAAAACATACTGGCCCAGATATTCAAACTGCGCCATTCTGAGGCGCAAGCCCCAGCGCCGCTCAAAACAGTTGTGCAGGGGTGTGGCCGGGGCGATATTCGAAGGAGGTGCGCTATTGAGCAACTCCTTTGAATATCACCCCCCAGCCACAGCCACTGTGCATGGCGCAGTGGAACTTGCGCCACCGCAAGTTGTCAGAGTTGAGCATTAAACTTGCGGTGGCGCAAGTACCACTGCGCCATGCGCAAATTTCCGATATTCAAAAGGTGACATGCAAATGGGGCCATAATTCATGCAAAGCGAGGGGGCCATTTGCATCTATTTATGGCCCCATTTGCATGCCATTAGCATGTGGAAAGGCTGATCCCCGAGGACTTGCGCCTGGTCAGCTCTGCCAGGCAGCAGTCAAGCCGGGGACCGACGCACCCTGCAGCTCGATCAGGGCAGTATGTGTGTATACACTCTTCCCTCTAACATCTCCCCGGCCCTATCGCAAGGTATAAGGTCTGAATACATTCTCCCCCACACACACAGCTCCCGATGCCCGATCGCTGGCAGTATGTCTGAATACATTCCCTCCCCCACAGCTCCCAATGCCCGATCAAGGGCAGTATGTCTGAATACATTCCCCCACACAACTCCGAAGCCCGATCGCAGGCAGTATGTCTGAATACATTCCCCCACAGCTCCGATGCCCGATCGCAGGCGTATGTCTGAATACATTCCCCCCACACAGCTCCCGATGCCCGATCGCAGGCAGTATGTCTGATCATTCCCACCCCCACACAGCTCCCGAAGCCCGATCGCGGGCAGTATGTGCAATCATTCTCCCACACAGCTCCGATGCCCGATCGCGGGCAGAACGTGGAACAAACCCCCCAGTGCCTGATCGCGGGCAGAATAAAAGCCCCCAACCCGAATATCTCCTGGTGGTCCAGTGGATCGAATGCTGATTCGGCAGAATGTCAAGTTATAACCCTCCAAACATCTCCCTGGTGTCTAGTGTCCCCCACCCCACCCACTCCACGAAGCTCCCTCCACTTCGCTTCCGCGCAGCCGGCAGCATCCCACCTTACCGACTGACTGTCCGTAGGGCTGCACGCCCATTGGTGCAGAGCTACAGCTAATGGAGCGTAGTTTATATCATAGATGATAGTCCAGATTTGTGAATGTGTTCATTCACAAATCTGACCGTCATGCACGGTATGGGCAGCATCCCACCCGGCTTGCCGCCCGCTGGCTGCCGGGGAGCGGTGAGGGGCTTCGTGGGTGGTGGGTGGGGGGACACAGACACCAGGAGATATTTGGGGGTTGTAATCTTGACATTCTGCCCGCGATCGGCATTACGCGTCCACTGACCACCAGGAGAAATTCGGGTTTTGGGCTTTTTACATCTGCCCGCGATCGGCACTGGGGGTTGTTTCGGAGCTGTGTGTGGGGGAATGTATTCAGACATACTGCCCGGATCGAGCTGTGTGGGGGAGAATGTATTCTAGACATACTGCCCGCGATCGGGCATCGAGCTGTGTGGGGGAATGTATTCAGACATACTGCCCGCCATTGGGCATCGGAGATGTTTGGGGGTGTGTGGATACATACTGCCCGGCGATCGGGCTAGTGGGGGGCACAGGACAGAGTTGGGGGCCAGCCACGGGTGGCAGCTGCTGTGTTGCGCCCTGCAATACAGCAGCTCACCTGTGGGTGGCCCTCAACTTGATCCTTTTTTTTTGGCTCAAAGTTGTGCAGGCGCAGGTTGGGGGTTGCGCATGCACAACTCGACTGAATATCGGGTTGCGCAGTTTATGCATGGATCCTCCCCCTCCTGTTGAGCATGCATTCATTTGCATTGCGCTGTTGCTCAACCCGTTTTCAGTGGTGCAACTGCCTCCTGCTGAATATCACAGAATGGCGCAATGTAGGACTTGCGCATGGCGCAACCCTTTTGAATATCTGGGCCACTGTGTATATCCTGTCTGGCAGTACATAATTACATATCACAATAATGTATTAAAAATGCCAACTTCTCTATGTCTGGATTATTTGATCTTTGTTTTGCTACTGCTTTTATTTTCTTCTTTTTTCCTTTGTATCACGTCTGGGTTGTACCTTTTAATAGCTTCCCATGTAAATAAGGACTTCAAAAACATAAGGAAAAGGGCATATTTTCCCTAGCTTCAAGAGAGGTCCACCTGGAATAGGCAAAACTGGTCAATTCTATTACCTAAAAATAATGATACAACTTCATAATGTCCTATCAGTTTTCAAAATGTACAGAGTCTATCGTGAGATTATACAACATGGTCGGCATTCTCCAGGCACATCAAGAAAACTAAAATAGATACCTTAATCGTCAGTCTGCTACCTCTCCCACTTAAGGTTCTCCCTGCTCTGTCCCTACTGTCTTCCTGCCGTAAAGGCACCTTTGCAATACAGATGTGATGGTTGGTGGCAGTCACACACGTAATTTGTTTATCTGTTGCTGGAAACTCACTAGATCAGAATCAATGCACACCCCAACCTATGTGTAACTGTCTCTATATCTAACACATCTGATTGCCATGGTTCAAAAGCTAAATCCTGCGCTACTGCCAAAGAGGGGAAGTGTTCCAAATTTAGAATACTTCTGAAATGACACTGGGTAAAAAAAAAAAAAAAAAAAGTTTAAAAATAAAAGTAGTAACCAATTAATGTATGAATATTTCAGACAAAACTAAAGGTGCTTTCTGATCAGGGTTTAAATTGATACTCTATCATAACAAGTAAAACTACATCACCCAATGGGAGTTTCCAGAGAAGTAATCACATTTTAAGAATGTTAAAAAAAGTAAACATTTTAAGTGGAAAGATGTACTGTATCTATACTATGATTTTCTTTCCCTACCATTAAACTACCTTGTGGTTTAAAACTTTAACTTCAGATATTCAGTGTGAATTTCTACTGTATGTCCACAGGTTTTTTTTTTTAAATACATACTTCTAGTACAACTGGGGAGGGCCTTCTATTTACTAAGGCCAGAAAAACTGAATATATATGTTCCTCCTTGGATTTTACTTAGCATGTTCCTCTAGCAGCAAGCAAATGTGTTTTACTTTTGTTCCTTTCACAGGATTTAATTTGTTAATAGTAACAGCAAAACATTATATCTTGTCCAGGAGGAACACAGAGGTAAAAATCTTCATGTTGAACTCCAGTTACTGTACATGATAAACACCATGGTACATATTCATGCAAAACAGTGTCAACGCAACAAAACAAAAAGAATAGGTAAATCCCAAGGAGTAACTTCCTTTTCCTGTCATGGCGTAACCAAAATGACTGCGACTACTAACAATACATTGTATACTGTAGTATTCCACAGAAATGTTACAGGTTTTTTTTATGTGAAAGTTCAAATGATTCTCCCAAGCTGGGTAATGTGTGCATCAGCTTTAGCAGGAGACTACTGGCACAATAATTCCAAAGCAGATCCTGAACTCCACGATGCCAAGTCAGACAAGAAAAACAAAACACAATCTTCATGATGTACCCTAATTTCCAAAAGGCCATGTCAGTGCATCATTTAGTCATGATTTCTATAACATTAATGTATGCATTAAGAATGCCAGCTTTCATATGTCTGGACTATTTGATCTTTGTTCTTCCGCTGCTTTTATTTTCTTCATTGTTTCTTTGTATCTCGTCTGGGCTGTACCTGTGTACATAACCATATGGACGGAGATGATGCGTCAGATACTGTAAAACATACATCGTTTTAGCATCAACATAGTGGAATGATATTGCAAAATCGGAACAGCACCCAGGACCCTGAAAAAAAGAAGATCAAAAGCATTAAGAGAGAGAATTGGTCTCCATGATTTTGCTATGATGTAGGCTGCATTTTTCTCAACAGATACAAACAGCATCTCAAGTAATTCCATGCAGATAACTATGCTATACAGAACACTATGTAAAGTACCATTACTTTGCATGTCCATTTGCATAACACACCACATAGCAAAACGGCAACTTCACCAGGCAAAGACTATGTGAAATGGCATTTTGCAAGCAAAGTGCCACTTTTTGTAGTACCTTCACAAGGTAAAGACTGAGTGCCATTTTACGGCAGCTTTCACTTAAAGTCTCCCTTTCCTATCCTCTTGAAGCACCCAACCATCCTCCTAGCACCACCCAGACTTACCTGGTTTTAATTAACACCCCCCCAGCCCCACTGAAAAAGCACTCACCATCCTCCTCCTCCTCCGCAACACAGCAGAAAGAACTGTTCCGCCCACCTGATCGCAAATCCAATAAATCCTATTCACAACCTCTTCCAACACCCACCTTGCCAACATTAGAAGATACCCCTTCCCACTCACTGCAGCACACATCTACCCACGAACCACAAGCCTCCCTGACTTACACCAACAGAAAAAGGACATTCTATACACAGGGACAGCAATGAGCACAGACCCTCCTGTCACTGCCCCAGCTGGCCGCTGTCTGAACAATAGTGTATGCTCAAATTAAAAACTCAGGCCAGAGCAGATAGGGCTGCAGCTAGGGAATTTAGGGTAAAAATACTGTAAGTTTTTTGATAATATTTTTATACCAACTTTTCAACATAGCCTTGTTATGACCCTGCCTCATGAAGATGGGTAAAGAAAATGCTCAACTCCTAGCTTAAAGATGATTTTGCGCAGGGACTGCAAAAATCAACTTTCGGGGTGCTAAAACGTATTTTGGGCAGGAGTTGAAAAATGACAACTGTCACATTCATGAGGTGCTGTAAAGAAATGGCTATGTTGAAAATGTGGGGTAAAAATATTGAATATTACCAAACATTCAAGCTTGCATTCACAAAATTAAAAATAGGCTCATAACTTTATTGAAATACTTTTACACCACATTTCCAACATAGCCTTCTTATGACCCCATCTCTTGCCCAAAATGTGATTTTTCACAGGGACTTTGAAATCACCTTTTGGGGTGTAAAAAACTGGCCAGGATTTGAAAAATGACAGCTGCCACATTTATGAGGTACTAGAAACATAGGATATGTGGTAAGGTTGGGGGAAAAATATTGAAAATTACCAAAGTTAAGAGACTGCGTTTGAAAAATTCCACATAGGTTTATAACTTGTTTTTTTGAATATGTTTTATACCAAATTTGCAACATAGCCTTATTTCATTTATTTGTAATTGCAGGTAGGTACACTGAGGTACAATATCCCATTTTCAGGCACAACCTAAAGTTAGTAGGTTCAACACACTAACAACATAGAATACATTAATCAACCATTAAATACAATAGACAATTAACTCATCATTTTACACAAGAGCAAACATTCATTTTTTTAAATGAACAGAAGCAGCAGTGGAGAAAGTGGTGATTGAGGAAGACTTTACTTCATCAGGTAAAGGGTTCCACACTGTTGCAACGCAATAAGCGAAGGACCTTTTCCCTGAGTTTGTATTGGTCAATGGAAGGGTCTGTTTGGTCTTAGTAGATGATGGGGAACTACATGTATCCAAAAGGCCTCGAAGTGATGTTGGAATACCTGTATGTAATATTTTAAATGTAAAACATGACATAGCCAATTTATAAGTATTTTAAATGGATAGCCATTCAAGGCTAGTCAAAATATTACAGTGATGTGTCTAGGAAGGTGCCATTAATAAAATGGGAAAGTTTGTATGTAACAATGTTTCCTTCCAGGAAATAAAGGAAGAAGATGAGGCATCAGTAATTAAAGAAGCGTAATTTAGGTAACGGTAACAATGTTGTGCAATAGTTTTACGAGAATCTTTGGGTCAGAAATTTAGAAAGCCGATAGAGTACCAATTTTAGAATGTAACTTGACAGTAACCTTATCTATGTGTATATTATATTTTAATGACATATCTAGGTACACGCCTAGATATTTTAATGATTTAATAACTTCTATAACCCCACCTCCCAGCATGCTAACAGTGAAATTACTAGAATTTTTTTTTTTTTAGTTTAGGTTCTGAGCCAAATATTGTGGACTTGGTCTTTAGCTTATTCAACACTAGATTGTTTTGAGAAAGACAGAATTGCATATTGTTAAATTCTGTGCTCAATAATACATTAATATTGATGACATTAGAATCAGTGACTAAAAATGCATCATTTGCATATAACAGGTCACAATGCTCCACCACTTTCAGCACAGGGTCTATGACCAGTGAAAAAAGCAGAGGGCCCAGTATGGAGCCCTGAGGGACCCCACACTGGACCTCTTGATAAGATGAAAATTTGCATTTAACTTAATACACTGCAGCCTATTAGTGAGATAGTCCCTGAACCAAGACAAGGCAGGACCTCCTACCCCCAATCCAGACAGTCGATCCAGTAAAATTAAAATTGTATGGTCAACAAGGTTGAATGCCTTGGTTAGGTCCATGAACACTGCCCCTGTTGAATTATCACTCTTAGTGACCCTGAGGACAGTGTCCGTGAACCCAACCAAGACAGTCTCCGTCCAATGTCCCCCCGTCTACAGCCATGTTGGTTATGGGAGATCAAGTTATGGGCCTTGATATAATTGCTAAACTGTCTGTATACCAGTTTTTCTGTATGTTTTGATAAAGCAGATAAAATTGAGATAGGGCGATAATTACAGAATTCAATTTGTGACCCAGATTTAAAAATTGGGACAATGTATGATTTCTTTCCATAAATCTGGTATCTGGTATATTTGAAAGGATAAATTAAAAATAAGACTAATCGGGTATGCAAGTTGGGAAGCGGCAAGAGCCAGGATTTTGGGCGATAGCTCATTGCAGCCTTGAGCTTTGTCAGACTTTAGGCCAGTGAGGAGTCTGAACATCTCAGAACTCCTGACAGTTTTCATGAACAAGGGCAGAGACCATTAACTCCTGCCTGATCTCGAGATTCTGTCATTTCTCAATTTTCTTTAAACAATGTTTTACATGAAAGGGATCATAAGTCATGTTTTTTACATATTGAATAATAATTAGAAAGTTGGCCATCTGTGAAGCTACCGGTATTTAATTTCTACAGTATATTATTTTTTGTTTTGTTTGTTTCATGTATATAGTCTTGTTTGCTCCATATTCCATGGCAATGTTGCTACTGAACACACACACACACATAATTCATTATTTATTTACTAAGTTTCAGTACCCATTGACATCTGAGTGGAGGTTCAAAATGACGCTTTCCATGCAGTGCTTCCACTATGCTGATGTCACTTCATTCAAGAATTGATGAATAATTAAAAATATAGTCATGGGAAGGGAACATGCCTTTACTTGTTAATGGTGGATATGTTGGCATAATATTGCACATGGCTTGCCTCCTCATCAATCCGATTTGTTACCTCTGGCTAAATCTGACCATTTAAGATACCAATTCAAATCTCATTTTGATATTTGATGTATGAAAACTGTCTGAAGACAAACGTACTGTTTATAAAGAGCAACTTCTTACCACAGCCCTTACTGAATATGTTCTAAAGCAGCAGTGTATGTAAGTGGTAAACACATTGACCTATATTGTGTTTTAATATATGGATCATGAAAATAATATAGTACAAAAGCATACACAAAATTCCCCATAATAGTATCACTCCCAAAGTGATAATACTACACTTTAGGAGTGATAATACCATTGTTCAAGTGCCGTAATACTATCGTTGGGTACCTGAACGATAGTATTATCACCAAATCACAACAGCGCATGCGCTAGTCCAGCTCCCAACGTCTTTTAAAACGTGCCTTCCAATTGGCCACTTTTCCTGTTAGGCAGGCAGAACAGTTCAAAAACATGGTGGCCACTGTCTCGCTTTTTACCGAGAGTTTCCCAACCGTAACATTTCACAGCTTTTTAAAAAATACCTGAAAATACAGATATCAAGCTGACCCTCGTTCCCCAGACATGGAAAAGGTAGGCTTTCCTTCACTAAAACAAAAAAAACGAGCAGTGAGACAGTGTGGCGTGGCCAGAGCGGAGAACTTGTTCGGGCTGCAGCTGCCGACTGCCTCAGAGAAGCGAAATCGCATCCATATATTAAAAAAAAAATATAGTTCTGTGCATTACAATGGAATCCATCCTAGGTTCTGGGGACATGGAACCTCTCGATGGAATTACTACATTGTAATGCACAGGAACCCATCTATTATTCTATTTGTAATATATGGATCATCAAAATAATAGTACTAAAAACGATTCAAAAAAATCCTTGTAATTCATACCACAGAACACTCCACTCCCAATAATACCACACTTCACTGCCAATAATACTATCGTTGCAAGAAACAATAATATTATCACCAAAATGCTACAGCACATGTGCAACTCTGCCTGGCAACAAACCCAGTTGCCATGGAGCCATGTCTCTTCCTGCATTCCCGTAGGGACAGCGTGCATCCCCATTGGTAGCTTTTCTGTGAGACCGGGCCGAAGAAACTAAAAAACATGGCGGCGGTTTCCTCTCGCTTAGTGAGAGAAATTCGTGAACTTCATTTTTTTTTTTTTATTTTGAAACAGTTTCATGGACTATCTGGCTGATCCTACATTCACAGAATGATGGAAAAAAGTAAAGGTAGGACTGCCTAATAAATAGAAGCAAACATGTTTTGGAAACGAGTGAGACAGAGTCTTTAGTGCTACCTGCGGCTGAGAAACAGCTTGTCTTTAGTGCGGTTGGCGGCCATCCAGTTTCATGCAATGCACATAAAAAGTCATGTTTTTACAATTTCATCCATATATTACAAAAAATAACAGATAATGACTATGTATGACAAGGCAGTCAGACCATCTCGAGGTTTAGGGGACTTTGGGAACCTCTCGAGCTTCTTTCTCGAGGTTCCAAGTCCCCCAAACCTCTCGATGGTCTAACTGCCTTGTAATACACAGTCATCTATTATTCTATTTATTCTAATTCTGATTTCCTTTGATCTCCATCCTTGTATTATACCCTTCTCCATCATTTTGATTCTACTTTAGCACTTTAATCTAGATGCTAAATAATAAGAGCTCTTCTCTTAACATGGCTTGGTGTAGGCTTTCTTTGGCATTCCTCTTTTGTTTTTTTGTTGGGGGGTGTTATTTATGATGCTTTGTAGGGTAATCTGCCAGAAGGCTCAGGCTCAGCCCCTGGGGTCTTCTGCAGTCCCCCATCTCAACTCCGGGACTTACCTCCCCCATTAATCCACCCGGCTTACCACCCATGATGTGGAACACCCACTGCTTAACAATAGGGGTAGCAGTCAAGCCTAGAGAGCAGCGTAACAAGCTATGAATGAGCTTGGTACATCCAAGAGACATGGGTTTGATTTCCACAACCTGCACTTGCATATTGTGTGACTATGGGCAAGTCACTTGACCTCCCCAGTGGACCATGTCACACCAAAAATTAGGCATGTGTATCATTCCCAGTTACCAATGAATACAGATACAGTATATCGACTTTTGGTTCTTGTTGCAGTAGCATGCCACAAACACTGATCCCTAACCATATGGGACAGTAGGTGTACTGCAACAACTGAGATTATTGATGAAAACTAGCACAAAATTGATGTAGTTTGTTTAGTATTTTCACTGAAAAAATGGTTAAAATGGATTCTAAATGGAGAAGGAATTAAATCATACAATACCAGAGATAAGGGGCAATAAAAAAGTATAAGGTCACATTTGCTACCACAACATGCACCAAGATGTCATGTCTTGCATGATAAAAATCCTTCTCCATTTTGATTCAGTTGTAACACTTTTTAAACATTGGAAATAATAAAATTAGTACAGTTTGCTAGTTTCCATCAGTATTCTCAGTTGTCCCATGAGGTAGGGGATCTGTGTTTTATTCAGTGGGAAGTAACTTCACATGCGAAATCTGATTGCAAGGGGTACACGCATAAAAATCGGACTTTCTTATGCATGGTGGTGTTTTTTTGTAATGCTGCCATTCACACTGCAGTCGGGGGAGATACAGTAGCAGACTAAACCACCGCTCTCCAAGTAGAGACTAGAAGGTTGCAAATTACGAGACTACAAGGTTGCAATGAATGAAGTTGATCACCTGCTGCATTTCTTTCCAGGATCAGAATTTTATAAAACATGCCTAAATCCTACTGTGTGACTTGAACTCGCAGTGGTTCCACAAATCCCATCTAAAATGTTTCTGGATTGCCTAGGAGTGCATTACTGAATGCAGGCTGCTGTGGTTCCATTGGATCCCATAACTATCTTGGTGTCTCCTTTGGCAACCAGGGTCCGGCAACAGTATTTGACAGAGATGACTGCCAGAGCCCATAGAACATGCAACCACAAGTATGTAAGTGATTGCCCCATATAGTGTCTACCAGTGAACCAGTCCACCTCCTTGCGATACAATATACAGAGGAATACCTTAGCATCACCGATCCTACAATGACCATCACGTCTGCCGAGGCTTCAGGGTGTCACCTGTATTTAACAACTGCTCAGCGGTATCATGTGGAAAGATTACAAAAAATAACTTAGTTGATCCAGGCATTCATGGTGCAGTCTACTGAAACCACACCAATTGTTCAGTAACGCAAGCTGCCGATGCAGACAACAGGAGCAGTCCTCTGTGATACACCTATGAGCAGAGCACAGACTCTAAACCTCTGGTATTAGTACTCCGTTTTGTCAAGTTTATCAATCATGGATGCCCATAAAACTATGGGGTTTGTATGCCCAACTTGATAAATAATTATATAACAAATGATAACTGAACTGTAGAGAAACTGCTTTTTCGTGGGCATCATATAAAGCCAAACTTGCCACAATTCTTTATTTTGCCAATCTGCATCTGACCTTAAACAAAGGGATCTGGCCACAACAGCAATAATTTAAAGGTTGGAAAAATATAACCCAGTTACCCCACAACTGAAAAATTATTGAAATTTAAAGCTATCCATTATTTATTGCAACCTTTTCCACATCAATTACATATAATATAGAAACAGAGGTTGACAGCAGATAAGGACCACAAGGCTCATCCAGTCTGCCCATTTTTTCTACCTTATGAATGTGCCACACACCTTTACACTGTCAATGACCTATCTATCCATATTCGTCTGTATTGCTCCCTTGTGCCTATCCCATGCCTGTTTGAAGCCCTGCACTGTATTCATAGCCACCACTTCCTGAGGTAGGCCGTTCCATGCATCCACCACTCTTTCTGTGAAAAAGAATTTCCTCACATTCCCCCTTAATTGGCCTCCCTCTATTCTCATGCTGTGTCCTCTTGTCCTGCTATTTTTCTTATATTTAAACAAGTTAGACTCTTTCACCTTGTTAATGCCCTTAAGGTGTTTGAATGTTTTGATTATATCACCTCTCTCCCTCCTTTGCTCAAGGGTATACATATTGAGCTCTGTGTCAGTCCTATTAGCATATGGCTTCATCATGTTGACATGGTACATTCTTTCTGTATGTCTTCTGTCAAGTAACTCCATGATATAGTTCACGTCATTTACCTTCCTAACTACTTTATATGGTCCTGTCCACTAGCCTGCAGCTTGTCTTTCCGGACCGGAATAAGGACCATGACTTCCTGACCCACCATGTATGAGCGAGCTCTGGCTCAGCGGTCATGCCACACTGTTTCTGTTGGGCAGCTGCCAGGTTGCTCTGTGCTGTTCCCATAAGCTTCTTCAGCCTTTACACAAACCTAAGGACATAATCCATTATGGGAGTTCCCTTGGTGGCGTGCTTGCCTTCCCAGTCCTCCTGGATCACGTCTAGCGGCCCATGTACCCGGTGTCCATATAAGAGCTCGAAGGGGGAAAATCCAGTCGACTCTTGGGGCACCTCCCTGTATGCAAACAGGTGGGGGAGGTATTTCTTCCAGTCCCTCCCATGCTGTTCAGCAAACGCTTGGAACACTGACTTCAGGGTACCGTTAAATCTTTCCACAAGCCCACTGGCTTGCGGGTGATAAGGTGTCGTGTGCCTCTGCACCACCCCACACTTCTCCCACAAACATTTCATCAGGTCCGACATGAAGGAAACCCCTTGATCAGTGATAACCTCCTGCGGAAACCCAACACGGGAGAAAAGCCCAAGTAAAGCATCTGCCATTTTGTCTGTCCTCAGTGAGGATAGGGCGACTGCCTCTGGATACCGGGTGGCATAATCCACCACAGTCAGGATGAACCTCTTCCAGGAGCTGGGGGTAATTAAAGGCCCCACAATATCCATTCTCATCCTCTGGAATGGCTCCTCCACTATGGGCAATAGAATTAGGGTGGCTTGGGTTTTCTTAACCACCTTCCCTATTTCTTGGCACCGGTGACAAGACCTGCAATACTCCTTCACCTGCTGGGTGAAGTTGGGCCAACAGAAATTCTGGGCCAACCGCTGCACAGTGCGCGTGATTTCCAGATGACCAGACAAGGGACTATTGTGTGCAATCTTGAGCAACTGCTCACGATACCCCTGGAGAATGACAAGCTGCCTATCACCCCTCCCTTTGTCTTCACAGCCTGAGTATACATCAGTCCATTTTCTCAATAAACCTTATGTTTACCGTCACCTCCCTGTGCTCTGTCAGAGTCTGCACAAGCCCTCAGCTTCCCTAGACTAGGATCACTTTTCTGATCAGCTGCAAACTCCTTACACATTCCCAAGGCATGGGACAAGTCCCCTTCAGTCTCTAAACTAGGGTCCCTAGCACTAGTGTCATGGCACTCAGTATCACTGTCATCCCTAACCCTCTGACAATGGGTCACCCCTCCTTCGAAGTAACCCTCCATAGCTGTGTGGTTAACTGCTACTGGGGAAAATTCTACCCCCTTTTCATTAGTCTCAATATCAGGGGAGACAGGCTGGGGAACCAGCCTCCCAGTGGTTTCCACAATGGCTTCTGTGGGGTCCAGGGAACAAATTTTCCCTTGCCGCTTGGCTACAGGTAACTGTACACACCATCCCGTCTGAGATCGTTGCCAAGGATGAAGTCAACTGTTAAAGTTTTGGCTACAGCCACCTGTTGCACAGTTCCCCATTTCACCCCAGTCGAAGAGAACACTAGCCAGTGGCAATGTTTTCTCCTCACCAGTGAACCCTTGGACAGTCACAAATTTATTGGGTATAAGCTGACCAGGCTCTACCAGATCCCCTTTTCCAATGTCAGGGATGCCCCTGTGTCTCTTAACCCTTGTGTCTGTACACCATTCACTGTGACTTGGTGCATGTGTTCCCTCATGTTCACAGGCATGCTTCCAGGGACACAAACAACCCGCTTCTTTCCTAGCCCCATGTTGAGTATTGCTCATCCTTTTGGGACACTGTGTCAATATGCCCAGTTTCTTTACAAACCCAACATTCGTTTCTTTTCTCAGAGAACTCTTTTCTTTGAAACCTGGGGCTAACTGGTTTTGGTGGAGTCAGTGAGGGTTTTAGTTGCCCTGAAGGCACGCTTTTCCCTTTCTGCGCTGCCTCGCCCACCTCATTCGCTCTCAGAGTAGGTCTGCTCTTGACATAGCGTTCCAAGAGTTCAACAGCCTCTTGCACTGTTTTGGGATCTCGGTCCTCCAGCCAGGTTTTCAGCTCTGCTGGGCATGCCCAAAAAAACTGTTCTAACAAAATAGCATTTTCAATTTTATCTGCAGAGTTTGCTTCAATTCCTTCCCAACAACGTTTTAAACACTGATGCTGTTTCGTGGCTAGCCCCTCGTAGCTCATGTCAGGGCTTCTCATTAACTCACGGAATTTAGCTCTGTATGCTTCTGCAGTTAAATCAAACTTTTTAAAAAAAGTGCAGCTTTAAGTTTGCTGTAATCATTACTGTCCTCATTCTCCATTTGACCCAATGCATCCCGAGCTTTCCCAGTAAGTAGCGGGGATAGCTGAAGCTCCAGGACCCTCTAGGAATTTTTGCCTGAATACAACCTTTTTTCAAAGGAATTTAAAAAGGCATCTATATCCTCCCCCTCTTTAAATTCAGCCATCAATTTGGAATTCAATTTGTAACCCTGTCCTATAGTTCCAGTTAAACCCAAGCTGCTTACCTGCTCTAGTGCTAGTGGTTGGAGTCGTAGCTTCTCCTGTTCATGTCGCCTCTGGTTCCCATGCTCTTCACGGTCAGCCTCCTGCTGTTCACGTTCAGTTTCTCGCTGTTCTTGCTCCCTCTTCTCCTCTGCGGCTCGCTGGCACTCATGCTCTTCACGGTCAGCTTCTCACTGTACTCGCTCAGCATCTCCAGCTCCATTATGCACAACTCAATCTGCAACCTGATTGCTTCTGGTTCCAGAATGCTGGTGACCTTCCCCTGCTGCTGTGGCCCTTCGCTTGCACTAGCCCTGATGCCCTCCTCACTGGATTTGGACATTGCACTGGCCGCTGGCACCTCCACACCCAAGGTTTGGTCCTTTACAGTCACAGTCTGTGACTCAACGCTCTGAGCATCTGCTGCCATCAGGGCATCCACGAGGTTCTGCTTGGTGGCCCTCGCCTCGTGCAGCAATCCTTTGTCCTGGCACAACTGCTTCAAGTAGTCTGCAGTGTACCCGCTGTAGTTGGAAGCCATCTTTTTCCCTAACTACGGCTACTCTAACTTGCACTTTAGAAAAAAAAAAAAAAAACGTAGGAACTTGACTGTAAGCAAAATTACATAGTTCTGTTTCCTTTTTAAAAATACATTACTGCCTTATTTTGCAAGTGAGCTGTACAGTATTAAACTGACACACTGAACAGTTAAAGCTTGTGTTACCAATTTTATTGCACCACTGCTAACCAAATCTGTCACAAACGCACTCAGCAGTTCAGGCCCTCTGCTCCCACAGTGCCAACATCCAAGCACAGTAATGTGAACAGGTAACAGACAGGGTAACCCTCCTGTCTGCTTTTGGGTCCGAATCACCTTTAGTCTCAAGTTCTGAGGGGATTCAAACTGTAAACCTTATGCTAGCGTACCCAAATGTACAGGCTCAGATAATATTCTCTTTGGGGGGATGCAATACATCTTTCGCCCAAGGGTACCTAACCAGGTATCCAAAATGAATCCTTTAAAACTCTATTAAAGACCTTAGGTATATTCATACCTTTTCCCAGTTTAGTAACACCAAGCTTCTGAACAGTTTTTGTCAGTCTTAACCCTCTATATGTCACATGCAAAAAAGAACTGACAGACCTAGGCAGTCTTTCAAAATAAAGGGTACTTTACTTAAAGATGATAAAAACATGAAAAATGTAAACACAGAACAATATATCAAAGAGCATACAATCACTTAAAAGAACAAGGGCAAAGTACAAAACAAAAACTCCTATCATAATACATTTAGACTTTTTCTATGTAATGTATTACCTCTAAGAGCCTAAGTTAGATCAGAGCAGAGTTCTGCCTCTCTAATGTCCCAAGATGGAATATGACAACAAAGTTCAGACACAGTATTCAGTTTAAAACTCTGTCTCCATACCCCTTCTATGAGTCATCTAGCTCCTCCTTTTAGAACCAAAAAAATACAAACATGATTTTCTGTCAGGAGATATATTAAATAATGTGACTTCAACAAAAACTAATTTCCCAAATTTAATCAAGCCTTTCCCTTGAACTGGAGGCTGGTTTCTTATTTTCCTCAAGGAACAGCAAAGGGTTTTACAACTCTGCCATATGTCACTTAGGTACAAATATAGCCAACAGGAATCAGCCAAGTTATGTCCTGGCCTGTAATAAAATGCATATTTAGCTTCCCAACTTCAGAGGCAGGAGGTCATGAAAAGGCTATAAAATGCAACTTCTCAAGGAAGTTAATTACATTACAGAGATCTCCTGGTCAGTTCCTGTAACTGAGACCTGGGGTTGGGGGAAACCCATGGCACAGCTGCCTTATGTAAGACAATCACATACTATATTTTTATATTACAAATATCATAGAACAGTCATAACCAGCTGGACAAGTGTCACACCTTGCAGGTTACATACTTCAAATCTGCAGTAGCCACGGGCTGAAAGAGAGGTTCCATGAGCTTGGCTATGCACAGGTTCAAATCCAAGGGAGGGACTGGTTCCCTAACAGGGAGATACAGATGCAGCAGACTCAAAGAATTTATTGAAAATGCGGCGTGAAGCCGTTTTCTCATTACCTGCCAACATTTAGGCAGAAATAGCTGCCAGGTGCACTTTAAGGTTTCAGGGACTGAGGCCCAAAGCCTGCAAGTGAACCAAATAGTCCAAGAGTATAAGCAGGTCTACCTGTAATGGACTGAGCTGCTTAGAAGGACACCACCGAGAGAACCTGTTCCATTTGGAAGCATATGTCCTTCTGGCAGCAGGCTTCCTAGAAATCCTGAGGACTTTGAGGATCTCCTCTGAAAAATTTAAATCAGAGTACTCTAACTCAAGAACCAAGCCTTGGGGTGCAGTGAGTTGAGGTTCAGAAAAGTTACTCTGCCCTGAGACATGGTCAGTAGATTGTGTCTCTGTAGGAGACGATGGTTCCAGGAGGCCGGGAGAAGCAGGCAGAAGAAGGCGCAGCCCTCGAGATCCAAAGAGCGGAGGGGCTCCGAGACGCCGGCGGCACCTGTGCAGCCGACCAAGGGTTCCAGGAGGCCGGGAGAAGCAGGCAGAAGAAGGCGAGCCCTCGAGATCCAAAGCATGAGGGGCCCGAGACGCCGCTGGTCGGCTGCACCTGTGCAGCCACCAAGGGTCTCCAGGAGGCCGGAGAAGCAGGCAGAAGAAGCGCAGCCCTCGGAGATCCAAAGAGCGGAGGGGCTCCGAGACGCCGGGCGGGTCGGGCGGCACCTGTGCAGCTGACCAAGGGTTCCAGGAGGCCGGGAGAAGCAGGCAGAAGAAGGCGAGCCCCGAGATCCAAAGAGCAGAGGGGCTCCGAGACGCGGGCGGTCGGCGGCACCTGTGCAGCCGACCAAGGGTTCAGGAGGCCGGGAGAAGCAGGCAGAAGAAGGCGCAGCCCCGAGATCCAAAGAGTGGAGGGGCTCCGAGACCGCGGTCGGGCGTGCACCTGTGCAGCCACCAAGGGTTCCAGGAGGCCGGGAGAAGCAGGCAGAAGGTACGGGCAAAGCCGCAAACCAATCGGAAAGCGTACCGCAGACTGTGCCTTGCTTCCGATTGGTGCGCCTTCCCCATAGACTTAAACTGGGGTTTGCTGCACTATTCTGGCTGATTTCTGCTTTTCTGTAATTTATTTTGAATTTCTCATAAAAGTACTGTTTTCTTACTTGTGCCTGGTTTATGGGCTGTTTTTCTCATGTTAAAATTAAGTGTTACAGTCTTTGAATTGTTGTGTGGCTAGACGCTTAGGTGCCTAACCCCCATACCCTCCCAATCTACTGTTGTGCAGATCTCAAGTTTTAGCACCTTGTTGCAGATTACTGCACAAAGGTACTTTACTGACTGCCTCTCCTCTGTCCCCACCTTGTAGAAGGCGCAGCCTCGAGATCCAAAGAGCTGAGGGCTCAGACGCCGGCGGCACCTGTGCAGCCCATCAAGGGTTCCAGGAGGCCGGAGAAGAGGCAGAAGGTACGGACAAAGCCGCAAAATTTTTGCCCGCTCTCCCCTCTTGGTTGATTCCTTTATATACTTTCTCCCGCCATTTCTTAATCCACACCCACATCCCTTCCTTCCTCCATTAATCCATACCTAACCTCCACAATGCTACTTTGCTCCTTTTGCTCCTGAGCCTTATATCTCACCCAATCCCTTATGATATCAATGCTATACCCAGTGTCAAGATAAATAACTCAGTTAATACGACCTGCCCATCTCTACCATCCACAAGGGCCAACCACGGATTCCTTATTCATCCTGAACCACGCTTGTAATGCAACCTCTGGGATATCCTACATAAGGCCACCCTATCAATTCAGCACAGCCCTGGCACCCTACTTGTATCATGGCTTTTATTAACCCACTATGCCTGTCCATTAAAATATTATGCTATGAAAATTTTGCATCCATATATCAGGACCATCACTCAGCTCTCAGCAGGCACCCAGGATTAGGAGGAAACGCCTGACCACTCACTATCCTTGTCCCTTGGTGCCCTCCTCAAATTAATCTTCTACCTTCTGATCTGTTTTGGTACCATTTAAATAAATCCTGGCCCCACTGAAAGTATTTTTTCCCCTGCTGATTTATCCTCTATAAATGGCCTAAGCTTCCTACATATCAATGCCTGTAGCCTTTTAAAAAAAATTCTCCGTAATACAGGCCTGGGTGGCACATACCCTGCCTGACTTTCTGGTCATCTCTGAATCTTGGCTCAGACCATCGACCAAAGACAGTGTTGTAAACCTTACTAACTATCAGCTCTTCAGAGCAGATCGCCCTTCCAGGGGTGGTGGGGTGGCCATATACATTAAGGACACCATCTCTGCTACCTGCCTCATCATCACATCTGAACCAAAGGAATTTGAATGTTTATCAATCAAAATATCCCTTCCAAACTTGTCTCCATTTAAATTGATTGGCTGCTATAGGCCCCCTCAGCAGGCCTCAAATTACTATCTCACCTGGGGTCAATAACCAATCTAGGCCCTGAAGATACCATCATCCTTGGTGATTTGAATTTAAACTGGCTATCTAATGCATCTGCTCCATTGGTAACCTTCTGTGACACCTATGGCTTTACACAGCTAATAAAAGACCCAACCAGGGTTAACCTAAAAGATTCTAGCAACAGCTCACTCCTGGATATTATGTTGGTAAATAAGCCTCACTTATATACTCATGCAGGAGTACTACCGAATGATGTAAGTGACCATTGTCCCATAGCTGGCATAAGATCTTCACCCAAACCATCCAACCCTGCTGAATTTGTCCCCAAAAGGTCAAAAAAAGTTCAACATACCAGGTTACCTCCATGACCTGAGTAACACAATATATTGGCAAGATTTCTACCTTACAACCTCAGTGGAAATAGCTCCAGATCTTAAGGACATTATCACTAATGCTCTAAATATTCATGCACCATTCACCAATATCAGAACTAAAGCAAGGTCCTGCCCTGGTTCACCACTGATCTAAAACAGCCTTGCTAGCCAGAGACAAACTGTGAAAAGGCAAGAAAAACTAAGGACTCCATAGATTGGCTAAATTTCAGAAAAGCAAGAAATTCATGTACAACACAAATAAGATCTGCCAAAGCGGCCTATTATAGAGCTGAACTGGATGCCTCCTATAATAACCCAACCAGGCTCTGGGGAGCTATAAAGGGTATCTTGGGCCAAAACTCTACTCCTGCCTTAACCTGCAAACTGCTACTAAATAACACAGAAATTACGGATAAACAAGAAATTCTAAATACCTTCAATGACCACTTCACCACAGCTGGACTAGTATTTGACTCTTCACCTGCAAATATCCTGAGATCTTCCTTGAATCTTCAACCCACCGTGGGCCAAAAGGCTACATCAACCTTCTCTTTCAACCCAATATCATTGAAAGAAGTGGAAGATCTCCTCTCCAATTTGGATACTTCAAAAAGTGCAGGTACAGACTCCCTGGACCCTACTTCCTCAAGATTGCATCTCAAGTCTTATCTGCCCCTCACTCATCTCTTCAATCTTTCCTCACCACTGGATCCATTCCTTCCATTTGGAAAACAGCTCAAGTAGTTCCTTTACTCAAATCTGGTGATCCCATGGATCTCAATAATTACAGGCCCATTTCCATCCTATCAGTTCTGTCCAAGATGCTCGAAAAGTTAGTAAACTCACAATTAAGGGTCTACCTGGATAACAATAACCTCCTAAACACAGCACAATCAGGATTTAGATCAAGGCACAGCACCATTTCAGCCCTAGCCAAAGTAACCAACGCACTGGCAGACTGCTATGGATAAGAAGAATAGTACCTGTGCTGTGTTCCTGGATTTGAGCAAAGCATTTGACACAGTGGATCATGAATCACTGATCACCTCCTTGGTTCAATAGGGTTGGATTCCCTTCACTCAATTGGTTCAAGTGCTATCTATCAGACAGATCACAACTGGTAAAAATGGAAACTACCTATCCACTTTAAAACCACTGCTAAGAGGTGTACCGCAAGGCTCTATTCTTGGCCCCATCCTCTTTGCCATCTATATTAATAATATTGATGCTAACCTCACTCAATCAAACATCCATCTGTTTGCTGATGATACTGTGCTATATGTTAGCAATCCTTCATTGTCTAAAGCCTGTGAACTGCTACAATCTGAATTCTCCATCCTACAACACAACTTACTGGATAAAAACTACTTCAAATGCCAAAAACAAAGCTATGCTCTTTTTCCTCACAAAGTTGCTCTGCCACTACCCCATCATCTACCACCCTACAACTAACCACCTTACTTGGAGAGAAGCTGGAATACGTTGATAACTTCAAATATCTTGGTGTCTGGATTGATAACAAACTTGACTTTTCTGTACATATTGAGGAGCTACTAAAGAAACTGAGACAAAGGCTTGGTTTATTTTTTAGAATAAAGCACTACCTCAACAGAGACTCCAAAAAAAGATTAATCCAGGCTTCATTCCTATCCCTCATTGACTATGCTGACTTTCTGTATGGACACTGTTCACTCCCCTCTTAAATAAACTGGACACCCTATACCACAGGTCCATCAGATTCATTACTGACCTTCCTTCAGCACCCACCATTGTTCCCTTTATAAGGCAGTTAACTGGTCATCATTACAACACAGAAGAAACAGGAATGCTGCAATTTGATATTCAAAGCCTTATCAGGCAAGCTACCAACCTACATCTCGGACTGTTTTACTCAAATCACTTAGGCCATACAACCTAAGGATCAGCAAAATTATCATTCTTAAGGTCCCCAATGCCTGCACCCAGCTTGGGAGGGCTGCTATCAGCTACTCACTAGCAATTGTTTGGAACTCACTCCAAAACCATGAAGCTAAATAACCTCCCACCCTTAATATCCTTCAAAGATTATTCACCACCTATTCCAGAACTCTGCAACAAGCTTCCACAAGGCCTAATTCACGGCCTATCCACCCCTTTTCTGCTCGTGTTTCTATATGCTGAAAAACCCAGTTCCCAGTCCCAAGATTCACCCTCAAAATGCCTGCTAGGTCCTATAATCTACATATTAACTCTGATGTGCCAACTGCCTACTGTCTCCCAGATTAAAAGTGTTAATGCCTTGTACATATGTATATTGTTATATACTAGCACTTATGTCATTGTATTACTGTTTTTTTTTTGTTACCCCTGTCATTGTATTACTGTTTATGATACCCTTGTCAATGTAATAACACTTGCACTTCTTGACCACTCAGGTCCATCTTGTAAATGAGCTATGCTCAATGATGTTCGCCTGATTAAATAAAGATTTTGATTGATTGAATGGGCTGCTTGATGGAGAGGGCCAAGAGCAGAGAGTACCAGGGGTGTCTGGCCCAGTCTGGGGCCACAAATATCATGGTTGCAGGCTGGCTCCTCAATTTCAGGAGAACTTAGCAGTAGAGGGAATGGAGGGATGGCATACAGAAAACCTCCCTAACCAGCCCAGGGTCAGAGCATCCATGGGGACTAAGCCCACAGCTGGAGTACTGTAGCAAAGATAGAGGAAGCTGGTAATTCTCTTTGGAAGTAAACAGGCCTATGTCTTATGTTCATAGGTTCATAGGTTTATTCAAGCCGGGGATAGATACAACTATCCTATTAGGCTCGCCTTCCGTTGTTTTTATTTATTTAAAAAGAAATTTACTGTCTCCAAAGTATAAATCCATCCCATTTTTAAATTCATTCATTGTAGAACTAGTGATAATTTCCGTTGGTAAGTTGTTCCAGGCCCCAACCACTCAGACTGTACCAATTTTTCCTAAAGTTGTGCACCCAAGTTTGTTGACATAGTTGTTTCGTGTGTTTCCTTGTACTGGTTCTCCCATAATTATATGTAATACCCAAGTCTTTTAATAAATCTTCGTCCTTGATACTTTTGTATAGAAAACATAGATCACCCCTTAATCTACGATAATACAATGAATAAAGATTCAGACTCTCCAATCTTTCATAATATTCTTTATTTTTAAGTCCCTTTATTTGTTTGGTTAATCTTCTCTGTACTCCCTCTATAGAAAGTATGTCCTCCCTATTATATGGGGCCCAAACCCTCGCACAGTACTCCAGGTGTGGTCTGACCAGTGCAACATACAGAGGAACCAGAACCTCACTCCTTCTGCTTGCTATGTGTTTTAATATACAGTTTAGGAGCTGGGTTGCTTTTTTAATTGATTTTTACAGTGTACTCTGAATTTTAGATCATTAGTAATTGTAATGCCCAGGTCCTTTTCCTCAGTAACTACTCCCAAATTTTATTTTATCCAATAGGTAGGCTGCTTCCTTATTTTTCTTACCCAAGTGCATAACCTTGCACTTGGATATGTTTAATTCAAGTTTATTGTGGTTGGTCCATTTATTTACTAAGTCTAGGGTTTGTTGAAGTGCTTCTCTTTGTTCATTTTTAGGAACTACACCCAGTCTGCAGTCATCAGCAAACTTGTACATCCATATGTTCTTGTTATTGATTTGCAATGAAGCAATGTACAAGTTAAACAAACTGGGCCCCAAAACTGAACCCTGGGGCACTCCACTTAAAACCGGGGCCCAATCTGAATATTCTCCATTTATGACCATCCTCTGCTTTCTATCCTGCAACCAGTTTGAGACCCATCTACAGATATTACTAGGCAATTTTATATTATCCAATGCTGTCAATAGTTCTTTATGAGGTAGTCTGTCAAAGGCCTTAGCGAAATCCAGAAAGACCACATCCACAGGATTCCCAACATCCATTTCCCTATTCACTTTTTCGTAGAAGGATAATAAATTTGTCTGACAAGATCTATTCCGTACAAAACCATGCTGAAATGGATCTATCATATCTCGTCCCTCCATATGTTCCATGAGTATATCCTTAATTATTCCTTCCAAGAGTTTTCCCAGTATTGAAGTTAAGTTGATGGGCCTAAAGTTTCCTGGAAGGGTACTGGGTCCTTTTTTTATTAAAATGGGTACTATATTTGCTAATTTTTGCCCCATCTCTTGAAGACTGTGGACAGCACCTGCTTGTTCAGAGTCCATTTGTGATGCCCCTGGCTGACCTGCCGAGGGAATCCACTAGAATATTGTCTTTCCAAGGAAGATGAACTGCGGATAGCTGCACGACCATGGAGTAAATCAGATTCCAGATCTTTATAGCTCTGAGGATCTTGTGCCTCTATTTGTTGATGCAATGCATAGTAGTGGTGTTATCTGTCCTGATTTGGACTGATTGGCCCTTTACCTGGGGGGGCTAATGACTGAAGGGCGTAGAAAACTACCGTTAGTTCCAGGAGGCTTATGTACTCTCTGGATTCCCAGTGGAACCAAACTCCACTTACTGTCTGGTCACCCAGCTGGGCTCCCCAGCCTAGGAGGGAGGCATCTGTTATCAGAACCACTGTGGGAACCTGTTGATGAAAGGGCATTCCCTCCCTGAGGTTGTCCCTTTCTTTCCACCAGTCCAGAGCTTGTAATAGAGTCCTTGTTTCAGGCGCCAGCCTTGACAGAGGGTGTTGCTTTTGGGACCAGTGGGCACTCAGTGATAATGGATGTCTCATTTGAATTCTGGCTCCTTGTGCCATGGCTGTGGTGGAGGCCATATTATACAGGAGCGATGGAAATGCCTTGATGTACTGAGCTGACCCAGGACAAATGTGTCTGCCAGGTTTAGAAGGCTTTCCATTCTCTCTCTTGGGGAAGGAATGCCTTGCCCTGAAGGGTATCTAGCTCTGCTCTTATGAATTCCAGCACCTGCACTGGTTCTGTTTGGGCATTTGGGTATTTATGAAAAATTCCAATGTCTCCATGGTGCTCTGGGTTAGCTGAAGGGAATCCTTGACTTGCTGATGTGACTTCCCTGCGACCAGTCAGTTGTCCAGGGAAGGGAAGACCATCACTCCTTCACCACGGCTAAGGACTTTGTGAACACTCACAGCAGACAAGAGACCAGAAGGTAGCCTGAACCTTATGTATTTCCCCGTGACTGGTCGGGACTGGAATGTGGAAATGTGTGTCTTTCAGGTTCAAGTAGTCCATCCAGTCTCCCTGTTGCAGGAATGGTATCACGGTAGACAGGGTGAATATTATGAAATTGTTCTTTTTTAGCTGTTTGTTCTAAACCCGAGATCCAAAATGGGCTGCCACTCCCCATTTTTCTTGTTGGTGAGGAAGTACCTTTATTAGAGTCCCTTTCCCCACTGGGAGGTAGGGACTCTTTCTGCTTCATTTGCCTGCAGCATTTTTTTTGACTTCCAGCTCCAGCAGAATCCTTTCTGTTGGACTGGGATGTTAGAAGTGCCTGCAAACCAGCAGCCTGGGGAATCTTTTGAACTGTAGTATGAGATCCTGGCTCACTACTTCCAGGATCCACCTGTCTGTGGTGATGTTTTTCCATTCCTGGAGGAAGTGAGCCAGCCTTCCTCCCACTGGCAATGGGTGGGCAACCTAGACCACCTTGTCAGGAGTCCTGTTTGGCTAAGCCTTAGGGGCCAGGGTTGGATCAACCCATCTGGAAGCTCTTCTGCCTCTAAAGTAACCTCTCATCTGAGAGTAATCATACAGTATGGGTATGAAAGCACAAGGGTAGTAACCCCTACCTCTCCTTTCATGAGGCCTGTGTGAAGTGGAGGCCTTTTGCTTTTCAGTATTGCTTCTGTAGGTGGATTTTTACCCTTCCACATTCTTCATATATGCCTCTGTCTTGTCACCAAATAGGGAACTGTTCTCGCATGGGAAATACATGGCTTTTGCCTGGGTGTCCTGGGACAGATTAGTAGTCCTTAGCCAGGTAAATCTCATTAAGGAGACAGTATGAGCCATTACCTTAGAGGCAGTGTCATTTGTATCCACTGCCATATGGAACTAGTATTTGGTAGCATCAAGAGCAGTCTTGGCAGTGTCTGCCAAATCTTGTGCCAGATCCCCTGCAGAAGTATACACTTTTTCCCCATACTGTCCAGCTTCCTGGAGTCCTTGTCTGGGGGCTGAGTAGAGAGGGGAACCTTAGCCTTGTCACAGGCAACCGCCTGTACTATTTCTTCATGGTCTGGATGTGAGTAGTGGTACTCAGCATTACGCATATCCAGTTAGTACTTATTCTCTACGTTCTTGTCAATCCCTGCAGTAGAAGTGGGGGTCTGTAACAGCTTGTTGGTTGCTTTCATAAGGGATGTGTGGCCAGGCAAAAGCAACCTCTTAGTGGGGGTCAACCCCATCATGCCCCAAAATCCAGCCTATTCCTCATCTGTCACAGTTTCCTGTGTGGAGAGGTTGAGGGTGTTTACCATTTGCCTTACGAAGGTATAGCATGAGGAAGAATCCTCTGGGGCCCGGGGAGGGGAAGTGAACTCTTGTTCAGGGGAACCGTCAGGTTCAATCAATTCCACTTCCTCCTCCTCCTCCTCATAATAAACCTCAGCCCCCTGCTCATCTGGAACCGTAGAGGAGGGAATGGAAACTTGAGCAGGAACTGGCATACCATTAAGGTACCCATGGCTTCAAAAGCCTGAAAGAATTACCAAGCCTTAGTCATGTCCTCCATAGACGGCATCTTTGATCTCTCCACTAATGGCTCCTTTGCTTCTTCAGCAGGAGAGACACCAACACGTTTTTCTTTTTAGCAGGAACCAGTTCTTGTACCAGCTTGGATGATC
This sequence comes from Neoceratodus forsteri, assembly GCA_016271365.2. Classification (NCBI taxonomy): domain Eukaryota; kingdom Metazoa; phylum Chordata; order Ceratodontiformes; family Ceratodontidae; genus Neoceratodus; species Neoceratodus forsteri. The sequence goes on from CM057457.1 coordinate 72,218,880, forward strand.
TTTTGTGCCTGGCATGCTCAGAATTCATTCTATTGGGAATCCTGGAATCACATGAGTCTTTAAAGGGTATTTCATTTGGCTTATTATGGGAGGAAGGACCCTCATCGGAGTGCTCTGGAGATGTGGAGGCAGACTGAGAAGCCATAATATCCTCTTTTTGGCCCTCTTTTTAACTGTTTTTGGGCAAAACTTGCTGCAAAATTCACAATCGGTAGAAAGAAGGTCAGGTCCTAGGCACCTTATCTTAGACACAACTTGTGGCTGTCCACCTTAGCCAAGATATTGAAACATTTTAAAACAGTTTTTAAAACCCGTAGGTCCCATCCTCTTTTTGAGTCTATCTGACATGCCAATTAGTCAAAAAGACCCCAGAATGCAGTTCCAAAAGGGAAAAATGCAAGTTTGCAGTCCGGTTCCCCAAAAAATGGACCGCTACTAAAAAAGGACGGAAAGCTTTTTTGTTAACGCTTCCTCCTAATTTAGCTGATCTAGAAACGCTTGGTTCCAGTTAAAAGGGGAACAGAGCTAAATATTAAAAATAAATGAAAGCCAAAGCACAAAAATCAAGAAATTAGAAAAATGTATGTAAAGATGTGGTTTAAATAAAAACTGCCAACAAGAAATCAGGCATTTCTCCAATTCCCAGGAAATGGAGAAAAACTAAAATCGTAAACTGAACACCTAGACTACGCAAACTAAAGTAAAAGGCAGAGAATGAATACAAATAAATGCTTATTTTTTTGTGGAAAATAATGCTAAGAAAAGCAGAGTAACTGAAGAGAGCTCTTTGGGGTGACTCGCTTAGTTAGGCACAAAAATCTGACGTTAAGCTGCAGAACGTGTCACCAAGAGGTAGAGTTTACCGTGCATTCTGCGTTCCATAATTTATACAGATTCCACACTCTCCGGGGCAGCTGAATCTTCCAGGCTAGCTAGCTAGCTAGCTGCATATGTTAGGCATAGTGAGGGATTCCTGTGGTTTGAATTATGGTAGTTCAGGTTTTACAATGGTACAAATACTGTATAGTTAATGGGGACATATTGTGCTATATCACCATATCAAGTTATCATGACATGCCAGCAGGACCATTATGAATATGTACCAAGAGTGGTTGGACAAGATGGACCCAAAGTCCCTTTTGTTAGCACAATACTATCCCTAATGGAGAACTGGGATGCTTGACATGAAGGGACACCTGCTGCTACGTTTTCTGTGTTCCTTTTAAAGTGGAATCAGGTTAAGCCTCTTTGTAGTTGTGCACTCAAGAATATGCACACGTACCCTGCTGCTTCAAGAGACCTCACAAAAATAAGATATGGTATCTTATCATTCTACTATCTGTTTGATATCAATTTTCAAAAACAAAAATAAATGCACTAATGTGATGTCTACCGATGTTATTACCATTTACTCCAAAGTAGAGGACTACCATGACCAACGTGCACTTGCTTGTTAATGGAACTGACAACCTGCAGTAGGTGAAGCCGGACTGCAGAGGAGAGAGGTCTCAACAGGAAGACATTCCAACTTTTGTAAGGATTTGTGCTCGGAGTTTTGGGCCAGGGTTCGGACAGGGTATTATGGGATGTTGGAGGGCAGGCTGCTGGTGCCTGGCACCACTAGAGGGGCAGTGTCACAGGACTTCTGAAGGTCAAGCAGGGTCCTAGCAGTCTAGTATTTGAACTCCTTAGGACCAAGTGACCCAAGAGTGAGAGGGACCCGGTGCAGGAGTCCAGCATCTGCAGGGGAATCCACTGAATAGTTGGCACTTCTGCAGGAAACTGCCAATTTCTCTAGGACTATGGTAGGATCCACGTGGACAGTCCCATCCTGAGCTCATAGGGTGTGTGTGTGTGTGTGTGTGTACATATTTTATATATATATATATATAGACACACACACACACACGGCATGGGGTGGGGTGTGGACAGAACAATCAAGTTCCTGCCACTCCTCTTTAGAGGGGTACTACAGGCCAATTACAGACCAATGCATTTGACTGTTAAAGGATAACTCCCTATTTCGGTACACCTTCAGGAAATCTAGGGAACAGGGAAGAAATGGCATAATCAGTATCTACTAGGCTAAGCAGGAATATAAAATGATCAAAGAACACTCCTGGAGGAATGGGCAGTATGTCGGAATGTAGGGCAGTCATGGTTAGGAGAGGGCTCTGGGAGCATGGCTTCTGCCTAAACTGAAGGAAGCTCCTTGCCCTCATGGTCAAGCTGCAGGCTGCAAGAGCTGAAACATTCTACTTGAATTCCAGGGCAGACCAGGCAATAGGCAGAGTCACTAGAAGAGCCATTTCCACACAGGATTTCTTTGTCCAGCAGGGATGAGGAACTGTAGTGATGGGGGACAGGAGAGGGCTGGAGGAGAAGGAATGAGGTTGGAGCAGGGGAGCACCTACCATATACCATGTCCTACCTCTGGAAGTACAGGTTAAACCAGATCCCTGGTTGGATCAAGGAGACTACAGCTGGTACTCTTGCAAGGGAGGCACCATTAAAAAAAAAAAAAAGATGGGCAAGGCAAGGGTGGGAGCTTAAAAAAGGATGTCAGAACTAGGAAAGTTTTAGTATGCTTGTACATATAGAGACACCCTGCGACTGCTGCGGCGAGGAGCAGACAAGCTCAGCTCTTCCATGTGGTGCAGATGCAGTGTCCAGCCTGAGCTGTGCCGAAACAGTCCTCCTGTCTGGGATGAATTTGAGCTGGTTGGAGTGAAGAAGGTGATGGGGATAACCTCAAAGCTGTGGCCTATACATTATGATCTGGGCCCAGGTCCTACCTGCCTTTTGGCTGGCTGTTCGGACCCGATAGGACCTATCGTTGCTGAGGTTGTCTGGAGTTCACTGAGGAGTGGGGTCTTTCCATTGTCCTTGAAAGAGGCTCTGGTTAGACCCCTTTTAAAGAAGCCATCTTTGGACCCGGACTGCCTCAGCAACTACAGGTCAGTCTCAAACCTCCCGTTTTTAGGGAAGGTTACAGAGAAAGTGGTGGCCGTTCACCTTGAGAGACATCTTGCATCTTCTACCTATGAGCCTTTCCAGTCTGGGTTCCGGGTGAGGCATAGTGCGGAGACTGCCATGGTAAGGGTGCTTAATCTCCTGATGGTGAGGGACAGAACAGCCCATACAATCTTGGTTCTCCTGGACCTCTCTATGGCATCTGACACCATGGACCACGAGGTGCTGTTGGACCGCCTGCGGTTCTGGTGTGGTCTGTCCGGTAATGTCATCAACTGGTTCAGGTCATACCTGACAGAGTGCAGAGGGCAAAGATGGGACTTGTCTCATGTAGCCCACAACCTCTGAGCTGTGGGGTTTCGCAGGGGTCAGTCTTGTCGCTCTTATTGTTCACGGTGTACATGCTGCTACTGGGGGACATTATCAGGCGGTACAGGTTGGGTTTTCACCATTATGCAGATGATACACAACCGTACTTGTCCTGTGCACACGATGCCTAGGTGTCAGACTCCGTATTTAACAGCTGCCTCAAGGAAATCCAGTCATGGATGACTCACAACTGGCTTAGGCTCAACCTAGACAAGACTGAGGTACTGTGGTAGAGCCGGGTTGTCGTGAAGGAAGGGGAGGGGGTTTGCCCCTTAGCCTAGTGTTGGGGGGGTGTTCCCTCTTTCCAGTCTAGACAGGTGAAGGATTTGGGTGTGACCCTAGATGACAGCCTGACACTTGATGCTCAGGTGTTGGCCATGGTCAAAAGCAGATTTTATCATCTTAGGAATAGTGCCAGAATTTGAACCCTGATCCCGCCTGAGGACCTGCCCACACTGGTACATGCTTTCGTTACTTTCAGGCTGGATTACTGTAACGCCCTGTACCTTGGGTTATCTGGAGGCAACCTCCACAGGCTGCAGCTGGTGCAGAACATGGTGGCGAGACTTTTGACTGGGGTAAAGAGATGCGCGCATATTACTCCAGCCCGCCGCAGACTTCACTGACTGCCAGTCAGGTGGATAACTGTCTTCAAGATGGGGCTCCTTACCTATAAGACCCTGCATGATGGGGGTCCTGCCTATCTGCACAATTTCCTTGTCCCTTAATGTCTGGCCCGGGCACTCCATTCTGCTGAAGGAGGCCTCCTTGGGATTCCCAGGTTAGGTTGCGGCATTACCAGCAAAAAAATGCCCCCCAGCCTTTTTCTCCTGCTCCGTCTTCCTTCGGCCTGGTCACCCGTCAGAAGTTTACAAGGCCTTGAGTTTCCTAAATCTGTCCAGGCAAATGCTCCTCCGGCTTGACTCTAAGATGCTCTACCTGGCTGCACCTGCCATTGCTACCCCACCCCCCCGGCTGCCCTATCAACCTCTCTTTCTCCCTAGCATCAATCCTATCGGAATGGAAGCACGCAGCTGTCATCCCGCTTCTGAAAGGGGGTGATCCCTCAAGCCCCAGGCAACCACTGTCCAATCTCGCTCCTCCCCATACTGGCAAAACTCCAGGAACACCTTGTTCTCACACAACTCTCTTCCTTTCAAAACTCTTCCTTCTCACCCTACCAGTCTGGCTTCAGGAAGGCCCACTCCACCACCACGGTTCACTGACTCCATCCTTGATGGCATGGACAAAGGCCACATCAGCTCAGTGATTTTTGTTGACCTGGCAAAGGCATTTGACAACTCCCATGCTCTCCTCCTGGACAAGCTCTCCCTTGCAGAGCTTTCCACTGCTGCCACCAGCTGGTTCCACTCATGCCTGGTTGTTAGGGCCCAAACAGTTAAAATCAGTGTGTCCACCTCCACCCACCTTCCAGTTACCTCAGGAGTCCCTCAAGGCTCAGTCCTTGGCCTGCTCCTGTTCTCGATTTTCCTTAATGACCTGCCCACTGCCTGTCCACACACTTCCTTACACATGTATGCGGATGACACAGTACTGTATACATCAGAACCCTCGTCCACCGAAGTGGCAATCAGGTTACAAGCAGGACTTCAACGATGTTCAGCTTTGGTTCTGCACCAACCAGATTTTCCTCAGTAACAAAACAATGGTCTCGATGACCTTCAGTACGAGGCAGAGGCTCTCTCGGCTCCCCATCACCCCTCCTTCCACACCCTGAATGGCACCACTCTGGAGGCTTGCTCCTCCTTTAGATACCTCGGGGTCTGGCTTGATCGGCACCTCGACTTTTCTGTACATGTTGATGCTATCCACAAAAAACTCCACCCCAAGTTGGGTGCCCTTTATCGCTACCGTGGGAGCATCCCGCTGCCAGCTCGCTGTGCACTTGTACAGAAAATGATCCTCCCTATTTTCGACTACAGGGATGTAGTCTACAGTGCCACCCCAAAGTCCACCCTGGCCCCCCTTTTCCACACTTTCTGCCACTTCGCCCTGAACTGCCTGCCCAACACTCACTACTGCATCCTCTACTGGACTCAACCTCCCCTCGCTCCAGGATCGTAGACAGTCCCACTGCACAAGGCTCACGGCCAAGTTCTGATCTCAGTCTCTGCCAACGTATATCGCCGCTGCCCTAATAGCTCATGCCCCTCCAGCATACTCAGAAATTTCGACACCCGACTCCTGGCTGTGCCACACATGTCCTCCTCAGCTGGGCAAGCAGCCTTCAGACACTGCATCCCCAAATTGTGGAACACCCTCCTGACAGACTTAAGGCATATGCCTCCAACATTGCACCTGAATTCCCTCATCAATGCGCATTTCTTCTCCACCTGTGCCTGCGGTTAAGTGGAGTCTATTCCTGCACTATGGCCTAGTTCACTTTTTGCTAGATGTTTCACCTATCCTCACTACTACCTTGCCATGGAACTACATGTGTTGTAATTATACCTGCTTAATTGCTCTGCCATGTTTACCAATGTCCTCTGTAACAGTCACTGTCAGCACTAACTGTATTCTGTATTTATGACATGTATTCTCCACTGTCCACATCCCCCAAGATGCACCTGGAATCTAGCAGTACTCTGCTCAGCATGCCTTTCTGGTAAAACATTTTCATAAATAAATAAATTTGGGAGACAGAGCATTTGCGGTGGCCGCGCCAACCTTGTGGAACCCCTTACCTGACTTTTGAGGGAGGCTCCCTCGGTGGAAGCCTTTAAAAGGGGATTAAAAACATACCTGTTCCAATTACCTTTATTGATTGATGCTGTTTTGAATAGATGGTCATCTGTATTTATAATTATTTTATTATATGTGTGTTTGCTTGTTTTTAATTAATTGGGTTTTTTACTCTTATTGTACAGCGCCCAGAGTCCCAGGAATTGGGCATGTAATAAATATATCTATCCATTTAGTTGGGGACTCTATAGTGAAGGGTAACTCTGTGTTACATAGACTCAGAAGTGAAGAAGGGCCACTGCAGCCATGAGGCCATAGTGGCCAGACTCTGGTCTGAGATGGTAGTTTTCGCTGGGACAGAGTGAGGGAAGTCAAACACAATGTTGTATATGTAGTTGTAAACATTCAACTTGGCCATGAAGAGTGCTGAATATGTTCAAAAGAGTTTCTGCACTCTCAGTAGAACTTTTTTTTTATGATTTTTATCCTCCTGTGGCTGCCTCTTTACACCCCAGCTGTACTTCTTGCAGCCCATCAGCTGGGATCTGTCCGCCGTCCGTCTCGGGAGGCCCACAGGAAGGAGGCAGAGGACACCACAAGGAAAGGAAGCAGCTCCTGGTGGGGGACTCAATTATTAGGGGGATAGAACTGGGGGGAGCAGGGAAAACTGAAGTAAGGTGCCTGTCTGGTGCCATGGCTTGGAGGGACAGGAAGCGCATCCTCAGGATCACGAGAACAGCTGCACAGGAGTCTGAGCTGGACGTCATTGTACACCTAGGGACAAATGACTTGGCTCAACATGAGATTAGAGCAGTGCAGAAGGACTTTGTAGAACTGGGGAGGGGCCTAAGACAAGTAGCACACACAGTATCCTTCGTAGAGGTGCTGCCTGTCAATGGCATGAGTGAGGCAAGGGTACTTTGCACCATGCAGTTTAATGAATGGTTGAAAAAATGGTGTAGAGCACAGGGGTTTGGCTTCATTGGGGACTGGGGTTCCACCTGGAGGGACACCAGCCTATACTGGCAGTAACAAGCTTCCTGAATTAGTGGCCTTGATGGAGGAGGAACATCTGGATATCGTGGCACTCACAGAAACATGGTTCACACAAAACCATGACTGGACATGTTAACTGGAGTGCAACTGCAGCAGCCACTTCGAAGAGTGGGGTTATTCTAGATGCCCTACAGGGGGCATGCCTTAGACAACTAGTATTGGAGCCCACTCGAGAGGGAGCAATCTTAGACCTGGTTCTCTCAAATGGAGATGAAGAGAGGATCACAGATGCAGAAGTGGGTAGCCATCTGGGAACTAGCGACCATCGAACAGTATGGTTCACAATAAACACAGCAACAGAGTCAAGCCATACAAAGGCAAAGGTACTGGACTTTAGGAGGGCTGACTTTGCCAAAATGGGTGAGTGCCTAAGGAATGCACTAGCAAATAGGCAAGAAGGAGGGGTGGAAGAACAATGGGGAATAATAAAAACTGCCATTACAGAGGTAACAAGTCTCTGTGTGAAGCAAATAAACAAAATTAAACGATGTAAGAAACCACTATGGTTCTCAAAGTAAGTGGCAGTGAAGGTTCAAGAGAAAAAGAAAGCTTTCAGGAAGTACAAGGAATCACAGAAGAAGAGGACAGAGAACTGTATCAGTTAAAGCAAAAGGAAGCTGGGAAGGCAGTCAGAACAGCAAAGGCCCAAACCGAGGAAAAGATAGCCAACTCAGTTAAGAAGGGGGATAAAACCTTTTATAGGTACATCAGGGAGCGAAGGAAGACCAAGGGAGGGATAGTGAGGCTTAATAAAGGGGAGGGTGACTGTGAAAAGGCAGAGATACTAAACAAATATTTTTGCTCAGTATTTACAAAGGAAGAGGGGGAGGTACCTAAAACAAACAGTAGAAACACTCTGGATACAGAAGTTGATACCAGCCCATTTACAGAAGAAAGGGTTCTGAAAGAACTCTTAAAACTGAAGGTGGACAAAGCAATGGGGCCTGATGGGATTCATCCCAGAATTCTAAAAGAACTAAGGGTAGAATTAGTGACACCACTGACTAACCTGTTTAACAAATCATGGGAGGATGGGGTGGTACCTGAGGACTGGAGGAGGGCAGATGTGATTCCCCTTCACAAAAGTGGGAGCAAGGCAGAAGCAGGAAACTACAGACCTGTTAGTTTAACCTCAGTGGTAGGGAAAATGATGGAATCACTTCTGAAGGAAAGAATTGTTGAGTATCTAGAGGCCAGAGGGGCACAGGACCCAAGGCAGCATGGATTCACAGCAGGAAGGTCATGCCAGACAAATCTGATAGATTTCTTTGACTGGGTGACCAAAGTAGTAGATCAGGAGGGGCTGTGGACATGGCCTACCTAGACTTTAGCAAGGCATTTGAACAGTCCACACAAAGATTAATATACAAGTTAGCTAGCCTGGCAGTGGGTTCCAAGATGACAACCTGGGTAAAAATTGGCTGGAGAATAGGACACAGAGAGTAATAGTAAATGGAGTCCACTTGAAGAAAGGGGTTACTAGTGGGGCAATCGTAGGTTCAGTATTAGACTGTCCTCTTCAATGTCTTATAAGCTTACATTGCAGAGGGACTGAAGGAAAGTATGTCTCTTTGCAGATGACAAAAGATCTGCAACAGAGTTGATGCACGAGGTGGGGTGGAAAGGATGAGAAAGGGACTTGGCAAGGTTAGAGGAATGGTCAAATGTATGGCAGCTTAGATTCAATGCTAAGAAGTGCAAGGTAATGCATGTGAAAAACAAAACCCAGGGAAGAGTACACAATGGGGGTGAGATACTAACAACAACAAAATGGAAAGGGACCTGGGGGTAGTCATATCAGATGACCTAAAGGTGGGCAAGCAATGTGAGAGGGCAGCAAGGAGGGTTGGGGATACTGGGATGCATAGAGGCATCACCAGTAGAAAACAGGAAGTTATTATCCCTCTGTACAGACAGCTGGTCAGACCCCATCTGGAGTACTGCTGCAGTTCTGGAGACCCAGTCTTCGAAAGACATAGACAGGATGGAAGCTGTCCAGAGGAGGGCAACTAAAATGGTGCAGGGTCTGCACGGAAGACATATGAAGAGAGACTTAAGGAGCTTAATATGTATAGCCTCGAGGAAAGGAGGGAGAGGGGGACATAATAGAAACTTTCAAGTACCTCAAGGGAATCAACAAAGTCCAAGAGGGTAGCATCTTTCAAAAAAGAGTGTGCAAGAACAAGGGGTACAATTTGATGATGGGGGGCGGTGGCTCAGAGGTAATTTAAGTAAGTATTTTTTCACAGAGTGGGTTGTGGATGCATGGAACGGCCTTCCAGAGGGGGCTGTGGAGTCAAAAACAGTGGTGGAATTCAAGCATGCATGGGACAGTCATAAGGCAATTCTAGGGGATGGGGGTAGGAAGAAGTAGGCTGCTGGTTAACTAGGATCTGCAGCTTATCCAGTACGCAGGGAAATGGGTAGACTGGGTGGGCCAAGCGGTCCTTATCTGCCGTCAAATTCTATGTTTCTCGCCCGGGACCACTGGCACCCGCTATAGCCCCTGTAGCTTACCATCTGCAGCAGGGTGGCAGAGAGCCCCACCCTAAAAGGGATCCAGCCCAGGATGCCAGCGTCCCGACGAATACCCGCGGATGGCCATCAAGTCGTAGGAGGCGCCACTCTTTTTCCCTGTTCTAGGATTCCCAGAGTCTGTGGGCATGCAATGACGCTGGCGGTCGGAAGCGAGCACACGTCCGCATGCGCCCGTCTAGGCATCTGCCCCGACTCACCCCTAATTACGTGCATGCGCCCACCTCCCAGCCTCCGCCAGGTGGTAGTCAGGCACTGACCCGTTGAGGACCCCCCTCCCCGGAAAGGGAGAGCAGTCCTTCGGATGCTCAATCCCTCTCCTTCCCTGCCAGCCCCCGGCAACCTGAGCTTGCTCCTGAACCCGGGTCGCTGGCATGGTGTGAGGTGTGGCGTCCAGTGCCTCAACCCTCAGCGCCACCGGGCCGGCCTCAGTAGAACATTTAAATAAAGGGCAGGTTCAATAACCTTCTCCAAGATCCTACTAAGGCCACGCAAGGGAGTGAAATGGCAGTTCAGGATTTTTTAATTTGACATGTGGCCAAAAGGATTATGTAAGAAGGAGGAATTTCAGTATCCAAGGGATTGGGAACATAAATGGTGGGGGTGGCAGGTTTGGGGAGGGGTAGGGCAGAGTCTGTTACTTAAGCAGAGGACCCTGCAATATGAGCAGACTAAATGGACCCAAATGACCTTATTCTGTTGACTCCTTTGTATATTCGCAAATGCATAACTTTACACTGTTTAGCGTTGAACTCCAGTTGCCAAATGCCCAATCACTTCTCCAGCCTAGCCAAGTCTTCTCTGAATACCCGTCTCCCCTTCTCCATGTCCCCATGTCTACCTTCCCAGACAGCTTTGTGTCATCCACAAACAATCAGATCTTACCCTTGATCCCATTCATGATGTCATTTATGAATATGTCAAACAACAGTCTGAGCAGAGAGACTTGTGGGACCCCACTGGTCACAGGCCTAGCTTCTGAGACCCCCCTCCCCCCTTTTGTCTTCTATTCTGCAGCCAACTTCTGACCCATCCAACAAGCTTAGCCACCATTCCCCAGATCTTTCAGCTTCCTGACTATTTCCTGTGAGTACAGAGTTGAAGGCCTTGCTGAAGTCCAGATACAGGACATTTACCACTTTGCCCTTGTCCACTGTCCTGGTGACCAAGTCTAAGAAGTCAATTATGTCAGTTTGGCAGGACTTCTTCAACACCAACCCATGCTTCCCATCTTGGAGCCCACTATCTTCCAGAAACCTTACCAATCTCTCCTTCAGAATGGTCTCCCATCAGCTTGATCACTACAGAGGTATGCCTTACTGGCCTGTAGTTCCCTAGTTCATCCTTCAGCCCACTTTTCTTCAGAGGCACCACTTGTGCAGTTCTCCAATCTCATGGCACAATCCCAGATTCCAGAGACGTGTTCAACAGGTCTGCCAGAGGACCTGCCAGAGCCTCTGTCAGTTCCTTTAGGCCTCTTCGGTGCATGCCAACTGTCCCTGAGGATTAATCCACTTTCAGGGCCCTTAAGTACCCTTTGCACTTGAATGACACTGTCCGTACTCCCCCATCCCCCTGCTCCTATGTGGCACTGGTTTGTCCTCTCTGGTGAAGACTGAACAGAAGTACTTGTTTAGTACCTCTGTCAAACCTCCCTCTTTTAATCCATCTCATCTTTTATGTTCCTTTTCTCCCATACATCTGAAAAAGGCCTCATTCCCCCCTGGGCTAGCTGTACTTCCCACATAGCTTTTGCCATTCTAACTGCTCTGCTCACCTCCCATGTCTTAGCAGAGTAATCCACCCTACCCTCCTCCTTCTGAGTACATTTGTACTTCTGGTTGGCTGCCCTCTTATTCCTACAGCTTTTGCCACCTCCTTGCCAAACCAGATGGGCTTTTTGGCCTTAGTTTTCATACTTCTGATTTTGGCATACTCACTAGTTGCCACCACCAGCCCTTCCTTTATTACTGCCATTTCTGTTCCACATCAATCTCCATTCTGATGTCCTGCTAGAATTTCTCCCATCCTACCAAAGTCAGCCCTCTTAAGGTTCAAAACCCATGTCGTAGTCCTGACCTCCCCCAGCACATGTCCAGATGGAACCACACTATGTAGTGATCACTACCTGCAAGTGATGCTTCCACCATCACATTCTGAACATGCTCACAGTTGGACAGGACCAGGTCTAGTACAGCCCTTTCCTTAGTGGGTTCCATGAGACCTTGGGCCAGGAAACAACTCTGAAACGCATCCAGCAGTACTTGCTTCCTAGTGCAGGAGGAAGCCAGGATTATCCAGTCTACCCCAGGTAGATTGAAATCCCCTATTATTACAACCCCCTGTAGCCCACCCTCCATGCTTAGTTTCCTCTCCTTAATGGATTGTGCCTGTACCCACTTGCTTCAGTCTTACCCTCCGCCTCCTCTCTGGTATGAGCTATCCCTTCCTTCATGTGCAGAGCCACCCTTCCTTCCTGTCCCCCTATCCTTTCTGTACAGTTTAAACCTGACAACTGTGAGGTTCCAGCTGTGGCTTTGCGTGGCCCACGTCTCTGTGATGGCTGCTATGTCCACCTCTCCCTGGGCCATCAAAGACTGCAATTCTGCCATCTCATTTCCCAGGCTTCTGGCATTCAGAGACACCACCTTCCACCATGCCTCGGGACTTCCCTGACTCCTGATCTGCCCCCCACCTCCCTCAAACACCAGCCCTATCTCCACCCTCCATCCTTCACATCTAGCCTCTCTCCCTACTGCCCTGATTGGGGGAAGGTCCATCAGACTCCTCCACTTGGTGACTAAGGGTGCTCTACACCCTGCTGCCTCCACCCCCCTCCCCCAATCAGTTTAAACTGAGGTTTCTTCCCCATGAATTCCTCCAGTTTGCCCTTCAGGACCTTTGCACCCTTTCTACTCAGATGCAACCTGTCAAGTGCATACAGGTCCTTGTTATTCCAAGTCCTTCCCCAGCTTCCAATGAGCCCGTACATCACCTTATCACACCACCCCCAAGCCATCCATTAAATTCCTTAAGGAGCTAGTGTACTGCCTAAAACTAATATTAGATTTTAAAAGCAGCCAACCATTACCTTTTATATCAGAGATAGTTTTTCCTTTCCCTTTTCTTAATTAGAAGATTGTTTACCTGATGTTAGTAGGTATAATGTGTGGAACAGCTCAGCCTGGCAGATGACACATTTTGCTCTACTGCCCCACGCTACATCAGCATTGTGACCTCACTGACTGACATCACTGCTACCTAGGAGCAGCAAGTGACTGACTGTCAGGTCATTCACCTGAGATGTCACTGTCAGAGATCATAATGCTGATGATGTAGTGTGGAGCAGTGGAGTTAGATATGTCAGCTGACAGGCTAAAGCAGTTTCACACATCCAGAACATTATCACATGGAAGACTTTCTGATGAGCAAAAGAAAAAAGAAAAATACTTCAGAAATAAAAAAGTTACAGCTGACTACTACTTATTATTTGTATTAGTTTCCTGTCTGCCTGTTTGGGATCCACTAGCTCTTTAATTCTTGCCTTCCTTACCGTACTAGCCTTCAGGACCAGAAGCACCTCAGAAAGGCTAAAGTCCTCCCTGCCTCATTGCTAATTCTCCTCACATCCCAGAACCTATTTTTCATCTCCCCCACCTCATATCCTGCAAGGTCATTTGCTCCCATGTGCACTATAATGTTTTCTTTCCCAGACCTATGAACTGTACCAGAGATCCCACTCTTTCTGCCTTCATCCCTGACATACATTCTACTCTCCTACAGCTTGCCTTTGACTCTTTCTGTCCGCATCTTACCCCCTTTACTAGTGAATCCCCCAAGATTACCACCCTCCATCCTGGGCCCTCCTTTCTCTGTCCGTCCTGTTGCTCATTCCCACCTCTCTCCCCTTTTCCCTCCAGTCTCTTTTGTATCCTACCAGACCCTATCCTAACTGTCCCCTTCCCCATCCCCTCATTCTAAGCTTTCCCCCAGCACATCCCCATCTTACTTTTTTGCCCGCCCCCCAGCCTTTCCTCTATCCTACCCTTCTGCTCCCCTTGGCCTGCCTCCTCATTCTCCTTTTCCATCACCCCCTTCCTGCTCCATCTGCCCTCCCTCCCGAAATCAATTTTGCCTGCCCCTCCTTCCTACATTCTCTGATACCCTGCTACTACTTCCCATCTCTATCTCACTGACCCTACTCTTACCTCCAGGTTCCCCTCCTCCCACTTGTCCAGTGGAGGAATCCGCTTGGCACTGGCAACTCTGGAGATGCTGCCACTGCCCCCCAATTCTGCATTACCTTCCCCCATTATCCACCCTTTCCTGGCTCACTCTCCTGCTGGGAGAGGGGACACTAGGACCTGCCCGAGTACCAGTTCCTTCCTACCCCTCCCCCTCTCCCTCTTGTGTCAACTCCTACACCCCTTCCCTTACCTGCCTACAAACACTGTGTTCCCCATGCCCCTCCCTTCATTGCTCTATGACTTCCACCAGCAGCATGCCTATTTCCTGGCTCAGTTGCCACACCTCCATCCTCAGCCGACTAAACTTCCAGCAAACCAGGCACTGCCCCATCTCCCAGAGTGCTCCGAGAAACACCACCACCACCCCCACATCCCCTGCAACCCACAACCCTTTCTGTCCTGCTCTTCCCCCAGTGCATGCCCCCCCCACACATAAAGTTTCTAGGTCCTCCTAATACTGTACTTAACTACCCCTTTAACCTTTCGAAACTTCTAATCAGGACTAATTGTAGACCTGATTTAGAAATGCATTATATGGCTTCCTTCTAGATTTTCTGCCTGCTAACTCCCCTGTAGGCCGACCCCAGATAGGGAGTAGCTGAGTTCCCCTAATACCACTGCTATTAACTGCTGCCTACTCTGGCAATCGACCCTACATAGGGAAAAACTAGTATCTGAGGTGTAGTTTCACTTACTCTTCCCTTGCTTATCTTACCTCCTCTCCTTTCAGCAATGTGGCCTGTGTTCCTCCCTGTGGACGCTCAGACACCACTTAGGTAGATGCCACACTCCTACTTCTTGGCACTTATGCTTCGGGGCACCTCATGCAAAGGATCTCTTGGACCTCTGGGACCTTTAAAGTGAACTATAGCTGCCCTACTGGCTGGCTACGTCCATGTGGTCCCATGAGACTGCCAACGATGCAAGTTCTTCACTGCTAAACTCCCTCCACCTACCTACCCGGCAGAGTCCTCCCCTTCCCATTTCCCCACAAACAGTCCCCACAACTATATTCAGAACTACATTTTTTTTTAAATGTTTAAAAGCAGCACTTGGCTCATCTCTTGATCCCTTGTGCGTTTCCTCCCTTCCTCCGCTCAACTGCAGCATCTGCAGGAGACAGATAAGACTACAACAGCCACTTGCCTGAACTAGTCGCCCTACTGACTATATCCATGTGTTCCCATGGGACTGCAATGGCACCGGGTTTCATCTGCAAAACACCCATCCTCGGCCCGCCCTCTGGCAGCATCCTCTCTCCTTCCAATTTCCCCACATACAGTCCCCCACAACTATACTGAGAACCACTTTTTTGTTTGTTTTTCTAACTGTTCAAAAACAGCACTTACTATAGCTCAGTTCTTGATGTGCATTTCCTCTCTTTCTCCACTCGACTGCAGCTTTTGCAGGGGACAGAGATAGGACTACAACAGTCGCTTGCCTAAACTACAATTACCCTACTGGCTGGCTGTATCCATGTGTTCCCATGGGACTGCCAATGGCATTAGGTCTCATCTGCAAAATTTCCATCCTCTACCCGCCTGCTGGCAGCATCCTCTCCCTCCAGTTTCTCCACACACAGTCCCCCACCCAAAAAAAAAACTATACTGAGAACCACTTCTTTTTTTGTTTGTTTTTCTAATGGTTCAAAAACCGCACTTCACTCAGTTCTTGATCCCTTGTGCATTTCCTCCCTTCCTCTGCTCCACTGCGGCTTCTGCAGGAGACAGATCAGACTACAATAGCCCCTGGCCTGAACTACATGCACCCTACTCGCTGGCTGTATCCACATGGTCCCATGGGAGCACCAACAGCACTGGGTCTTGGTCACTGAACTCCCTCCATGTACCCTCCCTCTGGCAGTGTCCTCCCCTCCTGCTTCCCAAACACAGTTCCCCCCACAACCTTAGGAGGCAGTATAGTGCAGTGGGTTAAGGCTCTGAGCTTCAGTTCTGGCTACCTGGGTTTGAATCCCACAGCTGCCTACCTGCATACTATGTGATCCTGAGCAAGTCACTTGACTTCCTTGTGCTCCCAGGTTGCATTTGGAAACAACTTTCGGCTTAGTGTGCCACTCCTGGTTAAACAATGTTCCCTTCCCTTCCATTCATAACTACATTTTTTTTGGTTTTATAATGTTTAAATGTTTGAAAGCAGCACTTAGCTCAGCTCTCGATCCCTAGTGCATTTCCTCCCTTCCTCTGTTCGACTGCGACTGGCTACAACAGCCCCTTACCCTGAACTACATGTGCCCTACTGGCTGGCTTTGTCCATGTGGTCCTGTGGTACCACCAATGGCATCGGGTCTCTGCTGCTGAACACCCACACTCTACCTGCCGTCTCAATCAATCAATCTTTATTTAGCCAGGTGAAACTCCATTGAGCAAGCTCATTTTCAAGGAGGGCCTGGTAGGTACAGAATAAATAATACAGTAGCACAACAGAACATATAGCACAAATGGGCATAATAATACTATACATAGCATTAAAAACAAGGAACAAAGATAGTCAATGAGGCCCGGTCATAAGGTGAAGCCTTATCCCAGTAAACAGTACAGCAGAGAGGTGGAAGCAAGTCAGCACCAATGTGCCGAACCAGTGATTTTAGACACTGATGGCTCTAGTAGAGCAGAGTTAATACTAGTGACAGTGCAAGCTGGGGGGCTCAGCAGCAAGCAGAAAGCAAGGACTAATCCAGGAACATGGTTTAGGGTAATTCTAACTAGAGGATAGAAAGTGTAGGGGGTTGACTGTAAGAATAGCAATGTATGGCTACAGTTTAGCGACAGGGAAGGCATTGACAAGGCTCAGAGAAGTATCTCTAATAGAGAGACTTGAATTCTGCAAAACCTATAGGATGAACCAATTTTATGGATTTCTGGATGTTGTTCCACAGCTGGGGCAGCACATAGCTGAAGGAGGCTTTGCCAAAACAGGGAAAAAAAAACTTTAGGCACAGCTAGTGAGATGTACGAACAGCTTCTCAAGGCATAGTTTCATAAAGTGCAGGAGGGCAGACAGTCAGAAATGTAGAAGGGTAGCATCTTGGATATAGATCTACAGGTCCATAGTATAGCGTTCCTTTGCCTCCTGAATGTAAGTGAGGTCCATCCTACCATGGAATAGAGTACACAGTGATGGGTATTATATGCCATACCTGAGATGAAACGTAAGGCCCTATGATAAAGGGTGTCAAGCTTAGATAGGGCAGTTTTTGGGACTTGGCCATACAGGAAGTTTGCATTGTCCAAGATAGCTAGGAATGTGGTTTGTACTAAGCTTTTTCTGGCCTCCTGGGTAAGCAGATGCTTGATTCTAAAAAAAAAAAAGTCCAAGCCTCTATCTAAGTTTTTTGGAGAGCTTGTCTATATGATCAGCAAAAGAAAGTCTATTGTCAATCCACATACCTAGGTACTTGAACTTGGTTACATAGTCAAGTGACTCACCAAGCAGAGTGGTGACAGTGGGAATATTGTCACGCTTAAGGGAGTTTATGGACTTGGTCATTGGGGATAACAGCATAGCCTTGGTCTTTTTGGCATTCAAGAGGAGGAACTTTTGACTCAGGTTTTTTTGCAGCATAAGAAAATCTGCTTGCAAGTCCGAGCAGGCACTTCCGGGAGTAGGTCTGGCAGTGTAAAGGACCGTGTCATCTGCAAAGAGATGTACACTAGAAAGTTTGATTCCACGGTCGATGTTGTTGATAGTAAGAAAAGTAAGGGCCCCAAGATGGAGCCTTGAAGTACGCCTCTGCTACTCTGTTTTAAAGTGGAGAGATCTACTGTTTTTAGTTGCTGCACCCGCTCTGCCAGGTAGCATGAGAACCATTTTAAGGAAGGTGCATCCAGACCAATGTCGCAGAGAGTAACTAAGAGCAATTCATGGTTGACGGTATCGAAGGCCTTGCTTAAGTCGAGGAATACAGCGCATACGTGATTCTTTAAGTCAAGGACTCTCTGCCAGTCGTTTGTGACTTTAGCCAGAGTTGTGATTATGCTATGGCATGGCCTAAAGCCCGATTGCATAGGGTTTAGCAGCTCTGAGGCATCAGTGTAGTTTCTAAGTTGACAATTCACTAATTTCTTCAGCAGCTTTGATAGGGTGGGGAGTAATGAGACTGGCCTGTAGTTATTTGGATCTCTTGATTTGAAGAGTGGTAAAACTTGGGCAGTATTCCAGACAGAAGGGAGTTTACCCAAGCTGAGGGACACATTAAAGAGGTACGTTAATGGAGCTGCCAGCACTTGGTGACCAAGCTTTAGGGAAAAAAAAGGGCCACTGAGGTCCGCTCCTGCGCTTTTCCTGGCATCCAGCTGAAGGGGCAGGTCATTCACTTCCTTGTAAGTTATCGGTTGGAAGGAAAAAAACATGACAGGAGTACTGTGGACAGGGGGAGGGCTTGCTGGTCCTTGTAATAAGAACTGGATAAGCAGGTTATTCACAGGTGAAATGTCAAAGGCCATACCTACGGTAATAAAATGATTATGAAAGCAGTCAAGGATTTCTGCCTTCTCAGTAATGAGGGATCCTTCGTATAAGATCTTGGTAGGGAGAGAACCTGACAAAGCGTGTCCCTGAATATCTCTAAGGGTTTGCCAGAATTTGGCAGGGTCCCTGGTGGAGGAGTCCAGAGCTGACTGGAAGTAGTTAGCCTTAGTGTTTCTGACAAGCTTTGTGCAGAGGTTTCTGGCTGCCCTAAAAATCAGCCCAATCCGACTGAAGCTTTGATTTATGTGCCTTCCTCCAGAGATTGTCCATGTTCAGCAAAGCTGACATCAGCTGATGTGTAAACCAGGGGAGAGTCTTTCTTTGTACATGCTTTGATCAAAGGGGCATGTCTGTCAATAGCTCGACAGACAATAGTATTGAAGGTCTCGTATGCTGTCTACTGTCTTGGCTAGGTAGAAGTCTTGCCATAGCAAAGAGTTTTGTAAGTCCGAAAGGAAGGCTTGTGGCACTAAATTACGTAAACATCTCCTGATTGTGAACCTGGAATTAGAAATAGGCTTGGGTGCAGCTCTTATGCAAGCAATAAAGCAGTGGTCACTGAGATCAGTGAAAAATACTCCAGAATGAGGGAAGAGGTGAGGCTTGTTTGCTAGAATAATGTCTAGTAGAGAGCTTTTATTTGTGTTCTTTTTATTTGGATGGGTCACTTCTGAGACAATTTGAGTAAGTCCGAATGAGTCAGAGTTTTTAAGGGTTTGGAGGAGTCCAAAAGCCAATCCAGGTTACAGTCACCAGGATTATGACTTCTGATTGCAGCACACTAAGAGAGTGGGAAAGGTGACTTAACAGTTGAAGCCCTACAGAGGGAGGCCTGTAGCATCTTATGATGTGTAAGGCCAAGGTAGTTGACAGCTGGACTTTGATCATGAGGCTTTCAAACCCTTTCGGCAATGATGAGGTGTCAGTAATAGAAACGTTATATTTTTTCAATACGTAGATGGCAAACCCCCCACCACCACCACCACCACCGCCTCTAGTCAGTCTGTCTGCACAAAATATATTGTATTCAAGTAAGTTGACCTCAGAGTCCAGGGCAGTGGGCTTGAGCCAGGTCTCAGAAACCACCAGGATGTCAGGTTTCGTGTGTGTAATCCAAGCCTGAATGGCATCTAACTTACTTAGGAGGCAGCACACGTTAATATGTAGAATACTTAGGCCTTTTAGGTTAAGAAGGTCGCAAGGAGCAGAGATAGGTAGAGAGGGGCCTGGGTTCAGTTCAACGCTGCCAGAACAGAGCAGAAGCATGAATAGTATTATTTTAAGGGCTCTCAACACAAGCTTAACAGACTGTGCCAAACCCATTTGTTCTGATGAGGTGGGCAAGGCATATTGTAGTTTAAGCGGAAGTCAAGTGCTCCCAAGGTTGCATGTAGAAGAACCCTGGCCTGGTACCGTACGGGGACAGGTGTAGCTGTTGGGATTTGCCAAGCCCAATGCACATATTTAACATCTGTGATGAAGTCCCAGTGTGCCATGGCAGCAGAAAAGGGTAGGCCAATGATGAGGACATAAAAGAATCAGTAAAGGGGACATCATTACATGGTGGGATATTCCCAAATGAAGGATGGGTCCCTATGCAGGGAGCTAGCGAAAAAGGCATAAAATTGGCCATAAGACCTATGAGCAATAAGGGCCACATTCCCTCAGCGAGGAGGTGTGTACTAGCAGAATCTATGTATACCTCTATACAAGGCAACTTATGGCCTATGAGGTGGAAGGGGGAGGGAGGGCAGGAGTGAAAATACACTAATTGAGGAGTACTGAGCAATGGGAGCCAGCTAGATTGCCCTGGCTTGGCGCCGAAGATCAAATGGGTAGAGATTTGGGTGTTGAAGGAGGGGCCAATAGGCAGAGCAGTGGTGGCCAATAGTGAAGTGACAGCATCCTCCCCTTCCCATTTCCCCACAAAGATACTGAGAACCATATTTGTTTTGTGCATTTCTTCATGTTTCAAAGCAGCACTTTGCTCAACTCTCAGTCCCTTGTGCATTTCCTCCTTTCCTTCACTCGAATGTGGCTTCTGCAGGAGAGAGATCAGACAACAACAGCCCCTTACCTGAACTAAAGCCACCCTACTGACTGGCTGTGTTCAAGTGGTGCCGAGGCACCGCCAATGGTGCTGGGTCTCAGTTGCCAAACTCCCACCCTCTTCCCACCTTCTGGCAGTGTCCTACCCCTCCCACGTCCCACATGCTGTCCCCACAACTATATTCAGAACTACATTCTATTTTTTTTTTTTATATTTAAAAGCAGCACTTAGATCAGCTTTTGATCCCTTTTGTGCTTCCTCCCCTCCTACGTTCTGCTTTTTCTCCCTTCCCTTCCTCCTTTCTGAGAAATGCTGCTTAGAATCATTTTGGAGAATTTTTTTTGTCAGAAATCCAGACAGTGAAATTTGGGAAACTCAGAAAGTGACTTCTTCATGTGAAGCTTAAGCTCTAACCATTGAGCCTCAACACAAGCTGTATTATGGTGGTGTTTCTGCAGTACATCCCTGTAGTGCTCAGTGAGGGTACCGACCTCCTCATTACCGCCATAAAGGGCTAGCTGGTCACCGTTATCTGGGAGTGGTAATGGGATAAATATTCTGAAGGACCTGAGGATTATGACTGTTTTAAAACTGGAAAATCTTTTATTAGTATTTTCGATTGTTGCTGCCAGGAAGACCTTTACATCATTCAGTACTGCCGCATGGCCTCTGGTCCTGAGGGGACCAGAGGCCATGCGCTCTGTGCTCCCCCAGATGGGCACCCCAACCCATCAGAGAGGCATCGGTTGTTAGAATGACCGTTGGCTTGGGGTGGACAAACGGGATGCCCTCCTGCAGATGAGCTGGAACGATCCACCACTGGAGAGCGTTCCACATCTCCTGGGTCACCGCCACTGGCTGGTCCAGAGGACCAAAGCGCTCTGACCATTGGCGGGCCAGCCTCCATTGAAAGGGATGCATGTGCCAGCGGGCCCAACGGACCATGCTGGTGCAGGCCACCATGAGGACCAGGAGGCGAGGAAGTCCCGGCAGGGTGCAATTGCCCAACCAGAAATGATTGGGCAAAGGAGGAAAGAACCTCGGCCCTGTCCGCCGGAGCCGTGGCCTGGCCTCAAGAGAGTCGAGCTCTGCCCCGATGAATTGAATCACCTGTGTTGGCATGAGTTCCGATTTGGCCTCGTTGATGAGGAGGCCAATCTGAGAGCAGATCCAGAGGGCCAGATCCCTGGACTGCTCCACCTCCAGCCTGGAGGGGGCTGCAATCAGCCAGTCGTCCAGGTAAGGGTACGCCTAGAGCCTTCAGCACCGCAGGAATGCTGTCACCACTGCCATGCATTTGGTGAAGACCCTGGGAGCTGGAGAGAGGCCAAAGGTCATGGTCGGAACTTGTAAAGGGACCCCTCCGCTCTGAAGCGAAGGAATCGCTGGTGGGACAGATGGATTGGGATGTGAAAGAACACGTTCTGGAGGTCCAGAGAAGAGTACCATATGCCTCGTTCCAGGGATGGAATGATCTGTGCCAGAGTGACCATCCTGAAGGTTCGAGACCTTAGGAACTTGTTCAGGTCGTGTAGGTCTAGAATGGGGCGCCAGCCCTACATCCGTTTCGGGACCAGGAAATACCTGGACACAAACCCTGGGTCTGGTGGAGGATCCAACACCTCCTTGATCACTTCCTTTTGGAGGAGCAGAGCAATGTCGGCTCGACGAGCCAACAGAGAGGCTGCGGAACTCATAGCCCCCCGTGGGGCGACAGCTCGATAGGGTGGGGCCTGCTCGAATTCCAGAGGCAGACCCTTCCCTATCACTTCCAACACCCAGCGGTCTGCGGTGATAGTGGACCAGGTAGAAAGGAAGTGGCGGAGCCGTCCCCCCATGGGGGGGGGGGAACCCAGGGGAGAGTGACGAGACTGGGGGCGACACCCCTCAACCCATCACTGGGCAGGCTTGGAGGAAGGACCGGCCGAGGGACCTCCTGGGCCTTTTCCTCCCAGCTTCCTGCTGGAGGAAGCTGCAGGCTTGACTTTGGGGTGCCAATTGCAAGCCTGCTGGCCCTGATGCTGGTGTTGCTGGGCCAGACGTCCCGCAGGGGCAGAAGGCCGAAAGGGCTTACGCTGCTGCTGGCGGCCTTTGTCCTTCTGGGCAGACGTGACTGAGTCCAAGGTGGCACTGAACTTCTCGATCCTCTGCAAGTGACCCTCCACCCAGGGACCGAACAAGTTGGTACCCAGTAAGGGAATGTCTGCCAGCTTGTGCTGGGTATCCGCCATGAAGGTGGAGATCCGCAGCCAAGCTCTGCGGCGCATGGCCACTGCGGCCGCTACTGACCGGGCACAAGAGTCTCCAATGTCAAGAGCAGTTTGGAGCCGTTGCTTTGCCACCGCCCTTCCCTGATCCCGCACCTGCTTGACCGTAGTCTGGAGGTCTGCCGGGAGATGAGGAATCACCTCATCCAGGGAGCCCAAAAGGGCGTGGGAAAAGTGTGCTATCAGTACGGCCGAACTGGCCTGATGAAGACCTAAGGAGGACGCAGCGTAAACTTTACGCCCAGAGTAGTCCAGTTTCTTGGACTCTTTATCGGGTGGCTTGTCCACGTCCCCAGCGTTTCCAGAGCGCCGGAAAACACTGCTGGTCACCAACCCCTCTGCAGAGGGGTGCTCCGAGAATCCGGAGAGTGAGCCGGTGGGAACGGCATACTTCCTGGCCATCCTGGCCGAGGGAGCTGGACAAGAAGCCGGCCGCTGCCATAACTCCAGGGCCAGGCCAACAATGGCTTCGGCCACAGGAAAGGCTTCCGTAGGAGAATCCCCTCATTCCAGTATCTCCGTGAGGGGATACTTGGCCCGCTTTGACACGAGTTCAAGCTTCATCCCAGTGGATTCTGAGATGACACGAAGTAATCCCATGAACGAGGATGGGCTCTTGTCCACCGACTGTCCCCAGAGGACTCCAGGTCGAGAGGCCTGGAGAACAGGGAAGAGTCATCGTCAGACTCAGAGGAGTCTGCAAACAGCTGCCGAGGGCCTGAGCCACCCTCCACCTGCCGAGGACGATCAGGAGTGAGGGTGACCGGCAACCCATGACCCAACCGAGAATCCTTGGTCAGAGCCCCAGTTTTTGGTTGTGGGAGGCGGGGGTTCCACCACGATGGGTGGTGCAGCTGGTTTTGGCCGAACAACCGGTGCCGGCTTCGGCTCCTCCATGACCATGAGGGGTTGTTTCGGCCGCTCAGGTGACAGCCACTTAATGGCCGGGGAAGGCGACAGAGTCTGCTTGCTCCCAGACAAAAGGAGCTGCTGCCACACCAGATCCTCGTAGTGCCGACGCAACTTGCGCTGGAGCCTATCCTCCGAGGAGAACGATGACAAGGATGAGCAGCATCACCGCTTCCCTCAGTGCCGAGACAGAGACCGCCGATGTTGGTGGGATCGGCTGGACCGAGAGGAGGTCCGAGACAGAGACCAAGATCCCCGGTGTTTCCGAGGGTGGGTCTGGGAGGGAGCGGGGGAACCCGTTCCTCCCCGGCTCAGGGACCTTAACCGGGGACTCCGGCACAGGAGGCACAGGCAAATCCTCGGTTTCCACCGGGGGAACCGGTGAAGAAGGGTTGTCGGTTTTCTCCAGTCAACAGCCTGTCCGATGGGTCTAGAAAAATCTCGACTGCATCGATGGGTGTCTCGACTGGCTGACCTGATGGGAACACTGTGAAGCCAGCAGCCTTAGCCGCAACCTCAGCCGAAGTCAAGTGTCGACTATCCGGGGAAGGGGACCTCTCCCGCTCCCACGAACGTTGATGATGGGACTTACCCTTTGAGTCCTTTTTCTTGAACCAAGAGGAATGTCCCAATGGCCCCTCTCCCTTAGTAGAGAGGGATTGACAAAACTCCTTAAATGAAGCTGAGTAGGAGGAGCCCAAGGAGAGCGGGATAAATGCCGCGACCGAGGAAGAAGAAGATGCGGCCTGGGCCGCCTCTTCCTCGAGGGCGATCATTTGCTCAAGTTGCTCAGCCGAGCCCGCCACCACGGACACTGCCCAACGGGCCTCCTTCGACTTTACTGGAGGAATACGTCTCTTGGGGTGCCCAAGTTGAAGTCTAGCAGCACGGTCTTAGAGAACGTTGACCGAGAAGGACTTGCACAATTCGCAGGCCTGCGGATCGTGATCGAGCCCAAGGCAGTAAACGCACGTGGAGTGCGGATCGGTCCGAGACATCTTCTGCCCACAAGGGCACCGCTGAAATCCGGGAGTCGATTTGTCCATCGCAGCCGCGAAGGAAGAAAAAGACCGAAGTCTAGAAAATTTAAGTACGAGTTTCGGTTTAACCGACGAGATAGTATCCAGGCCTAAAACACAGAGCGCTAAGGAGGGAACCTGAGCCTATCCAAGCGGTAGGGAAGATCTGGCGTCATGGGGCAGAGCCAAGAGTTTTACCACCCGGGTGGGTGGGAGGAGCCAGCCTGAAGACCTTCCAGCAAGATTTAAAGCGGCAAGAAACCTGCCAGTAAGTGTGGATAGAACAACATATCCATGTCCCTAGAAACTGCACTTGTCTGGGTGTGGAATGATATTCTCAAAGCTAGAGATTGAGGGGAAGGGACAATTCTTGTTCTCCTCGATCTCTCTTTGGCATTTGATACTGTGGACCATTGTGTGCTGGTGGACCACCTTGAGGAATTCTGTGGACTCACCGGTACTGTTATCTGCTGGTTTGAGCAGTTTTTAACCAACAGGAGGCATAGGGTTGTGATGGGGAATTTCTCCACCTCCAGCCTCCAGCTGTGCAGAGTTCCCCAGGGTTCGGCCCTGTCCCCAATGTTGTTTGCAGTGTACATCCTGCCACGGGGTGGGAGGTGGGATCATTAGGAAGTATGGTCTGGGGTTTCACCGCTATGCTAATGACACCCAGCTATACTTGTCCTTTGCCCCAGGAACATCCAATGCAGCAGATGTGCTAAACAGCTGCTTTGCTGAGATCAGTGACTGGATGGCCTCCAGCTGGTTGCAGCTGAACCCCGATAAGACAGAGGTATTGGTGGTGGAGTTGAACAGAGTTCGGGAGGGGATGGCATCTGATGCAGAGACCGGACTTGTTCTGGGATCTGTTCCACTGAAGGCCTCCTCTGAGTTGTGGAATCATGGTGTCATCCTGGACAGGGGTTTGACAATGGAGGCACAAATGTCTTCCACTGCCTGCTCCTGTTTTTTCCATCTCAGGAATGTCGCCAGGATAAAGACCCTTATGCCACCTCTGAACCTCCCCATTTTGATATATGCCTTGGTAACACCAAGGTTTGACTACTGTAATGCACTCTACCTCTGGGTCATGGGAGGAGTTCTCCACAGACTCCAGCTGGTGCAGAACGCAGCTGCCAGGTTACTAACAGGGCACCCTAAATGTTGCCATGTTACACCAGTACTGCGTGAGCTGCACTGGCTGCCTGTCAGGTGGAGGATCCTCTTCACCTGTAAGGCCCTACACAGCCAGGGCCCTGGTTACCTGATGGACCTTCTTGCACCTGTTGTCTCGGTCTGTCCCCTCCACTTCTCTGGTAGGGGCCTCCAGGCGATTCCCAAGACACGATTAAAAACTTCTGGTGATAGGGCT
This sequence comes from Neoceratodus forsteri, assembly GCA_016271365.2. Taxonomy (NCBI): domain Eukaryota; kingdom Metazoa; phylum Chordata; order Ceratodontiformes; family Ceratodontidae; genus Neoceratodus; species Neoceratodus forsteri. Next base: position 72,244,868 of record CM057457.1, read on the forward strand.
TTTAGCATTGCTAGCCCCATCCTGTTGAATTCACTACCTGTCGGGGTTAGAGAGGCAACGTCTTTGGAGGTATTCAAGGCCTGCCTTAAGGTCCTCCTGCTCACCCAGACTTTCCCCGACTTAGCTGTTTAAATGAGATCCGTATGCAGTGGTTTTAATCTCAGTTCCCAGCCACCTGTGTTTTTAAATGTCTTAGGAAATCTTATTTTTATTGCATAATTCATTGCTCGATGTTTATCGTTATTTATCCCGATTTGTTGAGTCTCTTATTTATTTACTTTGTATGGTGCCCAGAGCCTCCGGAACTGGGTGTCCTTTTAAATAAAAATGGACTTGTCTTGCCTAAAGCAGCATCTTAGCAGGGCACGTGCTTGGCAGGGAATTGATAAAGAAGCTGAATAGTAAGGGCCCTAAAACTTATCCTTGTGGGACACCCAAAGTAATATTCCTGGGTTCAGAGAAAACACCTTTTATCCTAACACCCTGGGTCCTGTATGAGAGGTAGCTTGAGAACCAGGACAATGTATTGGTGGAGAGGCCAAGGGCTGCGAGGCTGTTGAGCAGGATGTCAAATGCTTTGGTTAGGTCAATAAAGACTGACCCGTTTTTCCACCATCCAGGGAATCATAGGTGTGAGGTAAAGTCAGTGAGTGCAGTAATAGTGCTGTGAGATTTATGGAACTCATGCTGCTGAGGGCAGAGTAGGTTATATCTGTTGAGGTAATCCATGAGCTGATCTGATACAATTCTCTCTAGGGCTTTTGAGAGGGGTGGTAAAACAGATATGGGGTGGTAGTTGCTTATGCTGGTCCTGTCTCCACTTTTAAAGACTAGGGTGATGAGGGCAGTTTTCCACTTGATAGGGAATATGTTCGACTTAAAGGATATGTTAAATAGTTGCGTTAGTGGGGTGTGAAAGCTCTTCTAGGGTGATGGCGAGAAGCTTCATGTTGAGCATATCACTACCCATTCTAGTTTTGCCAAGGATCTTCTTCACATATTTAATAGTGTCTGCCTTCGTGATCATTTTGAAGTAGGATGGGGGTTGAGTGGTGTTTGCGGTGGTAGCTGGGTTTGGGGGCCAGCTGTTAGGGTCATTAACAAGGAACTCTGGAGGGAGGACGGAGCTGAGGTCTGTAAAGGCCAGATTAAAGGTATCAGCTAATTCTCTGGGTTGCTAGAGAGGTCCTGCAGGGGTGACAATTAGTTAGTGGGTGAAACTTATACCTGTGAGGTATTTGAAAGTCTATCATATCTCCCCTCTCCTTCCTTTCCACCAGGTTGTACATACTGAGATCCTTCAGTCTCCCCTCATAGGGCTTTGGATGCAGACCCTGCACCATTTTAGTTGCCCTCCTCTGGACCGGTTATACTCTGTCTATGTCCTTCCGGAGATGTGGTCTCCACAACTGGACACAGTATTCTAGGTGAGGTCTCACCAGTGATGTATACAGGGGTATCCACTCTTCCCTCTTTCTGCTGGCGATACCCCTCCTTATGCACCCTAGCATCCCACTGGCTCTCCCCACTACCTTGTCACACTGTTTGGCCACTTTTAGGTCATCAGACAGGATTACTCCCAGGTCTCTTTCCTGTTTGGTGGACGCCAGTACAACTCCCCCCATTTCGTATTCTGCCTCTGGGTTTCTGCACCGCAAGTGCATGATTCTGCACTTCTTTGCGCTTGAAACTTAGTTGCCACATTTTGACCATTCCTCATGTTTTCTTACATCACTGTTCTTTTGCACCTCTGTGGGTCTACCATATGGCAGATTTTAGTGCCATCTGAAAAAGGCATACCTTCCATTCTAGCCCCTCTGCAGTGTCACTAATGAAGACACTGAAAAAGACTGGTCCCCGTAATGATCCTTGTGGCACCCCACTGGTCCCCCTTCTTTCCATGGAGTGAACTACGTTTACCACTACCCTCTGTCGCCTATTCCCCAACCCATTTCTTACCCAGTTTACCACCTTTGGAACCACTCCTAGGCTGCCCAGCGTGTTTCCCAGTCTCCTATGTGGAGTAGTGTCAAAGGCCTTACTGAAATCTAGGTAGACCTCATCCATCGCTCCACCCTGATCTAATTCCATGGTCACCCTGTCAAATAAATTTATCAAATTTGTTTGACATAACCTTTCCCCACTGAATCAATGCTGCCTTGTATCTTGTAAGCCACTGGATTCCAGATATTCCACAATCATTTCCTTCAGTAGGTATTACAATAATGTTACCATCACCGAAGTCAGGCTGACTGGCCTGTAATTGCCAGCCTCCTCTCTGCTAACACTTTTGTGAAGCAGGACTACATCTGCCATCCTCCAAGACCACTCCCGTCTCCAGTGAGTGTTTTAACAGGACTGTCAGATGCAGCCAGCACCACTCAGAGCTCCCTCAATATCTTTGGATATATCCAGTCTGGCCCCATCGCCTTGTCCACTTTCAGATTTGCGAGTGCCTTCAGGACTCTCCTCTGTAAATGGACTAGTATCCAACCTCCCTTCATTCGATGCACCTGACACTTAATCTGTGGTCCCTCTCCTTCCCTTTCCACTGTGAATACTGACAAGAGGTTTGATGCCTTCATTATCCCTGCTTTTAGTTTCGCCCACTGTTCCTCCACAGTGCTGGGTAAGTTACTTTTTCTACTACTTTTGCAAACTTGTTCCAGGAAGCTCTGTGCAGTCACTAGCAAGGATGGATAAGTACTAGAAAAAGTAATACACCTTACAATTATAGTTACGTATTTCTTTTTATACAAAAGTAATACGTAACCGATTAAATTTATTTGAAAGTAACTAGTAACTAACCTATTACTCTCAAATAAATGTAATCTGTTAGTTATTTATTATTTTTGTATTGTGTGTATAAAAAGAAATAAGTAACTGTAAAGTGTATTACTTTTTCTAGTACTTCTCCATCCTTGCTAGTGACTGCACAGAGCTTCCTGGAACAAGTTTCCAAAAGTAATAGAAAGTAATAGAAAAAGTAACTTACCCAACACTGTTCTCTCACTCCACCCAATTCCCCCCCTTCCCCCATGCATTCTCCCATCTTTGCAAAATCAGCCCTCCTGAAGTCCAGGACCCTTCCCCTTGTGTGGTTCATGTTTGCCACAGTTCTTACATTGAACCACCTCATATGGTAATCACTGGTCCCCAGGTGGTCACCCACTGTGGCGTCTGCAACTCTGTCCCCGCTGGTGAGAACAAGGTCCAATATTGCTCCCTCACATGTGGGCTCCTTTACTAGTTGCCTGAGGAACACCCCCTGTAGGGAGTCTAGGATGTCACTGCTCCTAGCTGAAGCTGCAGCTGGGATGCTCCAACCCACATCACGCGGACTGAAGTCTCCCACCAGCAGCAGCACCTCCCCATTATTTGCCATCTTTTGGATGGCTTCCAGCAGAACCTTATCCATCCCCCCCTCCACCACCACGTGCTGGCAGTCTTTAGATCATGCCAGTGCGAAAAGTGGCTCCATTCCCCATCTCTAGGGTGACCCACAGTACCGCCCACCCCTCCCTGTATTCCCTGTATCTTTGTTATTTTTATGGTGTCCTTCACATAAACAGTTACTCCTCCCCTTTCTTAGCCACCCTGTCCTTCTTGAACAAAGTACAGCCTGGTATGGCTATGTACCATTCATGGTTCTCGCGGCACCATGATTCAGTAATGGCAATAATGTCCAGGTCAGCTTCTGCCATGATGGCCACTAGGCAGGGGTGTGCAAATTGCATTGCCCAACGCAGACCTAATTTGATAGTTGGGCAGACCCTTTGATCTCCCTGCCACAGCCCTTGGACAACTGAATTTTGTATTATGTTTTTTTTTTTCCCCTCTTCATTCTGCGCATGCGCCCCATAGGTCCTTTCCTCTCTGCTCACTGCTCAGAGCCAACCCTTCTAGACATGCCCCCCCCCCCCGCAGTTGGTTTTGACATTCCGATTGGTTTATACAGGCTGGCAACAGTGGTGGCGTGTGGTAACTGGACAATGGAGGAGGAGGAAAACACTGTGCATGCAGGAAGACTAGTGGTGCTGTGTGCCAGAGTAGAGAAGAAAACGTGCTTCTCTTAAGCTTTCCATGCATGCGAGGGCCGAGGCTCCTTATGAAGATGATCGACGACAGAGTTTTGTTAAAATAAAAAAATTAAAAAGTTTGTTTCCCCAGCTGAAAAGAGTTCGACTGCTATACCCACCTTGGAAGGGTTCAGAGGAAAAGGGGGCAAGAAGATCCTGAGACCCATTCGTCTTTGCTGCAGACTGAGTGGCAGAGGTGGCAGGTGAGTACACAGCAGGTGATCGGGGATATATGGGACTGCAGCGATTTTTAGTTTGTTTTATTGTCAGCCAATTCCCAAAGCCAAGCCAGATTGTAAGCAGGTCGTGGGGTTGGCTGGGTGAGCCGCTGCTACATGTCTATGCTGTGAGGTCAGTCAGCAGCTCAGGCTCTGCACAGTTGATGCTTTCTGTACTGTTTTCCCATCTGGTTTTTCTCATGGTGAGGTCGTCTTAGTGCTAGCATCTAGCTTGTAGCTGGTCCAAACCAAGCAATGCCTCCAGGCAAATTTCGGACCATTCCAGATGTTGTTGGATGTGGATGTGATGTATGAGGGAGGTCTTATTTAAAAAAATCATTGTGGTCTGCATCTGCAATGTGCGGCGCACTAGTAGACTAGTGATGGTGGTTAGCCTAGGCCTAGGTACATTGTGTGTGTGGTACAGAATTAGTTGACCCTGCCCAGGCTGTCCTGACCTGTCCCCTCTCTTTCTCTGCCTGCCTGCATGGTGCTGATAGCTTGTGTGTGCTGGATTCCTGTACATACTTTACAGAGAGCTGAGCTTCATGTTGTAATGTAAAATGGCGCATCGTCGTGTCACAGTGAGCAGTGCGTGTGGTCATCATGCTGTACATTGATTTTATTATTTTGTGGAGGCTTTTGTTGCTGCACTGTCAACTCAGTTGTTGTTGGACCTGTTGAGCCTGATTGGTGGTGCATGCACGGACGTCCCCGTAATCCAGGACCAGGCCTCATGTTGGAGACTGTAAACATTTTAAGTAAGTCACTGTTAGTCATGTGACACCAGTTGTGAGAGTTTGACCACAGAATGAATCACAGACAGTTAGTTATGATCACAGCATGACTGGTCGGTAGGTTGTGGTGGTATGGATCAATTGTTGTGTGCTTGCTGCAGGGATTTATTTAACTCTAAAAACTTATTAGCGTTTTGCTCATAAAAGTGCTAAATCTTTGTGAAAATGCATAGCTTTTGCCTCACTGTGTTTAACAAACACAGCACTTCTAGAAAATCTATACAAATACTTTCTGTACAGTTAGTATAGTCCCAAATAAAAAACTGCTAATCAATTATTTAAAACCCTGTGCTGATACCCACAGTATAGCCATGTATGTTGCAGTTGTGACATCACTCTTGTAGATGATCTGTCTGGTCTGGTCGAGTCAAGTAAGTGTGCAGAACTGCTCAGAATTGTATAGGGACACTGCCCTGGTCTGAATTGAAAATTATTTTTTGTGGTGATTATCTGTGACACAGCCTGATTGGAGCAGCAGGCTGGCTACTATGTGTCTGTGTTGTGGTGGACTTGTGGTCAAGACAGTCATGATGTGGTGATGTGGTGCTACTACGGAGGTGGAGGGAGGAGGGCAGAAGACTCTGAGGAGAGGACATTGACTCATTGGCCTGCTTGGCTTGGATCATCATGGTTCAGTAAACGTTAAGACAGTGGCATACAAGTCAGAAGTCAATCAATGTGAGGAGGCTCAGGCACATCATGGTCTGCTCTTGAACTGGTGGATACTTGATGTCGGGGTCAGGGCACAGGTTGGGCTGCTGGGGGGGGGGGGTGTTGTTGTTGCGATGTAATGTAACAAACAAAATAGGAGAAGTCTTGTCCTCTCTGAGTCCTGTCTGTCCCTCCCTGCTAGTTGCGTTGCTTCAGCTTGTTGCCATGTTATTTTAAGATGAGGGCTGAAGCCTGCCCTAGCATCACTAACATCACCACCAGTGGGTGATGGTGAGAGACTGCAAAACTGTCAATGATTTTTTTTTGCAATCAGTGGGTCTAGTTGAGGGGGCCGGAGTCAGGTGGTGCTCAGTGGGGGTGGGGGTGGTGAACAGCTGGAGGATGAAGAAGCTGTAGTATGCATGATTATGCTTATCTGACTTAGACTTCTATGCATCTTCCGTTGAATGATTTACTTTTTTTTTTCTTTACAGGTGTGAAGTGGCCATGGGCTGGCTCCTGAATGAATGCGAGTCAGATCTGTGACTGCAAGTAGTTTTGGTGTGCAGCCAGGTAGCACACACTGTTCATGTGGTGTCATGTCTGTGTAGTAGAGCAACGAACAGGATACAATGAGGTTACGAGGACACAGGCAGGTTAGTAAACTTAGTATTAGTTTATTATAATTTATGTGCAGCCAGAAGCCCATGTACGTACCCCAGTGACCAAGTGTGAATTTATATTGACTGCTTAGCTTGCTCAGCTCAGAGAGTGGGTGTGTGGGCTGGGCTTCCTCAGGGATGGCTCAGGCTGTGCTGGGGGACATTGAGCAGCATGGTGCACAGTATTATAATGCTACACTAGTAGCAACTAATGGTTGCCTGTGCACTCAGTAGGCATGAATGAGAGCCATCACAGATACGGTGGTTGGTGGTGGCAATGGGGAAGGTGATGGTCCGGGTGCGTGTTGGGAAGAACCGAAAAGAAAAGTGAAGAACTGTATATTATATAATCAGTATTCATCAATTTTCTTTGATTTAAGCCATATTTAAATATTCCTAATCCTCAGGAAAGTGTTAAAAAGTATATTTGTTGTTTGTTTGCTTTATGATCGTGATTAATAAACTATTTTTTCCACCAATACTGCAGTAGTTCGTGGAATGCTGGTTGGTTCAGAGTCAGAATCTAGTCTAACGCATTCCAGTCATTGTTGAGCAGTGTGCTGCACAAATGGAAATGGAATACAGGAAGGACAGTGCCATGGTGGGGTGGTCATCTGGTCAGACCATCTGGCTGGAATCAAAAATCATGAGTCATGACATTAATGATTCACATGATGACAGTGATTCATGTAAGGCTGTCATCATCAATCAGACTGCTGCATTTCTGGGACCATTTTTATAATCATATTGTTTTACTTTTACAGTGGGAGAAGTGACTTCTGTCTTCAACCAAAGAAGTTGATGCAGACGCAACAGACTAGACTGGCTGGCACCCTGAAGATGTCCTCTTCTTGCGACTCATGTAGCAAGGACGGTAAGGTAAGATTGGTGGCGCTGTGGCTGACAGCAGTGACAGCCCATACCCTTCTGCCTTTTTTTGTTATGACTAGTATGATGAAGTGCAGTTTCGACTGGGTGTGGCGGGGCCTCCGCCGGTCTGTGGGGGAGTCAGGAGTGTTTGTTCATTGTTTTTTTAACGATCAACCTGTTAGGTTACTGAAATATATACACACATACACATTATATATATATACATATACACACACACACACACACACACACACATATATATATATATATACACAAATATATATATATATATATACATACATGTACACACACGTGCGAGCGCACGCACACACACACACACACACATATACATGTATACATACACACATACACACACACACACACACACACACACACACACTCTGATGTATTCATTTAGATTTAGTTTTAGTACAGAGAGGTTGGTACGGGTACTTGTAACTTGGTATGCTTCATTGTTGTGACTGCCACACTGGGTTGGCCATGATTGACTGTGACAGATTTTACGCTTCTTAGTCTAAATAGATGAACTTGGTAAAGAACCGTAACAGAAGAAGGAAGAGTTACAAGCATCCCATTTCCATTCCCGAATCCCCCATCCCATTGATTACAGGATTGTGCTGTACGCAGCAGGATTGTGGTCCATAATGTTAGAGCTTAGAGAGACTAGAGGTGGTTGATGGAGAACAGTTCATTGCCACGACACACAGACACGCTCCCTTATTGTTTTAATTTGTTTTGCTGATGTGACCCTGAGGCCTGTGCCCCATCAGCTTGTGTGATGTGATAGTTTCATTTGTTATGAAACACAGCTGAAAGAGGATCTGTATTATTAAAGTCAGTAGTCAGTCAGGGTCACTCATGATGTAGGTGGTAGTGGAGGTGGGGGGTGGCGTGGGTGAGGAGGGGTAAATGAAGCACAGCCACCACACACTGCACCAGGCGCCTACTAGTACCAGACAACACACAAACACACACACATATCTATATCTATATAAATAAAAATATATATCTATATATATATATAGATATACACACACACACACACACGTGTGTATATAGATTATATATATAATTACAAATTGGTAATATTGTGAAATAGTAAATGAAATTGATTCACTCTACACACAGAGTAGAACTCGTGTTTCATTTTTTTACAGATGGTGTCAGACTCAGTCATGTGAGATGTTGTTGAAACCAAAACGTCAACATTCAGTCGGGCATCTTCACCATACACAGTAAAGGAGAGTACAGTTTAAAGAAACATAGAAAGAGCCAAGAGTAATGGAATCAGTCAACACCTGACCAGGACTCAGCTAAATACATGAACGTTATTGAAATATATGCACGGAAGTTGTACTTAATACATCAGATGATCTGTGGTGGCGCTCGCTAACACATATTTGTACTATAATCAAATTAGTCTGGGTTTTATGCAGTTTTTAATCATAGCCATTTACAGTCAATTTGAAGTGATTGTCTTCTGTGCTATACTGTTATTGTTACTGTTCACAGCAAATTGTTTACATTTTTTCATGACCTACTGAGACCGTTTAGAAAAAATATTAAATGCATGGGTCTGATGCATGTCATCTAGTTTATATGTATGTGCGAATTGCATTGCTGATGTGCAGCACTGTTTGTTCCATGAGATTCCAGCAAGATTTAAAACTGGCACTCACACTGAATGAATCTTACTTCTTCATTCACTCTTTCGAGGTCTTTGACCCTGCCGGGCTTGGTCTGACATCCCACATTGATTTGTCTAGCCTAGGTGGTCTGGACACAGCACACTGACAGGACCACTCCTGTCCTGTGATTGAGAGCACAGAGTGACATGCATGACACAATTTGTGGCAAACGGGATTCTTAACACAACAGTTGAGTCGTTAACAACTCTTTATTCATACACTTTTTTGTATCGATTCTCCGACTACTTTAGTATTATAGTGGCCATCTACAACACATAACGATGTATAACAAGGGAGCATCTGTTGTATTTTAATATCTAAATGGGTATGCTATCGTCCTGTTGGACATCATTTACTCTATGTAAGTAACATGCGGATGCGGGGATAACTGTGCAGTGGCAGTAGCAGCAGCAACAACCGCATTGTCGGTGGCACTGACCATCATCTCTTACTATCTATACTTTATTTTTGGATATGGCTGTATTTCTTTCAGTAGTTAGTCAGCAGATTTGTCATTTGTGCACTGTATCATGTGCTCTGGTCTCGAGTCTCGACAGTGCTTACTTGAATCTGTAAAATACTTGATTTGATTGATTGTTGTCTTAAGTTCTTCTCAGACAGTAGTCAGTCATTCCATTTCGGTCTCATTCTCACCTGACACTCTCTCAGTCTTGTTAACAGGACTGTGTTTTTATTTGAACACCCCTGCTTAAAGGAACAAACACAAGACACGGCAAGTTGCCATACCCAGGCTTGTTTTCTGATAACATAATAGGCTGAGTGGTCTATCTGTATTGAACATGTCACTAGATTTGGATTCACAGTAACAAAAAAAACAAACAAACAAAAAAAAATAATACTGTGCCTGCACCAGAGGCTCCTCAATGTCCGCATGGATGTGAATCTGGTCATGCTCCATCGTCAGACTCCTACGTCGTTTACAACTTTGTCACAGTCAGAAAGAATTAAAAAGAAGAAGCCTAAGAAGGGCAGCAGTACAAGCACTGCTGCATTCAGTAACAAAGATGAGCAATACGACAAAGTACAAAGGAAATGGGTATATTTAAACAACTGGGAGAACACTTGGCCTTGGCTTTTTAAGTCTAAGGAAGATGGCTTAATGTACTGCAGGTACTGTCTTAAATGTCCTAATCTTACAAAGTGTGGTAGACTTTCCAGTTCCTTTTTTGAGGGATGTGGTGTCTACAGAATAGAGTCCATGAAAAGTCATGCAACCAGTAGAGCCCATCTTGAATGTTGTAGTTACTATAGACATGCAGCAGTAACTGAATGCCTACGAGCAGTCAGCGACTCTGTATCCCCACCCCCTGCGTTCTCAAGTGCAATCCCATCTGTCTTGTCATCTGATTCACTAATTGTTAAAGCATTTACTTGAAGATCAGAAGCACAGAGAGAAAAACTAAAAATTATTTTTAATGTAGCTTACGAAACAGCCAAATTTGGAAAACCAATTTCAGACTACAAACTGGATTGCCAGTTACCTGTATCAACACAGATTTTCTGTAGTATCAACTACATTAATCATAAGAAAGGAAGAGAGTTCATTGAAACAATTGCTAAGGCGATTAAATCTGACTGGGCAAAAATGAGTGGAACACATTTCATTTCAGTTCTTGCTGACGAAGTACTGACATAACTACAATGGAGCAGGAAAATGTACTAATCCATTGTGTAGTTAATGGTAAACCAACTACTACACTTATTGACTTGGTCAGTCTTGAATATGCACATGCACAGGGTGTTCTCAGTGCAATTAAAAGGGCACTGCCATGTATAGGTCTTGAGTTAGCCAACCTGAGACCTGGATCACTGTCTGTGCAATCATCCAGTGAGCACAGCAACACCAACAGTGAAGTCGGGGAGGACGACAGTCAAGACCAAGTCATATCAAGTACTGAAGAATCCTGGGAACATGAAGCAACAGGGTATTCAATCAGGCTACACATGCTGCTGCGCATACATGCAATGTTGTAGACTTTCTACCACCACCACCGAATTATGTTACAGTGTCAGCACCATCTATGAATACAGCAGCAACAGTACTACCATATCTGGTTAACTGCAGCTTCCATGGTGCATCAGTTATGCAGGGTCATAAAGGTGGAGTAACTGGTTTACTGACCAAAAATATTTCCTTGGCTAATGTCAACACATTGCACTGCTCACAAATTGGAGCTAGTATCTTAAACATAGTGAAAGAAAACGTGGTTATTAAAGATTTAGAAGCTGCTGTAAAAGGTGTATTCAAATTTTATCAAAATTCTCCCAAACGTGAACGAGAAGTGTCAGCAATTGCTGAGGTCCTCAATTCCTCTCTTGCCCACATTTCAGACATCAGAGATGTGCGCTGAGTTTCTAGAACATCTAGAGCTCTTAATGCATTAAGACAAAACCTTTCTGTTATCACAATGCATTCAGAACAAGCTGCTGCATCAGGGGATGCAGCCATGTCACAACCTGCAAAGAACATCCTTTCCAAAATCACAAACCCACACATCCTCAAAACGATGTATATTATGATGGATGTATGGATGTATTTGAAATAATCAGTAAGTTGTCACAGTTTTTTCAGTATGAGGAGCTGCTGATAATCGAAGTTGCTCCAGAGCTGGAGAGTGTAATGCTGCAGCTAACAGCACTAAACCATGAGCCCGGTGAATACCTGATGGAATTTACGAAGGGCTACAAACCAGATCTCAAAGTGTTTAGAACAATACGAGGTCCTGAGATTAAACTGAAAGGACCATGTCCTCAGTTACAAGACCACCCAGACAAAAAGTTAAGAATTCTTGTACAGTCTTTCATAAAGTACACTGATATACGATTTGCTGAGTTCTTCCAGGAACCACTTAAAAATTTCACTACTGTATCTGACTACAAACTTTGGCAACCTCAAAGCGACAGAGTAGCTCTTGCAGAGCATGGCATCGAAGACTTAAAGATTATTTTAAATCACTTCCAGTCTCTTTTCTCAGAAGAAGAAATTAAATCTGAATTTTGCTCACTGAAAAGCTACCTAAACTCATTCCTTACAGCAGCTTAATTCAAGTTTATTTCCCCTGGCTAATCACTATCATCAAACTGGTGGAATTGATGATGTGCATAAGCAGCAGCACAGCTAAATGTGAAGGAGTCTTCTCAGTAATGAAGCTGATGAAAACCAGAATGAGAGCAGTACTTCAACAGTCACTTCAGTTGCAGGTGTTTGTGATGGTTCAGGGGCCAGAGTTCAAAGACTTTGACCCAACAAAGGCAATTGAGTTGTGATTATCTACTTCGCTTGGTTATAGACATCTGCATGGTCATCATACACCAGTGGTGCCAGCACATCATGCTTCGGCTTCATCTGAAAATACTTCAGAATCCTCCTCAGACATCATGGATTTGGAACAACATTTTGAAGACATGTCTCATACTCCAGAACCAATCACTGTAAGTGATGATGATGATAATGACGATTATCATGTGATGCAGTACACTGAAGAATAACTGCTACATTATCCTCTAGGCATCTGTGCTTGTGCTGCAGTTCAGTGTGCACAGATAATCAGTGTATAAATTGTCAATCAGCCTGCCTGATCAAAATTATTGATCAGTCAGATCATGATTGATTTCAGTAAACTTTGAAAAACTGTGTGTGTCAGCCAACACACAGCCACAGCCCACATCATGTCTCTGTACTGTCATTACAGACTGTCAGGTGCACATACACCAACCAGGGATGCTGAAGTCTTCTAGTAAGTCAAAGTCATCAAGATCAACACCAACACAGTAGAAGACCATTTCATTACTGACTCTGACCGAATATGCGGATTGTGACTTGACTAGCAAATTCCAATCTGTACTGTGTTGATGTGCTCCACAAAGCAAAGTAGTGAGGTGATTCAGTCAACAACACGCACACAGTCTTTATTTTGAGGAGGCTGGAACACATTCACCACTGTGCGTGACTTTTCTATGCTCAATTCATCATACCTGGTCAGTGTTTTTTTGGGAATGTGTCTGGTGTAATCAGCAGCTGAATAGTCTAGACCTATATGGCTATGCTGATTTCTATTATAAATTTAGTGCAGATTATGCTTAAATCCATAACCATCAAACCATGATGATGATGTGATGACTTGACTGGAGTCTGTAGCATCACGTGCTGTGACAGATTACTGGATAGTAAGATGTAGGGTAGATAAAACCACTCCATTGACTTGAACTTGTCCTCTGGCATCTGCACTTATGCATTACACTTTTTACACTGGAAGAAATTTATTTGTTTACACTTTACAAACCTAGTACTCATGGTTCACCACAATTAGAAATATGGTGGTAGGTACTTTTAATATTTATTAGCCGGGGTGGGGAGAGACAAGGCGGTACTTCTGGGATTGTGGTGGTGTGTTGGCTGGAAAGCATTTCTGTCTGAGCACTCCGACTGGCTCCGAAGTGAATTGCTCAATAAATAGTGGAAGCATAGTCTAGATAGTCTCCGGTTCATGGGAGGGTGCTAATTCCGTTAGATAGGCTAAGCTCCTGCCCCACTGGCACTATTGGAAACTTGCGTTGTGTCTTCTGTAGCCTGGGTCTGTCCCGCAAATTGCTCAAGATTATAAAACAAGTCTTTTTTTACTTTATTTCTAACTCTGAGAAAGATGTGTAAATCTGTGTACACTGTACAGAATAACGCCAGAAAATACACTGACGCAACCTACCTGTACTAGCAGCATAACATCTTCACCATTGAGTTGTTGTGACTAATTCTTCTGTTCTACTTGGGAAGGTTTTCAACATGGAGGGAAATACATGACTGCTCTCTGTGGTGCTCTCAGGTGATGGTGGTGATGTTAAGACGTTTGTGCAAGGCTGCCCTGCATTGCTGTTTAAGCTGGGCCACTCTTGTGCAAACCAAAAGAAACTCTTTGTGACAGCGTCATTGACAGTCATCACAGCTGTAGCACCCCTCACCCACATATTTTGATCTAACGGACCTGTATTGTACAACTGTGCTGTGCTTAAGCCTTAAAGACATTGAACGAGGACAACTTGCCTTTGAAAATGGCTGTCAAATTAATTGAAAGTTTTGTATTTAGTAAGCAATCACTTCATATCGCAAGTATTTTTTCTTCTGTGTTTGCTAATTTGAAGATTCGCAACCACCTGACAATAATGGGGTATCATGGGAGGACTAGAAGAACTACTCTTTTATTTGGGGGGAGGCCGGGGCAACAAAAACTTACTGCAGTTCCAAACTGTCCATACATCACCACCCTTTATGTCAGATGGTCGAAACATCTTCTAATTAGATTTACAAAAACATTGGGGAAAAAAATTCTTCAGATACAGGGAGTAAGAGACAGTTGACTGTATGTGAAATTAAATTTACTACTAATTGCAGGCAGTCAGTACACTACCTCAGCTTTACTGCTCAGTGCTCAATATCCAAATAAGTTGCAAAAATCAAGCAGAGTCAAATGACACTTACACTGCAGTAAATCTCTATATGTAACATACACATACCCCATCTGTATATTCTCAATTCAACCCACCGTCCTAACTGACTGTGTGTACTGCCAGGAATTATTCTAATGTAGTCTACTAGCTCACTTGCCCAAAATCTTCAGATGTCACCTCTACTCTTTAGTCTTTGTTTTGATGTGTAAATAATTGATAGAGATTGGCATATATTCAAAAAAAAAGTGTGATGATACCATGGGATGGACTGGGCATCAACATCACTAACAAAAAAATTATTTGTCTCAAGGCAAGGGTCAGTTCAATTCATACGACAACTTTTGAATATACTTGTCTTAAGCACTTCCCGGCAGTACACACTGGTCCTGGTCTCCTGGACCATGAGGACAAATGAAGGTACTTTATAAAATGATTGTATTTATGTATATGGTTGTCTCATGAGTTTCAAAAATGATGAGACTCATCTTGAATGATGTCATAATGTTTTATGCTTTGATAGTTTGGCACAGTATTTTAAAGTTTGAATCTTCTAGTACTTCTACATCCTTTTACTATAAAGGAAGTGTGTCAGACAGGGCTTGTTTTAACACTAACAATACAAATGCATTGTCATAGGCTCAGCCTGAGGTCATGGCTTGTTTTTACATCATTATATAAATGTTAAAGCTATATAGCTTTTGGTACTAATTGTCAACAAAAAACACAAAATAACACTTTTTGCTACTAGATATAATGTTCAACAGTTGCTTTGTTGTAATATTTACTAGTCTCTCAGGGTATTCACAATTCAGGATAATCCAGAACCAAATGGTTTGATACAGTTTATTGTACAGAGAGATGTAACTAAACAAAAAATATGCTTCATATAAGTCAAGACACAGACATTGCTGTACATCGAGACTTTGCTGCCACTGCCAAACCTAGACAAGCATCATGATAACTCAACTGTAATTTGGCAATAAAAGCTGTTTAAATAATGTCATGACTGTACTGATCTGTTTAAAATAATATTTTCTGTAATCTGCATTGAACATCCTCATCTTCATATGTTTTTTCATTGAACATTGAAGAATGATGCTGTCATTGTTGACTGACTGTGCTAATATCAAGGCTGATATTCTCATCTGTCACTGTCTGAACTGAAAAAAAAAGAAAAAAGAAAAATAATGAATGCTCAACTAAGGCCCTGTACACATCAGGCCACTTAAAACGTTTTAAGGTGCTTAAAAAGTTTTAAGTCATGCAAACACGGCGCCCGTCCGCATTTAAGCACGGTTTCAAAGCGTGTTAAGAAACCGTGCTTAAACCCTGCTGCGAGCTAGTCTCAAGTCCGTTTTCAAAACCGTTTTACAGGAGGAAAGCGTGTTACCTTGTGGTGCGGACGGGTGTGAGGTTCTAACTCTATACCTGTGCCGTGCTGAGAGCTTCGGTCCTCCAGTGGTTCCTGGCAAGCAATCCCATAGTGCAGCTGCAGTGAGGCTGTACAGCGTTGCCATCCAACAGAATGCTCAGCGCGGGAAATTAAAGTGCTCGTGGAGGTTGACAGACGAATTGTCTGCATCATTTACCAGTATTTACTACAGTAAAGCAGACACACTCAGCCTGTGTGGTGAATACATATTCAATAGTTAATTAGTGGTAGTGCTTCCCTGCATAGTGCCCTTCCAGGAGATTATATCGTGACTGTGGTAGAATGACTGATCGTTCTGCAAGCTGGACAGATGAGGCCACTAAACTCCTAATTGAGTACTGGTCCCAGGAGTGGGTTCAGGAGGAGTTGGCCAGCTATCGCAGAAACACCAAGATTTATCAGAAAATAGCAGACTTCCTATTAGGGAAAGGCACAGAAAGGTCTGCAAAGCAATGCAGGGAAAAGATAAAGCAGCTTAAAGTGAGATACCATAAAGTGAAAGACAACAACAAGCGATCTGGTGGCAAGAGGATCACCTGCCCATTTTTTGATGAACTGGACAGAATTCTTGGTACTCAACCAACCTCAAACCCTGGATTTGTCCTTGAGGGAGCGTCTGTTGAGCCACCATGTCCACCTATTGAAGAAGAGTACCCAGATCCAGAACCCCTGCAGTCAGGTACATGTAATGTGATGTCACACACGTTACCCATTATTCGTCAGCACTGTAGTCCCTCCACCCACATCCTGCAGTCACAGACGTGTTTGTGAAATGTAGCGTCCCTGTGGTTGATTCAGCAAACATGATGCTGTGCATTGCTTTGTCTGCACAAAGTATTCTCCATACCTGTGCATACTGCCTTTAATGGCATAATGACATAAGATATATTGCCGCTGTGTCTGGTGAGAGTGGTGCTTGGGAGGGGAGTGCACAGAAAGCATCTCCACATGGAACTGCATCGCCTGGCACTTACCATACAGCTGTCATCAGACATATTAACATTACCAAATGTGATTTGTTTTGTAGACCATGAGGGTTGCCAGGACTCATCAGTGGAAGAGTCTTCTACTACCATCCATGACCCATGTGATGATACTCTAGATGCATTAGAAGAAGAAGAACCGGGATCCAGCCATGCAGCACCACCATCATCTGTGTCATCTGGGAAGAGAACCTGCAGCACTGAGCCTCTTTTCAATCTACGGAAGAAAAAGAGACTGACAAAAATGCATGAGATAGTTGAGTCCGTGTTTGAACCAACACGTAAAATGTTGATTGAGCAGCACAATCAGCTGTTGCAACAAGAGAGAGAAAGGGCTAGGGAAGATAGAGAGATGGAGGAACGCTAAGAACATAGGAGATGGAACATACTGCATCATTGTTCCATAGCATTATGGCAATGTTTGCACCTTTGGTTGCACAGTGACCAATGCAGATGCAAGTTGCAGCTGCCGCGGTCCATGCCAACGCCATGCAGTCACCATCCCCTTTCACTGTAATGACCTCGGGAAACACTTCTGCTGCCCATCCTTTTAACAGTAGAGGGGTATTGTATCAGCAACCGAATGTCATGCAGGACAGTCAACCTGTCAACAATAACATGACTCTCACTCATGAAAATGTTGGTTATGTATCCCGTTCTGTTTCCCAACATACTGCTACTGATGAAAGTAGACCAAACAGTACTCATGTGCAGTCATACAGCGAACAACTGAATTCTGATGATTTCACATGGACAAGTCTGTGACATCTTAGCTGTTGCTGAAACAATACCCCTGTACTGTTAAAAGGATGGGCAGCAGAAGCGGTTATGTTGCATAAAACAGCAAAGACGGTGTGTGCAACTGTTTGTTATTGCCAATAAACACGTCTTACACTTGTTAAGATGAAATTCATCAATATTTGTTTGTGCTACTGTTGTCAAAGGCACAGTTATGATCAGTACAGCAGTTCAGAATTTAATAAACAGTTTAAAGATAGAAAACCTGCAACTTTAATGCTGTCACATAACATCCAAACTGCTACGAATTGTTACAAATCAATTTCATAATATAAAAATGTTCACTATTGTTGAAATAATTAAATGTTACATACAGAAATGTATGTTCGGTACTGCTGTTTCTTTGTGTTGTTACCGCCATGTTTTTAATTGAACAGTACATTAAATAACATTTTTTAAAATGTAAACAGTTCATAACAGGTTTTTAATCTGTTACTTGCAGAAATACAACCTCTCACTGAATTACTGTTGTTCCCTTTCATGGGACAACAGCATTTCGTATAGAACAGTAACAATGTTTGTTTGCCAATAAAAAAGTCAATATTTTTAACGATACAAACTGCTTCGTACTTTGTACTGCATATTTATCAGAACTGCATTAAGAACATATATTACAAATATTGTTTGTGTGACAACACCAGCAAGGTTACTACTGGTGCACTGCGCTTATTAACTTGCTGCATTTACTGTAGTGTGACTAAACACGACACTATCCACCTCAGCAATATGTTACTGCACATGTGGCATTGTAACAAAATAAGCACACAGGGCATCACGGAGCAAGGTTGCCTGTCTTGTTTGAGATGCAACTGTTGCATCATATGCCTGACGATGTTCAATGTCGGGTTGAGGAACAACACCACCATCTGTGTCAGCCAACCACCCAGAGTCGAACAACTCCCCCTTACTCTCACATATATTGTGCAGCACGCAGCAATAATGTATGGAATGTTCTCCAGGCTGAACTCGCTTCTTTTTAGCAGACAACGCCATCTGCCTTTTAGTCTTCCAAAGGCGCATTCAACAACCATACGTGTCTTACTCAGCCTGTAATTAAAGTTCCTCTTATCGGGTCTGTATAATCAGCATATGGCTTCATAAGCCATGGTAGGAGGGATATGCAGGATCGCCCAGAATCAAAGCAGGCACCATCACACCATTTATTTCCGATCACTGTTTGGAAAAGATCCCCACGTTGCCCTCTACAATACAGGTCGCTGTTTTAAGTACTCTAGCATCATTAACTTTACCAGGCCAACCAACATTTATGTCAATGAATCTGTACGGTAATCAACAACCTTGCATCACCACAGAATAGTAGCACTTCCGGTTGTAGTATTCTGTTGCATTACCAGGTGGGCATAAAATGGGAAAATGAGTGCCATCAACAGCACCGATGCATTGGGGAAAACCCCATTCTTTATCAAAACCTGCCATTATTTCATCTAGGTTTTGAATGACGATCACTTTGGGTAGGAGGACTTGCACAATGGCACGACACACTTCATTTATGATCTCACCCACGGTGGAGCGTCCAACCCCGAACAGATGTCCAAGTGTACGGTACTCAACATTTGTTGCTAGCCGCCACAGGGTGATCCCAACACGCTTACTAACTGACACTGCTTGACTAAATCTTGTATTGCTACGTGCAATGTAAGGTGACAGCTCATCACAAAGCAATGTGAATGTCCCTTTACTGAGACGGAAGTTAGATATCCACTGCTCATCATCCCAGTGGGTCAAAACAACATCACTGCACCAAGATGAGGAACGATCCACACACCATACACGCCTATGTACGGAATTCGAGACATACCCAGCAGTCAGAATACTCTGCAAGACAGCTAGAGATTTTATAATGTGCCGCTGTCTCATTCTGGAACGTGCTGTGCTAAGCAATGATCTCTGCCTCATCTCAGAAGTTCTCCTCTTCAGAGCAAGTACTGACAGAGCCTGATGAGCTGCCAGCAAGCATAAAATCAGAGTATACATGTCCCCACTGCAGAACTCCATGTCTAAACAACTGATCACCAAGGTGATACTTGATGTGGATCATGTGACAGGGTGAACTGCTTGCTGGGACAGGCTGTCATAATTTAACATTCAGCAGGTTTTGGACAATTACAACGCTGTAGCACAAATTACCACCCACTACTGATGCACTAATGAGCAAACACACACTGCAGTTACAAACACTTCCTGAACAGCAATTCGCGTTGTTTGCTTACAATATTGCCGAAATGCAGGCTGGGAGTAACAAGATACATCCTGGGTTGAATGCCACAACATAAGCGTGCTACAGGTCGGGCTGGATTAACGAGTTTGAAAACGTTACTCGCTGCTGATGCGGACGGGAGTCACCTGTGTTACAACAGAGTTCAAACTCGGTTAAAAATAATGTGGACGGGCTGCTGTGGTGAGTTTTAAAATGTTTTGAAACCGTTATTTAAAATGGTACAAATCTTCACTTGTAATGTGTACAAGGCCTAAAAAACATCTGCATCTCTCAATTCTGTAATGTTTACACTAAGTACTGACAATTTGCATTTCAGACCAACTGAAATAAATAACATGCTAGGTTACAATGATTTTGTGTTTATATTACACAACATACTATAGATGAAGATAACTTATACTAGTCTGAGAGACTCAGTCTGCGCTAGATAACACATAACTAGCTTTCCTTATCCAGCTTATACTTTGCTAAGCAGCTTATTCCTGAATACTTCAAGCAGCCAGCCAAGCCCAGCACACTTCCTTCAGCACTTTCTACGCGAGCCACTGCAGACTGTGATGCAGATTACATACATACAAGCAAGGTAAGAACAAAATTCACCTTTTTTGGGTCATTAGTGGTTGTAACTTTTTTTTTTACAGTACAGTATCTTTCGCGGTAGGGCAAGTCATTTTTACGACGTTACTTGCAAGTGTTTAAAAATTTGATTTGCACACCCCTACACTAGGTCCAGGATTTTATTTCCCAGACTCCGAGTATGTGCACAAATGGCCTTCCAAATTCTGCCACCACCCTGCTTGTCAACCCCTTCCCTTCTCTTACCCTATCTGCCTCCATTACCATCCCTCGTCATTTCTATCGTTTTATTCTTCTTGTTATCAGGCACTCTTGGGGATGCCAACCCTGAGGGTTCTCCCTACTGACTACTTCAATTTGTTGGGGGCGGGGGGGCAGTTTTTGTCTCCCTGCCTCCTTCCGCCATCCCACTTGGCTAGTTTAAATCCTCGCCAATGTAACATTTAAACCATTCACGGAGGACTGTGGTTTCTCTCTCTGATGGATGCAGGCCATCTCCCCTGTATAGGCCTTTATCCCTCCAGGTGGGATCCCAGTTCCCAATGTAACAGAGTCCCTCCCCTCTGCACTACTCCTTCAACCGCTGGTTGAAGCTCCTAGTTTGGAGTATCCTATCCACACCCCCTCCCCCCGTCATAGACAGGCAGTACCTCAGAAAAGGCCACCGAGCATGCTACCTGCCCAAGACTCCTCTCCAACTCCCTGAACAACTTCTGCACCATCTTAACCTAATCCCTAGGCAGGTCATTAGTCCCTAGATGGACAATGACATCCAGCTCTCCCTCCTGCGTTCTCTGTCTCTCTCTCTCTGTCTGTCTCTGTCCGCCTCTCTCTCTCTCTCTCTGTCCCGTCTCCTCCCTCTGTCTCTCTCTCTGTCTCTCTCTCTCTCTCCATCTCTTCCGTCTCTTTTCTCCATCTCTCTCCGTCCTTCTCTTTCTCTCCATCTCTCTCCATCCTTCTCTCTCCATCCGTCTCTCTTCCCCCGCCCAGTCTAATCCCCTAGCAATACAGTTCCCCACCAGGAGTTGCTTCCTCCTCCTCTGGGGTCCTCTGCCACCCTCCCTGGGGACTCCACATCCTCTTTGGTCACTACTATTAGTGCCCTGATGGGACAATCCTGCTCCACCAGAGTGGCATAGGAATTGTGCAGTGGTACTGTTTATTTTATATTATACATTTTTATGCTATTCTAAGTTGAGAACAAAGAAAATAAACACACAGATCTTAGGCTCAGTCTTAACCACTGAAAACATGTAGGTCTCAATATGTGCATAGCCTGGTTAAATGTACATTTTTTTCTGTACAAAAGGGGTGTGCATTTAAGAGGGCTGCACTGTATTTAGTTTGTTTTGAATGACCCGCCTGTGATTGCTGAGCCAATCCGCATTTTGCTTTATGAAGATGTTGCTGTTTTATTTGAAAGCAGTAAGGATGCAACATCTGTTAATGAGAAACTTCAATGTGGATCTGATGATGTTCAGATGTTTCAAAGTAGGAAATTATGTCTGAATGTGAACAAAACCAAATGCATGCAGATTTACAGCAAGAAATATAACCCTACTGATTTACCACTACAAACTAGGGCAAATAATTATACTTTGTTAGAACACGTTGACACCTGTCATCTTGTTGCAATACTTGATGACAATTTGTCTTACTCGTCACCTATAGATAACCTTGTAAAGACGATAAACACAAAATTTGAGGTTCTCTATTGTAACCTATCAAATCTGAAGCACAGAAGTAGGTCATTCTATCTTTTATAATCCCCAGTATTGTGTATGGGCTTGCACTTTATTTTTCTGCTGACAAGGCTACACTGTCTAGGGTTCAGATGATGCTGATGTAACCCCCTACCAATTTGTGGGCTTACCTGCAGCAACAGTTCTGCTCTCTCCTTCGGAGCGTCTCCAGGAAAGCCTGCATTTTTTTTTTTTGATAGCCCCAAGTCCCTTTCTGTGCCCATGTAGCCTGTCAATCAACCCCAGTGTAGATTCAGCCTCTGGGGCTCCAAATGTTTGGACCACAGTCACTCATGCTACCAATGCATTCTGGTGTGGCGAGGATCGCGTAGGCGCTGTGATGCCTTTGATCTTGTGACCGCTCACCTTGTCATACTAAAAGTTAGAAGAAAGAGCTAGTAGGCCGAGGCCCATAATGCTCTTACGCTAGGCCATAGAGCAGAATGATAAGTCATACCCAGACATAATTAGCGTGTCGAGGCGATGTTTAAAAATCTCTTTAGTATTACTTGTTACTACATCAGATGGTAGTCTATTCCAAGGCCCAATAGTTCTTACAGAAAAGAAAAACTTACGATTATTATGTTTTAAAAATTTACCAGTTAACTGGAGGAAATGACCTGTAGTATTATGTATTGATGGCTTAAAAGAAAATCCTAACTCAGTCATGATATAGGGGTCATGAATAATGTCATATAGGAGGACAAGGTCACCTCCAATGCGTCTGGTAGTAAGAGGCATAAGTTTTAATGTATCCAACCTACACTCATAAGATGAGGATTCGAGACCAGATTTTTTTTTTTTAGTGTATTTTCGCTGAACCCTTTCAAGAGAGTAACTATCTGATTTTTTTTTTTTTTTAAAAGGACACCACAACTGTGAAGCATATTCAAGATGGGGACGGACACAGGACCGGAATAGGGGTAACAACACCTCCTGGTCTCGAGATCTGATATTATGCAAAATAGACCAAATAATTTTATTAGATGTACTAATAACCGAATGCATATGCTTGGAATATGTTAAATTGTCTGAAATAGTTATACCCAAATCCTTCTTATCAATAGTGGCACACAATGGTAAATCATCCAGAATATCCTGGAAGGTTATATTATTGGATCCCAAATGCATTACTTTGCATTTTGTAGAGTTTAACTTCATGTCCAATTTGTTAACCCAGGTACTAACAATATCAAGGTCTTGCTGAATACAAGATATTTGGCCTAAATTAGAACATGGTCCTCCAATCTTCACATCATCTGCATATTTAATTGTAAAAGAAAGGCAGGAATTAGTTAAATCAGATATGAAAGCCTGAAAGAGACAGAGGCAGAGAACCGAACCTTGTGGAACACCACTTAAAACTTTACCAGAGTTAGAAAATGCCCCATTAATCATCACCTTTTGAGTTCTATTAGAAAGCCAATTATGAATCCATATAATTATAGGACTATTAATATCAAGACCTGTGAGTTTTTGAATTAGAGCCCAGTGTGGCATAGTGTCAAAAGCTTTACTGAAATCAATAAAGACAATGTCACAGGCTAACCTGTTATCCAAACAAGAACTAAAATGTTCACAAAAACAAAGCAATTTGTCAGACAGCTTCTACCCTTCTTGAAGTTGTGTTGTTCTAAATCAGATGCATCAATAATAGGGACAATAATATCCTTAAGTAGACTTTCTAACACGTTACATATGGATGAGGTCAAACTAATTGGTCGATAGTTTTCCCATAGATGTTTGGAACCCTTCTTATGTATAGGCACCACAAAAGCCTCTTTCCATTCACTAGGGATATAATTATATTGTAAAAAAAGACCAATAAAAGTTTGAGTGGAAAGGCAATATGTTCAGACAATAGGTAAAGTAAATACCCTGCTATATTGTCTGGGCCTGAACAAAATTTACCTTTTAGTAAGTAGTTTTTTTAAGAATTGACTCAACTGAGAATGTAATTAAAGGAACTGATGGTGAAATCATAGGTTCAGGAGATTGAACTTCTGATACAGAAACAACTTTGCAGAATTCAATATTAAATACATCAGTCATAGCTTTAGGCTCATAAATAAGTATATTATCCGTTGTAAGAGGCCCCACCATACTTGGACTTTTCCTGAGGGAGCTTATATAAGAGTAAAATTTTTGGAATTTGACTTACTAGCTGTTGTTGCCAGTTTCATTTCCCATCTAGATTTGGCCCTACGGATAACTAATTTACACTTCCTACTTGATTTGAAATAGGAATCCCAATTAGAAGTTGTCCTATTTTTAAGGTATTTATGATGCTTTTTATTTTTTATATTAAACGTTTGATGTTTTTATTTATCCATCTAGGAGTCTGTTTCCCATTAGAATTCTTATTTTTTGATGGAATATAAGTATCACGAAGAGTCAAAATAAGTGATTTGAAAAGAAACCAACTTTGATATAAGGACTGGTTATCAAAAAAGGATAACCAGTTTATTTTGTCAAGGTATAGATTGATACAGGTATACAATTGAAGAATTAGTATTAAAGACAATATGGCTCTGTAAATTAAATAAAATAGAGTTGTGATCACTGTTGCCAATTGGTGATGAAATATGCACATCCCTAATATCTAAAGCGGTACTACTCAAGACAAGATCTAATATATTACCTCGGGTGGCAGAAGTTATCCATTGCTGTAAATCCAATTCTGAACAAGTGGACAACAATTTATTACTAATACAGCTAGATGTTGTGAATGACTGCCAATTTATATCTGGAAGATTGAAACCCCCTGTAATAACAACATAACCCATTTGAGTAGCTATCGCAAATTCGGAAAGAATGGCGTCCATAATTAAACTAGATGAATTTGGGGGAAGATAACATGTCCCAAGGATAATAAAATCCTGTTTTGATAGAAAAAATTTTAAGCCAAAGACTCTCAGTCAGGAGATTATCAATTTTTATAGAACCAGAAATAATGACCGAGTTAATTTTATTATTAATAAATGAAGCAACACCTCCACCCTTCCTTTCACTTCGATTCAAATAATAAGAGATATATCCAAGGAGTTGCTTGATCCAATGCGAGTTATAATCACACCAGGTTTCACAAACTGTAATGTCAAAATCCTTATTCGAATTCACAGTTTGTAACTCATCAAATTTGTGTGTCAAACGACTCGTGTTAAAACTAAGAAACTGTAATTGTTTACTGGATAGTTTATAAGAATGAGACGAAGAGGTGTGTACTTTAGCATCTCCCCCCCATTATTTAATTTAAATTCATACTGATTGTAGATAGGAATTGTTGACTCAGCAATGCATTCCCTTGTTTGTTAAGATGCAGGCCGTCAGGACAATAAAGCTCAGGTCTATCAGAAAAATCTTCTCAATGGGTCATGCACTGAATATTCTGTCGTAAACACCATTGCCTAAGCCAGTTGTTGTTAATTTTAATTTTATGATTCAGAAACTGGGAGTACCGTGGGATGGGTAGAATCTCTGAAAAAATAATATCACACCTGAGGTCAATCATTTTATTAGTCATGGAAACTACAGGCTAATTTAATATTCTGAACAGAGTCCCTGTAAATGTTGTTGGCTCCAACATGGATAATACACAGTGGATTTATGTCTTGAGAGCTGATAATATTATCCCTTTTTGAACAGTAGTTCGAGTGTATTCAGGAGAACTACCATCCCTCTTCCTGCTTCCTGAAAAACGTTAGCAGGGCTCAGACAGTCACTCGCTAGGTGCACAAACACAAAACACAGAACGAAATTACAATGTTTTTAAAATAACTCGTAGATTTGAAATGGAGAGCCTGCAGAGAGATACACACACAGCTCAGGCTATAAAATTAGTGGCAGCTTGTTAAAAAGAGCTAGGTGGTCCCGGTGTCCCAACCTGATCAGTGGGACCCAGTGACCACAGGGAGGGCCATGACAGCCAGCTTTGCTAAATATTTAAAGAGATCCACGAGGTGTCTAAGATCGGGGCTCAGGACTATTAATGAGCCAGGGCCCCGATCTATATATATTAATGAGGGTCTGTTCTGCCCTCAGGGAAGTTGTGTTCCCGGCAACTGCCGACAAAGAAATGTGCAAATAAATAATTGTAACTGCTGTATATGTTTGGGGACAAATGCACATAAGGGGGAAAAGTGTTCAAATAAATGAATACAGTACTTCAGCCTGGCTGCACCAGACAAATGTTAGAACTCTGAGAAACAGCCTGTCTGCAGCTGCAAGGCATTCTTAAATAATGGCAGGAGCAGCGACAGGCTTGGGACTGGAAAAATGTTTAATCTGTGCAGCTACAGCAAGTATACATCCAGGGCTATTGAACTGTGGGGCATTCTGGCAAATATTCAACTTATTCTGGCTGCACCAGGGCTTTGTTTTAGACTGTATCTGATCCACTTAAGGGATTCTGTGTTCAGTAGCAATTTTCAAGCAGCCACAGCCAATTGGAAAGCTAGGATTTTAAAAGCCAGGACTTGTGGGACATTTACCAAAGCTCATGGACTTCCAAGTGCTCATGGGGGACAGCAGGGACCTAATTTCAGGCGTCAAAACAGTAAACCAACTGAGCATTGCTTGAGGTTCATGCATAATTCATTTTCTTGATTGGCCTCCGACTGGCTGGAGGGCTTGTCAATCACCCAATAGCTTCAGCCAATAAGGAGCCTCAGAAGAGCCCCATAAAAGACTGTTTTTCAGCAATTTTCCAGATTTGAGCTGGAACCCCCACACAAGGACGGAGGCTCAGGCCCCCAGCCATGCAACTGGGCCCGGTGATCTAGTTAATCCTCTACATCCAGGAGGAGCCGTTTGCCTTATTTAGCAGTAAAAGTTAAAGTAATTTAGTTTATGCCAGATCTGCTAGCCTGAGGGTTGCCAAAATGTCCCCCAGGTGCTAGCCCTCCCTTCCACACTGGGGAAAGACATGGACCTGCAACTTGATGACATCAAGCCAGATGTGACAGAGCTGATCGTACCTCAGTTGTGAAAGGACTGAAGATTTCAGGAACCTTGATTGTGGAGATTCTACTGCGAGGAGCCTGAGTTAGTACTCTAGTACCCCTGATGCAAGAATGAAAGAGTAACTGCTTAACTGGGGCTGCCAATTATTCTTCGTCTGATCTGCATCCTGCTGCGCCTAACCTTAGCCCAGCAAGGGTGGACCCTTTCTGGAAACCTTGCTATTTGTGACTGTTCTGCTGGTCTGCACCTTGCATCTGCTACGCCTGCCTTGCCCAGCTCAGGGGGATCTAGCTGTTCTGGGGGACCCAAGTGAGCCCAGAGAATAGCATAGATGTGCTGATATGTGATGTCTGCTATGGAGCCTACAGGACTGGAAGAGAAGCACTCAGTACAGGGGATCACCCTGACTGCCTGGGAGGTCCAGAATTTTCTAATCTTACCGGTCAAGATGTCCAGTGGAGCAGTAATCAACAGCCAATTGCCACAAATAGGATGGAGACCCCAACTCTACTGAATTTGACTAATGTATCCTGGAAATGACTGTTTCTATGGAAATGGACCAGGGTAGCCATCCTGGCCCCTGGCTGAAGGCACTATTCCCTTCACTGAATGCACCAGATGTGTCTGAAATGTAAATGTACTGAATTTACCAGAACATATAAATGTGATGCGTGTTCAGGAATACTACTTGATTTCCAAACCAACGTAACCGGCTGGTTGCATCTAGTCAAAGTTTCAACTGCAACATGCCGGGCAATCCCTGCTCACCCCAAAGAGACTGAATAGTTCAAAAGTTTAATGTTGGGAGATCTAACTGGAAATTTTTAAATCAAGCTGTCCAACGTATGGCTGCAACTTCCACCAGGCCTGCGACATGCAAGAACTTTAAAGTACTGGGTACCCAGGGTAAAATGTGTGGGATTGCAGGGTCTCGTACTAACGCTTGGGTAACTGGTACTAGTTGTGGGTAAAATACTATGTTCCATCTGATTATAAGCAGCTTAGATAGCCAGGGCTCTGGGTATCAATGTTGGTATAATGAGATTGCTTTTTCCCCCCCGATTTGAAACCAGGTATTCACCCAGCTGGAGGGTTTCCACCAGCACAAACAAAACCCCTGCAGTCCATGTCTCTACCACTGAGTCATCTGAACTGTACAGTTTTCTCCTCTCTTCTCCTGCCTTCAGCTACTGCCCCCCCCCCCATTCGTGGCCCTTAGGACCCAGACCCTGCCATGACAAACATTGCCCTTAGTAACATTCCCATGTTTACCCTGCTATTTTGCATTATCAGCTCAGCTAATACACCACCAGCCCAGCTATTCTAGATGTCTGGTGTGTCCACTCCCCTATTACCACCAAGTGGAACATGCCCCACTCCCCACCCTCAAGTGGGTACCACCACCTCCCTCCAACCTTTCCAGCTTTGCCTCCCTGACACATGCACACCACCCCCCAATGTCCCCTCTTGCTACTCGAGGCTCTAGCCCCTCATCACCTTGGACTCAACTTTGCCATGTCATTCCTCTTATTCGGGACCTACCCATTCCTGTCCTCGACCCCCACTCCACCAGACATGGACACTGAACAAGAGTCCCTACAAAATACTCTTGCTCACAGCCCGGCTAGCACTTCTACTCCTTCTCCTACTCTCTGGGAATATACACCCTAACCCTGGCCCCTTTCATTCCACCACCACTAAAACCACAGCTGATGAGCGTACTGCATCCATCAACATCTGCAGTCTGCTAAAAAAAAATCTGAATCTGCAGGGCTGGGTAGCCCAGCAACCACCTGACATCATCTCTGTAGTTGAAACATGGCTCAACAAAAGCACCCCAGATTTGGCAGTCTCACTAACAGGGTACACGATTTACGAAAGGATAGACAGGGTAAACCGGGGCTGTGCCATCTACCTCTGCGACTCCCTGCAAGGGCAAGTCCTCCCAACCTCAGTCATGGAACGTGGTGCACAAGCCCTCTCAAAGAAAGCAACTGCCACCACTGCAAGGGTGCAATTATTCATCTCCTCGGTGTAGACTCTGCCCCTGGAACCAAAAGGTTGCCTTCCAGTCAGTCACTGACTACCTCTCCCAACTACCTGACAAGGCTGAAATAATCGCTCTATGTGATTTCAATGTTTAACTGGTCCACTGACACTACTGCACCCCTAAAAGATGCAATAGCAGCTATTGATCTCACTCAAGTAGCACCCACGGCTACCCGCCACAACCCGGGAACTGGCACCTCAACCCTCCTTGACCTTATACTTACCAATTGCCCTAACAAATTCATGAAAGTTGGTGTATTAACTCATTGAGTGACCACTCACCTGTCCTTTGTCACTGGACCTACACTGCTAAAAAAGCCCCACCCAAAATTATACTCCAACAGTGTCTCAAACCTGGTAAACTGAGGCATCTCAAACAATACCTATCTGACTGGGACTGGTCCCCCATAGCCGCTGCTCTGGATATAGACTCTGCATTGGAGCATTTTATCCATTCTTTCAATACTGCCTTTGACCTCTTTGCCCCTCTTAGAGAATATGTCAAAGGCGCTGACACCCCCCTGGATCTCACAATCACTGCTAGATCAAATGCAGGATAGGGGATACTCTCTGGCATATGGCCTTGGAGACGGGATTACCAGCTGATAGGCAGAGTTACTAGGCGGCCAGGAATAAATGCACCTAGAATATCCGCAAGGCTAAGGATGCATACTATCGGACTACCCTCACCTCCTCCTGGGGTTCAGGGTGCAAGTTCTGGGATAACCTAAAAGAGCTTAATTGTAAAACAGTAACGGCCCCGGCCTCTCAAATGAGCGTAAATGGGTGTGTCACAACTGATCCCGAGCTCATAGCCAACACAATGAACTCCTCGTTTTCAGATCTCAGCTCTGTGCTCCCATCCAATTTCTTTGCCCCAGCCCCCATCAAAGTACCCCCCTTTAGTTTCAGGCCATCTCCCAACGTGAGGCTGCCCTGTTCCTTCAAAAAGCGATAAGGCAAGGCAAAATTTATTTAAAAAAGACGCCCAATCCTTGGGGGCTCTGGGTGCTGTACAAATTTTTAAGAGTTTTAAAAACACGTAAAATTTAAACACAAAATTGTATACAAATTAAATAAATAAATCTATTACAATCACAGTCTTTGCTGTATATAGTAATCTAAATATCAAAAGCTTGGGAAAAAGAAAAGTCTTCAAAACGGGCCTTAAAAATATCCACTGTGGGGGCTTCCCTGACCAAAGTTGGCAAAGAATTCCACAGAACGGGAGCCACAACACTAAAGGCTCTATCACCAGCTGATTTTAGCCTCGTTCTGGGAATGGTCAGGAAGCCACCACTAGAAGATCGAAGAGGGCGGGTGGTGAGAGTAGGTAACAGAAGGTCTGACAGGTAACCAGGGCCCTGCCTGTGTAGGGTCTTATAGGTGAGAAGACCCACCTTAAAGAGGACTCTCCACCTGACTGGCAGCCAGTGCAATTCACATAAAACCGGTGTAATATGACAAAAATTTTGCTGCCCAGTCAACAACTGGGCAGCTGCGTTTTGCACCAGCTGCAGCCTGCGGAGAGAGCCTCCTGTGACCCCGAGATAGAGCGCGTTACAGTAGTCAAGCCTAGATGTGACTAAGGCATGTATCAAGGTAGGGAGGTCCAGAGGCAGAACAAGGGGCTTAATTCTGGCAATGTTTCTGAGATGGAAAAAACAGGTACGAACCGTGGAGGATATTTGAACCTCCATGGTTAAGTTCCTGTCCAGAATCACTCACAGATTTCACACCCAAGAGGAGGCCTTCAATGACGCAGCTCCAAGGACAAGCCCAGTCTCTGACTAAGCAACTCTACATTTAGCAACGATTCCCTGGACCTTAAATTACTGAGGTTAACTTTTGATGAGGTACTGTACCCGCTCACAGCTCTTCTGAACTGCTCCCAATCCTAAGGTCGATTCCCAGCTAAGTGGAAAACTGCCCTCATCCCACCTATTCATAAAAGTGGCAACTGCATCATACCAGGGAACTACTGCCCCATATCAATACTCCCACCACTTTTAAATGCCCTAGAAAAAAAAAAATAATAATTAATTTGCCACCCAACTCTCAGACCACCTTATCAAATACAACCCACTATGTCATGAACAACATGGCTTCCGCAAGAGTCACAATACCACCACTGCTCTTTTGGAATTTACTAATGCATTACACACATCACTAGATGCTGGACATATGGCGGGGGCTGTATTTGTAGACCTGTCAAAAGCTTTTGACACTCTTCACTCACTGCTGCTATCCTCTCTTACCCAACTTGGTCCATCACGAGACACCCTCGGGTGGTTCAATGATCATCTTTCTGGCAGATCTCAACAGGTACGAATAACAAACTCCCTGTCCTCTCCCCTCTCAGCCTCATCAGGGGTCCCATAGGAATCGATTCTTGGACCCCTCCTATTTAGCTCATTTCTCAACTCCCTTTTGAATGCGTGCGCTGGAAAACTCCTATTATATGCCGATGATGCGGTACTGTTCTACACCCACCCTGACCCTGCCACACTCCAGCTGACCCTTCAAAAATCCTTCACAGAGGCAGAGTCATGATTCACTGATCATAGACTAGTACTACACTATAAAAAAAAAAGCAAGTCTATGCTGCTCGTTCATGCCCAGAATAAGCACAGTGGACACCCCCTGCTCATAAAAAACGCCCATAATGAAACTCTGGAGCAAGTCAACTCCTTCAAATACCTAGGGGTCACCTTGGACTCAGGACTTACCCATTATGAACATGTCCACCTCCTAAACTCAGCAGTCAACATACGCATTGGCTGCTACACCGCTACAAACACTGCCTCCCCCCTGACGCCCTTCAACTAGCAATCTCCTCGTCTATCCTCTCGCTAATCGATCGCCCTTCAACTAGCAATCTCCTCATCCATCCTCTCGCTAATCGATTATGGAATCATGATCTATGGTGCAGCTGACAGCACAGCCATTAATAAGATCAAGATTGCCCTGAATAAGGCCTGCAGACTGGCCATAGGCTGCGACTGTCTGACCCACACATGTACGCTTTACGCCAGTACCGGTTGGCTCAATTTTGATGGGCGACTGAAGTACCACACCTGTCTCTTTGCCAAAGAAACTAAGGCTGGCCTTACTCCTACAGGTCTCACATCTCTACTGCAACCAACTCAAGTCGCCAAACACAGACACAACTCTAAGAAATCCCCCTTCCATGTCCCTCTCTGCAAAACCACGATGGGGCAAAGTACTTTTCGTCATCAAGCTCCTCTCTGGTCTAACGCACGCCCCAAGACCTTACTCACTGAATCCAAACTAGGCCAATTCAAATCTCTCCTTCTGGAACATATCCGGCAGGAGGCTACCTGTGACTGTTTCTGAGCCCCCAGCTATTGAGTTAGGCCAAATTATGACAAAGGACCTACTACTATGTTCGTCCTGCCTCAACAGACCTACTGTTATATCCATGTTTGCCTAGGCCCTACTGTTTGCACCGGTGGCCTACGTTTATACAACTCTGTTCAGCACTAATAACAATCGATGTAATATAGTGTTTGCCTAGTCCCTATGTCTTTAAATTTTGTATTGTATATACTAATAGTTTACTTCATTAAACCTTTGCGTGCACTGTTTACCATTTGATGACCTTGTCTAGTATCTGTACTCTAATACTCTGACGTGGAGCCTTTGTAAAGCAGTCTGACTCAAAGGTTGTAAATTCAGATATGTTTCAATAAATAAATAAAACTGTAAATAATGCAACTAATAATAATAGTACTGAATGTCTACGCCTTTGTTTCCTCATTCCTAATTCCTATGCCCCCTAAATAAATATTGTTTTTGCAAATATTGGTGTCGTGAACATATTATTAGCGTGAGTCATTAATTGTTAAAGTGTTTAAAATGTGGGGAAATGTTAGTGGGTCATGTGTTGGGGAGCCTATGGTTACAGTGAATGGTATGATATCCCAGGGGGTTGTACCAGGTAATAACTAGCCCATTTTAAAGCTAAACTCTGGGTGGAGGCACTGCACAAAGGTGATATCATGGAAAGAATCATTTTTGAAGTAAGTTTGGGAACCCAGGCCCTACAACCTTGTATAGGCCTATAAGGCATGGATAGTAGGCCTTGGGGCAGCACTGCCAAGGGGTTACACTGAGCAGGGCATGCAGATATGCTTTTAATTTGCCTCTGGCATGTCATACCTACACACTGTACTCAACATTGAATATGCCCAGTGTCACAGAGAATACAGTATATTCTACGGTGCTGCCGGGCATGGAAAACGTGCTTATGGGAAGGTACTACACTACCTAGGCTCCTTGGTATGAATAGCAAAACCAGATTATTCTATTACTAGGTCCTCACTGCAAGCGGTCTTAAAGCTACCACACTACCATGCCGGTGACCCGGGTTCGGGAACGGGCTGGGTCACCGAGGGAGTGCAGGCCAGGGCGGAGAAGGATAGAGCCTGATGGCAGCTCTCCTTCCTGAGGGGGGCTGCAAGCTCCCGCTGCAATGCTACCACCTAGAAGAGCCCAGGTGGATAGAGCGGTAGGTGGAGCAGCCGCAAGTGGATTGGGTAGATGTCGGCAGAGGGGCGGAGCAATGAGGTACGTCTCAGCGTGCCTCCTAGCTCATAGCCCCTCATTGCAAGCCATCGAGGGGGGAAAGAAACCAGTAAAACCACCTCGGCTTCTCCAAGGCAATGGCACCTCGCTGGCAGGTCTCCGGGTTCGACAAATAGACTCCGCTGCACCGACTCCACAAGCTTCAGAGAGCTGGTTTGGGGAGGTGAAGGGCATTCCTCCTCACCCCTACCCAGGGGGGTATACTGGGGGGTAAGATTGTGTGTGGTGTCGGGTGCTCTAGGGGCAGATCTCGATGGCGAGTGAGGCCTGCGGGTAGCAGGATGCCGGAGAGAGTGGAGAAGGGAGGCAAGTAGGAGTAGAAATACATGGTTTAAAAAAAAAAAAAAAAAAAAAAAGCTACCACACTGTAGAAGTAAACTTGGGCAGGATTCTTTTTATTACAGAATTGGTTAGTTCTGGAATTTTATGACTAAAGACCTGACCACCGTTATGTCTTAAATCAATTTACTTTTGCTTTGAAATCATATGTGTACAATTTATACCACTGTACTAGTTTTAAATAAGTTGTACCGCATGATAAAAACAGGTTACTCACTTGCAACAGTAGTTCTAGGAATGGTATATGTTGTTTATCCACAGTTTCTGGCAAATTGCCTTTCCCTTTAAGGGTCGCCGGGACATCTTCAAGCTGGCTCCTCCCACCCACCTGGGTTGTATAACCCTCTGCTCCGCTCCATGACACCAGATCTTGTCCGCTGGAAGCAGAGGTGTATGTCGAAGCCGGGGAGGTCAGGTGGCTCAGTGTGAATGAACATATACCACTCCTACAACTACTGTTACAGGTGAGTAAAGTACAGTTACGTAAGAACTTACCGTAACAGTAGATCTTCGAGAACAGCTCTTGCAGCAGGTTACACCATTAGGACTGAAGCCGGCAGGTGCCAGGACCCCCACGGTAATTTTCTAGCTAGCAGTCTTCAGCGGGGACCGCCTCCGACGTCAGTCCCACCCCTGATGTTGGGCGCAGTACACAAGGAGGCGGCCCCCCCATAATCCTCAGTTCTCCCGCCGGAGACTCCCGGCCGCTGGATGACATCAGAAGGGGAGAAAGAGGATCCGCCATCAGATGGCAAAACAAGGCAATAGGAAATGTCCCATCTTATGATATGGAAGCTTGACTACGACCTACCTCCAGCGGGGATGGTGGGAGGGATTGTACCTGCTGCAAGAGCTGTTCTCGAAGATCTACTGTTACGGTAAGTTCTTACGTAACTGTGCTATCTTACTTCTAGATACAGCTCTTGCAGCAGGTTACACCATTAGGACTGATTTCCAAGCAGTAATGGCAATCATGCACCATCGGGAAGAGGAAGGTAGGGACCTCGAGATCTCTTGAGCCTAGGACAGAAGTCCCTGAAGGACAGCTAGACCGAACCCCGCTCTTCGCCTCAATGCAATGTCCAGACTGTAATGCCTGATAAAGGTATGCACAGAGCTCCAAGTAGCTGCAGCGCAAATAGCTGAGGTGGAGACGTTCTTCAACGCTGCAAAGGAAGTAGCCACCCCTCTAGTGGAATGACCCTTGACCGCACCCGGTAAGGGTTTATTGCGCTTTCTGATAACAGAAAGTAATGCACTGGATGAGCCACCTAGATAGTGACTGCTTAGAGACAGGAGCTCCCTTCATCCTGTGGGCAAAGGAGATGAAAAGTTGGTCCGACTTTCAGTGCTGTTTGGTTCTGGTCAGGTAGTATCTGAGGCATCTATGCACATCTAAAGTGTGCAGAAGGGCTTCTCCTCGATTAGAGTATTTCGGAAAATACACTGGTAGATCGATGTCCTGATTAAGGGTGAGAGCTAAGACCACCTTAGGCAAAAATTCTGGGTTAGTCCTGAGGGATACCCTGCCCTGGTGGAAAACCAAATAAGGCTCTTTGCACATAACAGCATGCATTTCCCGAAATTCTTCTGGCAGAAGTAACTGCAACTAAAAACAACGTTTTCCAAGAGAGAAAACTTAGCTTGCAATCTGCGGCTGGTTCAAAAGGTGGCAGCGTGAGCTGCTCCAAGACAAAGGGTAAGTCCCATGGAGGGACTGGATCCTTAATTGGAGGCCTAAGATGGAGGACGCCCCTCAAAAAGGCATGAGTCGTGTCCAGCTGGGCCACAGTACGTTGGCCTATGGGGGCATGGTAGGCTGAAATGGCACAAAGGTGCACTTTAATCGAGGAGTAAGCCAGGCCGGAGTAGAAA
Source organism: Neoceratodus forsteri (assembly GCA_016271365.2). Lineage (NCBI taxonomy): Eukaryota > Metazoa > Chordata > Ceratodontiformes > Ceratodontidae > Neoceratodus > Neoceratodus forsteri. The sequence continues at coordinate 72,280,920 of CM057457.1, forward strand.
AGGGAAAGCAGGCAGTCCAGTACCAGCTTCTCTGGACAGTCCAAAGGCAGAAAGCCATGCACTTGAGCCCACAAGCAGAACCTGCGCCATTTCATGGCATAGGTTGCGTGGGTAGCCAGTTTTCTGGCAGCAGAAAGCACATCTGCCACTTCTTGCGGAGACCCCAAATCGCATCATGGCTATGTCTCTAGGAGCCAAGAGTGCAGGTTTAGTGAACGTAGGTCCGGACGGACTAAGGAACCCGCCTCCTGAGACAGTAGATGGGAGCTGATTGGCAAAGGCACTCAAGGTTCCCGGGATAGCTGATGCAAGAGAGGGAACCAGATCTGTCTGAGCCAGAAGGGTGCGATCAGGATAAGTGTCGCTTGCTCCCTGCGAAGTTTTAAAAGAACTCTCTGGATCAACGGGAAAGGAGGAAAGGCATAGAGGAATCTGCCCGCCCAGGTGAGGGACAATGTGTGTCACCAGAAAACACCAGGCCCTGGATCTAGCGAGCAAAAATTGGGCAGTTTTGCATTATATGGGGCCACGAAGAGGTCCAACTCTGGCGTATCCCATCTGCGAAACAGATCTGCCACCTCCTGGAGTAGTTCCCATTCAAGGACTCTGGCCTGAGTGCGGCTCAGGCTGTCTGCGATGACGTTGTCCACTCCTGGAACATGAACTGCAATAAGGTTTGCGCCGTGCTGCAAGACCCAATCCCACACTCTCATGGCCTCCCTGCAAAGTGGGTACCTCCTTGTTTGTTGAGGTAATACATCACCGCAGAATTGTCTGTTTGTAACAGAAGTGTACCCAGTGGAATCTCCGACTGGAAGGCCTGCAGAGCGTAAAGAACTGCCCTCATCTCTAGTACGTCTATGTGGAGATGAGACTCCTGGGCTGTCCACGGCCCTGAAACCGAACACCATCGAGGTGTGCTCCCCACCTGAGCCCTGAGGCGTCTGTGGAGAGAGTCACAATTGGGGACGGCGCTGTAAAGGGGACGCCCGCCAGGAGGTTCCCTGGATGAAGCCACCATTGTCAATCTCGAATTACGATCCTCGTGATTCGGAATGGGTGCTGCAGATGGTCTTGTCTTTGGTCCCTTTGTACCCGTAACATCCACTGGGTTATCCGCACGTGGAGACGGGCTAGCGGGACTGTTGCAATGGCTGCAGCCATGTGTCCGAGCAGGCAAAGGACCAGTCTGGCTTGGACGGTCTTCCTCGCCGATAACTCCCTGATGAGGGATCTGATGTGTTCCGCTCTGTCCGTCGGAAGGAAAGCTTTCCCTCTGACGGTGTCCAGAACTGCTCCGATGAACTGCAGCGTCTGGGACGAAAACAGGCGTGACTTCTCGTAATTGATGAGAATGCCCAAAGTCTTGAACAGAGACTGGGTGCATTGGATGGCAGACATCAAGGCTTCCCGGGAGGGCGCCATGAGAAGCCAATCGTCCAGGTAGGGGAACACATAGTGGCGCTGTCTCCTCAGAGACGTGACTACAACCGCCATGCACTTCGTGAATACCCGAGGTGCCGATGACAGCCCGAAGGGAAGAGTTTGGAACTGATAATGGCGGCCCTGAAACTCTAAGCGCAGGAACCTCCAGTGCGCCTGAGTGATAGGAATGTGCAGGTAGGCGTCCTGCATGTCCAGGGACGCCAGAAAGGCACCCTGGTTCAGCATGGGAATTATGCCCGGGAGGGTCACCATGCGGAAGCGTTTGTAAGCGACTGAAAGATTGAGGTCACTGAGGTCCAGTATAGGACAGAGGTCCCCTGTTTTCTTTGGAACCAGGAAGAAGTGAGAATAGTACCCTAGTCCTCTCTGGTTCCCTGGTACACGCTCTAAGGCTTCCTTTTCCAGAAGCACGAGCACTTCCTGCTGTATGAGCAGGGCATGCTGACACAAATAACGGGAAAGCAGGGGAGGTCTTGTAGGTGGGCTGCCTACAAACTCTACATAATGGCCATTTTTGACCAGCTGTAGAACCCACCTGTCGGTGGTGATCGATTGCCACCCTGAAAGGTGGCGTGCAATGCGACCCCCGACTATCTTTGCCCGTTGATCCTGAGGAGGGGTGGGGGCCATGAAGGAGTCATGCTGTGGCAGCGTTTGTCCCTGCATGCTGGGCTGACTGAGAATCGTTGGCCTCTGCCTGGGAACGATTTGGCCTGGGCCTTGCGTGAGAACATGCCCCTCTGCTGCTGGCCGGCATGTTGCTGTTGTCTTTGTAGCCAGCCACGAAAACGGCTCTGGTCCCTACGAAAGGAACTGGGCCTAGATCTGTACACAGCTTGTACAGATCTGACTGCCTTCCCTGCGTCCTGGAGTTTGGTGATAACTCTCTCAGAGGCTTCACCAAACAGGACATCGCCGTTATATGGGACGTCTAGAATGTTTTTCTGGACATCTGGGGTAAATCCGGAGACACGGAGCCAAGACAATCTCCGGAGACACATGCCTGAGGCTGCAGCTATGGCTGAAGAGTCCGCAGAATCATATGCAGCTCTGAGCACTTGGGTCTCCACATCTGACCCAGTGCGGAGGAGGTTTAAGACCTCCGCTTTCTGGTCGCCATCGGGAAGCTTTTCAATCAGGTCCTGGCCCTGTTCCCACAGGGTGTTTTGGAACTGAACCACATGGGTCAGATAGTTCGGTGACCTGATGGCGCAAGTAGCAGCCGCGTATGTGCGCCTTCCCAGGGCATCCGGTTACTTGGATTCCTGGTCCGGTGGCTGGGTGCTCATATGTTGTGGTCTCTGAGACCGGTCATGTGAAGCAGTGATAACCAGGGAATCAGCCAGAGGGTAGTTTGCCAAATACTGGTCCTCCCTAGGGGCCTTGTATAGGCGGTCAGCCTTCTTCGGCACTGCGGGAGTGGAATGCGGACGTTTCCACGCAGCCTTGGTGACGTCCACGAGGGTATCCACCAAGGGCGGCACTACCACGGGCTTCGGGTCTTTTTGCCAAAGGTAGTGGGCAAAGCATTGTCGCTCGGGGTCAAGCTCCTCAGCATCCCACCCCATGTTCTCCTGGATGTGCCTCATGATCTCAGAGAAGGAGGGATCATCTGGAGGAGACCTGGGTAGGTCGTGTGGGTCAGGAGAGAGAATGCTGAGAGGAGAAAGTGATCTGGAATACTCCGATGTATCCGACCTGGACTCCTCCGACGGAGTGTACTGGCATTGTCTGGTCTTATGGGGCTGGGTGACCCTGAGGGGGATCTGGAGGGAGACTTTCTCCTGTCGGAAGATCTACCCCTAGGAGGTGGAGTTTGCTCCTTGGGGGATGGAGGTGGTCCTACGGGCCCCTTACGTGGAGGAGGGGGCGTAGGCGGTGAAGAAGTAGGAGGATTAGTAGGAGTAGTAGGAGGAGGACATGCGGGGACCACATCCTTCTTGATGGTGTCCCACCAAAAGGTAAAGAGCTCCTTTACCTCCGCAAGGTTCATGCCCGACGATGGACCTGGCGCCGGTGGCCTGTCGCCGAGGTCAGGCGTCAGTTCCCCGGGGGTCTCCCACTCCGGGGAAGGTTCCCGTGGGAGCCCGGCATGCTCTATGTCACCCACCTTGTCTTTGGGCTGTGTGGTGTCCTCATCTGTAGAGTCTCTCTGACCGGCGTCCGCTGGCGACGGAGGTGCGGTCTTCCGCTTTGGGGCAGCCAACGTCGTTCCCCTGGCCGACGGCTTCGGACCTGGCGAACGCCTGGCCGGCGACGGGTGTCTCTGTGTCATCAGCTCCTGTGAGCACCGAGGGTGCCTGGCCGATGTCGGGTGGTGGGCCGACGTCTGGTCCGACGTCTGTTTGAGGGATGTCAGGTCCCTAGTTTTGCGGGGCGCCGGATCCGGACCTCGGTCGGGGTGGTTGGGAGACTGACCTGGAGTCGGTATCCCGGCAACGGGAGGAGGATTTGTGGCACTCACCTGACTTCAAAGAGGCCTTGGAAGGTGTTGAAGAAGCAGAGGGCCTTGAAGTCTTCAGAGGCTGGAGCGATAAAGAACTGCTGGAGGACCTGACCTGGACCGGGGGAGGTTGCGACCGAGCCCTGGAGGGAGAGTGGTCCGATTTAGAGCCAGAGCTTTGGGAGTCCGAGGCCTGTATAGGAGACCTGGACCTCGCCTTTTCCCAGTGCTTGTCCCGGTGTTTATGGGATTTGCTTGAAGATTCTTCCCAGGAGGAAGGTTCCTGGTCCATGTTTTTCAGCTTCTCTTCTAAGAAATGCTTGAAGTGCCTTCTGACGGCGGATCCTGGTGTGGCTGTTAAAACCCTGGCAAAAGGAGCAGGCCTTGGTGTCGTGGTCCGGGCCTAGGCAGCGCATGCAGGACGAATGGGGATCCTTGAAGGGGATCTGTTTGCCGCAGGTGCACTTCGAGTGGTGACCCTCTAAAGATGGAGTTAGAGAGGACATCAGTTGAGCAGAGCCAAGAAGAGACGAAATTCTTTGTAGTTCTGTTAGTCGTCGTATATTAGAAAGGAGACCGAGAGGCCGATACTGACGAGTTGATGGCAGGTGAAAAGAACTGAGGATTATGGGGGACTGCTCTCATGATGTAATGAGCACCACATCGGGCGGGACTGATGTCAGTGGCGGTCCCCGCTGAAGACTGCTAGCTAGAAAATTTCCGTGGGGTCCCGGCGCCTGCCGGTTTCAGTCCTAATGGTATAACCTGCTGCAAGAGCTGTATCTCGAAGTAAGATCCTGTTTTTCTAGGGATGTGGATATGTTGTTCTATCAACACTTTCTGGCAGACTCCTAGCAGTTCTCCAGAAGGAGTGAGGCAAGGCGCACACCTCTTACTTAGGAAACAGGGACGGAGAACCGAGGCCTCAAAACCAGCATCCTGGCGTGACTCAAGGTCAGTGTGGTAGTGTGAAATGAAGGTGTGTGTTGACGTCCAGGTAGCAGCCCTGCAGATTTCCTGGATAGGGATGTCCCTATAAGCAGCCACCGATGCAGCGGTATGGCAGCTGGAATGAGCCCTTAGCCCTATGGGAGGCTCCCTACCCACCAACCTATAGCAGAGATCAATGTAAGAAGTGATCCACTTGCCAATCGTCAGCTTGGCTGCAGGTCTGCCAGGTGTGGCTTCAGCATAGGTGACAAGAAGCTGGCAAACTTCTCCCCGAACTTCCGCCATACGCTCTTTGTAGTAGGCAAGCGCTCGTCTCAGGTCCAAAGTACAGAGCCTGTACTCTGCCTGCAAGGTGCAATTGGGGTAGAACACTGGCAGAGTCAACACCTGGTTAAGATGAAATTCCAACACCACCTTCAGAAGGAATTTCGGGTGGGGGCGCAGGACAACCTTGTCCCTGTGGAAGATCAGCTAAGCAGACTCCACCGAGAGCATCTGGAGCTCCCTAATCCTTCTCGCTGAGGTGATAGCCACCAGGAAGGTGGTCTTCCACAACAGGTGGGGGATATCGCACCTGTGCATCGGTTCAAATGGCTTGCCCATGAGCTTTGCCAAAACCAGAAGTCAATCCCACAGAGGTGGAGGTTCATGCACCGGAGGGATATGTGGTCTAGACTCTTGAAAAAGCGCCAGACCACCTTCTCCTGTGCCACCGACTGCTTACCGGCCCGTGCCCGGTAGGCAGAGATGGCTGCCAGGTGCACCTCAAGGGTCGTCAACTGAAGTCCCTGCTAGGAGAGGGACCATAGACAGTCCAAAATGCTAGCCACTGGACAGGATGAGAGGTCCAACCCCTTGCACAGGAAGCAAATGGTAAATCTCTTCCATTTGAAGGCATAGCATTTTCTGGTCGATTCCTTATGGGATGCCTCAACAACCGTGAGGACCTCGTCAGAGAGACCCAAAGCCTGGAACTCTAGCCGCTCAGGAACCAGGCTGTCAGATGCAGGGATTGAAGGTCCGGATAGAATACCTTCCCCTGACTGATGGAGAGCAGGTCTGGGCATGCTGGAAGATGCCTCAGGAGCCTGTTGCTGAGGCTGAGGAGATCTGGATACCAGAACTGGCGTGGCCAGTCTGGGGCTACTAGGATCACCTGTGCCTTGTCCCTCTGAACCTTGAGGTGCACCTTGTGGATCAAGAGGAGAAGGGAAAGCACAGAAGAGGCCTGATGTCCACAGCCTCGAGAAGGCATCCCCCTGCAGCGAGCCCTGTTGAGGGGAGCGGGCATGGAACAGCCTCAGCTTCGCATTCTCCCTGGAGGCAAACAGGTCCGCCTGAGGGGAGCCCCAGTGGGAGAACAGATTTTGTACTACCTCCAGAAGGAGGGACCACTCGTGAGATGCCTCGCCCATCTGAGAGCATCAGCCAGCTGATTTGAGACTCTTGCCACATGGATGGCTAGGAGATCTGCCTCCAGTTCAGCACGACAGGTCCAAGTGCGGAGAGCTTCCTTGCACAGGGGGCAAGGAGTCCGTCCCACCCCGCTTGCTGAAATAGTACATGGTTGTGGTATTGTCCGTCTGGACCTGGGCCACTTGACCCTGAATGAACGGAACGAAAGTGGTCAGGGCTAGCCGAACAGCAGGTTGATGTGGCATCGGGACTCCTGAGGGGGCCACAGTCCATGGGCTCTGTGCTCCCCCAGATGGGCATCCCAACTCAGAGAAGCATCAGTCATCAGGATGACCACCGGCTCGGGGCGGACAAATGGGATGTCTTCCTGCAGATGAGTTGGGACGAGCCACCATTGGAGGCTGTCCCACATCCTCAGAGTCATGGTGACCAGCTGGTCGAGGTGACCTGAGCGCTGAGACCATTAGCTTGCCAGTCCCCATTTAAGGGAACGCATATGCCATTGGACCACACTGGTGCAGGCTGCCACATAGCTCAGAAGGTGCAGGAAGTCCTGGGCAAGGCATGATTGCCCAACCAGAAATGACTGGGCAAAGGAAGAGAGAACCTCCACCCTGTCTGCCGGGAGCCAAGCTCTGGCTCGGCAAGAGTAGAGTTCTGCCCGATTAAGTGAATCGCCTGTGAGGGCACGAGTTCCGACTTGGCCTCATTGATCAGGAGGCTAAGCTCAAAGCAAGTCTGGAGAGCCAGATCCCTGGACCTCTCCACCTCCTGCCTGGAGGAACCTGCCATGAGCCAGTTGTCCAGGTAAGGGTAAACCCAGAACCCTCGGCACTTCAGGAAAGCTGCCATCACTGCTATGCATTTGGTGAAGACCCTGGGGGCCGATAAGAGGCTGAAGGACATGGCCTGGAACTCGTAAAAGGTTCCTTCTGCCCGGAAGTGGAGGAACCTTCGGTGGGACAGACGGATTGGGACGTGAAAGAACGCATACTGAAGATCCAGGGAACAGAACCACATGCCTTGCTCCAGAGATGGTATGATCTGAGCCAGAGTTACCTTCCGGAAGGTGCGTGATCTGAGAAATCTGTTCAGGTCGTGCAGATCAAGAATGCAGCACCCATCTGTTTTGGTACCAAGACGTACCTGGAAACAAACCCTGGGTCTTGAGGAGGTTCCGCTACTCTGCGCATGACCTCCATGCAGAGGAGCTGAGCAATGTTGTCTCTGAGAGCCGACTGAGTGACAGCGGATACCAGATCCCCCTCGTGGGGCGCGGGCTCAGCTTGGGGGGGGGGGCCTGCTTGAATTCCAGAGGCTGGCCCCGGCCGACCACTTCCAGCACCCACTGGTCCATGGTGATAGCGAGCCAGGCGGAAAGGAAGTGGCGGAGCTGACCCCCCACTGGAGGATCCAGGAAAGGTGCGACTGGGTTGAGGGTGGCACCCCTCAACCTGTCACTGAGCAGGCTTAGAGGAGGAGGACCCGGCCGTGGGGACGTCGGGTCCCTTCCCTCCGGCTTTCTGACCGATGCCACTGACTTGGCCTACGGTCGCCCGGTTTGAGCCTGCTTCTGGGCTGATCTGGCCACAGGAGTGGAAGAGTGAAAAGGCTTACACTTCTGGTACTTGGGGCCCTTGTCCTTCTGGGCACATGTCACAGAGTCCAGGGTGGCACTAGACTTCTCAATACGCTGGAGGTGACCCTCCACTCTGGGCCTGAACAGGTTGGTGCCCTAAAAGGGGACATCTGCCAGCTTGTGTTGAGTATCAGCCATGAAGGTCAAGATCCTCAACCAAGCCCTATGGCGCATGCCTACTGTGGCCGCTACCGAGCGGGCTCAAGAATCACCAATATCCAGAGCAGTCTGGAGTGGTTGTTTTGTCACTGCCTTTCCCTGGTCCCGGACCTGCTTCACCGTGGTCTGAAGGTCCGCTGGGAGGTGAGGGATGACCTCATTCAGGGAGCCCAAAAGGGCATGGAAAAATGTGCCATCAGCATGGCTGAACTAGCCTGCTGAAGACCAAGTGAGGAAGCAATGTAGACCTTTGTCGAATGATCCAATTTCTTGGACTCGTCCGGTGGTCTATCCACGTCTCCCATATTGTCCAAGCACTTAAAGACAGAGTCAGCCACCAAACCCTCAGCTGAGGGATGCTCCGAAAACCCCAAAAGGGAACCAGTCAGGACCAAATATTTGCGGGCCATCCAGGCTGAGGGTGCAGGGCAAGATGCAGGATGCTGCCACAGAACCAGAGCCGGGCCAACAATGGCCTCGGCCACAGGGAAGGCCTCCATAGGAGAATCTCCTTTGTCCAGAATCTGTTAGGGGATACCTGCCCGTTTCTGGACCGGTTCGAGCTCCATCCCCGTGGACTTGGAAATGAACCAAAGAATACCCATGAATGAGGTGGGTCCCTCATCTATGGAGAGGCCCCCCCCCACCCCGAGGACTCCAAGTTGATGGGACATGAGTGCAACGAGGAGTCTTTGGACTTAGAGGAGTCCGCATAAAGCAGGCGTCCACTTGAGTCACCCTCGATCTGCCTTGAGCAATCGGGAGTGAGGGTGACAGTTGATGGGGCAACCCTTTTGCTGACTGAGAATCCTTGGTTGGGGCCCCAGACTTCGGCTGTTTGGGTGGTGGCTCTACCATAATCGGCAGAGAAACCTGCTTTGGCTGAGCCGACTGAGCCCGAGCTGGCACCTCCGCAGAGGTGGCGGGAGCAGACGGCCATTCGGGCAACAACCACTTGATAGCCGGGTTAGAAACCCGGTTTGGCTTTGTACCGGTCAAGATCAGCTGCTGCCACATTAAATCTTTGTAGCGCCGACGCAATTTGCGCCGGAGCCTCTCCTCATCCGAGGAGGATGAAGAAGAGTAGCGGCGACGCCGCTTACCATGATGTTGGGAGCAAGATCGCCAGATCTGTCCGACCTGGTAGAGGAGGACCACAGACCTCGACCATCGGCAGGGCCGACAGGGAACACTGGGAGGAGCCAGGGACCCCCGCGGCTCCTACAGGTCAGGGTCCTGAATGGGCAGGTTCGACCCAGCGAGCTGAGCCGACCCGTCTGAAGACACTGGAAGCACCGGAGTCCGAAAGAGAGAATTGTCGGCCTCATCTGGTGACAACCTGTCTGTCAGTTCGAGAAAAATCTCTGCTGCATCGACAGGCATCTCAGCCAACTGGTCTGATGGGGTCTCCGTGAAACCAGCGGCCTCAGCCATGATCTCGACAGAAGCTGAAACCGAAGTCTCCTGAGAGCAGGACCGATCCCAAGAGTGTCGACACTGAGTCTTTTCTTTCTTAGACTCCTCCTTGCGAGAGTGTGAAACGTGCAACTCAGAAGGGCCTCTCCCTTAGTCGAGAGAGAATGGCACAGCTCTTTGAAGGAAGCTGAATATGTGGAGCCCAGTTGGAGCGGAATGAAGGCCAAAGCCGAAGAGGAATTAGCCGTGGCCTGAGCCACCTCCTCCCCCTCGAAGGCCTTGAGTTGTTGAAGCGCTTAGTGGACCCCACAGCCACAGAGACCACCCCACGGGCATTCTTGTATTTAACCAGCGGGTAACACTTTTCTGGTCGCCCCAACTGAAGTTGGGCAGCGCAGTCTTCCAGAACCAATGGGTGAAAGGACTGACAGAGATAGCAAGCCTGCGGATCATGGTCATGTACCAAGCAGTACATGCACGTGGCATGAGGGTTGGTGCGCGACATCTTCTGCCTGCAGGGGCACCGGTGAAACCCGGGAACAGTTTCCTCTTCCATTGCGGAAGTGAGAGAAGTAGCAACAGACGAAACTCGAATGAGTTTTAAAGTAAGTTTTGGAAGCAAATCCAAAGATTTGAGAGCCAGGGTCAACCACACCTGAGAGCGCTAAGGAAGGACCCTTAACCTTCCAGCGGAAAGGAAGATCTGGCATCATGGGGTGGAGCCGAGGGTTATACCACCTAGGTGGGTGTGTGGAGCCAGCTTGAAGACGTTCCAGCGACCCTTAAAGGGAAAGGCGATCTGCTAGAAAGTGTGGATAGAACAACATATCCACATCCCTAGAAATATGTATTTCAGTCTGATTTTATGCAGAGTTTGTTTTAGTTATAGTTTTTTATTTATTGTTTTACATAAAGCGCTCAGAGCCTTTGGATTGGGCGCTATATAAAATAACGTTGCCTTGCCTATTTATAAATCATTGTTTTAATGCATTTATGTACAGTTGTCTACCAAAAAGGGCAATTTTTAACCATAGGCCTTTGTCTAACTAAATGAAAAAATGAAAAACAAATTAATTAATGTGTACAGCCATAAACATCTAGACAGGTAGTGTACATAGAAATATAGACAATGACGGCTGAAAGGCGGACAATATTGTGTAGAGGTTAGAGTAACGAGATGTGAATGAGCTTGGTACATCCAGCAGACCTGGATTCGATTCCCTCAACCTCCATTTACACACTGTGTGACTCTGAACAAGTCACTTAACCTCCTCAGAGCTCCCAGGTCGCTCCTGCAAACAGGCATTTGTGCCTAGTAGTGGGCCTTACCCAATTACCAAATACTAAAATAAAATAAATAAAAGAAGGTCACTCGTCCATCCATTCTGCTGAGTTTCCTATTTGGCCCTGGGACCTTCAGTCCCTCCAGGGTCCTAGCCCTCCCCAACCTTACCCCAATTCTCCTCCCAGTTTCTGCCACCCTGGGCACCCACTATACCCTTTATTCTGTCCCAACTGTGACTGAAAACACTAATGGTTTTAGCACCCATCACTTTAGCTGGAAGAATGTTCCATGGCTCCACCATTCTTTCTGTAAAATAGTACTTCTTCATGTCCCTCCTGAACCTCCCTCCTGCTAGTTTCCACTCATGTCCACATGACTACGAACTAGTATTCAAGCTAATTATCTCCCCCCAGTTCACCCTGTTAATTCCTTTTCGGAACCTGAAGGTCTCTTAACACATCTTCCCCTCTTCCTTCCGGTCTCCAACAAGTACATGTTCAGTGCTTTGAGGCACTTCTCACTGGGCATTCCCTGCTGGCCCTGAATCATTTTTCTTATCCTGCTCTGCACCACTGCCAGTCTCTCCCTACCCTTCCTGAAGTGAGGGCTCCAGAACAAGGTGCAGTACTCCAGGTGTGGCCTCACCATGGAGCTACTGTATATAGCAGAAGTATTATCTTTTCTCTTCTGCTATCAATAGCCCTCCCGATACATCCCAACACCCTACTCATTTAGCTGTATGCCTTGTTGCATTGTATAACTCCAAGGTCCCATTCCTGCCACAGTGCTAAGTCTCACCCTTCGCATCCAGTATTCTGTCCTGGGGTTCTTGTTCCCCAGGTGTATTACTGCACTTCGTGGCACTGAATTTCAACTGCCAAACCTCAGACCACCCCTCTAGCTTTTGTAAATTAATCTGCATTTCCCCGATTCCCTTATTGCTATCCACCCTCGCACAGAACATAGTGTCATCTACAAAGAGATGCAACCTCTCTTGAATTCCCTCACCAATGTCACTGATGAATATATTGAAGAGGACTTTACCCAGGACAGATTCCTGGGGTACCCAACTCACAACCTCCTTTTTTTCTAATCAGGTTAGTCTAACAGAATCTCCCTGCCACAACTCCATGCTGTCTATTATCCTGGAGACTGTTACTCTTGAAGTAGTCCACAAAGTCCTCAGTGACCAGTGACTCCATCAGCTTCCCTACAACAAAGTTAAGACTAACAGGTCTGTAGTTCCCTACTTGTTCCTTGTCCCAACCCCTTACAGAGTGGAACTCAGTCTTCCACCACCAATCCTTCGGAACTACCCCCATCCTTAGTGAGCTGTTGAACAGACATATCAGGGATTTAGCCAGTACTGATGCCAGTTCTCCAAGTATCCTCAGATGCAACCCATCTGGGGTCTCGGGGCCTTATCTATCTTCAGGGTTTCCAGTTCTTTGTGGACCCTTTCTCTTGTAAACATTGTCTGCTTCATCTCCAGGACTCCCTTAGTGGCTGATATGATGCCAATCCTTGGCAAGGGCCCACCATCTCCCGTAGTAAAAACTGAGCAAAAGTCATCATTAAGGATGGCGGCCCTTTGCCTGCCTTCCCATCACCCTACTCCCTCAGCCAGCCTTATGATTCCCTCAGCTCCCCAAATACATTGGAAGAACTGGTTTTCTCCATTCTTGATCCACTCCACAATATGCAGCTCTCTGTCCACCACACTTGAAGCTTCTCCCCCACAGAGTGGTACCTCTTCTCCTGACACCATCCCTTAAGCCACCTGTTAAACTCCCCTATTACATCACTGCTTATTCTAACTTGCTTCCCCTCCTTGCCCTACACAGGGAGGACCTTGGAAAAGGCCAGAGGGCCCCCACCCAAGTGTGCCACCAATCTGTCTGCCAGTCTACAGAAGTTCTGCTTCACCATCTCCACTAACTGGTTCACCAGATCATTGGTACCAAGGTGTACCAGCAGCCCCAGCTCCCCCTGCTTCTTCTCTGCCACCCTCCCTATCCTGTCTAAAACCCAGATAGCCAATGCATCAGGAAAGCACCCGACCATCCCCCTCCCATTCAACCCTTCCACCACCCTTCTCCACCCCCTAATCACCGAGTCCCCAAACACAGACTCTCCTGGTAAACATGTTCCCTTTGGGTGCCATCATGTTGTCCTGCTCTTTCCCACTGACTGACTCAAAGACCCCCATGGAGTCAGTTGTCTGAGCCTCTACGGGTGCGAGAAAGTTCACTGTCTGGATGGAGCTTTGCTGGACAACTTCCTCATGGCTACCCTTCCCCCACAACCACCACTTTCCACCCCCTAAACCAGTGGGTCTCTGGGGGAATGGGCTTCAGCTGAGCTGGTGATGCAGCTGAGATAATTCTTTTTCTAGATATATATATTTTGTACCCCCATGGAGTCAGTTGTCTGAGCCTCTACGGGTGCGAGAAAGTTCACTGTCTGGATGGAGCTTTGCTGGACAACTTCCTCATGGCTACCCTTCCCCCACAACCACCACTTTCCACCCCCTAAACCAGTGGGTCTCTGGGGGAATGGGCTTCAGCTGAGCTGGTGATGCAGCTGAGATAATTCTTTTCTAGATATATATTTTGTACCCCCATTTTTCTCCCCGGTCCCGATCCCCTGCTTTGGATGCGTGCGTGTGGAGGCATGCGAACACCGCATCTCAAAGGGCCCTTCCCTACATGTTGTTCCCGCTGCCTACGCTAGCCACCAGACCTCCACCAAGTGATAGCAGGACTACAGGGGTGGCTACCACCCCCAGGAGAAGAGCTGCCTTCCGGTGGCTCAATCCTGCTCCTACCCTTCCCTGCCCCCGTGCCAGCACTCCGATGACCAGAGTCCATTTCAGAACCCGGGTCACCAGCGTAGCATGAGGTAAGGCATCCAGTGCTTCAGCCCTCAGCACCAATGGGACGGCTGGTGCAGCTGAGATATTTCTACCTCTATTATGCATAAAGCATGCTGTGCTGATGTCAGAGGAAAAGATGAACTACATGCAGATAGCAGTAGAACTTCTTTATGTTTGGCAGATACAGTATGGTGGGTGTCAGTGTAGGAAGACCTCTGCTCCCCCAAACACTGCTATCTACCACTGAAACTATGTGTAGAATCCAGTTATCTCAACCAAGGGTGAGTAAGGAACCATCTTCTTGATCCGATTTGTCTGGATCATGGACAGCCCAAAATAGAAAAGCGATTTAAAAGACAACTTCAGTGTAGCAGAAGAAAAAGTAGAAGACCTATTTTGCATTTATACAATGTTTTTCCACACAATGTATATCCCAAAGCCCTTTACAAGCAATAACAAGCTGGTAGTGCAGTGATTAAGTGCGTAGTGGCAACCACTCCATTCAGCAACACCCACACACATTTGTGGTCAATTGTCTAAATCTGTTTTATGGGAAGGTGGATGTTGGCCAAGACATGTTCGGAAGATCTGCTGCTTTTGCCAAAAGTGCTGTGGGTTCTTTTACCTCCATGTAGACACCTACCAGGACAACCCCACAAATGGGCAAAAGGAACCTTGGTTTAGCATCTCATCTGAAGGAGGGCAAACTTTCAGTACAGTATTCCTCAAAGTACTCTCCTCAGATGTCAGCGTTTGGGGTATGAACTCAAGTCCTAAACCCCATTTACATGGCCGCATTTGCATCACAGTAACCTAAGCACTTGGGTTGCTGCCGTGCAAATGCAACCATGTAGACACTTACCTGATCGCAGCAATTCGGCTGTCAGTCCTCTCCCTTAGCGGCTTCAAAGTTAGGAATACCATTTGGAGTGAACAGTGTAATCAGCCATGTGGACGGGCTACACTGCCACTGCAACTCACAGGGGACACGCCAAGGATTCTCCTCTGCCCTACCCCACTCTGGGCTAGAACCAGGAAGTTCTTCGGTTACATGGCAGACCAGCTAAGAGCATTTGCCAACCGCATCACCCATCACATCATTATGGCACTAATTACAAATAAAGGACTGTTGCAACTTATTACCTTAATTAGGTCAGGAAAAAGCTAGGTACTCCCAAAAAGAACTAGAAGACAATAAAGACAACTCTGTCAAATTTTGGAACATCCTCAAAGAAGTCGAAGGTCAGTCCACTGCAACACCACTTCCAAACAAAATTGTGTCTGATGGTACCACCTATACGGACAAAGCTGATACACTAGAGAAGCTTAATGATCACTTTGCCACTGCAGGGCTTGCCTTTGACATCTCACCTATCAGCAAACTTAGCCCGGCAAGAGACTACACTGTTGGCTTCACTGATAACCACAACCATAACCAACAGCATCCCACCCCCTTCAGCTTCCTTACAATTACGTTCAAGCAAGTGGAGGATCTTCTCCTTTCTCTGGATACAAAAAAGAGTGCGGGTGCAGATAATATTGAACCTTACTTCCTAAAACTTGGCCATACCCATCTGACCGCCCCCATTACACACTTATTCAACACCACCTCTCTGATTCAAGGTGAGCTACCTGTCTCGTGGAAAACTGCCCACATCCTACCACTATTCAAGACAGGGGATCCGAGTGATCTGAACAATTACCGGCCTATTTCTATACTACCCGTCCTCTCTAAATTACTTGAAAAAAATTGTCAACATCCAACTTAGAGAACATTTGGATTCGCAATAGTTGCTAAACCCGGCTCAGTCCAGCTTCAGAGCCGAACACAGTACAGTATCTGCTCTTGCCAAAGTAACTACAGACTGGCAAATGGCCTTGGACTCCAAGAAGCATGTATTTGCCCTCTCCCTTGATCTAAGTAAGGCCTTCGATACTGTGGATCATACCATCATGCTTACTGCACTGACTAACATTGGACTTAATAGTTCTGCCATTAAATGGTTCACCAACTACCTAACCAATAGGTTACAACAAGTCAAAGCCATAGGAGATCTGTCCCCACAAAAATCCTTGTTACGAGGAGTCCCACAAGGCTCCATCCTGGGCCCTATCCTCTTTGCAATATACATGAATAATCTGGACTCGCAGCTGGGCACAACAAATGTGCACTTATTCACAGAGGATACTGTACTCTATACCACAAATTCACCCTTGGATTTGGCCCATGAGTACTTACAGAAAGACTTCATCACCCTCCAATACAACCTTCTCACTCATAAGCTCCTCCTCAACGCCAAAAAGACTAAAGCAATGATTCTCTCACCAAAGTCTACTTCCGGATGTCCACATATCACACAGATCCGAACACTCTTACATGAACCCCTCGAAGTAGTTGATACCTTTAAATACCTAGGGTTCTGGCTGGATAACAAGCTCAACTTTCTGTGCCACTTAAATGAAACCTCGAAGAAACTAAGACAGCGATTAGGTTTATTCTATCGCATTAAACACCTACTAACGTTAGAAGCCAGAATGAGACTAGTACAAACTACATTCCTACCTATACTGGACTACGCTGACTTCCTTTTCAGTCATTGCCCATCAACGATGCTAAACCAACTGGACACCCTTTACCACCGGGCTTTAAGATTTATCTGAATCTACCCAGTGGTACACATCACTGTCGTCTATACCAGGTTTCGGGATGGACCTCACTCTCAACTAGAAGAAAAAGGAATGCTCTCCTCTGGTGTTTTAGAGCATTATCTGATAACCTCCCTGCATACATCTCGAACATCTTCAAACAGGCTAAAGGTTCCTATGGCCTGAGACGCTTCTCCATAATCTGCTTCCAGATTCCTAGAGTGAAAACTACCCTTGGCTCGGCAGCAATCAATTTCTCACTTCCATCACTTTGGAACACTATGCAAGACTCATTAAAATTATCCTCACCTCCAAGCATTTTCACATTCAAAGCTCTATTAATGGATTATCTGAAGGAATCATGCAACTGTTTCAGACGCCGATGACCCTAAAGCCCTGGGTGCCACTCTCAAATCCTACGCCTAAGTATCTCATCCACCCCACATTCCTAACAACGGAAACCTAGGACCTACAAGCCTAGTTCCCTTAATCCGAGATGGCCCTGCCTTTTCTCTACCTTTTACCTATTCTGGCCTCCCTCTTGGCTGCCTACTCTTTCACCCCAATTTCTACCCTATTCCTTAATACTTCCATATTTTTTATCATTTAGGTATCAGCTCTTACTTAGTGGAGACTATATGGGATTGTTGTCTTTCTCATTCCAGTAAAGCTTATCATCATGTACCTTTGCATGTTAATTATGTTGACCGGTATGTATAGGCCCATATTGACCAGCACCGTCACAATGTATTTTTTTGCACCGCTGTCCACCGTAATTGTAATCTTATGAAGTGTACTGTATTGTATTGTATTAATGCTCAGGACCACCCTGAAAATGAGCTTGCTCAATGGTGTTTATGCCTGGTTAAATAAAATGATTGATTGATTATCTGAGGTTAGTTATTTTAGGGACCCTTTCAACATGTGCTGCATGGGGTGACAGCTTTGGCTTGTAGGAGTCGATCCAGCATCAACAAACTGCCCCCCCCCCCCCCAAATTCACATGGCACTTCACCAATGTAAATTGCATTGAAACAGAGAAGGGTTATGTAAACGTGACTTAAGATCAGTTTGGGAGGTGGGGACAGCAGAACATCAGTTAGAAGCACTGCAGACGTGCAAACATGGCTTTAGTGTGAGACTAGAACCCATGACTCTGTGGCCCAGAGGTGGATGTGCAAGTTCCTACTAAGCCAGGCTGAAACCAGAAGCAAGATTAAGGCAGTGCATCTTGTTAAGTATATGGGTGATAATTTGCATATATTATCCATGATGCTTTGCACTACACTAGTGTGTGTACTTTGGTATATTGTAGAAGTCCTCATATGCAATCTCTATGGGGATATCACTGGACAGGCAGGATTAGGTGGAGGCTCACACAAATACAGTCTATGAGGGAAGAGTAAACTTCCACATCTTTCCTATCAGACACATACTTCTTGAGACCCCCCCAATGAACATACTGGTTATGCAAAGCAGCCTTACAAAATTGTTGACCATACTAGTCAAAGGCCCTCAATGTCAACACAAATTGATGTGCATCTGTTATCAAAACCTTTTCAAAAGGGATAGAAATTAGTTATAAGAAATGTATACTGAGGTGCCAGTTAGGGTTGAAGCCGTTTCCCTCCTTCCTGTATTCCCCCTCCCCCCCCCCGGGGCATGCCTGGAAATTGGCTTTGGCTCAGTGCACCAGTCCCACAGATAATGGCACCCACTAACCAATGCAATCTTTTCAGTACCTTATCTTCTAATTCTCATGTCTACATTTCAGTATCTACATGCAGATATTGCCAGCATGTTTTTTTCCCGGCATAACAGACTGCATTAAGCAAAAATAACTTACCTCTATAGGAGGGTAGTAGTTGTAGTTCCAGTACCAGAATGTTTTGGGGAGATAATTTGTAATCAAGTGACTCTCTGGCACAAAGGGATGAAAGGTTTCTTTTTGGATTGTATCTCTTGAATCCCCAGCTTCTACATTCATAATCTCCATGCATCTTCCTAATGCCAAGTCTTCAACAGAAGAGGAATGGGTACATTTCTGTGTTTTAAATCCATCAACAAATCTCTTTAGTGCCTCTTTGCTTAATACATATCCAGCTCCGCCACTCATATACCCCTGTTTAACATACGGCTTAAATCTCCTTCCAAAGTAAATGGGTTTTTCAGGGCTATGTTCTGAAAGAAGCCATCTTAGATTGTCAAGTATTACAAATGTGTCATCATCGGCTTTCATAAACCAATCTGCTTCATCCATGTGATGGTCATGTACGTACTGGAAGGCTTTGATAGTTTTCCAGTACAGTTGGTCCCTGCCCTCTTTAGTTTCCAGCCCCACAGCGGGGAAGTCTTTGTTTTCCTCCGAGCTCATGAACAGCACTTTGTTGCAGTCCTGGGCCCAGGTGCTTTTGACATGTTTAGCTTTTGTCTCCAAATTCAGTGGTGCTGTCATCACCCAGCAGAGAATTCTAACCTTCTTATACAGTGCTTCTGCAACACTTTTGTCTTCCCCTGTTTAAAAACAAAAGTGAAATAACTCATGACCTGTCTTATTATTTTCTTTTCCCGGCACACATCTATTGGGGTGGAGGGAGAAATTTATTTTTAGCGTCTATGCAGTATAATCCATACAGGGAATATAGACACCATAATTCAGTCAAAACTGTTCTGAAAAGGACAATAGTCACAAATGAACATGAGCACATGTTAATGAAATAAATGACATTTAATGTTTTACTATGGTTTTATGATACCACGTGCAGAATTCCTTAAGCAGTACAAAATCCAGACCCCACCTAAAGTACTGTGTGCTGTTCTTGGCCCTTCAATACAAAAAAGGGCACTAATGCATTCCAAAGGATACAATATAAGGAAAAGCTGGTGGCCCTTGAAGGAAAACTCAATATTGCAAATTCCGCACCTTCCAGAACCTCAACACCTCATTTTAGCTGCTCGCAGTACAACATATTTTTTGGAAGTGGTCCTACTGAAACATGGCAGGTGCTGCAGGGGGCCCTCTCCTCTTACAGTGTGGCTCCACATCGCTTGCATGTGTGCTTTTCACTACAAACAAGCAGTGTAGAGTTGTGCTGTGACAGCACCGAGCAGCACCCACCATGCTGAAAGATTGGGATTTTAGAAAATAAACATTTTTTAAGCAGGACCACGTCAAAAACTTCTATTGTACTGCAAAAAGCTTAATGGGGAGGGTAAGGATTTTGGGGTGGGGAGTTTGCAATATTGAGAGTTTTCCCTTATCAAGTTAATGTGGGAGAAAAGAAGGCTGAAAGGGCACATGAAATTAGTTTTCCACATACTCAAGGTGATCAGCAAGCCTGAACAGGAGGAGATGGTTGGTATCCTCCAGCAAGACACAAGGACACGCCCTGAAGCTTAGAGGTGGTACATTTATGAGGTAATATTAGCAAGCACTTCCTTGAACAGAGTGTGAGGAACCTATGAAACAGCCTACCGGCAGACACAGTGGACCTGAACACAGCAAAGGCATTCAGTGGAAGGCCTAGACAAATTTCTGCTTACCAAGGCAATCACTGGATAACTTGGGTAGTAGACTGTGCGGGCAATTCCATTAAATTAGTACTTGTTTGCACAGCATACTTTTTCACACCTACTTTTTAAGCAGGAGGTACACATAATGGGCTTAGAGTCCCAGATACCCTTTAATTGCTATCTAGATTTGTAAAATGCTTAATCAATATATAGTATGTGCAATGAAAGTTGCAGTCACTGAGACAGAAAACCAAGTCACAGTAAGAATTGTTTTGGGCAGGTTCCAACCCTTCCTCACAGGGTATAAACGGTGGTTTGGGGGAAATTATCCCACTTCCCTCATGACAACGATATAGGTTTCTCACAGGGTCAATTTTGCCTCCATTGTTACTTGTGGTGTTTGTGCTTCTGCTTCGAGTAGTGATCCAAAACATGTGGCTAAGAGGAGACAGGATCTCGGTCTTACGCATTCAGTACTCTAAGGTAGAAAAGATTAAACAGATGATGGTTTTGATCTGGTCTCCTCCAGCAGAATGCAGGATATGTATACGCCCTGAAGCACAGAAATGGTTAATTAAAGGAACACTATACCCTCTCGTATTGCACATTTTGTTTGCTTGTAACAAGTGACCTCCATTCCTGCAGCTGTTCTGAACAGCTACAGGGAAGGTGGTCACTTGTTACAAGCAAACAAAATGTACAATATGCTGTTCAAGATATAAACGTTTGCTTTAGTTTACTTTTACTAGTAGTAGTCCCCTGTAAATATCTTGGGTGACTATTTTCAGACTGCTGAAATCTCATTTGTTACAAAGATCTGCTTCAGCAGTGAGGCCATGATGTCACAGCACCCATTTACACCATGAATCTCTATGCCACAAGTGCAAATAACCTGAAAAACTTTCTGGACACAAACTAAATGCAATTTAAAAGAAAAAACCCTCAACTAAAATTCCTAAGCAGTTTTTAAAGCTAACTGAAGGTAAATTTGTGCTCCCAGGATGCTCCTGTAAAAAAGCTGTCGGCTTAGTGTGCAACTCCTGGTTAAACAACTAAAAAAAAAATGTGCTATTTCACACCTTGCTGCAACATGTTTTGTTGATATCTAAGTAAGGAGACAGGCATACTGTGGAGTCTAAATGGTGCACAAGTTCTCTTATGCTAAGCAACTCAGGGACAACCTCAAAAAAAAAAAATTCAGAAAATGGAGTCCCCCAGAATTGTCGGAGGGGATCAGTATGAACAGTGGAAATAAAGTAAAACATATATATCCTCAACAGCTCCAGGAACTTAGTTAACTGTTCACAAGGAAACAAAATTTACAAAGTATGAGAGCGCAGCACTCCTTTAAGCGGTAATGTTAGGGGGTTGCTCTTCTGCCAGAGAGAGGTGAACCTATGGAACGGTCCACCTGCAGAGTCAGTGAACATGAGGTCAGTATAGGACTTCAATGTATACATGAGGATGGACAAATCTCTGCTAACCAAGATAATTATTCGGCACACACACTAACAAATTGGGCACTTGTCACCTTGTTGGGTCAAATGATGCCACAGGACACATGATTTCATAAGTGTGCAGGCTTCTGTAACCAAATGGAAACTGGATTTTGGCACCTTTTGCACAAATAAAATTACACTCTTTGTACTTTTCAAATAATAAACATTGTCCTATGGCATCATTTCACTTAACAAGGTGGCGACTGTTCAGTTTTTTTAGTGTGTGTATACTGGCTGTATTGTGAGCACCACCGTGCCTGTGCAAACTTTTGTCTGTGTTTTGCAAGGAATTACTGGGCTGTAGAATGAGTAGGGAAATCCCTATAAATTAGTATATGTTTCCAAAGCATATTTTCTTCATCCCTGCTTATGACATTTTGGGGGGGGGGGACAGACACAATGGATCTAGGGTCCTTAAATTACTAAGTTGGTTGCACAAAGTTTCAAAAGAATTAAACCTCTATTAACAATTCATTTACCTCAGTAGCTCAGTTGACATGCAACCTCTTGTTTTCCATGGGTTCCTGTTTTACCCATTTCAAAAGCACTGGGATATTAAGTCACTTGTCCAAGATCCCACAGTGAGTATTTGACTTTAGAGGGGTTTGAACCTGTGATCTCTTTGTTTGCAAGCTGATGCTCTAACCAATAAATCCCACTGACACCCAACTGTGCATATGAGAAAAGCTGGTGTAAGCTTAGATCTTGGTTTTGGTACTAGTTTGTCTAGAATTGCTACTGGAGTAATAATACCATGTTTAAAATAACACAATGTTTTAGAAAAACAGACATGTAAACCTGACCTGGATTTTACAGTGTGTGAAATTAGCAAGTCTGCCAAATGTTGGTCAGTTTTCTGGCTGGTGGGTTTCTACAGCTTTTTCTTTTGAAACTTATATTTTGTTGAGTATGCAATAAGACATTACATGATACTTGCGTCAGGTAGTCAAGCATACATAATACAGACGCTTAAATTAAGCCATACATTGTTACAGTAACTCAATGTTCAGCTACCCCTGAAAGTGTTACTACACCTGAGGGTTGGCAAAATAAATCAAAATAATTATTCTTTCCAAGACTAGCACAACTTATTTAGCGGATTCCAAAAATTTATAGTCCAAGAAATTGAGACCTAAAGTATGGCCATTGCTGCCATGAGCTGGGATGACCTAATAGTCCTTCTATAAACCACGCACCCTAATAAAAAGAGTAAACAGATCCCATCTCCAATGATATTGAAATCCAATGGAAGTGTCATGCCCCTCTAACATGCCCAGAGTATAGTGCACAGTTGTAACTTAGTAAAAATTGAGCTATTTTCTGTTAAATTTTGTTATTTTTAGCAAAGCCGGCAACTAGATCAATATAACATGCAACCTTAAATATTTTAATTAAAATACATCTCCCCACATTGTAATAGGTTCTTGTATTTATAGTGACAATCGTTAATTATGGCAATTGCTGAAGAAAAAACAGCTTATATGGGGAGGGAGGGGAGAGGACATAGGAAAAACAGATCAGCAGTCATCAAAATGTAACAGTAATTGTACCCAAATTCTGCGTTAAAGCTTTCCAGCTCCCCTTAACTCCGTTAACCCCCCCTGCATTAGCAGTCTCTTACTACTAAATTATAGTTCAAGTCTCCTGTTCATCTTCAGATTCCGACACCTCCTTTTTAGCCGAGAATAGTTTTTCCAGCTTCAGGACCAGTTTTGATGCTTCTGCAGGTTCCGAAAATTGATAGACTTTACCTCCATAAATCACCCTTAAGCTAGCTGGTATCAGCAGCACGTGATGGATCCCCAGGGCACAGAGTCTCGTCCGAACTCCATCAAAACTTTTCCTCTGTGTTCGTGTGGTGAAGCTCAAATCAGGGAACAGGTGTGTCCGAACCTCTTGCCAGCTGATAGGGCTCAAATGCTTGGCCTGTTGCAAAATTATATTGTGGTGGATAGAAGACTGAAGCTCCATCATGAGTGTGTGTGGTGCCAATTCCCTTGTAGCCATCTTAGACCTGTCACCATGTGGCATCACTCTGTAGGCCTTCGTAATCAGGACTTTGTTTTCTAATTGAAGAATTTCTTGCAGCCAGGCACGTAGAAAGGTCATCTCCCTCTGACTTCTCTGACAGACCAAGCATTTGAATGTTTGTGAACCTGATGGTATTCTCAATGTTCTCCAGACGCCACCGGAGAAGTGTGTTCTCCCTGACAAGACCTGATGCAACCGCAAATGCTCTATCCGCCGTCTTTGCTGTTCCTTTCGATTCTTCGGTGAGGATTTCCACTTTAGCGTGGATTTGTTTTAAATCAGATTTAAAATCTTCTAGCTTTTTATCTAGCCCCTTAATAGCTTTCAGCAGGGCTGCATTTGAGGGGTGCATGCCATCTGAATCCCCCAAAGCGGCGGATCACACCTTGCTGTCTCCTTCCTTACTGTCTCTCAGTCTGGCCCCTTCAGTAGCCGCCGTTTTATTGCCTCTAACCATCGTGGAGTATTCTTTAGAATACAGGGTCGCTTTTAGGTTCATTCGAACGCTGGGAGAGAGCTCTATTGATCTATGCCCGAATTGGCTTGCTTTTTCATCAATAACTATGCGATTTTGATCATTAGCTGTTATCGGCTCGGGAGCATTGTGAGACAGCTGCACGCTGCTCAGCTACTGCCTCTCGGTTTCTACAGCTTTAAACAGACACTGACACCACTGCTAGGGACATTTCAAAGATTACACAATTAAGCAACAATACACAAGGTGTGGTATATCATGGGACAAACTTGGGTCTGGAGTGCATTACAAGCAATCTGACAAACCACCCAAGAACTGAAAATATCCCATACTACACTATGTAACTGGGGTATGTTAGTGTTACTATGAGTTTGTGTTAAGAAAAAAAATGAAAAAAAAAAACAGTTCTGAACAGGCCTTTAAAATTAATTTTTAGAAGCCTTTATTTGTTAGTGAAATTTTGCTAGGACTGCTATAATTTTATGTACCTCTTCCTAGTTTTTATCTATTTTACTGTATGTTTATGTCTGTATTTTGTTAATGACAGTGCTTTACCTCGGGATGATATTTAAAATGGGCTGTCAAGCTCAAGAGCCTTTCCAGCTATCAATTAAAAACAAACAATAGAAAATAACTATATTGTGAGAAATGTACTAGTCATGTGATTAGATACCACCAATCAAGGGACAGGACTTTCCCAACTCGTTTTATTGTTGAGCTTTTCTTGATAAATATGTACTGCATGTTGGCATGAACAACATCCCCTCTGCCATGACTGGTTTCTACACCGGATATCACAAGCCTGTTTGGTGAAATAATCTGCTGCTGTGGAAGTGATAATGTCACCGTAGAGGATTTTAATATCAGGGGCCCCATTCTAAGTTGCAAATGATGATGGTGCAAAACTCTTAATTCCACCTGGGCAGATACCAGCAGGGCATGACATTTATGGAGAAAAAAAATTAGCTGCCCACTGGGGGCATGTGAGCTTTAAAAAAAAAAAAAAAAGCCAACTGACTGAAAAAAGGAACCCACAAAGTCCTTCTTAGAATCTTTTATTAAAGAAATTCTAATCTGTCAGGATGCAGACCCTACCCAAATTGTCAGATTGCATAGGGCACTGGGACTAAAACCCTCAGACCCAAAGGCAAGACCCAGGTCCATAGTCATGAAATTCCTAGACTACAGGACCAAAATAAAAGTTTTTTTAAAAGCATGGAAAAAGGAAGAAATTACCTTCGGAGACAAGAAGCACTTCTTGAACCACGACTTTACCCTGATGACTTTCCAGAACAAGATCACACTCCAAGCAATTCAGAAGCACCTAGTTGACAAAATATTAATATGCAAATCCTGACTCCAGCACAGTTCAGAATTTTCCTCACTGAAGACCAAAAGTTGTTTCTGTACCCTCACTGATGCCAGGCTGCTGCTGAAAATGCTGAGGGTGTTCCTTGAGCTCTACTTGGCCCCTGAGCCAGCCTTGGAAGCGTTTCCCAGCGTGACCCCATGGATGACAGCAACCAACTCCAGGAAAAGGAGCAAAAAACAGGTAGGCAAAACATCTCCACAAAGCCTCCAACAGACAAGTCATTACTCCTTTCTAGTCCAAAAGCCAAGCAAGCTGCCATCAACCCCTGAAAGGACTGCCTCTGTGATGGAGAATAGCAGTACAGTCTTTCTTCACATGGCTTCTATTAATTGGGGGGGGGGACAAACTAAATGGGCATCCTGAGAGTCACATTAGACACACAAAGGTAACAAGTCAGCCAGTATAATAATGTTGCGGGGGGGGGGGGGAGACAGGTTATGTAATTGGAGTATTGCAAGATACCACGTGGTGGGGAGGCAACTGTGTGTGATGTGGGTTATGGAGAATATGCCTACCTCAAGTCAGTCCCTCACACTTATGAACTGGTGGCTACAGTCTGAATGCTCCCGAATGCAGTCCAGATCCCCCTTTTTTTTTTTACTAGCCCATCAGGACAGCGATAGCTACCGGGGAGGAACAGTTAAAAAAGGTAAGTACACCTGTCTGATAGAGGGGAATCCAGATGCCATCACCGGTTTACTTTTATTTTTTCTTGAGATATGTCAGAATGGTGTTTGTGCATCTTTTTACTTTGGAAAGAGGAATATTTTGGAGGTTGGGTAATGTCACAAAGCAGAGCCTTTCAAGATGGAGACGGCAGATCAATGTTAAGGGAGAAGATAATAGGTGCCCCTGTGTCAGTGCAGGAAAATTCAAACAGAGATCCTTCGCACACTGCACCTTAATGGTACTACAACTGAGGGCATAGGGGAGTGAGGTGGGTGAGTCATGTCTCTCCCATTCACCCCCAGCTGGAGATCATAGTCTGAAAAGCAGCCACTAGTCCTAACAGCATGGAAACCAAGGCCAACTACTGAGCACTTTAAGCTGATCCAAAGAAATACCATGAGGGTGGGGAGACAGTGGGAAAACCCACATGGAGGATGACAGAGTCACAGCTTCTGTGGGAGACACTAAAAATTCACAACCCTACAGCTTTTGTGAGAAATAGTCAAGTCTGGAAAGGAAGGTGCTCAGGACTCCAAGAGACCTTGAAATAGGAGTGATGGGAGGGAACATTTTTTATTTATTTAAAATTGATGACCGGGAAAGGCGCACTGAGCCGAGGCTCGTTTCCAGGTGCGACTTGGGTACAAGTGTACACAGAAGTACAAACAGAGTTACAAAAAGAGTAGATTACAACAAAATGTACAAGGATATTATTTGTTTTGAAATACAACATATACAAGGTGTATGTATAGGGATAACAGCAAGATTACATAAGGCAGGCTAGAAATTATATATTGAGACCATTTGAGGCGCCTGATGCAGGGGTTATGATTGAAATGGAAGGTGAAAATGACATTGAAGAGCTGTTGGGGAGATGCAGCCCAAACCCCAGCCCTACTGATGGTTAATCTGGGTTAATGACAACACCACAGGATCACATTATCAAAATGTAGAGCTGGATGTTAATTTCAGCACAGAAAATCCGGTGGTGCAGTGGATTTGAGATGTTCAATTCTATAATAGGGGTACCGACTTGGGCATTACACCCACACTAGGAGGCAGCAGAACTTATTTTATTTCTCTAATTACAAATACCTTTGAGCCAGAGGCTCCTTTACAATGGTTCCATGTCAGAGACAACAGATAAGACAACAGAACTAAACAGAAAATAACTGATGAACAGAAGAATATATAGAAACAAGGTTACAAAATAAGGTTCATAAATAAAGGGAAAAAAACAAAACAAACTAACAAAAAAAACAGCAGCAGTCTTCGGGCAGCCAGGATATGACTAAGTTTAGGATTGTACAGTTACGCAAGAACTTACCGTAACAGTAGATCTTTGAGAGAGGTTCCTGCAGTGGGTCGTTACTTATAGGACTACACCATCTGGCGTCATGACTGCACGGCAAACTTTTCCAGCAGTGTCTGGCAGGGGCCTGCCCACGCGATGTCACGTGAGCGACGCCAGTGTGACTCTATAGTATGGCTCCTCACCGCCTTTCCAGTTCTCCCGCTGGAGATCCAAGGAGGATGAGACAGGAGAAAGGATGAAATCCTACAGCCCAGTTCAGAATGGCTGAAAGAAATGCAGAAAACTGAGGGAAAGAGGGAGGGAAAAAGGTGACCTATTGCAGGAACCTCTCTCAAAGATTTACTGTTACAATAAGTTCTTATGTAACTGTACTATCTTACTTCGAGAGGGTTTCTGCAGTAGGTAATTACTTATAGGACTGAATCCCAAGCAGTCACACAGAGAGACTGAGAGAGTCACAGGAGGAGCAGCAACAGAAAGACAACACAGGACCAGCCTAAGACAGTAGGCCCTGCAAGACAGCAAGGCCGAACCCAGCCCTATGTCTAGAGGCAATGTCCAGACTGTAATGCTTCATGAAGGTATGGACAGAACTCCAGGTTGCTGCCACACAAATCTCTGCTGCAGAAACATTCCGCAAGAATGCTGTAGAGGTAGATATACCTCTAGTAGAGTGCCTCTAACCTCCCCCCCGAAGACGTTTGTTGTACTTCTGGTAACAGAAGCGAATGCAGTTACCTAGCCATTTAGAAAGACACTGTTTAGTAACTGCTGATCCCAAGGATTTGTGAGCAAAGGAGATAAAAAGCTGATCAAACTGTCTGGATTCCTTGGTTCTATGAATGTAACATCTGAGGAGCCTATGGACATCCAAGGTGTGAAGGAGATCCTGCCCCTGTTCGAATGAGCAGGGCAATAAACCGGGAGTTCAGCCATCTGGTTTAAAGTGAACTCAGAAACCACCTTAGGAAGAAACTTAGGATTAGTATGCAGGATCACCTGATCTTTATGGAAAATCAGATAAGGCTCCTTATGCATCAGGGCCTGAAGCTCAGAAATCCCACGAGCAAAATTAATGGCAACTAAAAATAGCCCCTTCCAAGAAAGGAAGTGCATGTCACAGCTCATTGCTGGTTCAAAAGGAGGAAGTGTAAGCTTCTCTAACACAGAATTCAAATTCCAAGGTGGGGTGAGGTTATGAATGGGAGGTTTTAGGTCTTAGAAACCTCCAACTGGGCCACGGTTTTTCCCTCCACCGGCACGTGGTAGGCCGAAATGGCCAACAAGTGAACCTTAAGGGACGAATACGACAGACCCGAATCAAACAGGTGTAGGAGGTACTCCATGACTCGAGGAGCAGAGCAGATAAAGGGATCCCAGCGATTGGAAGCCACCCAGATGGAAAAACGCTTCCATTTCATGGCATAGATGGATCTAGTGGAAGCCAGAAAACCCTCCACCAGGACCTAAGCAACCTTTTGGGAGACCCCAAAGTGAGCTCTGATTATGTCTGAAGGAGCCACACATGAAGATGCAATGTTCTGAGACTTGAATGTACCAACCTGCATAGATCGTGAGTCAACAGGTCGTGCCTGAGAGGTAAAGGAATCGGGGGTTCCACTGAGAGCTGCTGCATTAGTGGAAACCAAATTTGCCTCAGCCAGAGAGGAGCAACTAGGATCATTCGAGCTCCCTCTGCCTGGAGTTTGAGAAGTACCCTCTGAAGAATGGGGAAGGGAGGGAAGGCATACAAGAACTTCCCTGTCCAGCATAGTGACAACACATCGTACCAGAAAGCTCCAGGCTCTGGAACGAGCGAGCAAAAGGTGAGAAGTTTTGCATTGGATGGGTAGGCAAACAGATCGATGTCTGGGCAACCCCACCTCTGGAAGAGAGTGTCTGCTACCTCCTGACTTAATTCCCATTCATGAGTGAGGGACGATGTCCAACTGAGGCTGTCCGCCAGGACGTTGAGAATGCCTGGAACATGCATGACTGTAAGAAACAGGTCGTGCTGGACTGCCCAGTTCCACACTGGCATCGCTTCCCTGCACAGGGGGTACGACCGGGTGCCTCCTGTTTGCTGATGCCGCCGTGATCAACGACATATTGTCGGTCTGGATTAGCAGTGTCCCTATCGAAAGGATGGTCTGAAAAGCCTGAAGGGCGTAAAGGAGCGCCCTCATCTCCAGAATGTTGATGTGCAAGGACATCAATCAATCAAAATCTTTATTTATCCATGCGGGCACCATTGAGCAAAGCTCATTTGCAAGGTGGACCTGGTCATGAATACATCAAAGTACAATACAGAAGCAGGTATACAAAAAGCAATAATATACAAGAAAGAAAAAGTATATACATTACAGTACAAGGTTGAAATAAATAATAAAAAAAAGCATTATTTTACATCTGAAGAAGGCAGCAGATGTACAATCAACCACAGGCATACAGGGGTTATAAGCAGACATCTTTTGAGTGAGGCAGCCGGCAACTACACATATAGGGGAAAGAGGCCATGCATGGGGTGGCAGGTTAGAGAGGCAAAGAAAAGGAGGGATACATTACCGACTGGGGGAAAAATTGGGCTAAAACCACAGAAAGTGACGATGGCTGTCGTGTACTTGTTTATTATGATAATGACGGAGGAGGGGTAGATAATTAGGACACTACTCTGGATGGGGTGGGACTTTAGCCAGGCTGGAGCGGACAGGGAAGGGTGGGTGCAGCAGGAAGAGTTAATAGGGAAAGAGTGAGAGCCAGGGGTAGAAACATGGCGAGCGTCAGGATGGAAAGGGGGAGTTGCGGAATTAGTGGGCTAGCGGTGAGGAAAACATTCGCAAGGTGCTTTCATGTAGCGATCATAGAGCGCCTTGAAGATATTCAGGCAAACAGGGCAGCTCAGCTTCAAGTTCCTTTGTAAACCGTTCCGCAATGTGGATAAAGAGAAGCTTAGATCAGCTTTGCTGAAACGAGTTTTGACCCTTGGAACTTGGAGGGCAATTAGGGAATAGCTCCTTAGAGCATAGGTGCCTAACACACTCCAGGGAATACAATTTGAGACATATGAGGGGAACTTGTTGGTCACCGCTCTGAAGGCCCATAGGGCGGTGTTTCTATTCCTTCTATAGTGAAGGGAAGTCCAGCCTAACGATAAGTACAGGGAGAAGTGGTGCGTGGAAAGTGGAAGGCCAGTAATGAACCTGATAGCTCTGCAGTAGAGGGTGTCCAACTTAGCCAGTGCAGAGGCAGTGCAGTGGCTGTAGAGCAGGTCCGTGTAATCTATTAAAGATAGGAAGGTAGCTTGACTGTGAGCAGGTGGTTAATTCTGTAGAACAGTCCTAACTGTCGCCTTAGTTTCTTCTGTAGTTCTTCGACATGGTCAGCGTAGGAAAGTTTATGATCGAGCCAAACTCCTAGATATTAGAATTTAGCTACATACTCTAGTGTTTCTCCAAGAACAGTGGTAATTTGTGGGATAGCCCCCCCAAGCAGGAATTGCCACATGCAAGGAGGGTTTATGAGCTGGTATTGTAGAAGGTTAAATTCAGCTTGGAGGTCTTCACAGGCTGCTTCCGGTGTGGGACAACTCAAGTACAGTACAGTGTCATCCGCGAATAAGTGGATGTTGGCTTTTTTGATGGGGCCATTGATGTTGTTAATGTAGACTGCAAAGAGGAGGGGACCAAGGATAGAGCCCTGGGGCACGCCTCTCAGCATAGGTTTTAATGGAGAAAGATCACCTTCAGCTTTAACCTGCTGTTTCCGTTCTCCGAGGTAGTCTGCAAACCAGCACTTAGATTTATGGTCCAGGCCTAAGGTGCTTAGGGAGGAAAGAAGCAGGCTGTGATCGACTGTGTCGAATGCCTTACTAAGATCCAAGAAAATGGCACAGACATGCTTCTTGTTGTCAAGGTCTAGGAGCCAATCATTGGTCACCTTAGCTAGGGCTGTTATGGTGCTGTGCTTTGCTCTGAATCCAGACTGAACCGGGTTTAATAGGCTTCTGGATTCTAAGTATATCCCTAGCTGGCCACACACTACTTTTCTAGTAATTTAGAGATGATGGGGAGGAGGGAGATCAGTCTATAATTATTTAGATCGCAGGGGTCACCTGCTTTTAATAGAGGGATGACATGGGCTATTTTCCATTGAGGGGGGAGGCTACCCTGGGAGAATGACATGTTAAATAGGTGGGTGATTGGCACCACAAGCACATGGTAGGCACATTTCAGATAGTATGGCTCTATGAAGTCGGAGCCTGCTCCCTTCCTGGTGTCCAGTTGCAGTAGTGGGTCTTCCACTTCCTTTAGAGAGACAGGCAGGAGGGAGAAGGCCTCCTCTGTAGAGGGGGACTCGTAGGTTGGTGGTCCCTGAGCTGTGCAGAGGTCATTTGCAGGAGAAGTATCAAATGCTAGCCCTGACGTCGCAAAATGGTTATTGAGAGCTTCCAATATCTCCAATCGGTTAGAGATAATGCTGCCACCGGACTTAATTTTTGCTGGAATGGAATTACCAGGTGCGTGTCCAGACATGTCTTTTAATGTTTTCCAGAGCTTTGAAGGATTTCTTGAGGCAGAGGCTAGCTCCGAACAACAGTAGGTGGCCTTGGCTGCTCTGACCAACTTGGTTTGTTATGTGCTCTCTTAAAGACACCAATCCAAGTCTTTCTTGCTTCTTCGGGCTTTTTTCCATAAAGTATCCCTTTCTAACAGGGAAGCTTTGAGCTCAGGCGAGAACCAACGGCAGGTGCTGCTCCTGACCTGCACCTTAACTAAAGGTGCATGGTTATTTAAAGCCTCACTTAAAATATCGTTAAAAATAGTATATGCCCTGTTAACCATTTTGGCTAGGAAGAATTCCTGCCATCACGGTGAATGTTTCAAGTTGTGGACGTATGCAAACAAATCGAAGTTGTGTTTGCACCTCTTGATAGAGAACTTTGTCACAAACTGTGGGTTGTGCACGGATCTAATGGTGGTGATTATACAATGATTGTTAATGTCTGAGAAAAATGTTCCGACACGAGAGAACAGGTGGCTTGCTAATCAAAATTACATCTAAGAGGGAGCTGTTAAGGTTCTTTTTATTTGGGTGAGTATGCTCGCCAATGAGTTGCACCAGCCCTAGAGTGTCACAAAAGGATTTCAAGGAAGCTGATGCACTTGATAGCCAATCATAGTTCAGGTCGCCAAGAAGAAAAAATTACTCACCTTAGTAATTGCTTTTCTTCTCATGGAGTCTTGCTATATTAGGACCTAATGCAGTTAGCCACTGCACTTGAACTGCCCCGGAGAGGAAACAGTTAACTCCAGAGTAATCTGGAGTTCCACAGCGCGAGGGCGCTGTTCAAAGCTCTATCTGGCTAGTTTCAAATGAAACTGCCAGGTTCTTTACGGCTAAACTAACATAGCAAGTCTGTGGAAAACTCACACTAGCCATTGGCTACCTACCAGTAGTACAAACAACAAAACACAACAATCACAGAATAAAAAACAATATTGCATATTATTGTTAGAATCACCCTGACAAGACTATTAGGCCCCTCCCAAAAAACTCCAAGTCCAGAGAGGGACCATCTACCACTTAACAAAAAGCAGAATTACCTAGTTCTCAACCCAAAAGAAACAAAAAAGGGGAGGGGAACTAGAGAGACTAAAAAGGCATGACACAGTGCTTGCACTAATTTGCCAACAACCCCACTCCAAGCAGGAATTCTGAGAGAGGGTAGGAGGGGGTTGTCCTAATATAGCAAGATTCCATGAGAAGAAAAGCAATTACTAAGGTGAGTAATTTTTCTTAAACACCATGAAGTCTTGCTATTATAGGACCTAATGCAGATTATACAGCAGTACCTCCATGAGGAGGGCCAGAACCTACTTAGGAATAGGGCTCTGAAGCACAGCTGTGCTAAACGAGGATCTCTCTGGACTGGACGTCCAGAGAATAATGCTTTGGTGAAAGTGTGGACTGACTTCCAGGTAGCAGCTTGACAAATTTCCAAATAGGAATATCTCTAGCAGCCACTAGAGATGCAGCTGTACCCTGGTGGATCATGAGCCCTCAGTCCTGAGGAGGTTCTCTACCTAGTTTTTGTAACAGAACTGGATACAAGAGACAATCCACCTTATATTGTCCTTTTAGTGGCAGGTCTCCCTTGCCTACTTCTCCATAGGTAAGGAAGAGTTGGAGGATTCAACCTACGACCTTGGTGCGCTCCAAATAGTAGCTTAGGGCTCTTTGACGTCCAAGTCAGTCTCCTCTCCCCAGAGGAAGAGTGCTCAGTGAAAAATACTGGAAGAGAGATGGATTGATTGAGATGAAAATCTGAAACCACTTTAGGTAAAACTTTCTGTTAGTCCTGAGGATACTTTATCTCTGTGAAAAGAAATAAAACTTTTTCCACTGACAAGGCTTGTAATTCACTTATACGCCTAGCAGAAGTGATAGCCTACTAGAAAAACAGTCTTCCAAGTTAAAACTTGAGATCTGCCAAGACAGAGGTCAAAGGGGATTGCATTAGCTGAGCAATGCAAACATTCAGATCCCAGGCCGGAGCTGGTTCCCAAAGGGAGGGTTAGTGTGAAGTAACCCCTTGAAAAACTTGGAAAACACAGGGTGAGAGGAGAGGAAACTGGTTTCCCTACGAAACAAAAACAGAAACAGCTGCTAGATGAACCTTCAAAGTAGCTGGTTTGAGGCTTAGGAATTTATGGACCAAATAGTCCAATAAAATGGCCAAGTCAGCAGATTCTGGTACAATTTGCCTCTCAGAACACCAGAAGGAAAACCTCTTCCACTTAGAGTTGTAGGTGGTCTGGTAGAAGGCTTCCCAGAAGCCTCAAAATATCCAGGATACCTTGAGAAAGGTGTAAATCAGCAAATTCTAACTCTCAAGAACCAGGCCTTGAGGTGGAGGGACTTGAGGTCCGGATACTACACTCTCCTGTGCACAGGTCAGCAGGTCGTGGATCCTGGGCAAGGTCAGGGAGGTAGAATGTCAGGGACAGAGAAGAGGGTACCAGGGCTGCCTGGCTCAGTCTGGAGCAATCAGAATCACTTTGCAGGGCTGAGTTCTGATTTTTACTAGTACCCTGAAGAGGAGAGGAAAGGGGGAAGACATACAGGAACTCCCTTCCAATCCAACTGAAAGGCCCAGGGGGAATGATCCCAGCACTGAGGCCTGCAACAAAACAGAGGAAGTTGGTGGTGTCTGGGGCTGCGAAAGATCCATCTGAGGTGTGCCCCATCTGGCAAAGACTGACCCCAACACCTGAGGATTCATAGAGCCATCTGTGATGGCCCTGAGAAACCTCTTGCTGAGGGCATCCGCCAGGACATTGTCCTTCCTGGAAGGTGAACTGCTATCAGGGAGGTGTTCAGGGAGTAAGCCAGACCACAACTTCATTGCTTCAGTGCACAAGGTCAAGACCGAGTGCCCTTGCTTGTTGATGTACCACATTGTTGTGGTGTTGTCTGTCCTGACTTGACTACCTTGTTCTGGACAGTAGCTGAAAAGCTTGAGAGCTAAGAGAACAGCTCTGAGTTCCAACAACAGATTGATGTGGAGCAGAGATTCCTGAGGGGACCACACTCCCTGGAGTGGAGAGGTCGCCCAAGTGAGCCCCCACCCTAACAGGGAGGCATCCGTGGTGGGGTGAGGGAATGAAGAACGGCAAGAAGGGGACCCCTGGTTAGATTGCTTTGATCCTGCCACCACTGAAGGGCTAGGATCAGGGTTTTGGTCACTGGGACTACTTTGCAAGGGGTCCTTCCTTGAGACCAGTAGGACCTCATGGAACTGGATGTCCCTCATCTGAAATCTTGCTCCTTGCACGACAGCTGTGGAAGCGCCATGTGCCCTAGGAGTTGCAAGTGCCTTGCTGGTCGAGAGACCCGAGGGTAAGGAAGATGCCAGGGCAATGTTTCTGTCCACTCTTTCCGAGGGAAGAAATGCCCTGGCAGACTTTGTGTTCAACTCTGCACCTATGAAAGTTAGTACCTGAACTGGTTCGAGAACTGACTTTGAAAATTCAGCAGGAATCCCAGAGAAGTGAGAAGTTGCTGGGTGACTTGCAAGTGGGATTTACCTGATCTGGAGACTGACCCACTATGAGCCAGTCGTCCAGGTAGGGAAAACACAGCAACCCTTGCCTCCTTAAATGAGCCACTACCACAGCTAGACATTTTGTGAAAACCCTTGGAGCAGAAGTGAGGTCAAGGGCATTGTTTGAACTGGTAGTGGCCAGAGGGCAGTTCAACCTGAGGTACTTTCGTGAGAAGGCCTGATCAAGATATGAAAATAGGCATCCTGAGGTCCAGGGTGCTAGCCAGTCCCCTGGCCTTAGGGAAGGCAAAATCATTGCCAGAGTTAACATTTTGAACTTTGGTTTCAAAAGATGCTTGTTCAGGAATCTAAATCTAGGATGGGCCGCTTTCTCCTGTCTGTTTTGGGGTAAGGAAGTACTGAAGTACAGCCCCTTGCCCTGATGGCAAG
The DNA here is from genome assembly GCA_016271365.2 of Neoceratodus forsteri. Lineage (NCBI taxonomy): Eukaryota > Metazoa > Chordata > Ceratodontiformes > Ceratodontidae > Neoceratodus > Neoceratodus forsteri. Next base: position 72,316,564 of record CM057457.1, read on the forward strand.
GAGGAACCTTTCCACTGCTTTGCAGTCTAGAAGAGAAGAAACTCTGCTTCCAAAGCAAAGGCTTGAAGGATTTGCAGGAGTAAAATGTCTGGCTCTCATCTTTTGGGAACTGCTTGAAGCTGAGAACCAGATCTGGTTTACCACCTCCAGAACCCATTTGTCCGGGTTAGGGACAACCAGTTCTGGCTGAAAGAAGTCAACCTGCCCCCCACCGTACAGGAGACTGGCTCCTGGACACCTCGATAGGGTGCCTGCTTGGCAGCAGCTTTAGGCTGAGGAGAGGGAGAGTGGTCTGCCTGTGCCCCTGGGCCTACCTCTGCCTCTGAAAAATCCCTCTGTGCAAAGGCTGAAGAGGCCTGAACCTGGTAAAAGGCCTGTGGTAAGGCCTGCCCCTACCCCTGGGGCATGCCTTGTGGAGTGGCAATGCCTCCTTAGCTTGGGTACTTTTGTGTAGTTCTGTATTCATCCATCTTTTTCATGTAATCTTGCTTGATCCCCAAACAGAGAATTTCCTACCAGGAAAATCTATAGCCTTTGACTGAGTGTCCTGGGACAGATTAGTGCATCTGAGCCATGCCAACCCACGGAGAGCTACAGAAGTGGCCATGACCCTAGAGGAAACATCATTAACATCAACAGCAGTATGAAATTGAACTTTAGAGGCTTCAATGCCATCAGCAGCCACTTGTTCCAATCACTCAACTAGCTGGCCCTGGGCCTGCTTGGCCAACTGCAATTATAGTGTCCCATCTAGATTTCTGATATCCAGCTACATGCTTCATATAATTAGCCTGTCTGAGTCCCAATGAAGCTGCTATTGTTTTTTTCCATGGCATCAATCCTCCTGGAATCCTTTATCAGGAGGATGAGGCCAGGGGGACATTAGCCCTGTCACAGGCTGCAGCTTGAACAACCCACATGACTACACTGCTCAAGTGAGGAAGTCTCGTATCAGGCCTGATGAAGTATACCTTCTGTCCATTTTTTATCTACAGGAGGAACAGAATGAGGACTTTTTAAAATCTTTGTTGTTTGCTTCCTAAATGACTTATGCAAAAGGAATAGACAACCCCTAGACTCTGGAATATCCATCATTTCTACATAATCAGGCTCCTCTTGTTCATCCACAGCCTCTAAAGGGAGCTGGGGGTTTCTGCAACCTTTTATAAACCCAAAATGAGAAGGGACCCAGACAGCGTTAAGGGGAGATTCAAAGGGTCTTGTCTGAGAAATTTCCGCTCAATGGGCACTTCCAGACCTTCCCAGTCACAAATGCACTGATCAAAATCCTCCTCCCTCCTGTGGTTCATAAAAATCTCAACATCATAATCCTGAACCACTGGACCTGAACGAGCCACCCTTTTCCCAACTATAGGGGTTTGACAAGTCCCTGACAAAGACTGAACAATCTGAATGGCTTTTAGCTATCTCTGCAGCAGTTGAGAGACAATTTTGACTCTAGACCTGCCGATTTCTTTTGTCTTTTAACTGGGACTGGTTCCTCCGAACCAGCCTTCCTTTTGCTCCGAGGAAGTCTCGCCCTGGTCAGAGGGCACCCTCTGGTCCAGTGGGTGCTGGACCGGCTGGCCATCCGGTCAGCAGACTTCTTGGCCTCGCTCCCCTGGAGCCGCCCAATCTCTTTTCCAGGGTGGCTGCAGGGAAATTTCACACACCTGGCAGTCTGACAGGAGGTGGTCAGCCCCCAGACAATAGACACATGGCGCTGTGTCTGCCTGCAAAGGCTTCCCCACAGACATATCATAGTGTTGAAACCCAGTGGGCCCGGATTTTCTTTTTGGGTTTCTAGGCATAATACGCCAGCCTAACCAACAAATCTTGTTCTTTAAACGTGCCGCGTTAGGTAAGACACTTCTTATCGGGTTCCTAACCGTGATCACGGGTATTGGAAAACCCCATAAAATAAAGGTTTTTTAGGAACCGACAAGAACTGGTACCGCACTTCTACAGCCCAAAAATTGAAAAATAAGAACTGATCGGGTTCAGACTGAACCGATAATGTATTTGCACACAGACTTTAATTTTGTACTTACGGGTTTACCAGATAGAGCTTTTGGACCGAAACGCGTACTTCTTAAAACATTGCCGGTTCAAATGAACCGATAAACTCGGCTTGAACCGCTAAAATGAACCTGAGCTGAGGGAGCTGATCTCCGGAGCGACTGTTCAGTGAAAGCGTAGAGAAGAATCTGGCAGTTTCATTTGAAACTAGCCAGATAGAGCTTTGAACAGCGCCCTCGCGCTGTGGAACTCCAGATTACTCTGGAGTTAACTGTTTCCTCTCCGGGGCAGTTCAAGTGCAGTGGCTAACTGCATTAGGTCCTATAATAGCAAGACTTCATGGTGTTTGAATAATGGTTTCCAAGGAACTGAGCTCCAGTACGGAACTGAGGTGAGACAGGAGCCGAGGCTCGGCAGAAGGGGGCCTGCAGCAGGCTATTACACAGAGTGCACTGGAAGGAGAAAGTTCAATCTTTAGGGTCAAGCACTTGAATTCTTTGGGGGAGGATGATGCGTGTATGCATGTGGCTGAGTATTTGTCCCTTACATAAATTGCTACCCCACCTCCTCTGGATTGCCTATCCCTCGAAGAGTACATAATTTGGGGATATTGATTTCATTGTCTGGGGTGGTTGACCCAAGCCAGGTCTCAGTGATCACTAGACGCCAGGTAGTGTGCCTACCCAAGCCTGGATAAGGGGTGAACTTTTTCAGCAAACTAGGCATTAAGATGCATAAAAGACATTAATTTGATACCCAAGTCTGGATGGAGAAGCAAGGGTGTCTAATGGTCCTGGGTTGAGTTTGACATTGCTCTGGGCACAACAGTAAAAGAAGCAGGATCTTTTTAAGGCAGCAAACTGTAATTTGTAAACACTATTTTTTGGGCTATAGAGGCGAATTGATGGGTAGGCCTGTACCCACTCCTGGTGTTATACTGGCCTAGTGTTGTAGCCACTCAGTGTCCTGGGCAGGAATTTGCCATGAGTAGGAAGTCTCGAATCTGGATGGGGAGTAATCTGCAGAGGCAGTTCGGGAGATGTCCCACCCCCGGCAGAGACAGCTGAAAATCCCAATAGTCCAGAATGGCTACCTGAAAGGAGCTGTTGGACACAGGACAGGAGAAGCGGGGGTCATTCCACTTTGGGAGGGATGAGGGTTCTGAAGAATTGAGCTGAGCGCCAGTAAAGCTAGTGACACACCGAGAACCAGCTCGTACTTTCCCATGGTAGATCTAAACACCGCAACAGCTGGCAAAGAAAAGTCACTAGAAGCCTAGACCAATTGGTGATCAGGTGTCATAAGTTCAAAATCCTTTTGTTGGCTGAGAGGCGGTTTTAGCGCTGAATGTACCTGTGGAGCAACTCTTTGCAACTGAGCCAGTGAGGTGGTTAAAGACTGCAACCCGGAGTGGCAAGATTGGTCTGTAGCTTTTGTTTCTGTTTCTTGCCCTGCTCCACCAGTACAGAATGGGAGTGGGGGCAGGCGTTCAAGTCTTGCAGCCTTAGTGGATGAGCATGGTTCGGCCTGAGAAACAGGCAGAAAAACCCCCGAGGATTGTCCTCAGAAAGAGAGGTATCCCAGGTCCACTAGAGCAGAAGAGGAAGTAGAAAATATAACATGTTTCCTCTTTAACAGAAAAGAGAGCTGCTGTAGCCCTCTAGTGACTATGTAGTATAATTTGCAAATGAGAAGGTAGACCCAAAAAAAAAAAAAAAAATGAAATTCTTGCTTTACCAAAAAGGATAGTCCCAATGGCAGTGTAACACTGAATGGCCTAAACTGGATTGATAGATGAGAGAAACAGTGTTGGGGGGTGCCTTTCATGCCATTCTAGCTTTATAAAAAAGAACAATTTCTTTACAAAAAAAAAAAAATGAAATTTTTGCTTTACAAAAAAGGATAGTCCCAGGGTCAGCAGCGCTGATGAACATCTCTAATGAAGCAAAGTAAATGAGACCAGCAGGAAGAAGTCAGTGAGGTTGAGATCCTCCAATCTGAATGTTGGCACTGAAAATTAGAATGTCCAAAGGCGCCAAATACCAACGATTCTGAGGGGGTATACGGCTTTTTGGTTGTTTTGTAGATTTCTGGCCTGCAACTAACTGGAGTTCGGGGGATCCCGGGTGTGTTTCAACAGGGAAGACAGCCTCAGGGTCTGCTAATTTGCAGTAGCAGAATCTGTGGGTTGCTTCCTCAGGACAGGCTTGTAGCTTTTCCTCTGGTAGGTAAGGTGCGAGCCCCAGGAGGGCACGGCACACCTGAGGGGAGAGGAAAGGAGATGGATTAAGCAGGGCAGGCAGGGAGTGTGTAGTTAACTCAAACAAAGAAACAGGGTGGTCACTTATTATTTGGAAGGAGGAGGCTAAACTACAAAGTGGGTAATAGAAACAGGAGGAGACTGCGGGTTAGAGGGCAGACAGGTAGCAAAGCGAGAGGCAAGGATTGGGCTTTAAATTTAAAATGCTAGGCAGTACACTGAAAAAGTCTGGTGAATTTAAAATACAGTTTTGCTACAGCAATTATTTCAAAGGATTCAGCTGTTCATGCTAGAATAAAGCAGTGCAGTACAGGTCTAAATCTTAAGACTCTCAGTTTTACACCCAGAATTAACAATAACAGCATTTGTCAATGCCGAATGTTTGCTTGCTGGCATTGGCAGTGGTAGTGTAGTTACAGAGCTGCGCAGGAATGGCAGTGAAGTATTGAACTGAAGCCAACCCCACCACCACCCTGCAGGGAGTGACAGGCATTAGTGCGTCGGTATCAGGCATAACGGCCACGTGATTTCACTCACACACCCCACCCCTGCAGACACCTGACAAGTGTCACGGTGTTTTTGGGGTCTTGTCTTGTTTGCGCATTCCCCATTTCATTAGGAAAGCATGGTGAGATGGGTGTTATATAGAATGGGGTGAAGTTTAAATAAGAGTCCAAGTATGCACCGATGCCTCTCACTGACTGCAGGGTGGAATAGTATGAGCATCACAGGCAAGAATCCTAGTCACACCCCTGATGCCTGACATCTCTACAGGGTTGGGCGTTATAGTTGGAAACCCTAATACCTCAGGCATTCGCTGGTATTTTCACTCCAAATTTTCAACATGTTTGTTTCTGTGACCCCACCTCATGAACAGGGGAATATCAGTTTGTTAGTCGAAAGCTGTTTATGCACAGTGACTCACGGCACTTAGCACCACAGATGCAAAACATTCCGAACAGGATAAAAATGACAGCTGTACTGTTCATGGGAGGTAAAAAAATGGCAATGTTGCAAATCTGTAGTAAAATATTTAAAAATGGTGAAGTCACGAAGGTACATAGAAACTGTGCAACGCACAACCGTAGTATAATTAGGTTGTGATTTTTACAGCAGATTGTCAACTCAGGCATTTTGGTGCCTCCGATCATGAACAGTGTCACTGTGATTTTCTTTATCTGTGCCGAACAATGATTTCACAGCTGACTATGCATCTTCTGCACTGAAAGTGTGAAACACACTTCAGCCATGTTGTGAAAATGACAGCTGTACTGTTCATAAGAAAGTGTGAAAATGTCACCAGAAATCTGGACTGAAAATATTACAAAGTCATGAACTAACGAGGGTGTGTGGAAACTGTGCAATGCTCACTCTGAACACAGTCATTTTATGGACTTTTGTCACTAAATTTTCAACATAGCCATTTTAAGACTCCTGCTCATGAACAGTGTAACTGTGATTTTCTTAATTTGTCTCAGACATTGATTTCAAGACACGACTGCACGCATTGCCAGCGCTACATGGGCGGAAACACATTTTGGGCAACATATGAAAAATTGCAGCTGTACTGTTCATAAGGAAGCTGTAATAAATGGCAATGTTGAAAATCTGGAGTGAAAATATTAATTTGCAAACTTACTAGCATGCATAGGAACTGTGCAACGACGTCAGAAAGTCATTTTAGGAATTTTTCACCAAATTTTCAACATAGCCATTTTAAGACTTGCTCATGAACAGTGTCACTGTGATTTTCCTTAATTTGTCCTGTACATTGATTTCAAGACACTGACTGCGCCCATTGTGCGCTACATATGGCGGAAAACATGTTGGGTGAGATGTGAAAATGACAGCTGTACTGCTCATAAGAAGGTGTGGTAAAATGGCAATGTTGAAAATCTGGAGGAAAATATTGAAATTTGCTAACTTACGAGCCCGCCAGAACCGCTGGCGCAACGACGCCAGAATGAAGTATTTTTTGATTTACACTGAATTACCATGGAGTACCTCTTCGATGTCACTGTCATGGCGTTATTCATGTCGGGGCGATTTCCGCGCAGTGGCTGCGAAATCACCCTTTGGGCCCAAATAATGCCATGACAGTGACATCATTCATGAGAAGGGGTCCCAAAAACCCCATGTTGAAAATTTGGTGCAAAAATTCCAAAAAATGCCTGAGATATGCAACAGTTGAAAACCCCTAATCTAGCCCATTATACAGCTTACCGGCATTTCCTCAGTTCGCGGTCGGCTTTGAAGAGTGCAGACGTGTTCCCGGTCCACCAAGATCATCGCGCCGAGGTCCGGAGGTAAGATGGGGGTGAGGGGGTGGGGAGGCAGGGTGCGAGTGGTGGGTGCGGGTTGTAGGAGGGGGCCAGGAGACTACGCGGGACCATTTTTTCTTCACAGGTAAAAAAACAACAAAAGGATGAGTGGACGCTTGGCCACGCTTGGGGTGGGCTCCAGCTGCATAAGGATGGTTGGGGGCCTCAGCCGACAGGGATTAGGCACCCCGTCGGCTCATGATGACTCGCTGCCACGCTGGGGTGGGCTCCTCAGCGTGGCACTTACTACACTGGGGTGAGGACAGTGGAGCCGACGGGGATTGGGCACCCCGCCGGGTTATATCATATTGCCACGCCAGTGGGCACCCAGCGGGTATTTTGGAAGGCTTTGGGGAGGCGGGGGAACGCAACAGCCGACGGGATTGGGCACCTCGTCAACTATACAGTGTGTGCAGTGGTGCGCACGCCATGGGCGCGCAGGTGTGTGTGGGGAGTTGCATGAGCAGGCGATATCTTATCGCTGCTCACCTGCCGTAGCTCCTCCTTTGAACTGTATGCCACTGCATTTTGAGCTTTGTCACAGCTCCAGCATGCATTGGCTTACAGGCCGCGCCTGCCAACACACTGACTGAATTGGAGGAGGAGGTGACACACCTCTGAAATCTCCGATGATGGCACTATGTTTCTTGCACATGCGTGCAAGCAAACATAAAAAGGATTAGGCTGTAGTTTTAGGATATTAAGGAGTGCATAAAAAGGTCAACTTAAAACTCTTCAGCCTTTCGACGAGAATTAATTCTAAAGAGGGATGTAATCACAGTGCATTCACAGCAGGTAAATCACTTTAAACAATGGCAGTGTAATACTGAATGGCCTAAACTGGATTGATAGATGAGGAGAGAAACAGTTTGGGGAGGGGGCCTTTCATGCCATTTTAGCTTTACAAAACGAACAATTTCTTTACAAAAACACCAAAACAAATAACACAACATCTCCAGCTGGGACCAGGAACCCCAAGTTCAGTGGTTCCCCAGGTGCGCTCCCCAACCCTGGCACGAAGTGTCTGTGGTGAGGGTCCATGGGGAGACTTCGAAAGGGAAGTCCCTTGGACAGATTCAGAGGGTCTGACCACCACTGCAGATCCCTCCTGACTGCTCTGGAGACTAAAATGGGACGGTCCAGATTGTCCAAGTGCTGATCCCACTGGACGCAAAGAGTCCACTGGAAGATCTGCATATGCAACCTGGCTAAAGGAACTGTGGAGACAGAGGCTGCCATCAGGCCCAGCAAGCATAGCAACGCTCTGGCTGGAAGAGATCTGGACGAGATCACCAGGATGACCTGCTCTCGGAGAGAGTCTCCACTCTGTCGGAGAGGAGAAAGGCTCTGCACTGGACCGTGTCCAAAACCACCCCTATGAATTGAAGGTTCTGAGAGGGGGTTAAAGATGACTTGGGGAGACTGACTGTGATCCCCAAGTCGGGGGGAAAAAAGGTCCAGGGTAGCCGAGAGGGAGTCCTGAAGGCTGTTCCTGGATGGAGCTGAAAGTAGCCAGTCGTCCAGATAAGGGAACACCGCTATACCCTGATGGTGTAAGGCCACTGCCACCACTGCTAGGTACTTGATAAAAACCCTGGGTGCCGAGGACAGGCCCAACGGGAGGGCTGTGAACTGGAAATGTTCCCCCTGGAAACAAAACCAAAGGAAACAGCAGTGGCCAGGGAAGTTTGGGATATGCAGGTAAGCGTCCTGCATGTCCAGAGCACAGAGCCAGTGATTCTGCTGCAAAAGGAGCAGAAGGCTCTGAACAGTCAGCATGCGGAACCTCTTGTGCTCGACGAAGAGATTGAGACTGCTGAGGGCCAGGGTAGGTCCGAGGTCACCCATCTTCTTTAGGACCAAGAAGAAGTGGCCGTAAAACCCCTTTCCTCTCTGCACGACTGGCACCGGTTTGACTGCTGCCTTTCATCCCAGAGTCCAGATCTCCTCCTCGACCAGTGGAGCTTGATGTGGGGAGTAGTGTGAGTGACTGGGAGGAGAGTCTGGAGGAAGCTCCAGGAACTCTAGCATGTGCCCTTGAGAAATGAGCTGTAGGACCCACACATCCAAGGTGATGCCCTCCCATTTTTGGACATGAAGGGCGAATCTTCCCCCCACTGGCTCCATGCTTTGAAGTGGAGGGGAGGGAAGCCTGGGCGAGTCAGGAGGCAGAGGGGCAGAGCAGAACCTCCTGCCGGTCTGAGTCTTGGCGGCCAATGGAGTGGAAAAGGAGGAGCCAGTGGTTCGCCTTTTATTCTGTTTCTTTGGGGCCACTTGCTTCCCTTGGCGCTTGAAATGGCACCAAAAGGGTTGCTTCTTAAGAGTACTGACCCTATACATGGAGTGGACTGATCCGAGGGCCTGCCCAGTATCTTGGAGGCCCATAATCAAATCCTTGGTGTCCCCTCCAAAGAGGACCGATCCTCTAAAAGGAGCGTCCTGGATGGCTGCTTGCACGTCTGCCAAAAGGCCTGAGATGTGCAACCAAACATGCCTCCTGAGGCTAACAGCAGTAGCCGAGGAGAGAGCCACCATGCCCATCGAGTTGTAGGTGGCCCTGAGAGCATGTCTGCAAGAGATCTTAGAGAGATTAAGCTCTTCAGCGATCTCAGCTTTGAGGTCAGAGTCCTCCAGGGAGGAGATCTTTTCCTCCAACTTAGCCAAGGTGGCCTTTTGAAAGGACACCATGTGTGCCACATAATTTAATGAGTGCAGAGCACATGGCAGAAGAGTAGACCTTTTACCAAACTGCTCCAATTGTCTGAACTCCTTGTCTGGGAGAGAATGTGCTCATGTGTTTGGGGTTAGCCGAGCAGTCATGAGCGGCAGTAATAACTGAATCTGCCTTGGGATGAGAGTCCAGAAAGGGGACAACTTCCGAAGAGCGATATATCCTGTCTTTTTTAGGGACAGCAGGAACTGAGTGCGGCAGTTTCCAGACAGTAGATGTAAGCTTCTCGTGTGGAGCTATCCAGGGAGGAACTGGAATGGGGGAGGCTGCCTCTAAATCGAGATGCTCCGCCGAGCGCTTCCGCATAGGATCCAGATCCTCAGCATTCCAACCATTTGCCTGTTGGATTATACGGAGGAGCTCTGTAAAGAAGGGTCCTCCAAGGGAACTTAGGAGACTCTTTGGCCCTAGAGGGAAGAGGCCAGCTCGTTCAAGGAAGACTCTGGATGTATCAAAGTTGGGGGGCTCCTCACTCTCTGGACAAAGTCTGGAAGAGGGATATCCTGAGGGGTAGTATCCAAGACATGCACTGTATGCTGGGGGAACAGAGGACGGAGGAGTCGGGGGCACTACCACTGGACTAGGAAGCCTACATTCCAAATCGGAGAAAAGCTGGGACCTTGCGTCCTTCCACCATGACTGACTCAGTGATTGGAAGTCTGGTTGTGGAGGAGGAAGGTTAGCTGGCGGTGAGTAAAAATGAGCTCCCGAACCCGCATAATGAAGAGGGGGGCTACCCCTGATAATACGGGTATCCCTGTTGGTACCCAAGGAAATAGCCCTGGGAATAATGGGGCACTGACTGGCCCGATGGCGGAAGAAGGAATGCCTGATGTCCAGAGAAAACAGAAGGTCCAGATGGTAGGTCTTGACCAAGAGGCCTGGAAGGGCCAGGATAAATACCGGACATCACGATGGTTGATGTTGGGATAGCCGACGAAAAGGGAATAAACATCAGGGCCTCTGATGTAGGGAACCGATGTGTGGCAACTGACGGTGCTGCAGACGTTTAAGGAGGAGGAGCAGCAGGCAGAAGGTGACCCAATGTCAGGGTAGCTGATGAAGGATGAGCATCCTGGGGAATTAAGGGACCACCATAGGAGTGGGCTAAGAGAACTACTTCCTGGCATTGTCCTTCCTCCTCTGTCCCAGACGCAGGCTGCAAGGCAGGGGAAACCACTGGGGAGGTGGAGAGAAGTTCTCGGACGGGCAGGGCCCAGTGGAGGGAAGCCAGCACGCTTCTGCCGGACGCCTGGTGAGACGGCGTGAGCCCCCGACGGGGAGAGCAATGCCCGCTCGGGTCGCCAGAGGCGCATAGACTTACCGGCAAAACAGTGACCGGCAGGTAGGGTAGACCCCACCAGCTTATCGGGTCGGAGCCTAGCAAACCACTGGCTGCTTTAGCGGAGTCAGACTTATCGGCAGCCGGGCAGGCCCCAGAGGAGCTGGGGTCAGACTTACTGAGAAGGACTAGGCGTTCACTGGAGGAGCCAGTGGAAGACTTATCGGTCGAGATTGACTGGAAAATGGCGGCACTGGAGGTTGCCCTGGAAGCTGCCTGGGTCATCACAAGGGTGGGTGGCGGGGAAAGGGCTTTACTGGTCTAAAGCTTGCTAGCAGAGGATTGGTACCAGTCCTCATGATGCTCCTTTTCTCTGTGCCTCTTTCTTTTTTCTTCTTCTGTTTGTCTGATGAAGGGAAAGAAGCTGAGTCCCGAATTTTTTTGCATCTCCTTCTCAAGTGAAGCCATTCTGGACTTAAGGAGATGGGCCTCCAGAGCCTGCTGTCATCATCTGCGAGTGGCCCGGTTGAAAGGCTGGCAGTCGGGACAGGCTGCAGTGTCGTGATCCAGGCCTAAACAAAAGAGGCAGAGATGATGGCAGTCTTTGTGGGGAATTTGCGCCCCACACTTGGTGCACTTCTTTACCTTTGGAGGCGGAGATGGAAAAGACGAAGTGCCAAATTCGGACTGGAAATACGAATGAAAACAAGAGAAATGGTGATCGACAAAGCTGGATGATACCGCAAGGTTCTAGCGCTGGTCGACGGTGGGAAAGAACTTGAAGGCAGGTGCCAGGACCGCCCACTATATAGGATCACGCTGATGTCCATCATGTGATGTCGGGTAGGCAGTCCCCCTCCAGACACTGCTGGAAAAGTTTGCCATGCGGTCCTTACACCAGAGGACACAGTCCTCTATAACTAATGACCTACTGCAGGAACCCTCTCGAAGTAAGATCAACAGATCTTTATCATAATTACTGATCAGCTTGGTATAGACAGTATTATAGCCCCTCAGTAGGTATATAGATTTTTTTTTTTTTTTTTTAAACATTAAACGTTTTATTAAAAGTTTTCAATAACAAAACACAAACACATACCAATACAATCAACAACAGTGGATGGTATAGTATATAAGAAAGCAATACTAAAAGATGTATAGACCTTTGGGACAGGAGTGACTATACTAAGGGTCCTGTGCCTCAGGCCACTATGCAGCTGCACTGTAACTGCCACACTTACTGGGGGAGACATGGAACAAATCTAGAAAACAGCTGAATACAACCGATTAAGAAATGGAAGGTGAGAATATGAAAAACAAGGCTGACATGGTGTGGGAGGAGACAGTTTTCACAGGGCTGCCTGGAGGAAATTCAGGAGGAGGGCAGCCCAACAGGTGCCTATAAGGCACGAGACCTGCTGCACGCAGGACCCTATGAGGAATCCTAATATCAAAAGGTATACCTTGTTGGTACAGGAACACTTTGAAGGTCACTGTTATGGTTAAATAGTTCACTGTTCATGCTATTGTTTCTTACATTTTGTTAATATGTGCACCTGATAATGTACAGAAATCCAAGCTGAATAGGGATACCACTACAGCCTGGCAAAACCTGCAGGTGAAGAGGGAGTCAGGCAAGGACACCAAGCAGACGATGGTGGAAGGACGAATAATCACCCATAATGTGAGAAGGTTGAATGGACGGATTAAGCAAACTAGAGTGTTGAGGAAACTTAAGAAAAGGGGCCATAACTGTGTTTCTGCAGGAAACGCATCTTATCCCAGTGGAAGAAAGCAAACGCAAAAGATCCTGGGTTGGGGCAGTATACTCCTCCTCTTACTTAGAACACCAACATCAGAGAGATACAGCCATCTTTATAACTAAAGCTGTCCCCTAGAGGTGGATGAGATAAAACAAGACCCAGAAGGCTGCTATGTTAGTGCAAAAGGGAAATACAGCTCAGTTCCTTGCACACTATTAAATATCTACACCCCCAATCTGGAAGGAGATGGTGAAATTCCTAAAAGACGTTCTCTTAACACAAGCCCCAGAACCAGAGGCCCTATAACTGATAAGAAAAGACTTTAATACAGTTATCAACAACTCCCTGGATGAATCAGGAGAGGGGGTAATTCCAGACACTCCAGGCCTGGTTAGTGCCTCACAAGACTGGCCCGAGAATTAGAAATAGAAGTGTGGTGGTTCCTGCACCTGAAAGTGCAAGACTATATGTCAGTCAGCCCCCCACCACGCTTACTGACGACAAGACTGTTTTCTTATCTCCAGTAACTGTTTCCACTGCATGGAATCTTGTGAGATAAGACCAATGGTTATATCAAACCACACACCCGGCACATTAGATGTGATAGTGGAACCAGCCACTAAGACCCTAGCCTGGAGGTTAAATATTTCCCTTCTAAACAAAACTGATTAAAAACTAATTACAAAGGGATGTACTGAAGAATACATTGCTCTTAATCAGATCAGGGCTACAGACGATAAATACTGGTGGAACGGTCTTAGGGTGGTCATCACAGGCTGGAATACAAGTTTTGCCTCAAACCTCAAAAAAAGGAAAAAAACTAGAGAACAGCTACAGTTAGGAATGCAAATTTACAAAATGGAAGCTTAACACAAGATTGCCCTCAATGAAGAGGTTAACAAAAATTTAGAGGTCTGTTAGAACACACAGAATGCTTTTATGAGGCAGGAAACAAGGCAGACAGAATCCTGGCATGGCAGCTAAGAAAGGAGGCCACAGGCAGGACTGTGCTCCACCTACATAAGAGAGGCAGTGCATGCCGGCCCGATGGTGCCAAGGGTTGAGGCGCTGGACACCACACCGCGAACTGGGTTTGGGAATGAGTACGGGCCACCGGGGGTCAGTGAGGAGCAAGAGGATTGAGAGGGCAGCTCTCCTCTCTCTGGGGAGGGATCCAGGGCATGCCCAGCACAGCAACCCTCGGTGGAAGCCGGAGGCACTGCTTAAGCCCAGGGCTGGAGTAGAGGGTTTAGAGCTGTGGCAGACATCAGGAGATGTCACTGCATGTCCAAGCTCTGGGGGGAGGGAGAGGGCAAGGACAAAAACTCTAAGGGAACCCCCCTCCCGCCTTGGTAGGCGAAGGTGGACCCAGAGGACACATCATCACGTCCAATGTTGGGCCCCATCGCTCAGCTCAGTCGTTCCACCACACGGGCAGCCCTCCAATACTACAGATAGAGTACCTGAAGGAGTGAGGCGGTCCTTCCTCGGGGGACTCCGATCCGGGGGGCCGGGCTGGCTGTGTCTGAGGAGGGATCCTCCTCAGAGGAGAGCAACAAGGGCTTCAGGCAGGATGGGAACAGTCGGTGTACCGAGCGACCATGATGGAGAGAGGCCAAGGTGAGGGGTGCATAAATAGAATGGGGCAGCGCACAGCAATTCAAATCTGATCCCAGTAAAATTACAAAATAATTTGGCTCTTTCTACCAAAACCTCCACTCCCTGGACCAAAACCCTCTATTTCAACAGAAACGGAATGCTTTCTTTAGCAAAATTACCCTCAAAAAGATCCCTGAGGAAGCCAAATAAACGTTGACGATCCTGTTACTCTGTAGGAGATTCGTAGTACCATCAGTAAGATGAAATCGGGTTAAGGCCCCAGAGCTTATGTCACATCTCTGCAGAATTTGTCAGGCAGTTCAGAAAAGTGAGGGAGCTCCCCCCCCTACCAATATGCCCAGATCTTCTTAATTGGGAAACCATGGCTAGTGAGGGTGTCTGAGGTCATCGAGATGATTTTGAAGCTGTGGCCCAACTTTTTGTGAACTGGACCCGGGTCAGACACGTCTACTAGTGGGATATGTGGAGTCTGTTGGTCCAGTGTTCGCAGAGATAGTCAGGTGTTCGCTTTCAGAGGGGCTTTTCCCCGAAGCCTTGAAGGAAACGTTCGCGAGGCCCCTTTTGAAGAAACAATCACTCGACCCGGACACCTTGACGTATTACAGATCTGTCTCCAATCTTCCATTCTTGGGGAAGGTACTGGAGAAAGTGGTGGCGCTGCAGCTCGAGGCCCACCTGACGGCCTTTGACATCTACAAGCCACTCCAGTCTGGCTTTAGGAAAAAAGCATAGCACTGAAACAGCATTAGTTCCGGCGAAGAATGATCTCCATGGGGCCGGAGACAGAAGAGAGTGGTCAATTCTCATTCTCCTCAATCTCTCCTCAGCATTTGATACCATAGACCACATGGTGCTGCTGGATCTCCTGAGCGCACTCTGTAGAGTCGCCGGCATGGTCATCTGCTGGTTTGAGTCCTTTGACAGGCAGGAAGCAATGAACAGTGATATGAAATTGTTCCTCCTGCCCTTATCCCTTAGGGTCGATCCTGTCACCCATGTTTGCGGTATACATGCTACCCCTAGGAGGTATCATTAGGCGTTACGGTCTGGGTTTTCACTGCTATGCAGATGATACCCAGCTGTATATGTCCTTTGCCCGTGGAACATCGGACGCTGTGGAGGTGCTAAACAATTGTTTATTCGAGATCCAGACTTGGATGTCCTCTAACTGGCTGAGGCTCAACCTGGACAAAACGGAGGTACTAATGATTGAACTGGGTCGTCGGCAGGATGCAACTGCCTCTGGAGCAGGAATAGGTTTGTTCCTGGGTACCACCGCTTTGGAGGTGGCCACGAAGGTGCGCAATCTGGGCATCATTTTTGACGACAGCTTGACATTAGAACATCAGGTGTCTGTTGTCTTCTGGAGTGGTATTTACCACTTACAAAATGTCACCCGAATTAAACCCTTAATCCCGTTTGAGGACCATCGTTGGTGCATGCTTTCGTTATGTCCAGGCTCGATTACTGTAATGCTCTTTACTTCGGGGTCAGTGGAGGTAACCTCCGTCAGCTACAGCTGGTGCAGAACGCTGCAGACAGGTTACTGATGAGCCTTCCAAGGTCCGCTCATGTAACCCTGGTTTTGTGTGAACTGCACTGGCTGCTGGTCACATGGATTGCCTTCAAGGTGGTCTTGCTTACCTATAAGCAAGGCCCCTAGAACTCTGCGGCCGCAGAACTTGCAATCTACCGCAGAACTTCTGCAGTGCGGCAGAATTCACTGTTCTTGGTGATTCTTTATTAATATTTCTGTTTATCCATAGAACCTGGTTCCCTCCCCCTCTTTATATCCAAAACCCCCTCTATGCTCAGCATGTGATGTTATCAGTGCCATCACATCACACATTAGCTAATGAAATGGCGGCATTCTGCCACAGAAATAGTCACTTATCTATCATAGCGCCCTCTGCCAGAGGCGGTGGCACAGCATATCAGACACGGTGATATTTGCTCAACCTGCACTACAGTCTAATACAATTTTCAGTCTTACTTTATTACACTAGGGCCAACTTAAACAAAACCTTGACAACAGCATAGACCTGTTAAGTCCAGACTTTACTTTGTACAAACTTATTTTTGCCTTTGAGGTATAGAGATGCTATCTGAAATGAATAACTAGTAAAATTAATTAACCTGTCATTTTTAAGAAAAATAAAGTAATTATGCCCAGAAAAGTGGACTATAATAATGTGTAGGCCTGTTGAAAGACTAGACCTGTTAAATAATTGTGCTGTATACAATTTTGCCAGGGTTACTGATTACATATTGTCCTTGGTTGATAGAATCACCTAAAAGTTATGTAGAAATGTGTGCAGGCTAGCTGTTGGGCCAGAGGGTAGCATGTTGTGTTACCGTGCCAGCAACTCAGGTTCAGAGATGAGCTCTGGGAGCAGGCTAGGCAGCACAAGGACTGGGGGAACACATCACTGGTCTGAGCCTGAGAAGGTATGGCGCAGTGTTCTGTCACACTGGGGAAACATTGTGTTGGGCTGGAGAGCTTTATCTCACAATGGGTTCATATGCATGTGTAACCCCCCTGTTATCCAGGGTTACTCGAATCCCAGTAAGACCTAGTGGTAGGCAGGGAAGGCAACTTGTGAAACTACAGTTAAATGGATTTCACACTGTCTCACTCTGTTCTCAGTCTCAGTTGAGACTGAGGGATGACATCACCACAGAACTATCACAGCTGCATGAGCCACATTGGAATCTGCAGAAGGGAGTTAGTTTAGAATGTTGGGAGTTTTGAACAGTCTGTGGCAGTCTGTAGTTGGAGATTGTTGTGAGAGGAGCACAGCAGTTCTGTGCACAGGCTCTTGGAGCCTCAGCTCTGAAATAGAGCTACTTTTAGGGAAAGGTGTGTGCTTCCACTTTAAAGATAGAAGGAGGGAGGTTCAGGGGCAATGTGAGGAAGTATTATTTCACAGAGAGGGTAGTGGATGCACGGAACAGCCTTCCTGAGGAGGTTGTGGGGTCAAACTGTGGGAGAATTCAAGAATGCATGGGACAGACATAAGGCAATTCTTGTGGGGGGGGGGTAGGAAGAAATAGGCTGTTGGTTAACTAGGATCTGCGGCCTATCCGTAGGTAGGGAAATGGGCAGACTAGATGGGCCTAGCGGTCCTTATCTGCCGTCAAAGTCTGTGTTTCTATGTAAAGAGGGACACAGTAGGCTGTTCTTTAAAGTGGTGGAGACCGCTAATACGGGTCTCTGTGCCCCATCCCTGAGGGCATGGGGTTGGAAGGTTTGGCTGCTATTCCAGGGGCAACCCCCTGGCTACTGCTGGAGAAGAAGCTGCCTTATTTTTTCCATGTGTGTGGGGTACAAGAAGATTTCAAGATTCGCCTGTGGGGCACCTGCAACCAAAGGGTGAGTTCTGCTCTTTCTAAACGGCCCATGTTTCATCCTGAACTGTGTTAAAGTGGGGGTTGGACTCCTGACTTAGTGGGAGGCCTAGAGTAATAGGCTTAGCCAAAAGTAAAAGTATGTTCAAGTCCAGCACAAAGAGGAAAGTCAAGACATGTAGAGGAGATGTGATATATGTCTACCCCGTAATCTACATTGCCAAGCTTTCAAAAGAGTTTAGTTTCCAGAGAAATGGCCGGGTATGGATTGTGGGAGCTGGAGGTGGGAGACCCCCCATCTTTAGTAACCAGGTCCACCTCTACGGATTTGCTCTGTGGATTTCTACTTTGCCTCATGCACTTGGCCAGTGATGAGGGAAGTACCCAGACGTGGATTGGAAGGAAATTCCTTAAGGAGTCGAAGGCTCTAAGGTGGTTTGGG
The DNA here is from genome assembly GCA_016271365.2 of Neoceratodus forsteri. Taxonomy (NCBI): domain Eukaryota; kingdom Metazoa; phylum Chordata; order Ceratodontiformes; family Ceratodontidae; genus Neoceratodus; species Neoceratodus forsteri. Next base: position 72,334,350 of record CM057457.1, read on the forward strand.
GAGCCACCAACAGGAAAACTGGTTCATTCCCATATGGACTGCGATCAAGTGGCCGGCGGGGGAGCCGGGCCATGGGAAAAACCCAATTAGAGTACAAGTCGGGCTGTGTACCCAAAGCTGCATGCAAGTCCGGGCTGTGTGCCTGGTGGGTTCAGAGCCTGAGGGCTGGTATAGTGAAGTGTTCTGTATCTCTAATCTGCATTACCAGGAATGTAGCCCCGTGGGGGTCCGTCTATGCTTTGTTTGTTCAGTTTGGATGTGAATAAAAGCCACACTTTAGAATCCCATTCCTGGTTTTGGACATTACAGTTATTGCTTCCTGTGTTCGGATTTACTTGGGTGCCCCTGTGCAGAGTAGCCAAACCTAGGCCCCCTGTGCCGAGTAACCTAGTCCTCCCCGAACCCAGTCCTCACCAGGTACTGCTGTCAGCTTCAACAGCATACCACTTGCCGTTTGCAAAAAGGCAGGGGTGAGTGCCTTACACATGTCATGGCCTGATGGTGTTATGTAGTGTGTCGGGGAAAAAGGTAAGGTTGGCACGAAAAATTAATTTTGCAGTATCTCCTCTGTTCATTTATTCCATTTCCAAAGGGACCTGTATGAATGAGGATACATATTCACACACACACACACACACACACACACTTGTATGTATGTATGTATGTTACATATTGCATAAAAATATATAAGTGATGCAGCGGAGACCTCATGAGTGGTATAGAGAGCATGAATATAGCAGTACCTTATTTATCACATGAGGTCCCCTCTGCATATTTCATTCATGCAATAGGTTAGGAGCTTAAGTGATAGATTTTTTTTTTTTTTTTTAAGGCATAACATTTCTAAAAGTCTTATTTTTTGAACTAGTGTTACTGTGCTTTCCCCTATCCTGATTGCTATAACCACTGCCATGGACATGAAGTCAGGATGACAAGCTGACACTGATGTGGTAGTTCATTAGTGCTGCAGAACTTCCACATAAATTACACACCACCGCCACAGAAGTTCTGCGACAAATGGTAATCCTGCCACAGAACTTGGTCCCAATGTGCCGAAGAAAAGTAGGGGCCTGCCTATAAGGCCCTATACAGCTCAGGTCCAGGCTACCTGACTGCCCTCCTAACACCTGCCTGCTCAGTGCGCTCACTCCGGTCATCCATGGAGGGCCTCCCGGTGGTCCCAAGGGCACGGTTGAAAACATCTGGGGACTGGGCCTTTTATGTGGCTGGACCGGTGTTATGGAACTTTCTTCCAAAAGTTCTGAGGGAGGTGTCCTCCATGGATGCGTTTAAATGCGGCCTGAAAACACATCTTTTTAACCTGGCATTTGATGTTCACAAATTTAAACTATGACATGTTTTAATATTTATGGGTGAATTCTGTATTACTTATTGCTTGATTAATTCTGTTTTTTGACGGTTTAATTGTATGTTCCCATTATCACCTCTTTGTAAAGCACCCAGAGCTCCAGGGATCTGGTGCTATATAAATAAAAGTCTGACTTGACTTGAAGGACCCCACCGAGTGTGGGTCATACAGGCCCAGCTTCCTATTAAATGTTGATCCAAAAATATTCACACTTAGCTAGCAGACTGCAAAGCTGTGTGGGATCCCTAGTTCACCCAGATCAGACTGGATTCATAAATAGGAGACTAATTCACGGTAACATCAGAAACTTCTTGAATATCGTGTCCTGGCAACTCCAGTCTCAAGATTTAACCACTGTTGAGATTATGGATGCAGAGAAAGCATCTGACCAGGTGATCTTGGGATTGCTACACATAACACTAGAGAAGATGAGCATGGAGGACCAGTTTAGGACATGTGTTGGGGCCATTTACAGTATATTTCCCCAAAGGCAGTAGTGAATGTAAATGGGATCCAATCCAAAGGCTTTCACCTAACTCGAGGTACTAGACAGCACTGCTCACTCTCCCAAATGTACTTCACTTTTTGTACAAAACCACTGGGAGTAGCACTGAAACAGAACAGAGATATTAAGGGAAAAAGAGTTGGAGGTAGAGTTCACCAGGAGTCTCTTTATGTCGACAATTCCCTCTTCTAGACTTCAGAGACCTCAGTAGTGGCCCTACTAAAAACGCTGGCACAGTAAAGACAGATCTCTGGGTACAAGATCAACTACGATAAATCATGGGACTAAGTGGTAGTTGCCCACCAAGTTTCAGGAACTCAATCCCCTTCAAATGGGCTAAAAACTATTGTGCGATAACTGGGAATGAGGATCTCCAGACATAACCTCTCTGTTCTTCCTCAGTTTCTACAAACTACTGGGAGAAGTAAAAGGTGATACAGCCAAATAGGACTTGCTCCCGGCTAAGCCTTGGAGGTAGGACTCCTACTCTCAAGACGAATATCCTACCCTGTTTCTTATTCCTATTTAAGGCCCTCCCAACAAAAATCCAAGGGAATTTTTAGAGAAAACTGCAGAAAATGCTTATGTCATTTGTCTGGTCTGGGGGCAGAAACAGGGTCAACAAGAGACTCCTCACCCTGTCGAGAAAACAAGGGGGACCGGCCATGCCTGATTTTAAATTGTTTTATACTGCTGCACAATCTGCCAGACAGTATTATGGCCAAAACAGAGATTGGACATAGTGTGGCTCGAAATAGAGGCGAGCCAGCCTTTGCCTGTGCCCTTTTTTTACCTTTCCACACATCACCCTTACTCCAGTAATATGGTCTGAAATTTCCAACCCTGGAAGCAAACATAAGCTCAGGGTACTACTTAAAGCAAGAGTAATCTCCAACACTGAATGAAATAAGTAGGGGTGAGCAAATACCTTATTTCGATTATTTGGCTGAATATTTGTATTCGGGGCCCCAGATATTCAGAATTCTTTGTACTCCTATCGTTACTAGTGTACCTGTGAGGAGGAGGGAGTAAAAAACAGCCCCCTACCCTCCTCCCCAGCCCAAATGTTTCAGGTTTTACAATCCTTGTCCCCCACCCTCTGCAGCAAGCCCACCCTCCCCCACCCAGAATTTAACATTTAAAAAAATGTGATCCCACAAAGGGCAACTGGTACAACCTGCCCACCCCACGGCAAGCTGCCTCCCAGCGCTTTTTTGTAGTAAAGTAATCATTCCCCTACCCTGGCAGCAGCACCCAGTTCCTACCCTCCCCCCAGCATCCAAATATCCTTAAAATTAGCAATGTTTGTTTAAACGTCATCTTATAGTTTTAAGCAAAAATTCACTTGACACCCTTAGATTCATCCTTGGTGTATTTTCAGTTCTCTCAGATATTTTTAAAACAACTTTTACAGTCAATTTTGTAATTATGAGTCATAAAAGATGGCCACTGCTCAACTTTGGTCCCCCCACCCCTCTCATACGTATTTTTGGCTTTTTTCCTTTAGTCCCACTCCGCATGTCCCCATGTGACGACTCATGTGGAGGCACACGATGCATGCCTTGCAGGATGCCCCCACCTCACCGTCGCACTGCTACTGCCTGCGCTTATCACCGACCCTCCATTCGGTGATGGCGGGACTACAAGCAGGTGACCCCCTTCCCGGGAGAGAGCTCTCTGCTCAATCTTGCTCCCACCCCCCATGCCGCACCTGGCGCACCGAGGTAGTTCCAAACCTGCCGTCGCGCAGCTCGAGGTAAGGCATCCAGCACCTCAACCCTCAGCGCCACCGGGCCAGGTAACGTTTTTTAAAACTCTCTTCCTTTAGGGTACTTGTTGAATGTACATATTAGAGGCATACTGCAGATGTATTACGATGGCGTTAACACAAGCTTCTGATGTTAAGCAGCACAGCAGTGTACAAAGATATTCATTTTTTTTTTTCATGGCAGGCATAGCACAGGACTGGGAACTTATAAAAACAACTTCAAAGTCCTGTATCTTAGTTCACGAATTAAAGAAAATGCAAAGACAAATGGATATATTGATATGTTTGCCAGAAAAACATTATTCATGACAAAACACAAAACTATATGGTAACAAATGATGCTGCTTTAAAACTATCACTTAAAAACAATGTGCGTTTTTTCTTTGTGCAGTTTCTCATGAGAGAACAAGGGAGATAATGGTTTTCAAGGAATGGGGGTAATATTTCTACACAATTTTACCTCTGGGGCACTTAAAGCACAAGGGGGGTCTGAGTGACTTTCTCAAGGTTACATAATGAGGAAGGGGCACTGGTGGGTTTTGAACCTGCTGGGTCCCGAGCCTATGCTCTAACCTGTACAGGAACCAGTACTAAAGGAAGACAGACACCAACGGAGGACTGGTAACAATGGTGAGCTCCAAACACTACACACATGATGCCGAACAGAGCACCAGCACTTTGACCTTTCCAGCCTTAAGGGGACTCTAACCAGAATGCCACACTGCTAATCCCAGGACTTGTGGAGATACAAACAACAACATAATTCCAGTACTAAGGCCACCAGGGAGGACCAATCAATTTACTTCACCTATGACCTTCAGAGCAACCTTAAATCTCATCCCGGTTATGGAAGGTTATTCACTCCTTTCTCAATCTCCCTGTCCAGTCTACCTCCCCATCCTCAAACTAGGAATGTCCACCCTCCAATCCCATGTCCCATGCCCCAGCATAATTTTCATTATCCCCAGACTCCTCTGAGACCATTGCTTCCTTATTCTCTCAATTCTTATAAAGAGCACAGCCCTGGACCAGATATTAAGCTTCATCCCAGCATCTATTATGGCAGCGCCTTTTGCTTCCCTTCTCAATTTGTCTCTGCAACTTAGGTCCATCTTACAACCTTAGAAACAGATTCGAGTCCTCCAACTCCACAAAGGGGATGCCTCTTTCCCACAAGTAATTACTGTCCCAGCTGTTTCCTCCTTGCCCTGGCTAAGGTGCAGGAAACACTTGTTTTCTTCCAACCATCCACCTACCTTGATTCCTCTTCTTTCCTATCCTATTCCAGTCTGACTTCTGCAAAACCATTCCATCACCTCCACCCTCGCCAGTGACCAATGACTCCAAGCTCAAAGTCATGGACTAGGGCTAGTTCACCATGGTCATTTTCACATGAATAGAAAAAAGGGATTTGATACTGTGGGCCACCATTTCTCTTGGATGAATTGTGTGCTGTTGTTCATTCCAATCTGGCAGTCAGGATGTTCTGCTCCAACTTTTCAGACTAGCTCCCACTGAAGCAGTGGGTGATGCCCAATCCATCCTCTGCGCATCAAGTCCAGTGTCCCAGGGCTCTGTGCCTCGCCAAATCCTTTTCTCCATCCTCTTAAACAAGCTCCCCTCCACCTGTGTCTCGTCAACCACATGTTAAAGATGACTCGGTTCTATTTGCTTCTGGTGCTTTGGTCCCCAAGCTAGAATCGTCACTCTAGCATGATTCTGATAATGTCCAATACTGGTTGCACTCAAACAAGCTCACTAACTGCCAGAAAGATTGTCTGGCACTAGACAGACTAGGAAGGCTCCAACATACCAGTCTTAAAGACACTGGATGGCAACCAGCTTGAAGAGGCACCCACTCAGGTATTTAGGGGTGTGGCTGGACAAGAACCTCAAACTTTTCCACCCACACTGATGCCACGCACAAGAAACTCTGCCCTGCACGGGGTGTGCTGTACTACAACAAAGCCAGCATTCCTCTCCTGATCCACTGCAAGATCATAGAAACATAGTATTTGACAGCAGATAAGGACCGCTTGGCCCACCCAGTCTGCCCATTTCCATATCTAACAGATAAGCTGCAGATCCTAGCTAACCAACAGCCTACTTCTTCCAACCTCCACCCCTTAGAATTGCCTTATGTCTGTCCCATGCAGTCTTGAATTCCGCCACTGTTTTTGACTTTTCAACTTCCTCAGGAAGGCCGTTCCATGCATCCACAACCCTCTCTGTGAAAAATACTTCCTTAAATTACCTCTGAGCCATCCCCCCCAGCTTCAAATTGTGCCCCCTTGTTCTTGCACACCTCTTTTTCTGAAAGATGCTACCCTCTTGGACTTTGTTGATTCCCTTGAGGTATTTGAATGTTTCTATCATGTCTCCCCTCTCCCTCCTCGAGGCTGTATATATTATGATCCTTAAGTCTCTCTTGGTATGTCTTCTGGTGCAGACCCTGCACCATTTTAGTTGCCGTCCTCTGGACTGCCTCCATCCTGTTTATGTCTTTGCGGAGACTGGGTCTCCAGAACTGCACGCAGTATTCCAGAAGGGGTCTCACTAGCTATCTCTACAGAGAGATAACAACTTCCTGTTTTCTACTAGTGATGATGCCTCTCCCTATGCATCCCAGTATCCTACCAGCCCTACTTACTGCCCTCTCACACTGCTTGCTCACTTTTAGGTCATCTGATATGACTACCCCAGGTCCCTTTCCATTTTTGTTGTTGTCAGTATCTCATCCTCCATTGTGTACTCTTCCCCTTGGTTTTTGTTTCCCAGGTGCATTACTTTGCACTTCTTTGTACTGAATCTAAGCTGCCACACATTTGACCATTCCTCCAACCTTGCTAAGTCCCTTCTCATCCTTTGCACCCCATCTTGTGCATCAACTCTGTTGCAGATCTTTGTGTCATCTGCAGAGAGACATACTTTTCCACCTTGTGTATCAACTCTGTTGCAGATCTTTGTGTCGTCTGCAAAGAGACATACTTTTCCTTCCAGTCCCTCTGCAATGCCGCTTATAAAGACATTAAAGAGGACCGGTCCTAGTACTGAACCCTGTGGTACTCCACTAGTAACCCCCCTTTCTTCAGAGTGGACTCCGTTTACTAGTACCCTCTGTTTTCTGTTCTCCAGCCAATTTTTTACCCAGGCTACAATCTTAGAACCCACTCCCAGGCTGGTCAACTTCTATATTAATCTTTTGTGTGGGACAGTGTCAAATGCCTTGCTAAAGTCTAGGTAGGCCATGTCTACAGCCCCTCCCTGATCTACTGCTTTGGTCACCCAGTCAAAGAAATCTATTAGATTCGTCTGACATGACCTTCCCGCTGTGAATCCATGCTGCCTTGGGTCCTGCACTCCTCTGGCCTCTAGGTACTCAACAAGTCTTTCCTTCAGAAGTGGTTCCATCATTTTCCCAATCACTGAGGTTAAACTAGCAGGTCTGTAGTTTCCTGCTTCTGCCCTGCTCCCACTTTTGTGAAGTGGAATAACATCTGCCCTCCTCCAGTCTTCAGGTACCACCCCATCCTCCCATGATTTATTAAAGAGGATAGTAGTGGTGTCACTAGTTCTACCCTTAGTTCTTTTAGAATTCTAGGATGAATCCCATCAGGCCCCATTGCTTTGTCCACCTTCAGTTTTAAGAGTTCCTTCAGAACCCTTTCATCTGTGAAAGGGCTGGTAACCACCCCGTATCTAGCGTGTTTCTATTGTTTGGTTTAGGTACCTCCCTCTCTTCATTTGTGAATAATGAGCAAAAGTATTTGTTTAGTATCTCTGCCTTTTCACAGTCACCCTCTGCCCCCCTCCCCTTTATTAAGCATCACTATCCCTCCCTTGGTCTTCCTTCACTCCCTGATGTACCTATAAAAGGTTTTATCCCCCTTCTTAACTGAGTTGGCAATCTTTTCCTCGGTTTGGGCCTTTGCTATCCTGACTGCCTTCCCCACTACCCTCTGCTTTAACTGATACAGTTCTCTGTCCTGCTCCTTCTGTGATTCCTTGTACTTCCTGAATGCTCTGTTTTTCTCTCTAACCTTCCCTGCCACCTCCTTTGAGAACCATAGTAGTTACATTGTTTTGTTTTGTTTATTTGCTTCACACAAAGGCTTGCTGCTTATCATCCTCAACATGATCATGCCAGTGCTGGACTATGCAGATGTAGACTAGAGCCCTGCTCCAGAATCTGCACTTGCCAGGCTGGACTTCCTTTGTCATTCCTTTGCAGCCCTGACCTTAGTGCTCTTCCTTCCCTCTCTCCTCTCTCTCTAATCCATCATTGCTCTTGCTATACAACTCCCCACCCAAAAGAGGGCTGGCTTTTCTCACACTTATCTCGCTACTGGCCAAATACTGGCTTGCCACTGTTCCCACTTACCTTTACTCCTTACTTAGCACTGCAATCCCAATCCTCCTATTCCCTCCAATCAACCAAAGCTTACTGCCTGGCCTGCTAATCTGCTTTCTCTCTCCAACTTCCAACACTGTGGAACAACCTCCCTCCCCATCCATCAATCAATCAATCATCTTCCTTCCTTTTTCCTGAAACCACTCTTACTTGCACACTTCTCAAAAGCATGCACCTGCTTTTTCTTCTCTCTGCATTACAACAACCCATGCCCATCTAGCCCTTCCCTTATTACAAATTCTGCCATCTTATTACAATATTTGCCACTTACGCTATTGTATGGTGCAACACTCTGTGTACTCTGCAGTTTACACAGGAATCAGTTATAAATACCTTGCCATATGTAGACTGCATACTCCACTAGCTCTCATCCATACTACCCCCCACCCCACCCGTAACCTTATGCATAGTGGTGCCGCCAGGATGCAATCCAGTGACTCATTTTACTGCATGACAAAAGGGATTAATTGCCACTGAACTTGTCTTATTTACTGCAGCAACTGTATTACATAGACACATAGACTGACGGCAGATAAGGACCGCTTGGGCCCACCCAGTCTGCCCATTTCCCTACCTACAAGATAAGCTGCAGATCCTAGTTAACCAACAGCCTATTTCTTCCTACCCCCACAAGAATTGCTTATGTCTGTCCCAAGCATTCTTGAATTCTCCCACAGTTTTAGACCCCACAACCTCCTCAGGAAGGCTGTTCCATGCATCCACTACCTCTTGTGAAAAATACTCTCACATTGCCGAGCCAGTCTCCTCTATCTTCAAATTGTGTCCCTTGATCTGCACATCTCTTTTCTGAAAGATGCTACCTCTTGACTTTGTTGATTTCATGGAGGTACTTAAAATTTCTATCATGTCCAACTTCTCCCTCCTTTCTTCAAGGGTATACATATTAAGCTCCTTTAGTCTCTCCTCGTATGGCTTCTCTTGCAGACCCTGCACCATTTTAGTTGCCCTCCTCTGAACTGCCTCCATCCTATGTCCTTGCAGAGATGGGGCCTCCAGAACTGGACGCAATACTCCAGATGGGGTCTCACCAACTGTCTGTACAGAGGGATAATAACTTCCTGTTTTCTGCTGGTGATGCCTCTCCCTATACATCCCAGTATTACCCCAGCCCTCCCTACTGCCTTCTCACACTGATTGTTAACCTTAAGGTCATCTGATATGATTACCCCAGGTCCCTTCCATTTTGTTGTTGTTACTACCTCCCCCATTGTGTAATCTTCCCCTGGGTTTTTGTTTCCCAGGTGCATTATTTTGCACTTCTTTGCATCGAATCCAAGCTGCCATACTTCTGACCATTCCTCCAACCTTGCCAAGTCCCTTCTCATCCTTTCCATGCCTCCTTGTATATCAGTCCTGTTGCAGATCTTTGTGTCATCTGCAAAGAGGCATACTTTTCATTCCAGTCCCTCTGCAATGTCACTTATAAAAGATATTAAAAAGGACTGGACCCAGTACTGAACCCTGCGCTACCCCACTAATAACCCCTCTTTCTTCAGAGTGGATTCCATTTACAATTACCTTCTGTGTCCTGTTGTCCAGCCAATGTTTTACCCAGGCTACCACCCTGGGACCCACTCCCAGGCTGGTTAATTTGATTATTAATCTTTTGTGTATGACTGTGTCAAATGCCTTGCTAATGTCTAGGCAGGCCATGTCCACAGCCCCTCTCTGGTCTACTACTTTAGTCACCCAGTCAAAGAAATTAATTAGATTTGTCTGACATGACCTTCCCGCTGCGAACCCATGCTGCCTTGGGTCCTCTGCCTCACTGGCCTCTAGGTATTCAACAATTCTTTCCTTCAGAAGTAATTCCATCACTTTCCCTACCAAAGAGATCAAACTGACAGGTCTGTAGTTTCATGCCTCTGTCTTGCTCCCACTTTTGTGAAGGGGAATCAACTCCAGCCTTCAGGTACCACACCATCCTCCCCTGATTTGTTAAAAAGGGTAGTCTGTGGTGTCACTTGTTCTCCCCTTAATTCTTTTAGAATTCTGGGGTGAATTCCATCAGGCCCCATTGCTTTGTCCACCTTCAGTTTTAGGAGTTTTCAGAACCCTTTCTTCTGTGAAAGGACTGGGATCAACACCCCCTATCCAGAGTGCTTCTGTTAATTGGATTAGGCACCTCCCCCTCCTCCTCTTTTGTGACTACGGATCAGAAGTATTCGTCAGTATCCCTGCTCTTTCACTGTCCCTCTCTGCCCACCCACCGTCCATCCTATTCAGCCTCACTATCCCTCCCATCTTTCTACGCTCCCTGATGTACCTAAAAAGGTTTTATCCCTCTTCTTAACCAAGTTGGCCTTCTTTTTCTCAGTTTGGGCCTTGCTATTCTGACTTCCCTCCCTGCTTCCTTCTGCCTTAACGGGTACAGTTCTGTCCTGCTCCTTCTGTGTTTCCTTATACTTCCTAAATGCCATCTTTCTCCAACCTTCCCTTGCAGGAGAAATTCCTTCATACTTACCATAATTTCATTTCTGTTACCTCCAACATTGTCAATGGGAAGTCTTTACATAACCACCCCTACAGGGGTAGTGGCACAGCCCAAAGCAGTCAATCAGCACAGAATCCTGGGCACATGAACATTCTGAAAGCTGACATTCTCCAGTCACCTCTTGTCCATGTAGTACATGTACACTCCTTTGTAGCCAATAATCTGCAAAACACCCAGGTCAACAAATTCTCTCCTTACCCCAACACTAACAATACATGTACAAATAATCTGTCATTATGAAAACGATAACTCGATGCCCTACCTTACTCAGGAGAGCTGGCTGGTGAAGTACTGTCATTCCCTGAAGGTATCAGACCACCGGTTCCTTAGTACGCTTGCCTTCTGTTAAACACTTGCAACACAAAGATGTATAAACAGTAATAACCATAAAAACAGTAAACATGACTGCAAAACCAGGATAATCAGTAACCTGTAACAGGGAAAAGTACCACGCAATGTTCAAAATCTCCACCTGTTAATCTGCGTGCTTGTAACCGAACAAACTGCAAATGTTTTCCTGGTTAGGAGAGAAGTCTGGGCAAATCGCAAACAACTACCATCCCTGCTGAAATACAAAATGCTGAGATATATTGGACAATATTCTTAAATAGGAGGCATGGGTCCCAGGAGAGGCCCTATTGACAATGTTGGAGCCAACAGAAGAGGAACTTACAGTACGTATAAAGGAATTTCTCTTTTCTGTATGGCTCCACATTGCCAATGGGAAGTCTTTACAAACGTGTTCTAAGAAGCAGTACCCATTTTCCTACCAGGTGGGGAAGAACACTGTCCCATGTATAACCCCTACAGTCGAGAAATTATTATCTGCTGACCAACGCCTGCAAAGCTCTGTGAGCGAAGGCTGTCAGCTGAACTTTGAACATCCAATCTGTAGTACTTAGTGAATGCATAAACGAGGGACCACGATGCCACTTTGCACAACTCTAACATGGATGCCTCCCCCCCCCCCTCTGCCCCAGAAGTAGACAGAGCCCTGGTGGAGTGTGGTTTGATGATGGCTAGAGCTTTTTCATTCTCTGCCGCATAGGCCTTGGTGATGCAAGCCCCTACCCACCTAGGCAAGGTGACCTTTTGACCCTTTTCTGCTACTCCAGAAACAAGAGTTTTAGACTTCTTGAATGCTGTTGTACTCTTGAGGTATGTCCTGACTGCTCTGCGCAAATCCAACTTGTGCAGCTCACGCTCCTTTGAATTTGCCAGTTTAGGACAAAAGAATAGTAAGCAGATTTCCTGATTTAAATAAAAGGCTGTAGCAATCTTGGGAACAAAAGACAGGACCATCCTTAATACCACCTTCTCCTTATGAATAATTCTTCACAAAAAATGTCATTAATGCACCAGTTAGGGTTCAAGTTAATGCCACAAAAGTAGGGAAATTTGGTGATAGGGTTTCTAATCTTAGCTCCCCACCCCCAACACCTAAGCAGCAAAAGTAAAATATATTAGGGAGTCTTGGCGAATCAGTGAGGTCTTCTTCGGGGTTGTCAACCCTAATGCTCACCCCTCCACCCAAGCCTGCAGCTTCTTACCCAAAGTATAACGTACAGCCCCAAGCCAGTACCTCATAGTGATACACTCTTCAAAGGGAGAGAAGTATGTCTCGCCAGCTGTTGCCAACACAATCTGTTGTAGCTTTCTTGATGCAGGGCCCTGTGTGAACAAATGAAATCACATCTGACGTTATGTGTTCAGCGAACGGGGTGGACATTAGGGATGACAACTCCAAGGAAGACCACACCAAGACTACGGAGACCTAAACCTCTAACTTTTTTCTTTTGCTTCTTGGGAGTGGGGGTGGGGAGTTAGGGTTGGAAACCCTAATGCCACATTTCCCTACTTTGTGGCATTGACTTGAACCCTAACCAGTGCATTAACAAAGTTTTTTTGCAAAAAATGTGTTGTTTTTGAAACAGTGGAATCATATCTTCATTCTCAAGGGTCCTTTGGGCCCTGCACCAAGGAAGACTCCACTGGCCTACAGACATGCAGCGACAGATGTCAGGAATTCATAGGGCTGTCTGGTGGGCTGTGGAAGCTCAGGGCCCTCTGGTCTCTGCACTTCCATGTGGCCACAGATACAGATGCACATAGCAAAGAATCCATCTGTTAGCCAATGCACAAGTCCCTCTGCCACCCATGGGTGCAAAGCTGCAGGGCCCTATGCCAAGAAGACAGCTGTCTTCACTATATGGTACCTGGGCCTGTGCAGACAATCCTGTAGCTTTCATTCCCTAACTAGGCAGGTGTCGCATAACAGCGCCATGCCCCCCACCCCATCCAGCTCGGACACTGAGCTCACCCCCGAACTCAACTCACCAGCACAGGATCACAAAGCATACCTGCTGGGGTCAAGACTGGCACTACACACAAAGTTTCTCAATTATTTCAAGACTGGCACCACACACAAATAAATAAAAATATTAGAGGCAAAATTTGTTTATCGATATAGGGTTGTTCACAGTGATAGTGAGGAATTGTGTTAGCTGAAAACCCCTTGACTTTCACACCCTCCAATCGCATCATGTACATTGTCGCCAGCCCTAACTCCTCACCCCATCACATGTAGCAGCAGAAGTATAGGAGAATGGGTGAGAGTTAGGACCGACGACCCCATGCGCACCCCAATGCTGGTTGGGGTGGGTCCAAGGGGCTTTCAACCCTAACACCGAATTTCTCACTTTGTCGCTGTGGAACAACCCTAACTAATGCATTAAACGGAGTTTTTTGCCTCTAATTTCCCTTCTTTTTGAGAATGATAACCAGAAATAGTGAATGGAGGGCCCCGCGCTCCCGCCACATGATGTCTTGTGGCATAGTAACAGGAACAGAATCGCAAACAGAAGCACTAACAGTGGCACACATGGTAACGCAAGAGCGAATGAGAACAGAAAGGGTAACGCACACGGTGGCATAGACGGGAACGGTCTGCCACGTGATGTGTTGTCACATAGTAACGTGGTGCCTGCAAACTGAAATGTCAATGGGCATGGTGATGCAAAGTGAAACAGAAAGAGAAACAGTACTGTAGACACAAAATGGCAAAAATAAATAGAAACGCAAGCGCAAATGAAAACGCATAGCGATAACGCATATGGTGTGAGACGCCAATGGTAAGTGTGGTACGGAATCAGCAAGCGAAAGCGCAACAGTAACAGTAATGTAAGCGCACAGGCTGGTTTTCCCAAAAGCTGCATAGAGAAAGACAGTGAGTACAAAGAATGTATGCATAATAATGGGTATCTGAGCAGAAAATTAGGACTTGGAATACTAAATAGGTTATATCTCAGGAACCGTACGACATAGAAAAAAAATTTAAAAGTCATAGATTTACGACTGTCCTGGTTAGTTTTTGTACTTAGCCCCATGAGGGGGCTAAGCATTTTCCGACTAAAAGTCTATCTCTCGTGATCAAGCTTCGAGATACAGGGCCTGAAAGGCGCCGGCGAACGCCGGAATGTTATCCCATGGGGAAAAGAGAATCTGGAGTGCCATAACTTTGCCTCCTGTAATATTTTTTCACCAAACCACTGAAAGGCACATCTGTGGGCTGTTGGCTGTCTTCCTCCAAATTTCAGGAGAAAAGACCAAACCGTTATTTTGCAGCAGGGTGCCAAAGGATTCCTGTAATGCGTCGGTGCTGAATGTTATCCTATGGGAAAACTGTCAACTTTGGAGTGCCATAACTTTGCCACGGTAATATTTTTTCAACACAACACTGAAAGGCACATCTGTGAGATGTCGGCCATGCTCCTCCAAATTTCAGCCTAAAACTCCCAACTGCTCTTTGCAGTGGGTGCCAGCATTGTTGTACTTCCCCACAGCCTAGAAAGTACTGTCGCAATTTATGGAAGCTGTCACAAAATTTGCAACACTTGTGAGCACCAGAAAGTACTTTATGAAAGTACTTTTCCAGAAATTTGAAAACATATTTCTCGGTGTTTTACCTCAAAATAAAGACATGGCTAGCATCCTCAGGGTCCGACTAGGTGAATACAAAAAGAATTAGGTTGCTAGAGGGTCCCAAATTTAAATGGCAAGCACTTTTCTGATCACTAACTGAAAACAAGATGGCGGATTTGACGAAAGTAAAAATGCATTACGACACTGTCGAACTTTAAATCTTGGAAGGCACATCGGAGACCCCGCCAGACGCTCCTGAAGATTTCGCCCGGGTTGCAAACTGGACGTACCTGTAGGTGCCACCGTGAGAATTCCACAAAAAGCGAAACGACGCACAGATCACACTTAACTCTGCAGCCGTATCCGATTAGTATGAAACTTGGCAGATCCTAAGGCGCATGGTTTTTGATTGTGTATTCCAAATTTCAGGCAACCACAAACGTTGCAAAGTTCTTAAGGTGCAAAATTTTGGGTTTAACAAGTAAATGGCTCTCAATCTTAATTATGGTAGTAATTCGTATACTATAATATATATATATATATATATATATATATATATATATATATATATATATATATATATATATATATATATATATATATATATATACATATATATATATATATATATATATATATATATATATATATATATATATATATATATATATATATATATATATATATATATATATATATATATATATATATATATATATATTATTTTTTTTTTATTTTGACCCCAGATTTTCAACATAGTCACCTTATGGCTCCCTTTATAAACATGACATGTAGCATATTGGATGAAATGACATTTCACACCAGAAGTGCAAAAACACAACTCATCCAGGATTTAAAAAAAAAATACACCTGTCACATATATGAGGTGGTGTGGAAAAATAGTTATGTTTAAAGTTTGGAGTCAAAATATTGAAAATTAGTAAAGTTGTAAGTGAACATTGAAATATAGCAATGTTCACTAATAATCTGGGCATTTTACCATATTTGTATACCAGATTTTCAGCATAGCCTTCTTATTACCCCACCTCAGGAACCCAGTAGGTAAAAATGTTCAAATCCCCGCCAAAACATCATTACACACCACTGAAATATCAGTCCGCACCACAGGTGCAAAAACACATTTTTGCCAGGATTTGAAAAATTACAGCAGTCATGTTCATATTGTGCCATGAAAAAAATGACTTGAAAAGTTTGGGTCAAAATATTTAAAATGATCAAAGTTATGAGCAAATGTAGAAAAATTTCAAAGTACGCGCATAACTTCGGCATTTTTACAGATTTTGACCTAAAATTTTCAACATAGCCTTCTTATTTATTTATTTAAGAGTTTAACCAGACAGGCATACTGAGCGGAGAACCACTCGTTTCCAGACGCGACCTGGGGTAAATTGGGGTAAAGGGGAACATAGGATGATTATTACATTCTGTACAGGATTTACAATAGTATACAGGATATGCACCCAGAGGGCTGAAGAACAATGACATTGATGGACGGTAGGTTTATACATAATTGTGCATTATATACAGCATAAAGAACAGAACATCAGTTAAACTTTTAGGATCATACAGTGTAACAGCTGATTATGGCATTACTATCAGGCAGTAGGAACCAGAGGGCATGCGGGCTGTGTTTTTGGTTACCGAGAGCATGTGCAAGTGGCGGAGAAGTGTGCGTGGAGGAGTGTGTTGAGACGCCCGGGGTTCGTGGAGCGCCTGATGTCTGCAGGCAAGTCATTCCATAGTTTGGGCATGTGATATTTGAAAGCTGATTGGCCCTTGGAGGTTTGCATGAATGGGACTAGGAGAAGCCTGGAGTCTGTGCTTCTGAGTGAGTAGGCAGGGGAAGGCTGAGCCGATATGGCAGAATCGAGATAAGGTAGAGTCTGAGTCCAGAATTTGCCAATGACTCTGGAGCAGTGGATCTGTCTGCGGGTCGTGAGTGAGGGCAGGGCTAGGTCACTGTACAGGTTGCAGTGGTGGGTCAACGGTGGGCAATCCAGGATGAAACGACAGGAGTGGAAAAGTGTGTCCAGGCTGGCCAGGTTAGATAAGGGTGCGGCACTATACACCATGTCACCGTAGTCAAGTAGTGGGAGAATCATTTCAAGAACAATTTCCCGCCGGACTTGCTTGGGCATGCAATCCTTGTTGCGATACAGAGCACCAAGTTTTGGGTGTAGCTTTTTGTGTAGTGAATCAATATGGGTGGAGAAATCCAGGTATTGGTCAAGCCAGACTCCCAGGTGTCTGAAAGAGGTGCAGGACTCCAGGGAGGCCCCATCTAAGGTTAGGAAATGAGGGTGTGAGGCTAGGGCGGAGAGCCGCGGTTGTGTCCCGAAAGTAAGCTAGACGTTTTTTTCAGATGAATAGCTGGTTGGACCGAACCACTGTTGTACAGCACTGAAGTCCCACTGAAGCACAATGGACACCTCTCCAGTGGAAGGGCCTGAGGCGTACAGTACGGTGTCGTCTGCATACATTTGTATAGATGAGAGTGTGCAGGCCTTTGGGAGGTCATTCAGGAATACTGAAAAAAGCAGAGGGCCCAGGACTGAGCCTTGGGGGACCCCCATAGTGACTGGAAGGGGGGGGGGAGATATGTGAGGATCTACTTTCACCGATTGGTGTCTGCCTACCAGGCAGGCATGGAACCAGTTATTGGCATGGCCGGAGAGGTCGGCATCATTTAGCTTGGCTAGTAGCTTGGGGTGGGAGACTGTATCGAAGGCCTTAGCCTGGTCTATGAAAATGGCCGAGGTGATATGCCCTTTGTCCATTCCTGAAAGGATATCATCGGTGATTCTTAATATGGAGGTGATGGTAGAGTGAGACTTGCAGAACCCAGACTGATAGGGGGTGAAGAAAGAGGATGTGTCTAGGTATTGGGAAAGTTGTGTAAGTGCAAGGTGTTCCTGTATTTTGGCCAGAATTGGGAGAAGGGAGATGGGGCGGTAATTACCCGGCATGGAGGGGTCGCCGCCCTTAGGGAGGGGGATAACAGTCATCTGCTTCCATGCGGGTGGGATTTTTGGCCATGGAGAAGGAGAGGTTGAGAAGGTCGGCTAGTGGAGTGGCTATGGCTGGGGCAGATAAGTGAAGTAATTTGGCGTCCAGTCCTGATGGGCATTTGCCTTTGTTGGGGTTGAGTGAGCTCAGTGCTTGTAGCACTTTCGCCGGGGTTACTGGATGGAAAGAGAAACTGGTGGTGGGTGTGGAGTTCTGAGATTTCAGTGGGGTATGTGGGTGAATGGGGTGGGTGGGCGGGTGACTGGTTAGAAGAGATGCTGCACAGCTAGTGAAGAAGGTATTGAAGGCAGTGGCTACTTCGCCAGGGTCAGTGACAGCCGAACCTAGGATGGATAGGGTCGGGGTTGGTGGTTGGATAGGTGGGGAGAGGAGGGATTTGAAAGTTTTCCAAAAATTGGTGGGATGGTTAAGGTTAGAGTTCAGAGCCGACGTGAAGTAGTTCTTTTTGGCCCGACGAATAAATTTGGTGCAGGAATTACGGAGGGTACAATATCTTTGTAGGGATTCTTGGGAGCATGTTAATTTATGTTTACTCCATGCCTGATCCCTGGTGCGGCAGCTGCTAATGAGATCGGCGGAGACCCAAGGAAGGTGGGTGCCCCTCACTCGTGTGCCTCTTAGCGGGGCATGATTATCCCATACTGCGAGAAATCCGGTTTTAAATGTTTCGTACGTGTAGTCAATTGAGGGTGCCTTTGGTATGAAGGACCAGTCAATATGAGCCACGTCATTCAGGAGAGCAGGTAGAAATAGGGGTTTGTAAGATCTTGTGAGAATCGTCCTAGAGGGAGATTTTGCTGGTCTGTGCACTTTCCTGACCATGTATATCATGTGGTGGTCACTTAGGGAGTCAGGGAGGAGACCAGCACTAATAATCCTGTGTGGGTGGGAAGTGAGGGCCCAGTCCAAGAGGGAGTGGTTTGGCATTTTTGGGTTTAGCCAGGTTGGTTGGGAGATTAGCTGGGAGAGGTTTAGGGCGGTTATTTTGGTGTGTAGTTTGGTACAGTCTTTGGCTAACCAATTGAAATCGCCAAGGATATGGAGCTCACCAGTTGTGGCAGTAGACTTTAAAGTGGCCAGGTGGTCTAGGACACTGGGCAGGGGGGTACTAGGGGCGCAGTAGGAACCTGCAACATATACAGGGGCGGAGTAAGGCAGTGCAAGTTTGATTAATAAGGACTCTATTTGGGGTGTAGGTGCGGAGATTTGGACCGGGGTGAACTGTAGTCTGGTGGAGATAAACATGACGATACCTCCCCCTCTTTTCTTGCCTTGACGGTCTTGCCTGATCAATGCACAGCCAGGGATGGCTACCACAGAGTCCATATGGTGTGGCTTTAACCAGGTCTCTGATAGTATGAGGATGTCTGGTCGTAGAGATAGGGCAGTAAGTTGCAGTTCTGGTAATTTGTTCAGGATGCTGCAGATGTTGAGGTGCAGCAGTCGGCGCCTTGGGGAGACTCAGTGGAGTGGGGACTGGGAGGGTGGGACCCAGGTTTGCTTGATTCTCTGCCAGTTGAAGAAGCAGTGTAAGAATAAGTTTGGTTTTGTGCCAGGCAAGTCTAGCCGTGCGAAAGGAGTTGGGTGCATAAGGGGTGGGCGCAGTGACGGCAGTTGCAGAGTTACATAGTACAGATAGCCCAGGGAAAAAGGAGGGAGGAAGGATGGTGGCTCCAAGCTCCCAATTTTGCACGAGTCCATGTGTTGGGTATTGTGGGAAAGTGGTTGGGGGAGGTAGTGATGATGTAATGAGTGGGGTTGGGGAGCCGTTGTGGATGGGTTGCTGGTAGGAAGGAGGCTAGGGAAAAGACAGGAGAAATAGAGGGAGGAAAAACAGAAGCATGTTGCTTTAATTGTAGCAGCAAGCAAGTGTAGCGGCCTCTAGTGGTCACAGCAGATAATCTGCTAATGAGATAGTGGACTGATTGGTTCTGAATGGTTCTGAACCACGAGAACAGGTACATGACTCCTCCTATAAAGCCTAGAGCCGCCCAAGGGTGGTGGTGGGGCAAGGGGTAAACGATGCCAACTACAAGCAGCTGGATCAGGTCCTGCAAGCACTTTCTCCTGTACCTTGATCGCTCCGGGGAGGGGGTTGTTCAGCTTATGGGTTTCTGGGGAGGCAGGCAGTTTCAGAGCTCTCTCGACCCTCGTGGACCTTCTGGGGAGGGCTGGCGTCTCCAGGCCCTCTCTACCCCTACAACTGAGAGAGAGGGGACAGATTTAAAGCGTGTTGGAGAGGCAGGGCTAAGCTACAGGTAGGAGATTCAAACTACGCAGTGCGCAGTGTTAAGGTACTGCACAGGTCACTTAATTAACTAATTAATTAATTAAGGGGCATCACCAGCAGGAAAAGGGAGGTCATAATTCCGCTATACAAGACACTAGTGAGGCCCCACCTGGAGTACAGTGTACGGTTCTGGAGACCATACCTACGTAAGGACATAGATAGGGTAGAGAAGGTTCAGAGGAGGCAACAAAGATGGTGCATGGATTGCATCACAAGTCCTATGAAGACAGGTTGAAGGAACTGAACATGTACTCCCTGGAGGAGAGAAGGGAGAGGGATATGATAGAGACATACAAGTATCTTACAGGGAGGAACAGGTGCAGGAAAACACTATTTTAGCGAAAAGATGTTCCAGGACTAGAGGCATGGGATGAAGTTGGAGGAGGAAGATTCAGAGGAAACATAAGAAAGAATTTCTTCACAGAACAGGTGGTGGACAAGTGGAACACCCTGCCAGAGGAAGTGGTGGGGGCTGAAACAATCAGGATTTAAGAATGCATGGGATAGACATAAAGGAATTCTGGAGGTCAGGGGTAAGGGGCAACAGACTTCTAGGAAAACAAACTGAACTTACAAGCTCAAATGGGCAGACTGGGTGGGCCATAGGCCCTTATCTGCCGACACTGTCTATGTATCTATGTAACTGTTTGCTCTAAAAATATAAACTGTTTGCACTAAATAAATATATACTGATGGCTGCAGCACAAGGTGCACAAGGAGAACTGCAGGCTATAGCGACATGGATTACTTTATAGAATTCAGACAACTGTTGGCACTCTTAAGGTACTTGAAAAATAACAGGCAAATTGTTGGATATGCATGAGAAATCAGCACGGAAAAACTATCTGCAGTGCTGTGCCGACTTTTAAAAGCAGTCTTGAATTTAATTCTTAAAGGCAGTACTAGATTAAAATAAATGGTCCTTTTTCAAAAATGTTTTGGCACCAAAACGCACGCCAAATACAAGCAGCTGGCTCAGGTCCTGCAAGCATTTTCTCCTGCCTTGATACATTCCATTGGTGGTGGGGGGTGTTCAGCTTGTCGGTTTCTGGGGCAGGCAGTTTCAGAGCCCTCTCGACCCTCGTGGACCTTCTGGGAAGGGCTGGCATCTCCAGGCCCTCTCGACCCCTACAACTTGATCGCTGACCCCACCTTATGACCAAGGGTGGTGAAAAAGGTCCTTGGTTGTCGATCAGTGCCCTTGAATAATCACCACAAGGCCATTATTATATATAAAAATGTTCTTAAACCTGCCTCACATAGCCTTTAATGGAGCATGCCCCCGCGCTCTCCCTGGGCACACATCATTACGTGCCTGAGCATGGGGATGGATCAATCGACCTGCAAAGTGGAAGGGATCGGCTGGCTACCTCAGCGGGGCCAAAATATGATCCCTTCCACCTCCTCAATGACAGCTCAGAATATTATAAACATTACAGAGATACACTTTTGCCAGTATAAGCTGCAAAATAAAAACTGAAGACATGCACTAATCCTGGCAAATCCCTTTAGATCACACTTGCCTGATTTTCTCATATCACAGTCACTGGTTCCAGCAGCCAAGATGTGTCTTCAGTCAGAGAGTGGAACTACGCCATGGGACATGTTCAGGTGTGTGTGGGGTGTGGACTGGTGAGTGCTGAGTGGGAGGTCGGGAGGCAATGGGTGGGGGCATGGGGAGGGGAACTGTTGAGGGACCATTTTCTTTTTTACATGGTAAACAAGCAACAAAAAAAATTTGACGGACAGTTTTCTTTATTTAAGGGGATACAGTTCTAACAATGTGGACTGGGCACCCCAGTGCTGCAAGGTACATTAGGGGAACAGGGGCGAGCAACAGGGAGGGGCGGTCAAGAGAAGCAGTACTAGGGATGGGCACCCCAGTCCACCTATTTTATAAATAAAAAAGATAAGACTGGGAAGTGGGGAGTGGGTGACCAGGAGGGAAAGAGGGGAGAAAGAAGTAGTACCCGGGATGGGCACCCCTGTCTGCTTAACAAATATTTTCATTAATTAATATACAACAATGTTTAGCCCTGCATGTAAACGGAATATGTAATGGCAACGTTTTAAAACAGTCAAAAAATAAACTCCCCCTCTGTAGACAGTGATCACGGTCACAATGGTACTGAAGTTGAAGCTGTGTTAGGTCTACCAATTGTTCAGCTGAAAAAGTGGACTGCCTTGCCTTAACAGACTTAAAAACTGTCTAATTGTTAAAAATACCTAGTGACCCTAACCTGCACTAACTTTTGGGCTCTAGACAACTACAGTTAGCAATGACTACAATCTCTACTATCTCGTTACTTTCAAAATAACTGAATCTGCTAAAAAAAAAAAAAAAAAAAAAAAAAACAACTAAAAAGAGCACAAACATGGAGCCGGTTAGATGGACCAGCCAGCATGGAGTTCATCTTCCTGTTGCTTCAGGGAGGAGGGGAGAAGAAGAAGTAGATAAAAAGATAGACAGATACATAGAGAGACGCAGATATTTTAAGTCTTTGGTAACTGGGTAAGTGCGCTGATCCAGGGGACCATTTTCAGGCACGACCCAGGCCACAGCAGGTGGCAGTGCAGAAGGAGAAATGTATTATACAATGAGTTGAGCTAGTGCATATATAGACTTCTCTGGTAGACAAAGCGAGGTACATAGGAGAAAAACAAAATAAGGAGAGGCTGTACAACTTACAAGTAAACAAAATCAGTTCATCAGGATAATCAAAAAACTAACTGTGCATTATTTACAGCAAGATAAGTGACAAGTGTAAACAAGTGCAAGACACAGGAACTCACTAGACACTGTTGAGAGCGAGTACATGACACATGTATGGAAGGAGATTAGACAGGACACAATGATATTGGGAGACAGCGCTTGGGAGGCTAAGCAGCCTAGAAGGGGAAAGCTGGTGTGGTCAGTTGGGGGGAGGCGGAATTAGCCAGATGAGCAACGGCACTTGGCCTCGTCAAGCAGCCAGGATTTGAGATGTACCTTTAGAATAACAGACACACAGACAGACAGTTGGGAACAGGGATCACCATCTCACTGCTTCAGCTGAAGCCAGCAGCATGACTTCCAGCTGTAGTTTCAGCATTCAAGAAAATCCTACTGTTCTCATATACAGAATGCGGGTGAATGACTTCTCTCACTAAGCTGGACACCATGGATTTTGGGGTGACCAGAAAAGGTATTTTTGGCCTTAATTTAAAAAAAAAAGCAAACATCAGAATCTAACTGAATGGTACTTTTTAGCTAGGTTCAGGTGTTTGTTTTTTAAAATTATACCTTTCTTAAGTATTTTCCATGTTTTTAGTTTGAGGGGAAAAAAACAAGATGTCAGCTTTGAGAGCACAAAGAAAATGTTTTGTGCTGTGAGACACAAATGGTGAGAAGCCAAAACGGTCTTGTGACACACAATGTTTGATGATGTATCCGAATGTTATCCCAAAAACCCTACTGAGCATGTTCAGAGCAGAAAGAAAACAAAACTTTAATACTTATATTTTTTCACAAAACCTTCCAAAGGCATTAGCTTAGCATAGCATGATTCTAACCCTGAAAGTTTTTGGGGAAAAATTCCATTCCGTGCAGGTTGTACACAAGAGCAAACCTAAATCCTACGTTAAGTATAGGAAAAAATCTTAAGACGTCTACAAGAAAATGACACATGCAGATCTCAGAAACTGCACAAGCTGCCATCACAAAACTTTCTACAGATTTATTTATTTATTTAGCTTTTGTTTACCGGGTAAGTACACTAGACAAGTTGCATGCCTATTTTCAGGAACGACCCGGGAGAGTACAACAAGTATTACAGACCACATCATTACACCAGGTATTACAGACCACATCGTTACAGGTGTACAAGTGCAATATCGTAACTTAGTACAACGAGTGTTACAGACCACTGTAACAGCGTAGCAGGTGAACCGGTACAATACTGCAACTTAATACACTGAATCAGCAGAACATACAGGCAGAAAATGCAACAATAAATATGACAGACAAAGGTAAGGTACATAATGAGCAAGCATTCGGTAGCATTGAGCCTACAAGTAGCAAAGGCAAGTACTTAGGAAGAGATGGCCAGAGGTCAACAATCTCGTCGGTTCGGTAAGTGTTCAATGTGACAGAGTACCGAGAAGTTACGGTACCTAGGGCATGGAGCAGGGTTGGTTAAGGGCACTCGGAATGCGAAGCCAGCTTTAGGTGCTCCCACAGGGATTTCCGGAGACACTGGTGAGAGGGGCGGAGCGAACCAGCTCAGGAAAGGTGTTCCAGAGCCTAGGAGCCCATACAGTGAAGTCCCTGTCCCCCATAAGGGTGCAGTTGGGGGTACTTTTAGTATCCCAGGACCATGGGACCTGAGGGGGTAGGAGGAGCGGTCAGCAGGAGAGAGGAGCTGAGCCAGTTCCGGGGAGCTAGTACTGATCACCTTACTCACAAGGCACCCTTAGTCCAAAGTTTAAGTGATTGTCGGAAAGCCAACCAAGCTTGTCATAGAGTTCACAATGATGGGTAAGGGAGGTGCGCCAGGAGCGAAACGGCAAATATTGTTGTAAGTTGTGTGCCATCGGGTGAGGAGGGCTTCAAGGTTTGAGCAAAAGGTGGAGGCCATAGTTGAGGGAAGGAGTAGTACACCCCTAGCAAGTGCCAGACGAGCAGCAGGGGTTAGGTTGTATTTGGCCCTGTAGGCCAGTCCCAACTTACAGTTCACAGCTCTGCAGGCATTGAGAATATGGCTCCCTAGGTTCAGTTGTTGGTCGAGCGTCACCCCAAGGTATTTGAGGGAGGTCACAGTGAGAAGTGGGTTTCCATCAGCACAATTGATTTGCAGCGGGATTGGGGAGGCATGTATCTTGGCTGTTGAACCAAATAACATAGCCTGTGTTTTTTTCAGGTTGAGGACCAACTTCTGTTGGGTTAGCCAGGCCTGAATGTTTTTGAAGTCCTCAGATAGATGGAGATTAAGGATGGCAATATCCCGGGAGTGAGCCAAGATGTCCAGGTGATCCGCATACAGGGTGACCCGACATTTGGTTACTGCGGTAGGAAGATGGTTAATAAAGAGAGAGAAGAGAAGTGGTCCCAGAACCGAGCCCTGAGGAACACCAGAGGTCATGGGAAGGGGATCCGAGAGAATTTTATTGAATCTGGTCAACTGTACTCTACCATGCAGGTAGTCAGTTAGCCATTTCAGAACTGACGGGGACAAGCCAAAGGACCTCATCTGGGTGCAAAGCAGATCATGGTCAACAAGGTCAAAGGCCTTGGACAGGTTGATGAACACTGCCCCAGAGAGTAACCCCTGGTCCATGGCTGTTCTAATACTGGATGAGACAGCGATCAGGGCCGTAGTTGTGCTGTGCCCTTTACGAAAACCGTGCTGGGAGGGGGACAACAGCTCATATGTTTGAATGTATTCAGAGAGTTGTACAGCAACTACCTTTTCGAGTAGTTTGTTGATGGCCGGTAGTATGGCGATTGGCCGATAGTCATCAGGGACTTTAGGGTTGCCCTGCTTTAATACAGGGACTACCCTGGCAACCTTCCAGATATCGGGAATCTCCCCCATGGCAAGAGACAGGTTGATAATGTGAGCCACCAGGAAGGCAATATGGGGGGCTCCTAGTTTCAGGAGTTTGGGCTCAAGATTGTCTAGGCCGGTGCTAGAGTACTGAGAGAGGCTAGAGAGGAGAATCAGCATCTCCCTGTCCGACATGGCCCTTAGGGCGAAGGGAGGTCTGGAGGGGTCAGACTCCAGTCAATCCGGGAGTGAGGGACAGTTGGCACTCCTGTCAGCCGAGTTGTGTAGGGAGAGGGTGGATAGGTCAGCGAAGTGGGAGTTGAGGGCATTTGCAGTGGTCTGTGGGTTGTTGCAGGAGATTCCTCCTATTAACATGTCAGCTACTCCAGAGTTGGAGGAACCGCTGACCAAGGTTTTTATGTTTCTCCAGAACCTTCTAGGGTCATTTGTGGAGCTGAGGAGGGCAGACTTGCAGAAGTTGCTTTTAGCAACCCTAATAGCCTTTTTACACTCGTTTCTGAGTTGTCTGTATTGTTGTAGCAGGGTCTGATCAAGGAGCATTTGAAGCGGCCCAGCACTTGTCCCTCGCCTCGCATAAGGGCAAGGAGGCTCCCATGCAGCCATTTTGTGGCTGTCCCGACCCCTCACGCTCTGATGGTTGGGGCATGCCTGTCTTGCAGTGCCCCGAAGGAGTTGAGAAACTGTGTTAAGGCTGTGGAGGGGTCAGGGGCACTATACACCCCTGACCAGTCCGTGAGCCTTAGGTCCTCCATAAACGCATCCTGATCAAGCCTGGCAAAGTTCCTGACGTGGATGATTTTGTGAGGTATCTTAGGGGAAGGGATTTTCCACACACAGAAGATCGGGGAGTGATCTGAGATGGAGTCGGACAGGGTCCCTGAGGAGGAGATCCTATCAGGGTGATTTCACAGGATCCAGTCCAGTAGGGAGCTGGAGGCTCCATTAGCCGACCATCAGGTGGGCTCCTGCACGAGTTGCATCAGGGATAGGCTGGCAAGTAGGGGTTCAAACTGCTTTAGGTTACCACCATTCCAGTTTAGATTCACGTCGCCCAGGATTAGGAGCTCACTGTCACCAATACTTGGGCCAACAGTGTCCAGGAGGTGGGTGAGACCCTGAAGCCCTCCCTTTGGGGGGGTTATAGGTACATACTACATGTAATTTCTTAGCGTTGCTGAGGAGTAGCACGACATGAAGCAGCTCACAGGGGGTCTGGGGGGCATGTCTGGTGAGTCACCAGGGACACTTTAAGGTGTCTTCTGTAGTATATCAGGATGCCTCCTCCCCTCTTGTTGCGAGACCTGTCCAATCGTATGTGCTCATAGCCTGGCAGCGCACAGGCTGAGTCGGGGATTGAGGGCGTGAGCCAGGTCTCTGTTATACCAAGGATGTCGGGCTTGTAGAGTGCGACCCATGCGACTAGCTCGTCCAGGTTGGGAAGCAGACTACGAATGTTGAGATGAGCCACCTTTAACCCCTTACCCAGCCGCCATTCCTGAGGAATTGCAGAGGCATGGAGGGTGGGGCCAGGATTAGGTTCAACATCACCGGCCAGGGCTAGGATCAGTGGGACCAGCCACACGAGGTACCTCTGGGAATCTAGCTATTCGCCAAAGGTTTATGGGCTAGGGCTCCTGTCCCAGGTGCGATCACTGAAGGGTATTGGTACCAGACCGCATACAGATAACAGGGTCTTCCAGCGCCCGCTAGAAGATTTGAGAAGGTGAAGTCAGCCACTCCGCAGGGGGACGTCATTACGCAGTCTTCCCCCAAGGTATGGATAGGGGCAGTTACCATTTGGAGGGTAACTAGTCCCAGAAAGAGACCAACAAGGGCGACGAGGTTAGGAGGTACCATTGTCCCCCACACGGATAATGCCTACAGAGCAGGTTACAAAAAGTGAAGATAGGCAATATATGAGCTCTAACCTGTGTGGAGTTTGGGACAGCGTGTACAGTAGTAACAGCAGGTAGCACAGTACAGGTATTCGAGAGAGGTCATACAAGGCAGGAGCGGTCTCAGAAGGCAGGTGAATCAGAAATCACGTTACAGTATCTTTTTTTTTTTCTAGTATCAAGAGGCAGTCACTATTCACTGGTAACAAAAGGTAGTCACATTACAGTCTGTCCCATCCAATCTGATAGGGTACTACCAGAGCAGGGGCGGGGCGAGTGGGGATTTAATGGGAGCAGTGAACGAGGTGGGGCGAATATTTTGTCCTACTTGACGAGACCTCCGCCGAGGAGGCCCGCCGGAGCTTGATTTACAATCCGCACCTCAGACTCGGCGGTTGGCGAAGAAATCGTGAGCGCGGGGACCACCAACTCAGATCCCCACTCCCTCGCGAATGCAACACAGTCCTGGAACTTGCTCTCCTTAAGGCAGGAGGGCTGGTGAGCACAGCAATACTGGGGCCAATCAGGAGGCAGTAGGAAAAACGGCGCCAAGTTTCAGCTGCTTCAGAGGGTCGAGGCAGGGCTCCTGCACGCAGGTACGGCAAGATGAGTTTGCAGAGTATGCTTGCCAAGGGAAGTGGGTCTCCAGTGCTAGCAGGGGCGAAAACTTGTCCTACTTGACGAGATCTCTGCCGAGGAGGCCCGCCGGAGCTTGATTCACAAGCCGGCACCTCAGACCGGGCTGTCGGCGAGAAATTCGTGAGCGGTGGGGAGACAACCAACCCAGATCCCATGCTTCCCCTCCGGAATGCAACACAGTCCTGGAACTTTAGACCTTGCCTCTTAAACAACACATGCAAAATTTCAGTTTATTTTGTTAAACACTGCCAAAGCTATTAAGGTGCAAAGTTAGGGGTTTAAAATAGAACCTATCAATCAATCATAAGTACAGGGGCGCTACTGTGCCCCTATAACAAGGTAAGGTTCTTTGTGTGACAATGCCTGAAGTTCACCAGTCCTTCTGGTGGAGCAGAATACTATTAGGAAAACAACTTTGTACAACAGGATATCCAACAGTTTGAAAGAAGCCTTACATAAGAACATTAGAACTTTACTACTCTACTGGATTAAAGAACTAGAACTCTACTACTGGGAACTTCAATTTAGGGTAAAAAAAAAAAAAAGTGGCTGAGTTTGGTGAGGGAATTGTTATCTGTGCTGTTAGCTAAGTGAAAAAGAAACTGACTTGGGGGAGTGGCTTAGAGAAAAGGAAGCCAGGTGTTTGTATTTAAAAACTGACCTAGATAGCTTGTGGCAGAGAACAGCAAGAGGAAGGAGCTGCTGTTAGAACTTTACTGGGACTATATTGCCCTCCATTCCTCCCCGCCACCCTTAGCCGGTTCTACTTTTATAGGCACAGGATTTGACCGACAACAGGATCTTCCTGTTTGGGGGCAGGAAGGGAGTGAGCAGAGGCACAAAAGACTCACCATCCTAGAAGAAAGAGAACTGCTTTCCATCCCTCCCACCCCAGCTGCTGGAGGTCTGACTGAGCAAGAAAAAGAGAGTACTGAGGAATAAAGGAATTTACTGACCCAGAACAGAAGATCAGGAGCTTTAGGGGCATGGAGGCAGTAGGAAAGTAGGGAGAAAAGAAAAAAAAAATGTATACACACATATACATTATATATATATATACACACATATATATATATATACACATATACATACATATACACACACATATACACACATATTATATATATATATATATACACACACACACACACACGCATATATACATACACATACATATACACATATATATACATATATATATATACATATATATATATATATATATACACACATACATATACATTATAGTGGCACGGTAGTGCCACTATAGTTAGGGTTCAGGAGCCATTTCCATGTTAAACCCAAAATGTTGCACCTTAATAACTTTGCAACCGTTTGATGGATTTGCCTGAAATTTGGAATGTATGATCAAGACCCATAGGCCTTGGGATCTGCCAAGTTCGCACTGATGGGATATACGGTTGGGAGTTATTAAGCACCGATCTGTGCGCACGCTTACGCTTTTCTGAATTCCCACGGTCGCCTACAGGTCGCACGGTTTGCGTGACCGCCCGAAATCTTCAGGGAACGTGGGGCTGGGTTCCCGATGTGCCTTTCAAGATTTCGTGAAAAATATTAAACGGTTCAAAAGTTATTCAAAAACAGTTTCCCATTATAAGTCAATGGGAAAAAGTTAACAAAAGTTCAACACTTTCGAAATGCATTTTACTTTCTGAAATGGGCCTGTTACTTTCGCAAATCGCCATTTTGTTTTCAGTTGGTGATCAGAAAATGGTTGGCATTTAAATTTGGGACCCTCTAGCAACCTAATTTTTTGTATTCACCTAGTCGTGCCCTGAGGATGCTTGCCATGTCTTTCTTTGTGGTAAAACACCCCAGAAATGTTTTTCAAATTTCTGAAAAGTACTTTCAAATTACTTTCGCTCACTTAAAAATGTCGCAAATTTCTGCAAAGCTTCAGAAATTGGCGACAGTAATTTTCTAGTCTGTGGGAAAATGACAGCAATTTTTTGGCACTGCACTGCAAAATAACCATTGGGAGTTTTGGGCTGAAATTTGGAGGGAATGCAGCCGACATCTCACAGATGTGCCTTTCAGTGTTGTATTGAAAAATATTACATGGCGGCAAAGTTACAGCACTCCAAAGTTGACAGTTTTTCCCCACAGGATAACATTACGGCGCCCGAAGCATTACAGGAATCCTTTGGCACCCTGCTGGAAAATAACAACGGTTTGGTCTTTTTTCCTGAAATTTGGAGGGAAGACAGCCAACAGTACACAGATGTGCCTTTCAGTGGTTTGGTGAAAAAATATCACATGGCGGCAAAGTTACGGCACTCCAAAACTGACGTTTTTTCCCATAGGATAACATTACGGCGCCCGACACTTAACAGAAATCATTTGGAGCCCTGCTGCAAAATAATGGTTTGGTCTTTTTTCCTGAAATTTGGAGGGAAGACAGCCAACAGCCCACAGATGTGCCTTTCAGTAGTTTGGTGAAAAAACATTACAGGGAGGCAAAGTTATGGCGCTCCGAACTTTTCTTTTTTTCCCATAGGATAACATTATGGCGTTCGCCTCGCCTTTCAAGGCCCGTATCTCGGAAACGGTGCGAGATACGGACTTTTCGTCGGAAAATTTCTTAGCCCCCTAATGGGGTTAAGATTCAAATTAGCCAGGACAGTTGTAAATAATATGACTTTAAAATTTTTTTCTACGTCGTACGGTTCCTGAGATATAATGTATTTAGTATTCCAAGATCTCATTTTCTGCGCCGATACTCATTATTTTGCATACATTATTTGTACTCACTGTCTTTCTCAATGCAGGTTTTGGGGAAAACCAGCCTGTGCGCTTACATTACTGTTACTGTTGCCCTTTCCGCTCGCGGATCCGTACCTGTTTCACTTACCATTGACGTCTGTGCCACCATGTGCGTTATCCTTTGCGTTTTCATTTGCGCTTGCATTTCTGTTATTTTTGCCATTTCTGTCTACAGTACTGTTTATCTTACATCACCATGCCCATTGACATTTCTGATTGCAGGCACCATGTTACTATGTGACAACACATCACGTGGCAGACCATTCCCGTCTACGCCACCATGTGCGTTACCCTTTCTGTTCTCATTCGTGCTTGTGTTACCATGTGCGCCACTGTTAGCATTTCTGTTTGCGTTGCTGTCCCTGTTAGTATGCCACAACACATCATGTGGCGGGAGCGCGTGGCCCTTTGCCGCTACATTACATTCACTATTTCTCGTTATTCTCAAAAAGAAGGGAAATTAGAGGCAAAAACTCCACTTAATGCATTAGTTAGGGTTGTTCCTGACGACAAAGTGAGGAAATTCGCTGTTAGGTTGAAAACTCCTGACCCACGCACCCCCAACCGCATTAAAAGCGTGATTGGGATCAGTGTCCCAATCCTCACCCCATTCTCCTATACTTGCTGCTTTTACATGTCATGGGGTGAGAGTTAGGGCTGATGATCCTAATGCGCACCCCAATGCCGTTGGGGTCCATGGGGTTTTCAACCCTAACAGCGTAATTTCCTCACTTTTGTCGCTGTGGAACAACCCTAACTAATGCATTAAACAGAGTTTTTTGCCTCTAATATATATATATATATATATATATATATATATATATATATATACATACACACACACATATACACACACACACATATATATATACACACACACACACACACACACATAATATATACACACACACACACACATAATATACACACAAATATATATATATAGTATATATATATATATATATATATATATATATATATAATAGAAAAGTGAGAGAAACAGAGAAAGAGGAAAGAGTAAGTATACAAAACAACAGTTAAGGGGCCACAAATCAAACATGATGGGAGTGGTGCAGTGCAGTGGCTATGGAGCAGCACTCTTCCAGGAGACATTCTGGATGATGCAGTGTTGTCCTATCTGCAGGCACCTCTCTGGGCTGAGGGAGGAGGTTGCTCATCTCCAGGCTGAGTTGGCTAGAATTTGGGGTACCTCCTTTCCCACACAGGGACCACCAGGGCCACAGCTGCTGCCTCAGAGGTTGCCAAGAAAGAGGCGCAGTTGGACCACAGTGGGCTCAGGGAAGGTGAGGGTGGTGGAACAGAGGCGCATCCCACAAGTTGTACCTATCCACAATTCATATGCCATTCTAGCCGAGTGGTTCCTCTATGCAGGCACCCACAGTGGAAACCAAGGAGGATGCTGGGAACCTCCACAAAGGAGACCCACAGGAGGGTGGCATGGGACCCCACAGGGGAAGGAAACAACTCCTGGTGGGGGAACCCATTGTTAGGAGGGTAGAACTGGAGGAGGGAAGGGAGAGGGAGGTAAGGTGCCTGCCTGACATCATGGCTTGGAGAGACAGGGGGCAAATGCTTACGATCGTGGGAGCAGCTGCGTGGGTGGAGGGAGCTGGATGTCTTTGTCCACCTAAGGATCAAATGACCTGGTTGGGAAAGGGATCAGGGCAATGCAGGAAGAGTTTGTGGAGTTGGGGAGGAGCCTTAGACAAGTAGCACACACGGTAACCTTCTTGAAGGTGCTGTCTACCTATGGTATGGGTGAGGGTTAGGGTGCCTGCACCGTGGGTCTAAATCAGTGGTTGAAAAACTGGGCAGAGCTCAGGGTTTTGACTTCATTGGGGACTGGGGGTCCACCTGGAGGGATGCAGGCCTATATTGGCGCAATGGTCTGCATCTGTCCAGGAAGGGAACCAGGATCCTAGATAATAGGTTTAAATGTTTCACTGGCAAGCATTTAAACTAGCCAAGGGGGGAGGCACTGAAAAGGAAAAATGAAATTCTGGCACCCACCAAAATAAATAAATAAATAAATAAATCAGGGTAGTTAGTGAGGTAGACACCAAGACAGAGAAGTCGACAGGAAGAAGGGTAGGGGTAAATGGAGAAAAAGACAAAGGCAGTAAGGACAGGGATGGGGCAAAAGGGGTAAGGTCATCAAAAAATTGAGGGTAATGAGTACCAATGCCCGTAGTTTAGGTAACAAGTTCCCTGAACTGGTGGCCTTGATGGAAAAGGGATGCCTGGACATCGTGGCAGTCACAGAAACGTGGTACACAGAGAACCATGACTGTGATGTCAACATACCAGAGTACTACAATCTACAGGAGGGACAGGGAAGGTAGAGAGAGGAGGAGTAGCTCTCTATACAAGGGAAGGGATCAAGCAATGGAACAAAAAAGGGTAAACAGGAGGAGACGAGGCACTGTAGGGTCACCCTGGGACTGAAAATAGCACCACAATCACACGAGGGGTTATGACAGAGCCCCCGCCTCAGGGGAGGAAATGGACAAGAAAATGATAGAAGGCATCCTTAGGATGGCAGAGAAAGGGGAGATACTGCTAATTGGGGACCTGAATATGTCAGATGTTAACTGGAGCACCTTTGCTGCAGCCACATCCAAGAGCAATGCCATTCTCAATGCCCTACAGGGGGCATGCCTCAGACAGCTAGTGTTGGAACCCACTTGGGAGGCAGCAAGCTTACACCTGGTACTCAAATGGGGGACAGAGAGAGGATCTCAGATGTAAAAGTGGGTAGCCATCTGGGAACAAGTGACCACTAAACAGTGTGGTTCATGATAAACTCAGCTGTAGTCAGGCCATACAAAAGTGAAGGCACTGGACTTCAGGAGGGCTGATTTTGTCAAAATGGGAGACTGCCTCAGAAAAGCACTAGCAAACAGGCAAGAAGGAAAGGTGGAGTAACAATGAGGAAACATCAAAACTGCCATCACCGAGGCAAAAAGCCTTTGTGTGAAGCAAATAAACAAATGAAAACTAAAGAAAAAAACACCATGGTTCTCAAAAGAGGTGGCGGGGAAGGTTAGGGAGAAAAAATGGCATTCAGGAAGTATAAGAAACACAGAAGAAGCTGGACAGAGAACTGTACCAGTTAAAGCAGAAGGAGGCAGGGAAGGCAGTCAGAATAGCAAAGGCCCAAACCGAGGAAAGACAGGCAACTCTGTTAAGAAGGGGGATAAAACCTTTTATAGGTACATTAGTGAGCGAAGAAAGACAAAGGGAGGGATACCGAGGCTGAATAAAGAGGAGGGTGGGTGGGCAGAGAGGACAGTGAAAAGCAGGGATACTGAATGAATACTTCTGCTCAGTATTCACAAAGGAAGAGGTGGGGGAGGTACCTAATCCAGTCAATAGAAGCACTCTGGATGGGGGGTCGAGATCAGTCTTTTCACAGAAGAAAGGGTTCTGAAAGAACTCCAAAACTGAAGGTGGACAAAGCAATGGGCCTGATGGGATTCATCCCAGAATCTCTAAAAGAACTAAGGGAGAACTAGTAACACCATTGACTACCCTTTTAACAAATCATGGAGGATGGTGTGGTACCTGAGGACTGGAGGAGGCGGATGTGATTCCCTTCACAAAAGTGGAGCAAGACAGAGGCAGAAAACTACAGACCTGTCAGTCTGACCTCAGTGGTAGGGAAAATGAAGGAATCACTTCTGAAGGAAAGAACTGTTGAGTACCTAGAGGCCAATGGGGCACAGGACCCAAGGCAGCATGGATTCACAGCAGGAAGGTCATGTCAGATGAATCTAATTGATTTCTTTCACTGGACGACCAAAGTAGTAGACGAGGGAGGGGCTGTGGACATGGCCTACCTAGACTTTAGCAAGGCATTTGACAGTCCCACACAAAAGATAAACAAATTAACCAACCTGGGAGTGGGTCCCAGGATGGTAGCCTGGGTAAAACATGGGCTAAACAACAGGATGCAGAGAGTAACAGTAAATGGAGTCCACAGTGAAGAAAGAGGGGTTACTAGTGGGGTACTGCAGGGTTCAGCACTGGGTCCGGTCCTTTTCAATGTCTTTATAAGTGAAATTGCAGAGGGACTGGAAGGGAAAGAATGTCTCTTTGCAGATGACACAAAGATCTACAACAGGGTTGATACACAAGGTGGAGTGGAAAGGATGAGAAGGGACTTGGCAAGGTTGGAGGAATGGTCAAATGTATGGCAGCTTAGATTCAACACAAAGAAATGCACCTGGGAAACAAAAACCCAGGGGAAGAGCACATAATGGGGGATGAGATACTAACAACAAAAATGGAAAGGGACCTGGGGGTAGTTATGTTAGATGACCTAAAGGTGGGCAAGCAATGTGAGAAGGCAGTAAGGAGGTCTGGGGGACACTGGGATGCATAGGGAGAGGCATCACCAGTAGAAAACAGGAAGTTGTTATCCCTCTGTTCAGACAGTTGGTGAGACCCCATCTGGAGTACCGCGCACAGTTCTGGAGACCCCATCTCTGCAAAGACATAGACAGGGTGGAGGCTGTCCAGAGGAGGGTAACCAAAATGGTGCAGGGTCTGCACCAGAAGACATACGAAGAGAGACTAAAGGAGCTTAATATGTATACCCTCGAGAAAAGGAGGGAGAGGGCGGACATGATAGAAACGTTCAAGTACCTCAAGAGAATCAAAGTCCAAGAGGGTAGCATCTTTCAGAAAAACATGTGCAAGAACAAGAGGGCGCAATTTGAAGACAGAGGGGGGACAGCTCAGAGGTAATGTCAGGAAGCATTTTTTCCACGAAGAAGGTTGTGGATGCACGGAACAGCCTTCCTGAGGAGGTAATGGAGTCAAAAACAGTGGGGGAATTTAAGAATGTATGGGACAGACATAAGGCAATTCTAGTGGGGAGTAGGAGGAAGTAGGCTGTTTAAGTAGGATCTGCAGCTTATCCATTAGGTAGGGGAAATGGGCAGACTAGGTGGGCCAAGCGGTCCTTATCTGGCATCAAATTCTATGTTTCTGTGTTTCTAGAAGAAACTGTCAGCAGAAGGGGACCATATGATCCATTAGTCTGCCCGTGTGGGCTAACCCCCCAATCTTTTTTCCTTCCTAAGTTTCCACAGTGCCTATACCATGCTAGCTTAAACTGTCTCTGCTGCCATGACTTCAGGGGGCAGACTGTTCCAAGGCTCCACCACCCTTTCGGTGAAGAAAAATGTCCTGATGATAGTGTTGAATCTACTTCCCTGTAGGCACATGCTGTGCCCCCTTGTTCATGTAGACGAGCTTTCTCTGAAAAGCTCCTGAGTTTGTACTGAGTTAATTCCTTTAAGGTATTTGAATGTCTCAATCATACCCCCCTGTCCCTCCTCCTTTCCAGCGAGTACATCTTGAGATGGTCGAGTCTTGAGTCGTAGAGTTCTTGATGAAGTCTGTGAATCATCTTCGTAGCTCTCCTCTGAACAATCTCCAGACAATCTCTCTGTCCTTCTTGAGGTGTGGTCTCCAGAACTGGATGGAATACTCTAGGTGGTGCCTCACCAAGGACCTGTACAGTGGGATTATCACCTCACTTTTACTACTTGCGATACCCCTTTGTGCATCCAAGGATGTCATAAAGCTGTCTGTGCCGCCTTTTTGCATTGCCTGGCTGTCTTTAAATCATCCGATAAGAGTACTCCTAGACCCCTCTCAACCTCAATTTTTGTCAGTTGTTCCCCTTCTAAGGTATATTTCCTGCCCAGGTTCTTTCTCCCCAGGTGCATAACTACACTTCTTGGTGCTGAATTTCAACTGCCATGGTTTTGATCATTCTTCCAGCTATTTCACATCAGAGTCCATTCATGTGGCCCCCTCTTGCATGCCTACTCTGTTGCAGAGCTTGGTGTAGTCTGCAAACAGGTATAACTTTCCCTCCAATCCATCAGTGAGGTCGCTTAATGAATATGTTAAATCAAACTGGCCCCAGTACTGATCCCTGGGGGACTCCGCTGGTTACCCCATCTTGCTCTGATAAAGTGACATTTACCATGACCCTCTGGGTTCTCCCCTGAAGCCAGTTCCGAACAAGCTATTTTATGCCACGCTACAGTGTGTTCCAACTTGTTTATTAGACTGCTATGTGGAATATTGTTGAACGCCTTACTGAAGTCCAGATACACTATGTCTACTGCTCCACCCTGGTCCACTGTTCTGGTCACCCAATCAAAGAAATCAATCATGTTTGTCTGCCATGACCTCCCTGCTGAGAAGCCATGGTGCTTTGGGTCCAGTTTTCCGTCTGCTTCCATATATTGCACTATTCTTTCCTTCAGTAATGTTTCCATGATTTTCCCCATCGCTGAGGTAAGGCTGACTGAATGGTAGTTACCAGCATCTTCCCTGCTCCCACATTTGTGCAGGGGTACCACTGTGGCTTCTTTCCAGTCATCTGGAACTGCCATTCTCCAGGGACTTACTGAAGAGGATTGCTAATGGGGAGGCAAGTTCCTCTGTGAGTTCCTACAGCTTTCTTGGGTGGATTATTTATTTATTTAGTTTTTGTTGACCGGGTAAGGTGCACTGGCCATAGAAATGACTATTTTCAGGCACGACCCGGGAGAATACAGGAAATAAAACATTTTTACAAAAAAGACATACAAGAGCATATAGACAGTAAGTGCATACAAATGTATCAATATTGTGTAAGTAATGGGAAACAATTTGATATACAGTAGAAACAACTGATTTGGCAAGAACAAAAATGTAGCAATAGTAAAAATAAAGGAAAAAGTCATTTAGCAACATTGTGGCAGAAAAACAAGTTAGGTTAAGTTACATGAGTGTGTCAACTGGTAGTCAAGGAAGCAAAGAAAGAAGGGGTAATTGAGGTAGGGGGAGGTGTAAGGGGATGAAGGAAGAAAAAAAGGGGGACGAGGTAAGGGCTTCAAGTTAAGTTATATTGAAGCAGGCTAGGAGACAGGATAGTACTGAGAGTAGTTGGTTGAGGGGAAGGAGCAGTGAAAGAGGCTGTGGGTAGGGGAAAATCTAGTGAAGTGAAAGTGATGCAATATGGGGGTTTGAAATGGGGGCAGGCGCAGGAGATAGCAAGATGATCATGGAGCAAGTATTTATAAGAGGCATGGGAAGATGCTTGATGAATAGTTAGTGGTAGGGAGTTCCACTTTTTTGGGGCATGGCAAGAGAAGGCACTAGCACCTTTGGAGGAGTGGTGTCTAGTGACGACATGGGCATTGGCAGCAGAGTGTAGTTGGTAGCTGAGCATCTGGTTAAGGAAAGGTTCTGCCAGGGGCTTTGGTGTTTGATTTCGGATGATATTGTCTATGATGGAGAAGAGTGCATAGTCACGGGAGGCAGCTGGAGAAAGCCATCCTAGCTCAGAGTAGAGGAGAGAGTGGTGTTTTAATCAATTTGAGGAAGATGCATACCTACAGATGTTGTTGTATGTTACTTCCCACTTCTGAAAGCTTATCTTACATGATGAGGCATAGGCTGCCACCCCATACATGAGTGATGGTAGTAGTATGCCACGGGCTATGGCAAGCCTAGCTGATGGAGTGAGTACATAGCTGGAGTGGTAGGCCACGCCGAGTTTCATATTAGTCAGCTTGCACATCTGCTGGATATGCAGATCAAAGGTGAGAGTAGGATCAAGCGTGATACCTAGATACTTAAAAGAGGGTACAACTTGGACAGCAGATCTGCTTTTGGTGGACATGTTTAAAGTGGGCTGGGCGAGTTTCCATTTAGCGTTTGAGCCAAACAGCATGGCCTGGGTTTTGGAGACATTTAGGACAAGTCTCTTTTTATCCAACCATTCTTCAATTTGTATAAAATCTTGAGAGAGTCGCAGACTGATGTCAGAGATGCTTTTTGAGCTAGTGTACAAGACGATGTCATCAGCATAAAGTAGGGAATCAGTATTGGGGATTACTGAGGTAGTAATATTTATAAATAGGGAGAAAAGCAAGGGACCAAGGATAGAACCTTGGGGTACACCAATATTAATGGTGGCATAATCTGATAGAGTGGAGTTAAATTTAACAAGTTGCTTGCGGTCTGTCAGGTAGCTGTCAAACCATACAGCCACCCCCTTCGAGAAACCTAGTGATCTTATAGTACAGAGAAGAACAGGATGATCAACAAGGTCGAAGGCCTTGGTCATGTGAATAAAAATTGCTCCTGTTAGGAGACCTGAGTCCATAGCTGCTATGATATCGATGGTAAACTTAAGTAAGGCAGTGGTGGTGCTATGACCCTTGCGGAAACCATGCTGCACTGACGAGAGAAGGTTTAGCTTCTGTAGACAGTCAATAGTTTGGTTGGCGATGAGCTTCTCAAGGATTTTGCTTAGAGCAGGTAAAATGGCAATAGGTCTATAGTTAGATGGATTTTTGCGGTCTCCTGTTTTGAAAGCTAGGGTAACCTTAGCAGTCTTCCAGATAACAGGGACATAGCCATGACAGAGGGAGAGAAAAAAGATTTTAGCAAGAGGTGCAGCTATATGCTATGTGATGTTTTTTTCTCTGTGCTTGTTTTAGTTTTTCTATAAGTTGCATGTCTGCCCTAGCTATCTACTTGTATAGTCTCTCATATTGTGCCTCCTCAATTGTACAAAGCATATGTGTATTGCTGTCTTTCACCTTGTCCCCTCCCCTGTTCCCCCCAGGTCGCATCTGGAAATGAGTGGTTCTCCGCTCAGCATGCCTGCCTGGTTAAACTCTTAAATAAATAAACATAAGGGGCTGCTAGTTTTAGTAGTTTAGGCTCAAGGTTATCTGACCCAGTAGCAGTAAAATCAGAGATATTGTTGAGTAGTCTTATAACTTCAAGGCGTGTGACAGATTTGAACAGAAATTTGGGCCCATTAACAGGAGACTTGTCATATGAGTAAGGTCTGGGAGGGAACGATGAGGTATTGTTAGTGAGGTCAGAGAACTGGGTATTGAGGAAGTTAGCTATTATAGAGGGATTATTACAGTGGACCCATTGAGGGACAAATCGGTGGGAGTGGGGGCATGAGTAGATCCTAGGAAACACTTAAGTAACCAGAATTTTTTGGGATCGCCATATGATTTATTTAAGAAATCTTTGCAGTATGCACTTTTGGCCCTCTTGATTTCTTTCCTGCATGAGTTCCTGAGGGCTCTATAGGCGTGAAGGTCGGCAGGGAGTCCCTTTTTTTGTAGTGGTGCCAGGATTTGTCCCTCTGTCTCAGCTTGGAGAGAAGGGTGGATTTTAGCCATCGAGTATGTTTATTTTTTACCCTACGGGTGATAAGGGGGCAATGCTTGTCTTGGATTTCCAGGAAGTGAGTCAGGAATATGTTTAGAGCAATCTGTGGGTCATTGGAGTTAAAGAGGGGGGTCCAGTCAACAGAGGCAATGTCCAGCAGGAATGATTGTGCGTCAAGATTAGAGTAGGTACGAAAAGTGATAAAACGTGGCTTAGAGGGGGAGTGTCTAGTTTTGCCCCGTATACAAGAGGTAGGGGAGTGGTCTGAGATTGCATCTGCTAGTATGCCAGAGGAGACAATGTTTTCTGGGTGACTGGTCATTATCCAGTCCAACAATGAACTAGAGTTTGAGTATGGGGCAGGCCTAGTGGGTTCAATAATCATCTGGTGAAGGCTGAAACTTTGAGTCTTGGCCTGCAGGGCGGGAAGAGAGTTTCCTAGCCAGTTTAGATTGAGATCACTAAGTAAAAGGACCTCAGTTCTTCCAGAAAGAAGAGAGGTCTGATCAAGCAGTCTTTCAAGTCCTTTCTGGCCACTGGTCGGGGGATTGTAGGCACATACAGTATGTAGCTTTTTGGAGCCAAGAGTGAGCAGGACATGAAGTGCTTCACAGTGGTTTAGGGGAGAAGAAAGGATAGGGGAGAGTTGTAGATGATTTTTGAAATAAATGGCAGTGCCACACCCTCTTTTGGGAGCAGGTCTGTCAGATCTCAGGAGATTGTAGGAGGGGAGTGAGCACTGAGAGTCCAAGATGTGAGGTTTAAGCCATGTTTCCGTAAGGCAGATGATATCCGGCTTGTATAGGATGACCCAAGCTTGTAGTTCAGCAAGGTTATGCATTAGGCTCCTGATGTTGTGGTGTACTATGGTTAGGCCTTTTGCACTGGGGAGGCGATTCTGTATGTTAGTGCTTGGACCAGGGTTGGAGTGTGTAACCCCCATGAGAGCAGTAGGGCTAATAGGAAGAGATACCAAAGTTTATGTCGCAGGAAGGGACATAGGGTCTCTGTGTTCAGGGGACATTGTTTAAGTACATAGGCCACCAACTGGAACCAGGGTTTGCTTAATAAAAGTGGGGTTTGGTCAGGATGGAGAGAGGGCAGCTGGAGAAGGTTGGAGAAAATGTAATCGTGGGGGAAGAATAGTGGGTTAGTCATGCGGGCAGAAAGAGCAGAGGGTAAGGATAGGTGGAGCAGAGCAACTGAGGGTATGATAAGAGACAGTAACATGTTTAGTTTCATTGTAATAGGAGAGTTGTAGGCACTGACTTGGAAAGCTGGGTCTGGGCTGGCACAAAACAAAAGGGGTGACCAAGGAACTAGTAGAGGTGCATAAACGGGAGCTAGGATTGAGGAGTCTGTGAGAGTTTGTTTATTGGGAGAAATGAGAGACTGACAGTGGAAGGAAGGAGGAGCTACAGACTGCAAGAGGAATGAGAGAGGAGAGATGTACAGTGTAGGTGGAGTGATTGCACATTTAAAGGAGGCCTGGGTGGGCAGAAAAATCACAGTAGGTTAAAACCGGCTCGAGGATATCGTCCCAGACCCAAAGGAAATAGTGCAAAAGCCCATAGAAAAGGTGCACCAATCCGGAGGACAGGGAGGCAGAGAGCGGACCACTGAGGACCCTCCTGCAGAAAGGTGCACCAATCAGCGGCTTCGACGCTTACAAACAGCTAGCAGCTGTACCTGAAGCACTAGTCCGATTGCGGGGACCGCGAGGGTGGTCAGGAAAGGTCTGTAGAGTCGGGGAGGCGGCAGGTAGCCCGCCTCACGAGCTGTGGGTGCCACTTCTGGCGCTGCTTCTTGTGGAGAACAGAGGGAGAGAAAGCAGCAATAAGTAGCGTTTCAGGGCAGGAGGTGTGGGCAGTCGGCTGGCGACAGACCGATCAGCAGGGGGTGGGGAGCAGGTTTCAGACAATAGTACAGCAATTTAGGTGAGACAAACGGCTAGAGGGGTGGTGGAGAAAAAAAACACGAGCAGAGGGGATGAGATAGTCAAGTGGGGGAGGGTTTAGCAAATAGCAGTAGGGAGGTTTGAGTATAGAGATAGGGGGTAGAGTTTGAGTGTAAGGACAAGAAAAGAGCACAGTAGCTGAAAGATTCAGAAAGCAGTAGAGGATACAGTAGTTGAGGGTGCAGTACACAGTAGTAGAAGCAGAAACGAAGATAAGCTAGCTAGCGACTCCAGGCACTTTTAGGCAAATTATGTTTAAACAGCAGACAGATCAATCGAAAAAAATTTAACAGCTAACGCTAGGCAGTTTGTCAGGGTACCAAAAGTAATCTTCATGCAGTGGTTAGGCGAAAAAAATTACAGCAGGTTAAAACCGGCTGGAGGAGATCCTCCCAGACCCAAAGAAAACAGTGCGAAAGCCCATAGAAAAGGCGCACCAATCCAGAGGGCAGGGAGGCAGACAGCAGACCAATGAGGACCCTCCTGCAGAAAGGCACACCAATCAGCGGCTTTGGAACTTACAAACAGCTAGCGGCCATACCTGAAGCACTAGTCCGATTGCAGGGACAGCGAGGGCGGTCAGGAAAGGTCTGTAGAGTCAGGGCGGCGGCTGGAGGCAGCAGGTAGCCCGCTTCACGAGCTGTGGGTGCCGCTTCTGGCACTGCTTCCTGAAGCACTAGTCCGATTGCGGGGACCGCGAGGGCAGTCAGGAAAGGTCTGTAGAGTCATGGCGGCGGCGGTTGGAGGCGGCAGGTAGCCCGCCTCACGAGTTGTGGGCACTGCTTCCTGTGGAGAACAGAGGGACAGGACCCATTGCTTTGTTGGTTTTTAATTTTTTTTGTTTTTTAGGACCCCTTCTCTTGTGAAGGGATTTGTGTCAGCTTCCCTGGTGTGGTGTCCTTCATTTCCTAGTACCAGCCTACTACCCTGCTCCTTCTGTGTGAAGACTGAACAGAAGTATTAGTTCAGAACCTCTGCCTTTTCTTTGTCAGTCTCCACGTTCTGCCCCTCTCTGGTTCTCAACCAAATGATATCCCCTTTGCTTTTTCTTTCCTCCTGTATATATCTGTAAAAGGTTTTGTCCCCTTTTTAACATCTTCAGCAATTCTTTCTTCTGTTCACGATTTGGCTATCCTAATCACTTTACCTGCTTCCTTGAGCCTTGCCTTGTATTTCTCCATGTCGCTGTTCCTCTGTCTCTTTGTACTTTTTGAAAGCTATTTTTTCTCCTTTATACTGAAAGCAACCTCCTTAGAAAACTAAACTGCTCCTCTTAGTTTTACTCATCTGTTTGGTGCATTCTGCGGTGGCCATAGTTACTGCATCCTTTATGGCCTTCCAGCTTTCCTCCACATCACCCCCTGCAATATCTTTGAGATGGGTTTTAATGCACGCTTTCATTTTGACATAATCAGCCTTCCTGAAGTCCAGGATCTTCAGTTTTGTGTGACTTGTGTCCTCTGCCCTTTTGACTGTGAGCCAGAGTGACTTATGGTTGCTTGACCCCAGACCGATTCGTACCTTAAAGAACAACTAAACAGGGTAAATTTGGAAAGTAACACTTGAGAAATTTGAACTGACAGAATTGTAGGTTGTAGTCTTACCTACAGCAGCATATGGTTCATTTTGTTTAACTCGGGTATTTAATAGTGTTTCGTCATGTTTGTAATATATACACAAGCTGCGCTATGTATTGAAAAGTCCCACTCCAATCCACATGCCTCAAATGGCCGGGACGTCACAACAAAATGACATTACCAGAGAGACAGTGCTCCGAAGTGATCATTCTTTATAGCTAGGGACTTAAAATAAGGTCTGTATTTTACTCATAATTTATTAAAAATACAGAATTTCTTCTGTACTGTTGCCAATATGGTCAAGAGATAGTGTGCATAAAAAAAGGGTGTATATATTTTCATTTTATTGTGGCAACATTTTAATAATGAAAATAGCCTTTAAAAAAGCAGCCATTTTGTGACATGGCTGTGCTACACATCTTGGTGACCATTAAATTTACTGCATATAAAGCACAATACTAAAGTTTTCTTTTTTAATGGTCAGAGTGGATGTGTAACTGTCCCCCAGTGATTACTGATTTTATGCAGATGTAATTACATTTACATGACACCACATGTAATTACTTTTGTGCATTACTGTGGTGTCTTGTATGGCTGCATAATTTCTTTTGTGTATTCTGCCTTTATGCTTTGAGGTTTCTCCTCAGTGTCCGTTCACATTGCTTAATGCGTTTCCCCTACACAAGTCTGCAATCTTAATGCAGTGATACATACAACCTGCTAGGAGCAGCAGCACCAAAAGCTGTGGCGCTTGCTGTTGTGTCCATGTTACCCACGTGGTTGATGATGCTGGTATTGGTA
This sequence comes from Neoceratodus forsteri, assembly GCA_016271365.2. Taxonomy (NCBI): domain Eukaryota; kingdom Metazoa; phylum Chordata; order Ceratodontiformes; family Ceratodontidae; genus Neoceratodus; species Neoceratodus forsteri. Next base: position 72,378,604 of record CM057457.1, read on the forward strand.
CAAACAGCTGGGAACCGAAGGTGACATCTGGCATTCGTTTTTGGTACTCTAGCTCTAAGGAAAACTGTTCTCTTCCAGCTGCTTCTCCCATTTACCATTCTTAAAAACAGGGAGAATGAAGCATCGCCCATTTTAAATCTGGTATGCTACACAGGAGTTCAGGTGGATCTCAGATCTCCAGTCACTAGAAAACATGATCCTCAACATTCTGCTACAAAACTGTAAGTTAAAATTCTGGGAGGCATATTAAATAGGGACTGGCTAAAGTGCAGCAGTTATTCTGTGTCATTTTAGAGACAGAAAAAGTAAAGTTTGCACCTCAGGACTTCATAGTCCTGCTGTTTGTGAAGGGCCCCTCTTCAAACCAGAGGATTACTGGATTAGTAGACTGTGCAGCATAATGAGTATATTTTAAATTTTTGTTTGGAAAGTACATCAGCAGAACCTTCATCTGATTGTGGCACTGTGTAAATGGGGCATATTAAATAGTATAGTTTAAAGTTGTGTTTGGGAAGAGAATATCAGCAGAACTTTCTTCTGGTGTTGGCAGTGTTTAAATAGGGCATATTAAATAGTATATGTTAAAGTTTTGTTTGGGAAGTATATCAGCTGAACTTTCCTCTGGTGCTAGCACTGTTTAAATGGGACATATTAAATACTATCTGGCTACAGTGCAGCAGTTGTGTTCTACCATTTTTAGGGGCAGAAAAGTTAAATCTATGCATTCTTTCATGGTCCAGCTGTTTGTAAAGAGCTCCTCTTCAAAATGGGGCTATGCATATATGTGACCAGTCTAATCAAATAGTATTTGTAATTCATAGTATTTTGTTTACAATCCATGCAGTGGGTTTTCATTTTATAATTAGATTTTTTCAGAATATTGTTAATATTGGTGAACTTTCCTCTGGTGATGTTTTCCCCATTTAAACATGATTAAAGTCAACACCTGTGGGGTTCCTATTGGTAAATTCTGAGAATGTGCGTTTGTTGAATGAATGCTGCACCTGTTGATCTGATGATGGCTCTGTTTTAGAAATGTGTATGTGGAATGAATATAAAAGATGCACTCTTAAAATGTTGTAAATGAAAAAAATGCAATTTGTGTGAGATGCTTATAATTTTTGGAAAGAAGGGGTGATGATGGCTCTGGTTAAAGAGTGTGTGTGTCTTTATTTTAAAATTAAAAAGTTGCCTTTCTTGATGTAATATTACAAAGGAGCATTATTTTATTGTCATACTGAACTAGGGGATCTAGTGTGGGTGGTGGCATAATATGTTAGAACTGTTTGAAATAAAACATTACAGCAATGGGGCCTACCTCAAAAATGCTTCTCATGGCACTGGTCAGTTCATTCAAGGTAATGGGGGGCTACCATGTGTAGGAATGAGACTTCTAAACTAGACATCAAGTGATGGCATAATATGTTGGAACTGTTTAAAAATAAAAAATACAGCACTTGGGCCTACCTCAAAATGGCTGCTCACGCATTTTGGTGGGGGGTACATGTGTAATAATCTGGTCATTGACTGGGTGTACTAGTGCCTGTAGGGCAACATTGTTGTTTTGGATTCGTCTGGCAAAAACATTTTCCTGATTTATTTATAATAAGATGCCTTCTAAATTAGATGTCAAGTGATGGCACAATATGTTGGAACAGTGTAAAAATAAAAAATGCAGCACTGGGGGGCTTAACTCAGAAAGGCTGCTCATGGCATTGCTTAGTACATTCAGGGGTTTGGGAGGGATACCATGTGTAGTACTGTAATCTGGTCATTGCCTGGGTGTACTAGTGCCTGTTCGGGCAACATCAGTGGTTTGGATTCATCTGGCAAAAACATTTAGCAGATTTATTTATAATGAGACTGCCTATAAATTAAAAGCCAAGTGTTGCCATAATACCTTGGAACTGTTTGGAAATGAGAAATGCATCACCTGGGCCTAACTCGAGCAGTTTGGATGCGTCATTCCATGTGCAGTAGTACAACAACCCTGTAGCAGTGGCGTCCCTGTGATGCACATGGTGGTGCACCCAGGATGGGCCCATATGATATTTTGGTGTAATTGTCCCCACAATGGCTGGCACAGGATTGCCAGGGGGCATCATGCATTGTCCACATCTACAGTTATCAGAGCCAAACAGCTTGCCTGGGTGCTTTCTCATTATTAACTGTGGTTGGACCTGCCCTCGGTCTGGCTCTGCAAAGGTTCAGTGATGTCAAAAGGACCCCTGATGTGGCTCAGACCCACTGCGTAACATCCAGCTGCCTCTGGCCTTGAATTTGTTTGTTTGTGGGGCACTTTGGTGTATTGTTTTGACTTGTAGAGCAGTTTGGATGTGGCATTCCACGTGCAGAACAAGAACCCTGCAGAAGCGGCATCCCTGTGATGCCCACCCTGGGCTCAACACCATATGCATCACAGGGATGCCACTGCTGCAGGGTTCTTGTTCTGCACGTGGAATGCCACATTCAAACTGCTCTACAAGTCAAAACAATACACCAAAGTTCCCCATGAACAAGCAAAGGCAAGGCCAGAGACAGCTGGATGTTACACAGCGAGCCTGAACCACATCAGAGTCATTTTGACATCACTGTACCTCCACAGAGTCAGACTGAGGGCAGGCCCAACTACAGTTAACAACTAAAAGGCACCCAGACAAGCTGTTTGGTACTGATAATTATAGATGCGGGTGCCACATGATGCTCCCTGGCAACCCCGTGCCGGCCTTTGAGGGGAAAATGATGCCAAAGTATCAGAGGCCTACCCTGAGCTTACCACCACACGCCTGTGATATTTTGACATAATTTTCCCCTCAAAGGCCGGCACGAGGTTGCCAGGGAGCATCATGTGGCACCCGCATCTATAGTTATCAGTACCAAACAGTCTGCCTGGGTGCTTTCTGGTTAACTATAGTTGGGCCTGCCCTCAGTCTAGCTCCACGGAGCTACAGTGATGTCAAAATAGCCCCTGATGTGGCATGGCACTTATCAATGTGTTTTGGCGGTTTGGTTGATAATAAGCCACTGATAAAAGCTGTACCTTGTATTTCACATGTTGCATTGTTACTGTGGTGTCCGCATTACCTACAGTAGTAGTATGCGACAGAGATGGTCACATAATAAATCAAGTGCAAACAAGTGATTTGTTCATGTTAATCTTTCTACTTAATGTCCAGCTTAAGTGCGAAAGGCATGTAGACTGGACATAAACAGTATAAGCATGAAGTAATGAAACTGTGGTAACTTCTTGTTTGTATTTTTAGTGCAGTGTACATTGGAAGATCGTGACACACAGGTATGGAAGAACATCAAATCATTAAAATGTTGTAAACTAATACACTTAAAATAGAAGACAGACACTGCATTTGGAAAGTTTGATTACTAGAAATGGGAAATAATGCATGATGGACAGAGAGTTACCCACAAAAGTAGTTTCCATGTCATAACTAACTGCCATTTTTCCAAACTTAGAAATATAGAACTATCTTTATATTATGCAACTGCCACATATACACATTAAAATTAAGTTCGAGTCATGCCCAATTATAAAACTTTTTTTGAGTGTATGTCACACTGTCTCTCGAATACTGTCCATGTATAATATATCGGACACACACACACATCGCTGTCACCTTTACACTGCGTAGTTCAACAAAATCCTTTAATATACATGTGTGACAAGGGTGTCACATATACATTAAAGGATTTTGTTGAGAAATGCAATGTAAAGGTGACAGCATATATATATATTTTTATAAGGTCCCTATTCATACTGAATGACCGCTTTGAAATACTGTTGCTCCGATGATGTCATTGCATTCCGACGTCCCGGTCATTTTAGGCATGTACTGGAGTGGGACGTTTCAATATATAGCGTGGCTTGTGTATTTATATTACAAACATGACGAAATGCTATTAAATACTAGAGTTCAACAAAATGGACCGCATGGCACAGTAGGTAAGATTACAAAAACAGGTTACTCACCTGTAACTAGTTCTAGAAGTAGTATATGATGTTCATCCACATTTCTGGCAGTGTCCTTTCCCTTTAAGAGCTTGCCGGAAAGTCTTCAAGTTGGCTCCTCCCATTTACTCAGGCAGTAACTCCCTCGGCTCCGCCCCATGACGCCACACCTTGCCCGCTGGAAGCAGCTGTGTATGCCAAAGTCAGGGGTGGTCAGGTGGGTTCCTGTGAACCTCTTTTCCACTCCTAGAGCTACTGTTACAAGTGAGTAACCCGTTTTTCTAGGGATGTGAATATGATGTGCTATCCACACTCCTGGCAGACTCCTAGCAGTTCTCTGGGAGGGAGGCAAGGCACACACCCCCCTATTTAGGAAATAAGGATAGAAGAACTGAGGCCCCAAAACCAGCATGACTCTAGGTCAATATAGTAATGGGAAATGAAGGTCTGTGCTGACCTCTAAGTAGCGGCCACGCAGATTTCCTGGAGACGGACGTCCCTGGAAGCAGTCACCAACACAGCGGTATGATGGGTGTATGAGCCCTCCGGGAGGCTCCCTACCCACCAACTTATACCAGATGTCAATGAAGAATGTGATCCACCTGCCAATCGTCCACTTGTCTGCAGGTCTGCCAGGTGGGGCTTCACCATAGGTGACAAATAGCTGGCGAACATCTCCCCTGAATTCCAGCCATGCGCTCTTTATAATAAGTGAGCACTCGCCACAGGTCCAAAGTATGCAGCCTGTGCTCCGCCTCCGAGGTGCAATTGAAAGTACAGCAGATTAATCACCTGGTTAAGGTAAACTTGGACACAACCTTCAGGAGGAACTTCGGGCTGGAGCGCAGGACAACCTTGTCCCAGTGGAAGACCAGGTAAGGAGACTCCACCAAAAGTGCTTGGAGCTCACTGATCCTTCTGGCTGACATGGCCACCAAGAAGGTGGTCTTCCACGACAGGTGAGAGAGAGATCACATCTGTGCACTGGTTTGAATGGCCTGCCCATGAGCTTTGCCAAAACCAGCAACACATCCCGTGGTGGTGGTGGTTCATGCACCAGAGGGGAAATGTGATCAAGGCCTTTGAAAAAGCACCAGACCACCTTCTCCTGTGCCGACTACTGACCAGCCCATGCCCAGTAAGCAGAGATGGCTGCCAGGTGCACCTTAAGGGTCACTGCCTGAAGGCCCGAATGGGAGAGGGACCAAAGGTAATAGAGAATGCTAGCCACTGGACAGGACAAATGGTTCAACCCCTTGCCCCGAAACCAAATGGAGAATCTCTTCTATTTCAAGGCGTAGCACTTTCTAGTCCACTCCTTCCAAGATGCCTCCACAACAATGAAGACAGCTTTGGATAGACCCATGGCCTGGAACTCTAGCCACTCAGAAACCAGGCTGTCAGATGCAGGGATTGATGGTCCGGGTGGAGTACATTCCCCCTGACTGATGGAAAGCAGGTCCGAGTGTAGAGGAAAACACCTGGGAAGCCTGCTGCTGAAGAGATTGGGGTACGACAACTGGCATGGGCAGATGAAGCCACCAGGATCACCTGTGCCTTGTCCCTTCTGGCCTTGAGGAGCACCTTGCGGATCAAGGGAATCGGAGGGAAGGTATAGAATAGGCATGGGGTCCAGGGCCTCGAGAAGGCATCCCCCTGCATCATTCCATGCTGGGGGGGGGGTGGGCACAAGACAGCCTATGCTTGCATTCTCCCTGGAGGCAAAAGATCCACCTGAGGGGTGCCCCACTGTGAGAACAGACTGTGAACTATCTCTGGATGGAGAGGCCACACGTGAGACACCTAACCCACGCAGCTGAGGACGTCCACCAGCTGATTGGAGGCTCCTGCCACATGGATGGTTAGGAGATCCACCTTCAGGCTGCGCATGAGGGTCCAAACACAGAGCTGCCCTGCACAAAGGCAAGGAGTGCAACCCTCCCTGCTTGTTGAGGTAGTACATGGTTGTGGTGTTGTCAGTCTGGACTTGGACCACCTGACCCCAAATGTGCGAAGTGAATGCAGCCAATGCCAGTCAAACTGCACAGAGTTCCAGCAGGTTTATGTGGCATCCGGACTCTTTGGGGGTCCACAGCCCATGGACTCTGTGTTCCCTCAGGTGGGCACCCCAGCCCATGAGAGAGGCATCAGGATGACAGTCGGCTCTGAGCAGAAAAATGGGACACTTCCTGCAGGTGTGCTGGGATCAACCACCACTAAATGATGTCCCACATCCACTAGGTCACAGTGACCAGCTGGTCAAAGTGACCCTTGGGCTGAGACGACTGGCTGGCCAGCTCCCACTGCAGGAAGCACATTCTCCAGTGGGCCACACTGGTGCAAGCCACCAGTAGCCCAGCAAGTGCAGGAAGTCCCAGGCAGGGCGCAATTGCCCAACCTGAAATAAATCGGGCAAAGGAGGAGAGAGCCTCCGGCCTGTCCGCCGAGAGCCAGGCTCTGGCACTGCAACAGTCAAGCTCCACCCCCATGAAGCTGATCACCTGCAAGAGCATGAGTTCTGACTTGGCCTTGGCCAAGGGAGATGCAGGTCTAGAGGGCCAGGTCCCTGGATGGCTCCACCTCCTGCCTGGAGGGACCAGTGATCAGCCAGTCATCCACGTAGGGGTAAACCCAGACCCCTCGGCACTTCAGGTAAGCTGCCACCACTGCAATGCACTTGGTGAAGACCCTGGGGGTCGAGGAGAGATCAAATGGCATGTCTTGGAACTCGTAGAGGACTCCCTCTGCTTGAAAGTGGAGGAACCTTCGATGAGACGGACGGATCGGGATGTGAAAGAAATAGCAGTTACGTAAGAACTTCCGTAGAAGTAGATCTTCGAGAGAGATTCCTGCAGTAGGTCTTCACAAGTAGGACTGCGTCCCCTTGTATCAGGACTACACAACAAAACTGCAGCTAGCAATCATCAGCAGGGACCGCCTCTGACATCAGATGATGGACGTCAGCATGACTATAAATATGGGCGGTCCCCCGCCCACCCTCCAGTTCTTCCACTGGAGACCTCTAAAGAGGAAGCAGAAAAAAGGAGTGGAAACTCCTGTAACCCTGAGCCCTGGATAAAACAAAGTCCTGGGAAGGGAATAAAGAAGGAGAAAAACACAGGAGCGGGGGAAGGTGGGTGGGAAATCTAGACCTACTGCAGGAACCTTTCTCAAAGATCTACTGTTACGGTATGTTCCTACGTAACTGCTATATCTGACTTAGAGAGGGTTCCTGCAGTAGGTCTTCACAAGCAGGACTGAATACCAAGCAGTCAACTAAAAAGGAGGAATCTGAGATGAGGCTTCGGGAGGAGGAAATGTCTGCTAACTACAGGTCACTCATGACAGAAGTCCTTGCAGGACTGCTAGACCAAAGCCAGCCCTGCACCTAGAAGCAATGTCCAGACTGTAATGTTTCACGAAAATGTGGACGGAGGACCAAGTGGCCACTGTACATATGTCCGCAGTGGACACATTCCTGAAAAAAAAGCACTGAAAGTGGCCACTTCCCTAGTTGAGTGGCTCTTAACCGTCCCCAGAAGGGGCTTTTTGTACTTCTGGTAAATGTAATGTATATAATGTGCCAGCCACCTAGACAGAGTCTGTTTAGAAATAGCTGTGCCCTGGCACTGGGGAGCAAAGGCTACAAAAAGTTGTTTCGACTTGCAAACCTCCTTAGTCCTTGAGAAGTAATATCTCAAAATCCTGTGCATGTCAAGAGTGTGCAGGAGATATTCCCCCCCTGCTGGAGTGTTCTGGTAAAATGCCGTCAGTTCAACATTCTAGTTTAGGGTGAGTTCTGAAACCACCTTCGGGGAGGGGGGGAGAGAATTAGTCCTCGGAGCCACCCGGTCTCTGTGGAAAATCAAATAGTGCTCTCTACAAACTAGAGCCTGAAGCTCTGAAACTCTTCGAGCTGAAGTGATAGCAACTAAAAAGAGCATTTTCCCCGCCAGGAAACGCATATCACTACTTGCTGCCAGCTCAAAAGGGGGCAAAGGAAGTTTTTCTAAAATAAAGTTAAGATCCCAGGGGAGAACAGGATTCCGGACTGGAGGTTTAAGGTGAAGGATCCCCTTCAGAAATGTTCTGGAAAGCTCTAGCTGAGCCAGGGTTTTGGCCTCCACCTGAAGGTGGTAGGCCAAAACCGCAGAGAGATGGACCTTCCAAGATGAATAACTGAGGCCCAACTCTGACAGGTTGCAAAAGGTACTCTAAAACCTGGGAAGCCAAGCAAGAAAAAAAGGTCCAGAACTTTAGCTGTGGCCCAGATAGAAAATCTCTTCCACTTCATAGCATACATGGATCTAGTAGAGGGTTTTCTGGCCTCCACTATGACCTGAGCAACTTGAGAGGAAACACCGTAGTGAGAGACCGCCATGTCCACAGGTGCCACGCATGAAGGTGGAGCGATGTGAGGCTTGGGTATACCAGGGTGCCCTGCTCCTGGGACAGAAGGTCGTGAGAGAGAGGAAGAGGTACTGGGGGTTCCAGTGCTAACTGCTGTAGTAGAGGGAACTATATCTGCCGAAGCTATAGGGGGGGAAATGTGGATCAAGTGCGCCCCCTCTGCTTGTAGCTTCAGCAGAACCTTCTGAAGAATTGGAAAGGGAGGGAAAGCATATAGAAATCTCCCTGTCCAAGAGAGACAGTACATCTCGCCAAAAAGCACCACGCCTGGGAATGAGCGAGCAAAACCTGGGTAGTTCTGCATTGGGATGGGGAGGTGAAGAGGTCTATGTCTGGCCGACCCCACAGAAGAAAAAGATCTTCTACTGCCTGCTTTAGTTCCCACTTGTGAGCCCTGGCGACTGATCGGCTGAGACTGTCCACCAGAATGTTGTGAACACCTGGCATGTGGACTACTGTCAAGGATAGGCCGTGTTGAACAGTCCAGTACCACACCCGCATCGCCTCCTTGCAAAGGAGGTATGAACGAGTGCCTCCCTGTTAGTTGATGTACCAGACCGTTACCATATTGTTGGTCTGGATGAGAAGTGTTCCCGGAACTAAGAGGGACTGAAAAGCTTGGAGAACATAGAGCACTTCTCTGGTCTCCCAAGATATTGATGTGAAGGTTCTCCTCCATGGAGGACCAAGTTCCTTGTGTCTGATGGTCTCTCAGGTGAACCCCCCATCCAAGGTTTGATGCATTTGACGTGAGAGTCATGGTGTGAGATGGAGAGTGGAAAGAGACTCCCACCGAGAGGTCGAATAGGTCCTGCCATCAAAGCAGATCCCTCTGAAGACTGCTGGAGACTAGAACCATCTGGTCCATGTCGTCCAAGCGTTGATCCCATTTGACTCGTAGAGACCACTGTGTCACCCTCATGTGCAGTCTGGCCAAGGGGACTGTGGGAATGGTGGCCACCATCAGGCCCAGCAGTTATAAGGCCGAGCACACTGTGGTCCAATGAAAGGAGGCCACCAGTGCTGCTTGAAAGATGAGGGTCTCTGCCAGCCAGAAGGAAGGCCCTGCCCTGGATCATGTCCAGCACGGCTACTATGAATTAGAGGCAATGGGAGGGTGATAACTGAGACTTGGGGTAATTGACAGTGATCAAGTCTGGAGAAAAGGTCCAGGGTGAAGGAAAGGGAATCCTTCAGACTATCCTGGGATGGGGCTGAAAGCAGCCAATCGTCCAGGTACAAGAACACGTAAATGCCCTTGTGTCGTAGGGTTGCCGCTACCACCACTAGGCACTTGGTGAAAACCCGTGGTGCCAAAGAGAGGCCGAAGGGAAGAGCTCTAAACTGAAAATGCTCCTCCTGGAAGGAGAATCTCAGGAAGCGGCGGTGGACCAGAAGAATGGGGATATATAGGTAGGCATCCTGCATATCCAGGGAACACAGCCAATTGTTTGGTTGGAGCAGGGGCAAGAGTCACTGGAGTGTCAACGTGTGAACCCCCTTGTATTCCATGAAGAGGTTGAGCATGCTGAGATCTAGGATTGGTATGAGATCTCCAGTCTTTTTGGGCACTAGGAAGAAGTGGGAGTAAAATCCCCTTTCCATCTGCTCTGGCGGAACCCGCTCTATGGCCGATTTTTACAGTAGAGCTTGATTTCCTGCAGGACCAAGTTTTGTTGGCCCGGCGGGTAATGAGACCTGCCCGGAGGATTGGTGGTGGTGGTGGTCTCTCCAGAAACTCTAGAGAGTGACCTCTTGCGATTAGCTGTAGGACCCATCTGCGGTTATGGCTTTCCACCCTTCCAGGTGGAGGCCGAATCTTCCCCCCACTGGTTCCTCCGTGAGGAAGGGAGGTAGTGGGGGGGGGGGGGTCCACATGTGAGGATGCTGAGGGGAGAGGCACCTTGCCCCCAGCGGCTGTCTTTGGGAATGTAGCCTGGGGGAGTTTGGGCACCACAGCCAGAGGTGTGACTCTTGTTCTGACATCTGCTCTGGTTCTGTTTTATTTTCGTTGGAGACGAAAATTCTGCTTGGGTTTCTGACCCGAGCGATATGTAGAGCAGACATCTTTCAAAGATTTTCTGCTTTCTTGCAATTCTGTGATAATATCTTTATCATCGCCACCAAACAGAATTGGCCCCTGAAGGGAGTATCAAGAAGAGTGCTCTGTACATCTTGGGCCAATCCTGCGAGACATAGCCATGCAAGGCAGCTCAGGCAGACTCCTGTAGTCATACAACATGCCACCGAATTGACAGAGTTGTAGGTTGCCCAAAGGGCATAGCAGCAGGATGATTTATTCAACCTGATTTTGTCCTCGAGTTGTTAGTCAGGGACTTTCTGGATGTCCTTTTCTAGGCTGGACAAGGCAGACTTCTGGAAAGCCACCATGTGGCTACATAGTTTAATGAACATATGGTGCAGGTAGAAGAGATGTAAACCTTGTGGCCATATTGGTCCATTTGCTTCGACTCCTTGTCAGGAGGAGAGGCACTAAGATGTTTGGGTTGTGCAGACCTATCGGGCACTGCAGTGATGACGATAGAATCTGCTTTGGGTTGAGCTGTAAGGTGGGAAACCCCTTCCGGGGGGTAGTAGATCCTGTCAGCTTTCTTAGAAAATCGCAGGAATCAACGACGACGGTTGCCAAATCATAGATTTAAGATCTTCATGCGGCCCTGTCCAAGGAGGAATGGGTAGGGGGTCCGCATTGACCCGGTCCAGATACTCCATAAGCCTTCTGCATTTGGGGTCCAATTCCTGGGACGCCCACCCGCAGGACCTCTGGATGGACAGAAGGAGCTCTGCGAAAGATGGATCCTCCGGGGGAGATTTAGGCAACTCCTTTGGCTGAGGCTCTATGGGACAGTGAAGTTCTGACTGGCACCCCCATGTCTGAATACTCTGAGTCTGAGGATTCCGGCTTACTGGATAGAGAAATGGCATCTGGAACGCCTCTGTGATTCTGTGCCCTAGAGAAATTCCCGACGGCAGAGCGCCTGAATCTCTGTCAGAAACTCTGCTGCAAGGAGCAGGACTGCCCGGGGGTACCCTGTGGGGCAGGGTGGCCCCGACTACCAGCTGGGGCTGACCCAACTCCTGTAAGAGCTGGGACTTGGCGTCCTTCCACCAAGCCAGTATGGATTCTTGCTCCGGCTAAGGAGGTGGAGGAGTAGGTGGTGGAGGGTATCCTGGGTACCCCGTAGTGTAGGAGGGGTAGCTAGGTGGTTGGTGCCAGTAAGGGAACTGGTAACCTTGGTACTGAGCCAGCGTCAGGCAACCTGGTGTCGGAGGCAGGTAACCTGGCTGTGTCTGGTCCTGGGGAAACTGCAATGCATAGCCAGGGTAGTAACCCATTGGGCCCGACAGAGGAGGAGGAACATAAGGTCCAGAGGGAGGCAGTGCCAAGGGACCACTGGGGTTTGGGTCTGTCGGCAGATGCAGAGGTGGAGCCCCCAAAGGTCCAGGAAAATTTTGGTCCATTCTGCCCAAAAAAGGTCTGGCGGGGGATCTGGCGTCAGGAGCCTATCTGACGGCCGGGCCAAGACAGATGAGGTGGGTAAGTCCAGAAGGGCACCCATCGACAGGTCTGCTGGTGAGGCAGGCGTCTCGTCGATGTCCGATGTTAGGGCTCCTGGAAATCGGGCCCAAAGAGTTCAGGTAAGGTTAGTGATTCTGTAGAGAGAGAACCCTGGAAGGAAGAAGGGGAAAATGCAAGCTCGCTCTGCCGGACATCAGGGACTGCAAGGGAGTCCAACAGGAGAGCAGTCATCATGTGGTCATAGGGTAAGCTGGCAACCAACTCAGAGGTGATGGTCTGGCGAGTGTCAGAGAAGCAGATGGTCGACTTAAAGACCACGGCCGGGCTGATGGAAGCCAGTAGGCTAGAGTCAGGCTGATCAGCTTGGGCCGGGCGTCTGGCGGCGGAGTCGGAGGGTGGCTTATCGACCGAGCTAAGAGCAGGAACCGTAGCCGTTTCCTCCGAAAAGGAGAACCCCAACTGCCCACTGACCTCGGCGGGGGGAGAAGGCATCTGGTCAGTCAGAGCGGACGAAGGCCCAGGGGGTGGGGTACTCACAGGGATGGAGGCCCCACCCAGGATAGTGTCGGCTGTCTGGCCGCTTTTCCTCTGAGGAGAACGGCTCCATTCCTGGCGTTTCTCTTTTTTCTTTACCAGGGCTGGTGACAATGATTGTTCCCTCAGCTCCTGGAGCTCTCTTTCCATTGATGCCAGTCACTGTTTCAATAAATGGGCACCAAGGGTCCTCTGGCGATGGGTGCACGTGGCCTGGTTAAAGGCCTAGCAGGCAGTACACTCTGCAGTCTTGTGTTTAGGCCCCAGGCAGAGGACACAGCTGGAGTGGTCGTCCCCGTGAGGGATCTGTGAGCTGCACTTGGAGTACTTTTTCTTGGGCTGACAAAATGACATACAATGCTGTATGGAAGGAAAAATATGACTGTTACTATGCGAAAAAATGATGGGCAACTGAAGCTGTTTCACCGTGAGGTCCGATGATTCAGGTCGATGGCGGGAAAGAACTCTAGGGCTGGCAGGGGACCACCCCTATTTACAGTCACGCTGACGTCTGTCACCTGATGATGGGAGCGGTCCCCGCTGATTGCTAGCTACAATTTTGCCATGTGGTGCTGACACCAGGGGGCGCAGTCCTACTTGTGAAGACCTACTTACTGCAGGAACCCTCTCTAAGTAAGATCATGTCCTGAAGATCCAGGGAGCAAAACCCACATGTTTCATTCTGGAGATGGTATGATCAGAGAGAGTTATCATCCTGAAAGTGCGTGACCTGAGGAACTTGTTCAGGTCGTGCATATCTAGAATGGGGCACCAGCCCCCCCATCCACTTTGGCACCAGGAAGTACCTGGAGACAAACCCTGGGTGTTCCGGAGGATCCATGACAGGAACCATAATCTCCCCACAGAGGAGCTGGGCTATGTCGTCCCTGAGAACTGACAGCATGTCTGCGGAAACCAAGTCCTCCCATGTGGCACGGGCTCGGCAAGGAGGGTATTGCGCGAATTCCAGAGGCAAACCCTGACCCACCACTTCTGGAACCCACCTGTCCGCGGTGACAATAGACCAGGCGGAAAGGAAATGGCAGAGCCAACCCCCCATGGGAGGACCCAGTGGAGGTGTGACGGGCATGAGGGAGAAACCCCTCATCCCATCACTGGGCTGGCTTAGAGGAGGAGGAGAGCCTGGCTGAGTAGCCACTGGAGCCTCACCCTCCAGGTTTATGGACGACCGAGACCACCGACTTGGGCAGAAGTCACCAGGCCTGAGCCTGCTAGCCAGCCTGTTGCTGGGCTTGTTTGGCCACAGGAGTGGAGGTGGATCGAATGGGTTTCCTCTTCTGTTTGGAACCCTTAGGGTCCCTCTGGGCAGATGTCATGGAGTCCAAGGTGGCACTGGGCTCCTCGATACGGGTCAGATGACCCTCAACCCCGGGCCCAGGCACAAACAGGTCGGTGCCCAGAAAGAGGACACCTGCCAGCTTGTGCCGAGTGTCCACCATAAAGGTTGAGATCCTCAGCCAAGCCCTGTGGCGCATGGCCACTGAGGCCACCGCCGAACGGGAACAGGAATCCCCAATGTCCATGACTGTCTGGAGCTGTTTGGAAACAGCCTAGCCCTGGTCCCAGACCTGTTTGACCATGGTCTGAAGGTCCGCAGGCAGATAAGGGAGCACCTCATCTAAAGTACCTTGCAGGGCATGGGAGAAGTGGGCCATAATGAGGGCCAAGCTCACCTGTCGGAGACCATGCAAGAAGGCAGCATAAACTTTCTTAGCCGCATGGTCCAGCTTCTTGGACTTCTTGTCAGGTGGCTTGTCAACATCCCCAGTGTTGCCAGTGCACCTAAACACAGAGTTGGCCACCAATCCCTCGGCTGAGGGGTGCTCTGTGAATCCTGAAAGGGAACTGGTGGGACCGCATATTTGTGGGTCATCCGGGCAGAAGGCGCCGGACAGGAAGCAGGGTGCTGCCAAAGCTCCAGGTCAGGGCCAAGGATGGCTTCTGCCACTGGGAAAGCCTCCATCAGAGTCTCCCCAGTCAAGGATCTCAGTCAACTGGTAATGAGCACACTTTTGCACGGGTTCCATCTTCATACCCTTCGACTCGGAGATCAGACGGAGAAGGCCCAGAAAGGATGTGGGACCCTAATATGTTAAGAGCATCCCCACTGACTCGACAGCAACTGGACGGGAGTGCAGCGAGGACCCTCAGACTCCAAGGATTTGTCAGAGAGGTTGACAGACTGAGTCCCCGCTGACCCTCCATGGACGGTCAGGGGTGATTATGACTGACAGCCAATGCAGAAGCCCCTTGGCCAGTCAAGACTCCTTAGATGGAGCACTGACCATCAGCTGTTTGGGCAGTCGTTCCACCACAAATCGGTGGAAATGCCAGAGGCGGCTGAGCCAGGACTGATATGATTAACTCTGAAGGAAGAGAAGGCTTTGACCTTTTGGGCAACAGCCAGGTGATGGTTGGCATAGAAACCGGGGTCAGTTTGGCATTGTCAACACCAACTGTTACTATGTCAAGTCCTTGTAGTGTCAACGCAACTTGTGCCAAAGCTTCTCCTCACCCGAGGAGGACGAAGAATAGCGGCGGCACCACTTCTCGTGGAGCAGAGAGCGGGAATGCCAATGTCGGTGGGACCGGCTCAACCCATGGGAGGAAGACCGAGACCTCGACCACCAAGGGGGGCTGGTGGTGGGGCTCGGAGGGAGTTGGCAATTGCTGAGGCTTCTCCTGGTCACGGTCAGGGACCAGAAAGGATGGGTCAGCAGACTGATCCGTCCCTCCAATGGTCTGCATCAGGACTGGAGTACTAGACAAGGAAGTATTGGCCTCTTCAGTCAACAACTGGTAGGTCGACTCGAGAAAAATTTCAGCAGATAGGGTTACCGTGGAGTCAGTGGCCAAGGCAAAGAATCTGACCAAAGTCAAATCCTGAGAAATGCAGGAATCGGAGGCCCTCGACCAAGAGCGCTCCCACGATCGATGATGAGTCTCTTTTTTAGGCCCTTTAGATTTAGATTTGCTGGTGGTCCCTGACCGAAGGTCGGCGGAGACTTGCACAATTCCTTGAAAGAGCCTGTATAAGTCAAGCCCAGCTGAAGTGGCACGAAGGCAGAAGCCGAGGAGGCCTGGGCCACCTCCTCTTTGAAGGCCGCAAGCTGCTTGGTGGACCCTGCAGCTGCAGAGACCACCCAATGGAAATCCTTGGAATTAACCGGCAGGTTCTGTTGCGCCGGGTGGCCCAGTTTCCGGTGGGCGAGACGGTCCTCCAGGACGGTCGGGTGAAACGAGTGGCAAAAGTCACAGGCTTGGTGATTGTGGTCATGCCCCAGGCAGCAGATGCACGTCGCATGTGGGTCGGTCCTGGACATCTTCTGCCCGCAAGGGCACCAGTGGAACCCGGAAGTAGACTTATTTTCCATCGTGGTCGCAAATGAAGATCGAGCTGAAGACAAAAACTCGTAAGAGTTTAAGTTTTGGAAAAAATTCCAAAGAATTTAAATGCTAGGGCCTACTCAATACGGGAGTGGTAAGGACAGAACCTGCTTCTTCCAGCAGAATGGAAGATCTGGCGTCATGGGGCACAGCCGAGGGAGTTACCCCCAGGTGGGTGGGAGGAACCAGCTTGAAGACTTTTCGGCAAGCTCTTAAAGGGAAAGGACACTGACAGAAGTGTGGAGAGATCATCACATCCACGTCCCTAGAACTTACAATTCTGTCGGTTCACATTTCTCAGTGTCACTTTCCAAATTTACCATTTAGTTGTCCTTTAATGTCTGTGATCCTGGTACTATTTTGACTCCACCAACTGTTTTAGTCCTGTCCCTTTTAGAGCAATGAAGAATTCTCTGTTCTTGTCTGATGAAGCCGTGTAGGAGGACCAATCTATATCATGCAGATTAAAGTCTCCGACAAGCAACAATTCGCCTTTATCGGCCATCGTTAGGATGGTTTCTAGTAGCTCTTTGTCTCTAGCTATCTGTTGAGACAGGGGTCTTAGATCACACCCACTCAGATGGGGGACTTTTCCCCAGCTATAAGGGTGATCCATAGGGCTTCAGTCTCAGTGTTTGCCATCTGTATCTCTGTGGCCTTGATTCCTTCCCTTACATAGGTAGCCACCTCCCTCCCTCCCTCCTCCTTTCCTTTCTTTGCGATCGCTCCTGTACAGAGCATACCCTGGGATAGCAACATCCCAGGTATGGTTCTCTTTGAACCAAGTCTCTACTACAGCTACCCAGTCATTATGGCAGTGAGGTCCGGTATCTGTTTACTAGGCTACTGGCATCGAGAGAGAGTGCCTGCCAGCAGTGGCTGTGCCTGTTTGCTGCGTCTTTCCTTCTATTACGTCGTTTTTGCTTCTTGAGTGGTTTGACTTGGGCTGCACTTGTTATGTCCTGTTCTCAAAGAGTATTTAATACTAGATTACGGTCCCACAGGGGAAATCAGAGACCAGAACAATGGCCTACTTCTGCTAACCACTCTAGGAAACTGTATAACCTCCCAACTGGTCCCCAGGAACACACCCATGGAACTGTCCACAGCTGCTCCTGGTGCAGAAACCAGACCTTTCAGAGTGCAAGCCCTTTGTCTACTCCCACCTTCTCTCTGTCTCTCTCTCTCCCCGTCTCTGTCTGTCTCCGCGTCTCTGCCTCTCTCTCTCTCTCCCTCTGCGTCTCTGCCTCTCTCTCTCTGCGTGTCTGTCTGCGTGTGTGTCTGTCTCTCTCTCTGTCTCTCTCCGTCCGTCTGTCTGTCTCTCTCCGTCCGTCTGTCTGTCTCTCTCCGTCCGTCTGTCTGTCTCTCTCCGTCCGTCCCTGTCTGTCTGTCTCTCTCTCTCCGTCCCTGTCTGTCTGTCTGTCTCTCTCCGTCCCTGTCTGTCTGTCTGTCTCTCTCCGTCCCTGTCTGTCTGTCTCTGTCTGTCTCTCTGTCGCTGTCTCTCGCTGTCTCTCTGTCGCTGTGCCTCTCTGTCTCTGTCGCTGTGCCTCTCTGTCTCTGTCGCTGTGCCTCTCTGTCTCTGTCGCTGTGCCTCTCTGTCTCTGTCGCTGTGCCTCTCTGTCTCTGTCGCTGTGCCTCTCTGTCTCTGTCGCTGTGCCTCTCTGTCTCTGTCGCTGTGCCTCTCTGTCTCTGTCTCTGCGCCTCTCTGTCTCTGTCTCTGCGCCTCTCTGTCTCTGTCTCTGTCTCTGTCTCTGTCTCTCTCTCTCTCTGTCTCTCTCTCTCTGCGTCTCTCTCTCGTCTCTCTCTCTCTGCGTCTCTCTCTCTCTGTCTCTCTCTCTCCGTTTCCGTCTCTCTCTCTCCGTTTCCGTCTCTCTCTCCGTTTCGCCTCTCTCTCCTCTGCTTCCGCTCTCTGTTTCGCCTCTCTCTGTCGCTGTCTCTCTCTCTCTCTCTCTCTCTCTCTCTCTCTGTCTCTCTCTCTCTCTGTCTGTCTGTCTCCCAGTGTCTCAGTCTGTCTCCCAGTGTCTCAGTCTGTCTCCCAGTGTCTCAGTCTGTCTCCCAGTGTCTCAGTCTGTCTCCCAGTGTCTCCGTCTGTCTCCCAGTCTCCGTCTGTCTCCCAGTCTCCGTCTGTCTCTCTAGCTGAAAAGGTATTCCACACACGGTCATAGGCAGTGGATGGAGATATCTTCCTGGTGGGAATCAGGGTATTGAGCTAAAAAAAACTGATTCACTTAAAACTGCTAAAGTGCTAATCAGCTGTGAAAAAGCATAGCACTTGGCGCAGCTTGACTAGCAAAATTAAAAATAGTGTGTATGTGTGTGTGTATATATATATATATATATATATATATATTCATTCTATGTAAAAAACTTCATTAATGAATCAGTTACGGTTCTTCTGCAGTGAAAAACAGTGATAAAATTCGATTTTAGGGTTCCCACCCCTTGCACCCCACCCCGACCAACAGGCATCGGGGTGTACGTTGGGGTCGTCAGCCCTCTCACCCCATCCCATGTCTAAACAAGCTGAGGTATTGCAGTGTAGGAGAATGGGGTGAGAGTTAGGGC
This sequence comes from Neoceratodus forsteri, assembly GCA_016271365.2. NCBI lineage: Eukaryota > Metazoa > Chordata > Ceratodontiformes > Ceratodontidae > Neoceratodus > Neoceratodus forsteri. The sequence goes on from CM057457.1 coordinate 72,397,026, forward strand.
CGACGACCCCAACGCACATCCCAATGCCTGTTGGTGGGGGCGGGCTGTGGGTGCAAGGGGTGGGAACCCTAAAATAGAATTTCCTCACTTTTTTCACTGTAGAAAAACCCTAACTGATGCATTAACAAAGTTTTTTTGAATAGAATTTCCTTACTTTTTAAGAAAGAATAGAAAAGTAGAACATTGCACATGTTGGTGGGAGCACGTTAGTGTCGGACCACATTACTCACCCAATGACTCAAAAGTACATTGACAACAGCAAGGCCACCCACCAAACAAATGTTAATCTAGCAGAGCAATAGAAAACACTGTCCACAAAACATAAAGTGCTCCACACAATATCTCCGCAAAAAATATATTGTCCAACACATAAACACTGCTATTGACATCTACAGGACATGCTGTCAACACCCTCCAAATTTCAAGTAAAAAGACCAAGCCATGTCCAAGATATAACATGTCAAAATTTGAAATTTTCATTCATCAGAGTGGCACAGTTCCACACCTGTTGACATTTAACACACACCACAACTGAAAATTACATCCATGACACTAAGGCTAGGCATCCTATCAATTTCAAGCCATCAGCAGAATCCAAAACTTTCCGCAACACGAAAAGTACGTCACGCAATATCTCCGCAAAATAAATTTTCTCCGACATGTAAACACCATAGTTCACATCTCCAGGACATGCCGTAAACACCCTCTAAATTTCAAGTAAAAAGACCAAACCGTTTCAGAGATAGTCAATCTTAAAGATAGGGAAATTTTACCAATCTATTCCATTATAAAAAAATCTGGCCATCTTGTCCCTATCTCGCGATCAAGAATCTCACAATCAAAGAATTTGCAGGCTCGAGCAAAGAATAAAAACTGTTTTAATGTAAAAAAATAAAAAAATTGTGGTAAACCACCGCCATGGTTCGTCATAATGAAGCCCCCTGTGTAAAACCCACCCTCATTTGTCTTCCTAGGACACCCCTGGGCTGAGAAAATTCATTTTTTTTTTTTTATCTGCCCACCTCGTCCCTCGCTCACGATCACAATCAAAGAATCTCATGATCAAAGAATTTGCAGGCTTGCGATCAAAGAAGCTGCAGGGTCACGACCAAAGAATAAAAACTGTTCTAATTTAAAAAAATTAAAAGAATTCCGGTAAACCACCACCATGGTTTATCAGAATGAAGCTCCCCGAGTAAAACCCTCCCTAATTTGTCTTCCTAGGACACCCGTAGGTTGAGAAAATAGATTTTTTTAATCTGGCCATCTCATCCCTCGCTCACGATGCACGATTGCGATCAAAAAATCTCTCAAAGAATTTGCAGGCTCGCGATCAAAGAAACTACTCGCTCATGAATAAAGAGCGAGGGGCGAGATGGATAGATTTTAAAATAGAATTTTTCAGCCAAGGGGTGCACTAGAAAGTTATGAGGGTGGGTTTTGCTTAGGGAGCTTCATGCTGCCCCATCTGAATAAAAACAAGTTTTCAATATCCCTGGTAGACTAGCGTGCCCCCCCCCGGTCATGATAACACAGATAACCATCTCTGTATCCCTGGTAATCTAGTGGCCCTCCCAATGTGTATTTTATTAATATTGCCTTTTTTTTTAATCTATCCCTGGTAGTATAGTGGCCCCCCATGTGTATTTCATTTATATTTCTTGTTTATATCCCTGCTAGTCTAGTGCCCCCCAGATCTATATTTAATTATTATTATCATTCATATCCATGGTCGTCTAGCAGCCCCCGCCATCATAATAAAATAGATAAGCATTTACCATTTCCTAGAAGTAGAAGTGACCCGAGCCAAGATATTTGTGTTTTCCAATCGGAAAATCAAAAACAAGATGGTGGACCTCGCGATCAAAGAATTAAAAAAATCCTCGGGGACAAAGATTCTTGAACCGCGAGGCTGCAAATTCTTTTATCGCCAGGCGGGACCAGAACTCCATTCTTTGTTCGCAAAACATACATATAAATTTTCCCATTGACTTATAATGGGAACTTAAAAGTGGCATAACTTTTGAATGCCTTAATATTTCTTCACCAAACGAAAAGCGGCATGTTCAGCGACCAAAGCTCTTTCAAATGAGCCATCTCACAGACTGGTCTGCTACACAACGGCCACGCAGGGCCACATCCAAAATCCCAAAAGCTGCCTCCAAAAATGGATAACTTTGCATTTTTCAGTGTTTTTGTACACAAAGACCGTAAGTCCCACCGAAACGCAATTTGGCAAATCAAGAGATCTACCATGCCCCACTGCACATTCCAAATTTCAGGCAAATCCGTTGAACAGGTCTAAAGTCATTAAACGCCCAAACTTTTGACTTTAGTATGTAAGTGACCGCTGAACCCTACCTATAGTGGCACGACCGTGCCACTATAATATATATACAGTTTTATTCCTGTTGTCTACTATGATATTGGCTCACTCAAAAATGTTTAGCAGTCTACTGCTATGCGATTTGGAAATGGTTAGCATTATTCCGTTTTGCATAGTGTTTGGCTATGCTATAATGGTCATTTAATACCTTGTTATCTATGACTTTTTTGGAAAACCCTTGTCTGAACAATTGCCTTATCGCAGGAGCCAAGCCGCAAGCTGCATCGCCTCCGGGTTTGGATACAGAATGGACATTAGAAAAGAAGGTCACCCTGTAGCAAGAGCCAGAACCATACCTGCTGGGCTAAATTCACCATTTCTGAGAACTACTGTCTTCTTGGCCATTCCGGGCTATCAGAAGGAAGCTTCCTCTTGAGCACCTTACCTTGCGAAGAACCTTGGAAAGGAGCAGTAGCAGAGAGAACATGTATGGTCCGACAAAATCCCATGTCTGAGACAGGGCATTCAGCGACTCTACCCCAGGATACCGGTACCAGCTGAAGAACCACGGTACCCAAGCATTTTCCTTTGATGCAAACAGGTTGATCCATTCCCCTGTGTGAACTGTCTCTCGACTCAGCCAATCTGCCTGGATGTTCAGTTTTTGGGTTTTTTTTTTTTTTTTGTTCTGATCCTCCTCTTGTCATCAGATCCATCCATCCACCACCCCCATGCCCAAGCTTAACCCCCTGGGTGGGGCTGCCGAGGGGGCTTCCCCCTACGAAAGGACATCATGGGTCAAGCCCCGGAGTACCCCTCAGGTCGGTGCCACAAGAGCGGGACCCCACCTTGGTGGGCATCGGAGGCAGTGGACGGCAGAGCGGGCCATAATGGCGGGGGGGCCGGCATTTTTGCTGCTTGTTGCCCCAGGGGCTGGGACATGCAATGATGTCCAGTGTCCCCCCCCCCAATGTACTGGCACTGGTCACAGCAGTGCCCCCAGCCTCCACCAGGGGTCCGTAAAGTGCTAGACACTCTTCCCCTCCCTCCCAGAGAAGGAGAGCAGTCCCCAGGACGCTCAATCCCTCTCTCCTTGCCGGCTCTCCAACTCCTGGGTCCATTCCTGAACCTGGGTCGTTGGCATCGCAAGTGGAAATCTAACTGCTGCGCTAGTGGTCCGGCCTGGATGTTCAGTTCTGCTGCCAGATGAACAACTGAGAGAGACAGGAAGTATTTCTCTGTCCACAGGAGGACTTTGGTGGCTTCTGCCAGCATCTTTTTACTTCTTGTTCCTCCTTGTTGTTTATGTACTGTACACCATGGTGGCAGCGTTGCCCAACCTTACCCTCTCTGTCTTGGACCGCACTTAAGAGTAGAAATGGAGAACAGCAAGACGTACTGCCCTCTATTCCAATACATTTATCTGTAGCCACTGTTCTTGAAGGGTCTAAATGCCCTGGGCTGGAATGTGGTCCAGGACTGCACTGCAGCCTGACAGGTCTTCCAGGGGAGTGTCCCTGCTGAAGTTCTCAGTTAAATACCCACCAAGCCAGCAATTTCCAGACGGAGTGAGAAAGTGTAATCAGGGCTTGGTCTTTCAAGGCTGGATTCCAAACCTCCAGCATCCTGTTCTGGAGGGGCTGCACATGCAAGTGGACCCACAGAACTGATTCTATCGTGGCAGTCATCAGCCCAAGAAGCCAGGAGCATTATGAGCCAAGACTGACAGCTGGCTGCTCACCCACTGAACCTCTCACCTCAGGGTCTCCTTCCTGGATAACAAGAGGAAGACTTTTCCCTTGTCCATCCTGTACACCACTCCCAAGTGTTCCAAAGTCTGAGATAGCACAAGGGAGCTTTTCTCCTGGTTGATGACCCAATTGCGAGTCTCTTAACACCTTCAGGGTCCTTGACACTGATCTTCTCACCATCTGAACTGACTGTGCTCAGATGAGAAGGTCGTCCAGGTAGGGATGCCCATGACATCCCTGCTGTGTCTACTGCACCACTAGTACGATCAGCACCTTCAAGAATAACTGTGGAGCTTCCACCAGCCCAAGGGGAAGCGCCCAGTATTGGAAATACCATCCCTGAATCGTGAACCTCAAACTTCTGGTGCAGCTGATGTACGGGTACGTGGAGACAGGCATCTTTCAGACCTAATGAAGCCAGATAATCCCCTGGCTGGATGGCCCAGACATTTGACTGCAAGGTCTCCATCTTCAAGGTCAGAAGGTCGTGTGATAAACAAACTTGATTAGGTGCTTCAGGTCCAGAATCAGTCGGAAGTTCCCCGACTTCTTGGGAACCACAAAGTACACTGAGCAGAACCCCAGACCTGCCTCGCTGGAGGGGAGGGGGGTCCTGGGACACACAACAAGTGGTCCAAGATCTGGGCTACCATGTACATCTTCACTGGGTTTTGTGGCACAGGGGATGGCAGGACATGACCTTTTGTAGGTACTGTCACAAACTCTATAGCATATCCTAGGTCTAGGACTTCCAGTACCCATGCATCTGACGTGATCTGAGCCCATTTCTGGTAAAACTGCTGTAGCCTTCCACCAAGGGAAGGGAGGTACAGTCAGGCCATTGTACCTTCAGTGGGAGTTACCTCCTCGTTGTCCAGTTCCTCCATTATGCCTGTGGGCAAAGGATCCTCTATTACTACTGTTCTTTAATCCAGAATACGCTCCCCTGGGTCGCTGGTTTCCACAATTTCAAAAGGGCCAGAAACCACCTCGAGACTGATGACGACAGGTGCCTCCTTGACCTCTTGACATTGAATTTGCTTTATGCTGCTGCTTTGAAACTGGAAGTTGTCTTTTCTTATCCTGGACACAGGGCTCCAGATAAGGTGTGTACCGGCCTATTTTACTCCTCATTTTAGAAAATACTCGTCAGAAATGTTTTTAACGAGTACCAGTACTCACCCAACATCTGTAAATACTCTACATGCCAAAGAATAGTGCTTCATAACATAACTGGTGATTCTAAAGGAACAGTTTTTTGCCAGATTTACAGCACTTGTATGCATCCCACTTTTGTTTTACTCACTATGTTTTAAAACTGGTTAGTAAATTCCTACCTGCCAACATTATTTGGAACATTGTTGGCACCTGAAATTCTTATCTAGAAAACAAAAACTAAATTTTTCTTTTTTTTTTAATAAATGTACTCCTCGGTGCACTCTAGCAAGACATTTGTACACATCTGAATTTCGTTTTACGCACCTCACTTTCAAAATGAGAAGTACAGGTACTCATCCCAAAAAATCTTATCTAGAGCCCTGCTTGAACATCCTTCAAAATGCTACAAAAAAAGTCCAGCACACCAACCTCAAAAATAACAAGGGCACAGGTCTCAAAGAAACAATACTTTAATTTAAGGCATAAAAAAGCACTTAGTGCCTTGCACGTTTCAGATGAAACAGCATCCTTTCTCAAAGGATTTGCTTTATGTAGCTACTTTGAAACTTGAAGTTGTCCCTTCTTACCTGGACATTCTTCAAAATGTTGTGCAAGCTAGTTCTGAAAAAAAGCCTCTTTCAAAGGGCAATTTAAACAGCTAGGACTCTGATCCAGACTCCCCACATGGCTGCCACAATGTGATAAGCAGAGTGTATTGACATTCATATATTTTCCACTGTGGCATCCCCTAGAAAAGCAGATGCCATGGATACTAGCTGTAAAATGTTGCCCCCCCCTTCTGAGTCAGAGGGAACGAAACTATACAGGGCCATAATCCAAGAGCTTGATGCTCTAGAAACAACAAAAGATACATAGGAGGTGCAAAGATTTACTCCATTTAAGGAAACAGCTCTTCTGCATTTTGTGTCTGCTCGCTTATCGTGGGTATCGGTTAGAGCCAATGAACCTTCAATAGGTATGGCTATGTGCTTAACTGAATTATGCACTGCCTTATCTGCCAAAGGGAGTGGTTTCCCCACTTCTGGCAGCTCTCCTTCAGAAACGGGTAACATCTCACCTGTGGTCTAGGCACTCCTGTTCAATAATCTGTTTGCAGTGCACCAAATTTGGAAAACACTTCAGTGAGGAGGAGGACATGGACAGAACTGAATTCACATCCAGCGATTCCATGACTTGCACCTCCTTCATCTGCAATGTCCTACAAGCCTCCATTATAAGGCAGGACAGAGACTTAGTGTCAAACAGAGGAGGGATTGAAATCTTTTTCTTGGGCTCCGTCCACTCACCCTCCTCCCCCCTCTTCAGGTGGTTCCTCCTCATCTAATGGCACAGTCAGGTCAGGATTCCCCCCAGCCCCTGTATCCTCGTTTTGACCCTCCCTACAGTCAAAGTTGGGTGTTGCCTGTGGATCTGGGTGAGCAGTATTGTCTTGCTCTGGCACACCTGGACGTGCCTGTATGGGCTCCACCCCATCCTGAACAGCCTGTCTTGGGTTTGGTGTATTAGTGGGGATGTCTTGTGGAACTTCAGAACTCAGCAGCGCAATTAAGTGCAACAGAAAAGATTTGCACAACTCTGCCTTGCCACTGCCAGTTGCTATCCCAAGTGCAAACCCCTCCCCCCCCCCAAGCTCGGGGTTCAACTGGGGGGGGGGGGCGCAAAACAAACATGTTATGTTGCATTACACAATTAGGGAAGTATGAGCCTAAAGGGTAGGGTCTCATCACCCTCCTGCAGGTCTTGCATCGTCTGAATACTACAGGTATCAGATGTCATGGTGCCACCTGCTCTATAATCAGAGTTCCACAAAATAGAGATAAAAACTACTGTTAATGCTTCTAAATGCCTTTAATCAGTTGAGAGGGGAATACTGCCCTAAGCCTGCTTATCCCCCTCTCTCCTAATCTGGCAATGAGCATCTTCCTCCGAAAATAAAAAGACTTACTCAAGTATTTGTAGCTGCCTGCGAGGTAGCGCTTCCTGCTGGAACTGTGAAGCAATGTTCAGATTCACTGCCAAGGAACAATGTCTGTCAGGGCCAAAAAGGGCATCTTCCATGATAAAATTCCAAAGGCTGCTAGAAAAAAAAAAAAAAGCTGTTTTGCTCCTAGTGCAGGTTTACAATAGTGAACAAGACCTTGTAAGCGCACAAACTGATGCACGTGAACTGGGTGACATCACACTGATGCGTGTGATGTCACCATATCGGTGTGAGTGTGTGCAGATACCAAGAAGCAACTCTGACAGAGAGGAAGGAGGAACGATGCCCAAAATAAGTAAGGCATGAGTCCCTGCTGGAGAACTGCCTGCCATGGCCAACTCACAACATGGTTCGGCAGAGCTGAGGAAAGGCGCTACAAAGTGCGATCTGAAAACAGAATGCTGTGGAGCACTAAAACCTGTGTCAGAAAGCTGACCAAGCAGAAAAAGAGATACAGTAAAAACGACAAGCCCAGAAAACAGCTCATAAGTGGAAAAAAAAAAAAAAATTCTCAAAAAAACCAAAAAGCTCCAGCAGGCAGTCCAATCCTATACAACATTCCACTGTTCAGAATAACACAGTAAAAAGAACTCCAACTAAGGGAAGGGAGAGAGGGTCAATTGCACAGTAGAATGCTATAGGAATAAAAATTAAAAAAAAAAAACAAGCATTTGTCAATGCTGAATGTTCGTCCTGTGGCGCTGGTTTCATTTGGGGAGGGGGTTGAAAATTGCTTCAGTGAAGTTGTTCTTGAGGTGGGGTCCCAAAAAACATATGTTTAAAATTTAGGGTAAAAATATTTAAAAATGGCCAAGTTATGCCACTAAGTTGAAAACCCTACTGAAATATATTGATGCCGAAAACCCCACTAAAATACATTGAAGCTCTTACCTCAGTTTGCGGTCGGGCTTTGAAGAGCGAAGACATGCCTGCAGTCCAATGTAGATTATGGTGACGGACCTCTGGTGGGTAGGTATGGAATACCGGGGTCGGGTGGTAGGTCCGGTAGGGGTTGGGTAACGGTGGAACAGACAACCATGGACAGTTTTCTTTTTAACAGGGAAATAAAATGACAAGGGACAGTTTACTTTTTTTCAGGGAGTTTGCTGAACAGATGAATACGCTGAGGGACTGGGCACCCCCAGTATCTGTGTAATGTTTTTTTTTTTGGGGGGGTGTCATACAGCACACAACAATGGACAGACAGATGAGAACACTGGTGGACTGGGCACCCCCAGTGTCTGTATACAGTTGGGGTTACTAGCAGAAAATGGACAGTTTTTTTTTTTTAGGAGATAAAAACAAGCATTTGTCAATGCCGAATGTCTGATGTACTGAAAGATGTCCACCTCTGCACCCTGTTTATGCCCTTGAGGTACTTGAATGTATCTATCATGTTCCCCCACTCCCTCCAATAAGTACATATCTAATAAGTTCAATCTCTCATGATATGTTCTGTGTTGCAAGCCATGTACCAGCCTTTCTGTGGAATGCCTCCATCCACCCTGTCAATATCCTGCGCATTTGCAGCCTCCAGAATTGCACACAGTACTGTAGGTGAGGCCTCACTAGTGCATTATACAATGGCATCACCATCTCATGCCTTCTGCTGGCAATACCTCTGCCTATGCACCCCAGCATGCCACTGGCCATCCTTGCAACATTTGTGCTCAGCTTTGACACCCTTTGATCACCAGAACTGATAATTCCTAGGTTCCTTTCTTCCTTGGTGATTATCAGCACCTTCACCCCATCCTGCAACTACACAGGTTTCCCTCTTTTCAGGTGCATTATTTGGGCTTCTTTGCACTGAACCTCAGTTGCTACTCCTCAGACCATGTTTCAAGCCTCTCCACGTCCCTGCTCATTTTCTCTACCCCTTCTGGAGTGTTCACTCTGTTACAGTTGTTGGTGCCATCTGCAAACAGGCAGACAGACTCTCCTTCTAGCCCTTCCCAATGTCTGTAATGAAGACATTGATCAGGACTTGTCCCTGAGGTACCCTGCTAGTCACCCACCCCCGGATTGGATCCCATTACTACCACCCTCTGCCTCCTGTCCATCAGCCAATTTCTAACCAAGTTTATCAACTTGTGCCCCACTGCCAGACTACTCATCTTGTTAATCAGTCTTCTATGCTGGACGTTATCGAAGGCTTTGCTGAAATCAAGGTAAGGGACATCAAACGTCCCTCACTAATTTACTTCCTTAGTGAGGCATTAGAGTTTCCAACCTAAACGCTCCACCCGCACCCTGCAGAGACTGACAGACACTGGAGGTGTCCTTTTGGGTCATCGACCATAATGCTCACGCCATTCCACTCCCAACTTGCAGACACTGACAGGAGTCATGGTGTGCCTTGAGGTATTCGGCCCGAACGCTCACCCCACTCCATAATGAAATAAGCTGAGATGGGTGCAGTATAGGAGAATGGGGTGAACGTTTGGGCTAAAGACTCCAAGGCACACCCAGATGCCTGTCACTGGCTGCAGGGTGGGGGTGGAATGGTGCGAGCATTATGGCCGACGATCTCAAGCACATGCCCGATGCCTGCCAGTCTCTACAGTGTGGGGGGTGGGGCATTACAGTTGGAAACCCTAATGCTCCAGATGTTTGTTGGTATTTTTAATCCAAATTTTCAACATGGGTTTTTTGGGACACCACCTCATGAACAGTGGCACAATCATTTTGTTACTCCATCCCAAACGGTGATTTTGTGCAGCAACTGCGCCATTCAGCACCACGGGTGCTAACACACATTTTGGGCAGGATGTAAAAAATGACAGTTTTACTGTTCATGAGGAGGTGTGAAAAAATGGCAATATTGAAAATCTGGAGTGAAAATATGAGAAACTGGCAAGGTTATGAGCGTGAATAGAAACTGTGCAAAGCATGCCCGTAATGTGGTCATTTTTTGGAATTTGTTCACCAACTTTTCAACATGGGCTTTTGGGACCTCACATCACAAACAGTGGCACTGTGATTTTATTACTCCATTCTGAAAGTTGATTTCGCACAGTGACTGTGCCATTCTGCGCACTGGTGCGAAAACATATTTCAGGCAGGATGTGAAAAATGACAGCTGTGCTGTTCATAAGGAAGTGTGAAAAAATGCCACTGTTGAAAATCTGGAGTGAAAATATTAAAAATTGGCTGGTTACGAGCATGCGCAGAAACCGCGCAGCATGACAGATCGAACGCAGTCATTTTTGGAATTTTTCACTAATTTAGAATGGGTTTTGAGACCCCACCTCATGAACAGTGGCACTGTAGTTTCATTATTTGTCCCAAAAGGTGATTCTGTGCAGCGACCGCAAAATCACCTTCAGGACCGAGGAACAACATGCCTGTGTCACTGCTCACGAGGGGGTCCCAAGAACCCTATGTGAAAATTTAGCAATAAAATTCCTAAAATGGCTGAGATATCAACATAAGTTGACCCCCACTGACTCCCATTATATGGCTTACCTTTCATTCTTTCAGTTTGCCGGTCATCTTTGAAGAGTGCAGACGTGTCCCGCTCCACAGAGGATTGCATCTGCTGGTCTTGGAGGGTAAGTATGGAGTAAGGGGGTGTGCAGGGAGGTAGGTGTGCAGAGAGAGGGTCGGGATGGGGGAGGGGGACGGGGAGACAACGAGGGACGGTTTTCATTTTTACAGGTGTAAAAAAAAAAAAAAAAAAAGAGAGACCACAAGGGAAGGTTTTCTTCATTTACAGGTAAAAAATAAATATAAATTTAGGCACAGTGGGGTTGGCTCCCAGTGTGCCACAACAGTGGTGGGGAGTGGGGATGCCGACACGGGGACTGGGCACCCTGATGTCGGCTAGGGATATAGATGGGTTGTGGGGGGTGCATCCAACACCGGGAGCGGGCATCCCAGTGTTAGAAAGGGAAAATTGTTTAACCAAGAAAGGCACTAAGTGACAGCAGGGAAAGGGGACCTTGTTTAACAAGGAAAGACACTAAGCCGCAGCTGAAGGGTTCACATTTCAAAGGACAGAGCTGTGCTCAATGTCGGCTCTGTCCTTTGAAATGTTTGCCGTGACGAGCCCCCTCAGCAAACCAGTGTCATCAGGACACTGCCTGCTGATTTGCCAGCCACAGATCGGCCCCTGCAGCACCGCTGGCCATTGGGCTGGTACCCCTCACACCTCTCTTTAGCAACTCTCACATATCAACATGTTCATCTGCGCTTGCGCACTCGATGAACATAAAAAAGGAAGGCAGGTTAGGAGGGTCCTCTCTCTGACTAACTGTGCTCCCAGCCCTGACAAACAAAGAATAAATCACTTACCTGATGGCACCAGATTAGTGGGTCGGAAACCTGAAACACCCTGTGTTGCAGTGGTACATGGTCCCCAATCCATGCACAAAAGGCACTAGAAATGAGGAAAATTAGCAGGTTAATCACTTTGAAAGCTGCACCTTAACAGGCACAATTTCTAAATTTGGGGGTGCTCCCTGTCACCAGGCAGCCCCAACCTACTCTTCAGTGGCGCAATCCTGACAATAAAAAAAAAAAAAAAAGTAAAATCTTCGGAGAAAAAATCCTCTATGCTGTCTACCCCTCAGTGGCACAGTAAAGACGGGAGAATGTCAGCTTTTGGAATGTTCATATGCCCAAGATTCTATGCGGATTAACAGTTTTGAGCTGTGCCACTACCCTAGTAGGGATGGTCATTACCCACATGGAAAGACTTCCCCATTGACAACATGAAGCAATACAGAAAGAATGCTGCAGTTTTGCATTGCATCCTGGCTGGCACCACTGTACCTTGCACACTTTCAACATTTTTTTTTCTTTTTTCAGAGATTACTACTTGTGCCTTGCTTTTACTGTTCATTTGTATGCACCCATTGTTGTCACTACAGTGGTTACTGTTGGTCATCATATTTGAATGCAATGTTGAATTTCAGATTTTGAGGGGTGATCTTTACTGGCTTAGCAGTCATGCATAGCAGATTGTGCTACTATGTAGAATTTAATATGTGAATATTTGTAGTTCTTATGCAATACAGGCCTCATTAAAAATTAGCTTGGCTCAGCTGACTTTCCATTTCACATTACATGAATAACATTTTATTACTACTGCTGCTGCTACTACTGCTACCGCTACCGCTACTACTACTACTACTGCTACGTGTAGAAGACTGGGTTTGAGAACAAGTGCTAAGTGCCAGATGCCCCGAGACAGTAGCAGAGGCATGCCAAGTAGCAGGGGTGGGAGAGGTGATGGAGTGCAGTGTTCCTGTGCTATGATTGACAGCACAGCCCTGATTGCTTTTATGCAGCTGTAGTACCAGGAAAGATAAAGGGATGGGTCACTAGATGATGAATGGCAGCCACCCCTGGGCCTGCCCCCCAACAACTGGATTTAGTCTCTGCCCAGTCGCGGTGTAAGGACCCCGCTATGGGGGTAGTCCTTGGAAGATATGTTGTCAGGTTGAATAGGAATCACTGCAAGCAAGGACGGAAGGAAGGAAAGAAAGAAAGAGTAAATATAACAAGCATTTTTCAGTGCCAGACATTTGTTTGCATGTATTTACTGTACAGGTGTTTGGTACGGATAGTACACAGACACACAGACATGGATTCAGTCTCTGCACAGTGCTGTGTAGGGAGCCTGCAATAGGAGTAACCCTTGGAATATATGATGGGTCTAATAGGAATCAATGCCCCAGCAAAAAAGAAACATATTAAATTTATAAAAACTGTCATGTTTTGTTTCACACAATTACTTTGAAGATGAGATAATGCCAATTTGTGCCTCCAAATTCTTGTAGTCTGATAGACATTAGTAGTATTTAAAAGCAGCGGATAACCTAGCAAAATGGATTCTAGAGAGATTTCTGAGATGTGTACAATGCTTCAGCTACCAGATTTCCACAATACCTTTATGCTGCTGGACATCTGCGTTGAAATTCATCTGTCCCAACAACTGATGGTTATCTGACTCTTCCGAATGGCCTCCATGTGGATCATTGGGTAGGAAATGCGGTTGATGCTTGGCTTTCTCCACAAGCCTCGAGTTAAATAAGAGATAGCAAAACAGAAATCCAATTCCAATTCCACTGGAAAAGGTCACCAAATTCATCACAGACTTTGAGGGGGCCATTTTGTGAAGGTGGTGTTCTGTCAAGAGAAACAAAACTAGAATGAATAAGGCAGACATACTAGAGACAACAGCAAAGATACAACCTCTCTCTTTCTCTCATTTCCAGTGGGGCCCCGTTTCTATCCATTTGCGCAGCTGGGTGGTCTGGAACACTGAGAGATTAAGTGATTTTCCCCACAGTGAGAATTCAGCACAAGCAGGGTTTAAAACTTGCAATCTCCTGGTTCTCAAACGGGTTTGATTCACTGACTTGGGAACTGGGGTAACTGCAGGGTAAAACCACATTAGAATTAAATAGTCTGTGAGACTGGGCCAGCCATTTATCGCCTTAGTTTTCCCAGCCAAAACAGATGCACTAGAGATTGCAGAGTCATTAGAATGACCTTTTTAAAGGACACCCAAACCACTGCTTTTTGGCAAAATAAAACATTCCAGAATTTGGCTTCACAGGGAGGTAAAGGAAAGGATGCCGTTTACATTAATGCAAAACCTTCATTTATATAATTAACATAAATGCAATTTCATAGCATTTAAAAAATATTACACAGCCTTCCCATTTTAAAAAGCCCACCCTAGAAAACTGCTCAATATAATGATTAACTGGGAAAAGGGAAAAAAAAAACAAACAAAAAAAAAAAAAAAAAACCCTATCTGATCCCTAAACTAGCCACTACCAATTGTGCAGGGTAATTACATCACTGGACTGACAGTCAGAAAGATACATTGCACTCTACAGGGCTAAAACGTGCCCTTTTGTATGGAACTTTTAAACAATTATGTCCAACTCTGCATTTGGACAGGACCAGCAGCACATTCTTATGAGGAGGACATGGCCACAAGACCACCAGGCATTTCAAAATCTATCCTGTACAGTGCGTTAGAGAAAGGACAATTTCGGCAAGTTTATGAAAACAATAACAAAATCGTAGCCTAACATCTGTATTGATAAAAATAATACACATGTTAAGTCACTGATTTTGATTATATGGGTGATATTTATGTTAAAAAGAATACAAAGTGGAAGTTTGGGCCCAGTAGAGTGCAATGGAGCTCTCAGTCTCTCGCTCCTATGATGTAATTATGCTGCACATTTGGCAGCCATTTTAGTGACCAGACACGGTTAAGAAGGCTATTGTTTACATTTTTTAAATGCTAGGAAACTGCATGTATTTTAAATGCAGTTTTAGCATTAATGTAAACAGCAGCATTTCCAGTACTTCTCTATGAAACCAGATTTTGGAATATCTTTATTGCAAAAATGTTGTTTAGGTGTCCTTTAAGAGTGACGTCCTTGGAGTATCATAAGAGAAGTGTTCTTGGGCAAAGCTGCTGCCAGTGTTGTTACAAGTCTCCGTTTTGTCTCTTTGGCAGGTTGACAGCGAGAGTTCATGAAGTTCCTCGAGCAGCATATGATGGCGTTGGATAATCCTTTTGGCGCCGATCGGGGTTTTTACCACTATGTACACAGAACGCAATGCAGAATACTAAATAACCAGGTGCAATGGGAAACCATACTGTATATCCCACACAGAAGTATCTGTAAAAGGACCATTTGTCTGTTGTACACCTGTTATTTTAGTACTCTGTATGTGTGCTGGATCTGAACAGCACTGGCAGCAGCTCTGCACCAGGACACTTTTCTTAAGCTACTGCAAGAGTCACTGGCACACGCTTACTTAAAACTTTTTCTAATGTCGCTGTGGCCACTAATGTACCGTTCCTCCCTGGCTTGCCCCAGGGTGGTGCCATCGGGGTGGAGGGAGGCAGTGTATCGCAGACAGAGTTACAGTATGGTTCAGCAGTGGATGCCACAGTCAGTAGTGTGGGACCTGCAGTACCGAGCCAGCAACGTGCTGCTTCAACCTGGGGCATTTTTTGCCTCTTCTCTCCCAGCCTCTAGGAAGCAGCATGGTGCCCGTGGACTCATGCATGCACAGTGATGCGTGCTGGGACAAGCACGCTCAGTGGTCTGAATTCTCCCTCCCGATTCTCTGCAGCTCCAGCTTGCACCACCACCCATGGTCACCCAGGCGGCAGTAGCAAAGCAGAGACTAGCTGCCCCCCTCTCTCCTGGAGAAGTGCATCTTCTGGGATGTCTGATCCTCCTCCCCAGGCTGTCCCTTCAATGGCTCAGTCTCATTCCTGGACCCAGGTCATCAGCGTTGGGAGCGGTATCGTTATCACCGTGCTGACACGACTGGTAAAAGTTCCTTTAATTGTTTCCTATGAAGACCCCTTATGGTTACCCGATTCCCTGTAACATTTGTTTCTGTGAATAATTTGTTTATTGAACATTTTTCAGAAAACAGTTCACACTGATGCATCTGTAGTACACATGAGCATGAAATTACAAACCCAGCCAAACAGACAAAATGGAGATGCAACAGTACTGGCATCAGCTCTGTTCCAGAAAACTGCTCTTACACTACTGCAAGGGCCACTGATGCACTCTTCCTCTAAAAAGCAGGGTCACTTCCAAGGCAAGACTAGGAAGGCATCCCAGCATCCCCAGTTGTGTAGTTTCCAAAGCAACCTCGCAGATACTGCTACTCTGGATGTTAGCCCAGATGAAGAACCCCTGCAGTTGCCAGTGGGAACCTGGATCTCTGGCTACACAACCAGAGGAGGAAAGGCACTTAGGGACAATAATCAGTAGTCATAAAAAAATTATCTTCCGAATGTAGTAAAGCAGAAGGGAAGGCAAGCAGGATAATACGATGCATAAGGAGGGGCTTCAGCAGTCACTGAAGAGAGCCAATACTGTCACTACAGAGGCCACTGTTAATGCAAAAGAACACACAGTTATTATATATAAGGAATGTGCAATGAATGAGTAATAAAATGATTTATTGCATTACGAGCAGTCTGTCTGGGAATTTCACGAGTGGCGTAAGCCACTCGTGAGGTGTCCAAGATCAAACCGCTCAAGTGCAGATAAATCATTTATTACACAAGTTTTCCATTGCATATTCCATTTATGCAATTCTTTTGTTTTTGTGAAGGGCATTTGTTAGTCAAAAAAAAGTGAATAAAAACTGAATTTTCTGCCATTCTTTGTTGATTATAGAAAATCTAAAAGGAAACTAGAAATGAAACACCTCTCATTTTGTAGATATTTTTATGCTGAACAACTTTTGTGCTCAAAGTGCCATACTATTATTTTTTGTTTAAGTTATTTGCATTTGTTTGATGAAAATGTGCACAAAAATTGAATTTTCTGCTGTTTTTCACTAATTCTAAAAAAAAAAATAAAAAAAAAAAAATAAATAAAAAGTATCTATAAATGAAACACCACTCATTTTGTAGATATTTCTGTGCTGAATAAACTTTGTGCTCATAGTACCATGCTATCATTTTTCATTTTAAGGTTATTTACATTTGCTTGTGGACAAAATGAAAACAAATATAGAATTTTCTGCTGTGTTTTTGCTAATTATCAAAAAATCTAAAAGGTATCAATAAATAAAACACCACTCATTTTGTAGGTATTTCCGTGCTGAACAACTTTCGTGTTCACAATACCATGCTATGATTTTTCGTTTTAAAGTTATTCGCATTTGAATATGGTTAATACTGCTACTGAGGCCAAACATTCTAAATGACATAAGCACTGTATAGATAAAGTACAATTACGTAAGAACTTACCGTAATAGTAGATCTTCGAGAGAGGCTCTTGCAGTAGGTAATTACATATAGGACTGACGTCGGCAGGCAGCAGGACCCCACGGAAAAATGTCTAGCTAGCAGTCCCTGGTGAGGGACCGCCCCCACGTCAGGTGACTGGCGTCAGGAGACATCGGTATAAAGGGGCGGTCCCTGACGCCCGCCTTCCAGTTCCTTCCTGCCACAGGCCAAAGGAGGCCGGACGAGAGAGGAGCGGATATTTCCGTCAATGGAAAAGGAGCTGAAAAAGCTTGGGGGGGTGGAGGGCGGGAAGGTATTACCTACTCTAAGAGCCTCTCTCGAAGATCTACTGTTACGGTAAGTTCTTACGTAACTGTACTATCTTACTTCGAGAGGGCTCTTGTAGTAGGTAATTAATTACATATAAGACTGAGTCCCAAACAGTCTGGAACAAGAAGAAGAAGCACACGGGAGGAGGAAAGCTACTCCAAGTAGAACTTCTAGTTGTGCAAGCCTTAAGAGAGGAGACCTTGCAGAACAGCAAGCCCAAAGCCTGCTCTACGGCCAGAGGCAATATCCAAACTGTAATGCTTTGTAAAGGTATGGACGGAGGTCCAAGTGGTGGCAGCACAGATGTCCGCCGCTGACACATTCTTGAAACTAGCCGCTGAGGCAGCGACTCCTCTGGTGGAGTGGCTTCTTACTTGACCCGGAAGGGTCTTATTGTACTTGTCATAACAAAAAGTGATACAATGAGCCAACCATTTAGATAGGCATTGCTTAGAAACAGCATTGCCTTCTCTTTTGGGAGCAAAAGAGACAAACAGTTGATCAGTCTTCCTGAGATCCTTTGTCCTGTTAGTGTAATATCTCAGAAACTGGTGAACGTCCACAGTATGTAGTAAATACTCCCCTTGATTGGAGTACATCATAAAAAAGGTGGGTAACTCTATGGGCTGGTTCAGAGTAGACTCTGCTACCACCTTGGGAAGAAACTTACAGTTTGTGTGCAGAGCCACACACGTCCCTTGTGAAAAATCAAGTATGCAATTTTACACATCAGGACCTGGAGCTCGGAAATTCTCCAAGTGGAAGTAATGGCCACAAGGAAGAGAGTTTTCCATGAAAGGAACTTCAAGACTGCGGAAGCTGCCGGTTCAAAAGGAGGCAGAGTAAGTTTCTCAAGAACGAAGTTCAAATCCCAAGGAGGGGCGGGAATACGGGTGGGAGGTCTCAGATGGAGAATCCCTCTGAGGAAAGTCTTAGAGACCTCCAACTGAGCGAATGTCCTGTCTGCAAAAGGGACATGATAGGCAGAGATGGCCGCCATGTGAACTTTCAGAGAAGAGTGACTAAGACCCAGGTCAAAAAGATGGCGTAGGTACTCTAGCAGTAGCCCAGCCGAGCAGGAAAAATGTTCCACGTCTTTCCAAGCAGCCCAGATTGTGAACCTTTTCCACTTCATGGCGTAAGTAGATCTAGTGGAGGGTTTTCTAGCCTCCACCAAAATCTCCGCCACTTGGGGAGAAACCCCGAAGCGACTTTGAGTAAAGTTTGCAGGAGCCATGCATGAAGCTGAAGGGACTTGAGACCTGGATGGACCAGAGTCCCCTGATCCTGGGTCAGCAAACATCGTGGTAGAGGAAGAGGAAGAGGAGGATCCTCTGAGTATTGTTGTAGAAGAGAGAACCAGACTTGCCTGGGCCAGAAAGAAGCAATCAGAATCATTCATGCTCCTTCTGAACCTAGTTTCTGCAAGACTCGTGGGATCAGAGGAATTGGGGGAAAGGCACAGACGAATCTGTCCTTCCAATCTAGAGACAGAGTGTCTCTCCAGAAAATGCCTCGCTAGTGAGCGAGCGAGCAGAAGTCGGGAAGTTTTATGCTTAGAAGGGAAGCTAACAGGTCAACCTGTGGTGTTCCCCAGTGTTGGAAGATACCGTCTAGAACCCCTTGATCCAGTTCCCACTTGAGAGCCAGAGCAGACGAGTGACATAGCTTGTCTGCCAAGGTGTTGTCTTCTCCCGGAACATGAATTGCCGTGAGGTGAAGGTCATGTAGTGCTGCCCAATCCCAGACCCTCATTGCTTCCCTGCAAAGAGAGTAGGACACAGTCCCCCCTTGTTTGTTGATATAGCAAACCAAGCACATATTGTCCGTCTGGATGGCTAGGTGGCCGGGAAGAATGTACAGGTGAAGGGCTTGGACAGCATACAGAACTGCCCGAAGCTCGAGCACACTGATGGAGTGTCTGTTCTAGCTTGGACCAAGAGCCCTGGGTCCGATGGGGACCGAGATGGGCTCCCCAACCTTTGCCCGAGGCGTCTGTGGTTAGAGTCTGGGAGGGGGGAGGAAGGAAGAAAGGAACTCCCTGAAGCAGGTTCTCTCGAACCATCCACCACTGCAAGTCTCGAAGCATCGGTGAGGAGACTAGAACCAAGTGATCCAAGTCGTCCACCAACTGATCCCATTGGGAGCGGAGCATCCACTGGGAAACCCTCATGCGGAGCAGAGTGCGAGGGACTGTTGGGATAGCAGCCGCCATGAGCCCGAGGAGGCGAAGGACCGATCTTGCACTGACCTGCCTGCGGCTGGACAACAAACTTACTTGAGTCTGGAGAGTGGACGCCCTGTCCGGTGGCAGGAAGGCCCTGCCAATGGTCGTGTCTAAAATCGCCCCAATAAACTGTAGTCTCTGAGATGGGATCAAGTGAGACTTGGAATGGTTGATGGTAATACCCAGGTAGGCAAAAACCTGCTGGGTAAGGGCGAGACAGTGCAGGAGTTCCTCCCTGGATGAGGCCGCCAGGAGCCAATCGTCCAGATATGGGAAAACTTGCACCCCCCCGGGTACGCAGGTAGGCCGCCACCACCGCAAGGCATTTGGCAAATACTCGGGGAGCGGAGTATATGCCAAAGGGAAGTGCCTTGAACTGGTAGTGGTCCCCCTGAAACGCAAAATGGAGATATTTACGGTGAGACGGGCGAATGGAAATGTGCAGGTAAGCATCCTGCATATCCAGAGCGCACAGCCATTGGCCCAAGCGGAGGAGGGGCAGAAGGCTCTGCAAGGAGAGCATTCTGAACCTTTTGTACTCCACAAAAAGATTCAGGGAACTGAGATTTAGAATGGGTCTTACATCTCCTGTCTTCTTTGGGACCAGGAAGAAGTGGGAATAGTAACCTGTCCCCTGAAGATGAGGAGGGACGTGTTCCATCGTCTCTTTCAGCAACAGTGCTGAAATCTCTTCCTGACCAAGAGAAGATGTTCTCAGAACACAACGACCTTTGGGGGTGGTAGATGATTTCTGTAGAAAAATCTATTGAGTGTCCTTCTGCGATCAGCTGGAGCACCCAAGAATCTGATGTTATCCTCTCACAGCCCGGAAGGTGGAGGGAAAACCTCCCTCCCTCCTACTGGTTCCTCTGGGGAGTCCGGAGGCTGTGGGAGAGGAAAGGAGTCCGGTGGTGTAGGGCAGCGCCGCAGCTGAAGCACCCACTGCTTTTTGGGCGGGCGGGGCTTAGCAGCTGTGGGGCCCAGCGCTAGTGGCCTGCTCTCCCGAGGTTTCGGCCACGATCCGCCTGTGAAAGGGACGGCGCCATGACTGGTGGGGATGGTACATAGGGTCGACGGACTTTAGTGCCGTCCCCTTCTCCTGCAAATCGGTGATGATGTCCTTGACATCGCCACCGAAGAGCACAGACCCCAGGAAGGGCGCTTCCTGTATAGCGGACTGCACTTCCGGGACCAACCCTACCACACGGAGCCAAGCATGACGACATAAGCCTACGGTGAAAGCTGAGCTCCATCCAGCACTGTCCACTGCATCGTAGGTCGCACGAAGCATGTGTCGACTGGCCGAACATGCAGAGTGGACAAGGTCAGCCAACTCCTGCTTGACTTGAGAGTCCGGCAGGGAGTCCAATTTGGCTTCCACCCGAGTAAGAATTGCCTTCTGGTAATCCCCCATATGACCGACATAGTTCAGGGCCCTGATACCCAGCGTGGAAGACACAAAAATCTTCTTACCATACTGGTCCAGTAGGCGGGATTCTTTATCAGGTGGCGACAAGCTAAGGTGTTTTGGGTTAGCCGACTGGCCGTGAGCGGCACTAATCACTACTGAGTCAGCACGAGGGTGAGAATCTAAAAAGTCAACACCCTCGGGAGCCTGGTATAGCCTGTTCGACTTCCGAGGAAGTGGGGCTAGAGCCGACGGCTGTTTCCAAATGGTGGTAACAAGGTCGGCATGAGGATCGATCCAGGGTGGCACCAAGGTGGGAGCTGTCACGGGCAGATCCAGATGCTCGGCGAGTTTCATCCGCTGAGGGTCTGGTTCCAATGACTGCCACATATGTACCTCCTGGATTTTGCGTAGCAGCTCCATAAAGGAAGGATCTTCCAGAGGCGACTTTGCAGGAGTCCTTGGCCTGGGTTTTGACAGAGAGTATGACTCGTCGTCCCTTTCGGAGCAGCCGTCGGAAGAATCCGAGGAGTCCGAGGGGGAAGAGGAGGAGGAAGAAGAAGAAGAAAACGACTCCTTTCCTGGCCAGGGGGAGGAACGGACCCCTTGGGAAGCCCTAGGAGAAGCGTGTCCTGCCCCTCTCTGGACTCAGAGGGATCAGCCCTGGTGTCTGGAGGTGGTGAGGGAGTGTGTTGTTGTGGACGTATGGGGACCGGAACCGGCACCGTCGTCGGTAGATGACTCACCACCTCTCTGATGAGCTGAGCCTTGGCCTCAGCCCACCAGGAGGCCAGAGTCTCCTGCAAATCCACCGGCGGCTGAGGGGGCGGTGGAGGAGGAGGGGGATATGGGTTTGGACTATATCCATAAGGAGAGTATCTGAAACCCGGCAGCGGAAAACCAGGCGCCGGGTACTGTGGTGTTGGGTAGACCGGCGTTGGGTACTATGGCACCGGATACTGTGGTCCCGGGTAAGACGGCGTCTGATACGTCTGTGGGTACCCGGGAGCTGGAGGAGCTGCCGGAGCAGATGGCCCGGCCGGAGGCCCCACGGGCTGGTCCGGGTTGGAAGGCCCAGAAGGCCCGGCGTCGGAGCGACATCCGGGAGCGGGATGTCGGCTGGAGTCGGTAAAACCGGCGGAGCCGACATCGGAGGTACCGGCGTCGGAGCCAATGTCAGATCCGGTGGACCCGCAGGTGGGCAGTCTGATGGAGGCGGAACCCCAGTGTCGCCTGGGGATGGGGCGGGGGAAGAAATCCCCGGGGTCGGGCTGGGGAGACTCAGGATCCCCGGAGGGCAGCGAAGGCTGCGGGGAGCAGGGGACGACTGACGTGGGAGGGTCCGGCGTCTGCTCTTCCGCTGTACGGACATCGGGCGAACCGACATGTGGTTTATCAGTGGGATCCGGGCGGGTGCCGGAGGAGCTGGCATCCGACTTACCGGATCCCTCGCCGGAGGCAGAACGCTGGAGGAGCGGCCTGGTCCGACGGAAGAGGGGCCGTGGCGCCCTAAGGGTCATGGCGATTTCTACCGCCTTCTCCGCGGCGACGCCAGAGAAGCCGACGCCTGGCTTAACGGAGCCACCCGCGCCAGTAGGTCACGGGTTACGGCCATCCTGGGGGCGGAGGCCCAATAGCCCGGAGGTGCCAAGGGCCAGAGCGTGAGCCAGACGGAGGGCTAACGCCGCCTTAGAAGCCTCTAAGGCGGCCGCTGAGGAGCGTCCTCTGAGAGGACGTTACTCTGTAACACGGAGACTCCCGAGGGAGTTGTGAGGGGCCCTTGTCCCGTGCTTTCGTCTTTTTTTTCTTCCGACGGCCTTCGGGGAAGTGGATGCCTGCCACAGTTTTTTGAATTCCTTCTCCGTGGAGCTCATCTTTTCTTGAGAATGGGCTTCAGGGACTGCTGCCGCTTTTCCGGTGGTCACTAAAACTGAGGCAGTGCTGGCACTTCTCACCAGATGATCGGCCTAGACAAAAAAGGCACAGGGAATGACTGTCCTTGTGCGGGAAATGGGCACTGCACGAGTTGCACTTGTTTTTTTGTGCTCGGAGGGTGTAGGGAACGACATACACCGATGGATGACTGACGATTTATCAAGAAAAGCGAAAAATACTCGGTAAAACACCAATGAAGGGAGTCTGACGAGTGAAGAACTTTTCCACGAGGCGCTGGCACGAGCCAACGGTGGGAAAGAACTGGAAGGCGGGCGTCAGGGACCGCCCCTTTATACCGACGTCTCCTGAAGCCGGTCACCTGACGTGGGGGCGGTCCCTCACCAGGGACTGCTAGCTAGAAATTTTTCAGTGGGGTCCTGCCGCCTGCCGACGTCAGTCCTATATGTAATTACCTACTGCAAGAGCCCTCTCAAAGTAAGATATGGCTGATGACATAAGCACTGTGTGGATAAAGGGCTGATGACATAAGTACTGTATACATAAATGAAATTTATGTACACAGTTACTCAGATAAACTGATTTATCACACTATCTCCACCCCATTGCGCGCACGCGCGCGCACACACACACATTTTTTTTTTTAACACTGTATTGATAGCACACATTCTGCTGAATGTAGCCTGTCTTACATATATTGTGGATGTAGGGAGGCATTACTTTACAACATTTGGATTTAAGTGCATGGTGTTATTATTGCCAAATATACTTTTATAATTTTTACTATTATGGTACTTTTTCTCCTAACTTACTGTCTGGATTGGTGCTAGATACTTCGATTTTCATCAGTGTGTATTACAAGATATGGGTTGCACTGCATGATGGCATCATGCTAGGGAACATCTTCATGTTTTGTTCCTGCAGTTCCCTTGGCAAGCCAACAGATGGCTGTGATTGCTTATAACTAATATTGTGAGTGGAAACTGAATGATTTTCAACCAGTAATTCTATACATATTAGCTTTACATTTATTAATATGGTACTTTTTCTCCTAATTTACTGTCAGGGGTGGTGCTACGTACTTCAATTTTTGTCTGCATGTATTACAAGATATGGATATGGGTTGCACAGCATGATGGGACCATGCTAAGGTAGATCATGTTTTGTTCCTGCAGTTCCCTTGGCAGGCCAACAGATGGCTGTGAAACAATGCTAGCAGCAGAGCACTGTTTTACAGCCATCTGCTGGGCTGTCATGGGAACTGCACTTGAATAAAGTATTTATTTATTTATTTAGTTTTTGTTAACCGGGTTAGGTGTGCTAGCCAAAGTTGACTATTTTCAGGCACGACCCAGGAGAATACATACATAAAATGAGATGAGATTATACAATACATAGTATATAGTACAGGTAGGTTAGAATACAGATCAAGTCAGACAGTACTCAAGATAATACATATAGCTACGTAGAGATGACAAAAGTGACATTAGTACATGCAAATAAACTGGGTTAAGTGGCAGCTATAAAGACATGTTATAGCAAAGCTTGTTTAGAAGTGCAGCAGTGTCTTGGGCGAAATAGGGTGGCTAGCTGTGAGGCATTAAGTGGGATCAAAGCATGTGCAGGGGTCCCGGGACAGGTGGTGATATAGTTCTTTTCTGAAGATTGGGTTGGAGTTAGCCTGCCTCAGGGCAGGAGGGAGGGAGGTCCAGGTGGTGGGGCAGTGCAGTGAAATACTCTAGAGCCTTTTGAAGTAAGACACCTGGGTATGGTGAGTAGAAATTTGTTTGCCGAGCGTAGTCCGTGGGCAGGTGTCTGTGGTACAAGTAGAGCTGCAAGGGAGGAGGGGGTTTGGTTACGGATTACAGAGTCTATGAGGGTCCCTAGGGAATATAGTCAGTAGGCAGTTGGGGAGAGCCAGCCTAGGTCGCTATACAGTGTGCAGTGGTGCCTGAGGCGATGGGAAGAGGAGGCATACCGACATAGGTTATACGCGACATCCCATTTATGGAGAGCAGTCTTATGGGCATTAGCAAAAGTAGAGACACCATATGTCAGCGCTGGAAGCAGAATACCCTTGGCAACTGCCAATTTGGAGGATGGTGTTAGCAGGTGACAAGTCTTATAGGCGATTCCAAGTTTGGCATTTGTTGCTTTACAGGTTGACTGGATGTGCAGACTGAAATCAAGGAATTTATCAAGGAGGACTCCCAGGTATTTGAAGGATGTGGCACAGTCGATGAGAGACCCCCAGAGTCGTGGACTAGGAGGGGTTCCTTACAGGTCCCGGGCTTGGGGGTAGTGCCAAATAGCATGGCTTGCGTCTTTTTTGTGTTAAGGATGAGCTTATTAGCATTTAGCCATGTTTGCACATTCCTGAAATCTGAAGAGAGGTTTTTGTTAATGATGTTAACTTTGTCAGTGCTGTAGTAGAGGACGAGATTATCAGTGTATAAGATAGCTGAGCATGAGAGTATGGCATAATCTATGTTGTTGATGTATAGCGAGAAAAGAAGGGGTCCCAGGATGGAGCCCTCGGGTACTCCGATGTCAGTGCTGGTCACATCCGAGAGAGCGGAGTTGAATTTAACAAGTTGTAATCTGTTTGATAGGCAGTTGTTAAACCAGTCAACTACTGAGGATGAGAAGTTAAGTCTATGCAGGGTTGAGAGAAGCAGGGGATGATCAACAAGATCGAAAGCTTTGGTAAGATCGATAAATATTGCTCCAGTGAGTAGGCCTTTGTCCATGTTGCAGAGTACATCGGTGGAGAATTTGAGAAGAGCGGTTGAGGTACTGTGCCCTTTTCTGAAACTATGCCGAGTGTCTGAGAGAAGATTGTTCTTTGTGAGATAGTCAATGGTTTGGGTTGCAACAAGCTTCTCCAGTAGATTGCTTAGCACAGAGAGGATGGCTATGGGCCTGTAGTTGTTGATATCCTTTGGGTCTCCTTTTTTAAGGATAGGCGTAACTCTGGCAATCTTCCAGAGATCTGGGACAATGCCAAGAGAGAGACAGAGTGAAAATCTTGGCCAGTGGTGAGGCAATCAATGGTGCCGCTAGCTTCAGGAGTCATGGCTCGAGTGAATCTGAGCCGGGGCTAGTGTTGTCGGATGTTTTGCAATAGCCTTTGGACCTCGGATCTAGATATAGCTTTAAAGTGGAAAGGGGATGTAGTAGCCAGTTGGCAGTGGTCAGCACCAGATGCAGATCTCTGGGGTGTGCAGTAAGGCTGAGATGCTGTGGGAGGTGAAACAAAGGACGAGGTGTACTGAGACAGGTCCGTGAATAATCTGTTAAAGGCATTCGCTATAGTGTTCGAGTAGTTGCAATGTACACCATTTAGGATCATATCCCCTGGGGTTGATGACTGGGTAGCCCCAAGAAAGGTCTTGATGTGTGTCCAGAATTTTCTAGGGTCACCAGCAGAGTTTGTGAGCAGTTCCTTGCAGTAGATGCTCTTTGCTGTTCTGATTTGTTTTTTTTTTTGTTTTGTTTTTTTTTACAGGTGCTCCGAGAGGCCCTGTAGGTATTGTAATCCTCTGGTAGTCTGGACACTTTATACTTCCAGAGTTTGTCCCGTGTGCACAGGTTAGCCAGCAGGTCCTTGTGTAGCCATCTTGTTTGTTTACCCCTGACCCTTCTGGAGACATTCGGGGTATGTTTATCCTGAAGTGCTGTGAAATTATCAATGAAGATATCAAGAGCTATTTGAACATCATGGGAGTGATAGATGTCAGACCAGTTGATACAGGATACATCATAGAGGAAAGCTTCCGTGTCCAGTTTGGCAAAGTTGGTAATTGTGATGTAGCGTGGAAGGGATGGGGGAGCAGTCTCCGGGCTCCATACACAGAAAGTGGAGGAGTGGTCTGTGATAGCATCTGCCAAGATGCCTGCAGTTTGCACATGGTCAAGGCGATTCACCAGTACCCAGTCTATGATGGTGGAGGTAGTTACAGAAGGGGTGGTTCTAGCAGGTTCAGTTAAGACCTGGTGCAGGATATAGCTCTGCGTTAGTGTCAGCAGTGTGCAATGAGTTGGTCCCAGCCAGTTTAGGTTAAAGTCACCTAAGATTATGACCTTGTTTTGCTTGGCGTTTGTGACGGTTTGATTAAGTGAATCCTGAAGACCTGCGATACCTCCAGTGGGTGGGTTGTAGGCGCAGATAATGTGGAGTTGGTTTGCACCAAGGGCAATGGTTGTGTGTAGGGACTCACAGACTGAGGGTGAGCCAGTGGGTTGGCAGACCATAACATCAAGATGTTTTTTTTTTTTTTTTTTTTATATAGAGGATTGCGACCCCCCCCCTCCATGTTTTGGGGAAGGCCTATCTCTCCGTATCAAGGAATAATTGGGAAAGAAATATAAGGAGTTCAGAATGTGAGGCTAGAGCCATGATTCAGATAGGCACAGTAGATCAAGATTGTACACTTTTATCCACGCCTTGAGATCAGCAAAGTGCCTGGTAATGTTCCTAATATTCATATGGTCAATGAGAAGTCCTTTTCCTGAGACAGCCGAGAGGTCAGTGGGAGAGTGGTGGACAGAGGGGCCAGGGTTAAGTTCTACGTCCCCTGACAATAGGATGATGAGGAGTAGGAGAAACCACAGTTTAATAGTGTGGAATGGGAGATGAACCAGTTGTGTCATTTTGTATTTTCTGAGCATACGAAACGAGTTGTAGGTACAACCCTTCAGAAGGATAAGGGTGGTGTAGGCACGCACATGTTGTGTTTCGGCAATTTGGTTGGAGAAAGCAAAATCATTGTGTTGTGAGGTATTCTCTCCATAGTGGTTGTTGATTGGAACAGAAGTAGATACCCCATGTAAGCATAATAACAGCATCAGAAGCAGGATTCATCCTCCCAATCTATGAGTTGCCAGTTTTGGCAGGAGACTGCAAATGTTTACTGTAGCAAGGGTAAGTGTTCCTGAGTGACTCATGGTGAGCTACTGTGGACCAGAAAACTGATTGTTACTGTAGATCTAAGACCCAGAAAGTGTTAAACTCCTGAAGGTGATGAGCATTAGCCAAGGGCATATGCAGGATGTAAAAATCCTTTGTTAGAATCTTCCCTTTGTTCTCCAAAACAGTTGTGAATAGACCTCAAAGACAAGCACACATCCTTTAAGAAAGTCAGACGGAAATGTAGATTCAATGCAGCACTCCACAATCCAGAAACTTGTATGAAAGATTTACTCGCCTCACTTTTGCTTTTTGATGTCTTCCAAAAAAGTTGATTTATGATGAAAATGCCTATACCTTTATTAATTTAGTAATCATTAGAAAATGGCATAGGAAAATAAATGAATCCCATTGGTTGAAACGTCAAACAAGAGATTCATTTATTTCCCGACAGAGGCCGCAGAAAAACCATTACGAATGTGGGGTGCCCCATAACTCATCTAATCAGTGGGCACCCCGAATATTCACTAAATAGATCCACCATCTTGCAGCACTCGCAAACGCATTGGCCCAAAAGTAGTGGTTAGGCCGTCATCACCCCCCAACCTAAAGCATAAGCCAACAGTAATTTACTGGCTTGATGAGGCAGTATAACTGTCATTAGAGCTTCCCGCTTCAAAAATCGGCCAGCAATGTAAACACAGACAGAAAGCAATGTGCTCCATCACGACCGAAAATGAAAGCATCGGTATTTCTTAGAATTGCATACCGCAGATGGACATCCATCTGCGGCATGGAAGCTGAAGAAAATACTGCCACTCTCCCACAGAGCTCCACCCAGCAATATTCCGTTCACCTCCAGTACCCCACACAAGCATAGGACACAACACAACACCCACCACAGTGGGACAACAAATACCTGGGAAATATACAGGGGAGGAAAACTTAAAATCCATTCAGCATGCCCTCGGGACGATTTTTCCTGTCCATCAAATTTCACATTTATAACCTTGTACAGTTCCCCAGGTGAAAAAAAAAAACAAAAAAAAAAACAAGGAAACAACCCACAATAAAACTTGACGCCCGGACCGTCCATCCCTCCTCGGCAGCAGTTTTTTCTGTATTTAAACGATGGCATTACCTCTTCGTGCTACAGATGGTTTCCCTAATCACCCGATCATGGCTCCAGTATCCTGACATAAAAAAATAAACAAGTAAGCAGGAGGATGGAGGTCTGCAAAATGGAAAAAAAAAAATTTTCTCCAAGCAACCTATACTGCAGAACAGTCACAAGATTAGCGCTACAGTAGGAGCCGACTCTGGAGTTGATATGCTCACATCCACAGATAAAATACTTTTATCTCTTTTCGTTTTTGACTGTAAAACAAATCACAAAAAAAAAACCCACCACACACACACACACACACACACACACACACACACACACACACACACACACCACACACCACACACCACACACCACACACCACACACCACACACCACACACCACACACACTACCATCTTATAGCCGCCCTCCTGTCAGCTTGCCGTTCCAGCTTCCTCTAAACCACTCCACGTCCGCCGATAAACTGTGCCAGCTCCGGACCATACAGCATCTGAATGCTGCACAGTGGAGAACAGAAGGACCACTAAAGAATTCAAAAAGTATGCGTTCCTATGGACAGCGAGGGAAGAGCTACAAAAACACTCAGCTCAGCTCGTCTGATGTATACGTCACAGTTTTTCCCAATGGGGGATCTAGTACCTC
This sequence comes from Neoceratodus forsteri, assembly GCA_016271365.2. Taxonomy (NCBI): domain Eukaryota; kingdom Metazoa; phylum Chordata; order Ceratodontiformes; family Ceratodontidae; genus Neoceratodus; species Neoceratodus forsteri. The sequence goes on from CM057457.1 coordinate 72,426,542, forward strand.
AAGTTACACCAAGTTTTCATCGAAACATTTTTTTCGCTAAGGAAAGTCTAGTGCTACCTCTGAGTAAACCTGGGGGTTGGAGGGGTCAGAAAAGCAGTAAAAACAAAAAGAATGGAGAAAATCCTTTAGTGGCAATTCAGTAAAAGGACTGTGGAGGAACTATTTTATTTATTTATATTTTATTATAGGTGGAGGAACTATTTTATTAGAAAAACCTATTTAAATTTTTTTTTGTATTTTTTATTCACATCTTAACATTTTTTTTTTATTTTTTTTTTTTAGGACTGTGCCCATTTTCTAAGTGCAATAATACCCTCCAGGGTGGGCGGTATTGGGCTATACCGGACCTTCCAGGGGCTATAAGGCCCTCCGCCTGCAGTGTCGGGACTCATTACGCCCCTGGGTGGTCCGGTATAGCCCAATACCGTCCACCCTGTCAGGTATTATTGCTTACTTAAGCCACGACAAATGAGGCTTCTACTGGGGAATTAATGCGGGGGGGGGTGGCACAAGGATGCAGACAGAGTGCCTACAACCACCTAACCATGCATTAATTCCCCAGTAGAAGCCTCCTTTGGAGTGGCTTAATGCACTTGTAACATGGCAAGCGCTGTTCAAAACACTGTGCAATAAAGGAGTAACTTCGTGTACAACAGAAATGAGGAGAAACTCTGATTTCTTCCTTGTAAGACCACTTATGGTGTTTCTGTACTACAGCATTCAATAGGCAACGTGTGTGTGCACATTCTGCCCAGTACATACATTAATGTAGTGTCCGTAAATTGTTTTTTTCCCACTCATGTGGCACTTGTACGCCACTAACGTGCTACAACAAACATTATCTCCGGTGATAGATACAGTTTTGTGAACTTGTTCCCTTCATTCTTCCTTTTCACTCAGTACCGCATTATGGGATAACTAGGAATATGTGCATATCTTTGTATTTAAAAACATCCTCTAATACAGATATGCAAATCACTACTGTAACCATAATGCAACACTGAAGGGAAACAAAAATGAAGGCAACAAGTTTGCACAAAAGTGTCTTTATTAACTCACTCAGCCCCACAGCGTGTATATGCGTCATCGGGAAAATTCCTCTAGTCCCCATAGCGCATATGTGCGTCAGTTATTCACTTCATCTCATCCCCAGAGTGCATATGAGCGTCCTGCACTTCTTATGCACTTTCTGGATCAACCAATCAGGGATAAGGTTATTGGAAAGTGCAGGTCAGTAGGAAACATTCCTACCTACCAGAATACTGACTTTATATTGGACACATTTGCTATCTTTCAGATTTATTTATTTATTTTTTTTTTTAAGTTTTAATTTGGGTTAAAAAGTGAAAGAAAAAAATCCTATTTTTCTCCATTGCAGGTAATGTTAAAAAAACCTGTAAATGCTAGAAATGAGTGATACCTCATTTGAAAGCTCTTTTCATTGTGAAAAATGAGTATGCTGGTGTCTGGGAGCTAGGAGGTGTACTATTTTTGTTTCAGTTTTTTGGGATAAAAAAAGTGTAAAAATGTGATTTTCCTCTGTTTTAGGTACTATAAAAAAAAACAAAAAAAACTGTAAGTGCTAGAAACGTGTGTGACCCATCATTTGAAAGCTCTTTAATGTGGACAATTATCATGCTGGTGTCTAGGAGGTGTAATTTTTATGATGTAGGTTTTTATTTGAGAACAAAATGTTTAAAAAAAAAAAAAAAAAAAGCTTTTTTTTTATCATTTCAGGAACTGTAAAAAAAATATATATATATCTGCAAATGACACTAACATGAGATTCCCATCATTTTAAAGCTCTTGTTATGAACATTTTCCGTGCAGGTGTCTAGGGACTAGGAGGGATACTTTTTCAGTTATCGTGGTTTGTGCGTCATGTGGGCAGTTGTGCAGAGCATTTTTCTGAACTCAGTCGGTTTACTGGCGTTGTCTTGGCACATGCCTTAGTTTTATGGTCTGTTTTATTATGTGAAACAGCTCAGAAATACTCTAAACTGTGGCAGTGTAATGCACAGATGTTAATGTGATGGAAACCCATCATACAACAGACATTTGCCACTTCTAAGGCGTTTTTCTGATTTTTTTTAAAAGAATGTAAATTTTCATCGTTACATGCTCTGTAAAAAAAAAAATACGTTAATGCTATTAACATGTGTGACCCTTCATTTTAAAGATTTTTTTTTTTATTGTGAGCAAACTTCATGCTGTAAGTTTTGTGATAGGAGTTATACCTTTTTAGTTATTTATACTCCAAGTCAGAGTATTACCATTATAGTTCTGAACATTCCAACTGCTCAGGAAAACAGCCATTTTTACACAGGAATACAGCACTCACTCAAGATTCCATTCTGCAGCTGAAGAGTTAAGGGGGCTACATTTACTTTCCTTTTGCACTTGGTTATTGTACTAAATATAATCTTGCCATCTCCCGTCTTCATTGCCGACTACTCACTTTGGAATGCCTACTCGTATTGCGGCTCTTAGTACTGCTGTCTTTCTAGAAGGTCTGCGGGGTTTCGGAGATGTGCCCTGGGTGGCTGTTAATAACGGAGGAATTTCCTTATAGAATTATCTTTTGCTGTATTTTTGTTTCTCTCTCTCTCTTTTCTCTGTTTCGAGGGTTATAGTGACCGCTCCAGTCTCGGAGTTCCAGGAGGCGGTGGGTGGAAGGGATGTAGTGTAGAGCAAAACATAGAGAAAAAAAAAAAAATCACTCGACTTTGTGTCTCTTAAAAGAGACACCACTTCTGTTGAGTTTCTCTGTCTCCGCTCTCTGTCAGCATGGGAAAAAAAAACTTCTCCTGACTTTCTCTTGCCGCTGTCTGCAGCACAGTGAGTCAGTGTGTGTCTTGGTGTGAGCACATGGAACAGCATCACCTGCAGGGAGAGAGTGTCGGAGAAGGGCACAAATACAAACAGATACTTATTAACAATGGAGAGTCTAAAGTGCGTTCCCGGTGGCAACCGGGCATTACTAAGGAATTAATGCCGGCTTGAACTTGGGTCATGTGTGGTAATTTAACCAATCCAGTTACATTATTATGGTGCAGTATTAACCGCCATGTTACACCTCTGATTCACAAAGGTACAACAGAAGCAACCAGGCATTACTAAGGAATTAATGCATGGTTGAGCTTCTGTGATGTGTGACAGTTTAACCAATCTAAATAGCTTATTCTAGTACACTATTTATTGCCATGTTACAAAAGTAGTTTAGCTGCCGTATTGGTCCTTGTAAGAACAGATTCAATAAAAGCTTTCAAACCATTCGTTTCTGGTCTGTACTACTGTGTGACATTCTGAAGGCCACATTTGAGGAAGGACAGAGCAAAGTGGGAAACCATACAGAGAAGGACAGTGAAAATAATCCAGAGGCAGCAAGGTGGGTCCTATGAAGAGAAATTACAGAGTCAATAGGTTCTCTCTGGGGGACGGAATCAAGAGGGGGGATATGATGGAAACATTCTAATGTCAACAGGGATACAATAAGGTGAACTCCACGGAGTCATGCAACTTAAGGAACAGTTCCTCCGCTACAGTGGTACAATCTCAAGCTGGAAAAGTACATTTTAAAAAGAACATTACAATGTATTTTTCACAGATCGCGTGATGGACAAGTGGAGTAGTCTACCAAAGAATGTGGTAAAGCCGGGATTATAGCTGGGTTCAAAAAACAATGGGAGACAGGGGTGCAGTCTGACATCATCGTGGCTGGATGTGCTTCTCTGCTGCTTCCAGAAGAATTGGTTTTAACTGTAGTAAAACTAAGTTATTTGCCCTGTGTTGCTGAACTTTTGGACTTTAATTACTATGTCTTTGTTCCATGCCAGACAGTTTTTGACCCAGATGTGGGAACTTTAAAAAAAAAAAAAAAAAGTGGTTGAGAGTGGAGCACAAAGGAGACAGCAGGCAACAGCTGCTAGCAAAGGGGAAAAGTCATCCATGCTGGCAGATTTTACAGCTCTGGAGTCCACACTTCAGGCAGTTAGAGCAACAAACTGATGCTTAATGGATCTGGGCACAAAAGTGGTCAATTTTAAATCTAGACTACTGGTCTGAGAAACGCAGGCATCCTCAGTGGTGGCTGAGGCTTAGGAGCCTTTCACAGTTGGTTGGCAAGTTACTGGCGAGATCTGGACTTGTAAAAAGAGAACAAAATGTAATGATACAGGCGTGGGAACCTCAAAAAAGCAAGCTCGTGCTACCCACCTACGGATAGTTTGATTGCCATAGTTGACTGAAGGAGCAGACACAGAGGCATTTGTTAGGGAATGTTGGGGACACAGCTGCAGCTTGAGCCAATGCCAACTTTCCCGAGGCTTAGTTACCCCTCACAGAGCACAAGAAAGACAAAACATCTGCATGTTTTTGATGGCGACTTGGGGAACTGACAAAGGAGAAAGGTGGTGAGGCAGAAAGGTCTGGATAGCACCAAGAAGTATGTCTGTGTATCCATGGTTTTGGACCTTAGTTTTGCCACATGATATCAGTGCAAGACACTGGATGCTGTGGGGAGCTCCCTGCGAGAGTCAGGGTCTCCCATAGTCTACAGTACCAGACTTGCTCTGGCAAGAGTTACTTATCTGGGTTTCTGAAGATGGCAAGCACTTTAGTGCAGAAGCTAAAATATGACTTTGAGCCGAAAGAAGTCAATTCAGAGGTTAAGGGCAACTAATCAAGAGGTTTTGAAGCATATCCCCTGAAGATTGTGCAGGTACTTTTAGCTTGAGATGTGAGAGAGGAACAAATGACTAAAATGTGTGGTTAAGTTCGGAACTTAGTATGTTGAGTGGCGTAACTTTATGGGACTGTGTATATCTGACTTCACTTTGATACAGCTTTAAGATGGCACTGACTGTAGGACAATGCTCTCCTTCCCGATCCTGGCTTCCTCCTCCTGCCACCCTGCCACCCCACCCCGCCCGCCCATATGATTCTAGATGCAGCCTGGTGGTTACAGGTGTCGATATCCTTTCTGTAACCCTTGCAGGTATTACACAAGTTGTGAATGTTTTTTGGGGGAGGGGGATTCCTGAATTTCAAAGCTGTTCGAATTTTTGATTCACGGGTACCTTTATTTAATTCAAGTTTATGGCATTTCAACTGTTTGTGTTTTTAAAGAGAGTCAGTTTATCTCTCGTTAGTTCTATTTTCTAAATCACTGGTTATACAGGGTATGTTTTCTTTACATGCTTAGAAGGTAACTTCCTGGGATACAGTGGGTGGGGGCATGTGTACCTACAATATAATGGATTTCACTGCTTGTTTCTATCTAGCCTATAAGGGGCTCATTAATGCTGTGCTTTAAACAGTATTCTAAAATGATCCGTGGCCTTATGGTAACTTTCAGGCTAATGTTGTATATTTAATTTCTTTACTGAATTATTATATAACGAATTTTCCCTCTTGTTGTAACAACCAATGTGGCAGCACAGTGTTCCCTACTGTAATGTATAGGATGATCTGTTGTATGTACTGTATATACTGTATATGCTCTTTGTGGGTTAAGCTCGTAAGTTTGCACTTATAAAACTAATAGACTACACTATAAATTAAGTTTGCAATTCTAAAACCAAAAAAATATAAATTTAAAAAAGTCAAACACTGGCACACTTAAGTTTTTTTTTGTTTTTGTTATTGGGAAGTAATTAACTGTACCACTTCAGGACAGACATTAACTTGTCTATGTAGAACTTAGGCTGTTTTCACAATACTATAGCAAACTGATAAAATTCAAAGTCAACTCATGTAAAACAGAACTGTTTATTAAACTGAAGTAGCTATTTGAACCTAGTGATCTATCTAAATTTTAAAAGGCTTAGCGAAAAATTATACGAAGATTGTATGCTTAAACAATAGAGGAGGAATCCGGCTCGGTGGCACCGAGGGTTGAGGCGCTGGATGCCACACCTCGTGACATGCCGGTGACCCGGGTTCGGGAATGAGCCCGGGCTGTCAGCGGTCAGCAGGGAGGGAAAGGATTGAGCGTCTGGAGGACAGCTCTCCTCTCCCGGGAGGGGAAGGGCTGCACTCCTGCCAAATGACTGCTCCTGGGTGGAGGCCTGGGGGGGAAGTGCAGAGCTGTAGGATGCACAGAAGGGGTGGGTGCTGTGGCACTTCAGCGGACATGTAGGCACCTCCACGCACACACGTCTGGCATGTGAGCCCCAGCAACGGGGACTGGGGTTAAAATGGAGGAGAAAATCAATCCTCCGTCCACAGGATGAAGCCAGACTCTCCGCAGGCTCCACTCCCGGGCCAGGCAGAAAGGTAAGCCCCGGTAATTCCGGGATGTCAGGGCTTGGAGGAGTCGGTCTGAAGGGGGTACAGAGGATAGAAGCTCAAATTGAATATGGAAAAAAAAAAACACACACAATAGAGGGGGAAGACAAAATTATGCAAGGTAATAAGGAGTCCTGTTATGAAGAAATAAAGTAGATGCAACCCCGCCCCCCATTTTCTACCTCACACTATCCTATCTTCTATTTATTCTATCTATCCTAAATTTCTTGTCAGGGTGGCCAACCTGGCAATCTTTTAAAAATATCTTCTTTTCTGTCTCTTTACACCCCTGGATAATATTCTTGCATCAGAATTAAGAAAAGGCTGGAATGCAGCTGTATGAACAAATAGTGTAGGGCTTTAAATAAGTATAAATTGCCCTTATGCAGCTATCTCCAGAAAACCACATTGTCTAAATTAAAGCTGTATTTAAATTGTAAAGAGCTTCCCTGCTCTCTACTTAGAGGCATGTTTTAGAGACCTTTTCGTGTTAAAGACGTAAAGAAAGTGCTTGACGCTATGTTGGCTGGAGCGAGTGGCAGTGGTGGCGAAATGTGTGCACGATCGCACATTTGCACGCTCGCACCCTTGCGAGGGACCCTGCGCACATTTGTGCAGGAGAGGGTCTGAATATAGGAGCCATTGTGCTGTTTGTACTTCACCTTACCACCCCAAACCGATGGTCTTGTGGAAAGATTTAACAAGACATTAAAAAAGATGTTGCAGAAGTACATTTAAGAAGAAGGAAGGAATTGGGATAAGTATCTCCCATACCTCCTTTTTGCCTATAGGGAGGTACCCCAAGCAACAACTGGGTTCTCCCCTTTTTCACTACTCTATGGAAGAAATCCCAGAGGTCCATTGGATGTAGTGAAAGAACACTGGAAGAAAGGTACAAATGTTGGATGTAGAAATATTCTGGATTATATGTCAGCATTAAGAGAAAGACTGGTAAAATATGTAACCATGGCCCACTTGAATGTGACCCAGAAACAAATGGGACAAAAGGAAGCCTATGATGTAGGATTAAAAAACAAATGTTTTATGCCTGGTGAAAAGGTTTTGTTGTTACTGCCCTCAACTGAGAACAAATTGTTGATGCATTGGCAGGGCCCCTATGATGTGATTAGACAGACAGGGACGGTCAATTTCAAAATTTAAACGCCTGGTCATCGACCAACAAAAAGGGTGCATCATGCTAACCTTCTCCGCAAATGGGTAGAGAAACCACTAGTCCAGTCCCTATATATATACACACCAGGGATTAGAAAAAACTGAAATGGACTCTGCTTATGAGAGACTTGACCATCCCATAAGTGATGGGGGAATTTTAATTACTCCAGAATTAACAGCAGAACAGAAAACAGAGGTAGACCAGTTATTGCATTATTTTAAAGATACCTTTACTACCACCCAATGACGATCAAAAGGGGTGGTCCATGACATTAAAGTGAATCAGCAAAAACCCATACATCAAAAAGCCTACAGACTACCAGAGAGAATTAGGCAGGAGGTGATTGGTGAGATGAGAATGATGGATGGAACGGTTGGGGGTGATGGTCCCTTCAAAAAGTGCATGGTCTTCCCTGATGGCGGTGGTGGTAAACAATGTAAAAAATAAGAATATGCCTGGATTTTCGTACGGTCAATGCTGTTTCAAACTTTGATGGGTATCCTATGCCGAGGATAGATGACCTTCTAGATAGGATAGGGGACGCCAGATACATCAGTATGTTAGACCTGACCAAGGGATACTGGCAAATTCCCTTGGCCCCCAATGTACAAGAAATAACAGCTTTCCCTACCCCAATAGGTTTGTATCAGTTCAAAAAAACGCCGGTTGGACTCCATAGTGCCTCTGCCACTTTCCAGTGTTATATGGACCACATCTTAAGATCTCACAACCAGTATAGTTCAGCTTACCTGGCTGATGGTCATTTTTAGTCATGACTGGCGCACGCATTTAGTACATTCAAGTGCCATTATTCAAACCCAAGATGCTGGGTTAACTACCAATCCTACCAAATGTGCCATTGCGTAAACTGAAACAAGGTATTTGGGTTTTGTTATTGGGGGAGGATCCTTGAAACCAGAGATCGATAAAGTGGAGGCAGTAGCCAACAGCCCCATCCCATCACAAAGAAACATGTTATATCTTTTTTGGGTTTGGCAAATTATTATAGACGGTTTATCTCGGATTTTGCTACTTTGGCAACTCCCTTAACTGAGCTTACCAAAAACAAATACCCCAACACAGCGAAATGGACTCAAGCCAGTGAAGAAGCTTTTAGAAACATTAAAGCAGTACTTTGTTCAGCCCCAGTCCTAACTAGCCCAGATTTTCAGAAACCCTTTTCGGTACAGACGGATGCGTCTGATACTGGTTTGGGGGCCGTGCTGACACAACATGATGAGGAAAGGGAACATCCAGTACTGTAAATCAGCAGAAAACTTCATGAGCATGAAAGGAAATATTCCACAATAGAAAAGGAATGTTTGGCCCTGAAGTGGGCCATAGAATCCCTTAAATATTATCTGTGGGGCAATGATTTTGTGATGATGACAGACCATAATCCACTGTGTTGGTTAAACCAAATGAAAGAAAAGAACATCCAAATTATGCATTGGTATCTGTCATTACAACAATATAGGTTTACAGTGAAACAGGTCTGGTGCAAAACATCTAAATGCGGATTTCCTATCCAGATATGGTGCCGAGAGTACACCACGTTACGATACGAATGTATAGTGTTTGGTAAAGCACTAAAAACCTCAGGAAATAGTTCTGTACAGTATTTTTAATAGTACATTCTGTACTGCAGTTGTACAGAATTAGTTATTTAGGGTCCCTGAGGTGGAACTTCTGAGAGTGGGTGGGCAGAAGTTCCAACCATTCCAAGGGTGAAGGGTTTCAGCCAACAAAAGAAAATGATGTTGCCTTCTTGTGGTGGGAGGTGTGTAACAGGGAGTCATGTTATGAAGAAATAAAGAAGATGCAACCCCCCCTCCATTTTCTACTTCACTCTATCCTGTCTTCTTCTGTTTATTCTATCTATCCTAAATTTCTTGTCAGGGTGGCCAACCTGGCAATCTTTTAAAAATCTCTCTTCTGTCTCTTTATGCCCCTGGATAATATTCTTGCACCAGAATTAAGAAAAGGCTGGAATGCAGCTGTATGAACAAATAGTGTAGGGCTTTAAATAAGTATAAATTGCCCTTATGCAGCTATCTCCAGCAAACCACATTGTCTAAATAAAAGTTGTATTTAAATTGTAACGAGCTTCCCTGCTCTCTACTTAGAGGCATGTTTTAGAGACCTGTGTGTGTTAAAAAGACAGAAAGAAAGCGCTTAGCGCTATGACGGCTGGAGCGAGTGGTGGCGGTGGCCAAATGCGCACAATGGCACATTCACACGCTCACACCCTTGCGAGGGACTCTGCACACGTTCATGCAGGAGAGGGTCCAAATATCTGAGCCATTGTGCTATAGAATTGCAACTGCTTGTTGCGATTCTCTAAAGGAATGGAGCGCTTGCTCAAATAGCCAAAGAAGGAAGCAACTGTGTACAGTTGCCATGGAACTGCTCCCCTGAAGCCCCAAAGCTCTGAAAAGGTATCCGCCCCACGGATGCGATGTAACAGGGGCTGAATTGAAATGCAGGACACTACAGGAAGGTAGTATAGAGCTCTGTAGTGTCCAAGCTATATTTACTTAAGGTGAAGCCTTCAGATAGTTAGAAAGCTGGAATGTACAAACAGCTGTCGGCTGAAATTGCAGCCATCGGGTAAACAGAAGGAATGAATGAAAGCCTCCTGAAACACAGAATTAGACTTTGTGCAGTTCAAATAAAGTTTTATAGATGCAGGGGACTATTGTACAGAATTACTAAAACTATTGTTGACTTAATGAAAATTGTGTTTCTTTTGGTTTTGCATCTTAAAGAATAAATTAATCTAAAACCTTACAAGAAAACAGATAAAGAGCACACCCTCATCTGTTTTTCCCTGTTAAGGTTTTAGATTATTTTTAAAGTAACGTAACCATGTTTTTCCTTTCTGTATGTGACAATTAATGTATTTGTTTGGTATGAAATGTATACCCATTATAGGGCTGGCAGCCCATGAAATGGCTACCTTTATAGGAACTGGGGAGTGTGATGTCACAGTAGGGGGATGAACTAAATTCAAATCATTCCCCCTCCTCTAATTAAGGTCTAGAAATATATTTTAAGAGCCTTTAGTGCGATATATGATAGAGTAAATAATACACCTATTGAGGACATGTTATTATCTGAGCCCCATAGTCAGTGTGACGGTTAGTAGCCATAAAACTAGCCAAGATTTTCTAAATTGAATAGCCACATGACTGTGAGGTCACAGAATTTAAATGCTATATAAACTCTCCCACCAGGGGGTAGCAATAGAGAGGTGGGTCAGTATTCGACTGACCACAGTGCAAGGAGGTTGTGTATGTAGGCTTTCACACAAGTGCTATTTTGGGAAGAAGAAAGGAGAAGACATTTACAGGAGTCTATGGAAAGAAGTATTTCCTGTTTGTTTTGGGTGTGAAATTAACACTAATGTTTTCCTTTCTGTGAACTTTAATTTTTTTGTTTTAGAAATAAACTGACAAATGCATTTATTTGCGTTTTTTATGCATCTTAAAAAATCTGTCTGGACATCTGTTATTATTCCACGCTTCTACACAAGGAAGCAAAACAACCCATGTTGTAAGACTACATTTGATGTATTGAAAACATTTTAGCCTGTGATTCAATTGTTTTGCACCGACTATGCAAGGCACCTTAAGCACTGCATCACAACCATGCTTTCTGTCAAGAATGGTCCCAGAACTTGCTGAATAGTTTAAAAAAAAAAAAAAAGTCCAGATCAGCTGGACTCCTTTGGAGACCAATACCAGATCCCACATGTGAATAAACACACAAACATTCTCTGAAATCACTCACTTTTACTTTAAAACTGCTGATCTATTCAAGGAATGAATATCTATGATCACAGAAACATAGACTTTGACGGCAGATAAGGACCACTTGGCCCACCCAGTCTGCCCATTTCCCTTCCTATTGGATAAGCTGCAGATTCTAGTTAACCAACAGCCTACTTCCTACAACCCCCCACTACAATTGCCTTACATCTGTCCCATGCATGTTTGAATTCCCCCAATGTTTTAGACCCAACAACCTCCCCAGGAAGGCGGTTCCATGCATCCACCACTCTCTCCGTGAAAAACAATTTCCTCACATTACCCTTGAGCTGTCCCCTCTCTATCTTTAAATTGTGCCCCCTTGTTCTTACACATCTCTTTTTCTGAAAGATGCTACCCTCCTGGACTTTGTTGATTCCCTTGCGGTACTTAAAAGTTTCTATCACGTCCCCCCCAGTCCCTCCTTTCATCAAGAGAATACATGTTTAGCTCCCTCAGTCTCTCTTCATATGGTTTCCGATGCAGACCCTGCACCATTTTAGTTGCCCTCCTCTGGACTGCTTCCATCCTGTCTATGTCCTTGCGTAGATGGGGTCTCCAAAACTGCACAGAGTATTCCAGATGGGGTCTCACCAACTGTCTGTACAGAGGGATAACCACTTCCCTTTTTCTACTTGTGATGCCCCTTCCTATGCATTCCAGTGTCCCCCTGGCTCTCCTTAGTGACTTCTCACATTGCTTACCCACCTTTAGGTCATCTGATATGACTACCCCAAGTCCCTTTCAGTTTTTGTTGTTGTTAGTACCTCCCCTGCTATTGTGTACTCTTCTCCTAGGTTTTTGTTTCCCAGGAGCATTACTTTGCACTTCTTTGCATTGAATCTAAGTTTACATATGTCTGACCATTCCTCCAACCTTGCCAAGTCCCTTCTCATCCTTTCTAACCCCCCTTGTGTATCAACTCTGTTACAGATCTTTGTGTCATCTGCAAAGAGGCATACCTTTCCCTCCAGACCCACTGCAATGTCACCTATAAAGATGTTAAAGATGACTGGACCCAGTACTGAGCCTGGAGGTACTCCACTAGTAACCCCCTTTCTTCGGAATGTGTTCCATTCACTATTACCTTCTGTGTCCTGTTGTGCAGCCTGTTTGCTACCCATGCTACCACCCTGGAACCCACTCCCAGGCTGGCTAACTTGATTATTAGTCTTTTGTGCGGGACTGTGTCAAATGCCTTGCTAAAGTCTAGGTAGGCCACATCCACAGCCCCCCCCGGTCTATTTCTTTGGTTACCCAGTCAAAGAAATCAGTTAGATTCGTCTGACATGACCTTCCTGCTGTAAATCCATGCTGCTTTGGGTCCTGTGCCCCGCTGGCCTCTAGGTACTCAACAATTCATTCTTTCAGAAGCCATTCCATCATTTTCCCTACCACTGAGGTCAAACTTACAGGTCTGTAGTTTCCTGCTTCTGCCTTGCTCCCACTTTTGTGAAGGGCAATCACATCTGCCCTCCTCCAGTCCTCAGGTACCACCCCATCCTCCCATGATTTGTTAAAAAGTGTGGTCAGTGGTGTCACTAGGTCCTCCCTTAGTTCTTTTAGAATTCTGGGGTGAATCCCGTCAGGCCCCATTGCTTTGTCCACCTTGAGTTTTAGGAGTTCTTTCAGGACTCTTTCTTCTGTAAATGGACTTGTGTCAACCCCCCTACCCAGAGGGCTTCTATTGTCTGGTTTAGGTAACTCCTCCTCATCTTCTTTTGTGAATACTGAGCAAAAGTATTCATTCAGTATCTCTGCCTTTTCACTGTCTCCCTCTGCCCACCTCCCCTCTCCTTTATTAATCTTCACTATCCCTCCTTTAACCTTTCTATGCTCCCTAATGTACCTATAAAAGGTTTTATCCCCCTTCTTAACCGAGTTGGCTATTTTTTCCTTGGTTTGGGCCTTTGCTATTCTGACTGCCTTCCTCACTTTTCTGCTTTAATTGATAGTTCCCTGTCATGCTCCTTCTGAGATTCCTTATACTTTTTGAATGCAGGCTTTTTCTCCTTAATGTTCCCTGCCACCTCTTTTGAGAACCATAGTGGTTTTTTACTCTGCTTTGTTTTCTTTATTTGTTTCACACAAAGGCCTGTTTCCTCTAAGATCAAATGCATTTGCTCAAGTAATGTCAAAGCTTGATGGAATTCAGGGCACAGTTAATATAACTACAACAAGGCAAAAAAAAAGGAGTGATCAACTGATACCCAGAACTAAATTATAAACCATAGTCACCTTCCATGCAATGCTACACTCTTATAAGTCACAGTCAGGGGTACTGTAAAACAGGTGGATTATGACACCACTAGAAGCAGCGATTCTTTGTGCTCAGTGCACATAATGCAAACCACCATTCCAGATGTTAGCTGTCAGGGACTGCACCCATTAAGAAAATAGCGTCCGTCTCCTCTCCACCAACACCCACGTATGTTAGCCCTGTTAGTTCTCCCCAAAGAAACACTCTCCTGACTCCTCTGCGGCTGCCTGTTGCTCCCACTCGTGACCTTAACAGGGCTACGAGGGCCACTACGCATCATGAACAGCAGTCTACACCGCCTTTCCAATGCACCCACAATGATGTAGATCGATTATTTCCTGGGCTACTGACCCAGGATCATTCTGTATGAGCGGCACTAACCTGGAGTCAGTGATTCTGCTCAAGATGTGTGTTACAACCATGTAAACAGCTTCTGATGTAGCCCAGTGGTTAGAGCACAGGGCTGTGAACCAGGAAATTTGGGTTTCAATTCAGATTCCCCTCATGAATAAGTATATTACAATTTTGCTTTATCCTTGAATTTCAGAGTGGTGATCCACGTCAGTGCTGGGGTGGAATAGTAACCCACATTAAAGAACACGTATCCACGTTAGTAGATGATTTTTATTTACTTTTTTCATCATTTTTGACCAAGAAAGGCACATTAAGCTGTGATACTTTGTTTCCAGCTGTGTGTGTGTGTGTGTGTGTGTGTGTGTGTGTGTGTGTGTGTGTGTGTTAGTTACATGGACCCATTTTACTGACATAGGGAAGCTGGCCGTGACACCGGGAAAATTCTCCTACTCTTTTTCAATAAGTGCCATGGGCTCTTACTTCCACCTGGGCAGTGACCAGAGATGGGCAGAAGGGATCTGGCTTTTACGTTTCATCCAAATTTTCAAATTTCATAAACATGCCCTATTCATCTACTGCAAGTTAACAGTGTCGTCGAGGTACAGGTCAGGAAGCACAGGAAAAACCAAAAGCAGTTGTAAAATTCGTTACAAGAGTTGTATTTGTACTAGTAGAAACAAAAAATAAAAATTGTTCAGTGCAACTATTTACAAAGGCCAAATAAACAGAAAACGTCCATCTGAGTTTTTCTTCAATCTCTGTCCCTCTTGCAAGCAATTGCAGCTTTGCCTTATATGTCCTTGTGTTATGGTGTGGGTTCTACAGATGGACACAGAGACTTGTTTTTAGGTGCAAACCCAGTGTATTTCATAGCGGGATGTTTATTAGAAGTCATAAACTTTAAGCAAGCAGCAATAATAAAGTTCAAAACAAAACAGTCAAAACAGAAAAAGAAAATAGGCTCTGCAGTATAGGACTTCTCCTCGTCCTGAACTTGCTGCTGGTCAGAAGGAACTGACCACACACACACACACACACACACACACACACACACCTACTCAGATAATGCCTTTTGTACCGCCCCTCTGAGTCAGGATTTTAAACAACCTCTTCGGTGTATTTCTAACCTAAAAACACATCATACAGCTAATATGATTAAAGCAGAGGGCTGGGGATGCAAATATTTGCTTTACAAAGAAAGTTTCACAATAATTCATTTTCCTAGGGAGTGATTGACAGGTGGTTTGCTAGAAAAGGATGCCAAAAGGGGCCGCTGTCTCCCTATAGATAACGCTCAGAGCTGCACTAGTTGGAAGAGCCAACACCCAATTCTTCTGCTGAGCAAGCTGCAGCTTACAAGGCCAAACAGTAACATTACACTCTATTTCAACTCACAGAACTACCGTTTACATGACAGCAAATCCACCTATGGGAAGCTATGAACCAGTATATAAGTAGTTTGAGGGGGAACTATTAATTCTTGGTTTTATGTTGTTTGAAAGGCAGTACTTTGGGTTTTGTTTAAGCTTTACTGTATTTGTGCATACAGGTTTTGGGAGTGCCTGTGCCATTATTAAGAATGCCTCACTTTCCCTCTACATCTTATAAACCGGCCTAATGCATACTATAGCTTCGTTAGCTTAGTTCCTGTTATACTGCAACTTTAGACTGCTGCACAGTTCAATTACAGACTCCCAACGGCTGAAAGGACAAGCCGCTGGCTGACATTTTCATTAGAAGTCATGGTATGTTTAGTTTGCACTAGCAGCAACTTTGAGGCTATTTTTCTCTTTATCCCGGCTTAATGCGGGAAGAATTCAGGGAGCTGCTGCACCAGGACAGGCTGCCAACTGTACAGCAAAGAGCACGTCTTAACGAGCGGGCTAGCGCGGATACTACACGACCTTGCGCACATTCGCGAGATCTTTGTAAATGAACGACCATTCGTGAAGACTTATAATAGCACTGGAAGGACTACGACTGAAAGATACTGAGTTTTTAAGCTGTGAACCATAGTTTGTTCCCTGTTTTCTTGTCTCCAACTCTAAGGGGGGGGGGGGTATCTTACTATGAATACTGAAGGTAACACTCTACCCAAAGTGCTACTTTTCCCAAAACTAAGGTAAAATTATGCATAACAGTTATCCCTGTATTGCAACATATTAAAACAGGTCTGATACAGCAGCACAGGACATAGAAAAATAAAAAAGGGAAATGGACTACTGCCATTTACTTCCATCAACACATTTAAGTAACATTTCTTGTAACCTAATTTAACTTCAAGGTTCCTTACTTGCAACCTAATTACCTCTGGACCCAGAAGGAAGAGAAGTCAAGAGAGGAATATAGGTAGATAGAAGAAAAGGGGGGCCGATTAGAGATGGCCTGCCTCTAACCAAGAAGAGGAGGGATAGCCGTATAAGTATGAAAGAGTGGTTGCAACCATTAAAAAAAAAAATACACATATATCGATATCTGTCTATATCTACATATATATATCTATCATATATATATATATATATATATATATATATATATATATATATATATATATATATATATATATATATATATATATATATATATATATATATAAGAGAAAGAACCTCTGTGCATAAACACTGAGGCAAGGGTTACCCAAAGGGCATTTGGCTGGGAAGCCAAGTTTCAAGAAAATACAAAGTCACACATGCCCCACAATGCAAAGCATCATGGGCTGCATATGCAAATCACCACAGAATGTTATGCTGGTCCAACTTTAAGCAGAATTGCATGGTGCTGAAAGGCCTCTCACACAGTTTGCAGAGGGTGCTAACAGAAGACATAGCACGTGTTTCGTCCTACCAGGACTCATCAGTATGCCTCGTCTGTTTGACACCCCAGTGGAATGGACCAGCTACCCCTAAGGCAGTGTGCCTGGGATATATTGTGGTGAACCCATTAAAATAAAAAACATTTAAAGACAAAGAACCTCTGTGCATAAACACTGAGCAAGGTTACCCAAAGGGCATTTGGCTGGGAAGCCAAGTTTCAAGAAAATACAAAGTCACACATGCCCCCACAATGCAAAGCATCATGGGCTGCATATCAAATCACCACAGAATGTTATGCTGGTCCAACTTTAAGCAGAATTGCATGGTGCCGAAAGGCCTCTCACACAGTTTGCAAAGGGTGCTAACAGAAGACATAGACAGTGTTTTCGTCCTACCAGGACTCATCAGTATGCCTCAGTCTGTTTAACACCCAGTGGACTGGACCAGCTACCCCTAAGGCAGTGTGCCTGGGATATATTGTGGTGAACCCATTAAAATAAAAACCATTTAAAAGACAAAGAACCTCTGTGCATAAACACTGAGGCAAGGGTTACCCAAAGGGCATTTGGCTGGGAAGCCAAGTTTCAAGAAAATACAAAGTCACAACTTCCCAGCCAAATGCCCTTTGGGGTAACCCTTGCCTCAGTGTTTATGCACAGAGGTTCTTTGTCTTTTAAATGTTTTTTTATTTTAATGGGTTCACCACAATATATCCCAGGCACACTGCCTTAGGGGTAGCTGGTCCAGTCCACTGGGGTGTTAAACAGACGAGGCATACTGATGAGTCCTGGTGGGACGAAACACGTGTCTATGTCTTCTGTTAGCACCCTTTGCAAACTGTGTGAGAGGCCTTTTGGCACCATGCAATTCTGCTTAAAGTTGGACCAGCATAACATTCTGTGGTGATTTGCATATGCAGCCCATGATGCTTTGCATTGTGGGGCATGTGTGACTTTGTATTTTCTTGAAACTTGGCTTCCCAGCCAAATGCCCTTGGGTAACCCTTGCCTCAGTGTTTATGCACAGAGGTTCTTTGTCTTTAAATGGTTTTTATTTTAATGGGTTCACCACAATATATCCAGGCACACTGCCTTAGGGGTAGCTGGTCCAGTCCACTGGGGTGTTAAACAGGCGAGGCATACTGATGAGTCCTGGTGGGAATGAAACACGTGTCTATGTCTTCTGTAGCACCCTTTGCAAACTATGTGAGAGGCCTTCGGCACCATGCAATTCTGCTTAAAGTTGGACCAGCATAACATTCTGTGGTGATTTGCATATGCAGCCATGATGCTTTGCATTGTGGGGCATGTGTGACTTTGTATTTTCTTGAAACTTGGCTTCCCAGCCAAATGCCCTTTAGGGTAACCCTTGCCTCAGTGTTTATGCACAGAGGTTCTTTGTCTTTTAATGTTTTTTATTTTAATGGGTTCACCACAATATATCCCAGGCACACTGCCTTAGGGTAGCTGGTCCAGTCCACTGGGGTGTTAAACAGACGAGGCATACTGATGAGTCCTGGTGGGAATGAAACACGTGTCTATGTCTTCTGTTAGCACCCTTTGCAAACTGTGTGAGAGGCCTTTCGGCACCATGCAATTCTGCTTAAAGTTGGACCAGCATAACATTCTGTGGTGATTTGCATATGCAGCCCATGATGCTTTGCATTGTGGGGCATGTGTGACTTGTATTTTATATATATATATATATATATATATATATATATATATATATGTGTATGTATGATAGATCCATGCATTGGTGGCAGGGACTAACCCTGTTACATATACACCCCCCCTTCTTTTGAGGGAAGTTGTGAACAACAGATTTCCTTCTCCAGATGCCCTTGAGAGGGCAGAACTCCAGCCCACCCTCTCAGGAGTTCCATCCCAAGGACCCACAAACATAAGTATACCAGCAAAGGATCTGCCAGAAACTAACATACCCTGGGACTTGCATATGCAGGTACGCAGCGTACCTAAAACATAAGACAACAGAGAATTATTCTCGAGCCATAAAGGCTGTTACTTAAAGTCCAACCTCCTTTCTTAAGAAGGTTGGAGGAGCTCCGGCCCACCCACTCTGTGAAGCTCCATCTCAGGGTCCCATTAAAACTAAGCAAGCACCAAGGTGCATAATAATCAAAACATGTTTATTATAGCTTTACCCTGGGTTCTTTAACACAGTTATTACCTTAGAATGAAAACCTAGACTATAGACAATAGTTACATTGCTTCAGCAGCTATTTGTGACTCAAGTCCTGCACCATATCGTGACAGGAAATCTGCATTGGCATGTTCACTTCCCTTCCTATGGGAGACAGTGAAGTAGTACGGCTGCAAGGCCACATACCATCTCATGATGCACGTTTTTCTTCCCCCGCATCTGCTGCAACCAACAGAAGGGATTGTGGTCTGTCACCACCTCAAACTCCGCCCCCCCCCCCGAAGGTAATACTTAAAAGACTATCGCCCATTTGAGGAAGAGACATTCTTTTTCAGTCGTAGCATACCTACATTCCCTCTCATGCATTTTTCTGCCTGTTTCTATACACTCCCTAAAGTTCATAAAGGTCTAACTGAACCACCTGGATGACCGAGTGAGTCAGGAATAAGAATCCTATTAGAACCAGTATCGCAGTTTGTGGATGTACACAAAGGATCTGGTGACCCAGCTACCAGCTTACTTGAAAGACACAACTCAGGTTTTAAAGATTCTAGATGAAATACAATTGGAGCAAGACTGGTTTCTAGTGACCTTTGATATAGAATCACTTTACACAAACATTCCACGTGAGGACAGAATTCAGGCCTTCAGAATCTGGTACAGAATTTGATCCTGTTTTGACCGACTTTTTATGTGCGAGTGCCCGCCTGGTGCTGAAGCTGAATGTATTTTTATTTCAAGGACTCCACTACCTGCAAATAAAAGAAACAGCCATGGGGGCAACTTTTGCCCCCAATTATGCCAACCTTTATTTAGGATATTGGGAGAGAAAAAAATGTCTATTGCCCTGAGACTAATCTTTTTTATCATAAGATAGATCTCTGGAAGTGCTTTATACACAACATTATTATGGTGTGGAAAGGAGACAGAGGGGAAGTGGAAGAATTTAGGGAGTGGATGGAATATACCAACCCTAATTTAAAATTTACAGTTCATGCAAGCATGAGTGAGGTGCGTTTCCTAGACCTGTCAATATCTAAAAAAATAGATGATACAATGACTAAAATGTACCGTAAGGAGACAGAGAGGAACACAGTCCTTTACGCAACAAGCTGCTATCCACAGCATATGAAAAATAGCATTCCTAAGTCCCAATTCCTAAGAGTTAAAAGGAACTGCAGTGAGGAGGAAGATTTTCAAACTGAATGCAGAAATGTGAGACAGAGGTTTCAGCACAGGGGGTACTGTTAGGAAGTACTAGACTGGGCGGAAATGGAAGTGAAAGTAAGAAATAGAGATGACTTGATTAAACAACCAAAACAATCAAAAGTGAGTGAGTCTCAGAGCCTGAACTTCATCACAACTTATGGAAATAGATCTAAAGAAGTGAGGAATATCATTATGAAACATTGGAACATGATAAGTTCAGATTCTATATTGGGTAAGACCTGTCAATCAGTATCTAGATTTAGTTATAAAAGAGGAAGGAATTTGGTGGATATGTTGACACAGTCTTCAGCCAACAGAAAATAAAAATAGACAGTTGTGGCTACCGGATTTACCTGAAGGCAACTATAATGCAGTAGATGCAAATACTGCTCTGTGATGGAGAAAACTGCACTATTTTACAGTCCAAATGCTACCAAGGTGTATAAAATCAGGACTTTTATTAATTGTGATAGTACACATATGGTGTATATGGCAACATGCACCTGTAACAAGTTCTATGTGGGTAAAACCACTAGACAGTTGAAAGTGTGGGTGGGGGAACATATGAGGGCAATAGTAAACACTGATCTTGGGAATGCAACTGCAGCTCATGTTTTTGAAAGTAATGATAGAAATGTCCATAGGTTCAGCTTTAAGGGCACAGAAAAAGCCTATGTAGGGAAAAGAGGAGGGAACTTAGAAAACATGTTAATATACAGAGAGGGATTGTGGATTTTCCAGTTAGGAGCCCAATATGATCCAGTTTAAATGAAAAACTGGACATAATGCCACTCCTGAATATGAATAAGTATAGGCACCGATTTAATGAAGGGTATGCCCTCAGAAGTTTAGTTAAAAATATGCACCCCATGTATGAAGGCAGGGTTGTAAGGGTTAACAGAAACTTGTGTAACTGGACATAATAGATTCAGTGTGGATGCTTAAAAACAAACAAAAACAAAAAAAAAACAAATTGTCCATTAAGAATTAACCCCCAGTAGGGATTCTGTATAGGTCATATTATATGTTTAAAATAGGTTTTAAATATCTTCCTCCTTATTATTGTGGATATCTCCTATTTTCTTCTTTTTTTTAATTTTCTCTCCCTTATTCTTTATTTTTAATTTTCCCCCTTTTTCCTTTCTCCACCTCCCCTTCCCCCTTTTCTTCTCCATCTCTATCTTGTATTTTCTTTTTCCCTCCCTCTTTCCTTCCCCTTTTTTCCTCACTTTCCCTGTTTTCAACCCCTTCCCCCTATTTTTCCCCATTTCTCCTTTTTCTCCCTTTCCACGCCCTTTTCTTTTGTTTTCCTCTTTTTTCATTTTATTTTTATTTTCCTCTTCTTTTGTCTTGTTTTTTCTTTTCTTTTTTTTTTTTTTTTGCTTTCCATATAGGTTATTGTACTGTGTTCCATAATTCCACCTTACCCTAGCCTGTAGATGAGCTATATTCCTGAACAAATGAAATGCTAATACATAACTATAATAAATGTAAAAATGGATTATGAAGGAAGCACTATAATAGTTATATTTGATATATTGTTATACATATTGATTATAGTATACAGGAATATTAGCTACTATACGTTTTTAGGTATGAGGTTTATGCACTTTCTGCACTTGTCACTTTAAACTAACTGTGAGCTTTTAATTAGGCAGTTCCGATAGGTGGATGGGTATTTTTAAATGCTGTTTGATTTCCTCACAAGTGTTCCCTTGAAAAAAAACAAGCACGGCAAAACCGGTCGGGAGTACTGTCTGCTGTTCTTGAACTATTTTTGTAAAATAAACAAGTTTTATATTGATTCAGAGAGCCCTGGTGCCCATTTGTTGGAAGGATTTTTCTACTAATGTAGATAATGGGATGCTCTTCATTCTGAATATATTGGGTTAACGCTGCCCCTAAACCTAACCCCGGACACATCTATTTGCACAATAAAGGGCTTGGTGAAATCAGGGCATGCACATAAGGAAGCTTTAAAATCGGTCTAAAAGCTGCATCACATTCAGGGGACCACTAAACCCTGTTTGCATATCTTTTCTTCGTCAGATCTGTAAGGGGGCCTGCTATCGCTGAAAACCTAAGAATAAAGCAGCTGTAGTACCCGGCCAGGCCCAAGAAAGCTCAAACTGGTTTCTTGGTCCTGGGCACAGCACATTCAGAGACTGCTTCCACTTTATTCATTTCCGGTCTAATAACCCCATTCCCTATGATGAATCCAAGGTATCCGGTTTCGGTCTGCCCCAGACAACACTTTGTAGGGTTAATAGTGACACCTGCCTTCTGGATTGCTGAAAAGACCTGCTCTAAATGTTTCAGCCGTGTTTCCCAGTCAGGGCTAAACACCACCACATCATCTAGGTATGCGGTGCAAAAGTCTGAATATGGTTTCAGCTTTTGATCCATGAAGCGCTGGAATGTCACAGGTGCTCCATGAAGACCAAAGGGCATGGTGACAAATTCAAATAACGTTATTGCTGTACTAAACACAGTTTTCTCTCTGGATTGAGGAGTAAGGGGTATCTGCCAGTATCCTTTGGTGAGGTCTAGTGTGGAAATTAAGGCTACATTCCCCAGATGACCAATAATATCGTCTATCCTTAGCAGAGGGTATCTGTCCAGAAGGGAGGCATCATTTACCTTCCAAAAATCTAGGCAAAGGCGAATACCTACTTCCTTCTTATTTACCACAACTACGGGTGATAACCATGCACTACGTGATGGCCTGATAATACCCAATTGCTCCATTTTCCGTACCTCTTTTATTACCTCGTCCCTGACATGTAAAGGCAATCTGTGCATTTTTTGGTACAGAGGAGTAGTTTGCGTGACATTAGTCATGTTCAAGACCAACTGCACAGCCTAGAACATTAGTGAAAGTCTCTGAAAATGTACCCAATAGTTGTTGGACCTGGTCGTGTTGTTGTGTGGTTAATACAGGATTGATGTGGACCTCTTATTTTACCAACCTGTTCCAGTCTACTGTAGGCTATGTCAAGTTCAGAGTCTTGGGAGTCAGTCTGCATGTAGCAACTTACTTTGGGGGAATCTGACGTCTCATGCCACAGTTTTAAACAAATTAGCATGATGTATGTGCTTGCTACATCTCTTATTGGACATTTAAACTTCGTAGGTTACTGGACCTACCTGTCTAAGGATACTATATGAGCCCCGCCATCTCATAAGAAGCTTATTTTCAGTGGCAGGTAAGAGGAGTAATACCTGATCTCCTACGGCAAACTGCTTATGCCCCATCCCCTTATCATATGCTGCCTTCTGTTGGGTTTGTTTCCCCGAATAATGACTGGTGGGCTAGTGTGACATACCTCAGTAAGCGTTTCCTCAAGGCTGTCATATACTCCAACACCCCTTGTTTTCCTCCCAAAGTTCTTTAATAACATCCAAAGGCCCTCGGGGGTTTCAGCCATATAAGAGGGAGAAGGGGGAAAAACACGTAGAGGCTTGGGGTACCTCTCGATAGGAGAACAAGAGGTATGGCAGAAAGGTGTCCCAATTCCTTCCCTCCTCACTGACAAACTTTTGCAGTATTTTTTCAGGTGTTTGGTTGAACCGTTCCACCAACCCGTCTGTCGGAGGATGGTATGGTGAGGTTCATACGGCATTCATCCCTAATCGCCAATACAACTCAGCTAACATTACAGATGTAAAATTTATACCCCTATCCATAAGTATAACCTTTGGGATACCCATACGACTGAATACTTTAGCTAGCTCCTCCGCCACCCTGGGGGCTGTTACTGTCCTCATGGGTATTGCTTCAGGGTATCTAGTGGCGTAGTCACAGATGACTAGAACAAATCTGTTACCTTCGGAGCTAGTCTCTAGGGGGCCCACCACATCCATAGCAATACGGTCAAACGGTTGGCTGACTAGCGGGATACTCTGGAGGGATACCATATCTCTTTTTTCTGTCCAAGCTACTCTGACACACGGGGCAGCTTTGCACATACTCTGCTACCTGGTCATGAACACCTGACCAATGAAATCTATTCAAGATCCTACTTACAGTGGTATCACTCCCAGAGTGACCTGCTAGGGGAATATCATGGGCCAAGTGTACAATTTAATTTCGATATTTCTGTGGGACAACCAGCTGCATCACTATATTCCCATTTTTGGGATCTGTACAACACGTCATGCAACATAAGGTACCTGGGGGACCCATTATCCACCTTCTTTCCAAACTGTAAATAAAAAGGGGTTAAAGATACATCCTGTTCTGTCACAGAGACAATGTCTCTGGCTTAACGTCCATAGCGCCCAAAAACCCTTTTTCCTGCCAGTCGCTTTTTTCTTTTCATTTGACTGTTTCCCCCTTCCGGTCTTTACCTGGGATCTCATATAGTTCCTCTGCAAATGGAAAAGTCTCAGCCAACTCTGCTTGCTGCTTCGCCTGAGAGCGGGTTGTTACTGCAACTAAGGGAGAATGATCAGAGTTAACCAGCAATGCACAAAAGTCAAGGTGATCTTGCTCCATTATGATGGGTACTGGTAAATGGGGCACAATCCCAACTGATATTTCTTGTGTCCTCCCATTCACAGCCAGGTTCAATGGGGTGGTGGAATAATAATGAGTATCCCCCATGTATACACTTGCGAATGTACGACAGTTTGTGAAGTCTTACAATTGTGCTGGAAGGTCTGCCACTGAAAGATCCTAACAGCTTTTAAGCTGTGAACCATAGTTTGTTCCCCGTTTTCTTGTCCCCAACTCTTTTGGGGTGAGGGGGTATCTTACTATGGATACTGAAGGTAACACTCTACCCAAAGCGCTATTTTCTCCAAAAAAAAGGTAAAATCACGCATAATAACAATTATCCCTGTATTGAAACATTAATAGGTTTGATACAGCAGCACAGGACACAGAAAAATAAAAAGGGAAAGGGACTGCTGTTGTTTACTTCCATCAACACAGTTACGTAACATTTGTTGTAACCTTGTTTAACTTCAAGGTTCCTTACTTGGGACCTAATTACATTTGGACCCAGAAGAAAGAAGTCAAGAGAGGGATATAAGTAGACAGAAGAAAAGTGGGAGGGGGAGCTGATTAGAGGTGGCCTGCCTCTAACCAAGAAGACAAGGGACAGCCATATAAGTATGAAAACGAGTGGTTGCAACCATAAAAAAAAAAAAAAAGAAAGAAAAGATAGGTCCATACATTAGTGGCTGGAACCAACCCTGTCACACCTTCCAACCCCTCTTCTTAATAAGCATCCTGTATTTATGTTGGCTCGCGCTTGCGCAGACAACATACTGCAGTAGTAGCAGATTTGGAGGTGTGGTCACTGTGGGCGAATGCAGGGCACGCATCAGTAGATGCGTCCCTCATAAGGCAGCTTGAGGAGCCGACACCCTCAACACGTAAACTGGCTACCAGATCTAAGGAAAAGTCCACTGCAATGAGAGCCAACCTTCTCATGCAGCGGCGTGCCTTTCCTGGTGACCAGCTTACAAAACATGGCGGCATGCCACGCCGCAGAGTGCCCCGACCCACTTCATTTGCCAATGGGGGAGACCACTCCCCGTCTGTATACTGCAACCCCCCCTTCCCAATTAATGTGTGTGCCAAGGGGGTGCCCAGTCCCCTGTGGCATCATGTCCCCCACTTCCCAATTTAGTTTGCCAATGGGGTACCCCACTCCCAATCGGCATTATATTCCCCATTTGTTGTGTGCAGCCAGGGTGCCCAATTGCCGTCAGCTACAGACCCCCAACAAAAACAACTCAGGTGGCATGCTGGGAGCCCACCCCAGCATGCCAAATGCCCAAGAAAAAGAAAAATTGTCTCGCAATTTTTTATTTATTTATTTTTTTAACCTGCAAAGCAAAAAACGGTCCCTTGTCGACTCCGGTGGCCCTCCAGCAGCCTGCACCCATCCTGCCTCCCCTCACCCCATACTTCCCTCCAGAGCACTGCACAACGATCTTCGGTGGACCGGGAAGGGAACACATCTGCACTCTTCAAAGCCGACCGCAAACTGAAGAAATGCCGATAAGCTGTATAATGGCATAAATAGGTTATTTTCAACTTTGGTGCATATCTTGGGCATTTTTTGGAATTTTGGCACCAAATTTTCAACACGGGGTTATTGGGACCCCTCCTCATGAATTCAGGCACTGTCATGGCATTATTCGGTCCGAAAAGGTTATTTTGCGGTCACTGCACTGAATCACCTTTCGGGACCGATTAACGAAACAACAGTGCCACTGTTCATGAGGTGGGCTCTCAAAATACCTATATTGAAAATTTAGTGAAAAAAATCCAAAAATTGTTGTTTTATGAGCTAAGGCTAAGTAGTTTCCACACGTCAGCCAGAATTTTACGAATTTGTAATATTTGCACTCCAGAGTTTCAACATTGCAATTTTTACACACCTCCTTATGAACAGTACAGCTGTCATTTTACATATCCTGGCCAAAATGTGTTTTTGCACGTCCGGCGCAGAATAGCGCCGTTGCTGTGCGAAATCAGTTTTCAGGACAGTTTGAGACAATGCCGGTGACACTGTTCATGAGCAGAGGTCCTAAAATGCCTATGTTGAAAATTTGGTGATGAAAGTCCATAAAATGACTGTTACAAGCATGCGTTGCGCAGTTTCCATGCACCCTTGTAACTTGGCAAATGTGCAATATTTTGCCAAATTTTAAACACTGGCATTTTTTCACATCTCCTTATGAACAGTATAGCTGTCATTTTTCACATCCTGCCCAAAATGCGTTTTCGCACCTGTGGCGCAGAATGGCATGGTCACTGTGAGAAATCAACTTTTGGGACAGATTAGCACAATCACAGTGCCACTGTTCATGAGGGGAGGTCCCAAAGTGCCTATGTTGAAAATGTGTCTCTTCAGGGTAGGGGTGAGGCTGGCGTCAGTTCAGTACTTCACTGCCATTCCTATTATGCATCTCTAACTCCTGCACTATCAATGCCAGCGAGACAACATTTGGCATTGACAAATGCTCGTTTCTAAAGTGTTCTGGTATGTTTCAGGCAGGTGCTGGCAGGAACACAGTGTCCCAGAGCGGAGGTCTTTTCCACAGCTCTTCTGCAGAAGGCTTAAAAATTGCACTAAGTAACCTCTTGAGTTTCCAATAGCTTTCTGCAACCATCTCAAACTATAATTATATACATTTCAACAGCAACACTTCATATTTTCTAAACAAAAGGATCCCAATATCAGTTACATTTCCACATAATGATTTGCATATATTTTTTATCAGCAGATATGCAAGGGAGGAAAAGACAGAAACAGCAAGTGAAGGTAGAGCAATAGCAAGAGGCAAAGAACTGTGAGACTGTCGGGGTGATCAAATCCTAGGTCTCATAGGAAAACTTGACTGCGGAACCAGACAGAGAAGAGACGGGAAAAGAAAGAATAGAACAGATCCCTGCATTCAAACTCTTTCCATAACAACTGGGACAGGGTCCTATTCAACCCTGTCACACAGGGAATACCTTTTTAAATATTCTTTACCATGTTTTTATAGTATGTTATTTACCTACTATCCACAATATCTGCACAAATTGTTTTTATCCAGATTTTCTGGTTGTGACATCCTAGTGCTTACCATAGCATTAGACCGTGTTTTGCTGCCTACTGTGACCACATCCAGCAAGAGTTCCAGTACTTCAAACTGTTCTATTGTTCTAAAGGAAAAAAGATGAAGTACCTACTACCTCTTTATGCCATGGATTTTTTAATCCCCGTTTGCTCAAAGAATTTTCCAGATTCCACAAAAAATGTGTTAAACCTATCGCGGAGTGGGATTCCATTTCCAAATTCTTCATCAGGAGAAATCTGAATGGCTGTGTTGAGTTTAGTCTGACCATTTCGATCCCAAATAGACCAAAACATTTTTGGGTCTCCTGCCACCTCAGATGTTCAAGCCTTATAGAAGTCTTTTTTTTTGCTTCTCCTACCACCCCTCCCCAGCCACATATTTATTCCTAAGTCTCCTATAATACTCCCAAGTCCTGTGGCACCCTAGAAAACTGTGTCCTCTTCCACACCTTGTTTTCGTCTATCTTCTTTTTCATTAGATGGGATGAATACCAGGGAGCTGACTGACCTATGCTTGACTTTCCTGGTTTTAACAAGCAAATGCTTGTTAATGACAGCCATTAATTCAGTGAGGCAGTATAACACAGTGGTTTAAGGCTCTGAGCTGAAAACCTGGAGACCTGGGTTTGAATCCCACTGCCCCCACTTCCATACTGTGTGACTCTGAGCAAGTCACTTAACTTCCTTTTGCTCCCAGATCGCACCTGTAAACAAGCTTCAGCTTAGTGTCTCTCTCCTGGTTAAAAAAAAAAAAAGAAGTGATGAAGTACAGCCATCCCTCATCAATATATGGGATCAGTTTAAGCGTCTCCCAATTGAGATTTTCTAAATCTGAAACAAGTGCCAAAAAAAATTAAAATCCTTAAATGTTCTACAGTAAATCTAGCAAGAGTTTGGTGGCCTGGTGATCTTGTTTTTACCTCTAATACAGTATACCACACTGTGGTAGTAAATAGGTCAGCCATCACACCTGACAAAGTAATTATGTGGGCAGTTAGGATCAAATCAATTAGTGAGGAATCTTCAGGATTTTTAAGATATATACACTGGGGTTTACAAGTGATTGTTCTAACCCAAGACCTAAAGCAACTGATCTTATGTTTACTAAACCTTGCCCAAGTTCCGCTACCCCTCTTCCCCAGTTGTGATATGATCTGTTTATACAATTCCCTAGTGCTATGCCTTCCCCTGTTTTCATCATCACTGCAACAGTGAGCTCAGCCTGACGCTAAGGTTTTAGAAGAGAGAGAGCGAGAAGCCCAGAGAGAAAGACTAGGACAGAGCAAACTATCTACATTCAGTGCTGATAAAACCTGACACACTTCAAGTGCACAATGTAACTGACTTTGATTAAATCTCTCCCCAGGCAGCTAACACTGAATTTATGTTATTCAACTACACCACGCTGTTACGAATGGATGTACACACAATCAGCTCTGCTGTGCTGCACAGCCATTCTGTCTCCAGTCCAATTTTGTATGAAATGGTGGCCAGCAGTAGAGGGTAAAAAATGGCTACCATCTTGAGGCTGAGGGGAGTGGGCAGGTCATTGTCATGGTCAGGAGGGGAGGCAAGCTGCAGGACTATCAGGGAAACGAAAACAAATAAAAAAATAGAAGTAGCGCTTGTTATAGGAGATCGGTGCCATTTTTTTATATATACTGTATGTATGTATGTATGTATGTATGTATGTATATGTATATGTGTGTATGTGTGTGTGTGTATATATATATATATATATAGAAAAAAAAGAAGATAGACAAGTGCCAGTTTTCCATGCAATAGTTTTTTTTAACTATTGCCCATCGATAGGACTACTGCCCTTTGCCAAGGTAAGGCAGAGCTACAATGTCTGCCACTTCTGGTCATGTGACTAGCTTTTGGCCAATCACAGGCCAGGATTCTGTATCCAGAGTTTAACACCAACTGTGTTGTATTAAGTCATAGCTATCAGGTACAGTCAGCACTCAGATATCCATTGCCTTCTGTTCCCAGGTTAGGTAACTGATACCCGAGAGAGATGGTTAAAGTGAAAAACTGGATGCTTCGGTCTGCAGTTCATTCTGTGGCTGCTTCGGTCTGTGGTTTTCTCTACAGTTCTCTACTGGTGACACAAAGGGTCGGTTATCTGACAGCGCACACTGAGAGCCACATAGGAGACAACAGGCAGGATGGGCAACAGAAACGGATAACGTGAAGAATGGATGAACGGGTGTTAACACGATGGGAACTAAAAACTCATGCAGACAAAGACGGATACATGAAAGAAATGGATAAATGAGAGCCAGCTAAATGAGTACTGACTGTAGAACACAGCCCTTCAAGCAAATACGCATTCATTCTCAATGCAGAGAAACCTGATCACGTAGTAGTACCCCATAGAGACAGTACGGCGTAATCGTGAATGTAGGCATGCACATGCTATACTTGCAAATTAACTTTAACTCACCTTCTAGTAGGGCTAAAAACTAAAGAGATCTGTGACATGTCTGCTAAACTGGCCTCAAGAATAATGCATAATTAGGCCAGCACAATGGCACTGAGGGTTGAGGCACTGGATGCCACACCTCGCACCACACCAGGGAGCCAGGCTCGGGAGTGAGCTCGGGTTGCTGGGGGTCAGCCGGGGAGAAGAAGATTAAGTGTCCGAAGGACTGCTCTCCTCTCCTCTCCTCTCCTGGGGAGGGGTGAGCTGTGGATCCTCAGCATCAGTGACTCCCAGTGGAGGCTGGGGGTATTACAGCCAGGGAACACTTCATGAAAGGATGGAAGCATTGGCGGAGGTCTGTGGGATGGCTGCTGGAGCAAGCCTGTCTCGCACCAGATGGCGCTGCACGTCCAGGCCTCTGGGGGGGGTCACGTTCATGAACAAGGAAACACCCTGGCGCTTGGAAGTACGACGACAAGCCCGCAGCAGCCCCACACCCACTACTGGATCCTGCTCAACCAGGTCCCTGATGTTCTCCAACCCTACTCTGCCTGCTGACTGGATTCAAGGAGCACCAAGGTATGCGGATGGCAGCCCCGACTTGAGGAGTACAAGTTGAGGGGGGGGGGATCTCTAGCAGGCCAGGAGTGCAGGATGGAGTTCAGGGGACCTGAGGCTGGGAGGATCTCGGCTCAGTGGGCAGGAGAAGCTGTCTGTGGCGCTACTTCCTAGGGAGTTCCCAGGGGTGGGGGAGAGAAACAATGTACAATTCTTATTTAGTTTTGTTGACGGGTAACTGCACTACACAAATTCTGCCTATTTTTCAGGCACAACCTGGGGGAAGGGGATGCAGATGAATGCCAACTGACTCTGAACCAGATTAAGCTGTACAATTAGTCAGGTCTTGCATTAATGTCAACTAAGCTACAACTAAAACAGGTTTATTTGGCGAAGTGAATTCTCTCCCACCTGTCTGTGGTATTACAACAGGTTCCATGTTTGTACTTAATGGAACACAAAACAAACAAAATATGACTAACAGAAAAATGAACAGAAAACAGGTTTCGCAGTACAGCCAAGAGGTTAGAGCAACAACTTGATACATCAAGACAGACCTGTGTTTGATTCCCACAACTTTTACTTGCATACTGTGTGACCCTGAGGAAGTCACTTAACCTCCCTGTGCTCCCAGATGTGCCTGGTAATGAGCTTCAGCTCAGTCTGAACTTCTCCATCACAAACTGCAAAATAATAAAAACAAATGCATTTTAAAAGATTGGCCAGTATTATGAAAAGCCAAATTATCAGTAAAACAGTGCAACCTGTCCATTAAGGACATCACTGGAACCAAAGAATCTGTTTACAATTTCAGGATGTAATCTCGCCATTGTGTTCTGCACCAGCTGCAAACAGTGGGTCTGCCCAAAAGGCAAGCAACTGTAATGTGCATTACACAAACACAGAAACACAGCTTGTGTCAGCAGAAAAAGACCCAGGAATCCATCCAGTCTTCCCAGAGTTCCATGTTCAGCCTAACACCAGCTGGATTTAAACATCTGGTTGATCATCAACCCTTCCCCAGCTATCCCTTCCCCTCTTCTGGCTGTGGGTCCCACTATTTAATTACCTTATTTATTGTTTTTTTTTTTTTAATAATGAAGGTTTATTAATTTTATCACAGCAGTACAGAGTGGACAAAACAGCACACAGTACACAAAAGAACAAGTATAGGAAATGTAACATGGCAGTTCTCAAATCATAACAGCAGGGGTGAGAAGCGTAGGGCCCACTAAGAGGAACATGGTGCCATTAGGCAGGGCGATATACAGCGCTAGATAAGGTATACTGTACTTGGATGTTTGCAGCAGTTCAATAAACAGTTATAGTACAAAACTGGTGTAATTGTCCCGTTTGTATACACCCATCTGTGCCAAATTTCATCAAAGACATGCTGCTTGTCAAGGTATTTAATAGGTCTGTTTCTCCAGCTGATCTACTAAATCCATCTTTGCCACCCAACTCTCAAGTGTTGCCCTTTTTGGTGGGAGCCAAAGCCAAGTGAGGACCTTTTTTTAACCCTACCAGTGTCAGTAGGAGCATGATCAGCTGCTCCCCCCCACCCGGTTCCCACAGTCTCATCAGGGATGAAAAAAATGCCAGTGCCATGGTTAGCAGACCTGGCTAGATAAACATGGTGTGAACTGCTGTCCCCTCTTGACCCCAACAGTTATGTATACAGGGGCAGCTCCAAAATATATGTAGATGGTCTGCATTCTACTCCCCACACTCCCTCCAACACCTCCCCAGCTCTAACTTTATATCATCTGAACTGGGGTCCTAAAATAGTGTGTTCTGCATTTCCAAGAAAATTTCCTAAGATGGGGGCCACAGTTAGTATACAGTATATGCTGGGAGGTCATACTTTAATCAGAAGGTCTGAGGTCCAAAAAGCCTGCAGATCCTCCTTCCATTTGGCCAGCACAGAGTCAGTAGACTATTGAGTAAGCCAAAAGGGCTATGTAGAGATGTCCCATCAGGTGGGAGCTGACTAGCCCAGTCTGACGTAGAATGAGTAATGCTAACAGGCCAGGTAACTTCAGTTAACCTATGCGTTCTCTCCCCAGGTTCCAAATGTAAGTTCCAGTCTTAAGATATCTAACATGGTCCTCCGAGGGCCGGTGATATTTATCCAGTAAGGCCTGGAATATATTGATTCTGATAGTATCACCGGATTGATGCAGATAAACCTGCCCCCCCAACCCCGACCAGCGCCTCAGAAAAGGGTCTATGTTGTTCAGTGGACACGCAGCACCTCTCCTCAAGGTCCTCAACCAGCAGGTCATTTCAGGAAAAGGTGCCCCTTCCAGACAGAATGCCACTCCCACAGGGTCACTGCCATGAAGCTGTAAAATCTCGGAAAAGGCAAGTATCCCAGTGAGTTGGCAAAAAAATATCTTAACAGCATGCCCCCATCACCTTAAATCTGTCCCATCCAAGTTTAAACACCATCACAGTTCTGGCTTTAACCCCCTCTCTGGGCAGTCCATTCCATTCATCCATTACCAGTTCCATGAAAAAGAACTTCTTCACGTCCCTTCTGAATCTCCCCCCACCAGTCTCCACCTAGGTCCACTAGTCACCGAGTCCTAAAATCCACCCTGTTGATTCTTCACAAGAACTTGTATGTCTCAGTCATAGCCCCCCATTTCCCTCCAGTCTCTAGTGTATACATTCTATGATCTGAAAACCTTTCCTCCTTTGACCACCCTTGTTGCCCCTTTATCATCTTCATGGCTCTCCTTTGCAGTCAGTAGTCAAAGTGAGAGGAGATTAAGGCCTGGAACAGGGTCCTCAGGTCAGAATATTGTAGTTAAGGGCAGAGTATGGTGAAGTGCTTAACAGTGTGGTCTATAAGTGTATGGGTATGGGTCTGGGTCTGGGTGGAGGGCCTTGTATAGATATAAGTGTCACCTCACATGTTCTTAGGACTGCAAACCAAAAGCGAGCAGTTCTGTGGTCCTAAGGATGCAAGAGGCAACACACTTATAAGAGGCCCTCCAACTGGCCCATAAAATTATTATGGATAGCTAACTAAATTAAAAAAAATATATATATATATTTCTTTTTTAATTTAAAACACGGAATGTGAGAGGCTGGCCCGTCAGCGCAGTTGTAGCGCTACCGCATGCGATGCCGGTGACCCAAGTTTGGTAGAGAGCACGGGTTGTCGGAGGGTTGGCCGGGGGAAGAAGAACTAAGCACCCGATGGGCTGCTCTCCTTCTCCGGGTGGAGTGGGTAGTGCTCCTCACTGCAATACTGCCACCACCTGGGTGACTATGGGTGGTGACGGTGCAGCAGAGGAGGCAAAAGACATGTGAGGGACAGACGTTGGCCGAGGACCGGAGCGGAGGTGCATCACCACGCACCTCCAGCTCATTGGTCCTCCTTGCGTACGGACATCTGGGGGCAGGGAGAACAAGAAAAAATGTGCCCTGCTCATGGTCCAGGCAACGAGCCTCCAGCACCACACCTACAAGAGAAGGCTCAGAGGGCAGACTCCACCTGTGCGTGTTCCCATGATGTTGGGGAAGGTAAGGAGAGGGCCTCCCTCACCCTGCCCAGTGGGTTATCCGGGGGCTCTAGAGGTAAGCAGGAGCAAGTAGCTCCTTAGGAGCAGACACCTCGGGCCTCTCGAAGTAGGTGTAGCCGTGCTGTGCATGGGGCTCTGAGAGAGGGACTAAGGAGCAGAGTGAGTAAGGGGGCAAGACAAGGAAGTTAATAAAAACAATAATAAAAAACAGCGCATGTGACAGTGGTCAGCGAGAAGCCAGTTACAGTGGCTCAGCACATGAGATACTCTTATGATAAGGATACCTCACGCGAAGCTGAAGAAAGCACTGTGATTAGTCGGGAACACTCCCACCAGTGTCAGTGGCTCAGTAGGTAGCACACTTGCCTCTGAAGCCGGGAGATCAGAGAGCTGTGGGTTCAGTTCCCACATCTGGCACTTGAGTTAATATCCCAGTACTGACACTGTAGTGCAGCATGAGAGGGGTGCTGTACTTCTGAGGTGCCGTCTTTCGGATGAGTTGTTAAACCGAGGTCCCATCTGCCTGGATTGGTGGTAGTTCAGGTGGATGTTAAAGATCCCATGGCGCTTATCGAAAAGAGTAGGGGAATTTCCCCGGTGTCCTGGCCAAATTTCCCTCATTCACTAAAAACACCACCAACAGCTTAATCTGGTTCAAGGTCAGCTGGCATTCATCTGTATCCCCCTCCCCCGGGTCGTGCCTGAAAATAGGCAGGATTTGTCTAGTGCACTTACTCGGTCAACAAAAGCTAAATAAATAAATAAATCTACAAATAAGTAATAAGCCACAACATGGTGTGCATTATAGGATTTTAATCCACGCCCCAAGGAGTAGCACAGGGCCGAAGGCCGAGTGTCCATACGCCCCCTGGGAAGTGCATTAAAATCCTATGAGACACACCTTGGAGGGGCTCATTACACTTCTAAAATGACTGTATGTAGTTTTCTGGGAGAAGAAAATGAGACTGAGCACCTGACCGCGTGTTTACAGAGATTTAATGAACTGTCAGGTGATGACTCAGCCAATGAAATTTCTAGATTTTTTTTCTTGCCATTTTAATAACAGTGGCTAAAACATCAAATTGGGAACTAGAAGACCACAGGTTCAAACTCTGTCAGAGTCAAATACCCACTGTATGATCATGGGGAAGTCACTTATCCTCACAGGGCTCCAGAATGCCAGCTGCAAAATAGGCAGAAGCAGGACCCTACTAAAACAGAGATGCTGCATCTCACCTGGCCTATCCTGGGTAACGAGAAAATAATCCAAAGCAGCACCTTACTGGAATGTACACACGTGATTCAAATGTCAGCAAAAAGCAACCTAAGCAGACATTCAAATCTACTAGGAATATGGTATACAACTATTCCATTTATTCATTTATCATGCAATTAATTATTCAGTCCTTGAAGGTACCACATACAAGACAAGTAGCAGAATTTCCTTTAAAACATAATACTGCACATCTTGCTGTAGTACTGCATTCAGATAAATTGCCCTACAGACTTGAGTATATACAGCTATGCCTGACTCAGTACTTGAAGGTTCCACATAAAAAAACCAAAACAAATGAAAGAATTTCCTTCAAAAGTAATAATTCAAATTTGCCCTTCTACTGCACTAAATTAAATTGCATTGTATTTCTAGAAAAGCATTATTTACAACTAAAAGGCACTGCAATGGGGGAGGGGGCATAATTTCCCCAATTATGCAAATTTACACTAAGGACACTGGGAACAACAGTTTGCCCAATGGCAAGGCTGACAATTTCTTTGCAGGAATGGACCTTTGAGAAGATACACTGATAATGTTCTCCTAGTGTGGCATGGGACTCACTGAACTTTTAGCTTTTGTACAGTATCTGGAATGTACAACTGAACACCTGAAAATTATTGGGCATAGTGATTTCAAAATAATTCTGGTTTTAGATTGGCAAATAGGTAAAGATGATGTGTGTGTATGTGTATGTGTGGATTGGTGACCAATATGTACAGTAATCTAATGCATAGACACTCCCTCTTATTACGGACAAGCAGCTATCACCCACACCACACCGTGAGGAATATCACCAAAGGTCAGTTCCGATCAGGCTTATGGCTGGCAAGCAGACATTCTTGCAGCGACAGAGGATTCTGAGAAAGGGGTTAAAGAAGTGATATTACAGGGCTAGCCCAGTGTGTGGTGGGCTAAGATGTTGGTTGCCTTACTGCCTGGCACACCAGGGAACCAGGTTTGAGAATGGATCAGAGTCGCTTGGGGGATGGCCGAGTGAGAAAGGATCGAGTCTCCCAAGGACAGCTCTACTCCCTTGAGGAGATTGGGGGGGAAGGGAGCCCTGTGTCCCACCATTTGATGGACACCTGCTGGAGGCAGGATAGCAGCGACAGCGGGAAGAGCCAGACGTGGGTGGGATGGCAGCAAATGTGGCACATTATGTGTGCCACCACGTACAGACATGCACACGCATACTGCATGTCGACCTCCTAGGAAGAAAATGAGCAGGAAGAAAAAGCTCTTAACAGCTCGGCTTTCCCCTTCCCAACAGGCCACACACGACCTAAGTGGCAGGTCACCCATCAAATCATGGCTCTGTGTAATTGGAGGATAACCAGTAACTCCACTGGATGGACTTGAGCCTCCAGGATCAGGGACGGAGAAGCATAAAGTATTGCTATTTAAACAAAAAAAATGTTACTGTAAAGAAGCCAGGGCTCATGTTCAATTTAAGTTGAAAGCAGACCTTCTGACCAAGACTTAGGAATAGGAATCAAGGTGGAGTAGTGAAGTTTATTATTATACTTTTCACCGATTTTTCATCGGGGTAAGGATGATTAAAGAAATACTAAGTGATATTACAAACTAATCCTACACCCGAGAAGTGCACAGAACAATAACCTAGGATGGTCCGCAGATGTGGGTCTAACATCAAAGATATTGCGGTTAAGGGTCTTTAACCAGAGATCTAGACAGAAATTGGGCTACGGCCGCCAACATCAGGATCTTACATCAGCAGTACTTGCAAATATTGACCAGTAATAAAGCACACTATAAACTTAAGAAATCCAAACAAAAATAAACAAATGGATATCAGAAAGTTTATTACTTGTAACAGTACTGAGTTATGTATTTGGCAGAGCACAAAAAAACATTAAGAAGCTGAAGATCTGGGTGGGAGAACATAAGGGCCATCAACAAAGAAGATATGGAGAATTATTTGGCCTCACATATTACGAGTATTCAGGAGGATAAAAGACATGAACACAGGTTCTTGTTTAGAGAAATAGACAAAGTCCAGTTGGGACTATGGTGTGTGTGGAGGGGGGGGGGGCGGAATCTGTATGGAGCACTTAAATCTGAAACCATTTTGGATTTCAGTTAGGAGCGCACAAGAGACCAAGCTCAGAAATCACCAAAGTTTCAAGTTCTACAGTATTATGGGCGCTAACAACTGGTCGTTCAGTAGTGGTACACAGTCTACCTGTCTCAGCAGCCGATGTTATGAATCTAAGTTCCTCTCTTTAGGCTCAAAGATCCAGAAGAACTGCAACCCAATGCCTCTTCATTCAATGAAAGGACAGCAGAAAGCATTCTTGACATAGATAGCCAGCACCAAGGCAGCTTTTGTACATGTTTTGCTGATGTCCAATATTACCCTGAACCCTAACAAAACTCACTCCGCTCAGGCAAATTAGTAGAAACCTTGCACTGATAGGAACGTCTCAAAACAAGGCAAAGAAATAGGTTGCCTGAGACAAACGAACTAGATAGACTCCTTAGCATTATGTTATTACAGTATAAACCTCTCAACTGTCCCCGATTTTCAAGGACATCCCTGATTTTGCCTTAAAAGTTTCCTCTGTCCCTCATAAAATCTGTGTTTTTGTGACTGAACGTTGTGACTGTTGGCACAAAATAATGTTAAAACATTAAAGTTACAGACTACTACTTCTTCCACAAACGTGTCTATTCTAATCTCCTTATTCTTTTAGCTTTCTTGGTGAACAGTGCCAATTTTTAAGATGTGCCCCTGATTTGGGATCTTTGTCCCTGATGTTGTTAAGCCCTCTCCCTAATTTATGAGACAAGAATATAAAGATATAGGTTTCTTCATGGGGAAGGGGGAGACAGACAGACAGAAGGAAGCCCTTAGAGCCCACCCAGTGTGTTCCTGTAGCACACCGAAGGAGGGTAATGTTCCAATCCCACCTGTCAAAAGTAAAGCTTATACTTCAGTGGTATTTGCACATTTTGGTCTGTAAACATAATATGCAGTATGTGCAATTTATATTTTCCAATCAGCTGCAGGACTGATCAGTTTTTACTGAAAGTCAGTTCAATTAAAACTTGTAAAATGGGGATGACTAAGGCAGAAGATAAGATAAGCTGAAAACCAGACTCCATATCTGCCAGAGCAACAGGGAGGACCTCTTAGGGTAAACAAGAGCAGGTTGGTGTGGAAGGAGTTTCAGCTGGTACCTAAAAGAGCCTGGGGTGGAGGAATGGTGGAGAGGAAGGGAGCTGGTTCCAAAGAGAAGGTGACAGGAGAAAGCAAACTGGACAGCAGAGGAACGAGGATGAGGAATGGATATGGTCTCGCTGATATCTTATCAGGTTGTCACAATTGCTATCCTGAAGTTTAGTATTATCACAATGGCAGTGCTCCCAGATACAAATAACTATTTCCCTGTCATTATCCACTTAGAGACAAATGACCTGGCTGAGAATGGGATCAGAGCAGTGCAACAGGAGTTTGTGGAGTTGGGGAGGGGCCTTAGACAAGTGGCACGCACTGTAACTTTCTCAGAAGTGCTACCCGTCTATGGCATGGATGAGGCTAGAGTACTCTGCACCATGGGATTAAATGACTGGTTGAAAAACTGGTGCAGAGCTCAGTGATTTGGATTCATTGGGGACTGGGGCTCTACCTGGAGGGATGCAGGCCTATACAGGTGCGATGGTCTGCATTCCTCCAGGAGGGGAACCAGGATCCTAGGTAACCGGTTTAAATGTTTCATTGGCAAGCATTTAAACTAGCCAAGGGGGGAGGCACTGAAAAGAAGGGAAATCCTGGCCCACCAAACACAAAAAA
Organism: Neoceratodus forsteri; assembly: GCA_016271365.2. Lineage (NCBI taxonomy): Eukaryota > Metazoa > Chordata > Ceratodontiformes > Ceratodontidae > Neoceratodus > Neoceratodus forsteri. The sequence continues at coordinate 72,465,804 of CM057457.1, forward strand.
AAAAAAAAAAATCAGGGTAGTTACTGAGATAAACACCAAGATAGAGCAGTCGATAGGGAGAAGGGCAGGGGTAAAGAGAGAAAAAGACAAAGGCAGTAGGGACAGGGATGGGGCAAAAAGAAATAAAGCCATAAACAAATGGAGGGTAATGAGTACCAATGTCCATAGTCTAGATAAAAAGCTCCACGAAATGGTGGCCTTGATGGAAGAGGGATGCCTGGATATTGTGGCAGTCACAGAAACATGGTATACAGAGAACCATGACTGGGATGTCAGCATACCAGGGCACACAATCTACAGGAGGGACAGGGAGGGAAGGAGGAGGAGGAGAAGGAGTAGCTCTCTATGTAGCCTCTCCCTACAAAACAGGGTACTAAATGAGAAAAAGACCAAGGTAGAAAGGTCAGTGGGGGATGCTGCAACTGAAGGTAAAGCCAACAAAAAATGGAAAGCAATGAGTATCAATGCCCATAGTCTGAGTAACAAGCTTCCTGAATTAGTGGCCTTGATGGAGGAGGGACATCTGGATATCGTGGCAGTCACAGAAACATGGTTCACACAAAACCATGACTGGGACGTAAACATACCAGGATACACTATCTACAGGAGGGACAGAGAGGGTAATAGATCAGGAGGAGTAGCAGCTCTTTACATAAGGGAAGGAATCAAAGCAGCAGAACAAAAGGGAAAACAGGGAGGAGAAGAAGCACTGTGGGTAAATTTGGAGACCGGCAATGGCACCACAATCCGCACAGGGGTTGGATACAGACCCCCTTCTCAGGGGGAGAAAATGGACAAGGAAATGATAGAAAGTATACTTAGTAAGGCAGAAAAAGGGGAGATATTGCAGATGGGTGATCTGAATATGCCAAATGTTAACTGGAGTGCAGTTGCCGCAGCCACTTCGAAGAGTGGGGTTATTCTAGATGCCCTACAGGGGCATGCCTTAGACAACTAGTATTGGAGCCCACTCGAGGGAGCAATCTTAGACCTGGTTCTCTCAAATGGAGATGAAGAGAGGATCACAGATGTAGAAGTGGGTAGCCATCTGGGAACTAGCGACCATCGAACAGTATGGTTCACAATAAACACAGCAATAGAGTCAAGCCATACAAAGGCAAAGGTACTGGACTTTAGGAGGGCTGACTTTGCCAAAATGTGTGAGTGCCTAAGGAATGCACTAGCAAATGGGCAGGAAGGAGGGGTGGAAGAACAATGGGGAATAATAAAAACTGCCATCAGAGAGGTAACTAGCCTTTGTGTGAAGCAAATAAACAAAACTAAAACTATGTAAGAAACCACTATGGTTCTCAAAGGAAGTGACAGTGAAGGTTCAAGAGAAAAAGAACGCTTTCAGGAAGTACAAGGAATCACAGAAGGAGCAGGACAGAGAACTGTATCAGTTAAAGCAAAAGGAAGCTGGGAAGGCAGTCAGAACAGCAAAGGCCCAAACTGAGAAAAAGATAGCCAACTCAGTTAAGAAGGGAGATACAACCTTTTATAGGTACATCAGGGAGCGAAGGAAGACCAAGGGAGGGATAGTGAGGCTTAATAAAGGGGGGAGTGGGCAGAGGGTGACTGTGAAAAGGCAGAGATACTAAACAAATATTTTTGCTCAGTATTTACAAAGGAAGAGGGAGAGGTACCTAAAACAAACAGTAGAAACACTCTGGATACAGAAGTTGATACCAGCCCATTTACAGAAGAAAGGGTTCTGAAAGAACTCTTAAAACTGAAGGAGGACAAAGCAATGGGGCCTGATGGGATTCATCCCAGAATTCTAAAAGAACTAAGGGTGGAATTAGTGACACCACTGACTACCCTGCTTAACAAATCATGGGAGGATGGGGTGGTACCCGAGGACTGGAGGAGGGCAGATGTGATTCCCTTCACAAAAGTGGAGCAAGGCAGAAGCAGGAAGCTACAGACCTGTTAGTTTAACCTCAGTGGTAGGAAAATGATGGAATCACTTCTGAAGGAAAGAACTGTCGAGTATCTAGAGGCCAGAGGGGCACAGGACCTAAGGCAGCATGGATTCACAGCGGAAGGTCATGCCAGACAAATCTGATAGGTTTCTTTTGACTGGGTGACCAAAGTGGTAGATCGAGAGGGGCTGTGGACATGGCCTACCTAGACTTTAGCAAGGCATTTGACACAGTCCACACAAAAGATTAATATACAAGTTAGCTAGCCTGGGAGTGGGTCCCAAGATGACAGCCTGGGTAAAAATTGGCTAGAGAATAGGACACAGAGTAATAGTAAATGGAGTCTACTCTGAAGAAAGGGGTTACTAGTGGGGTACCACAGGGTTCAGTATTAGGACGGTCCTCTTCAATGTCTTTATAGCGACATTGCAGAGGACTGGAAGAAAAGTATGTCTCTTTGCAGATGACACAAAGATCTGCAACAGAGTTGATGCACAAGGTGGGGTGGAAAGGATGAAAAGGGACTTGGCAAGGTTAGAGGAATGGTCAAATGTACGGCAGCTTAGATTCAATGCTAAGAAGTGCAAGGTAATGCACCTGGGAAACAAAAACCCAGGGGAAGAGTACACAATGGGGGGTGAGATACTAACAACAAAAATGGAAAGGGACCTGGGGTAGTCATATCAGATGACCTAAAGGTGGGCAAGCAATGTGAGAGGGCAGCAAGGAGGGCTGGGGGATACTGGGATGCATAGGGAGAGGCATCACCAGTAGAAAACAGGAAGTTATTATCCCTCTGTACAGACAGCTGGTCAGACCCCATCTGAGTACTGTGTGAAGTTCTGAGACCCAGTCTCTCACAAAGACAGACAGGATGGAAGTTGTCCAGAGGAGGGCCACTAAAATGGTGCAGGGTCTGCACGGAAGACATATGAAGAGAAACTAAGGAGCTTAATATGTATAGCCTCGAGGAAAGGAGGGAGAGGGGGGACATGATAGAAACTTTCAAGTACCTCAAGGGAATCAACAAAGTCCAAGAGGGTAGCATCTTTCAAAAAAAGAGGTGTGCAAGAACAAGGGGACACAATTTGAAGATGGGGGCTCAGAGGTAATTTAAGGAAGTATTTTTTCACAGAGAGGGTTGTGGATGCATGGAACGGCCTTCCAGAGGAGGTCGTGGAGTCAAAAACAGTGGTGGAATTCAAGCATGCATGGGACAGTCATAAGGCAATTTTTGGGGGTGGGGATAGAAAGAAGTAGGCTGCTGGTTAACTAGGATCTGCAGCTTATCCAGTAGGCAGGGAAATGGGCAGACTGGGTGGGCCAAGCGGTCCTTATCTGCCATCAAATTCTATGTTTCTATGTTATGTAATGGAAGGGATCAAAGCAACAGAACTAAAGGGTAACCAGGGAGGAGAGGAAGCACTGTGAGTCACCCTGGAGACTGGAAATGGCACCGCAATCCGCACAGGGGTTGTATACAGACCCCTATCTCAGGGGGAGGAAATGGACAAGGAAATGATGGAAGGTATCCTTGGGGTGGCAAAGAAAGGAGAGATACTGATGGAGGACCCAAATATGCCAGATGTTAACTGGTGCACCTTTGCTGCAGCTACATACAAGAGCAGGGCCAGTCTCGATGTCCAACAGGGGGCATGTCTCAGACAGCTAGTTTTGGAACCCACTCGGGAGGGAACAATCTTAGACCTGGCACTCAAATGGGGACAGAGAGAGGATCTCTGATCTTGAAGTGAGTAGCCATCTGGAAACAAGCAACCACCAAACAGTGCGGTTCACGATAAACTTAGCTGTAGAGTCAAGCCATACAAAAGTGTAGGTACTGGACTTCAGGAGGGCTGATTTTGTCAAAATGGGAGAGTGCCTCAAAAAAGCACTAGCAAACAGGCAAGAAGGTGGGGTGGAGCAACAATGGGAAACATCAAAACCGCCATCAGAGACAACAAGCCTTTGTGTGAAGCAAATAAATCAAAACATAAGAAAAAAAAAACACTATGGTTCTCAAAAGAAGTGGCGGGTAAGGTAAGGGAGGAAAAAGATACCATTTAGGAAGTATAAGGAAACACAGAATGAGCAGGACAGAGAATTGTACCAGTTAAAGCAGAGGGAAGCTGGGAAAGCAATCAGACTAGCAAAGGCCCAAACCGAAGAAAGTATAGCCAACTCGGTTAAGAAGGGAGATGAAACCTTTTATAGGTACATTAGGGAGCAAAGAAAGACTAAGGGAAGGATACTGAGGCTGAATAAAGAGAAAGGTGTTTGGGCAGAGAGCGATAGTGAAAAAGCAGGGATACTGAACGAATACTTCTGCTCAGTATTCACAATGGAAAAGCAGGGGAGATACCTAATCCAGTCAATAGAAGAACTCTGGACAGGGGGGCTGATATTAGTCCTTTCACAGAAGAAAGGGTTCTGAAAGAACTCTTAAAACTGAAGGTAGATAAAGCAATGGGGCCTGATGGGCTTCACCCCAGAATTTTAAAAGAACTAAGGGAAGAACTAGTAACACCATTGACTACCCTCTTTAATAAATCATAGGAGGATGGTGTGGTACCTTAAGACTGGAGGAGGGCGGATGCGATTCCCCTTCAAAAAAGTGGGAGCAAGACAGAGGCAGGAAACTACAGACCTGTCACTTTGACCTCAGTGGTAGGGAACATGATGGAATCACTTGTGAAGGAAAGAATTTGAGTATCTAGAGGCCAATGGGGCATAGGACCCAAGGCAGCATGGAGTCACAGCAGGAAGGTTATGTCAGAAAACTAATTGATTTCTTTGACTGGGTGACCAAAGTAGTAGACCTGGGAAGGGCTGTGGACATGGCCTACCTAGACTTTAGCAAAGCATTTGACACAGTCCCGCACAAAAGATTAATAAACAAATTAGCCAGCCTGGCAGTGGGTCCCAGGGTGGTAGCCTGGGTAAAACGCTGGCGGAACAACAGGACAGCCGATAATAGTAAATGGAGTGCACAGTGAAGAAAGAGGGGTTACTAGTGGGGTACTGCAGGGTTCAGTACTTGGGCCAGTTCTTTTTAATGTCTTTATAAGTGACACTGCAGAGGGACTGAAAGGGAGAGTATGTCTCTTTGCAGATAATACAAAGATCTGCAACAGGGTTGATACGCAAGGTGGAGCGGAAAGGGTGAAAAGGGACTTTCACATACCTCAAGGGAATCAACGAAGTCCAAGAGGGTAGCATCTTTCAGAAAAAAAGCTGTGCAAGAACTAGGGGGCACAATCTGAAGACAGAGGGTGGATGGCTCAGAGGTAATGAGAGGAAGTATTTCTTTACAGTTAGGGTGGTAGATGCATGGAACGGCCTTTCTGAGGAGGTCGTAGAGTCAAAAACAGTGGGGGAAGTCAAGAATGCACGGGACTGACATAAGGCAATTCTAGTTTGGGGTAGGAGGAAGTAGGCTGTTGGTGAACTAGGATCTGCAACTTATCAGTTATGTAGGGAAATGGGCAGACTAGGTGGGCCAAGCAGCCCTTATCTGTCACTAAATTCTATGTTTGTGTTTAAACCCTCATTTTTCCTGTATGTTCCCCGAAGAGGCAGAATCAAATCCCTGTATATTTTTCCACAAGCCACTGGTTCCTTATTTATGACTTTGTTCTCTATTTAATATGTCTGCAGCCTTTTATAAGGAAATTAGTTCCTATTTCCTTTTAGGCATTAATAATATATCTGAAGATGGCCTTGGAATGATTTGGATTTATTTATAAAAGACTGATTTTACATGCTGCTGCCGGCCCTGGCCCCAACAATGCCCCACCCCCCAACCTGTACAAGTCAAAAACATAGCAGAAAAAACAACTATAAACATAGTAGTAACCTGATGGCCAGTGTGTATCTCTCAATTTGGAGGGACTTCCCACTTTTTACCCTTTAAAATTTCTGTCCCTCTTCCCTCTCATGGAAAAAGTGCTGCCTACACAGAGACTGTTGTAAATTTAGACTTTAAAGCAGACATTCATAATATCCTACAGTGCAAAATCAAAAATAAGCCTTGTACTGCTAAACACCATGGCTCCTATCCATGTTTGAGGATATGTCCCTTATTATGAGGGCCACTGCCCTTCATTGTCCCTCATTTTGAGTGACCTGCCCTCATTTCAGTGATGAAAGGGTGAGCAGTACGATGGTCAGGAGAGACTTGTCTTAGAGGCCTCGTTTTACATTAGCACGCTCAAGATTCTGTGCATCTTGTTACCTGCAACCCCAAAAAGAAAAAAGTTCCACAAATAATTTTTTTTTTTTTTTTAAGCAGCCTGCTCAAGCTTTAATTCGGCCTTCCTGGCCCAGTTAACCCCCCAACCCCCAGTTCACATAAATACCTGTAAGCTTGCTCAGCTTTACTCCAAAAATATCAATTACAGCAATTGAAATGAAAGAAAAACAGACTGGCTAGAAGAAATTAAAACAAACTTTGGTGATTGGCAGGCCAGGTAAGAAGACAAACAGCGTGGAGCTGACAAAGCTAATAATTGTGTTTTTTACCTGGTTCCCAAGCACAGTTTGTTTTTCTTTCCTCTAGCCAGTCTGCTTTTCTTTGTAGCCCCTGCTCCCATCATCACTGAAGTCTAAGAGCCACAAATTAGCAAAAGTTGAGCTCTTTTCAAAAGTAGCAGCCTGGTCCAGTCAACTGCCTCTGGCAGCCCCATGGGGACTTGGGAGGATTTTGTGAGGGCAAAGTTCAGACCTGCCAAAGAGCATCGCAAACACTGAAAAATACCTGTAAAGGAGTGTCTCTGCTGAATTGGGATTCTGTGTTTGAACCTATCCGGTTCTGCTGCCACTCGTTCATTTACTTTATCCAACCCTTTTTGAGAAGCGTCATGCAGTCTTTAACATCCACCTTAACAACAAACAAAAACGTCAGGCAGCACCTTTGTTTACTGTCTCACTCAAAAGGATGGTATCATCTGTGTACTGCATTCAGGTACCAGCATTTATGGCATGGCCCCAATCACAGCGTGGGACTAGAACCCACAACCTTCTGGTCTAGAGGTAGATGTGGTACCTACTGATGCATGCATACTGGCACTTAAGCATGACATCACATCAGGAATGCACAACATGTTTGCCCACATAAATAATTCTAGTAAGCCAGGAAGAAAGAAGACCCAAAGACATGGATCCCAAGAGGTTGCTATGCAGTGTTTTCCTTTTCCTTTCTCCTCTGTGCCAGTGATCTATACTATTTGCTTTGAACAGAGCCAGGAGGAACAGCCAACCATATTGCTCTGTGGTGTGTGCACAGCTAAATTGTTTAACTCTTTTGTTGAGGAAGGAACTCTTCTAATCATATGGGCTACTGTATGACTATCAAGTTCTCCATGAGGGTGCATATCTAGGTCATGAGAGACCAAGAGGTTTAACCAAAAGTCAAGAGCAAAACAAAAACATCGTTTACACACTGGCCCAGTGAATGCAAGCTTTATTTTACTTCCATTGTACAGTGATAAAGCCAGCCATAGTAAATGTAGTTTTCATGGAGCATTTTGGATTGGAGCATAGAAAATATCTTTAAATTGCTGTTATCTAGCATTAAAAACAGTGTCGCATAGAAAGTAAAGGACTACACCCAGGCTGTCTTAGGAACATCCAGCAGTCCTATATGACTGTGGGTGGACCTGTTATGATACCAACCGTGCTAAAACAAATTCATGAAATGAATTCAACTAATGAAAACTGTTGCAGTTCTGGTCCAGTGACTTACGAGTCCCGAGTTAGAGGCACATTCATATACTGTTTTTATTAAAATGCAGGGTTTTCCTATTCTGCTTACAGGTGCACTAGCTGCCCCCATCCATGTGATTTCAAACAGTTGTAGTCAAAACTGAGCCCAAAACAATATACATCTCTCAGCAAAGGGCACAACTGAAGGCACTGACCTGGTTGAATCAGAAGGTAGAGGAATCGGATCGCAATGAAGAAACGATGGAACTAACTAAGCCTAGGACCTAACTCTACTCTGGTACCGGAACGTGGTTTCCTGCCACTTAAACACAGATACTGCACTGTCAGACACAGTAGGAGCCAAGCTTGGAGGGAGGACTTAAGCGGACCATCTCCCGCTCGGCACGTGATTTATTAGTGTGGTCATCCTGCCGAAAAAAAAAAAATCACATGAACCAATCTGGAGTCTGCTTGGGCTTTCTTTATCAGTCGGTGCCGGAACGGGCGGTGTGGGTGATTAGGAATGCTGATGCTCGGCTTGTGCTGTGAGTCAGATCACTTAGCAACAACATGGCACAGCTTAGCACTGCTTTAAGCCACAGGTACTCTTCATCATCCAGCCAAATCCCTGTTGAAATGGAAAGATTTGGCTTTCATCCCCGTATCACATTTTTGTGTGTGAAACCCCATTACATATAAGGATCTCCATAAATCTGGGAGCACTGCAATGGAGAATTGAACCAATCCGAGAACACCTTTCACAACAATGATGGCATCATAACTGCCTTATGTAGTACTGCAGCCAGCAGTTGAAGTCAAAGCAAAACAGTTAATTAAAACAGCAGATTTACAAGTTACAAGTTGTAAACAGATCTTGTACAAATAAGACATGCAATGGCCTGGTACAAAATACAATAATCACTTATGAGGGGGCAGAACTTCAATAACTAATATGTGGTTCCATCAACCGCGAGTTATTGTCCTGACCCTTCACACCCGAGGATAAACTGCATATTTAAATCAGACCACTGCATACATCTAGTGTATATGTGTATATTTATTAACTGAAAAAAAAAAAAAACACCTACGTCAATGCAAACATTAAAGTTGAAGAACATAAACCCGACGAAATAAAGAAATGGAGATGATTTTTCCTCCTCTTTCCCGGCCGCACAGAGCGGGTCAGGGCACCGGAGGACCACGGCGGCAGCTAGAGGGATCTTTCAGCGGACAATCCAACCACAGGAAGCCAGGAGCAAGTGCGCCAATCAGGCACAGAGGAAGGCAGCAAATCAAAAGCTGCAGTGGGGAATACGTAAGCCTGGGCAGCCCTTAAAAGCTGCCCAGCTCGTATTCTCCCACAGGAGCTGATTATTTCTTCTCTTTCACGGCCGCACGGAGCAGGCTAGAGCACTGGGGGACAGCGGCAGATCGGGGGAGCCATCCCGGCCGGACGCAGTGGGTCAGGGCACAATATTTTGTCCCATCCGCACCTTATTGCGACCTCTATTAAGTGCCGGGAGGAAGACAGGAAATCAGGAGGATCCCATTGGCGGATTACCAAACAAGCAGGAAGGAGCTGTGCACTTACAAAAAAAAAAAAAAAAAAAAAGACTGGCCGGAGATGGACTTGGAGGAGGAGAAAAGAGCCTGTGGTGTTGAGCTCATTGCTGGAAAGGGGGGGCACCCTCTCCGCCTCTAGTTAAGCCTAATTTAGTTAAACTGTTTACTGTGTAGTACTGTACCTAGAAATGGGGGCACCTGTTTACTGTGGGACTGTATCTAAGATTAGTGGGTGACCCGATTAGTGGTTAGGGGGTGTATCTTGGACTAGTGGGGAACCCGGTGGTTCACCCAAGGAAACCTACTTGGAGGGAGATGGGACCACACGTCATTAGGGCAGACATCTTTGGGAGGGTGGTAGGGTGCACAGGGTGTGGGGCGGCCATGATACTGGACTGGGCTTGGAAGTTTGGTGGTTGCCCAGTGTGCTACCAGCTGGCACAGCAAAGGGAGGAGGGGATTAGGAGACAGCTGGGGGGGGGGTATGGTTGGGAAAATAGAGCAGGGGCTCTCCCACGGGGACCCTGACAGAGGGGGCCCAAAAGAAGGACACTACCAAGGAAGCAGGAAGGTATCTGGGGATCCTTGCAGAGGGGGGCCAAAAGGAGGACATTCCCAAGGAAGTAGGCAGATGGCAGGGACTGGACAGAAGGCAGCAAGGTGGGGAGGTGGGTCAGGCCTTAAGCTCAGTAACTGCTTCAATCCTCTACTTCTGCTTGAGGTAGAGGGGGTGATGTAGCCATGACAGGGGCGGTCAGAGATGGAAAGGGAGTTGGGGGCAGGAGGCAGGGGCCAGAAATCAGAAAAAATAAGGGGGAGGACATGGAATGCAGGAGAACACGAGGGGGAGGAATCAGAGCAGGAGGAGGAGGGAGGTGGAGGAGGCACAAGGAGAAGGACCAGTTGGGAGGAAAGGGCAAGGAGAAGGACCAGAAGTACAAGGAAGATACAGTAAAGGGGCTGAAGGTTTAGGTCAGGGGGCACAACAGGCAGGATGGGGTTGAATGGAGGCAGGGGAAGGAAGGAAGGGCGAGCTAGGCTGGTTGCTTAGATGGGGGGCCAGTCACGAGCAGTGACCGAGGGTAGCGGGGCACAGAAAGATACTTGGGAGGAGGAGTGGCATAGGATCGGAAGGGATGGGGTGGCCATGGTCAATAAGGAGATGGTGGCAGGTGGCACCCAGATGAGGGAGGAGCAAGGAGCGGGCTGGGGGGAGGGGCCAGTAGAAAGGACAAGGAGGGATACGGAAGGGGGAGAAATGGAGAAGGGGCAGTCAGAGTGCTCCTGTTGGGTGACTCCATGATCAGGGGTATCAAATGGGACAGGGATAGGGAAGCCTGCCCGATTAGAACAAAATGCTTCCCTGGACTAACTGTGCACAGGGCCAAGCATAAGGTATATCAACTGGCAAATGACTGTGGAGGTTCCCCGGACATACTGGTCCACTTGGGTACCAATGACGTTGAGGGAAATAGTAAGCTACAGACACAGGCAAGGTTCGGGGAGCTAGCCAGGGTTTGTCATGACATAGGATGCATGATTTCCTTCTCGGAATCCTGTCAGTGAAGAGAGCTAGTGGGGAAAACAAGAAGATTAGGAGATAAATCAGTGGCTCAGGGGTGGTGTGGGGCCAGAGGGTATGGGTTGATGGGGATTGGGGGAGACCTGGGAGGATAAGGGGCTGTATGCTAGGGATAGGCTCCATCTCAATTTGGAGGGAGAAATCCTTAAGCTGAAAATAGGGGGTTCATTGGTGAAAGGTGGGGTTTAAACTTGTGAGCGGGAAAGGATGGGAGAAGAGAGGCTGTCGGGGGCCGATAAAGGAGGACTCTGTCTCACCCCTAGGAGCTGGAGAAATGTGGGAAAAGGCCGACTAGTAAGGTGCAGACGGGAGACAGACACCCATGGGGCGAGCAGGGAAATAGGCATATAGGGAGGGGTGGAGGTTAGTCCGGCTAAATGCCAAGAGCTTGGGCAATAAAATGCCTGAGCTCCAGGCGATGCTAACTGAGGGAGAAGTGAATGTGGCAGCGATCACTGAGCCCTGGACCACCGCAGGGCAAGACTGGGACCTGAACCTGGAGGGCTACACCATGTTCAGGAAGGACAGGGGGGAGGGAACGGGGAGGGGGGTAGTAATAATAGTCAAAAACTGCATTGGCATAGGAGGAGTGGAGGAGGCAGAGTGAACTGTGGAGGCGATTTGGGTCACCTTGATAACAACGTGGGGGGCAAGAGAGTAAAAATAAAAGTGGTGTACAGACCCCCTGTGCTGGCAGAGGAACTGGAGGAGAGTCTGGTGGCAGATGTTGGGAGACACTGCAGATTGGACAGGGGAAGGGTGGTGGTGCTGGGGGACTTAAACATGTCAGGAATGGACTGGGGGACTATGACATCCTCAGTGGCCAGGCAACAGAGGTTGTTGGATGTCTTTCAGGACGAGTTCCTAACCCAGCAGGTGGGGGAGCCGACCAGGAGGCATGGATACTGGACGTGGGCCTGGAGGTAAGGGACCCGTTGACAGGGAGTGACCATGCCACGATCTGGTTCTGCCTGAACCTAGGAAAGGTAGAAGGCTGCACAAAGACGGAGTTAACTGACTTCAGGGGAGTAGAATTCAAGGAAATGGGAAGGATCCTTAAGGAGCATTTGGACAGGATGGGGCCAGACATGGACGCTGACAGTAGGTGGGAAATCATCAGGAGGGGGTGCAGGATGCTAGCAGCACCAGTGCAAGAGTTAGACACAAAGGTGATGGGGCCCGAAAACCCTGCTGGTGGACCCGGGAGGTTCAGAAGGTGGTGAGGGAAAAGAAGGCGGCCTATAGGCATTTCAAGTGCTCAAGGAGTGAAAGGGATCGAGAGGAGTACGAGCTGATGGCCAGAAGGGCCACAAGGGTGGTGAGGGCAGCTAAGGCAAGGAAGGAGCAGAACGTGGCCAGGGAAAATAGGAGAGGGAACAAGGGGTTCTTTACATACATTGGGGAAAAAAGAAGGGTGAAGGAGCAGATTAGCAGGATTAAAACAGGGGAGGGATGGGCACAAGACCCGGGGGAGCAGGCTGAGGTACTAAATGAGTACTTCGCTTAGTTTTCACCAAGGAAAATGGGGGTGCTGCATCATACATGGGAGGAGACGGTGAAACTGAGGAAGGGGGGACCCTTACCGATTGGCGGGTCTGGGGAGAAGGGGGGGCCATCACTGGCAGGAGGGGGGAAGGCAACACAGGGGGACGAGAAAGCAGTGGTAGAAATCATGGCAGAGATAGTGAGGGAAGCCCTCAGGTCCCTTAAGATGGAGAAAGCACCGGGGCCAGATAAATTACATCCCAGAGTGCTGAGGGAACTGGCGGATGTCCTGGCGAAACCCCTGGCGGAGCTTTTGAGCATCTGAGGACAGGGTAGGTGCTCCAGGACTGGAAGGTGGCACATGTAGTGCCTATCCACAAGGGTGGATCAAGGGAGGTGGCAGGGAACTACAGGCCAGTCAGCCTGACATCGGTGGTGGGCAAGGTGATTGAGGGTACTGTCAAGGGGGATCTGAAAAGTCGGGGTGCCTGGACGACAGACAGCATGGCTTCATCCTGGAAATCATGTCAGACAAACCTTGTGGAGTTCTATGATTGGGTGATGAGTGCCTTGGACCTGGGTAGGCTGGTGGACGTCTTCTTTCTTGACTTCAGTAAGGTGTTTGACTCTGTTCCTCACGGAGACCTGTTGGATAAGCTGGGGGAAATGGGGGTGGGGAACCAGATGATCACATGGCTAGGGAACTGGCTCCAAGACCGGACCCAGAAGGTCGTGGCTGAGGATTAGTCTCATCCTCAAGGAGGGTCATTAGTGGGGTCCCTCAGGGATCGGTCCTTGGGCCCCTCCTGTTCAACGCCTACATCTCTCACATAAGGAAGGGTATCAGGAGTGAGAAGTCTATGCAGATGACTCAAAGCTGGGGGTGGTAGTGGATGGGGAGGAAGGGAGGGTGGCCCTACAGCAGGGCTTGACAAATTTTAAAATTACATACTTGTCCACGGACAAGTGGCTTGTCAAAAAGTAGTTGTCCCGGTGCTTCAGTTGGTAGTCCAGGTATAAAATTGTGCATTTTTAGTAGAAAGTATAAAAATACAGAAAACATATGTATTGTGGAAAATAAAATAGTTTGCTTTGGCTTATTTCTTTGCATTTTGTTTCAATTATATGCAGTTATGAAAATACTGTACTCAATAAAAATGTTATCTTATCCTTGTGTGTGTGTTGTGTCATTTTTTTACCTTAAGCTGCTGTGCTTAGTGCTTGTACCTTACAGCACTACAAGAGGACCTGGGCCGGACAGAGCAGATGGGAGTAGGAGGGAACAGAAGCCAGCTACTAGTACTCATAGAAACATAGAAGTTGACGGCAGATAAGGACCGCAAGGCCCATCCAGTCTGCCCATTTCTTTTTCTACCTTATAAAATGTGCCATCGGCCTTTGCTCTGTCAATGGCCTATCTATTCATAGTCATTTGTATTGCTCCCTTATGCCTATCCCATGCCTGTCTGAAGCCCTGCACTGTATTCATAGCCACCACTTCTTGTGGTAAGCCATTCCATGCATCCACCACCTTTCTATGAAAAAGAATTTCCTCACATTCTCCTTAATCGGCCCCCCTCTAATCTCATGCTGTGTCCTCTTGTCCTGCTATTTTTCTTATATTTAAACACGTTAGACTCTTTCACCTTGTTAATGCCCTTAAGGTGTTTGAATGCCTCGATCATATCACCTCTCTCCCTCCTTTGCTCAAGGGTATACATATTGAGCTCTGTTAATCTGTCCTCATATGTCTTCTGATGCAGTCCCTGCACCATTTTGGTTGCCCTTCTCTGGACTGCCTCAATTTGTTTAATGTCCTTGTAAAGGTGTGGCCGCCAATATTGCACGCAGTACTCCAGATGAGGCCTAACCAGTGTCTTGTAAAGAGGGATTATTACCTCCCTCTTACAACTTGTGATACCCCTACTAATACACCCTAACACCCCTAGCCTTACCTACTGCTTTAGAGGTCTGCTTGGATGATTTCAGGTCATCAGTGATGATGATGCCCAAGTCTCTTTCTTCCTTTGTGACTGCTAGCAACTCCCCTCCTAGCCTATAGGTGGCTTCAGGGTTTCTCTTCCCTATGTGCATGATTTTGCACTTCTTTGCATTAAATCCCAGTTGCCACTCTTCTGACCATTTTGCTAGTTTATCCAGATCTCTTCTCATTCTGCCCACCCCATCTGGATCATCTACTCTGTTGCAGAGACATACTCCGAGAGACTCTGCAGTTGTTCACTTCTCCAAGTTCCTATACTCTCTCTCTCTCGGCAGGTTAGGTCACACACACACACACACACACACACACACACACACACACACACACACACACACACACCACCCCACCACCAAAGAGTTTTTTTTTCTGTAGCTGTGTAGCACAAAAATGTTTTTCCCTTTAGTTCTAGTACAGTAAGTCCAAAAGGTGTTCCCCAAGTTCCTCTACCCTCTTAGGGCAGGTTACGGTCTCACAGCCGTACACACACCTCCACCAAAGGGTTTCTTTTTTTCCATAGCACAAGAGGTTATTCCCCCTTTAGTTTATTTTTAGTAGGTCCGCAGTTGTTCCCCAACTTCCTCTACCCTCTCTGGGCAGGTTAAGTTCTCAGCCACCCACACCTCCACCAAAAGGCTGCTTATTTATTTTGTACAGACAGTTGGTGAGACCCCATCTGGAGTACTGCATCCAGTTCTGGAGACCCCATCTCCGCAAGGACAGACAGGATGGAGGCAGTTCAGAGGAGGGCAACTAAAATGGTGCAGGGTCTGCAAGAGAAGCCATACAAGGAGAGGCTAAAGGAGCTTAATATGTATACCTTTGAGGAAAGGAGGGAGAGGGGGGGACATGATAGAAACGTTTAAGTACCTCAGTGAAATCAACAAAGTCCAAGAGGGTAGCATCTTTTAGAAAAAGAGATGTGCAAGAACAAGGGGACACAATTTGAAGACAGAGGGGGGACGGCTCAGGGACAATGTGAGGAAGCACTGTTTCACAGAGAGGGTGGTGGACGCATGGAACAGCCTTCCTGAGGAGGTTGTGGGGTCTAAAACTGTGGGAGAATTCAAGAATGCATGGGACAGACATAAGGCAAAAATTTTTGTTGGGGGTAGGAAGAAACAGGCTGTTGGTTAAATAGGATCTGCAGCTTATCCTCTAGGTAGGGAAATGGGCAGACTAGGTGGACCAAGCAGTCCTTATCTGCCGTCAAAGTCTATGTTTCTATGCTGTAGCACAAAATCCGTTTTTCTCAGTTTTTAGTTTATTACTAATGACTCCTCAGTTGTCCCAAGTTCCTGTCTGACCTCTAACCTTTTTAGGATGGCACACGACACCTCTCTCCACAACGCAGCCCACACAGAGTTAGTTGGCTCCTCCTAATGCTCCTATTTAATTTTCTTTAGAATATTTTTTAATAGCTTTTTCTTACATGTTTATTTTAACTTTTTTTAATCAATTGAATTGAATTACTTTTTCTGATTTTCTCAGTGGTCAGGTGGGTCACTGGTCAGGGAGGGGAGCAGGGTCCACTTTTCGGTAATGTCTCTAGTCTGTAATAGCTACCAAAGTCGCTCTTGCATACTCCTTTGCAGCAGTAGTAGTATTTTATATATAATAAACTTGTCCAAGGCAAATCGTCCAGTCATTAGTTATTGCTAGGCAGTGCTGGTTTTGTTTTGCTGTTCAGTTCTGCTGCCCAGTTCTGTTAGGAAGTTGGAACTTAGTTTTTAGTTAGGCAGGACTTTATTAGGAATCAGGATCATAAAAATAAAAGCCCACAGCCAACCTGCTGCCTGCCTACACACAGACTAGTACACTCTGAGTCACTGACTGTACTATGCATGTAGTTAGTAGTGCACATGTACCGTCAGCCATTTTTTTCCCCCACATTTGTCCGATTGCCAAGAATGCACTGGTTTAGCTTTCAAAAAAATCCAAGAAATAAACCGCACCGAGGGAGTGCTATGACAAATATACGAATAAATTAAAAAAAAATCCAGCACCCAGTCCAGGTCAAATATGTTGATAAAATATTTATTTAACCAAGTGCAACAGTGCAAAAATACCGGTTTTTAAGAGCATAATGCTCACAGGCAAAAAAGTTTTACGTTTCGCACAGCTAAACGCCGAGCTTCATCAGAGATAAATAACATCCATGTGATATAACTTCATATAGTATTAAAACCACGTGCAACTTTAACTAATCTATATAACATCAATAAAAACCTCTTGCATTCCTGCATTTCGTTTCAGGCTTAGTAAGTAAACATGATAATCAAATTTATAAGACTGAAGAAAGTAACAGTAGGATTCAGGGGAGGGGATTTAAAAAGAAAAACAGGGCAAAGAAAGTTACTGGATATTTATGTTAAAATCCAGAGACGGTTTTGGACTTAATGAAAATATAGATTTATCAGCTTTTTTATAAAATAGTTAGTTGTCCCGACTCAGGTTCTTCAATGAAGTATATTTAATCATACATGGTCATTAACATGAGTTTTGTATTTATTAAAATGTATACATATATAATGTTAACATGGGAGGTACTGGTATCCAAAACAAATGTTGTAAAGCATGCAGTAAAAAATAGTAAGCTTGCTTTTTGACTTAATAAGTAGATTTAAGATGTAGTTAAGTCAAAGTGGATACCTTTTACCTAGATGTTATCATGAGGTTTTTAATAGTGTCCCCATGCTTTGATATACAGCCAGTTTTGGAAGTTAATCATTAATTAGGTACCTTTTGTATTCTGACATTAATGGTCAATTATAAATTAAATACTGATTGGATGATTGCACTAATTCATTGATGGATGTGCTTTTTTTTTTTTTTTTTTTTTAATTACTAAGCCTGAAACGAAATGCAGGAATGCAAGTGGTTTTTACTGATGTTATATAGATTAAAGTTGCACGTGGTTTTAGTACTATATGAAGTTATATCACATGGATGTTATTTATCTCCGATGAAGCTCGGCGTTTAGCCATGCGAAACGTAAGAAACTTTTTTGCCTGTGAGCATTATGCTCTAAAAACCGGTATTTTTGCACTGATGCACTTGATTAAATATTTTATCAACATATTTGATCTGGACTGGGTGCTGAATTTTTTTCATTTACTGGTTTAGCTTTCTAGTTCGGGAAAATATGGATATTCAGCCCTTGAGTTACTGCAGCTGGACTCCTCCACTCTGCTGCCTCTGATCTTCTGCAGACAGTTGCCATGTGGCTCCCGCCCTTTCCCCTCTTCACCTCCACCCTCCCGTCTGTCTCCCTCCTTTAAATTCAAGTGCTGCAGCAGCAACAACCCCGGGCAAGGCTTAGGCAGCTGATGAGCAAACTGCAGCAGTACTAGTTTTAAATGCAGCGATCTCCCAGTCCTGGACTCAACAAGAGAGCTGCAATGGCACAACTGAAGAGACATCCCTTCACTGTGAAAGCCAGACAGTAAATGAGGGACTGAGCACGAGAGATATCTCCGTCCCATCCTATGCCTGGGAAGTCACTGCCATGGCCAGTGGGCTTCCCCTACCTTGAAGCTTGTTTCTGCATCGACTCTGCAGGTCTGCCACTCGAGGACTGCCTCCTCCTCCTCCGATCCCTCATAGACGCCACTCGCTCCCATGAAACAGGTGATCGTGCTCTTACCCACAACCGTGATCACGCGAGTGTCGCTCAGTCAGCCAATCAGATGACCACTGGGACTCGGGAGCACTAGGGAGATGGGACAGGGGTAGCCGAATGAACTGCCTGGAGTGAGGAGCAGCCTACTGGTGGAGGACTGCACTGCAGTCTGGTAATGAAAAACAGTGCTAGCCTGGGGGACAATTGGCACAGAGTAAGCTGCCAGCAAACTGCTTATCCTTGACATTTTCCTGGTAGCCCAGGACGTCTGGCTATGGGATTTGTCAAGCTCTGCCCTATAGGGGGACCTGGAGCCTCTTGAAAGGAGGTCTAGAAAGTGGAAACTGAGGTTCAATGCAGGGTACTGCACCTGGCAGCCAGAAACCCAGGCCAAGAGTACACCATGGGGGGGAATGCTACGAGTCTTGATGGCTGAAAGGGACCTGGGGGTGGTGGAAGTCAAGATGAACAACTTGGAGACTTGGAGAGCAGCAGCCAAGGCCAACAGGATGCTGGGATGCATCGCTAGGGGGATCACCTCCAGAAGAAAGGAAGTGATACTCCCTCTGTATAACTGCTTGGTGAGGCTGCACCTCGAGTACTGCATGCAGTTTTGGAGGCCACACTTAAAGAGGGACACTGAACTCCTGGAGAGGGTCCAGAGGAGGGCAACCAAAATCATCTGGGGCTTGGGGGATAGGAGCTCTGGGGAGAGGCTCGAAGATCTAAATATGTACACACTGGAAGAGAGAAGGGACTGGGGGGATATGATAGATGTCTTCAGGTACATGAAGGGGGTAAGTAGGGGAGGCGCAACCAGGGCGCTCCGAAGGAAGGGTGGGCAACTGGGGGGAGATTCAAGGGAGAAAGGAGGAGGTGCTACTTCACTGAGAGGATGGTGGAGCCATGGAATGTGCTGCCCAGGGAGGTTGGAGGAGGCTGCGACAGTGGAGTGGTTCAAGAGGGGGTGGGGCAGGTACAGGGTAAGGGTTCTGGAAGCAAAGTCCAGTGCAGCGAGAATATCCAGAACTGGGAAGAAAGAAGTCAGAGAGAGTGAGGGGGGCAGCAAGGTCAACTCCCAGGGTGGAGGCTGACCAAACGAGCAGACGTGAAAGATCGATAGGACTATTCTGCTGGCATTTTAGTATGCTAGTATGTAAAAACATCAGCATCTGGAGTCTCAAGTTTCTTAGCAAATCAGTGGTGTGGAGTTCCTTGGTGTTGGCAACCCTAATGCCCACCCCTTCCCCAGCCTGCAGCCTCCTGTCCAAGGCTCAAGGTACAGCTAAAAGCCAATGCCTTACAGGCATATACTCTCTGCAGGTAGAGAACTATGGCTCGCCACACATGGCCAACAGACTTGAGCCCTGCATAAAGCAAGAGAGATTATGTTTGTTTGATTATGAAAGGGAGTGGGCATTATGGTCGACGACCACAAGGAACCCTACACCACCAATTTGCCAAGACTCCCAAAGCCGCAAACCCAAAGTTTTATTTTCTTACTTTGTCTGCTTTGCGTACTTCAATCCTAATGTTTGCTTTAACATAGTTTTTTGCAATGAATTTCCTTTCTTTTTGTGACAGTGAAATATTACCCTGATTCACACAGTCCCTTTGGGACCTGCATGAACAAATGCATACAGCCAAACATCCAGCTATCCTAAGAACATTCATTAACTGAACATGCTCAAAAAACAGCACAGTTTTTAAACTTAGATTTTAAAAACAGTACAAGTGAAAAACGTCAAGCTTGCAATAGTGTGGAGCATAATTGTAAAACCAACAAGTCTGGGAATAGCGGTAGCACTTGGGGTCTGATTGTGGTACTCATCCTTTTTTTAAATTTGTACATGTGTTTGTTGCACTGCAACCCTACTTCTATTGTTACAGGAAGTAGGAAGGGAGCATGGTAGTTCCGTCACTGAAAGATAGGACTATAACAGTGCTAGTTTTCTGTTGTTTAAATAACCCGGGATATCCTTGCCCTGTGCCTTGGCCTCGCATGAGAGGCAGACGCACAGAGGGCAATAATTTATTTTTAAAAAGCTGAAAGTTTGTTTTGAGGGACTTACGACCCCCACAGGCACTTCCGGGTCATTCAGACCCATATCTAGTGGCCCTGCTGTGAGCAGGGCGCGCGTCGCCACACGCAGAGACACATGCATCAGCGCGTGTCGGCTGGGGCACTGGGAGCTGGGACAAAAAAACATTGGTTATTTACAAGGCCTAGACTTATCATGAGGCTGTGTACCAGGTACGGTATGTATGCACAAGAGGAATGTTACTCCAGGGTTTATCCGTGATAACTGTAGCTTAATAGAGGTGCTACAAGCAGAAATTTTTGCTCTACAGCATAGAGTGAGGGTACAGGCTGAAATCTCTGTGCTGGAACAGTTTATTGACACATAGTTAATGATTTATCTATATCGGAGCACCCCTCTTCATCTAATGCACCAACACCCCCAAGTTGAGGCTCTTGACGAGTCTGGCAATAAAAATGACTGCTATGTAGTGCATAAATTATCTAAAGGGAAGAAGGAATATAGGGGGCTCTTCCAATATATTAATCCCTAATTTAGTGCCCTAGCAACTGACCAAGACCTTAATGAAGAAATTGAGTCAACAACACTTGATCAAAATACAACCAATTGTACTCCATTGAGCTCCCATGATAAAATATTAGATGATAACCCAGTCAACCCTGTCATATCAACACAAGCTAAAGAAGCACCAAGGGATGTCTTCTTCATAAGTGATTCAGTGCTCAGGTATACCGACCATGTGATCTGTAGAAATAGGAAAGAATTTACCACAGTTACTGTATTGCCTAGGGCTGGTATTGGGGACATATGGAAGTTACTCCCTGGCCTTTTTGAAAACACGCATAAACCAGTGATGGTTTTGCATATAGGAGTTAATGGTGTGGGTAAGAGAAGTCTCATCTAGATACAGAGGGACTTTGAGCTAGTAGGAAGGCTCTTACAATCGGAGGATGTGAACTGGTTATTTCTGGCATTTTACCAGTTCCCCGGTGGGTCGGTTTCAACATGCGGATATCAGATGTCTAAATGGGTGACTTAAGCATTGGCGTTTCAGAGAAGGATTTACCTATATGGATCACTGGGAGGATTTCCAGGCACCACATTGTTTTGTGCAGGACGGCTTACACCTAAACAGACAGGGGAAACTGGTATTTGCCAGCAAACTAAAACAGTTTATTGATACTTATTTAAACTCGAAATAAGGGGGGGGGACGTGGCTGCCACAGAAAGGAATACTGCCCACAACCCAAAGTCCAACTGGAATTTTCTTTTACTAAATGCTAGAAGCCTCAACAACAAAACGGATGAATTGAAATTGACATTATACAATTCAAACATCCATATATGTGCCATTATAGAAACCTGGCGGAGAGCAGAAGACACTTGGGACAAACAAATATCAGGCTATACCTTATATAACAAGGATAGGCCACATGCCAAGGGGGGGTGGGGTGGCACTATATGTCCTCGATAGTACAGTGTTTGAAAATATTGATTGCACTGTATGGGGTAATTCCGAGATTTTGTGGAGTACAGTTACCCCCCCCCCACGCTCAGCTAAGATCAGTATTAGAGTAGTGTATAGACCACCAGCTATCTCAGTCCAAAGCGACAGTCTACTACTAGAGTTCATCAAAACATATCACTCAAGAGGATAATGTTATCCTATTGGGAGATTTTAATCTCCCGGGTGTAAACTGGGATACATTACAAACGGACTCCCAAGTGGAGACTAGCTATCTGGAGGTCTTCCTGCTAGCAGGACTAGAACAATTTGTTTTAGAAAATACCAGGGGTAATCACATCCTGGATTTGGTACTGAGCAATATGACAAATATCCAGAATTTTACTGTAGAGGTTCCCCTGAGTACAAGTGACCATTCTAAGGTTTAAGTATATCGGGGTTATGGACATCAACACTGGTAGTACTGTAATACAACAACAACTATAATATGGATGACTTCAGCACAATAAAAGAAGAGTTGGACAAATGGAACTGGGTAAAATAATTTTAAAACCTAACATTACATAATATGTGGGAGAAGTTTAGTACCAAACTTAAATACCTGGTTCAAATATACTGGCCACCAGTAAACACAATAGGCCCAGAAAAGCAATTCCCCCATGGCTGACCCCTGCTGTTAAGAAAAGTAATTAAAGAGAAATAGGGCGTACAGCAGGGCCAAACAGAGTGGCGATAACAGATCTTGGTAGGAATATAAATACAGCTTGAAAGAAGCAAAAAAGACTATTGCTAAGGCCAAGAGCAAACATGAGTACAAGTTAGCCACCAAAGCACAGGACAACTGTAAGTCCTTCTATGCTTATATTAACAAAAGGGGAGTTAAAACGATTGGAACCCCTAAAAGATAATGCTGGGGATTTAATAACAGGGAACAAGGACATGGCAGATCATTTCAACAACTATTTTTCCTCTGTCTTTAATATAGGCCAAAAAGCTTCCGAAAAACATAGAACAACAAGGGAGTGTAGGCCCGCAAATCGAGGCTCAAGATGTGGTGAAAAGGCTAAAAAAAATCAAAAACACAATAAGGCACAGGGCCCAGACGGTCTACATCCTAGACTTCTTAAAAAGCTTGCAGATAGCTTGGCAGGGCCTGTTACATTCCTATTCCAGCAATCCCTAGATACAGGCCAGGTCCTACAGGTATGGAGACAGGCAACATTAATCCCGATGCACAAAGGTTCAAGGCAGGAGGTCAGTAATTACAGGCCGATCAGCCTGACCTCAGTTCTCTGGGAAAATACTCGAAGGTATAGTCAAGGATATGAGTATGAGCAACATCGATCTAGTAGGGGCCGTGGATGAGACACAACATGGATTTACTGAGGGCAGATCATGCCAAACTAACCTACTAGAACTTTACAGCAAAGCTAGTAAAGCACTAGACGAAGGTAGCTCGGTGGACATTGTGTTTCTGGATTTCACCAAGGCCTCTGACAAAGTCCCCCATGAGGAGCTGATTGAAACCCTTAATGAACTGGGAGTCCAGCAAAAAATATCTAGCTGGATTAGGGACTGGCTGGGGGGTGGGGGGGGAGAAAGCAAAGGGTATGTAATTCAGGGCGCATTGTCAAACTGGGCAGATGTGACCAGCGGTGTCCCCCAGGGATCAGTACTGGGGCCCTGCCTTTTTAACTTGTACATCTCAACAATGAAGCCCAAAGCTGACGTCTGGCATTCCAAATTTGCAGACGATACGCACCTCAGTTTCCCGGTAAATAGCTAATTGGATGCAGCAGTACTACAAGAAGCATTAGGGGCACTACAGACTTGGGCACAAAAAAAAAAAAAAAAGAAAGCACTATTTAACATTGAGAGTGCACAGTGATGCACTTGGGGGGGGGGGGGACGTTCTAGATTATACACTGGCCGGGCAAGTGCTCAAAGTAGTGCAGGATGAGCGAGACCTGGGGGATCAGGGTTAGTAATGACCTTAAATTCCAGCTACAATGTAACCAGGTGATTAAAAAGGCTAGTGGAATCCAGAGTTGGATCCATAGACATATTAACAGCAGGAGGAGAGAGGTTTTGCTCCCTCTTTATACCTCTCTGGTACGGCCGCACACCGAGTACTGTGCTCAGTGTTGGGCTCCTGGGAACAAGGGTGATATAAAAGCCCTAGAGAGAATTCAAAGAAGGGCGACACAAAAAAATTAAAGAAGTCCAGGGATTAGATTATGAACAAAGACTGAAAGAACTAGATCTGTATACCTTGGAATAGCGCAGATTAAGGGGTGTATGTGCTTGATTTTTCAAGCACTGTCAGATTCACATCTGTGGGAGCAGCTGGGCCTCACCCTTAGAGACCATATCTACAACACAAGAGCCCATCCCCTACAGATTAAGGGTGATCGATATAACACGCACACACGCAAACATTGGTTCTCGGTGAAGGTAGTTAACATTTGGAATAAGCTACCTATTGAGGTGGTAAGAAGTAAAACTATGGAGGCATTCAAGCACACCCTAGACTGCTACATGACTAGAAAAAATAATACCAGGTATCCATAGATTCTATAGCGAGCTATAATGGACTTAGGTATCTATAGAGCTCAGAGTAACCTACGAAATCTAACCTATGAAACCTTGGACCATACTCTGCCTTACCTGTAGGTTTCAAGTTTAAAAGAAACACCTTTCTAGTTGCATGTGAGCAAACAAGGTCTTAAAAATGGTGAATTTTAGCACTGCACACCTCTGCAACATTGTCCCACTCCAACCCCGAACTAACATAGCAATTTCTGGATCCAGAGACTCTGGCTCAGACTCCAAGCCTACCAGATCTGGGGCAAATTGGCTGAATGTGGGAAGAGCTATTAGGGTGCAAAAATTGGGATTTAACATAGTAGTGCTTACTCAACCCTAATGTATACATATAATATATATGGCTATGTATATACCTATGTATGCAATATATATATTATATATTTTATTTATTTCGATCTAGGATTACGATACCTTTGAGCCAAGGCTCTTTTACAAAGGTTCCACGTCAGCGTGTGCAACAGTCATCATTTTTAGTTACAAACATAACGTCATTCGTCACTGATTTACAGACATATGAATAACCAGTACAAAGACTTGAGCTATGAGCAAGGCGGAGGTCGATGGGGAGAAGTGAGGGTAGGAGATCGAGGGGTAGGAGGTGCAGGGGTAAGGGGAGTACAGGAGGTGGGTGGGGCAGGGGCAGGAGGAGATCGGGGAGGGGGAGGTGGGCGAGGTGGGAGACAGTGCAGCCAGGGGGCCTTGTCAAGGAAATATGCCAGGTAAGGTGTTAGGGGTGCAAAGACTGAGGAAAGAATAAATAATGGGCATGGGTGATATACAAGGAAGTATATCCACTGAGGGGGGCCAATTAGGGCTATAAGGCCACAAGCCTGAGGGGTGAGTGGCTTAAAAGGCCTAATTAGGCCTTGAGATGGGTATACATCCGAGTGTGCCACCCTTACCCATTGTTTGTTGAATATAATACATTAGGATGGTCATTTTTACATGATCTCATTTGCGATTGCATTATAACACCTAAAGGCCTCTTGCTTCAAGGAGCTAATGGTCTGTGAGTGGAGGTAGGAGTTTGTGGGATTTGTGGGATTTCTGGGTTTGGAAAGGTTTTGTGTAACTGGCTTTTTTCCAGGTTCCTTTGCAGATTGTCAATGGTATAGTATTTAGGCAAACTGTGTAAAAATGGCACTGGGCATGGGAAATTATTAAATCTCCATACATAAGGGCACAACACAGGAAGGGGCGGTAGAGCATCATCATATCATGTTGTTTGCAGTGCAATCTCAGACACTCCTGCCCGCCTATTTGAAAATGCCAGCTGCACCCCTCCCAGTTGGAAAATTTATGAGTGTTCAGGTACAAAATGCTGCTCTTTACAGCACGAGTACACATGGCATCAGGGTACTGACACCCAGAACTTTGCAGCGATCGCTGCATAAACTTTGCCAGTACTTTTCCTTTAAGTGTAGGTATATAGTTTTCTGACTGTAGGTACATACTTTTAATTGTTTAATTATTGTAGTTATATAGTTCTGATTTATAATGTAGTCATAGGTGTACAGGGAAATAAACAATGGTCTTTGGTATGAGAAAAATTCCCCATCCATGTATTATATATGGTACATGCATATACAGTGCTCCCTTGTAACAAACTTCATTATAGGTAAAACCAAGATATAGCAAACATTCATCATGGCTCCCGCTGAAACAGCCATTGCCAGCTGTTTTGCAAACATATGGTCAGCAGTTTGATAGCAGTATGCAGCAATATAGGACTGGTGAAAGTCAGTCACTTATTCTTACATGCCACTCCACAAACACCTAAAGCACATACTGTATGGAGTATTTAACCAGGGAGATTTGGGTAAATGTTTTGACTGCTACCATGTTGCTTTGCTGGGTTGAGACTCTGGGACCGGCTTTTGGGGGGATGCTGCAACATGAAATTGATGAAGACGCTGTCACAAATACACTCAGCAGGTCAGGCCCTCTGCTCCCACAGTGCCAACCTCAGAGCGCAATAGTGTGAACAGGTAACAGACAGGGTAACCCTCCTGTCTGCTTTTGGGTCCTAATCACCTTTAGTCTCAAGTTCTGGGGGTATTCAAACTTTGAACCTTATGCTAGCGTACCCCATGTACAGGTTCAGATATGTACCCTCTTCGGGGATTGCCGGGGATGCTCATGGTCCCCTCCACCTGCACCCTCATGCGTGACCGGGACTTCGCCGCATATGCGCCCAGACTCGAACTCCCTTCCAGTGCAGACCTGGTTGTCCTCCTCCCACCTGTGCTTCCGTAACTCCCTCCGGGGTTTCCTGAAACTTGCCTCAGCGTGTGACTGCCCCAAGCCTCCCTAGAGAATTTCTCTATATGGTTGCTCTTCCGGTTTCATAGTTTGACTCCTCCAGATACTACCCGATTACTCCTGCTGTTTTCCTTGACTCTACCACTTTACCAGGGCACTCGACCCAGGGCACACTGCCCATGCCAAGGTTCCCTGGACATTGCCTTTCTAAATTGTCTTTAACGTGAATAATGTGTATATGCTTTTTGTTGTAATCTGTAGGTGACCTACTCACCCCGGGGGTACATTAACCTTAACAGTTATAAGTTGTATTATGACCGTCCACACCCCTGGACTATGTTACTATTTCCCACATGTTGTCATGCTGTACTTACTCTCTACTGTAATTAATGTCTGTATCCCTATGTTGTACTCTCCCGGGTCGTTCCTGAAAATTGACATAATACTTGTCTAGTGTACTTACCCGGTCAACAAAAGCTAAAATAAAATAAATAAATTGCGGTACAATCTTTCGCCAGGGCACCAAGCCAGGCTTCCAAAATGAACCTTTAAAACTCTGTAAGAGACCTTAGATATATTCTTACCTTTTCCCAGTTTGGTAACACCATCAAGCCCTTGAACAGTTGTCAGACTTAAAAATATAGGCACTCCACATGCAAAAATGACAGAGGAGACCCATGCAGAATCTTAAAGAATAGGTTTACTAAAAATGGATTAAAACAGTAAGATAAAATACAGAACAAATATCAAAGAGCATCACAATCACATAAAAGAAAAACAAGGAAAACTACAGAACAAACTCCTACCAAAATACATTTAGATCTTTCCTAGTTAATGTATTACCTCTGTAAGTGCAGTTAAATTAGAGAACTGTCTCTCTAGAGTCCCAGAAATGATACGACATTCATCTCAGACAAAAGTATCAGTTTAAACTGTCTCCCCACACCTCTTCTGTGAGTCATCTAGCTCCTCCTTTTAGAATCAAAAAAATACAAACATGATGTCCTATCAGGAGGCATATTAAATAAGGTGACACCAGCAAAAACTCATTTCCCAAATTATGAATCTTTGATCAAGCCTTTCCTTTGAACTGGTGGCTGGTTCCTATCTTCCCAAGGAGATCAAGGGTTTTTATGACATTTTACCACATGTTGGTATCAATAGCTTGTTCCTCTTAAAACATTATAAAAGTTTATTAGGCTCATCCTCTAGCAGACTCATAAAGTTACATTCAGTTTTCAACTTCAAAGCAGCAACAGGCCGTAAAAGATAATAAAATGCCCTCTGGAAGGAATGTAATTAACTGGTTCCTGGTCAGTTTACATACTGTATCCTGTAACTTCACTGAAACCTGGGGGGGGGGCACCTATGGAAGCACAGGCTCACGTACTATATTTTTATATTACAAATATCATACAACAGTCACAACCAGCTGGCCAAGCGTCACAATCCTCCCCACACAGACTGAATTTGGGAGCTCTATCCTCTGCATGGGATGAGCTTCCCAAGTCAGTTCACTCTTGATATAGACGCGATAAGCCATCTGCGTTCCGACTGGTTGCTCCAGCCCTATGTAAGATTGTCATGTCATACCTTTGCAAGGCAAGACTCCATCTTAATAGTTTACCATTAGTTTTTCCCATTTGTGTCTGGCAAACCAGGGGGTTGTGGTCAGTTGGTACCTCAAAATACTGCTCATATAAGTATGGCTCTAACTTCTTTAGGGTCCACACTATGGCAAGACACTTCTTATCCACAGTAGAGTAAGACTGCTCCCTGGGAAGTAACTTTTTACTCAGGTACACTACAGAGTGATCTTTCCCTTGGTTGGATGTCTGACTCCGTACTGCCCCAATAACCACGTCTGAGGCGTCAGTCTGAACTATAAAGGGTCTGCTATAGTCAGAACTTGTCAATACAGGAGCACTGTAGAGTCCTGCTTCAGTCCGGTAAAGGCTTTTTCACAGGCTGGTTCCCAGGTAATTTTCTTAGGCATCTTTCTCTTTACCAGGTTAGACAGGGGAGTAGCCAGGGCACTATAACAGGGTACAAATTTCCTATAGTACCCTTCTGTCCCTAGAAAACTCCTGACCTGCTTCTGAGTTTCTGGTCTGGACCATGCCTGGATCACCTCAAGTTTTACTTGGTTAGGATGGTGCTGTCCCCAGCCTACAACATGCCCGAGGTATGCCATTTCAGCCATGGCCACCTGGAACTTCTCAGCTTTGACAGTGAGCTTGGCCCTATGTATCCTACCCAGCACTTCCCTAAGGTGAAATAGATGTTCCTCCCAGCTGGCACTAAAGATGGCAAGGTCATGCAGGTACGCCACGGCATACTCCTCAGCACCATTTAACACCTGGTTCACCAACCTTTGGAATCTATCGGAGTGATGAAGGCCAACCTCTCCCTAGCTCTGTCAGTTAACTCTACCTGCCAATACCCCTTTGTCAGGTCAACAGTCATAAGGTAGGTCGCCCCTCCCAACTCGTCCAGGAGTTTGTCCGTCCGAGGCACTGGGTGGGCGTTAGACTTCGCGACTACATTCATTCCACGACAGTCCATACAGAAACCAGTAGAGCCATCTGGCTTGCGCACAAGGTCTACGGGTGAGGCCCAGGGGCTGTGGGATCTCTGGATTACCCCTAAATCCAGCATTTCCTCCACCTTCCTCCTAATGTCCTTTTGGACAGCCTCTGACACCCGATATGCTGTCCGCCGTATGGGCATCTGTGTCCCTGTCTCTACATCATGTGTCACTAAGAGGGTTAGTCCAGGCTTAGCGCTAAACAGTGGGGCAAAGTCTGCTAAAACCTCCCTTACTTCCTGGATCTTGTCAGGGGCCAGCTGGGGTGACAATTTAACTGCCTCCACAGAGGACTCCCGCTTGCTTTCTTCCAGCAAATCCAGAAGGGGGACTCCTTCATTCATCCCCTCTCCAAGACTACACACTGCAAACACCATGTCAGCCCTATTTGCATATGGCTTCATCATGTTGACATGATACATTCTTTCTGTATGTCTTCCGTCAGGTAACTATGATATAGTTCACGTCATTTACCTTTCTAACTACTTAGTATGATCCTGCTGACTCAGCCTGCAGCTTGTCTTTCCAGACCGGAATAAGGACCATGACTTCTTGACCCACCGTGTACGAGCGAGCTCTGGCTCTACAGTCGTACCACACTTTTTGTTTCTGCTGGGCAGCTGCCAGGTTGCTCTGGGCTGTTCTCATAAGATCCTTTAGCCTTTCCCTAAACCTAAGGATGTAATCCACTATGGGAGTGCCCTGGGTGGCGTACTTGCCTTTCCAGTCCTCCCAGATCAAATCTAGGGGCCCACGTACCCGGCGCCCATATAAGAACTCGAAGGGGGAAAATCCTGTCAACTCTTGGGGCACCTCTCTGTATGCAGACAGGTGGGGAAGGTATTTCTCTCAGTCCCTCCCATACTGTTCAGCAAACGCTTGGAACATTGACTTCAGGGTACCGTTAAATCTTTCTACAAGCCCATTGGCTTTGTGGGTGATAAGGTGTTGTGAGTCTCTGCACCACCCCACACTTCTCCCACAAACATTTCATTAGGTCAGACATGAAGGAACCCCCTTGATCGGTGAACTTCCTTCGGGAACCCGACACAGGAGAAAATCCCAAGTAAGGCATCTGCCACTTTGCCTGTCCTCAGTAAGGATAGGGCGACTGCCTCTGGATACCAGGAGGCATACTCCACCACAGTCAGTATGAACCTCTTCCCGGAGGAGCTGGGGGTATTTAAAGGCCCGACAATATCCATTCCCACCCTATGGAATGGCTCTTCCACTATGGACAATGGAATTAGGGCAGCTTGGGTTTTCTTGCCTGCCTTCCCTATTTCTTGGCACCAGTGACAAGACCTGCAATACTCCTTCACCTGCTGGGTGAAGTTGGGCCAATAGAAATTCTGGGCCAACCGCTGCGTAGTGCGCGCAATTCCCAGATGACCAGACAAGGGAATATCGTGTGCAGTCTTGAATAACTGCTTACAGTACCCCTGGAGAATGACAAGCTGCCTGCCTATCACCCCTACCTCGGTCTTCACAGCCTGAGTATACATCAGTCCATTTTCCCAATAAACCTTATGTTTACCATCACCTCATTGTGCTCTGTCAGAGTCTGCCCAAGCCCTCAGCTTCTCTAGACTAGGGTCACTTTTCTGAGCACCTGCAAACTCCTATACATTCCCAAGGCATGGGACAGGTCCCCTTCAGTCTCTTAACTAGAGTCCCTAGCACTAGTGTCAGAGCACCCAGGATCACTGTCATCTCTAATCCTCTGACAATGCGTCACCCCTCCTTCTTTAGAGTAACCCTCCGTAGCTGTGTGGTTAACTGCTACTGGACAAATTTCTATCCCCTTTTCCTTAGTCTCCATATCAGGAGACACAGGCTGGGGAACCAACCTCCCAGTGGTTTCCACAATGGCTTCTGTGGAGTCCAGGGAACTACACTTTTCCCTTGCCGCTTGGCTATGGTTAACTGCACATACCCTCCCCTGTTCAAGACTGTTACCAAGGATGACGTCAACTGCTAAAGTTTTGGCTACAGCCACCTCTTGCACATTTCCCCCTGTTTCACCCCAGGCTAGGAGAACACTAGCGAGTGCCAATGTTTTCTCCTCCCCAGCGAAGTCTTGTACAGTTACACATTTATTGGGTATAAGCTGACCAGGCTCTACCAGATCCCCTTGTACCAATGTCAGGGATGCCCCTGTGTCTCTTAACCCTTGTGTCTGTACACCATTCACCGTGACTGGGTGCATGTGTTCCCTCATGTTCACAGGCATGCTCCACAAACAACCCACTTCTTTCCTAGCCCCATTTTGCACATTGCTCGTCCTTTTGTGACACTGTCTGGCAATATGCCCAGTTTCTTTACAAACCCAATATTCGTTTCTTTTCTCAGGGAAATCTTTTCTTTGAAACCTGGGGCTAACTGGTTTCGGTGGAGGCAGTGAGGGTTGCCCTGAAGGCGCGCTTTTCCCTTTCTGTGCTGCCACGCCCACCCCATTTGCTCTCAGAGCAGGTCTGCTCTTTGCATAGTGGTCCGAGAGTTCAGCAGCCTCTTGTACTGTTTTGGGATCTCAGTCCTCCAGCCAGGTTTTCAGCTCTGCTGGGGATGCCAAAAAAAAAACAAAAAAAAACACTGTTCTAGCAACATAGCATTTTCAATTTTGTCTGCAGAGTTGGACTGAATTCCTTCCCACCAATGTTTTAAACACAGACATTGTTTCATGGCTAGCTCCTCGTATCTCATGTCAGGGCTTCTCATGAGCGTACGGAATATAGCTCTGTATGCTTCTGCAGTTAAATCAAACTTTTTTTAAAAGTGCAGCTTTAGGTTTGCTGTAATCATTACTGTCCACATCGTCCATTTGACCCAATGCATCCCGAGCTTTCCCGGTAGGTAGCGAGGATAGCTGGAAGCTCCAGGACCCTCTAGGAATCTCTGCCTGAATACAAACTTTTTCAAAGGAATTTAAAAATGCATTCATATCCTCCTCTAAGCAAGTCACTTAACCATCCAGTGCTCCCAGGTCGCCCCTGAAAACAGGCACTTGTGCCTAGTGGGCCTTACCTGGTTACCAAAGACTAAAATAACAAAACAAAAAAAAAAAATTCAGCTATCAATTTTGAATTTAATCTGTAACCCAGTCCTGTAGTTCCAGTTAAACCCAAGCCACTTACCTGCTCTGGTGTTGGTGGTTGGAGTCATAACTTCTCCAGTTCATGTTGCCTCTGGCGCTCACGCTCTTCACGGTTCGCCTCTCGCTGTTCACACTCCCTCTTCTCCTCTTCGTCTCGCTGTTATCACCCCCTCTTCTCCTCTGCAGCTTGCTGCTCTCGCTCAGCTTCTCGCCGTTCTCGCTCAGCCTCCCTCTGGAACTCCAGCTCCATTCTGCGAAACTCAGTCTGCAGCCTGACTGCCTCTGGCTCCAGAATGCTGGTGACCTTCCCTTGCTGCTGTGGCCCTTCACTTGCACTGGCCCTGCTGTCCTCCTCACTGGATCTGGACACTGCACTGGCCGCTGGCCCCTACACGCCCAAGGTTTGGTCCTTTACAGTCACAGTCTTGGACTCTGACTCTATGCCCTGGGCATCTGCTGCCATCAGGGCATACATAAGGTTCTGCTTGGTGGCACTCCCCTCATGCAGAACTCCTCTCTCCTTGCACAACTGCTTCAGGTAGTCTGCAGTGTGCTCACTGCAGTTGGAAG
This sequence comes from Neoceratodus forsteri, assembly GCA_016271365.2. Taxonomy (NCBI): domain Eukaryota; kingdom Metazoa; phylum Chordata; order Ceratodontiformes; family Ceratodontidae; genus Neoceratodus; species Neoceratodus forsteri. The sequence continues at coordinate 72,498,310 of CM057457.1, forward strand.
CCATCTTCTTCCCTAACTACGGCTACTCAAACTTGCACTTTAAAAAAAAAAAAAAAAAAACAGGTAGGAACTTGACTGTAAGCAAAATGATATTGTTCTGTTTTCTCTTAAAATTAAATCAGTCTTATTTTGCAAGTGAGCTGTACAGTATTAAGCTGACACACTGAACAGTTAAAGCTTGTGTCACCAATTTTTTCGCACCACTGCTAACCAAATCTGTCACAAACGCACTCAGCAGGTCAGGCCCTCTGCTCCCACAGTGCCAACCTCAGAGCGCAATAGTGTGAACAGGCAACAGAAAGGGTAACCCTCCTGTCTGCTTTTGGGTCCGGATCACCTTTAGTCTCAAGTTCTGAGGGTATTCAAACTGTGAACCTCACGCTAGCGTACCCGATGTACAGGCTCAGATACGTACCCTCTTCGGGGATTGCAGTACAATCTTTCACCAGGGGCACCAAGCCAGGCTTCCAAAATGAACCCTTAAAACTCTATAAGAGGCCTTAGATATATTCTTACCTTTTTCCAGTTTGACACCACCATAAAGCCCTTGAACAGTTGTCAGACTTAAAAATACATGCACTCCACATGCAAAAATGATGGAGGAGACCCAGGCAGAATCTTAAAGAATATGTTTACTAAAAATGGATAAAAACAGCAAGATAAAATACACAACAAATATCAAAGAGCATCACAATCACATAAAAGAAAAACAAGGAAAACTACAGAACAAACTCCTACCAAAATACATTTAGATCTTTTCTATCTAATGTATTACCTCCAAGTGTGGTTACATTAGAGAACTGTCTCTCTCTAGAGTCCCAAAAATGATATGACATTCATCTCACACACAAGTATCAGTTTACACTGTGTCTCCACACCTATTCTGTGAGTCATGTAGCTCCTCTTTTTAGAGTTAAAAAATACAAACATGATGTCCTATCAGGAGGTATATTAAATAAGGTGACATCAGCAAAAACTCATTTCCCAAATTATGAGTCTTTGCTCAAGACTTTCCTTTGAACTGGTGGCTGGTTCCTGGCTTCCCAAGGAGATCAAAGGTTTTTTATGACATTTTAACATGTTGGTACCAATGGCCTGTTCCTCTTAAAACGTCATAAGTTTATTAGGCTCATCCTCTGGCAGACTCATGAAGTTACATTCAGTTTTCAACTTCAAAGCAGCAACAGGTCGTAAAAGATAATAAAATGCCTTCTGGAAGGAAGATAATTAATTAATTAACTGGTTCCTGGTCAGTTTGCATACCCTGCATCTTCACCGAAACCGGTGGCGGGGGGGGGGAAGGGTACCCATGGAAGCACAGGCTCACATGCTATATTTTTATATTACAAATATCATACAACAATCATAACCAGCTGGCCAAGTGTCACAGACGCAGCAACCAAATTAAACATCTTAGAGAATGACAACGTCAGGGCCATCAAGAGTTGACACGGCCCTACCATTTACACTGCTGACAGGTGCTGAAACTGTGAAAGCTCTTGTCTCAGAGTCCAAGCTGGGCGACAAAGGGCAGAACTAACTATACTGATGTTACTGCGCTAGTATTATATACATATACATACATATACATATACATATATACATATATACACACACAACACACACACACACACACACTACTGGTCAGAAGTTTTAGAACACCCCCATTTTTCCAGTTTTTATTGAAATTTAAGCAATTCAAGTCCAGTGAATAACCTGAAATGGTACAAAGGTAAGCGGTAAACTGCTAGAGGTTAAAAAAAAAGTTTAGGTTAGCAAAAACTGCTGTAGAGAAATTGCAAAGAAAGCCAAGGTGTCAGTAGTACAGTTTCCTACACCATCAAAGGCACTTGGAAACTGGAGGAAACTCTGACAGGAAGAGGTCTAGCAGACCCAAAGCCACAACAGAATCAGAAGACAAGTTTCTGAGAGTCAACAGCTTCGTGATAGGCGGCTCACAGGACAACAGCACAGAGTGACTGGCACCCCTGAACCAAAGGGCTACCACAGCATTTTGCAGTGCCATGCAATACCCTCTGGTCTACGCCTAGTTGGTCAGAGGTTCATCCTACAACAAGATAATGACCCAAAACATACCTCCAGGCTATGTCAGAACTACCTTGAGGAAAAGAACAAGGCGGTAGGCTTCAAATCATGGAATTGCCAGCACAGTCTCCAGACTTAAACCCCATCGAGCTGGTTTGGGATGAACTGGACAGAAGGGTGAAAGCAAAGCAACCTACAAGTGCAACACATTTGTGGGAACTTCTGCAACAGTGTTGGGAAGAACTTCCCGAACAATATTTGATGTCCATTGTAGGAAGAATGCCACGAGTGTGTTCAGCGGTTACAGTATATCTGCAAAAGGTGGCTACTTTGATGAGTCAAAAATTTAGATTAAATTTTGTTAAACAAAATGATTCTATGATTTCTTTTTTATCTCCAATTGTTTATTTGTTCTATGCTTTAATTTCACAGTACATTGAGGCATTAACCTGTGTAAATTTCAATAAAAACTGGAAAAATGGGGGTGTTCTAAAACTTTTGACCGGTTGTGTGTGTGTGTGTGTGTGGGTGTGTGTATATATATATATACATACACACACACTCACATACATACATACACACATTTTTTTTATCTAGTTGTTTAACCAGGTATAGCACACTAAGCTGGAAGCTTTTTTTTACAGGAGCAACCTGGGAGCACAAGGAGGTTAAGTGACTTACTCAGCGTCACACAGTATGCAAGTGGACGCTGTAGGATTCAAACCCAGGTCTGGTCTGCTGGATGTCACCAGATTTGCAGCACAGAGCCTTAGACCACTACGCTATACACACACACACACACACACACACACACACACACACATATATTACATACAGATACACACACACACACACACACACACAGTACATATTCATTGTTTAAAAAAAAAAAAAAAACGTTAATGCATAAATTAGGGTTCCCAAAAAGTCAAAGCACACAGAAGTGATAACCTTAGGGTCTGGAGTCTCAGGAGTCTTGGCAACTCAGCGGTGTGGTGTTCCTTGGGGTTGTCAACCCTTATGTTCCCTCAGTCCCTAGCCTCCTGACTGAGCATAAGGTACAGATCCAGCCAAGCCCATGATTCATAATAACATACTGTCTGGAGGTAGAAATGGCTCACCACATGTGGCTAACAGAATCAGTCCAATTTTTTTCACACACCCAATGGTCCTTAAAGCTGGCTCTGTACACAATGTTTCTTTATAAAACTTTTTGGACATCTTGACCCATGTCATGAACCTGGTTGTTGTTGGCTCCCGACACAAGAATCATAACCCTCACTAAGCTGGCAACCTAAGATTTTTGTAGTATCCACAAAATGTATTTCTGGTTTACTTTTTGTCAAAAAAAAAAAAAAACAATCTAAAGTGGTCCAGTTTGCCAATGTTCAGGTGTTTGTCTATCAAAAGGTATAATTTTTGTGTGTTTCTAGAAAAATATTTTGCCCAAAAGAGCAAGATGACAGCACTCATGATCAAAAACATTTTTTTCTCCAACATAAAAAAAAAATTCTCGTGAAACAAAAATCATCTTGTGAACATAAAGTATTTGTATGCACCAGACAGCTATCCTGAAAACCATACTGAGCATGCTCAGAAGACAAATTTTAAAAACCTGTAACTGAAAAACCAACTGATTTTTTTTCGTGTAACCTTCAAAAGGCACACCCTTTTTGTAAGACACTTCTACCATGAAAATTTGGGAACGAAACCCAGGTGTCTTTTTGCTGCACAGGAGAACAAAAAAACAAAGTGCAATTTTTACAGGTTTTTTAAATTTACGGATCTCATGATGCAGATGAGCAGTCATCCCAAAACTTCCACGTCTTGAGCACTTGGACTGCACATGCAAAATCTGGTGCCACTTGGTAAAACAATGCCAAGGTTCTTAAGGTGCAAAAATTGGGGTTTAACGTTACAGTGCCTAATTAACCAATAATCAGAAGCCAAATTTTTTTTTAAACCTGAGAAATAGCAACTGATTTTGTTGGCAGAAAATTAACTTAAGGCCTATCCAGTCAGCACTTGTCCCTGCCTATTCCATCACCACTGGCCCTAGTTGGTCATAGATGTCACTCCCTCACTCTGGTCCGCTATCTAATATGCCCCATTGCCTATCCCACACGTGCTTGAAGCTCCCCACAGTTCCCCCCCCCCACTACCTCCTCTGGTAGGCTGTTCCAGTCATCCACAACCCTTTCCAATTATAAGTATTTCCATCCATCTCTCCTAAACTTCCCCCCTTAGCTTCACTGCATGCACCTTTGTTCTTATGCCTTCCTTTCTCTGAAATGGACCCTCCACTTGCACCTCATTCGTTCCTGTGAGGTATTTGTAGGTTTCAGTCATGTCCTCTCTTGCTCTCCTCACTTTCAGGGAGCACATGTTGGGTTCCTGCAGGTTTTCCTTGTATGGCTTCTCATGCAACCTCCTCACCATTTTGGTTGCCCACCTCTGTACCACCTCAACCCGTTCAATGTTCTTACAGAGGCGTGGCTTCCAGAACTGAACATAGCACTCCCTCTAACCTATCTCCCCTTCCTGCCCCCCCGTCACCCTGTTCCTGCCCTACCCTTTTATGTTGTCATCCTACATTCCCTCCTTTCCCTCTCTTCCAAATTAAGCTCCTCCTCCAGGCTTGCATGCCCTTCTCTTTGCTTCCATCAACTTCCAGGGAATTTCTTCTCCCTGGGTTAACCTTTCCTCTGTTGTACTAATCTTTTTTTTTTTGGGGGATCTCTACCTCTCTCAGTCTTTCTGCCTCATGCTTGGTTAAGTTAAAGTGCTTGTCAAAGTAGTATTTAAACCTTCCACCCAGGACAGCCATTCCCCTCCTGGATGGTTGGAGGCCATCCCCCTTGTTCAAGCCTCTATCCCCCCTGATGTGTCACCCTAGTCCAGGGATGACCTTAACAATTATGGGCCCCTGTGTAATCCCCTGTCCAGGCCCACCACTCCATTCCTTGTTGCCCCCCACATCTAACATTTACACCTCTCCTGCCACAGTTCTGGACCGTATCGTAAGATGTGTATTTTTAAATGCAATGTGCACTGCCACTGGGCACTGTATTACTTTTTTTTCTTGCTGGTATATATTCCAGTTTTAGAAAATGGCCTTTTCATTTCCTGGCATCTGATTGGCTAGTACCCTTGACAAGGGGGTACATTAACTTTCAACAGATGTCCAGGAAATAAAAAGTCCCAGTCCATCCACTAAAATATCCAAGTGCCCACCCTAATTTCCACTTGGCTAAAACCCCCTCATTTGAATTTGAAATAGCCACCATTTTTTTTGTCTCGCTTAGCGCGATATACTGTCCCTCCCCCTTCCCCAAAGCTCCCTAATTCAATGCCTGCTGTGTTTATATAAAAAAAAAAAAAAAAGAACATAATTCACTATTAATTTTTATACTCTGGAGAAGAGACGATTCTTCACTCCTCACAGCCAACCATTTCAAAAGCAAGCACTTTCCTGACCCCACTCTGTAGCAATCTCTGCCCTTGTAAAAACCGTTCATCCCGCTGTCCCCTAACCATTCTGGCAGATAGATTCATCCCTCACTTCCCCAAAAGCCAACAGATGTAGTAAAACGCACAAATCAGCAGCACGTCCATAGCGACTCAGAGTCCTGAACACAGATTGACTATGTGGAAGCAGTTAAACCTGTAGCACGCTGCAAGCATTTTGTTTATTCTCCCCCGTGTTATGGCAGCAGCCACATGGTGTCAGTCACTTAAAAGAGTGGAGATGCATACAAGGTCAGGAAATGGTTCCCGTCACTTCAGGTTTTTTGGCTGCCTACCGATGCCTTTCAGTTGTAACGCCTGGAAAAAAGACTTGAAAGGATTCCCTGTCTCATTACGCTGCTGCCCGATGGGGACAAGATGTGCACATGTAAAACGGCTACTCTCACTTCTGTCCCCAACCGGGGGAGCTTGCCTTTTCTCTCAGGACGTCTCTCTCGCTCAGACATGAGGGCTCAAAACTGTGCAACCTGCACTTCATGAGAGACTGCAGTTTCTAAATCCCAGCGAATTTTATGCTGCATTGCTGCTCCTACAGGTACTGTAACCAGCTACAATGTGTAATGTGTAATGTGTAGTGTGTGTGTGTGTGTGTGTGTGTGTGTGTGTGTCTCTCTGTATAATGCACGCTGAAAATAGAAAATAGGGTTAAAAATCTACGTTTCGACCTTAGGTTTTCTTCAGGAAATATCTAACTGTTTTTTTTTCCTCTTTTAGACATTTCCTGAAGAAGACCTAAGAGTCAAAGCATAGATTTTAACCCATTATTTCAGTATGCATTAATATAACCATTTTGTTTTCAGAAGTTACTACACAGTATGGGACAGAGAAGGAGTAAAACCAGGCTGTAATGTCATGTGACTAGCTCTGATATTTGTAAGAGAGTATTTTTTTTTTTTTTATATCACTCTCTTACAAATATCAGAGCTAGTGCCTAGTGACATGACATTACAGCCTGGCCTTACTACTTTCTCTGTCCCATACTGTGTAGTAACCTCTCTGTCCGCCTCTGCCTCATCATATGCAATAATAATAATTCAACTTGGTTTTAATATGGAAAGGGCCACTGTCATCAGTGTCAAGATTATGCGCACAGGGAAGAGAAACCCTGAAGCCACCTATAGCTTGGGAGGGGAGCTGCTGGCAATCACAAGGGAAGAAAAAGATTCAGGCATCCACTAAAGCAGTAGGTAAGGCTGGGGAGGGGGGGGTTGCGGTGTATTAGTAGGGGTATCACAAGTCGTCAGAGGGAGGTTATAATCCCTCTTTACAAGGCACTGGTTAGGCCCCATCTGGAGTACTGCGTGCAGTACTGGAGGCCGCACCTTCACAAGGACATTAACAAAATGGAGGCAGTCCAGAGAAGGGCAACCAAAATGGTGCAGGGACTGCATCAGAAAACATATGAGGACAGATTAACGGAGCTCAATATGTATACCCTAGAGCAAAGGAGGGAGAGAGGAGATATGATCAAAACATTCAAACATCTTAATGGCATTAGCAAGATGAAAGAGTCTAACATGTTTCAATATAAGAAAAATAGCAGAACGAGAGGATACAGCATGAGATCAGAGGGAGGCCGATTAAGGGGTAATGTGAGGAAGTTTTTTTTCACAGAAAGGGTGGTGGATGCATGGAACGGCCTACCTCAGGAAGTGGAGAATATGAACACAGTGCAGGGCTTCGAATAGGCATAAGGAAGCAATACAGAGGAGTATGAATCGATAAGCCATTGACAGAGTAAAGGACTATGGCACATTCATAAGGTAGAAAAAGAAATTGGCAGACTGGATGGGCCTTGCAGTCCTTATCTGCTATCAATTTCTATGTTTCTAGCTCTAAAACCAGAATATATACCAGCAAGGAAAAAAGTAATAAAACAGTGCCCAGTGGCAGTAACATACAGGAATGTCAGACAGGGGCATGCCACTGGAGGAATGCAATGTGCACTGCCACTGGCCACTGTATTACTTTTCTTGCAGGCATATATTCCAGTTTCAGACAGTTGCCCTTTTTATATTAAAACTAAGTTGAATTATTATTATTGCATATTATGAGGCAGAGGCAGACAGAGATGTTACAACACAGGACAGGTACAAGTATAGTTGTAGGTCTGTTCAGCAGTAAGATAGACATGTGACAGTGTTTCTTATTTTTTTTTTATACTTAATAATTTATTTCTGTGACTAACCTCCAAGGCCCTCTCAGACCCAGGGACATCACAGGAGGACAAACATTCACTCACACCTCAGCTAATCCAATTTGGAAACAAGTTAAATAATTAAACTTTTTCTGAAGTGTGAGTGAGACAAAAGAGAGCCTGGAGTGCTGATGATTGTGTGGCACTTTATGTGAATGAATTGGACCGCTCACCTCTTGGGATCGCTACAAATGACTTGGTACTTACTGAGTGGTCTGTCTCACAACTTTTTCATTTGAAGTTAAGTGCAGCACTTAACTTGAAATGAAAACGTTGTTAAACGAACCACTCGGTAATACTAAGTCATTATGTAACGATCCAAGCGTCAATGATCCGATTCACGGGATTCTTTCAGCAGTCTGTTCTTTTTGTTGGTGCAAGAAAAAAAAAAAGTTGCTCAGAGTGCCAGATGGAGCAGGAGCAATTAGCCTGAACTGCTCTTAATCGATTTGCTGTAATCCTTTACTCGGTAATGGTCTCGGCCTTTACAGTTGTTCACTCGCCATCTCACAGACATCATCAGGGAGCTGGGCAGGTGCAGCCAGGTCAGCAGCATTTCACAGCACATAGCTAATGACTGAATGATGATTATTAATGAATGAAGCACGAGATTCATGGGCGGGGGCGCTTGTTCTAAGCAGGAGCTGGGAGCCGAGCAAGGACAGTTGGAATATGTTGCCAGGCAGCAGGCAACGCGCAGCTTATCCTAAACAAATAAATAAAACAATCAATGTAGCAGCAGCTTTGCTCACAACACTGCGACGGTCCCCCAACGTGCTGGGGCACAGCTGGCATAGTGCCAAGGCTGGCCCCGCCCCAGTCCCCAATCTAGCCAAAACCCTCCTCTCTGCACCATGCCTTCAACCACTTCATTGAAGGACCTAGTGCATAGTTCCCTAACCTTTCCTCGACTGTGCATGGGTAGCACATCAGTGAAGTCCACTGGCCACTGTGCAAGCTACTTGCTACCTACTTCAGGCCCCTCACCAAGCTCACCAAGTCTCTAAACATAACCTGCACTACCGCTACAGTTTCCCTTGCCACGCTGTTGAAGAACTGATGAATGCTTTTTCACAAAATCTTTAAAAGGCACCTCCTTGGGCTGAGCTGCTTCTACCCTGAACATTTTGGAACACAATTTGAAACAGTTTTTTGTCCAGATGCAAAGGGAAAAAGCCAAAAAAGTATGTTTTTTTTTTTTTTTTTTTTTAAATGTTTTTACACTACCTGGATCTCACAATCTGGAGAAATGGCCATCACAAAGCCTGCCTTTACACTTCGTATATCAGCCCACTCATTTACTGTACATGTGTGTAGAGGCGATCACACATGTACAAGTAAATGACTGAGCTAACAAATGCAATGTAAAGCTAATAAAACTACCTCCACAGACACCGTATGTTAACTGTGGAACACTGTCGCTCCGATAAATATTATTCCGCAAAGTCATTGTAGCCATCTTAGATTCATGCTGGAGCACGGATTTTAAACAGGAGGCCTAGTTTATCTTTTTTTTTTTTTTTTTTTTTAAACTTGACGAAACAGGATTCAATCTGCAATTTCTGTAAAATGAGGCACAGCATTTAGAAGGTGAGCCTGTAGTTGAAGGCACCATGTATTCCAATTTTTTCGCTGTCAGTTGTACATTTTATCTGTTTACTTGTCCTTTAAAGATTAATGTAGGCTACCAAGAATGTCTGTAGCCAATCAGAAACAGAGAACATAGACCTTTCAATAAGAGACATAATTAAGTGCTGAAGTGACCAAGGAACTAGATCAGGGAATAGCAGTGGATATGGCCTACCCGGGTTTCTGTAAGGCTTTTGACACACTTCCACACAGGATACTAGTGAGCAAGCTCGGTAGTTTAGGGGTGGATAAAAAGGTAGTAAACAGAGTAAGAAAGTTTAAGGCCCTGGACACACTGGGGATCTTAAAACAGTTGAAGTGCCTTAAAACGGTTTAAATCCCCCTAGCACTGTTTGCAGACAGACTACAAGCCCCTTAAAACATTTTAACAAAAGTGTTTTTAAACCCTGCTAGATACATAGTCTTAAAACCATTTTTAAAAATGTTTTGGAGCTAGCATAGTTTTACTTAGTCTGTGTTCACACTACAATACGGTAATTTAAAATGTTTTTTAATACGGATTACCGTGCTGTAGCATCTGTGTTGTTGTTGTGTTCGCACTGGCAGTAGAATGTTGTAAACCGTTATCAAAAATGGTTTACAGCATCTGCACTACTGCCTTAGGACCGGATTAACCATCAACCGGTTCCCAATCGGGGACATCTGGCTTCACGAAATGGAACCATGCCAGAGTGTTCGCACTGCAAGTTCACCCTATTTAACTCCTGAAACGTTTTTAAAACCGTGTTTAAGCCTAGGTCTCATCAGGGTTTAAACACGGTTTTAAAAAAAACGGATTAGCAAGCGTGTGTAGTGTGAATGCAAACCGTGCTAGGGCTCTTTAAAACTGTATAAGCTCGTTAAACCGTTTTAAATACCCTAGTGCAAACAAGGCCTTATAGGTCTGTCCAGGAGTAAAAGTGTTTTAAGCTGTAATGGTTTAACTAAAACAGTTCTAGCTGCAGTGTGTCCAGGCAAGCACAGTTCTGTGTGTTGTACGTCACACAAAATAGTTACAAGGATAACAGGTTTAACACTAGTAGTGTTGCCATTGCCACACTAAACCATTATTAAAAATGGTTATCGAGTAGTGTGGCTGCACTGAAATGGTTTATCTAAACTGGTTTTAAAAATGGTTTTCAAAAACAGTTATGTAGTGTGTCCAGGGCCTCTGAGAGTAAGAAATTGGTCAGGGGATAGATGACAGAGGGGATGGTAAATACAGTTTGCCCTGAAGAAAGGAGTGTGACCAGTGGGCTACCTCAGGGATCAGTGCTGGGACCAGTCCTTCTTAACATATTTATAAGTGACACTGCAGAGCAGCTGGAAGTGAATGACTCCCTCATTGCAGACAACACCAAGATCTGCAAAAGGTGGACACTCAGTGGGGGGAAGGGGTGGAAAGGATGAGCTGAGAAAACTTGGAGTGGTCAAGGGTATGGCTACTGGGTTTCAATGTGAAAAAGTGCAAAATAATGCACTTGGAACACAGAAATCCCGGGGTGGAGTACATAATGGGTGGCGTGGTACCGACGCCAACCAAGCAGGAAAGAGACTTGGGGGTAATCATAACAGATGACCTAAAGATGGCCAGGCAGTGTGATGAGGCAGTTGGTGGGGGGGGGGGAGGTAGTGGGATGCTGGGGTGCACAGGAGGGGGTATTACCAGCAGAAACAGGGAGATGGTGCATCCTCTGTATAGATCGCTGGTAAGACCCCACCTTGAGAACTGTATCCAGTTCTGCAGCCCACATCTCTAGAAAGACACAGACAGAATGGAGATGGTCCAGAAGAGGGCAACTAAAATGGTGCAGGGTCTGCATCAAAAGACCTACAAGGAGAGACTAAAGGACCTCAATATGTACACCCTGAAAGAGGGGACTGGAGAGGGAGGATATGATAGAGACCTTTAAATACCTCAAGGGGTAAATAAGGTAGAAGATAGAAGTATTTTTCAGAAGAAAAGTTGCTCAAGAACAAGGGAACATGCTACGAGGCAGGAGAGATGCGAGGAAGTACTACTTCATTAAAAGAGTGGTGGATTCCTGGATCACCATTCCAGCAGAGGTTGTGATGGCAAGAACAGTGGTGGGGTTCTATATGTCAGTCTCTTTATTAAGAGGAGCACTGTGCCCACCCCTACTGCTGCTTCTCCCCGTCCCCTCAGGGTGCTAACCGCCCACCCTTCCACCTTTATTAATATTCTTTAAAAATGTAAGCAGGCAGAGGCCCATCCCCAGTACCACTTCTCTTGACTCCCCCAGGTCGCCCGCCCCCTTTCCAACAAGCCAGACACTGGAGTGTCTAATCCCAGTGTGAGAATGCCCCTGAAATAAAGAAAATGGTCCTGCGATGTTTTTTTTTTTGCAACCTGTAAAGTAGAAAACCATCCCTTGTCAATCTGACACACACACGCACACACACCACCCCAACCTCCCACTCAGCAGTCCCTTCCTACACACCCTTACCCACCTGAACAGGTTGCAGGGTGAAGATCCACTCTCAAATCAAAGACGCATCTTGCTGCTGGAACCGCCAACTGCAATATGAGAAACTAAGGTAAGTGTGGTTTAATGTATTTCACTGGGGTTTTGAACTTTGACGCATAACTGTCATTTTTGCATCTTTTGGCCCAAAATTTTCAACGTGGCCTTTTTTGGGACCCCACCTCATGACCAATGGTGGTGAAATATGCAAATCAGGTCTGAAGGTGATTTTGCAGTCGGTGCAAAATCACCTTTCAAGCAGGATATAAAGATTTCACCGCCTTTCTGCATGAGGTGGGTCATAAGAAGGCTATGTTTAAAATTTGGGTCAAATATGTAAAAATGGCAAAATTATGCACATACGTTGAAATGTGCTCCTAACTTTGGTAATTTTAAATATTTTGACCCCACATTCTTAGCCTTTTTTTTTTTTTCTCTCCACACCACCTCACGAAGACGACAGCTGTCATTTTTCAAATGTATTTTCGTACCAGTAGCATGGAATGACATTTTGGTGCCATGGATGCCGTTTTGATGAGGATGTGAAAATGTTCACCTACCAGGTTCATGGGGTACGCTAATAAGACAGCTATGATGAAATGTGGTGTACAAATATAGTAAAATGCCCTGGTCATGACTAAATTTTACACTATTTCATCATTCACTCAGAACTTCTCTAATGTTCAACATTTTAATTTTCAGCATAGTCATTTTTCCCCACCACCTCATCAACGTGATGTGACATTTTTTAAATCCTGGATGAGATGTGTTTGCACTCCTCTGGTGCGAAATGACATTCTGGCCAATATACTATAAATGGTACATGTCACGTACCATTAGCAGTGTCAGTGGCTCAGTAGGATGCACACTCGCCTCTGAGGCCGGGAGATCAGAGGGCTGTGGGTTCAGTTCCCACATCTGGCACTTGGGTTAATATCCCAGTACTGACACTGTAATGCAGCATGAGAGGGGTGCTGCATTTCTGAGGTGCCGTCTTTCGGATGAGACGTTAAACCGAGGTCCCATCTGCCTGGATTGGTGGTAGTTCAGGTGGATGTTAAAATCCCATGGCACTTATCGGAAAGAGTAGGGAATTTCCCGGTGTCTGGCCAAATTTCCTCATTCACTAAAATACCACCAACAGCTTAATCTGGTTCAAGGTCAGTTGGCATTCATCTGTATCCCCCTCCCCCGGGTCGTGCCTGAAAATAGGCAGGATTTGTCTAGTCTGTGCACTTACCTGGTCAACAAAAGCTAAATAAATAAATAAATAAATGTTTATAAGGCGAATCCTAAAACAAGTATCTTCAAAAGTTGGGATCAAAGTTAAAATAACTAAATAAATTATTTGGTTAACAACCTTTTTGTGTAGTGCCTATCAGTACCAAACACATGCACAGCACATACCTGCAAGCAAACATTTGGCATTGACAAATGCCTGTTCATTCCTTCTGCTGCATTGCCCTTGGTGCTCCATTTTCACCCATCTCAGTTCTCTATATGCTAATCTCCCTTCCCCCCTCTCTTAAAGCCCAGAGTCTCCCTCCTTCATGGTGAACTACTGGCTGGCCTCTGTTCCCACTTGCCTCTCTCCTCTCTCTAACCCTGCAATTCCCTCCTCCTACTTCCGCTGTTCAACTACTGCTCCTTCATTTCATATCCCTCACAGTATATCTGTAGCAGTCTAACCTGCTGTTGCCACAACTTCACACACTTAACATCCTCCCTCTCCCCAGCCATCTCTCTTCCTACTTGAACTCTCTCGAACCACTGTTACTGACACTTCATAAAAGAACGCACTCCCAAGCATCTGCCTCTTCTCTCTACACTATAATCACCCATATGCTGTCCATCCCCTCTGCTATTTACCTGTTTTATCCATTTCTGCCTACAGCTCAATGTTCACTTCAGTGCCAGTCCAGAGAACATTCTGCATTTATATAAAATGGGCAAGGAAATCCATGTGTCCCGACTGGCTGAGACTTGGTTCTAGCCATGGCAGTAAAAAAGTACCACCAATGCATAAAGCAAGCCGCTGCCAACCAGGGCAACTCACAGAATTCATAAGCCACCTATTTCCTAATTTCCATCACAAACATGGCTGCAGCCTTTACTCATATATAAAAAAAACTTCAACTAGGTCCCAAAAATAAAAATCCATTAAATAAATTAAATTATTTACTTAATGTTATTTACACTCATGAACAACCCCTTACACACACACACACACACACACACACACACACACACACACACACACACACTCTCTCTCAAGTACTTTTCAGAGTTTCCATTGCTGGTGTTTCCTTGATGACCATGAAAAATCCCTCTCCTATCCCTACCACTTTGCCAGAGAACTCCCTACTCCTTACCTGGCAACAGATAAAATTGAGGTTCTGGCTCCACTTCAGACCTGTGTTTGTAAGCCAGCTGAACTTAGAAGCATTTTGAATTCATGTATTCCATGTTACCATATCATAGGGGGCACAATATGAAGCTGGAGGAGGGGGAGACAAATTCAGAGGTAACACACAAGTCTTTCTTTACCAAGAGGGTGGTGGATGCATGGAACAGCCTTCCTCAGGTAGTGGTGGGGGCAAAAACAGTGGTTGGTTTCAAGAACGCTTGGGAGAGGTACAAAGGCACCACCACACTGACTAGCAGTTAAGGGAGGAGGTAGGCCTATGGGCAGACTAGAAGGGCCATATGATCTCCTTCTGCCATCACTTTCTATGTTTCATTCTGTGTGTGTGTGGGGGGGGGGCGCCATTCTACTACTGGAATAATGCAGAGCTTTGAATTCTTCTATTCCATGGTAAAAAAATCCCACATTACAAAATGGGCAAGTAAATCCTAGCATTCTGATTGGCTAGGACACTAGGATTAGCAGGCTGGTATTTTTGAATAGAGCTCGGTAAAAAACAAGTACCAATTCAGGGTGCCCCATTACTTACAATATCATTGGGCACCCTGAATTTTCCAACTCCCTTGCCGCCATTTTTTCCACGGTCCCTTAGCGAGACAGCTAGCTAAAGCTGCCCCTCCCCCCAGTCCACAGACCACTCCAGTCAAACTGAAAACAAATTAAGAGCAGCATACAGATAAAACTATTGGTTTTTAAATGGTTGCCGTTAAAGATACAGTTTACAATCAACTCTCAGCAATTCAGCATTTATGTAAAAAAAAAAATCCTCACTTTGATTTTTGCCGTGGTAGTGCAACTCTCACAGAGCTGTTTGCACTCTCATGCTCCATCCTCCAGCTAGCCACCCGGTCACTGTCAACCCACCATTTGTTTAAAATTAAAAATGAAAACAAATAAAATTAATGAAAATGATTTAAAAAAAAAAAAAAAAAATTCTTCCTCTGCTAAATGGGGGGGGTCGTCAGGAGACCAGAATGGCTCCGGGAAAAACAGAGCTGTAGGTCAGAAAAGAAAGACAGCAGCAGGAAGGGAAACAGAATATTATACATGTAGCACCATTTAGTGGGCAAAACAGAAAGTGGATTTTTTTTTTTTTTAAACATATACCTACACACAGCAAAACTTAAAGAATAAAATTTTAAACATTTTGTTTTACTCTTTTCCTTTTTTTTTTTTTAATTAAATAGCTCATTTTCTAAGTGCAATAATACCCTCCAGGGTGGACAGTACTGGGCAATACCGGACCTTCCAGGGGCTATAAGGCCCTCCTCTGCCTGTGTCATCAGGCCTCATTACGCCCCTAGGTGGTCCAGTATTGTCCAATACCTCCCACCCTGCACAGCATTATTGCTTACATGTATTGAGTGTTAAGACAGATGACTGACAGGTGAAAAACATCTGTGGAGAGACTATTTTATATTATTTAGCATCATTTTAGCATATTTTTTGTGACTGAAAACATTTAAATTTTTTTTTTTTTTTTTTTTTTAAGTTGCCTATGGCCCATTTTATATAAGCAATAAGACATGGATGGGTGTTGGTAGTACTGAGATACCCGCACACCCAGAGGCTGAAGGTACTTGACCTGTGGCCTCGTGCCTCACTACTCCTCTGGGTGTGCGGGTATCTCAGTACTACCAACACCCAGCCATGTCTTATTGCTTATATACAGCACATTTTGTATGCACTGTATCCCAAAGCACTTTACAAGACATGAGACTTGTAGTGAAGTTACTGTAAACATACAGTGCAGGATTTTTCAACCAGGGGTCCTAGGCCCTCTGGGGGTCCCTGAGCAAGGCACACTAGGTCCTTGGAGTGAGCAGGAAAAATGTTAAATATGAAACTGTAGAAATGGTATTTAATACCGTCTCGGTGTTTTGAACAGTGTTTCAATGCTCTGCCATAGCAGCCCCAGCTGCGTTCATGCTCCTATTCATAAAAATCAGTACTTGGAGGCAAGCAGCTGTAAAGAAAAGAGTCCAGTCAAAACTGGTTATTTATTTTAGCTTGAGCTGCATTTCACTCATAGTACCTAGCATGTATCAGCGGTGTGCAGAGCAACCTCTTTCACCACATTTCTTTCTCTCCTTCACTCAGTTACAGGTATAAAACAGGTCATAAAAAATGTACTTAACCCATGTAGAAAGACATTATACAAGCTTGTTGCACCAAACACAAAAGGGGAATATTCTTGACCTCTAGACTAGCCCCTACAGCCTCCCGGTGGCTAACTTGGATCCTCTCTGTGGGATTCAGATCTGGATCTTTTATTCACAGCTCTTCTCGTAACACCTCCCACACCTTCATTTCCTCAGGGTCACAAAGTGAATATGGGATTCAAATCTGGTCTCTGGACAGACATTCTGCACTCAAACTCCATACCCCCATCATTATTTGTGTAAGAAACTTAACCTCCACCCCCGCACCCTCTGTCCGCCACTGCAGTTAGGGGTTCCCTGCTACTACTGACGTTCGCTCTGGGGGTCCGGGCACACAAAAAGATTGAAAACCCCTGGTATAGTGAAAATCAGCTTGCACAGCAACACCTACACATAGCCATGGACAACTGCCTGAACCAGTTTTCTAGCCAGGACACCAGGGAAAATCCCTACTGTTGCTAAAAATTTATAGATGGTATCGATATTGTTTTTCACTCGGTTTCTTTATTTCACTCATTTGTATGTATGATTCTTCATTTAAAAAAAATTCCCCCCACTGTTGCAAAAAGTGCCTAGGGTTCTTTTACTTTCAGAAAACAGGGCTCGACTGCTGCACTATAGGAAGACCCAGAAAGATACACAATGTGATTCTGTCCACGTTAGTTAGCTTTTGTATGGCTAACTCTGTACTAAATAAATGTTCAGTCTCAGCGCAAAAAAAAAAAATACAAGGTCTGAAGGCACATGTGCAATTTCAAACAAACGGGTACTCCTGCAGAGTTGCCTTTAGTTGCTTTAAAGAGCCACCGACGCCTGGAGAACAACTGTTAAACACATAATATTTGGGCACAAAGTAGCTTATTTTTCTCATTAGCTCTTTATTTCTTATCCCCATTAATTTGTTACTGAGGTTATATGCATGAAAAACAGGAGAGTTGTTCCTTGAGGGTTCATCAGCTTCTGTGATGTCACAATAAAGCATTATAACTTCAAGTAGGAAAGGTACCGTAATGGACAAAGATCTTGTTTTATTTTATTTTTTTTTTATTTCTCCAGTAATAAATAATGGGAGAAAGATATATGAAATACAAGCTGAAATATGTCTAAATACTATCTTTTCCAAAGTTTTCCCAAATGAGTCAGCTGCTCTTTAATGGTAAAGTCCATAAATACATACAGGGATATGGTCACACCAAAAAACTTCAAACATCCAACCTCATCCTTTCAGTGTCAATTATTCCTCAGCAGCAGCGAAGAGAAAGTGAAGCAGCATGTTTTTTCCCAACCCATGTTATAAAGTACCATATTACTGGGGCCAACTTTTCCATATTTGCATAGTCAAAAAAAAATTCCCAATGAGATCGGTTCTAAAAATATGTAATTAATATTTGCAATGACAGAAGACTATAGAGGGTAGCAACAGAAGTTATTTAACAAGGAGCCCTTCCCTGGAGGCTCATGGCACCTTACAACACATATAACAGAGAACAAAGCTATAAAACATAATGCTTATACCAAACAAATATCAAAACATACCCAAATAAAATCCACAGCAGGCAAGAATGGCAATTCAGGGGATTCATCCCGATGTCCTAAATGCCTCCTTAAAACACAGAACTTCAGTCCTTTTTTAAAGATCTCTACCAATACAGCCTCCCTTAGGGCTCTCAAGAAGGAATTCCAAAGCTGGCATGGTGGTGCAGAGGGTTGAGGTGCTGGACGCCACACCTCATGCCACGCCGACGACCCGGGTTCGGAAGCGAGCCCGGGCCAATGGGAGTCCTCAGGGGAGGGAGTGGACTGAGCATCTGATGGGCAGCTCTCCTCTCCTGGGGGGAGGGCCGGGGATTGTCAGGCATACCAGCGGCACCCGGTGGAGATCGGGGCACTGCAGTACACAGACAGCACAAGTAGCATGGCTGATGCTAGCGGGGTTGCTGTGTGCATGGCATCAGGGGTGCCGGGAGAATGCACTAGAAAACTGAAAAACCCGGCTCTGCGAGGTAGGCGACGGCACCTGACCCCCATGTCCACTGCCGGATCCGTCTCACCCGGCCTCTCAATTCCTCCGCCCAGGCCCTCACCTGCAGCCAGAGTCTGACTATGAAGAACACCCAAAGAGGAGGGGTAGCCCCACCCCAGAGGGGTTAACTGGGGGTACTGGCTGTGGGAGATGGGGGAAGAGGGAGGGTTAGGACGAGAGGACCTCAGACAGGGCAGGAACAGGCAGGATGCCCGAGAGAGGCTCCGCAAGTTGTGACTGGAGTAAAAAAGACTGGTTAAAAGGAGAAAAAAAAAAGAGAAGGAATTCCAGATTACCGAGTCAGCTACTTCAAATGCCCAGCCATGGGCCGGCCCAGTGGCACTGGAGGTTGAGGCGTTTGATACTACATCTCGCAACACACTGGTGACCCGGGTTCGGGAATGAGCCTGGGCTGACATGGGTAGGCAGGGGATAGAGAGGATCGAGCATCTGGAGGACTGCTCTCCTCTCTTGGGGAGGGAGGGATTGCTATCCTGCTCGCTGATCGCCCTCTAATGATGGCTGGAAGGGATACAGGTCAGAAGGTACGTTGTTGACGTGCGATATCGATGAGGGAGGGAGGGAAAAAAACCAAGGAGGAAAATGGAGCTGGCAGGCTCTGTGATGACCCCACTAGCACCCCGTTCCGACGCCAAGAATCTGGATGTTGGTCTCCGGGTGGGAGAGTCAATGCCCATCACCTCGGCCTGGTCACGGGGAAATCGAGGGTCAGGCAGAGGAAAGGTGGGACCAGAGACAGAGTTCCTCTGAAGGAGAGACTGGAGCTGCCTGCTAGGCTCCAGGAGGGAAAAAATTTGCATTAAAAAAAAATAAAATTCCCAGTCACCAAATGATTTCAACCTAGCCCTTGGAAGGCTAAGGAGACCCACATCAGTTGAGCAGAGTGGCAGACAGGGTGAGAGGATGAGTAAAGAGACAGTTCAACCAGGCAGCCTGCTCCCATCCCACGTAGGGCCTTATAAGTTAGTACCCCATCTTTGAAGGGGATTCACCACTTCACCAGCAACCACTGCTGTTCACGTAGGACTGCGGTTACATAACCTAGGTCGGCCCATCAGCAACCTGGCCCCTGCATTCTGCACCAGGTCTTCAGAGGGCGTAAGGGATTTTATCTGGCTGATGTCTTAGAATCTGGACAACACAAAAGCATGCACCAGTGATGCCAGGTCTTCAGAGGGGGAGAAGGGATTTTATCCGGCTGATGTCTTAGGATGGTAGAAGCCACTCTGGACTGCTGCTGACCCCAGAGTCTCGAATAACAGCCTGTCATCCAAAAGTCCATCTGTAAAAGATGGCTTCAGACATGGGGGGGGGGAATGTTACACCAAGCTGTAATGTCTACTGTATGCAGGAATCTTAGGCAGACTACAGAAACAAAGATTTTGTCACCCGAAAAGACCTTTAAGTCCATCCAGTCTGCCCTTTGTGCCTGTCTGTTCTTTCACCACTGACCCTAGCTGATCATAGCTGTTACTCTGTCTCCCTGTTCCTCTACCCAATATACCCCTGTGCCTACCTCATGAATGCTTGCAGCTCCCCAGAGTCTCTGCCCTCACTACATACTTCTGGCAGGGTGTTCCAGTCATCCACCTCCCATTCTGTGAAGCAGTATTTCTTCACATCATTCTCAAACTTCCCCCTCTTACTTTCACTGCATGCCACCTTGTTCTACTGCCTTCCTTTCTCTGAAATAGACCCTTGACTTGCACCTTGTTCACTCCTGTGAGGTACTTGTAGGTTTCAATCATGTTCCCTCTCTCTCTCTCTTCTCTCCTCTCTCTCTCAGGGAGTATATGTTGAGCTCCTGAAGCCTTTCCTCATATGAATTCTCGTGCAACCCCCTCACCATTTTGGTTGTCCTCATCTGTACAGCCTCCATCTTCCATCCTCTTGCTAGAAATCCCTCTCCCAAATGCACCCCAGCATCTTGCTAGCCTTTACCACTGCTTTGTCATACTGCTCAGCCACCCTGAGGTCATCAGATATGATAAGCCTTGGGTCTCTTTCTTGCTCGGTTACTGTAAGCTCCACTTCCCCAATCTTATACATAGCCCCTGGGTTCCGCAGCCCTAAGTGCGTAACCTTCCACTTTTTGGCAATGAAACCCAACTCCCTAGACCATTCCTCTGGTTTCCTCAGATCCCTTTGCATTCTTGCCACTCCTATATGAACCTTTGGCCTTTTTATGCCTGCAACTTTCTAGGTTTCTATTACAGGTCTGGAATGCTCAGAGTTCCTCTTCTTATCTTGAATCATAGAACATCCTAGAAACTGGGTTTGAGTCACCAGAAAACACTACCCCATATTCCCTGGTAAAGAAACTAAGCTGCCTGGGGCTGGGAAAAAAAGTGATAAGCTGGGTATCAAACTGGTTGAAGGACAGGAGACAGAGGGTTGTGGTAAATGGCAGACACTCGGGGGACACTCGGGTGACTACCGGGGTGCCACAGAGGTCTATACTGGGACTGGTCTTCAATGGCTTCAAAAGTGACATTGCTGAGGATCTACAGGGGAAGATGTGTCTCTCTCTGGATGACACAAAAATCTGCAACAGGGTGGACACTCAGGAGGAGGTGGAGAGAATGCAAAGGGATCTGCGGAAACTGGAGAAGTGGTCTAGGGTATGGCAACTGGGTTTCAATCCCAAAAAGTCAAAGTCATGCACCTGGGGCAGGGAAACCCGGGAGCTGTATATAAGATTGGGGGATACTTGCAGTCACCAAGCAAGAAAAAGACCTCAGGGTAATGGTATCTGATGATCTGTGTCCAGTTCTGGAGGCTACATTTTGCAAGGATATTGACAGGGTGAAAGCAGTCCAAAGGAGGTCTACCAAAATGGTGCAGGAGATGCACTGGAAGTCATATGAAAAGAGGCTGCAGAATCTCAATACATACTCCCTGAAGGAGAGGAAAACTAGACAGGACATGACTGAAACCTATAAGCACCTCACAGGAGTGAACAAGGTGCTGGTGGGGAGTCTTATTCAGAGGAGGAAAAGTATCAGAAGACGGGGGCATACAATGAAGCTGGGGGCATGCAATGAAGAGGGAAGTGAGGAAATACTTCTTCACAGAAAGGGTGGTGGACACCTGGAACAGCCTGCCAGAAATGGTGGTGGGGGGGGGAAGAAGACAGTGGGGAGCTTCTAGCATGTGTGGGATAGGCACATGGGCATAATAAGCAGGGAAAAGGGAAGTGGGAGGGAACGCCAGTGACAGAATATGGTCCAAGGTGTCGGAATAGGCAGGGAAAAAACAGGGCAGACTGGATGGGCCTACTGGTCTGTTCTGCCAAAAAAGTTTGTTTTTATGTTTCTCTGCCTTGTTGAATAAAGCAGATGTCTGGCGGTCATATCTCAACACAGAAACATAGAATTTCTCACCAGAAAAGGACTGGTAAGCCCATCCAGTCTGCCCTATTTTTCCCTGCCTATTACTACATCCAGGACCCTCTCTGGTTGCCAGTGTCCCTCCCTCCTCCCTTTCCGCTATTTATTATGCCCATGTGCCCATCGCATGCATGCTTAAAGCGCCCCACTGACTTCGCCCCCATCACCTCTTCTGGCAGGCTGTTCTAGATGACCACCCTTTCTGTGAAGAAGTATTTCCCCACATTCCTCTAAACTCCCCCACAGCTTCACTGCATTCTGGTATTCCTCCCCTCTGAAACAAGCTCCCCTCCTGCACTTTGTTCACCCTGTGAGGAACTTATAGGTCTCAATCATGTCCCCGCTCAGTCTCCTCTCCTCCAGGGAGTACTTGTAGAGCTTCCACAGCCTCCCCTCGTATGGTTTCTTGTGCAGCCCCTACACCATTTTGGCAGCCTTCCTCTGGACTGCTTCCAGCTGTCAAAATCCTTGCAGCGGTGTAGCCTCCAGAACTCACAGTATTCCATATGGGGATTCACCAGTGAAGAGATACAGTGGCGGTACTACCTCTCTTCTCCTGCTAGAAATCCTCCTCCCTATGCACTCCACCATCCCACTAGCCTTGTCTACTTACTGCCTTGCCACACTGTCCAACCACCTTGAGATCAAATATGATTACATCAAGGTCACTTTCTTGCTTGGTGACTGTAAGTACCTCCCCTCCCCCATCTCATACACAGCTCCCATATTTCCTCACCCCAGGTGCATGACTTTGTACTTTTTGGCATTGAAACCCAGCTGCCCCACCCTAGACCACTCCTGCAGTTTCCCCAAATCCATCTGCATTGTCTCCATCCCTTCCTAGGTGTCCAAACTGTTGCCGATTTTTGTGTCATCCACAAAGAGGCACACTTTCCCCTCCAGTTCCTCAGCAATGTCAGTTATGAAGACACTGAAGAGGACAGGACCCAGTACTGATCCCCATGATATCCCACTGGTCACTTTCCCATCCCCGAGTGAATTTCATCTAACACCACTCTCTGCCTCCTATCTTTCAACCAGTCCGACACCCAGCTTACCACCTTCTTGCCAACCCCCGGCTGCTAAGTTTCTTTATTAGCTTCCTGTGCAGCATGTGTCAAACACCTTACTGAAGTCCAAATAGGCCACATCCACTTCCCTAGACACACAGTCAAAGAAATCTATGAGATTTGTTTGACTTGACCTCCCCCTGTGAAACCATGCTGCTAGTGATCCTGCAGTCCCTTTGCCTCCACTTCAGCAGGGTAACTATTAATTTCTTCAATACTGCAGCAACTGGACCAATTGTCACTCAAATCTGTGACTGTCCTTCACAAAGTGTAAAAAAACAGGCAAGGCAAGACAAACTTTATTTGCACCATGCCCAATCCTGGAGGCTCTGGGCACCTTACATAACAAGGGAATAAAAGAAGAGAATACAATAAGATCAGCAATAACATGACAGCACAGTAAATAAATAGCCTCATAAAATCATATTTAACAATAACTAAAATAATACCAGTCAGACTACTCGCTTTCTCATTTCCCCTCACATCCACCCAGTGTGTTACTGTGAAGCTGCACTGAGAAGTGGATCTTCTAGCAGTAAAAATAACGAATACTAATAATTTCTGCACCTGACGTCCTGTCAGTTATTTAGAGGTTCTGTGCCAGCCAGTATATCAGCCTGCCAGAGCAACATCTGGAAGAAAACGTGGGTGGATACGAGGGGAAATGAGAAAGTGAGTTTCTAACAAACACAGAGGTCATGAATATCGGCCCTGAGAAGCCTTGAAGGGCTCCTCTCAATCAGTAGCTGGGGTCAGGGTTAGCTGCAAGGGTGGAGCAATGACAGAGGAAAAGGAAAGAATTTCATGACTGCAATGGCAGACACTTTAGGGGGCCCTGTGCAGCCCGATTTTGTGGTCCAGTACCTGACTGCCCTCTGAAATAAGGATCGCTTGGCCCACCTAGTCTGCACACTTCCCTACCTACATGATAAGCTGCAGATCCTAGTTAACCAACAGCCTATTTCTTCCTACCCCCCAGAAGAACTGCCCTATGTCTGTGCCATGCATTCTTGAATTCTCCCCCAGTTTTAGACCCCACAACCTCCTCAGGAAGGCTGTTGTTCCATGCGTCCACCACCCAATCTGTGAAAAAATACTTTCTTACATTGCCCCTGAGCCGCCCCCCCCTCCCATCTTCAAATTGTGTCCCCTTGTTCTTGCACATCTCTTTCTAAAAGATGCTACCCTCTTGGACTTTGCTGATTCCACTAAGGTACTTGAAAGTTTCTATCATGTCCTTCCTTTCCTCAAGGGTATACATATTAAGCTCCTTTAGTATCTCCTTGTATGGCTTCTCTTGCAGACCCTGCACCATTTTTAGTTGCCCTCCTCTGGACTGCCTCCATCCTGTCTATGTCCTTGCGGAGACTGGGTCTTCAGAACTGGACTCGGTACTCCAGATGAGGTCTCTCCAACTGTCTGTACAGAGGGATAACAATTTCCTGTTTTCTGCTGGTGATGCCTCTCCCTATACATCTCAGAATCCCCCCAGCCCTCCCTACTGCCTCCTCACATTGCTTGCTAACCTTAAGGTCATCCGATAGGATTACCCCCAGGTCCCTTTCCATTTTTGTTGTTGTTGTTACTCCCCGCCCCCCATTGTGTAATCTTCCCCAGGGTTTTTGTTTCCCAGGTGCATTATTTTGCACTTCTTTGCACTGAATCCAAGCTGCCATACTTCTGACCATTCCTCCAACCTTGTCAAGTCCCTTCTCATCTTTTCCACACCTCCTTGTCTATCAACCCTGTTGCAGATCTTTGTGTCATCTGCAAAGAGGCATACTTTTCCTTCCAGTCCCTCTGCAATGTCACTTAAAGACATTAAAAAAGAACTGGACCCAGTATTGAACCTTGCGGTACCCCACTAGTAACCCCTCTTTCTTCAGAGTGGATTCCATTTACAATTAACTTCTGTGTTCTGTTGTCCAGCCAATGTTTTACCCAGGCTACCACCCTGGGACCCACTCCCAGGCTGGTTAATTTGATTAATCTTTTCTGTGGGACTATGTCAAATGCCTTGCTAAAGCCTAGGTAGGCCATGTCCACAGCCCCTCCCTGGTTTACTACTTTGATCACCCAGTCAAAGAAATCAATTAGATTCATCTGACAGGACCTTCCCGCTGTGAACCCATGCTGCCTTGGCTCCTGTGCCCCACTGGCCTCTACGTACTCAACAATTCTTTCCTTCAGAAGTGATTCCATCACTTTCTCTACCACAGAGGTCAAACTGACAGGTCTGCAGTTTCCTGCTTCTGTCTTGCTCCCACTTTTGTGAAGGGGAATAACATCCACCCTCCTCCAGTCCTCAGGTACCACCCCATCCTCCCATGATTTGTTAAAAAGGGTAGTCAGTGGTGTCACTAGTTCTCCCCTAAATTCTTTTAGAATTCTGGGGTAAATTCAGTCAGGCCCCATTGCTTTGTCCACCTTCAGTTTTAGGAGTTCTTTCAGAACCCTTTCTTCTGTAAATGGACTGGCGTCAACCCCCTATACAGAGTGCTTCTGTTAATTGGATAAGGCACCTCCCCCTCCTCCTCTTTTGTGAATACTGAGCAGAAGTATTCGTTCAGTATCCCTGCTTTTTCACTGTCCCTCTCTGCCCACCCACCGTCCATTCTATTCAGCATCACTATCCCTCCCTTTGTCTTTCTATGCTCCCTGATATACCTATAAAAGGTTGTATCCCCTTTTTAAATCGAGTTGGCTATCATCTCCTCAGTTTGGGCCTTTGCTATTCTGACTTCCCTCCCTGTTTCCTTCTGCTTTAACTGGCACAGATCTCTGTCCTGCTCCTTCTGTGTTCCCCTATACTTCCTAAATGCTATATTTTTCTCCCTAACCTTCCCTGCCACCTCTTTTGAGAATCATAGTGGCTTTTTCTTTCGTTTTGTTTTCTTCATACAAAAGCTTGTTGCCTCTGTGATGGCAGTTCTGATGGTCCCCCATTGTTGCTCCACCCCTCCTTCTAGCCTGTTTGCTAGTGCTTTTCTAAGGCATTCTCCCATCTTGCCAAAGTCAGCCCTCCTGAAGTCTAGTACCCTCACTTTTGTATAGCTTGACTCTGTAGCTGAGTTTATCATGAACCACACTGTTTGGTGGTCACATGTTCCCAGATGGCTACCCACTTCTAGATCCGAGATCCTCTCACTGTCCCCATTCGAGAGTGAGAGGTCTAAGATTGCTCCTTCACAAGTGGGTTCCAAAACTAGCTGTCTGAGGCATGCCACCTGTAGGGCATCGAGAATGGCCCTGCTCTTGGATGTGGCTGCAGCAAAGGTGCTCCAGTTAACATCTGGCATATTCAGGTCCCCCATCAACAGCATCTCCCCTTTCTCTGCCATCCTAAGGATGTCTTCTATCATATCCTTGTCCATCTCCTCCCCTATGGGAGTCTGTATACAACACCTGTGTGGATTGTGGTGCCATTTCCAGCCTCTAAGGTGACCCACAGTGCCTCCTCTCCTCCCTGTTTACTCTTTTGTTCCATTGCTTTTATCCTTTTCCTTACATAGAGCTACTCCCCCGTCTCTCCTGTAGGTTGTGTACCCTGGTATGTTAACATCCGGTCATGGTTCTCTGTGTACCATGTTTCTGTGGCTGCTATGATATCTAGGCATCCCTCTTCCATCAAGGCCACCAGTTCAGGGAGCTTGTTGCCCAGACTACGGCCACTGGTACTCATTACCCTCCATTTCTTGATGGCCTTACCCCTTTTTGTCCCATCCCTGTCCTTATTGCGTTTTGTCATTTTCTCCATTTACCCCTGCCCTTCTCCCTACTCACATCTCTATCTTGGTGTTTACCTCACTTATTACCCTGATTTTTGGGGTGGGGGCTAGGATTTCCCTGCTCCTTTCCAGTGCCTGCCCCCTTGGCTAGTTTAAAATGCTTGCAAATGAAGCATTTAAACCTATCACCTAGGATCATGGTTCCCCTTCTGGACAGATGCAGACCATCATGCCAGTATAGGCCTGCATCACTCCAGGTGGACTCCCAGTCCCCAATGAAGCCAAATCCCTGAGCTCTGCACCAGTTTTCCAACCACTGATTGAATCCCATGGTGTGGAGCACCCTAGCCTCACCCATGCCATAGACAGGTAGCACCTCCGAGAAAGTTACCGTGCACGCTACTTGTCTAAGTCCCCTCCACAAGCTCTTTCTGCACTGCTCTGATCTCTTTCTCAGCCAGATCATTTGTCCCTAGGTGGACAATAACATCCAGCTCCCTCCCCAATCCAGCTACTCTGGCATTCCCAAGGATTCGCTTCCTGTCCCTCCAAGCCATGGCATCAGGCAGGCACCTTACCTCCCTCCCTCTCCCAGTTCTAACCCCCTAACAATGGAGTCCCCCACAAGGAGTTGTTTCCTTCCCCATGAGGTTCCATGCCACCCTCATGTGGGTCTCCTCTGTGGAGGTTCCCAGCATCCTCCTTGGCCTCCACTGCGGGTGCCTCCATAGAGGAACCACTCTTTGCTAGAACGGCATATGAATTGTGGAGAGGTACAACTGGAGGGATGCGCCTCTGTTCCACCACCCTCACCCTCCCTGCGCCCACTGTGGTCCAACTTTCTTGGCAACCTCTGATGCAACGGCAGTGGCCCTGGTGGTCCCTGGGTGGGAGAGGAGGTCCACAAATCCTAGCCAACTCAACCTGGAGATGAGCAATCTCCTCCCTCAGCCCAGAGAGGTGCCTGCAGATGGGACAACACCGCATCCTCCAGAACGTCTCCAGGAAGGCTGCTGCTCCACAGCCACTGCACTGCACCACTCCCATCATGTCTTATTTCTGGCCCCTTTACTGTTTGGAATATTTACTCTTTCCTCTGTTTATTTTTTTTCTCACTACTTTCTTACTGCCTCTGTGCCCTTTAAGCTCCTGATCTTCCTGTTCTGAGACACGAAGTTCCTATATTTCTCAGTAGTCTCTTTACTTGCTCAGAGTCAGACATCCAGCAGCTGGGGGGGAATGGAGAGCTACCCTTTTCCTTCTAGGATGGTGAGTCTTTTGTGGCTCTGTGATCACTCACTTCCTGCTCCCGAACAGGAAGTTCCTGTTGTCAGTCAAATCCTGTGCCTATAATAGTAGAACTGGCTTACGGTGGAGGGAAGGAGGGCAATATAGTCCCAGTAGAAAAGTATAGTTATAACAGCAGCTCTTTCCCCTTGGTATTCTCTGCCTGTTCTCTGGCAGATGCTATCTAGGGCAGTTTTTAAATCTAGCTTTAACCTGGCTTCCTTCTAGCTAAGCCACTCCCCCTACTTTACAGCTCTTTCTACATTTAGTTAATTGCACAGATAACAATCCCCTTCAGCCACCTGAGACAAACTCCTAGATAACAATTCACTTCAGCCAACTCAGGCAAACACACTAACTTTTTTTTGTTTTGTTTTTACCCTAAATTCAAGGTCCCAGTAGTAGAGTTCTAGTTCTTTAGTCCCAGTAGAGAAGTATAGTTATAACAGCAGCTCCTTCATCTTGGTGTTCTCTGCATATGAACTGTCCTGCACCTGAAGTCCCCTTGCTGTGTCTGACCAAGAAAGTCTCCTAACCAAGCTAGAAGCTTGGATGCATACAAAATCTCCAGCCTGTGGCTGGAGTCTGGGGAATTAGGCTGCTGACATAGCTGGTACTTGCTTTTGCCTCTCTGCATAATCAGGAAAACAGCTGATTACAAGGAAGATGGTTCATGCTTTGTATTCCCTCCACACACAACGGTAATCAGAGTTGTGAGCTTTGCACCAGAATAAATCCCTTCCAAATAAGCAAAAACAAACTCCGGGCACTCAATCAGCACCAAAACACCAATGCTAGGTGTCATTAACTAAAAAAGTAAATAAATAAGTCATACTTTATTCGATACAAAATGGTATAAGCACACTCCGTAGTGAGACCACACAGGCAGACAGATGTTTTGTGTAGAGACTAAGTGCTTTATCAAGGTACAAGGCCCAATGCAGTTGCATGTCACTGGCTGGCACTGGTGCACAGGCTAGTTGTTGCAACCACAAAATTGTAATTCTGTCAGATGGCCTAGTCCAACAAACCTATAATTTAATTGTGACCTTGTGTAACCCGTAGGCGGTGCTATCTCTAGGGTTACTGCCCCTGCCTGTACTTCTAACAGGTTGAGGGGCCTGGATTCAATATTTTGGTGCCTCCACCCAGAGTAAGATATGTGGGGGTAGCTACCTAACCTGGTATAGCCCTCTGGGAAGCTATAACCACCCACAAATCCACCTAGTGACCACAAACCTTCTATTGTGAAATAACCCTTTACAACAATTAACATACAGCTGGCATTAAACATTAACAATAGGCACGGACCCCTTGCACTTACCAACAGGGCCCGGTCCTCTGACAAACACCCTGGACCCCCCTGTAAAGACAATGTTTACAATGCAAGCATGCACCTTTAATACTGTAACAGGTTTCCGTATCTCTACACCAATCAAGACTATGCTCATATGCCAGTTTAAATGTGAAACAACAAATCCGTTTTATTAAGGGGATGTGAATCTAAAAGAATGATTACTTTACTAATTTGATTCAGGTTACTCTGCATGCATGTATTCTAGTACCACAGTAAAAACCAGGTACCCAGAATGTTATGCTGGCTGGCCAGAATCGGTGCCCAGGTTGGCCGGCATTGCAGCTGTTGGTGGGGTCCTTGGTGAAAAGAAAGACAGTTAAACATGCATAAACAAGACCTTGGTAATTTGTATCTGCAGCCAGTTAGCCCAGTCCAACATAACCCAGTAACACACAGATGAAATCAGATGGTCCCACAAAATGATTTAAAGAAAAGTTGCAGGGAGCTACCCTTAGTTTACTCACAACACCGGTTGGTAGGAATTTGCCTTGCAGTATGAAGATCTGCTGCAGAATACTCATGGGCATGGGGAAACTTGGCCTGCATGACCACGACTCACCTCGGCTTCACGACCGTCTCTCCCCCCACCCCACCCCAGGTGGCCGCAACCTGCGATTTCTTGCTGCGCAGGGGCTGGATCCCCAAGCTGGTCTCTTACCATGAAAATAGTAACTGATGCAAGGATAGTCGGCCTGGGCCGGGTTTGGCATAAGCCCAAGGCTGGATAAACACTTCTGGCAAAGCTCAGTTTGTTTGCTGGTGAAAACCTCCAGCTGGCACTGCAGACAGTTCGGTCACTGGCAAAGATAGGCTCCCTTCTGGCAATCAGGAGCCCCTGGACAGTAGGCCTTGACCCACAATAAACATTCAGTACATTTAAAGGAAAACATTCACTTCTCTACCTCTCAATTCGGTTTCAGGCCGGTCTGCAATTGCAGTCAATTTACTGAGCAAACCTCTTAATCAGCAAAGTTAGTCTCTCAAACAAATCTCGGTGCGAATGCTTCACAGGAGCTCCCCTCAGTCCAGTATCTTGAGCTGCACTTCTAAGAGTCTCAGGGCTAACTGCCACAGTTTAAGATTAGTTTTGGATTAGTCCGATTACTGCTATCAAGCAGTCCAATGTTGGAAACAGCAGCAGAAAGACAAATCAGGCCTTTCCCTGCCAATTTTCCTCGGCTCCTTTCCTGGAGCCGCTTTGTGATGGCTCGAGCTGCTCACTTTCTCAGCACTAACAGCAACCGAACTCTCTTTTTCTAACAGTTCTTGAACTAGTCTGGTTTTCCTGGATTCCATTTGGCTAGGGGAGCTGTCACTCGCAGTTCTAGTGCTACCATTTGTCAGTTTAAGCGCCAACCTGTAAAACTAGAAGAACTACAGCTCCCCCTACAAGGCACCTGAACCAAGGACCCCTCTAGGTCCCCTGTTCCCAATTGGTCCAAATTCCTGGAAGTCCCAGACCAAACATAGTGGCTCCCATTTAGATGAATAAACTGCAAGAAGGCAGGTTAAAACAAGCACTCTAATTTAAACATAACAAGTTAGAAGAAAATATTCTTTAATGAGCTACAGATTTTTCTTAGAGATAGTAGCTTAGTCTTAAACTCTCAAAAAACACAGTTGCTATTTTTCCATCAATCACTGACTGCTCAGGAAAATTTGACTTTGAAGGTGGATACCCTGGAGGGAGCCCCGATCCAGCAGGTTCAGTCTTATAAACATTTAGGCCTATGGCTTGATGAGTCCCTAAATTGAGGAGTTCACATAAATAGCTTAACTAAAAACACAGGGAAAAAACTTGGAGCCCTGTATAGGGTCGGTAAGAGGAAGGGTTAATTCAATGAAAATACCCATGTTGAATTATGGGGATTATATCTACGCTAGTGGTAAAAAAAGTGACCTGTAAAGACTGGAGGTGTGCCATGGATGGTAGACTGGCTAGATTAATTTTGAAAGTCCCTCGTACCACTCACAAGTGTTTTTTGTATAACCAGTTGGAATGGTTGAGACTTTCAGAATATAGACAGGAACACCTACTCGCATTTATGTGTAAGTGCTGGCTGGGTGACTTACCCCCTGTATAGTTGTAGGGGTGACAAAACGGGATAAACGGAGCTCACTAAGTACAGCAAATACCCCAGATTTTGAAATCTCAAAATGCAAATGAGAAATTAGTCTCAATCTGTCTTTTATTTTCCTCTTGAGTGGAATAAACTACCAGCAAACATTAAGAGCAATAATTGCAGAAACTTTTGGACAGGGATTAAGTACTGGTTTAGGAAGTCTATTACCAGCTCCAGACTATGTTGCTCTCTTTGAAACTGTAAGACATTTTTATGTTAC